>OX336901.1:3719812-5202312 GCA_946959425.1 Argyrosomus regius | reverse complement strand
TCCGAATGACAGTTTTGTCAATCTCTGTGCGGCTCAGGTTCACACGCGCATGACATCTGGACATAGATGAGTGTTCTTAGAGGCTTGTCATCATCTGTGGGTTCAGGTTAAAAATACTCAAAATAATAAAAAAAAAAAACAGGATCGCGGAGCATCTGATTGGTCACTCCAGAGGCCTTCTCGTGAAATACGTGGAGATCTTCTTCATGGTTTGTGGCGAGCGGACGGTCTGAAAAATAAGAACAAAAAAACACATCAGCTGCAGTATTCATCTCAATAGCTAGGCATGCACGTAAACATTAGGACTGATAAGGAGGGACGGACCTCAGTTAACACACAATAACGTGTCTGCGTGCTTCTGTTGTAACGCGGTTATTCTTTTCCAGTGACTTTCAATGAAGATACGAGAGGGCAAGCTCGAATTTCTAGACTGTCGACATTCCAGGTAAGTGGAAGCAAAGAAGGCGTTGATAACGATGCACGGACGAAAGAAACGACAAATACTTTTGTGTCCCTCGAGTCATTCCACATGAGTTAGACCCATCTTGAATTGTGCAGGTGTGCACTTTGTCTTAAAAAAGAAAGAGCAGCTAGCCTGGCTCTGTCCATAGAAAAAGATCCATCCATTCTCTGTAACTGCTTCTCCTGTACACCCTGGACAAGCCTGCAGTTCATGGGGTACATATGAGGGGGAAAAAAATTCTGGTAAATTTCCAGAAACTTTCCATGGGAAATTAAGCTGGGGAATATTGGAAAAAAAGACTTTCCATGAGAATTATGGGAATTAATGACAATTAATGGGAATTTATGGGATTTTCACTGGAAATTGGGGGTAATTTAACATGATGATGATCCTCATAAATGGTCAATGATGAAATGATGCTAGCTATAGCTTATTTAGCATCTAACCTATCAGCTAGCTGTGCACGTGATGGAGGAATGCACAGTGCATGTAGGGGGCGTGGCCTCTATAGCCCCTATAGCAGTAAGCAGTGTGCTATGTGCATGTGATGGAGGAACAGCAGATATTCAAGTGTACTTGCCTGAAATCTGGTTGATTTAGTCAAGATCAACCTAAAATATACCTTCGATTCCTGGTTTATTCCCGTTCATTCCCATAAATTCCCATGGAAAGTTTCCAATTTAGAAAACACGCACACGCACGCACGCACACACGCACACACACACACACGCACACAGGCCCCCAGCCAAGGTTTGAACCAGTTGTGTGTTTTGTTGTGAGGTGACAGTGTTCACCACTGCACCACTATGCCGTGCATTTTTGTCTTTATTAAATAGTGGACAGCACAGAGGCAGACAGGAAATGTTGGGGGAGAGAGAGAGTGAGAGGGGTATGGCATGCAAAAGATTCTCCCCGGCCGGACTCGAACCGGTTATGTTGCAGTTATGTGGCATCCGCCTTAACCGCCCAGCCTTCAGGAGGCTAACCTAACCAGCTGCTCGCTGTAGCTTCACATTGAGAGCAGTGTTGATCGAACTCTCAGCAAGAAAGCAAATATTCAAAGAACTTCGTGAGCTCCATGAGGGAACAGCACACAATAAGACATGTTAAAGAAGCACTAATACTAATAAAACTTACAGGTGAAGCTGGTGTCTTGCCTTCTTGTTTCTTAGAGGCGCTGGGGCTTCTTGGGCTTCTGGGGCTTCCTTGACCTTTCCTCATCTTTTGGCCCATCACTGACAACCAGTCAATCGGTCTTGGAGAGCAGTTCTCCTTGCCAGTCTGTTTGGATGAGGCCTGCTTGTTGTCCTCCACCTGACAGTCTGTTTGTTCCCGGCTCTCTTGAGCAGAGCAGCAGATTCCAGCAGACAGGCCCCGGCTTCTCTTGGCCGCTGGGTAGAGTTCAGTAACGCAGTCACACCTCTCTGCGCTCTCGCAGCTCGCTGACACGCCGTCGCCCGTCTCCAGCCTGCGTTTGGCCCGTCGTTCCGTGGGAGAGGCGCCGCTCTTCGGGCTCTGTGGACACGGACTCAGCACCCGACGGAGCGGATGGCTGACCTGGCTGGGAGATCCGCGGCTCGGGGATAACCACTGTTTGATGGAAGACGGCGTCCTCTGGCGGATGGCGGCGGTGGCGGCCTTGGCGTCCTGAGAGGGGACAGGTGAGGTGGTGCTGGAGGGAAGAGGCAGGGCGGCTCCACTGGGGGCACAGGCAGCGAGCTGGGGTGATGCCATGCCACCAATACTCTCTGTCCTCTGCGACTTGGCCGGGGTTGTTTCAGGTTTGATTGAAAGTCCTTAACAAAAGCAGAAGAAAGTAAGGCAACAATACGTTTACGTATGTATTGTTACAAGTCTGTTAATGGCAGTTGTTATACATACTTGAGGGAGATTTAGGACGTGCCCAGCCCACAAGGTTGGCCTGTCCCACTGAAGACTGCACTCCATCCATTTCCCGACGAAGCCTCCAGACCCGTACCGTGTGGTCATCAGAGCAGGAAGCAATCTGCCAACAGAGCAGCGAGGATTACACAGAGCTTAAATCCATCTTCAACAAGGAAACAGGACGGAGATTACCGTAGCTGTGACTGGCTATACATCTCTAGGTGACTCAAAGAGTCTTTGAAAGACTCAAACTACACTAAGAAACGTGAAAGTTTGCCGCCTCACCTTCGTGAAATCCGTCGGGCACCACGCGACAGACGTCACTTCCTCGCTGTGGCCTTGGAGCATCATGGGAGGACGTTGAGGATCAGAGATCTGAAATGTAAGATTGGGTTTTTTTAAAAAAAATACACACTGAAAACATCCCAAACGCAAAATAAACTTATAATAAATGTCGAATTAAAACATAGAGCGTACCTTCCAGATGTACGTGTGATTGTCGCTTGAGCCGCTGGCCAAGAACTGGTCGTCTGGGCTGATCGTGGACTTTACGTAAAACGAGGAGTTCTGGTGGCCGCTGAAAACCGCCACTGTGGAGCAAAACAAACATTCAAATATTTAAAAAAAATCACTAAATAAGGCTGTCTGAAATAGAATAACACAAACAGGTGACATGAGAGTTTAAGTTTACTCAACTTTTAGCTCATGTGTGTGACTGTGTTTCAAAATGGCTACCGAGCTTGCAATGTGTGGGTATCAACCAGCTGTTTTGGTGCTGATTAGCAGTTCACATCCCTCAGGACGACACATTAAAGCTCTGATTTAAAGATATTACAGTATGCTTGTATAAACACACCTCCATGCCTACATCTTCTCTGTCAAACCTCCGTCTCCTGACGGTTAAAACAGAAAAAAAAAGTTTGCAGCTCCATCTAGTGATGTGCAGCGGCAATGAATCACTCATGAGCTGGAAAACGTCAGACACACAATATGTTGCTGTGGATCAGAAGTCCTGCACCTCTGCAACACTTTGTTCAGAATTCAATCTTATCTTCAAAAAGGCAGCGAAGAGCTTCACAGAAAAGAGTCTCGTCATGACGAGAACTGAATTTTGGCTCCAAACGACACTTTTTATACAGTGGGTGTCCCTTTGTGGTGCCAAAACACAAGAGTTTCAAAAACACACCTTCTCAACATGTTTTAAATCATCATCATCCAATCATTTTACTTTCCCAGGGTCTTAACAGCTGGTGACTTTGACTTTTAGTCAGTCCCGTTGTACCTGGATTCTCATGGATGTTTTGCTACTTTTTAGCCAGCACCTTTAGCTTTCTCTGCCTTACTCAAGGGCACCTCGGCAGTGTCCAGGAGATGCACTGACAGCTCTCCAGCTACCAGTCCACCCTCCATACTTTGGTCCCTACAGACTGAGCAACCGCCGCCCCTACTAATCAATAAACTAATCATTGTATAACATAATTATTATAGATCATGCATCCAGTGTTGTGACCTTATATTTGATTACTTAAGTACATATATTGTGTCGTACTTTTTCAAACTAAATTTAACCTGACATGTTAATATTTCACACCACATTATAAACAGATTCTTTGTTTACCTGGGGTTGTTTTTATTCCGCTGACATTGAACATGTAGATATTGTCATCGGTGCAGTTACAGATGACATTAGATCTGCTGGAGTCGAGAACCAGACCGGAATAACCTGCAACACATGCAAAACAACAGTCAGCTCATACTGGTCGTTTGCATATTTCGGGTGAACACGACGCTCAGTGTTGTGTGACACTAACCCAGTCGCATGCGCATGCAAGAACCCGGGTACGGGTACGTCTGCAGCGGGACGGGATCGTGGTGGTGTGCGGTGTAGTTCTTCCTCAGATCCCACATCTTGATCACTCTGGTTAAGACAAATGAAACAGAAACATTAAAGTCTCTCTACACTGGCTTGTTGAACGTTAAGAACAAAGTACCGGCGCTTTCTTACCCGTCGACAGCTCCAGAAGAGATGAGGGTGTGCTGATCCTGGAACAAAACCACTGTGACACTCTGCTGGGTGTCCTGCAAGACAGACAAAGCACTCAAAGATGAGCCTTTCTTTCTTATGCGCAGCGATACTTTCATTAAAGGAGGGGAGTTGTTGCAGAAACTCACCACACTGGGAGCCATGCCGCGTGTGCTGCCCCGCCTCCTCTTTGTTTTGGTCGGGGGGTTCGTTTCTGCTTTGTTGTGAGCGCCGCTGATCTGTTTCACCTGACGGTAGAAACCATCTGAGAGGAAGACAAATACAAGAATATAAGATGCCTAATATATTATAAACATTTCTGAAATGATTGGGTCTGATAAAACACTAAATATGACACAACATCTGTATAAAAATATCTAATTGATACCTTTTTTGCTGCACCTGGTGTCCCACACCATAATATTTCCATCTCTGGCTCCAGTACAGAACACAGCTGTTTAAAAGAAGGCAAAACATCAATAATGTGACACACCGAAGCACCGTAAAATCAAAAGATATTAAATTCAAGATTTCACCTTGGCATGCATTCACTTATTTACATTAAATACTGAAAAAAATCCGATTTTTTCCCCCTTCCTGATGTATCTATTAGTGGTTAATACAGGTGAGGGTGTGTGTGAACAGGCTGTTTCACCATCAACAGGAACCTAAACATCCCTCGGCAGCACGGCATTTGTTCAGTACATAGTATACCTTTCTCCTGCGGCGTGAATGCGACAGACTTGAGGCTGCAGAGGTGACCCTTGAAGCTGCCCAACATCTCCCCCGACTTCACATCCCACAGCCTGGCCATCTGATCACCGGCAGCAGTCACCTGAGGATGAATAATAATGACATTTATTAGTAAGAAAATGAGTTTGCACAGAGCTTTATATGCACCAACAACATAAAGTGTGAGTAGAAATATCTGTGTATGGAGCAAATGTTAGATTAATATAGTAGTAAGTCTATATATAAAGTATTTAGAAGATGTTACTTACTATGTGAGGCTCCCCCGGTACCCAGGCTATGTCAAAGACAGCATTCTCATGAGCCAGCCACTCTGCGAACATGCACACACCATTAGCAACTAATACATCCTGATAACAGACAGAACTATTGTGAAAAAAAAGGCTTTCTCTCCTACACATACCTTTAAGAAGTGGCTTTTCGCGGCTCTCTGTGTTGTAGATCCGAACAATGCCCTCTTCATTTGCCGCTGCAAGGACATGCTGCATGTCCCCGGCTGAAGAGGGACGAGAGAAGAGAAGACACACCAGTTTAGATGGATAACAGCCCCTGTCTGCCCCTGTGTTGTGTATAATCTGATGATCATGTGGCATATATGCAGTAAAAAGATGGGTTACCTGAAGAGAAAGCCAATCCAAACGGCGGCACGGAGTCCCCCAGGTTGCCGTAGGAGATGTGTTCGTCATATCGGGCACACTGGTAGCCTTCCAGCAGAGAGCTGAGGGGGTAAGGATCTGTGGGACGGGCTGGGGAGATCAGAGAGGAAAACAAAGTCAGACACTGAATCAAAAGAACTTTGAGATACTGCATTCAAAGGCATATATTCTACTACACCCGATGACTATAGCTGCTATTTTTTCAGACTTAAGACCAGTTAAAATCAATAATAAAACTAAATATTAGTAGTAACGTAGTAGTCCAAAGGATGTTGAATAAAAGGTGTGCATTAACGTAATGAGTCACTGGACCCTATGTTAATGTAACGTGGAGGGTCTGTGTGGGTGAAAGTCACTGTCAGAAGAGATCCAGATGAGGCCGGCCGGGGAGAAAAAATGCCTTATTGTCAGGTTTCAGGTTCAAGAACGCTAGCTGCAGTGACAGCGTAAAATAAGCTAAAGAAATAAAACACCGTTAGGATGCAAAATAGTTGCAGATCAATGAAATAGTTAATTATTGTAGCTCTGTATCAGTGGATCCTATCATATGATGTTAATTACTCTCATTAAAAAGGTCCAGTGTGTGCAACCGACTGAATACCCCTCACCTCACTTCTTGTTTCAAGCATGCAGGAGAAACTACAGCGGTCGTAAAACTTGTTAAAAAAAACAAACAAACACAAAAGGTCGTATGCAGAGCCGGTGTTTTGTTTGTCCCTTCCGGGCTGCTGTAGAAACATGGCGGACTCCGTGGAAGCGGACCCTACACACTAATGTAAACATCTGTCAATAGATCTCCTTCAGTGTTACACACTGAGCCTTTTAAGAGTCCAGTCTGATATAATGCATAATAATAGCAGAACACCGGCCATCAGATACATTTTTTTGTATGTTATTTCGCCTAGATAGTCAAAGTTTTCTTATTAAATATAAATTTTAAAACATTAATATGACGATAATTACTTCAGCCACACCTCAGCCAGTCCTGAATAGTTCTTTATGACGAGTTTGACTAAATATTTATCTATTATTTACTTATTTTTACGTGTATAAACATGGAAGAACACGCTACGTTACGTAAAACACCTTAAGATAACGTTTATAGAACTAATTTGGAACGTTAAGTTATACTGCCATGGCAACAGAAATGTCTCGCGACCAAAGATCCAACTGTAAACTGTGGATGTCGGTTGTTTAACTCAAACTTTGAACAGAAAAAACAAATGTTTGGTGATATTTCCGTCGATGTTGAGCTCGCTGAAGTTTGCCACTAGCTTTGTAGATAGCACAATAACCCCGAAAAGCACATCCGGTAACCGAAAAAGACCCCAAATCTCCCCAAAACACCGATTTTCTCACCGGTCTGCCTCCGTCTGCCCACTCCTCTGTCAACAATAGAGCGGAAAAGCATCCCGACACTCCGGTACGACACGATCTGGAATATTCTTTATAATTATAAAGTATTTTATCAGATCTGTAGCCCGTGCTGCTACTTCTTCTTTTCTTTCCCGCGAACAGATCTTCTGAACACTGTACCGAATCACCCGCTAAACTTGCGTTACACGATCCCATTGGTTGAAACCAGCCACTTTCCGCCCATGCGTCGATTCCACATCCGGTTTCTTTGTGCCACAAATACGCGTCCTTTCAAAATAAACTACCCTAAAAACCTGAACTGATCTGACGTTTATTATTGCATAACATGCATAATAAGTAATGCATGTTTTTGTTAGTTAGAAATGTTGTCACAATTTATGACTCTTTCACAATACTTATAGTACGTTATTACACCTTGCACCTTACGACACATTTCTATGTGTATCTATATATATATATATATATATATATATATATTATTATTGTTGCTGTTGTTATATACTGTTATTATTATTATATGCTGTTATTAACAATAACACTACCATCATATCATCAGTACTATTACCATCATCTTGCCACTGCACCTTATCTACCTATTTATCTTGTGTATTTTAAGTGTCCTTGTCCCATTCTGTGTTTTTATATTTATTTATTTTTTTCTACCTCAGTATTTTATTCTATTGTACTTTTTTACTTATCTTTTAACTGCTTTAAATTGAAATTAATTGAAGAAAATAGTAATGAATGAAGCTTCAAAGTGCAACAAGTTATGAGTCTTTTATTGTGAAAACCGAGACTGTAAACCGGACGTTGTGTTTTTTAGCTTCCGGTTTGGAGTGTCTTGAATCCGCCGCCTGTACAATAAGATGCTAACAGCTCGTGGCTGCTGTCAGGCCTGTTTTATGTCTAAAGTAAATCAAACTGAACAGTAATGTCGCTTTCTACCGCACGCTCCTTCCTGTCAGAGGCTTGTTATGGCGAACAGGAGCTCGACGCTAACTCCGCTCTCATGGAGCTGGACAAAGGTGCGTTAGCTCGCCTGCTAATGTCTTAGCATGTAGTGTGATGTGTTGTGTCTTCTCAGTGTTACTGGCTGTATCAGACATCCTCACCGCTTTGTTGTGACCTTCCTCTGCAGGGCTGCGGTCGGGGAAGCTGGGAGAGCAGTGTGAGGCTGTGGTGCTCTTCCCTAAACTCTTCCAGAAGTATCCGTTCCCCATCCTCATCAACTCTGCCTTCCTGAAGCTAGCAGACATCTTCAGACTCGGGTATGGATGCGTCAGAACTCCGTACTAAGACTGTAGTTCAGCTCACTGACAGCATATCAATAATATATTAATGATTTCCAGTTTTAATTATGCTAATAACTTACATCTATCATACATATAGTTGTCAGTTTATCAGGTACACTTAGACACAAGATTATGACAGCCCTGTAATAGATAGATAGATAGATAGATAGATAGATAGATAAAAAATAGCACATATCTATATATTTAACCTAAGATTATAACAGCCCTGTAATAAATCCCAATCTGAATATTAGCCACACCTCTCAATGATACAGTTCAACTCCAACCTCCAAAATTAAGATCATAAACAAAAAATACACTCTGAAGGAAGGATTTATTGTAGGGCAGTTGCATTAGACTATATAAGATGAAGATATAAGAGGTTTGGAGGTTCGATCCCCGCTCTCGCTGCTCAAAAAAGAGATTGCCACGGCCGAGGTGCCCTTGAGCAACCAACATCTGCTCCCCGGGCGCTGTTAGTTGATGCCCACCGCTCCAGTCAATCTGGCATCTGTCAATTTGAGTGTGTGAGCATGTTCATGTGTGTGTTCCAACAGGTGCCAGCCTGGATGGGTTAAAAATGCGGAGGAGTAATTTCACGTTCAACGTGATCAATAAAGTTTCTAAAAAAAAAAAAAAGATAGATAGATAGATAGATAGAACAAACTCTAAGAATGAAGAACGTGGTTCTTCTACCTCTAAAAAACATACATATGAAAATATACATATGGACTCTTGTGCAATAACTTGTGCAAATGTGCATTGTGAAAGAGTGCAGTTATGAAATCAACTGTTGCAGAATGAGTCTCCTCTCTCTGCACAGAGGGGAGTCATACAGAGTTATGGCAGTTGGTAGGAATGACTTCCTGTAGCGGTCCTTTTTACAGTGGAGCTGCAAGAGTCTCCGACTGAAACTGCTCTGTTGTTTGATCAGGAGGTCGTGTAGTGGATGAGAGTTACTGTCCATGTTTACCGAGGTGTACGTGATAAACATAGCTGAATGCATTTCGAGTATAATAAGTTAGTTTTCTTGGTTGAGGCGGTCTGTTGGCCAGACTTAGAAAGCTATTAAAAGATGCTTGGTGCTCTGATAACTTGTAATAAGCAACATTTAAAACATTTTATAGAATCAGTAGTAACACATCTATGATATGTGACTACTTAATGACCTTAATGTGATGGTGGGGTTTGTGTAGCTCTGTCATCCTGGGAGCTGTGTTGTTGTCGTTGTTGGTAAGGAGCGATCAGACGAAATGTGATTCACAAACAGCCCGATGAGATGGAACATGAGGAGCTGCAGGACCTCGCAACCCGCGGGTGGAGCCATCGGGGTCGGGAGCTTTGTCAGCCAGGCGGCAGGCAAAGGCGGGGACCAAGGCGTGCTTTCTCCCTGCCGTTGCAGACTGGTCCTAGGTGGATGGTGGAACCGGTTCTTTGTTTATAAAAGTTTGTCTCTCTGATTTCAGGAACAACTTTCTGCGTCTCTGTGTGCTGAAAGTTACTCAGCAGAGTGAGAAACATCTGGAAAAGATCCTCAACGTGGACGAGTTTGTCAAAAGGGTGTTTTCAGTCATCCATAGCAATGACCCTGTGGCCAGAGCCATCACTCTGAGGTAATCATGTGCCATGCATGAACATTTAACGTTACACTATACAGATTTTAAATTTATATTTATTTAATCTATCTATCCGAGGCTTAAAACAAACTACTTCCTGTTGTTCCTTCTTCTTAGGATGCTCGGTAGTTTGGCCTCCATCATCCCGGAGAGGAAGAATGCTCACCACAGTATCCGTCAAAGTCTGGACTCTCATGACAACGTAGAAGTGGAGGCCGCCATATTTGCTGCTGCGAGCTTCTCTGCACAGTCAAAGTAAGGAAGACTGTTGCTTCACCTGAGATGTAGTGCATGTATATATGGTGATGTTTGGATTGTGTTTTATGTGGGGTTTCTTTCCTTTTCAGGGACTTTGCTGCTGGGATTTGCAACAAAGTCAGTGAGATGATTCAAGGTAAAATCTAAAAAGATCACAAATCACTTTAAGAAAAATAACAGCTGTCCTGATTACCTTTTTATTTAGTAACTATCCAAACCTTAAATAAAAACAAATCAAGGCCTAAAACAGTTTATTAATAATAAATCCTGAATATGTTATCTGTGTGAACATTGTAGTCCACCTTAAAATAAATACAGTCCATTTGATAATCAAAATAAAACACGTCTTTATGATTGTACTCCACAAATCATTTACACCTCATGGTGGGTATCATTTCTAGATATATGAAACCTGTATCATTAAAGTGACACTAATACTAATAGAGTATTTCATTTGATACCTGGTGTCAAAGAAGCCATTGGCCCAGTGAACACAGTGCAGCTGTCAACCTGAAGTTTCCCCCGTGCTTAATGAGGTGCTTCATCACGTTACTTGTATTTCCAGTTTTTCCTAAAATATTCCTTCCACGCTTTATGAATTTATTTGTATCAGGAGTGTGTAGCATAGCCACACTTTAGAACCTTTTGGTGGAATCTCGGCACGCTGAACTGCCAACTCTTTCATCTCCACAGCTTGTAGATGCTAGATGTAGCTGCAGTCGTGGGCATTAAATCAAAGAATACTTGGCTGCAAGCAAAACCACAAAAAATAGTTGTTTCTTCTAGATGTGGGATCGAATGCAGGTATCGTTTGACAGCAGAAGTTTCAGTACTACTTTGTACTGAGTTATTTAAGTACAGACTGCGCTCATCAATGTCCAGGCGAAGCTTTCTGTTCAGCAGCTGTGTGTTTGTATGCTCATTTTGCCTTTTAAATCCTCTTCAACACATATCTGAACTCCAGGTTTAGACACTCCGGTGGAGCTGAAGCTGAAGCTGATCCCCATGCTGCAGCACATGCACCACGAAGCCAGCTTGGCCTCCAGCAGCAGAGAGCTTCTACAGCACCTGGTCAACTCTTACCCCTCCACCCCCATGGTCATCGTCACCCTGCACACCTTCACCCAGCTGGCTGCCTCCTCCCTCATCGATATTCCAAAGCAGGTACAGCTGTACCTCATCGCTGAGGAAGGAAATAAAATCATAACAATTCTTATTTTCAGGTTTTATATATTTTATATTATTAAAGCTCAGAAAAGCTCAACTTCATGCAAATGTACTCTGATAAGAGTGCTTGTTTTAATGCCCGTAGAAGTGAAAGCGCGTATTTACTACTCCGCTCCACCCGAGTCTTTGGGGAAATAAACTGCGTAACAGGAAATGAACAATTTCCGTGTGTGTAGTACACCAGATACTTAAAAAAAACAGCTGCCCTGTTGGAGGAGAGGATCTAAGTTTTGTGCTGAGTGCAACACACACACACACACACACACACACACACACAGTCTGCCTACTTACTTTGTGTCTGTCTTTGTGAATGCAATGAAAATACAGTTTTTTATAATCTTGACCAGAGACGTACAAACGTTTGGCTGTCAGTGACATACCTCTGTTGCTGTTTTTAGGATTTGCACATTAAGCTTTAAACAACTGACTTTTTATTTTATTGCTACAGCTACAGCTCCTCCTCCAATACCTGAAAGATGACCCAAGGAAAGCCGTGAAGAGACTTGCAATTAATGACCTGAAGCTCCTGGCTAAAAAGGCTCCACACCTTTGGATCAGAGAGAACACTCAGGTAGAGTTTCAGATGGTGATGCAGGAGGGATGTTTTTATGTTGATTGATCAAAATCTGTAGGTAATAATTATTATTATTATTATTATATTTTAATCTCTGCAGACGCTGTGCGAGTGCGCCTTGACCAGCCCGTACAACAGTTTAAAGCTGGGAATGTTGGCTGTCCTCTCCACCCTCTCTGGAACAATTGCAATCAAGCAGTACTTTAATAATATGACAGGTTGTGTTCATTTTGTCATTTTCACGTCTTTATGTCTGATCTTTACCCGGCTTTAATTACAGGTTTCTGTGTTACTTGTACTGTGAAGAAGGAAACGACCTCGGGCTGATCTGTATTCCTGTCAAACATCCTCCTCAGGTACCTCTTCGGTTCCTCTCCGGCTCACTGACCTGGTTAAACTGGCACAAGAATGCTGTTACCACAGCAACCTGGCTGTGGCCGCTCACGGGGTCATAGTGCTTTCCAACATCGCCATTTCCTGTCCAGAAAAAGGTTAGTCACAGCAAGTGATGGACAGAGTAAAGAGACTCTTCTGGTGCCAGTTTCTTTTATTTGCTGCTGTGGGTTAAATACTGCTGTGTACGTTTCTCCTCCTCAGATATAGTGCAGCTGGAGCAGGACACAGTTTTGGGAGTGGAGTCTCTCCTGATGCTTTGCAGTCAGGACAACAGCCCCAGTGCACAGGCCACACTCAAAGTAAGACAACATCATGAGCTAAGATTGGAAGAATGTTTTAATATCCACCAACCCAAAGGTGTTTGTAGCACATAGAAATGTCAAAGTCCATTAGCTGGCATCTAATATCTGCTCAGATTTGTAATCTTGTTTATATATTCTTTGATCAGAGTCCTTGATTTAAAGTCCGTGTAAAGGCAATTCAGAGATTTCTTTCAAAATACATTAAATATGTTGGAACATAGTTGATGAAAACACGTGAAGACTTTGAACGATATATTACTGAAATGTGGAGTTAGAGGTTAAAACAGTTTGTCACCAGTTTTCAGTCCAGGATTTTGTGGGCGGTCCTTAAAGGGTGGCTCGATGACACGCTGAGGCCACCCTGAGCAGAGAGATAGAGATGAATTCATCTCAGCTCAGAGTGTTTCAAAGTTAGTCACGTCATTTTCTGAACTCATTTGACACGTTTCAGTCGCTTCAAAATGGCTGCTTGACTGCTCCCACGAGTGGGCGTGGCTTCAGCACATTCAGAGGACACGCCCCCACAGTCCTGGAGCTGAGAATACATTTTTACCTGATTTTGACTCCTAATTTCATAAACTTGTCGATATTTTTAATCCTTCAAATTTGGCTGAGTGGTTAATAACAGTTTCTTTTGGTCTGACAAACTCAGAACACATATTTATTCTTACTTTACACGGACTTTAAATAAAACATTTAACTAAGAAGGGAAACATTATTTTGGGAGCAGTGTTGTAAACTTGTAACTCCTCCAGGATTACCAGGATTGTTTCCCATCAGCCGACCCTCGTCTGTATTATAACTCAGTAACACTCATCCCTCTACTTCCCTTTTTGTGTCAACCCTAGACTGCCCTCACCTCATTGGTCAAGCTGCTGAAAAGCCGACCCCACCTCAGCCAATCGGCCGTGGAGTTCCTGCTGGGCCAGCTCCACTTGTCCTGCGACTCCTCTCGCGTTCTCATGTGCCACGCTCTGGCAGCCATCGCCACCCACCTGCCGGTGTTGGGCGACGGCATGCTGGGGGATCTGGTGGACCTCTACAGAGTGGCCAGTCAGTCCTCCACCGACAAGCAGCAAGAGCTTCTGGTGAGAGGTGGCGCATGAGTCAGAGCAGCAGCTGCTGTTTGGACAGGAGATTAAAGCTCTCACAACACTTTAAATGTAGATTTTATGTTTTAAGCACACGCTGACAACAGCATCTATATGACAATTAAGCAGTGATTGTGTTATATCTGTGTTCAGCTTACACATGCGTGTTTTCAATTAGAAATGGAGCTTGTTTTTATATTATTTTTTAGCTTCTGGATTGCTGCTAATCCACCTCAACGTTAAGGCAGCAGTTAAAAAAATCCTTCCTCGTTCTCATGCATGTCTTCTTGCCCTTCCATATCTCCGATTTTGTATTTTAACACTCGTCTCCCCCGCTGTGATCGCTGCAGGTTTCCTTGGCAACAGTGATTTTTGTTGCTAGCCAGTCGTCTCTGTCGGCCGAGGTGAAAACTGTCATCAAGCAGCAGCTGGAGAACGTCGCTAACGGCTGGACGGTGTACCGCATCGCACGACAAGCCTCGCGCATGGTAATGTCATCTGCTCGGGCATAAATACCGCCCAGCATCCACTTGTTTACATTATCAGGGTGCTCAAAAGATATCATTGGTCTAGTGGCAGGTGTTGTATCTACACTCAGACAGACCTGGGCTGTAAAATGGTGCAGCCCTTGAGCTGGTAAAGACGCACATAGGGCGTAGCCTCTATTTATGAATGGGAGGCAAGGGTTACTGACTGACTCAGCCCTCCTGCGTCACAACACTGAAATATTATCTGTTAATCTGCAGGGGTGCCACGAGTTCTCCAGCGAGCTGTACCAGAGTCTGCGGACCCGCGTGGCATCGGAGCACTTCTACTTCTGGCTGAACAGCCTGAAAGAGTTTTCCCAGGCGGAGCAGTGCCTGAGCCACGTGGAGGACGGCGACTACAGCGGAGCCATGACCGCCATCGCCGAGGCCCTGCGCTCCTACCAAAAGGGCATCGCTTCCCTCACAGTCAGTTCACCGCCGGGGCATCTCGCCTGTCGGAAAACATTAATGCCACTCCTCCTGTTACTTCATGAGTGACAGACGCTTAAAGCTATCGGCAGCTCTCAGTCTGGAGCCTTGCCACTGAAGCTGATTTCACAGCATCTAAAATTGTTAGTGGATTAGCTCACGTAATACCTGACTGTATCTTGTTAGGCCAACTTAACAAGACCTGTGTCGCTGTTTAACTGTAGTGTGTGATTAATTTCCTCTCTCCAGGCTGCCAGCACTCCCCTAAGCCCGCTTACATTCCAGTGCGAGTTCATTAAGCTGCGAATCGACACCTTGCAAGCCCTGTCGCAGCTCATCTGTACCTGCAACAGCTTGAAAACCAGCCCACCTCCTGCCATCGCCACCACCATCGCCCTCACCTCGGGCAATGATCTGCAGCGGTGCGGCCGCATCGCCATGCAGGTAAAACGCTGATTGCTGTGGTAGGTGGAGCAGGTCTGTGTGGGGAGTAGCTGTAGCACCACATCGTCGAGAAAAACAGGCCTGCTTAGACCTTTATGGATTTGTGTATTCAAGAATATTAAATGAGCTCCAAATGTAGTTAATCATCAAGCCGCTGCTCTTCTTCTTTGTTCCAGATGAAGGTATGCATGGACGAGTTCAGAAGCCTCGCAGCTCGCTACGCCGACTTGCACCAGTCGTCGTTTGACGCCGATTACGCCACCCTTCGCAACGTGGAGCTGTATCCTTAAACCCGCCTTTAGTCTCTCTTGACGACCCCGCTGTGACGTCTTCTCTGATGTCATTTCTCTTTAACCACCCGCTCAGACAACAACAGAGCTGTCTGCTCGTGTCCCATGTAATAGAAGCGCTGATACTGGACCCGCAGGCGGCCAGGTGAGTGGTGGAACAGTGCGGTCTAGATTTCACTGTGTGTGTTATTATTTGTGGAACTAAATGACCTGTACCTTTGTTCATCTCCATGCATCATATTGAGTTTGTCAAGGAATGTAATCATGCTTTACTCCAGCACAATGAATGGATGAACCTTTTATATCAGCTGCACGTTAGACGTAGATGACACCGTAATGAAAATAAATACACCTTAATTAATTTAATAAAAAGGTTTTTTCACTGTACCATGTACATGAGTGTTCCCTATTGAAAGTGCTTTGCCATAACACACACACACACACACACACACACACACACACACACACACACACTCCCCTGAAGGCATTTTCCTGGCAGACGTTTGATTGTAACAGATTGTCTGTCTGTCTGTCTGTCTCTCTCTCTCTCTCTCTGTCGCTTTAATCTAGTTTTCAGGAGTACGGCACCGTGGGGTCGGTCCAGACAGAGAGCGAATATGAGCGACGGATGATGTCAGTCTTCAGTCATGTGTTGGAGGAAGCAGAGGGCCTTACCAAGAAACACCCTCCAGTTTCATGCCTGGTGAGATTATTATAGAATACCTCGTGATGTTCAGTGTTTGGTTTTGATTGCAGATAGTTTTTGAAACTTGTACTCTTTTGCCGTACTGGTCGGGTGTCTCCTAAAGAAGAAATTTCAATCTCAACAGGGCTCCTAGGGTCCATTCAGACAGGATCTTTTTCCATTCATTTGATTGGGGCTAATGCGTTTTGGCTGCAGTGCTGCAGGCGTGCCTGCCAAAAAAACGCAGCGACCTGCAGTCAGATCCAACTTTAGGGGAAGCATAGCCCGACGTCACGCTACAGCCGTCATGGACTAAGCTCTGATACTCTGCCTGTTGTGTTCTGGCTTTGTTTATTTCATGTACTCAGCTTCTAAATCTGAGTCTGACTCGCAATTTACGCTGTAAAATAGAGACACGAAGAAGTTTAATTTGATTTGTCTGTTTGAGAGAGAGGTACAGGGTGTCAGCAGGGTATTTAAACGTTTAGTGAAAATTAAGGCCCTTAAAAAATATTAAATACCTGATTACGAGGTATTATTTTTTTAAGAAAAGCACGTGATTTGTTGTAAGTTTGTTCGTTAAACGTTTGCCAGAATTTATTACATAGACAGTAGTACAGTCGACCTAGATTGTTGTATGTAGTTAGATCTATGAATGGCATCATAACATAAAGATTTTAGCGTGCTCAGTGTCTACTCCCTTGGTTACGAGTGCTGCTATCTGCTGAAAGAAAGCTTACTAAACATGGGGAAATGCAAGTTTTGCAATAGATGGACCCACGAACCGTCTCCGGTAATGACCAGGTATTAAATGTAACCTCAGGATTCCTGCACAAACCCTGCAGAGAGCGAGCAGTTGGGTTGAGAGACGGAGACCGTGAATGAGAGTGAGCGAGCGCCCGCATCAGTAAAGCCGGTTAAACTGTGAAATAAAAAGTTATTCCATGATTGTTTCATTCAGCACAAATAGACACGCCGCCAGCAGCGCCTGATTCTGTCTGAATGCACACTTAAATAAAGAAAAATGACAAAAAAACTGAGCTGTATCAAATTGTTTATGTTAATAATGTAAACATGTCACTGTTTTGCAGCATACAGGTTGTCTCTGTGATGCCGTCATAGCTTTGCTGAAGGTCCCGCTGTCCTTCCAGAGGTATTTCTTCCAAAAGCTGCAGTCAACAAGCATTAAGGTACAGTAGACGGACGTACAGTAACAGTAGATATTCTTTGTTCAGCTCTCTTAAGGCTGACCCATGTGTATTTTTTTTTTTCCCCAGCTTGCCCTCTCTCCCTCCCCACGAACTCCAAGTGAACCGATCCCAGTGCAGAACAGTCAGCAGCTGACTCTGAAGGTGGAGGGGGTGGTGCAGCATGGTTCGACTCCAGGGCTCTTCAGGAAGATCCAGTCTGTTTGTCTCAATGTCACTTCAGTCCTCCAGAGCAAGACAGGACCCGACTTCAAGGTATCTGTCCACAGATGGTGCTAGTTCTGATGTTTTTAGTGAACCGTGGCCGTGTTGCTGCTCGGTTAATGATAACACCTCCATTTGTCTTGTTTTCCACTTTTTAGATTCCACTCGACACTAAAACTAATGAGATCGAGCAGCGGGTAGAGCCCCACAACGACTACTTCAGCACCCAGTTCCTGCTGAATTTCTCCATCCTGGGCACTCACACGGTCACAGTGGAGGCCTCCGTGGTGGACGAGAGCGGCATCGAGTGGAAGACCGGGCCCAAGACGACGGTGTCTGTCAAATCCCTGGAGGATCCGTACTCCCAGCAGCTCCGCCATCAGCTGCAGCAGAGCACAGCTCAGCCCGCTCCGCAGAGAGGAGCGTACGCTCGCTTCTAATGAAAGTCCTCTCTCCGTGCTCTTTGTTGTTACAGTTTTTGTACATATTTTCTCGATGATTAAAAAGCCAGATTTAATTTTAATGCTGCACATTTGGTGTGTTTCTTTCCAAAATATGTTACAAGATAATTGGGCTTTTCAAAATAAAGGACGGCCACCAGAAAAAGCAAAATTGCTTTTTACTTCTTTGTCTATATTCCTCATCTCATAGTATTTCATGCAATAATCTCCAGGGCCTTTTACTATTGAATGTCCTTGAATTTACTGTCATCTTTACTACTATCAAGTGTAATAACATAAAGGCCCATGAGGGGGCAGACCACAGTCATTATTAACTGGACATCATTGTCTGTCTGGAGAGCACACAGACTCTCCCAGACTGTCTGTGAATCACAGTGTTAAATTTAGACTTTTAAAATAGATATTTAATGTGTTAACTCCTACAGTGTGACACTGAATATCACCTCAACCAAAATCACAATATTATTTATCATACATGTGTTTATTCTGCACAACATTGATGACACTCTAGCTCTAAATTATCTCTAATTAACATGTTTTAATAATGATGCAAACTCAAATTTAAATCAAATACATCCTTCTTTTTTTTTAAGGTGACACACACACTGATGATGTAATCTGATAATAACTTGCAGACCGGATGTAGATGATCCAGGTGATGATTTAAGATGAAAAAAGCAGTTTCTTGTTCACGCGCGGTGAAATCATCATCAGCAGCTCTTGACATCAAAGGGAGGCTGCGCACTTCACGGGCTCCAATCTGGCGTCAGGTGAACACGAGAGCGTCAAGTGAGGAGCAACAAAACGGGACGTTCCGCACCTGGTTTTCAAAATAAAAGTTTTTTTTTTTTTTTTTTACTGGATATATGTACATTAAATCACTTTGTACTTTATAGAAAAATGTAAGTATAAGGATGACTTTCTTCAGACTGATCATTCACCATCATCGTGGTGTTTTCAAAATAAAAGCATCGGGCACATTTGTTATTTTTCTATTCAGTTGGCCTCATCTGCATTTTAGATTACCAAGCTGTTCCTTTTTCTTATTTATGTCTCCAAACATGCACACATGTCATTTTCAAAGGGCTAATTATGTTAAATGCATTTTTTTTAGGGAGTCAGCATTAATAAATATCAATTAAAGGGGCAGTGTGTAAGATTTGGGGCCTTTATCTTCAGAATAAGGCAGACGTGGAATATAATTATTCATAACTATGTTTTCATGCATGTATAATCACCTGAAAATAAGAATCTTTTTATCCTTTTATATCTACAGTGGGAGCGGGTCCTCTTCAATGCATGCCGCCATGTTGAAACACAGTGTTTCTACAGAAGCCCAGAGCAGACAAACTAAACACTGACTCTAGTCGGATCCTTTCAAGTGTTGTTTCTCCTTTACACTAGGAAGGCGAGGGTGATGTGAGGAGATTGCAATGCAGCGATTACATCACTAAACTATTTGTATAGTGGAGGCCCAACAGCACATTTCTGCTTCTGCTTCAGTGTTACTATAAATGTATATATTTTTACTTTTTAAATAGTAAGTAGTATGTACATTACTCTGCACTTTACTGCTTTTTGCACTTCTGGTTAGATGCTAAACTGCATTTTGTTTTTTGTTTTTGTCTCAGTACTTGTACTGTGTGCAATGACAATAAATCAGAATCAGAATCACTTTAATTAGCCAGGTGTGTGTACACACAGAGTCCAGTTACAACTTGCTCTCAATGTACGTACAGATATCGACATAAATAAAGTTTTTAAAAAAGGAATCTGACAGGTAAACATAAACATAAAAACTATGTACAGATAAAAAGTGTAAGAAATAAATAACATTTGTACACTGAATACAGAACTGGTGCAGTACAACGGTGCAGAGTGCACAGGGTGATAGATATTATACAGAGTAATGTTTTCTCTACAACAAAATTTATCTGATTAGTATGAATTTATAAAGAAATAACACATTTTTTATTTAGTTATTTTATTATGTGTGTGGGAATGTGCCTATCTAGCGACCGAATCTTTTATTTTGAAGGTCCAGAGGAGTCGCTTCCGGTCTCACTCTTTTGATCTTTTGTGTACATTGACGGTTGGCGGTGTGAATCCGGTCTGGAGGAAGATAACGGGTCCTGCCAGCATAGAAACAAAACAAACACAAAAAAAATCACCGTTCATCGTCGTCGCTGTGCCTGCTGTGGTTTATACAGTCTGAGGGTGTCGTCTTGTCTCTAACTGTCGGCGGTTAGTCCTCCGGGCCCGGGCCTCGAACCGCCTCTCTTGTCCTAATATTCGCTAAATGGGGAGCTCAGCAGTAGCTTAGCTAAACTTGACGATGATGATGGTGATGATGATGATGCATCAGTGGAATTATCCCGGCGTCTCTGACTGAGATGGAGCCAGCGACGCTCAAGTGGAGTTGCTTGCCTGCTAGCTAGCACCACCACCAACACCAACACCACCACCAGCAGCGACGGACCGGGATTTACCGAGCAGCCCCACCACCCCCCTCCTCCTTGGATAACGTTAAGCTAAATGGGTGCAACTGCCGTTTTATCGCGCCGGGTTTGTCGTAACATTATCGGACACTTCCAGCACCGTCCCCGGAGGATTTGATAAGACACCGTGGCCGTGTGTCAACTAGCATTAAAATGCTAACTTAACCGTTTTTTTTTCGGTGGGGGGGTGGAGAGAGACAGAGAGAGAGCGAGAGAGAGAGGTTCAGCTACACGTGACACAATTTATATCTCGCTCCCGACAATTAGCTACATCTTCTGGGCCGTCCTTTTGGATGCTTCAGCGACATTAATTGGGGTGAGTTAACCCGGAGCTAACACACTTTTACTGGGGGAAGGAAGGCGGGCAGGGTCGGGACTATATTCTGGATGAGGAGGCACACGGATATTTGCGCTTTGCACCAGGCAGACACCCAGCGTCTCAGCGAGTTAACGTTTGGCATTGTCTCATAAAATACTCAAGCTTACCAGCTACCTCATGTTATGTTTAAAAATGTAATAATTACAGCCGCTGGTTGTCATGCCTGACACATATCTTAACATCTGCTCCCCGTTATGCTAACTCAGCCTGCCGCTGCTAGTTAGTTAGCACGTCTTGGAAGTGCTCGACCACTGGTCCTTTTATGGTCCTGTCTTAGCACGTATTAATGTTGAGGCCAAGGCAGCTACATGGCAGGATAGTCACGGATAATAAATACCCACATTTGAGTTGAATAACAGTCAGAAAATATCGTTTTTTTAACGTTTAAAACCAGCCTCACCCTTGCAAGCGGTTAGCGGCAAACCCACTCCTCTTGTTTCCGGAGTGTGCACGCTGTAACTGGGTTGTTTTTTTGTGTAGATTTGTGTCCCTCCTCACTCGCACATCCGTTTGTTTACTATAAGGATAATAATGTGTGCACACATGACTCGTCTTATCTTTGGTCAAACAAAGCCAAGCCGAGCCGAGGTGTGCTAACTGTGCTGCTCTTGTCTCTTGTCTGTTTGCAGACGGTGTGTATCAGGATGGCACAGCTCTTGGACGGGGCCGGCAAACTGGGCTGGGTTCTGCTCAAGGCTGTGCTCCGTTTTGTTTTCATGTTCATCAACAACTGTGTAGCCATCCCATCCTACTGCTTGTACCTGCTGCTCCTGCAGCCGCTGAGAATATGGGACAGCTCTGCTTTCTGGCACGTTGAAGGAGTCATGTTCAAATGGTTGCTCTCCATGGTGTCTTCGTGGGGCTGGATCGCAGGTTACACAGGTAAGATAGTTTGTGATTCTCACACATACACGTTTGTCAATTTTCCACGCAAAGTTGCATGCTGGGCTCGGCGGGGAACGGTTTGCTGATGGGTGTAAGTGTGCAAAGTTGCTCCTTAGTCCCAGTTTGTGCTTCATTTATTTACTTTAAAGTCACAGAGATGCACGTACTCTACTGAAAATGCATCTGACAGTTTTGGAAGAGCCCTGAAGGTTGTTTAACAATTAAACAACACTCTGTATGGCTTTGCTTAGTGTATACAATGTGTGTAAACATTAGAATTTTATTAATTGTAGGTCATTTTCCCGTCCCGATGGTTAGAGGAATCTCTGAGGAAGTACAGCAGTAAGCTTTGTTGGACTATTTTCTGAGCTTTTGGACCTCTGTGTGACTCCAACGTAAATATTCAAGAGGCTAGTTGCACCCTGACTGATGTCTACTGACCTGTGTGTGAAGATGGACACCAATGTGTTCATCTGACTGTATAAACACACCAAGATAGACTTCACCTGTCACAGCAGCTCGTATGCACAAGGTGGATAAGAAGGGACTCATAAATAAGAAGGTCATGAAGCCACGCTGGTGTTAAAGAGTCTGACAGCTGTTGGAACGAAGGACCTGTGGTAGAGCTCCTTCTTACATGGTAGGAGCAACAGTTTAAGGCCTCCACAGTCTCATGCAGGAGGCGAGAGGAGTTGCTCACGATGGGAACTTTAAAAAAATATGAGTCAGTAACAGGTGATTGCACTTTGAGCTCTCAAATGAACAGGAGTTGTTGCAGCCAACACACGCGTTTGACACACACATTATCAGAACAGCGGGATGTATGAGTGTTTGTCGGCTCCTCTCAGACTGCATGGTTGAATATCTTGAAGGGATTCAGACAGTCAGCGGTGTTTAGTTGCACAGAGCTGCGAGCAAAATGCTTACAAACTGCTAAGTGGTGAACACGGGGAGCAACACGGCGCGCTGATTAATAATGCAAAGCTTTCAGCCTATAGAACACCTGGCCTCGCGTCCAGCAATGTGTGTCACACACCTTGACTGACAGAGTTTGGAAGTGACATACCGTACGGCCGCGTCACGTGAACGGTGACTTAAGTTTAAATCAGACGTAGCACGCGCTGTAATTGTAGTCTGACGCTTCTTTTATGAAGTTTATACACTTGTACATACTGTAGGTTGTAGTTGACACATCTGATTTCATTATATTATAGTATGAAACTACTCTTGTGGTCTCTTCCACATGTGCTGCTTATCCTGACACAAGCCAGATTCGAGCAAAAGTGACCTCAGCTCGAGTAGTCATGTGACAGCGCATCCACAGGGCCACGTAATCATGTTAAACATCACTTCAATGCAGCTGAACTCATGTGACAGACATAAAAACAAAGATGGCTGAACGTCGGAGCCTTAAAACGATCTTGGAGGAGGAGGAGTGGACTTTGGAGTACCCTCCATTTTATTTGTATACTTCGGCACGAGCATGCCAAGTGTTAAATCTTTAGTATTGTTGTTTGGCACATATGGGTCAGCTCAGGAGGATGACTTGTGCAGACTGCTGTCAGTTATTGGCCACGTTACAAAATGAAAAAGAGATCTGGCAATGTAAATGCACCACTAGATAAACAGTTTTGGTGGTGGGGTCAGCATTCAGGGGCAGTCGACTTGGAGCATCAGTGTTGTGGCCCCGCACACAAGGATGGGTCAATCAACCCTGTTACTTTTGCCCCACAAGGCAGCGTGACCTCCAGTTTCCTGCACGGTGTCGATGACCTTTAAATTCGTTCAACACATACAGTTTAGATGCTCCAGGGTTTTTGTCCAAGGTCGCACTTGCAACACATTTGTTTCTTTCCAAGTCTTTCTAGCAAACGCGACATAACCGTGCCACTCGACAAATACCCCGAAAATATCAGCAAATCCAATTTCGCAAACATTCCTGCGCGTATGTTTCATTCACGACACGCACGAAGACAGATATGCAACTCCATTCAGGTTTCCTATTGTCATTTTGTTCAGTCTGCACTCACACTCAAGAAATGCTTGATGTGTGTCAGCGAAAACGGGGATACTCATTCACAGCTTGACACACTGCAGATCCGAAATGAAGGATGTTGCATCACCTCCACCGGAGAAGCAGAACAATGGTGCTTTGTGTGTAATATACTGCTTTTTTACATTTTTTTTTATCGCTGAGCCACAAAGACGCATTATGATTTGTTGGTAAAAATTAACCACCACTGGTTTTAGGAGTGAAATCTCAGAGGGCTTAGTTTGAATCAGTAAGTAAGAGGTGAACGTGGGTTATCCGGTCCGTTATTTCCCGAGCGCGTGCCGTTAAATGTTCCTCGAACTCTTGCCTTGAAACTCACGTAATTGCTGGGCTCTCTACAGGAGGACTGGTGGATGTTTGCGCCTAATTAGATACACAGTGGTGTGTTGAAGAAGCTGCACAAAAGACACAAGATCAGACTCTAGCTCTGTAGATGTTGATTTCCTCTGTATTATATCAAAGACGGGCTGCCGTATTCGATCAGATGAAAGACAGTTCAGGCACCCTGCGAGCCGGTTAACTCGTGAGAAGTAATTAAGCACGTTCGTACAGCTTACTGATGTGTGGTAGCTCCAGAAATGTTGGTCACAGAGGTTTCAGGAAGTCTTCATTGTTCTGCAGTTATTACAACTGCTGGAGTTCAGCTCATAGGTCAGAGCGATGTGTGTTAATACTGCTGTCACTAGCTTCACTCAGCAGTGCACCATAAAGCCTTTCCCAGTGTGTTTCATTATATAAGCTAATGGCACCGTAACACCAGATACTACTATATTGTGCGATCGGCGAGGTTTACATTTCAAGAGCAGGAATATGCTGTAACATCAAGAAGCCACGGTGTATGGACCGACTCCAAAAAAGATCTCCATGATATTTTAATCAAGATACTGTTTTTGTGTTCTGCTGATGCGCCACCTTTCAGTGTTCAAGCACGCTTTGACCTAAACGCAAACATTCAGCAGAAGCACCGTGTCACCGGTGCAACAAATGATGAATTCGTTAGCCCACTTTGCAGGATTATTTTTGAACATTTGCACGTGTCAAATAAGAAATGATCAGACAGTCACACAAGTGACCTCCGGAAGTCACTGAACATTTCACAGGAAGCGGTCTTACAGCGTGTTTAATGGCGTTACTGTGATGTAGTAACTTGTATTGTCAGTTGACCTGACCCCCTTTTTGCCCCGTTGTTGACAAAAGCAGCACAAGTGTATGAGGCGTGATCAGAGTGACACACACAACAGTGGGCACGAACAGGTGCACTAAAGCCAACGGGATTAAGATTTCATTGCACGTTCCACGAGCGGGCGGTCGGCTCGACCTGTAACGAGATCAAAGATGATGACAGTAAGATCGCAGACATTGTTCCCCAGATTTGAGTTGCGTTTGTTGTGAGTCTTTGATCGTATTTATAATCTGTCACCTCGTTATTCACGTCATTGTTTACATGAATATAACATTATCCAGACCACACCAAGCGACAACCTCCGTGGCTGTGAAGTGAAACCAATGTGGAAGTGCCAAAAACTGCAGTTCCTCAAACGTCCACTTGAGGCTGGCTGCAGAACGAGTCTCCATAAGCCCCCATGTTCAGCAGAAATAAACATGTTTACAGCCTGGTACAAAAAGCAGTTTTTGGTCCAGGCTTCATTCATTCATTGATGATGGGTGACGTCATGTTTTCGTCGTCCGTTCTTTATGCTGTTGGTGGTAGAGCTGCAACCGTTAGTCAATTAATTAGCTGGGTTGATAGATAATTAGTCTGCTAGGGTTTAATTAATCATTTGAATCATTTTTCAAGCAACATTTTCTACTTTTTCTTTCTTTTTTTAACATTATAGTTAATCAAATATTTTGAGGTTAGACCTTTGACGTCACTGCTTGCTAACGAATATTCTGATGGACATTTTTCACTGTTTTTCTGGTGATTTAAACCTTCAACTGAAAACACTTACTGACACTTACTTTTGTTCCCTCAGTTTTCTTAATGTAGTTTGTGAGTAAAGATTAAAAAGGTGGAACAAAAATCCCCCAAAAACAAACAAATATCTGAATATTATTAGTTTTTGCGTTCAGTCACTTGCTTACTTTTTTTTATAGATTCAATTAATATATAAATATTGGTTTGTTGTTTGTTCCAGGCCTGCTCTCATTATTATTATTTAAGGATGATTCCACTTTGACCTGTTGACTTGTTCACTTTGATATCTTACATGACAAACAAGCATCTTTGCTTGAAAACAATTAACTGTAATTTACTGTTGGTCGACTCATTGTTGCAGCAGAGAACAGCTTGTCACAAATTGTGTGTGTGTGTGTGTGTGTGTGTTTACATAACTCGTATCTCTGCGTTGCTTGTAAATGTTTTGGTACAGGAATGATCATATTTCAGACGTGCTGAGCGGCCGGCAGGTCCGGAGTAAATTCATTGTGGATCATTTCACTTTGAAGTTTTGTAGCGGAAACTGACAAACTTGGTTGTGTTAAAGCCTGCGTGCAGCCACGGTGCACCCACACAAGTGTTATCAGTCACTTGGCTGATTAGACTTATTCTCTGGACTGTGTGGGCGTGTACAGATCATCTTGATTGACACCACCCCGACTGTCCTGAATTTTCTCTGCTGCACCTGCTTCAAAGAGACTGTTAACACCTTTATGATTCTTTACAGTATATCGACCTCGGATGAACTCCGCCGTGCGTTCAATGTCTGTTTGACGTGAACGTTTCTGATATTTCGAACAGTCTTTCTGCATGATGGATGTTTTATTCAGGGAACTATTTGTACTTTTGTCGCCTTGTCAACAGAGTTTAATGTGCACAGTGCTTGAAAAACATATTGTAAGTCAAGAGACACACGCAATCATGTCAAGTCAAGCCGGGGTCAGCTGAGAGCACGATGGCATGAACGGGGAATTAGCATTACTTTTGCTCTGAAGCCCTGAAACATGTTGGCATAAGTGGAGGCTGATGTTTCATTCCCTCAGGTCTCGATGTGGATGAACAACACATTACGTGATAAATCCATATTTTAATGTTAATGTGTGTGACGCCAAACTTTTAGAAGCAACAAATGGGCTCAGATGAGCTTTTAGTTTCTAATGAGAGCAAGAAATTAAAGGCAATTAATGAGAAGCATTTACTCCATTGAACCACCGGGCTGGGCTTGATAACTGGATTTAGCTGAGTAGCATACTCTTTAGCCTGTTAGCCATCCACACTGAGTGAATTGTCAGACTGGCTGTGATCATTTTTCATCTCTGCATGGACATGGTGTTTACATCTTTTACAAAAGAGTTGTGCCTCTAGTCTAGCCCACAGACAAAAAAATAAATAAGACGTAGTCTCCGTGATGCCACCCACATGATTTAAAAGTTGTGAAGCTTAAAGTGTGGTGGCTCTGGCCGTCACAATCGGACGACCGCCACCAAACAACTGCAATTTTTTGGCACTTCGATGTTGGCCTCATTTCTCAGCCACGGCAGTTGTCGCTTGGTCTAGCCTGCGTCGAATCGAATCGATATTGATATTCTGAGAGACTTGAATATCTGAACAACCGCTGGATGGATCTGCAGGCATTCACAGCTAGGGTTGCAAATTTTGGAAACTTTCCATGGGAATTAACAGGAATTTATGGGAATAAACGGGAATAAACTGGGAATTTCCAAATTGCACTGAATCACTGAAGGTTGGCCCTTAACAGGAAACATAAATATAGTTGTTGAAATGTTTTTTTTAATTGTATTATTTTGCATGTCTGCTTATGACAAAACAAAATGTTTATATTTATGTTTGGATACGATACAGTTTGTTTAAATTAACCCTACTCTCATGGAGTTTCCAATTTGGAATATTTCCAAAATTCCCAAGCTTAATGTCTCATGGAAAGTTTCCAGAAATTTACTGGAAAGTTTCCAGCCCTTTGCTACCACACTATTCACGGCTCCCCAGAGGATAATCCTAATCATTTTGGTGATTCCTCTGGTGCCACCATGAGACTGTTGGATGGATCGCCGTGTAGTTGGGTGTTGACGTTCATGCCCTTTATGAGCTTTGGCAACATCTTAGTGATTGGTTTACTTTACAGTGAGCATGACGGCTTCACAGATTACTACTTCTGTATGTGATTATGATTACTACAGACTGTGTTCTTGGCTACTTTTTCTAAACTCTGAGCTCCCTCGTAACTGAAGTTTACTGAAGCACCAAAGAGCTCCAAATTTTGGGTGCCAGTGTCCAAAAAAGTGGGTGAACGTGGCAGAATATTACAGAACAGAAAGTTAATTTACCACTCTTAATCGTTGCTCTTCATCCAGCTTTAACTATCAATGGAAATTGTGCTTTGTACCGTGGTTAGGTCTTATATTTTTGGGACTCGGATGCAGGCGGAAGGAGTTGGTGCGATGCTACACCTCTCTCCTCCTCTAGAGAGGACGACAGAAGTGTAGATGGGCGGCAAGGTCAGCCGTACACCGTTTAGCTGACCACCGATCGCGGATTAGACGGCGCGCCTGCAGCATGGCTGTCATCCTGCCGCGCTAACTGTGTCATCTCTCAAAGACAATTTCCCTAATGTATTCTATCTGACAGATGACCCATCTCTGTGAGATCATTTACGCTCATCTCGCGCAACAACGGGGACTTCAGCGAGCGCGAAGGCATGCTCCTTATGAAATGACATTGCCTTCAGGGTACCTACAACCCCGTCAGGTGTCACAGATGTGTCATTTTTCCTCAATTCTTGTACTCAAGAGGCTTGAATCTTACTCTTCGGAGGACAGGAGGTGAAACAAAGGCCTAAATTGAACACGCCGACAACTTTGTAACACTTTCTTTAACCTCGAGGAGAGGATACGCGATATTGGATGCACCTTGCGTCACCAGTCCGCAGCTCAGACGATGTTACAAAGTCCATTAACGAAGGTGGAACGAGAAATCAGCAATCATAGTGCACCATGAGCTCAAAGGTCTATTAAAGTCCTCATATCAGTGACTGTAATACAATACAACAAACCGCAATAAACAACAGGGAACTTCCTGCATTAAATATTTGCAATTATTGTTCATGCTTGCAACCGTGGGGGTGTATTCTCCGATATCTGCTAATGAACTGCTGAATGAATGAGCTGTGCATTAGCGTTACATGACTAAATCTAATTTTGAACATGCTGAACAGCGAGCAGCAGGCGCTGTACAGTGGGTTGAATTTCAAGGTGAAACGAGTCCAGCTTGCAGTTTTTGTCACTGAAAACTATCCTGTCAGGCCTTTTCACTGTGAGTCATGCAGAAATGGTTAATCTCCACAGGTTGCCTGAAGTGCTTTTTCCTCCTGGAGGTTGTGACAGCACATCTTAGACGTAACTGTAGACGCCGTTGAATGAGATCTAATTACACTGTTTTTAACATAAAAGTCTGACTGCACCTGATATATCGCTGAAACCATGAGCAGATTGTAGCTGCTTTATTTCAGGAATCTTCTTGTTTGCTTGCATTTTTTTTAAAGTATGGAAAAGTAGAGTCAAATCAGTCATTCAAGAGGGGATGTGTGAAGAAAAACTATATCATGATAATACTATACAAGCAGTCTTATCAAATCTCATATCCCCATGTAGCACTTTTTCTGTATGAATAAATGTTTGTCTGTCTGTATTTATATCTTTTATCTCACCAAGCATGTCCAATATTTAACACATCGTTCTTATTGTGTCTTTGGTGCACCACTGTACACTTTCGAGTTGTTTGCAGCTTTGTGAAGCACTGTTGCCTCAGTCAAATTTCCCCTTTTGGGAAGTAAAAGTATCTCTATGAAGTTTGTCTTATCTCATTTAAATACATTTTAATAGAATGACGACATGGAAAGCAACGTCACACACTTAGAGCAGTCTTTTTAGATGTAGGTTGGCAGCAGTTATCTCCTTCCATCTTCATGATTCTTTGTGATGTGATGCGCGGCGGGTAAAAGCCTCTAACAACGTCGAGTCTCGGGTTTTGTTTTCTTTGTTTTTTTTAAAGATTATTTTTTGGCCTTTTCAAGCTTTTTATTTCTGAAGAGTGACAGGAATGCGGGGAGAGAGAGACGGGGAATGACATGCGGGAAAGAGCCACAGGTCGGATTCGAACCCTGGGCTTCCGCAGCAAGGACCGAGCCTTTGCACATGGGACATCGGGTTTTGTTTTTAGCTCTCGACAGCACTGTTCGTCATGATTCTTGCGTAAATAATTCTTGCAAAGTAACGTTAGTTTTTTTCTGGCATTCATGCGATAGGGCCGGCCCGTCTTTGAGGTACAAGCGTGTTCTATGTCACGTACTCTCCTCCATGTTTCTTTGTGTATGCAAGTGACGCCCAAATGTCAGAAAATATAAAAACAGGACCATAATATGAAGCGATAGAAAAATCTATATCGTCAGTCAAATGGATTGTTCTTTGACTTTTTGGCATCCCAGCTGTGTCGTCTGCTGCTCCGACAGATCCTTTGTCACTTTTATATCACACCACGTGTTCTTCAGTCCATTTTTGAGATGAACCCATCGCCTTCAGCCTTCATTTGACCTCCTGACCGCCGGGAACCACATGGCCCCCCCCCCTCCCGACTCGACTACTACTCAGTTGGACACTCCGCTCTCCCTTTTCACTACAGACGTTATGTGTCAATGAACCAAGCTGCTGCTTTTGTGTAATGACTCCCTTCATTTCCCAGAGTGTGTGCATGACCTTGGTGCTTTTTGTGTACAAAGACAGCAGCAGTAGTAAGAGCAAGAAAATGAGATTTTATATTGTAGAAGAGGTGAGAGGTTCCCCTCTTAACTGAGCTGACACATTAGCTGCATTGCATTCTGGTCTTTTGAGGCTTTCTCTGTATGACTGTTGCAAGTTAAGTTAAGAAGAAGCTGCAGTGCATGAGTGTAATCTTGAGGTATAACATTTTGTCATGCACCAAAATGTGTCAGTCCTGTGTGGTGTTGCGTTGGTGTCGTGTTCTTGCTTAATTAAATGTAAATGTTAAAACTTGGTCTATAAAAAAACAGTTTGCAGTTCATCCAGTAATGCTAACGTTAACTCCCCCACAGAGACGAAGCGCTCGCTCCACTTTACACCCTTAAGGGCCTCGCTGATGCAACATTTGCATCACACAGAACTGGAGTTGGTCAGACCCGCCCAGAACGGCAGGGACTCCCCAGTCAACAATTGCAAAGCCCGGCTTAACTCTCTTCCGTTAATGTCCCGAGCTGCTGAAGCGCGTTTAAATTGCTAAGGAAGCTCATGTGTTCTCCAGGAGGGCTATTGTTGTCTCACAGCCTTGTTTCCTCCTTTTGTTGCAGCTTGCCGTCAACAATCGCACGCAGGTGAATGGTTAGTCGAGGAGCTGGCAATGTAAATCAGGGAAGAGAGAGCAGAGGGCTGTTGGAGATCCACTCCTGTAGGCGCTGATAGAGACGCTGGTCATTGTCTGGTTGAAAGCTTTTTGTTAAGAATGAAACAAATCAAATAGAGTAGTGATAAATTTAATATGATGAACTTTGATTCAGCCTCGATTTAACATTGATTAACTTCAGAATTAATGTTGTAAACATTTGTTTATTTAAAGTGCTGATTCAGGACATTGTATCACACCAATAATAGAAGACACGGACACTAGTAGGTAGTGCTTAAATCAGTTACATTTAGTCATTTAGCTGACGGGGAAATAATAAAGGTACAGTCCGACAAGGACGTGTTAGTGCAGCAATAAATAGTAGATTCAGCATGTCCAGTTGTTGGTAGTGTTGGAGAGGAGGTCCTCTCTGAAGAGCTCACTTTCAGTTCACTGAAATGCAGACGACTGGGTTATATTTGATATTTTTGACGTCGCTCAAATTGTAAATAAAACATCCCGTGGCTTTACTTACTCCCTTCAACTGTGAGGAGTTTGAGACCAGTCTAGTTTGGATGTAACGCTACCTGCTAATGCTTCCCCCTAGTTGCCATTGAGTGTCTGTAACTCCAACCATCAGGCTACATTTCCTTCTTGAATTACAAATGAGGTTTGTGGCGTTCTGGTGTGATTTAATGTCAGCAACATGCTTTTATGTGTCACAGTGCCAGTACGCCTTTATCTCGAGCCGGACACTTGACCGGTTACAAAATGACATAACCCTTCCACATCCTGTTTCGTGTTTTGTTTGTTGTGGCCGCATTGCGAGTCATTTCAGTCATCACGAGCCCAAAACGTGCTTCCCTACGCTCGCCGTGGACACAAGATCAGGAGCTTCGATTGACACGAACAAACGACAACTGACAAAATCATTGATTTGGTGTCTGCATCGCTAATTCGTCTTCATTTTGTAGACCTGAATAGTTTGGCTGTGGCATTTCACCGAAGCCGGCTGCAGAGTCACAGAAACAGAAAGCGAGTCATGTCTCCACAAGAGTGTGTCAGATCATAATCAAAATTACACTGTGGGTAGACGAGACCTCGGTGCACCTATGTGCAGTGCACCCTGTTTGATGCGTCTGTACGTGGCCCAAAGAACTGTAGCTCGTAGCTGTATTTCGCTTTGTATTATTTTTATCACTTTGACGGCAAACAGAGCTCTCGTTCTGTTCTCATGGATGCCTTACGTGGTTCCACTGAAGAGGGAAGCATTATTTATGGATCATAGACATGCAAATAAGCCTGACGTCTCGTTGTAGCAGGATGTAGACGCGCTGCTCATCCACACGAAGCGTGTTATTTCAGGCACGGAGCTCCCGCGTTAACGTGTCTGCCGACGTTGTGTGTTGACACAGAGCCTGATGATTTTTAAACTGAGGACATTGAGACTGTAATCTTTGTCGAGTACCTGCCGTGTTCTTTTCTAAAAATAATTCAACGCCGCCTAAAAAAAGAAATAAGTGCAGCGTCTTGACAGTAAGCAGGAATGATGTTCCTGAATCATATTTTACATCCTGAAAGATAGTTCACGACATTTAGTCTGCGTTTGTGTGACTCAATAAACTGATAATGAAATGAGAGCTTGTATAATTTGCCAGAACATTTACATTTAGTCGTTTAGCTGATGCTTTTATCCAAAGTACTCGCGTAGAATCAAGCGACAGCTGTAGAGGGGGATAGATTTATCGTGTCCAGTTGTTGGTAGTGTTGAAGAGGAGGTCCTCTCTGAAGAGCTGGAGGTCTTCAGGAGGTTTTCGAAGGTAGAGAGGGACGCTCTGGTAGGAACTGGTAGGACGTTCAAGAAATAACAGACGAGGAAAGTTTGGGTTTCCCTGAGCATACGGGTGGCAGAGCCAGGCGTTGGTAACATATGTCTGTATGAGGATACCATATATGTATACCGGAGACTACTTTGTAGGCAAGTATTAGTGATTTGAAATGAATGCAGGCTGCTACAGGTAGCTGTGCAGGCTGGGAGGCCCGTAAGGAGGGTGTCATAGTCATCGAGTCATGAGATGACCACAGCCTGCGTCAGGAGTTTGGTAGAGTCAGGTAAAGCCTGATTTTTCTTATGTTGTGAAGTGCGAAGAGGCATGACTGGGAGGCAACGTGATCACAGAAGGTTAGCTGATAGGGGGATGAGATCAGTTTAGATGCTGATGTCATGGTGTACATTACGTTTGGCTGGGAGGACCAGCTGTTCAGCTGGAGGAGTAGTTACTAGAAAGCTGTAAAATTCCCAGAAATAAGTCAACCTCAAACACTGATTTTAACAGACAATATGATATCTTTAGTCACTACTTTGTCTTCTAACTTTAGATATTCATCCTGCGGTATCATTACATCTTATTTTTAATGTCACACCTCATAAATTTCTCTCAGTTCAGTGTGCGGTCAGAAGTTCAGACGATCAGACGAGGATTTGAAAGTCTGGCACTACGTAATGAAATTACAGACCAAACCCTTTTTTATATATACATATATATATATATATATTTTTTTTGACCGTTTCCTCTGCTCTGGTCTGAGTGGTTAATAGTGAAAGGAATTTCTCCGCTGAGGAAACTCACTTCTCCTTTGTCATTTCAAACCACTCAGCCAAAAGTGTCGTCGCTCCCTTTCAACACAGATTCACGTAATACAGTAAAAAAAAAGAAAAAAGCTTTAAAATGAAGCTTTGAATGTGAACTTAACGTGCTGTAATCATCTCTGGAGGTGGTCTGAGGCTCATTCGACAGCAGAGTGTAAATGTTTGCATGGAAATAAAGTCGCACTGTCTGATGGAGGATATGCAGATCAGACAGGTGGCAGTCTGTTTGTAGTCGGGGAGTGTCAGGACACTTGTGGATTTAGAAACAAACCGACAGCGACGGACAGCCAGTCAGTTATAAATGATGTAACATTCACTCTTAGACAAATTGGATTTCAGTGTGTGTGTGTGTGAGTGTGTGTAACCAGAGATGGCTTACCTCACTCTATTTTAATTATGTTGACATAATGAAACACACCTAACTTACATTCCATGGTGTTTAAAGCAAACTTGTCGCCTTAAACTAGGAGATAAGCGTGTTTTGGGTCCCACTGTGTGTTCATTACTCAGCATAATATCTTAAAATGTTAGTCAGGGATAGTTGGGGTTGTATGAGGTACTGAGCATGGATGCTAAACAATGGGGGCGCCAACAAAACATATTTCAGCCACCAAAAAGAAAGATTCATCCGTCTAAGTGTACATTATATTATGAATATTGTCCAAGCTTCACCTTGCCGTCCGACAGCCCTTCACCGGACAGTGAGCATGAAGCCTGGCTAGCTGACAAACATGGTTCTGCACAGGTTGTTTAACCACGGTGTGTGTGTTTGTGTTGCCTCCGCAGTAACGGAGTGGGGCGACGACGTACGGCCCATCTCTGAAGAAGAAGCCATGGTCATCGTCAACCACCAGTCCACAGGAGACGTGTGCACCCTCATGATGTGCCTGCAAGACAAGGGCACGGTAAGAACGGACAGAGAAATGTGTTGCCTCGTTGTTTAAGTTTAGGTGGAGCGGGGGGTGGGGGGGTCACGTCAGTATGAAAGCCATGCAGTAGTTTGAACCTGCAGGGCGCCGCTGTGTGTGTCTTTGAGGAACAGGATGCTGTCTGAGCACGTCTGTGTGTTTATCACTGCAAATAAGGAGTTGTTGTAGAATCGCATGCAGCTTAAGAGTTAAGTGTTTGTTTTAGGGATGTTCGTCAAAGGTCGAAGTGCTTCACTTCCATGTCTGAACCTTCTGGCAGACTGCAGAGGACCATAGTGACAGGGCGATGCGTTTTTACAGTCGAGACAGGCGGCGGTGCAAAGCAGTGCTGCGGTTTGCCGCATTCAAATTACAAAAACACGAGTTTCGGGAAGTCGGCAGAGTTTCTGAGGGAGCCGGCAACAGATGTGAAAAGATTGGAGCGGCTGCCGCTTTGCATTCTTTCACACCGGTCATTTTCAACAGGCGAGGGAGCAAAACATGTCCAAACACACACTCAACACTGTTTACTCAACACATTTCCACAAAATGACACGTACACCTACAGAGGCTGCAGAGTTGATAAACGCACAGTGTCAGTCCTCAAAAGTTTGGACGCAGCTTCTCATTTGTGGCAAAGATTTAATGTTTTTGTTTAGTTTTGAAGCATTTAATGTGAAGGTGTGTCCAAGCTTTTGATTGGTATTGTAAATACAGATTCTGTATTATGTAATTGGATCTATTGACATTCAAAATTGGGTATTACTGAGGTAATCTGAGCAGGGAAGGCTGAGAATCATTTTTAAAGTATTTCGTGGGGGGGGGGGGGGGTGGAAACACGGAAACGCCTTGTGTGGTGGAGAAAAGGTTGAAAACGATCTGCCTTAATTTGACACGTGACGTGAGGACCAAGACTGCAGCAGAGCGCACACTCGTCTCGGATGCCTGTACAACTCCAGACTGTAGTGTCAGTCACTTTGTAGCTGTGTTGACCGATCAGAAGCTCAGCTGCTTGTTTAATTTCCAAGATCGACACGTGGCCCCTTCACTTTGTTATTAAGCAGCTTTGCATTAGAAAGAAATGACTTGTGTCACTCGTCCGCTGCACGACTGGGTCTGAAAATTTGATTGACTTTATCTGTCAAGCCTGAAAGTCAAGTTTGTCACTTTCACTTAAAGAATCGATCGTTTGACAACGTATGCCTCACCGCCACCCTGAACAAATCATCCTGGAGATTGGCTGTGAATTTCTGGCACGGTGGGGGCCAGTTGTTGTTGTTGTTGTTGTTTTTTTGGGCTGCACTGGAGCTGCCGAGCTGCACGGCACAAACACGATGACATGATGATCCGCCTCAATAACTGCATCCCTGGCCCAGTTTATCCTCTTAGCACCGAAAGGACAGTAAGCCAAAGCTGCGTCGGCGCAGGTCACGAGGGTGGAAAGCGGCTCGAGGGGTGGGGAGGGGGGGCGCTGCGTCAGTTTGGGGATGGTGCTTTTTGTTTAAACGTCAAATCACGCTGGGTTTGCTGCAGATTTTTCATCGTGTTTCTCCTTCATTCATCAGGTGGTACGAAAAATGATGTGGTTGATGGACCATGTGTTCAAATACACCAACTTTGGCCTAGTGTCTCTGATCCACGGGGACTTCTTCATCAGACAGGTAAGAGACTAGCACTAGCACTGTACACATATTTACATCCACGGAGCTGCCAGTGTTTTTTTTTGGTTTTTTTTTTTGTTTAAGTTAAATTAGCTTCAAGGCTAAATCAACAGTTGTCGCAGAGGGATGACAACATGTCAACACTTTGTTTTTCACTGGAGGTCTTAGGATTATAACAGACCTTCAGGCCATAACACAACTCTCCCTCAACCCTCCTCCGGCTAACTGCTGCCTTCTTTTTTTTTTTCGCGCTCTGCAAAAGTGCAGTCGCTCCCCATCTGCTCGTCCCAGCTGGACAACAGATACGTTAGCGCGTGTTTTCCTACGGCCACGGCGTCCTCCGAGAAAGATAACGGTTGTGGACATTGAGTGGTGTGGGAGGGCTCGCTCGGCCCCGCTGGGTCAGACTGACCCTTTTTTGTTGCGGGGGCAGCTGGAAACGGAGCAGCCTGACCTGACGGGGCCTACACATGGAGCCTTTTCACAGGGCTGCTATTGGTCAGGGAATTCCTGGAATATCAGGCAAGCTTGAGAGGTAAATTCCAGACAGGGAACAATGAGTCACTGCTGACTCGTCGTAAATCAAAGTATCATCAGAAGAAAGTAAAAAGATATCTCATTTCTGTCTGTCAGCGTCATTTATTTTAAGTCTTGCCTGCATTTCCTTTTGGAAATCATATTTTGTAAGACGGTTGCATAACACACAGCCATGGACTGTCAGAACCAGGTCTTTGAACAAAGTAGAGTAAGGACATTCACGACCAGAAACGTCCGCACGATGCTTTATCTGCTCCTCCCGTTTGTGCTTCTCGACATCAGCCTCGTGGCTCGTCGGCGTTAGCCGCACACAAAGCGGAGACGTGCCGAGCAAAGCCAAATCTGCACACAGTACTTCTGCGCCTTACCAATATCTCGTCAACAAACCGAGAGCCGATCAGTGCGCAGGAGTTGTTTGTCTGTTTGTTTGTTTTTTTCTCATCACGTCAGGTCCCATCGCTAAATTCAGGACAAGTCAGGGGCACCTTGAGTGCACATATAGCATAACTATTTATGTCACACTTTGTGATACAAGGCAGCTAACGCAGCCAGCTATCATCTGCAGCACTTTTTGACTGAAAAATGTTGTGCAGTTTTGTAAAAAATGTCCCTTTGTCAACATTTAAATCTTGAATGAATCAAATAAATTTGATATCACACAGCTGCACTCGCGTCGATGTCATAATACATCCGTTTATATGCTTTTGATGTTGGTAATGAGCTGATCGTTATTCTCTGTGAGGCTTGCTGGCACCGATAGGACAAAGATTAGAGAAATATCACCATGATGTGACAGGACACGTCCCTCTCTTCACCACAGCAAAAGGGAATTTTTTTTAGGTCATGGAAATGCTTTACCGTGGAGTTTCACATCAGGCACTGTGCCGAGGGTGAAGCACCCCCCGAGCCTGCTAACTGCCCGACAGGCTGCCGTGTGGAAGACCCGAGAAGCCTGAGCCATTCCTGCCGTCCCCTCCCTCCCTCTCTCTCTCTCCCTCTCTCTGTGTGATCCCCTCTGGCATTCTTGTGTGTGCATTCTTGACATCCTTCCCCCAGAAATGCTTCACACATCCACATGGCACAGCAAGCATCTGCCCCAGTCTCCCAAGCATCTGCTGTCCACTCAGTTCTGGCAGACACGTCTCTAACATCGTTATGCACAGCACAGCGCAGCGAGCTTTGATGGCAGTTGCACAGTTACTCGTGGTGCAGGGCTTTTCTTTAACTTTCCTCCTGAGTAGTGTTCACGATCTCCACCTTCAGACCCTTAAAGGAATACCTCTAAACAGTATTTTATGTTTTTAATTCAATAAAATGTTGTTTAACATTCTGAATACACTAAAATATTGCACAAATCACAGTCACTTGTGGCTGTTGACAAAGTTTTCTGGCCATGTAATTAGACAAAATCCAGTCATACGGGGAAATAAGGCATAATATACTTTATTTTTACACGTCTGAAAAGAAGAAGGTGGCAAACCTCCATCGAGCACACTTCTAAACATGATTTGTGGTATAGAAACACAGGTTTTGCATTCTTTTTGTAGCATTTGCTTGGATAAATGGCTGCAGATCACAGAGAATAATAAGAAATAAAGTACATAACATCAGTATAAAACGCAGATTTTAGATATATTTACAAGCAATGTCTAATATTACATGAAAACACTAAGCACCTTCTGTTCTTAAATGTTTTGAATGTTCACTATGATAACTCGTGACGTCGTGTGTGTACACTGTGCAACTTCTGTTTGTTTACATCTGCGTGCACTCTGCGCCAGTTTCTTAGGTACACCTAGCTAAAATAATGCAGTCTAACACAACAGTGAAGGTTGTAGGTGTTAATTCAACATTATGTTCAGGCTTTGTATTCCTTTAAACTGACAGATGTTTCTTAGATTTATTTATATTCTTATTATATCGGTGAGTATAAAACCACCGCTCCACCATCCTCCAAAATAAGTTGCCTGACAGTTCCTCTTAAAGTTTCCACATAAATTGAAGGTTGTCACCTTCATGACTGCATTTATTACAGGACTGTTGTATTAGTTTGTTGCTGGCTGTACCTGATGAGAAGGAGAGAAGTGGCCTTCAGCTGTGGATAAACAATCTGATGATTGAGTCCAATCCGAGTCCAAATGCAAAAATAATAAAGCAGGAGAGGTACTCATGTCTGTCGCTATATAGACAGCCGGATGGCGACAGTGTGGGGTGCATTTCCTTCAATTCATGTGGCTCTTGTAGCCACGGCAACCATCTCAAGGTCATGTATAGGTTTGTGATGTCTCTCTCTCACTCTCTCCCTCTGTGAATCAGAGATTTTGGAGATTAATTCCTCGCTGGTTTAAAAAATGATATTTAGTCACTGTAGTTTTACGACACACAGCTGCTCGTGTGCTCACGTGACACATGCATGAGTCCAGCCTCGGCAATGCTAATGCATTTAAAATGTTTTTTTGACCGGGCCTAACTAAAAATCAATCCCGCTCCTCCTCGTCCCGTCACTGCTAATGCTCTTAATGTTGTCAAGGCCATCGTGTTTTGCATCCATTTCAGTCGTGCCATTAATGCTGCTCTGAGTGCGCCACGGTATTACTGCACAGTCTAACTTCTGCTTTGCGTTGGCGTGTTTTCATTTGTTTGGTTGTTTGTATGCTGACAAAAAAACATCCATCTGATTGAGTTAATGAATTTAGCACTTAGCCTTCTTTAGGGCAGATAAAGAAGCTGTTTGAGATAATTAAACTCACCTACTTTTCAGGTTTTTAAGGTGCTGATGGTCTGAAACTCTAATGTGTAAATAACACATTAAACTACGATGCTGCGTGTTGTTTCCTTTCTTCGTACAGGGTAAAGCTCACAGAGACAAGCAGCTGATCTACCTGAAAGATCACCTAGACAAATACTACCACAGCCGCGACAGGAAGTGGATAGTGCTGTTCCCGGAGGGCGGCTTCCTTCGCAAGCGGCGGGAAACCAGCCAGTTGTTTGCCAAGAAGCACTCCCTCCCCCACCTGACCCACGTCACGTTGCCTCGTCTCGGGGCCACCCACGTTATTCTGAAAACCCTGTCAGCCCAGCAGGAGAATGGCAGCGTGGGCAGCGACACCGGGACCCCGAACCAGACAGGTAACCAAAAAAAAAAAAAAAGAAACTTTTCTCTGTGACAGTCTTAATGTCACCACCTAAAGACTTTGGATTGTTTCTGCAGTGCAGGTTTTCTTTGAACTCGAATAGTTTCCACCCATTTTTAACAATAAAAGTCACTCATTCAGTTTATATTGATACAGATTGTATATTAAGCATGTTTATTGGTCATTTTATGCTTTGGTCGGAGAGAAGGAGGTAGAAATGCATGAGGAATGACGTACAACTCAGCTGTAATCGATTTCAATTGGCTCAAAGTTTCATGTTTTTTTTTTTTATGCTTTTAAAAAGTTATGAATAACTTCATTCATTTCTAAATGAATATAAATAGTATAGTTATCATTTTAAGTATTTTATTTTAATCCCTTGATCCTGACATCGTACATACATGAGCCTCCCTGGGTCGCATTACATTTTAAAACCGCTCTTTAGCTCTCCTCAGGAGCTTGAACTGGCACTCTCCTCGCTGTGAGTTCAAATTAAACAGGAACAGGCTACTTTTTCATGATTGACAGCCATTAATTTGAAATATTAAAGTCCGTGTAAAGTATGAATAAATACGTGTTCTGAGTTTGTCAGACCAAAGAAGAAAGTGTTATTAACCACCCAGCCAAATTTGAAGGATTAAAAATATCGACACGTTTATGAAGTTAGGTGTTAAAATCAGGTAAAAATGAATTCTCAGCTCCAGGACTGTGCGGGCGTGTCCGCTGAATGTGCTGAAGCCATGCTCACTCGTGGGAGCAGTCAAGCGGCCATTTTGAAGCGACTGAAACATGTCAAATGAGTTCAGAAAATGACATGACTAACTTTGAAACACTCTGAGCGAGATGAATTCATCTCTCTCTCTGCTCAGGGTGGCCTCAGCGTGTCATCGAGCCACCCTTTAAGGACCGCCCACAAAATCCTGGACTGAAAACTGGTGAAAAACTGTTTTAACCTCTAACTCCACATTTAATAACATATCGTTCAAAGTCTTTTCACGTGTTTTCAGCAACTATTTTCCAACATATTTAATATATTCTGAAAGAAATCTCTGAATTGCCTTTACACGGACTAGTATTTTGAATTCTGACTTACTGAACACAAATTTCAGGTTCTCAAACAATAGAATTTTCTCTTCCTTAACTTCACAACCTCTGTGAACTCTCCTGCTTCACTGTGTACTGTCGGTCTCGATTCAAATGTACTCTCGGGTTGGTTAGAAGTCAAAACCGAAGCATTGAATCGTCGACCTGTGTCCCAATGTCCTCTGGGAGTCCTGTTTTTTTAAATGAAAGGCGACTGCTGGTAAAGATTACCGGGAGAGGACAGAGAGAGGGGTGATATGCACGGAGGTGCCAGAAATTGCATCAAGGTCCTTGAAACCCCAAGTGGTTATCTGCAGGAGAGTCATTTTTCTGTCGAGAGACCAGCCCTAAATACAGCCAATGAACGCGAAGATAACTCTGCAATTAACGATGATTGAGAGGCAAATTTTCTTTTTTGGACACGTAAAAATATTTTACAAAAGAAAAGACAAGCATGGGAACCAAGTGGGTTGTCTTTAAATTTTCTGAGAAAGGTCTTCCCTCTTATTCCATCCAACATTTTTTTTTTTCCCACCACACTTTGTCTTTGAGCTTCCGTTTTATACCATTTTTTATTTTTTATTAGCATTTTTTGCAGGTAACCAGCAAAATTTTACAAAAATGCAGGTCCCTTCTTCTATACTACTTCTTCTGTTATCAATCCAAGATGCAATATCATGGCTAAAATGTCACTTAACTTCAAACATATCCTCTCAGACAAACGCCGAGAGTGAATTTGTATTGTTTTTAATGCTGCCTGTATCAGGGTGGCTAGTATCCACTTTAATCTGAACGGTGGACAAATGTAAAAAAAAAAAAAATTATCCAGATAACTCTGCAAACTTGAAAGCACAGCATTAAAAACAGCCATAAACCCACAGATGCAATGAGTCCCCCGTGCCTGGTGCGCACACAGTTTACCCAGCGGACTCTCCTGGCGTCGGTTCAAAATCCATTTTAAAGGGTGTGTGCTGTGTTAATAGTAATTTGGAGAGACTCGGAGGGGGCCCCAGCATTATTGAGAAGTGTGGCTCAGGGAGTTTAGCCCTTCCGCGAGTTTGCTAACACAGCTCTGTGCGTCCTACAGCCTCAGCACTAACGGCAAGATGCCCGTCAGTTCATCGCTCTGCAGGACGGCATGTCAAACCGAAGGAGGGAGGATCTCTTAATTGGCGAGCGTGGCTTCATTTGTGTGCTAGTTTAGCACAACGTCTTTAACCATCTCAACACTGATGATACCAGAGGTTTTGTTTACGTCCTCTGGCAGGATTTAGAAATGTTCAATCCCCTTCATGTGCTGTAGTTTCAGTTCACATCCCAGTTCTGTCTTTATCTCCCTGTGTCCTTTCCTCTGTCCTAGCAGCTCTGGAGGAGGGGAAGCTGGTTGCTGCAGTAAAGCTTGTCCTTCCACTTGAATCTAGCTAATGGCATTAAAACCTAGGGCAAGGGAAAAAACACACACACACACACACATCGAGAAGAGCGCTATGTCCCTCGCTATCCTCTGTGCTGTGTGTGTGCTATGTGTGTGTGTGTGTGTGTGTCTGGTTGATCAAAGACACAGCACTGTCTCTCTCTCTGACCCTCCCTGATGCTCTGCAGAGGTGCCCAGAGCTTGCTGACTCACTCAGAGACAAATGGGCCACTTGGAGAAAATAGGATTTGATGTAAATGTGTGTGTGCCGCTGTGTATCAGCCATGCAATGTCAACCAGGCTAAACACACTGCTCAGCGCAGATACACAGCACATGGGTCACCAGTCAGTCGTCAAGCCTGCAGAAAGACTCTGTTTGCAGCGAGCAGCGATAAGGTTGATGTGTCGTAAAACACTACTTTGAGTTGGCGGATAAGCAAAGTTCACCGCTGTGAGTCATTTTCTGCCGGGAATGGAGTTCCATGTGACCCGAAGGTAAATGTGTTCGATGGCGCCGACCAATCAGAGGCTGTTTTTACCCAGCGGGGCGGACAGGTGTGGGCTTCAAGTGTCGTAATTGGCCTGCAGAGTGGCCTGATAGAGAGCCAGATATCTGCCAGTGTATTTCCTTCCTCTAACAGTTTACAGGAGGACGGGGGCCCTCTCTGATGTCATTTTAAATTACCACGGCTGCTATTATTACGGTATTGTTTGTCACAGCGTATAGGGCACCGGCGATACCTTGGCTCAAGGCCCTGGTCTTTGGCCGGCCGCTCAGGGGAGACGATGGCTGCCTTTCAGCACACTTGGACGGAGATCTGTATCCAATTACCCACATAGGGATAGATGTGGTGTTAGCCAGTCCCATCAATACCAAGGATGCCTATCAAGTCGCTGTAACATTGGTATAAATGAGCCAGCAGCCTGCGCCTTGTCCCTCCTTTATCAATGTAACGCTAAAGTAAACAGAGGTCTGCATTCTTAAAGCTCTTGTGTCAGTCTTTCTGTGTGCACATGCACAGCTATGCAAAGTTTCAATAGACATGTTGGCAGAAAAAGATGATGTATAACAGACCAGAGGTAGACCAAAGGTTAGTTCATCCATATTCTGGTGAATCCAAGCTCTTTGTTTCTTTACCGTCAAATAAGTTTCACTCTCCCAGGAGGGAACAAAGTGAAATATCAACATTATGAAGTATAAAACAGCACTTATTTCCAGAGCCAGCTCCATGGGTTTTCTCGTTCATGTGGGACAGGAGAAGAGAAGAAAAGGACAAAGCTAAACCTTCGTCCCCAGCCCACAGGCTCCAGGTCCAGACCTGTTCCTGCCCCTCGCTGGGCCTGGAGACCACCACTTTCAGCTGATCTCTCGCCCCCCACCATGAGACGTATAATACAGCACTTGATTTATTACACAAGAGTTAAAGTATAAAGAGGACAACGCACCGTTAGCTCAACAGATCTTAACAGGATAAATGACCAGGACAAGAGGAGGGTCACCTCAAAAAACTGGGTATAATTTCATGTAAACAAGGTCTATTGGCCCTAAATTCCAAAACAAAGTAGAGTTTAGTATGACTAAAGGCATAACACAGAATTGATTGACAATTTATACTATATATATCTCATTTTGACCCCAGAGGACTAAAGGTGTATGGCAATCGGGAGATTACAAGGGTTAAAATATTGTGTTAGCGTCACTGGTATTGGGATGTTTATGTATTGTGATATATTTCCTGAAAAATCAATCAAGAAACTAAAAAGATATGTAAAATTGAAATACCCGACAAATCGTGGCGCTCATAAAAATCCAATACTGTTCTGCTCATTGATCGCCAAGATTGCAAAATACATTACGGCGGATGCAGTTATACTGTGTCATGCTTTATGTCGCCATGTTGCCCAACTCTGGTGTTATTCACAAGTGTTTTGTTGGTTACTATGAGAGCACAGGAAGCAACTGTGACTGACAGGTGTCCTTATTTCTAACAGGCATGAACTTAGTATACCTAAATCAAACGAAGTGTGTTTAAATGTAGCTTTCCCTTGTCACACAGGCATGATATGTTTTCCTCATAAAGAAGCCAGTGTTCTCAGAGAGGGAAGTGCTTTGTTGCACAGTAACAGCAGCCCGTGCTGTGACATTATTCAAGCAGTCAAATATGCTGAACCGCTTCACATCAAGCTCATTTTGTCCTGCTTGTGTTTTCACCCTTTTTTTTACATTCGACAAGCTCGTTCAGCTCAAAGAAACGTTCCGGCGTTCGGTTAATTCAGTCGTTTGCTGTCAAATCTCAATTTTTAAGGTTGTTATCGGTCACATTTCTGCGCGTCCCGTACAAAAAACCAGCGTGGGTGTGTTTTAGACTAGCTTACTTCCAGTGTAAGCTGCACCGGCAAACATGTAGCATCCGTCAAAAGCAAAGAAACATGGGCGACGTTGGGCAATTTGTTTCTTCCAACAGTGTCACATAATACACATGCCGTGAAAAGCCATAGCGTGCTTCACACACAGGTGACGTTTGAGTCGGTCCTGCAGCTTTCGCCCGCAGGAGCTTAAAGTAAATACATCATCCTTTTCATGCAGCTCCGTTTATTTGTTATATTTTAAGCTTGTTTGCAGTTACATGCAGGTGAGCACAGAGCTGACCCTGCACAATGCACGTAAATACTCGCACACATGCACCCTCGCAGCTGACAAATAGTTTTTATCAAGTGTTTAGCATTCCCTCTCCCATCTGTCACCCTTCGCATTCCTCCTTCCTGGTCTCACTACTCTCTCTCTCTCTGTGTCCACCTGTCTTCCTCTCCGTCTCACCCCGCCACAAACCCGAGGGTGAGAAATCTCAGGTCCGCTTCGGCTTTTTTCGCTTGGCAAAAAGACGTGATATTGAGGTGAAAATATTTATTTCACCGTGACTCATAAACACAGTCGGCAGCCAAAATCTGTCAAGTTAGGACTTCAGCTGGTACGACTGTTTTCTCCAGCAGTCATTTTGGCAGGTAACGGCATTCATTTGGCTGCACTGCTGTCAGATAAAAAAAAAAACCCTCCAGGAACACCTTGTAGTTGGAGACGCTGTTCTTGGAAAAGTAGAGCCTCTGTGCTGGCATCAACGCATGAGAGCGTGATTGAATCTCTACCAGCTGTGGGGCCGCTGTCCTTGCAGTCCTGTGTTGTCGGTTGTGGACAAACAAACTGCGTCGATTTATTTCAAACGCATCCTAACCCAGTCCGTGTGTCTGTGTTTCTTCCGTGACAGGTAATAAACGTAAAGGCCTGCAGTGGGTTATAGATGTGACCATAGCTTACCCCAAAGCCAGACCCATGGACATCCAGACCTGGATCTTTGGCTACAGGCCTCCTACAGTCACACATGTACACTACAGGTAAGAATACAAATGTTGGTCTCAGGTTTTGATCCGACCTAGATTTCAAAACTGTAGTTTGTCATTCACACGAGAGGCAGAACCATTTTTACTATGCAAATGTCTCATGCAGCTAACATGCAAATGCTTCACATGAAAATATACCGCATTACATCACAAAATGAGTTCAACACGCCAGTAGCTCTGTATCGATTTAAACCTTTTATTGCTGCTTTCAGGTGATTATTGTGAGAATAATGTATTCATATTAAAACAAACCAGAGAGAAAACATATCTTTGATAGGAGGATCCCATCACAGCTCTATAATAGAGTTTACTTTGACTCATATCGAGGAAGACCTTGAGGACCGTTCACCCACTGATGACACAACTTCACTTTAACAGGGCCCCCTTTAAATAAATACAAGGTGTGTTCATGTGTGATGACGTCTAATATAGGCGTCATGTTTGCTCGCTGCTCCTTTGTCGATTATAGTCCGAGTGGCTGAGGCTCTTTGCAGAAGTATGAAAATCAGATCATGTGTTCAGCTGGAATTCAAGGCACCGGTGAAGTATTTCCAAACATATTAACATCAGCTTCAGGTCTGATGGTGCATATACATTTTAAAAGTAGACTCTGTCCCTGCTGCAATACATAAAAACTGTTGTTTTATGCATAACTTTGAGCCTTAATATAATTTGAACAGGTGAGTTCTATAAAAATTCACCCTCAGTACAGTTGTTATGAACGGGGAAATTAGCTATAGAGACCAAAACTGTTTTTTGTACCAGGCTGTAAACATGTTTATTTCTGCTGTGAAGTTGGACATTTTAACATGGGGACTTATGGAGACTGACTCACTTCTGGAGCCAGCCACAGAGGTCGCCGCTTGGACAATTTTTCTCGTTTTCCAGGCAAAGTGATCCATCGAGATTAATCAAAAATGAGAATAACTGCTAGGTTCAGATTTATTTTGTTTGTATAGTTCTAAACCAGATTTGACAACCTTTACATGTGCCTTTACTGCAGGCGTACGCGTGCTGGAAAGTGCTGTATTTTGTGTGATCGTGCACAACAAAAAGCAAAAGAAGTCGGCGATATCGCGGGCGTAACCTTATTGGGTTTCAAAGGACGTGTTGCGTTCTGATGTGACAACTTGGGGAAAAACAAAAGCAGGCCGTAATAAAGAGTAAACACATCCATCATCCTGTATTCTGCAGCTAAGAATATCACACACTCTCATGCAAAGCTAATGCATTTGCCCCTTCATATTGTCTTGCCATCGGTGCCCTCCACGTTCCCCTGTGATTCTAATCCGTCCACTCGAGGATACGATGAAGGTGGGCCAGGATTAGATTTGGTTCAAGATAAATGAGGCCCTCTGTGCATTGTCCAGGTAGAAGTCATCTTGACCCTTGAATGCTTTCTTTCGCTCCCAAACAACCTCCTTCACCTCTGGGTGCAGGGCAAAATAAAAGGTGATTTATGAACAACTGGCTTGCCAGCCCCTCTCTGGAGCCTCCTCTGCCCACATGGACTCAAGCTAAGGACTCATTAACTCTGTAATTAGACAGGCAGAGGATGCACTCGTCCCATCCCACCTCGGGGACTCTCTAATCAGCCATTGACACAATCAGCTTCCCCTCGCTTGGTCAGCAAGCCTCTGCAGCCTGGGGACGGACAGGAAGCCACCCGACCAAGCCTAAAGGCTCAGCTGTCCCCGTTACAAGTGTGCGCACTCGGCTCCAGCCGCGTAGACGACACCGATCATAGAGAAGTTAGGCTCATGCTGGTACAGGTGCGGAGTCAACAAGAGGATTAATCTGACTGCTGATCAAGGGAACACTGTGGGGGAGTTAGCAATGTGATGCAGACAAGTGTGCCACCCCCCGACAATGTTTCTGCTGTGTCAGTTTAGAACAATTTCTACAGTGAGAGCAGCTTTTTTTTTTTTTTCTTCAGCCGTCCTACAAATAATGAAATGGAAAGAATATTATGGACTTCATGAGTACACAGCACTTTTAGAGCAGAGCTTTTGGACACAAAACCAGTTCAACTAACCTTTCCCGACATTATTCATATCACCGGCGATAGCGTAGCAAGAATGGCACGAAATAAATCTGTCACGATGATTCTCGACCATTGGTCGTGGTGTTTTGGGGTTGTTTCGGCGGACTCTACGTTACCGTCTTTATCTGAAAGTCTGAAACTTAGCCAACTTCAGACAGGGTCTTTCAAGGATTTTGAGCTCTCCAGGGAAGTCGGTAATTTTTATAAATGGGTCATTTTACCTAAATATACAGCTCACGGGCGAATTGAGCCAAAAAAATCCTGATGAAGAACCAATTTGGGGTTCCTGATTCGATAAATTAGACATTTTAAATGGAGCCTTAAATAGCGATTCCTTCAGAGGCTCAAATCAAATTTTAAAAACTAGCCTGATTGAACTAGTAGTGAATAATACTACTGCAACTAATAATTATAATGCTAATAATGGAAACCATTATCCCCGTTGAGATGATCACGACAGCAGTCAGATATTAAGTAAAGGTGCATTCATACAGGATCGGCCGCTCGCTCACTCTCATTCACTGTCTATGTCGCTTTCTCTCTCTGTCTCAAACTATCAGACATAAACCAAATTAAACTTCTTCCTGTCTCTGTTTTGCAGCGTAAATTCTCAGTCAGGCTCAGATTTAGAAGCTGTGTACATAAAATAAACAGGTAGAGTATCAGAGTTTACATAGTCTCTGTTTCAGGCTGATTGTGGAGGTTTGACCGGTCTGGTCGTCTGATCGTCAGCGTTGACGTTGAGCTGCGTGTTTTTCCAAAAGTTGTACCCGGTTCAACTTCTCTGCTGCAGGTCGCTGCGTTGTTTGTTTGTTTTTTGCAGAAACCCCCACAGCGCAGACCGCCACAGCCGAAACATACGACACACAATCAAATAGAAAAGTTTTCCCTGCAGCATCTGATCCTATCTGAATGTACCCTAATAGTTTTGATATCCGCGCTGACCTGGGAATGAACAGCAAAAAAAGCTTTCACTGGTGCACTGAAGAAATGAGGGATTCCCCGTCTGTCTGTCTGTCGTGCCTCTAGATCACCTTAGTTTGTTGTTTTACTATTTAAATTAATGGTGTTGTCAGAAAACACACAGGAAAGAGACTCCTCAGACCACACACGCAGCGTAAAAGGCCGTGACACCGAGCAGAGTGTCAGCCGACAGTATCGGTGATTCAGCGCGTTAACTCTGCAGACTGGAGGTCGTCAGCACGAGAGCTCCCCGGCTGTCTGTTCAGCTCAGCAAATCAGTGATTTCACCCGTTTAGTGAAGCGTAACCTTTTTATTTTTTTTGCATCTGTTTCTACGAGCAAGAATTCCGTGTTACCACATCAGCTCGTTTTGTGTTTATCTTTCAGAGGTCTTCGAGTTTATTTTTTGGATTACAAACAGACCAGTTTCCTCCCTCGCAGGCACTGAACGTTGACACATGTCAGCTGTTAGCTTGACGTCGGCTGTCGTCTGTGTGGCGCGTTCGAGTCCAACCGTTTTTAACAGAAGACGTGACGAGGTTTGATCACACTTTGCAGTCGCGTTGGCGCCCTAAATCCAGCTGCTTCAACGGGAAACTGACCTTGATGACGGCCCGCCGTCCTCCTCCTAGTGTTATCTTTTTTACAGGGGCTGTATAGATTACTACTGCGCCTGAGCCTCGGCTTCAAAACAGGCAGCTGAGAATTGAGTAATATTCTGGATGAATCCACACTGAGCGCTTTTTTTTTTTTTTTAATCCTTCCACCTCCCTCCCTTCCTCTCTCTCTCTCTCTCTCTCTCTCTCTCTCTCTCTCTCTCTCTCTCCCTCTCTCTCTGGTTCCAGTCCTCACCCCTCAGCCTCACCCTCCCTCACTGTATCTCTTGCCCTCTCCCCATATAATCTCAGTCTTCCAGATTGCGGCATCATAAGCCCTCTGTGAATGGCAGATGGGAGAGCTAGGTGGGCGTACAGAGGCCAAGCGAGGGGCAGCAGTGGGTGTTAAATACATTGAAATCTTTTTTTCTTTTAAATGCACCTTCTCCTCTCTTTTTCTTTTTCCTTTTTTTTTTGCTGCTGTGTGCGTTTCTGTTTGGGAAAATATCTGAAAGGTGACATGATTTATGGAGTCTGAGTCTGCCTGGTCATCACATGGATGCTTTTCGAGCTGCACACCTGGCTTTCTCTCCGAGACGAGGCGCTCGCACAGAATTGTCGAGCTTGCAGCCGCACCGCTTTCCTAAGATATCTGAGGCAGATTTTCTTTTTCTATAAGCACTTTGTAAAAAAAAAAAAAAAAAAAAACGATGCAAGCTCTGTCGTCACGAGATCTAAATCGGACGCTATGTTTCCTCCTTTTTACCGAGGATCGTTCGACACCTCCCCCAGGATCAATACCGCACACTCGTGTTTTACCTGTGAGTGCAATGAGTGCTGATTATAGAGATGGTGTCTTGTGATAATGAGTATAGAGGAGAGGGCTTTCTTTCTAAGCTTAACATCTTCAGAGGATATTTGTCACCATTAAAACCCATTACAGGAGCACCCCCCCACCCATATTCACCTCATTCAGTGAGGATCTCCCCATCGAGAGGTTTCAGGGTGTCATAACGTTACTTTCTATGTGAAGGTCTTAAATTTAACTTTGTGAATACTCGTGAAACTGTGGAAATAAAGTATTTACAGTGAAATTAGTAATAGTTGAGTGTAAAAGTATTAAGTTAAAGCTCCAAAGCATTATCAACAAAGTGTATTTAAAGTATTTGTCTCCTTTCAAGCTGATTTTTACAACTTAAAGTTTAATCTGCAGATTCTGTCAGTTATTGAGGCCTTCAAACTTTGTTTTGTCGTGCATTAAGTCTATACATGAACCTGTTTTTAGTTTAAATCAAGCGGTAACCTCCGTGGCTGTGAAGCGAAGCCGATGCAGAAGTGCCAAAAACTGCAGTACCACAAACGTCCACTCGAGGCTGGCTCCAGAACAAGTCGATCTCCATAAGCCCCCATGTTAAAATGTCAAACTTCACAGCAGAAATGAAGGGAGGCGGCAGAGGCGGGACTGCTGGAGCCACAACACTGAGCTTCAGAGTATCTGAAATATTCCTTATATTACACTGAGAAGATGCACCACTAATCGACATATCTGACTTATATTGACCTTAAAAGATTAAATACAGCTTTTTTCTTGTAATAGAAGAGAACACAGTAATGTTTCCTTCACTTCAGGCTGTGTTTAGTGTTACAACAGTCTCTGGCCTTACGTTACCGTACGTCAAAATTTTTTAAATGTGTGTAAAAGAGAACACCGGTGTTGTATCGGTACTTAGCATCAACACGTACCTTGAGATTGAGGCGTGTTGAATCAGGCAGCGTAGAAGAGGACCCTCTTATTGTCAGGAGATTATACACTAATGAAAACATAGTTATGCATCTTTTATTCTCTATTCTACATTTCCATGTCAGCCTCTGTTAATGTGTACAAGCTTTCTATGCTGCAGTATTACCTGGAACCAGGTGATTAAACACACTGATTATGCAACATGTAAGCCTAAAACTGCAACAATCAGGGAGGAGTGAAAGGTTTAATTGCTGTATTTCTTACTACTATTTATGTATGCATATTTTTTTTTACAAGAAAACAAAGTTTTAAGGACTCAATTTCAGACCAAAACAACTTATTCAGACTAAAATATATCCACTTTAGGAGGCTCATCATATGTTGAATATGAAAAATAACCTGCAAAGTCAGGTAAAGGTAATGTCTGTAATGTGGTGGAGTCGAGCCATAAAGTGACATAACATGTAAATACTAGTACCATGTAAAGATAATTAGAGTATTTATAGACCTGTATTCAAATGATAACATGTTCTCATGTACGGTTTGTCTTTGGGAGGAGCGTCCCACGTCTTAACAGTCAAACTGACCTCAAACATGCCCCGTCATAAAACAGCAGGGTGTGCTGACATCTGTGTGACTGTGATGTCGGGCCACAGAGTTCATATCCGCCTGCGACAGCAGTTTTACGGCCCCTTTACACGCGACCCGTGCGCTGATAAAAGGTCGATGCTCCCGACGCTCGCTTGTTATTAACCTGTTCACAGCTCCTCCCCACACACACCCTCCACCACCTCCACCTCCACCACCCTCTAGTGTGTCCTCAAATCACAGCAGCAACACTCTATCAGAGGCATATGGTCACAGCAACGAGGTCAAAGTGTGCTGCTGCCACGTAGACACCGAGATCAAAGCAGGGATCAGTGTAACACATGTATTCTAGTGTCTGCTGGTCACTGAAGTTCAGATCTACAAACTAACCAAGAGTTAAATATAAACATAAAGTGACAAAGTTTTGTTTGTCATCTTTCATCAGCGTTTCATGGACTCAGAGTCCAGTCCTCGTGACTTACAGCAGGACACGCAACACTTCGCTGGGGGGGGGGAAACCCCACGCTCACATGGTGACCTGTTACCATAGCTACAGAAATGATAGCGAGAGAGATTGATTTCTCAGCCGTTGACAGTCAGAAGACGGCTTTAATCGTTGCTAAGCTTTTCACGCCACAAACAAACAAAAGTCCAAGAGCGTGTCCGGAAAGTGGACCGGGAGAATATACGTTTCCTTGAAAGAAAATTGTTGGAATCGCTGGGTAGTTGTGAAAGGCGTCCTCTGAAACTTCCTCTTTCAGCTTGTTGATTACGTCATTAACTGTCAGTAACTGGAGTTGATGATGAGCTCGCTTGGAAACCTCGATGAGTACTCGGTCCTGGCAGAATCCAGGACATGTTGTCCACCTAAACCTGCTTCATTCACAGCGTGAGCTCAGGCTGCTATCGGAGTTATAACGTGACAGCTCGTTGACACTGGCACTGTTGCTGCGTTAGTCAGTAAAAAGCATGTACGGCGTTTGTTAAGCAGCAGTCACTGACGCAAGAATATCTTGTGTTACATTGAAGGAAGTGAGCTTGTCAAAGTGTCGATGAGAGTAAATTTTCTTACACTGAATGAGTTTTTACGTGAACAGACAGTAGTTTCGCTTTTATATCCTTGCTTAACTTTTGTCCCTTTGGCCGAGCCCTTCTTTTTCCACATCTGCAGCTGAAAGCTGAAGATTCTGTCGTGTCCATTGTTCTGCGCCCAGAACCATTTCCTCCAACATACCGCCTTGAGCCAGAGAGGAAGCAGATTAAAGACTAAATGGAGCAATTAAAGTGCAGACTCCTACCGTCACTCAACTCCTCTCTGATTGCAGATAAGCACTTGGCATTCTGCAAAGCAAAGAGCCCTTAAGAGTCATGTGGAGTGTGCGGTAAAAATCATGGAAGGAAACCTCCATTATTATTGATTGAGTGTAGCACAAATTCAACAAAAAACGTCCTCACTCTTTGTTTAATCGATGCTTCAGCTGGTGAAACTGACCCTCAGTCCGCGGGAGGAGACCTCGAAGGCGTTCTGGGATTCGGAGCTTCACTGCGCTCTGATGAGGACCCTTATCTTAACTGGAAGGAGACAGGAAGCAGGACAGGAGACCACTTTTTTTTTTTTTTTTTCAGTCGCTAATCTCAATATTCACCTTTTGCAACGTCGTGCCCGAGAGCAGGCCTCCCTCGGTACCTCTTTGTTTCTCAGGATTTCGCCAGCAAGAGAGAGATTTAGAGCCGTACAGAGTCCCCAAACAATGACTGGCTACCCTCCAAAGAGGCTTGTTGAGTGGACAGACTTTTTCCAGCAACAGCCCAAATTTAATTAGCTTCCCAGCCTTGTTAGAAGGGGAAACAATATCTCACAAATAAGAGCCATACAGAAGCTAAGCGGCTCAAACAAGGCGGATCATCAGCATCTTGACTTGCACTGTTTACAACCATAATTACTATATTTAAATCTGTTCGCCAAGCTTTATATGTCCCTGAAAACCCAAACTGTACGTCATCGCTTGCAGGTTAAAGATGAGCTTCATCCGTCGGATGCAGTGCAGATCATTACATGGTTAAAAAGTCTGATGTTTAAAGTAATCGACAGGAGAAGCTGCAGCCCTCTCGCAGCTGTCTGTCTGTGAGCCAAGGTGTCAGGTTAACAGGCGGGCCGGTGCCAAGTGGGTTAGGGTGGAAATGAGAGTGCGGCTGTGGCCCCGTGCCAAACACGTCGCCACCAGTTCCTCGCCACCACCAACACCATCGTCGCTGCAAATACAAATACTGCCATACTCGGTTTCTTCTTCGCTCAGCACAATATTCGTTGAGTCGTAGTGCAAGGTTTCCAGTTTTCACAGGAGTATCGTCAGCGTCCTCATCCTCGCTGTTGGCGTTGGTTGTACCGGTGCAGACTGCAGGCCAGATGGCACATCGATTGATGTCGGCCACTGCTTGAACTTTAGTACTAGTGCATCAAACGAGACAAGACAAACTGTAGTTTAACAAAAATCTGAGGGGACTCTTTGAAGAACTGCTGTTTTTATTTTCTCATCTTCTTACTTCGGTTTGACCTACATACATTTTTAGTGTCCTTTTGACGACTACTCAAGTGTAGTTTAATAAAAAAATGTTCTCAGAAATATTATTGTCGCTGCATCTATACCCGTGCCTAACATGAGGTAGAAAACATGTAACTTGCAAAGAAATCAGCTCTATAGAATGACAAATATGCAGCCGTTGGTGAGCAACTTGCGCCTTCAGAGCTTGAAAGGAAAGCACGACAACCTCGAGCGTATCGCGTCAAGATCAAATCATGTGTAAAAAGTGATTTATCTGTCGAACTATTCACGTCTTTAATGAGCCCTACTCTTAAATCATTCAACTCAACAGCAAGTTAAACGTGGAGAATTATCCCCACACTACATGCAGAAAAAGCCACGTGACGATGAAAACTGCATCCTGCGGGATGCATCTAAAATATACATAATGTGAAGAGCTAAACATTACCAGCTGTGCCTTTTCAGCGCGATATTTATAGCAGTGGATCGAAGCTGAATAGAAAATTGGTGTAATTAAACTATTTTTATAATCCCATTCAATCATTTCAGTCAAACGTGTCAAAGTTTTCCAGCTCAATCCAGCTCCTCGAATGTGTGAGGGTTTGATTGTGTTTGGTCACAACCCTCGTCTGAAATCATCCGTCAGACTGGTAGCAGCCCAAATGTGGAGTCGGGTTGTTTCCAGGGCAGGAAACGAACCCAGCGAACTCCCTGGTTAATTCTTGGCATCTTCCAGATGTGGCTGCAGACAAACCTCGCTGATAAACCAGCGAAAGCAGCTGATACAAGGGGAAGATACCGCGCGCTAACTAAGCACATTGTGTTCATCCGCTCTGTAAACGCCCTCCCCTCAACCTCAGCTGTCCTCCAGCAGCCCAGACGCCAAAAAAAAAAAAAAAAAAAAAAGATCCTGATTTCTGCATGAATATTTCAGCTGCAGGAAAGCACCGTGGCTGCCACCTGCTTACCCACTGGCCCCTAAATGCTCAGACCTTCCGATAAGTGGCCCGAGCCGGCTCATATTCTCCTCTGCCGGGATTACACAGGTATCAGATTACATTTAAGAAGTACAAGAAGGCCTTTGGCCCAGCCGGTCGGCGGCCCTGTACTGGAGCAGGTGTGAATCGCTCTCCTGGCTTGCACGCATCGCATCAAATCAGACTTTTAATTATTAATTGGCTTAAATGTAATAACAGCACCACCGCTGTCAATCATTGCTGTGAAAACACGACTCTTATTAGGAGCTACAAGTGCAGCCAGAACCAAAAATTACCACCTATCAGCACGACTACAGGAAAACACAGCTTTTATTGTTCCAGTGGTGACTTGCTTGATTTATCCTTTGCTTTAATTGCTGCTTCCTGTCCCCAAATTATCGCATCAGTCTTACTATTAACGGATGCTCGTGTGTGTGTGTGTGTGTGTGTGTGTGTGTCGCAGCCTCGATCTTAACTTATTTTCTCTTTTCTTACCGCTTTGAGAGTGCATCAGTGGTTAGTAAGTTCAGACACCTGATATCCGCAGACACGGAAGGAGAAGCTTCGAGGAGCGTCTCGCCTCGGCCTCCGATCGCCTTATCAGGTGGCCACGGCAGCTTAGCTCCAGTTTTGGGCAGCCAGAGCGGGTCACGGGGGGTCACGGTGTGTCTTAATTGTAAAAAAACGAAGAATTCGCAGGATAAAAGTGTTTTTACTCAGTTTTAGCTTGAATCTAACTTCAGCTTCATGCTGCTAGGGGGGATGTAAAAGTCGTCGTGCTTTGCCACAGAGCAGCACCCACACAGTGAACTTCTGGATAATGAGTAGAAGGGTCTGTAGATGTGTGTGTTGAATCATCAGCTGTGGAACAAGCAGGCCGGAGCCTTTTTTTTCCTGATTTTTGTCTCAGAGACTGATTCAGTTCAAAGACCTGACGTGTCCTCCTGCGCTGATGTCCTCTCTGACGGCAGCTTTTCATACCAACAATAATCAGAATACGAGATATCGGCACACTTTCAGAGCGCTCGGGCTCGTTCCTTCAATTTAAAACGAGTTTAAAATCATGAACGGCCCTCCTGATTATTCCAGGAAGGCCACGTGAATGCTTTTGTGGAAATTAGGGCTGCAAACTAACAATTCTTTTCATTCATCGGGCGGATTAGCAGATTATTTTTGCAATTAATCGCGACAATCATCTTGTAGAATGTGAAGAAATCAGATCATCATGTCCAAAATCCAAAAAAATATCCAGCGTACAGTGATGAAAGCTCACTGATCACTTAAAGTATCATCATGAGTGATTAATCGATCATCAATGTAGTCGCTGGTTAAATTTCTGTCATTAATAATCCAAATAAAGCCTCATAAAGAGTCCTGATTTCATAATATTGGTGTTTTCATTCAGGGGATCTTGTGAGCGCCGACTGAGGAAAGACGTCTGCGGTCTGCAGCTCGATTTTAAAAACACACGACGTCCTCCTGACAGGAGCGCAGATTGCTTTTTAATATCCATCGATCGATCACTTTAATAATCAATACCGCATCGCTCACCGCCTCCTCGTAGGCACAAATGTACTCCAGCAGTGGGCATTAGCCGGACGGACGGGGAGTATTGAGCAAACGTTGAGTGCAGAGGAAATGTTTGTCTGGAGGGAGGAGACTGTAACCTCTATTTGAAGGTGACCAGGAGCCGGCTGTGTGAGAGTGCAGCTGACTGGGGACCCCTTCTGGCTAAGAACAACATTTCATCAGCATTCCTCATCATCGGCTCATAGAAGTGACCCTTTTCATAAGCCACCCACTGTTTTTACAATGTCAACCAGCGTGTTAGTCACTGCGTTTTTTCTCATTTGTGATTTATTACAAAGAATCCGGCTGGAAATGTTTCGTTTGATAAGGAGGTCGACAAAGAGGTGAAACAATTATCCGTCCGACAGGAAATTAACCGTCTTTCTAATCGATTAATCCGTTTATTTGTAAGAAGAAACGTCAACGATGCTCAGTGTTTCCGCTGCTCAAATGTCAAACGTCAGGATTTGTTTGTTTCTTTCCTCGTCCGTCATAACGAAGTGAATATCTGGATAATAATTTCTAACTTTAAGAACGCACAGACAGCAGCAGGTTCAGACTCGTGTGAGATTAAAGAGATTAAATCATGTCGCATAACTCCTTTCTGCCTCCAGCACATCTTATCTTCATCAGCCGGTGGCGTCTGAGCCCGTTTCTGGTCATGTGACTGGTAAATCACCATGGATACCATGTAAACAAAGCATCATCAGTGTATTTACTTGTGCTGGATACAAAATAAACACATAACATCCCAAATATTTCAGATTTTTAAAGAGCAAACTCAAGACTTATCTTTTTAATCTGGTTTTTACTTTAAATATATTTATAATTTTTTCTGTTTATATATTTTAATCCGTTACATCATTTTCACTTTTTATTTATTTATGTGGTTCATTGTTTGTCTATATCAATATTAACCTTTATTTTAATATCTATATATTTTTAGGCTTTACTTTTATTCTTTCTTATCTATTTATACATTTTAATGGGTTTTATTTCATTATTTTTATTTATTTATTTATCTATTTATTTCCGGTGTTTGCTCACCGCACGATGATGCGATGGTGCTCCCTCAGCTTGTGTTGTGCTTTTTGTTTGTGTGTTACCGTGTGAAAAACTTGTTGTGTTACATTTTATTTGTGTTAAAAGTGATACACGGATGAAGTCTGATTGGTTCATGAAAGAAATATAAAACACAAAATATTACAGCCATAAAGCGACACTTTATTAACGCTGCTTCTCTCCGGCTTGGTGTCAGAACTGATTGAGCTTTCTGTACTCTCTCTCTCTCTCTCTCTTCCCACACACTTCTAACCGAGCCATTTTGTGCAGCTCCACGACTTGTCTGTCTCCTGTCAGGCCTCCCCTCAGCACTTCTGTCTGCCTCTGACACTCTGATGAGCCAGCCAGTTAATGAACCCCCCTAAAAGAAAAAAAGGCTGAAGTTAGAGCAAACACACAGACCGCCGCTGAAATAGACTGCTCTGCTCAGGGACCACGGCTGACACTCTTTGGGGGTTTTTTTGGACTGCAGCTTCCACGACGGATCAATTTAGACAGTTTCTGCTGAGCGAGACTTCAGTACTCCTTTTTTGTGTTTCATCTGACTCCCTGTCTGTGCCTGTCTCTCTCTTTTCCTTCAGGATGTACCCAATAAAAGAGGTTCCTATGGAGGCAGAGGCCCTGACTGACTGGCTGTATCAGAGATTCGTGGAGAAAGAAGAGTTGCTGGCTCACTTCTACGACACAGGTCCGTCTCACCGTGTCACTTTGTTAAAGTCACACTGAAATCTGAATTTCATCCTCAACGTTGCGTCACGACGATACTGCAGCTTCTGTGCGGACCTTTTCTGTCCCTCGAAAACATGAAACGATGTCCGAGCTTCAACCCTCTGGGTGGGCGTATCCCATGGCAACGGTCGACTGATATTTGAGGGCTGTTGTTGCTAGGAGACTGTCAACTTCCGATACAAAACAGGCAATTTAAAAACGTCACATGCTGCAACGCTCAACATGTGCAAGCATTTGAGGGACGTTCGTGTTCCAGTCAAAGTGGACGCTCGCCCACGCGTCTTTTGACCTTTTTATTTCTCCCTTTCTGGTCATCAGACATCGTTAAAACTGTAAAGAAATGAAGGATTTCTCAAGCTAGTGTCCGTCGCTAAACAGGCTCGAAACATGTCAGCATAACAGAAAAGTGATGTCAGATAAAATTACTGAAACATATCACACGATCCATATTAAAACACATCAACATCTACGTCATACAACTGAAATAAACCTTCAACATCATTTTTAAGTAACTCATTAAAGACTGTTCATTCATTTTAATCATTTTTAATGTCTTCATGAGCTACAATAATCATGCATTATAGAACAGAAACATGAAACACCTGCTGTGTCACTCAGTATGAACACCTTTCCCTCACAGAGCCAACGTGCCGAAGTTCAGCCAATCGACTTCTAGAGGCTCCGTGAATTAGTTTCAGTTTCAGCCTGTCGCTCCTTTGTTGTTATGACTGCTATGGAAATCCCCCCGGGAGCAAAGTGACCTCATCCAGATTCTGATATTCGGAGCCAAGAGATGTTGAAAACAAGTTAGGACCAGTTATGGAAATAACCAATTTACCAGAAGTAGCTTGCACGTCTGGTTGGCGTGAATCCAGATCGGTGGAGGTCACCTTAACGCTGTTTTCTCGTTGAGTTATAAATGTGAGGGTGTTTCCACACAGCTGTGATCTTTTTCTTGGTTTTCTCGGTGTCTTGTTCTACCAGAATAAACGATCCCGCTGGTGAACGTGTTACATGTATGCACCGCAAAGAATAAAACTTTTTATGGAGGAGAAATCGACTTTCCTTCGATCCTTACTCCAGTCGTTGAAACCAAGTTTCTTGTCAAAATTATGTTAAAGAAAGACGACTGTAACTCGGTTACTTGCGCACATGTAATCACGCTACCGTGTTCGTCACACATTCTAAAAAAAAGGAGTCAAATCACCAGCGATGACACGAAGTCATGCTGCGTTCACGTCGTCCTTTACACGACTCCGTGTCTCTGTTATCCTGGTTTAATGAATCTTTAGAAATGAGCTCCGCGAGCATTAATTCTGACTCTCTACGTCTCCGCCAACAGGATCATTCCCCCTCGAAGACGGACAGAAGGAGGCGGTTTCCCGGCAGATGACCCTGGACCCCGTGTGGCTGTGCGTCATCCAGTCGTTCGCGTTCGCCTCGGGCTTCGTGTGGTACAGCGTCCTCCAGTACCTCTACTGCTGTTTATTTTGAGTGCGCTGATGAGGCGAGAGTCTTTATCGGACCACTGGAAAAGCCTCAGGACCGGTCGGTGTGTGGCCCAGCGTCATACATGCTCCTCCCCTCCTCCACCAACCCCCCCACCTCTACGATGGATGAATGTACATTTACAACAGTGGAGAGAGACTTGAAACAGGAAACGGAAGCATAGGAAGTACACAGACACACAGATTACAGATATAGAAGACGAAACTGGTCACAGGCATAGTTAACCCCTAACACCACACACTCGCTCCAACGGCCTAGCAGAATAATCTCTCGCACTCGTCACGACTCACATTTTTGATGTTTACACGTCCTCATACACGTAGACGCTCACACGTAACATGACTTTTTACTGGAAGCTAACGACACGAGGCTCAGGACTCCTCCAGAAGATGCTCTGGACTCGGACTCTCGGACTCTCTCTTCCCCCCTCTCCTCCTTTAGGCTTTAGCCGTCGTAGTTTTACAGAGTATAAAGTACGTATGGACGCGTGCGTGAGTGAATATATGTGACTAGAAGCAAAATGTCTGCCCTTATTCTACTTCTTCTTCCTGGCGAGAGTTGATGAAGCCCACTGGACCTCTCTTTCAGCCCGCTGTACTTCAGCGTGGCTGGCCACACCTTCCAGAGCGAGCGAGCAAGCGAGCGGCTGTATGAACGTTGAGGCTGCGCAGCCGGGGGCCGCTCCTCTGGCCTTCATTGCACTAAGGATCCATACTGCCCTAACTGCTCCCTGTCCCAGGAACATAATATTCCTGAGTGTGGTAGCTGTCAATGTTTTAATTTTCCCTTTTTGTTCCCTCCTCCTTAACCCGCATATCTCCACAACAACGGCCATTGTATTTGTTGTTGTCTTTCTCGTCTTTTCTTTCTCCGCCCTGTCCGTCTGTCGAGGCAGTATTCTGAGCTCACTGAGGACAAAAGGGGGGATCATGTTTACACTGGCGGCCCCGCTGAAAGCCGAAAAAGAGATGGCGGCTGTGACGCGGCGCTCGGTTTTTTTTTTTTTGAAGGATGGCTTCTCTGTGACGGAGATGGTGCTGTAGTGCTAATTTTTTTTTAAAAAATAAGCGTTGGCACGCAGGGCGAGAAAAGTCTGATCAGCTTAAGAACGGTTTTTGTTTCGTGTTTGGATTTTCTCACCCTCTGCTCTCCAACACACTTCCACATGTGCACACAGAGCCATGTGCAGCTACACACGAGCAAGCAGCAGCAGAGTTTGGACGTCCGTCTCGAAGGGTCATCTCAGCCAGCCAGACTGAGAAGGAAGGCAGAGACTCTTACCCCCCCTCATTGGACTACATAGTTTTACAAATATTTAAGCCATAATGCTTAGTGTTGTCGGGGCGGGGAAAAGACACGGAGAGGAGGAAAAAAATATGATTTTTTTTTTTTTTTTTTTATAGAAAGCTACCCTAATGTTCAGCATTCTAAAATAGAGATTTTGGCTTACAGAACTATAGGTGTCATTACTGTAAATTTACAGCATAACCTGCCTAAGTGAGTGTGTGTGGTTGTCTTTTTTTCCTCCCCCCTTCCTCTCTCCTCCTCCTCCATTTTTTTTGATATATACGATTCATGTCGTGGTTGCTCCGTGACGTCAGAGCGCGGCGGCAGATTTCACCCACGAGTGGTTGAGGAGGATTTAAAAAAGAAAAAAATTTTTTTGATTTCATTTTAAAATGGCATAAAAACTCGTCGTCTCCTCACGTCATGGTATGTTTAAAAATCTTGTACATAACAAAGCTGAGGAAGGAGTTTTCATTGTTGGAAATGACTGCAGCGTTTCTCTCTCTCTCTCTCTCTCTCTCTCTCTCTCTCTCTTTTGGTCCGTGATAATTTCAGAGAATTTTAGTTTAAAAAATATCATGAATGTTTTTTTAAAAAAAAAAAGGAAAAAAAATGACGAAAGCAAAGGATTTTCCCTTCACTTCTCAGTGTTATCCTGTATTTTTATTTATTTTTTTTTTGTTATTTTAATTTTTTGTGTGTGCTTCAAGACTTTACAGCTACTGACCAGTTTCACAAGTTTGTACAATACAAGCGTTGTACATTGTTTTAAATAAATCAGGATTTTTAGTGGGGAAAACCTCGACTATCAAGCCTTACCTGATGTCCCGGTGGACCGCACTCTCAAATCTGTTTCCTCGCACTCCCGACAAAAACATCTGAGGTGTTTTGTTTTTTTTTGTTGTGCTGATGGTTTCGCAGCAAACTTCAGGAGGGATCGCACTCTTCACCGACGAGGGAAACTCTGGCAGGGCCCCTGCGAATGACGCAGCAGCTCTCTCTTTTTCCCCGAACGTGGTTGTTGTGGTTTTTTTGAGGTCAGTCATCTGTAATTTGCTGAAGGCCTGCTTTGATTAGGAAAACTCTAGAGGAAGCGGTGATTGTCATCGAATGCAGAGGTGCATTGTTGTAGTTTACTGCCCCTCTCTCTGGTAGAAACTGTGTGAAACGCAACAAAAAAACAAAAAAAAGGGCTACCTGACTGGGTAGGTAACAACTTTTAAAATCAGGTTGTAAATGTGATTCATCCAGCGGCCCTTTCAGATTCCCCTCCATCGTGAGAGTGACTTGAAATAAAAGCTTCATCTTTTTCTTCTTTTCTTTTTTTTTTTTTTTTTGTCACCTTTTCACTTTTTTTTTTTAATTTTTAATTTTTATTTTCTGACCATGTTTCCAAAGAAGGCAGGGAAATAATGTTTTCCTAGATGTGGTTTTAGGAAATAAACACAATAGGGATTTAAACAAATTATACTAGAACTGTCTGTAATTTTCCATTTTGTACTTCTCCTTTAATTCCTAGCTACACAGCCATTTTACAACACAAACGACTTGTGCTGGAATAAAACATCATAAAGATCCGAATGGTGTAATGCTTTGTCTTTTAACGTGTTTTTATAAAAGTGTTCTATCGCACAAAATGTTGACAGATAATGAGACGTGTATGGATTCTTTTTTTTAAAGGATTAGTTTGACATTTTTAGAGATCAGTTATTCACTTTTTTATTAAGAGAAATACATGAGAAGATTGATACAAGTCTGCGAAGCGGCGAAAACAGCAAATTTGAGGCACCTGTACTTTACCTGAGGACGTCTTCTCCACCACATTTCACACAGAAATATTGTACTTTAAACTGCGCTACAATTATCTTTAAAAATTAAGATTTTGCTATACAAAATTCTTCAAGTACACTCGTACAATCCAGCGTGATCCAATATGAAAGCGCTACCATAAATTAAACTTTTTACGAAGCTCATAATTTCAAGTTTTTGAGGTTTTAATTAAACTATTATGTTTACTACTGAGGTTGTAGTTTGTAGTAGTGTTAAACTGGACTGCATTATATTAGATATTAGATCTAAATATTAGAATCACCTCAATATAAAGCATATCTCTGTGACAGTGTCAACAAAAACTGAAACATAAGCTTCATAAATAACTTCATGTTTGAGTGTACAAGTGAACCGAATGAAGTGGCCAGCTCTGTGTATTTTGTTAAACTATCCAATGGTCGATTCATCAGTGTGAGGCGAAGTTATTTCAATAAGTTTTGAGGATTTTACTGTTTGTTGGACAAAACAATCATTGTGAAAGTATCACTCTCACTATTTTATGAATTTTTACAAACAAAACTGTTGAATAAATCAAAAATAATCATCAGATCAGATTCATTCATAATAAAAGATTTAATTTGCTAAAGTCCTACATCATATTTAAAAATTAGCTCCACCTCAACTAACAAGACAAGATTGACAGCTCATGATACACAGGGTAGATAAGAAAATACTCATAAATAAGGACTTTTACTTGTTACAGAGTATTTTTACTTCAGTAAAACGTAGCCGTTTCTCCCTCCTCCCTGTCTGTATGCCAGTTAACGTGAACCGTTGAGAAAGAAAAGAAGTATTTTTCTCTAAATGTCAGATTATTACAAGCTAAATGCATCAATCCTGTTCCTATAGAAGTTATATTAAAAAAAAACTTTCGAATGATGTTAAATGACGCTCTTCTAGTTTATCTTCTCCCTGATGTAAATGTCATTTCTTTCTTGACTGTGTTGATGGCTGGAAATGGTCTCCAGGTAACCAAAGCCTGTGTTTGCTCATGTCTGTGCCCGTTGTTTAACTGTGGTGTCAGTCACAAGCTGTTGAAAGTCACTGGTTTGTGTTACAGCGCTCTGATTTCAGCCCTGAACTCTGCTCAAGCCTGCATACATCTACCATCATACCATGGCACGGGTTCGTTTTACTTACTTTAGTAAAAGTAGTGATACATCGATGTAAAAAGTAATCCATTACAAGTAACAGGCCTGATTTGAAGCTCAAAATCTTGGTTGGTAGTCCAGCCTCTTCCACCTTCCGCCTAATCTAAAAGTCGACACCCACCTGTCAATCAAAGCATCCACGCTCTTAATCCTGCATAACTTTAAGCCTTAATATAATTTGAACAGGTGAGTTCTATATAAATTCACCCTCAGTACAGTTGTCATCAACGGGGAAATTAGCTATAGAGACCAAAACTGTTTTTTGTAACAGGCTGTAAACATATTTATTATGTTTATTTCTGCTGTGAAGTTGGACATTTTAACACGGGGGCTTATGGAGACTGACTCACTTCTGGAGCCAGCCTCAAGTGGACGGTTGAGGAACTGCAGTTTTGGGGCACTTCTGCATTCACAGCCACGGAGGTTGCCGCTTGGTACCGAGCTGTTGCTTGGCTGGGACCAGTTGCTGGGCAACCAGTGGGGACTCAGCCTTGCCAAGAAATAGTTCCCTTGTTGCACTTTTCTTTTAGAGGTGCTGGTTGGCTGTTTCCACTTGTTTCCACTCCTTATGCTAAGCTAAACTATAAGATAAGTACTACGTATCAGCTGCTAGGAAAGAATTCCTCCTTCCTGCTTTAAAATAGTTGGATAAGTGGAAACCAAAGGCCAGCGTGGCGTGCCATCAGTTACATTTCCACGGCAGCTGGAGTGATATGTGGAGGGTCGGGTCTGCAGGAGAGCCACATGCCTGAGGCAACCAATGGGATCCGAGGGTGAAAACGCCGGGAAGTGAACTGGAAAATGGGATTAAATATGCACGAAGCTTCAGCAACATACCAAAGGGCTAACAGTCAGGAGCCAGAGTGGCTGTTAGCTCAGCGTGGTGTCCAGATGGAGGTGTAGTAACCCCGACTGTTTGGAGAATCCTCCTCCTTGGTGCAACTCAAAGCCTCGTCCCAAGGTCACCCACGTTACAGCCTCCAGAGGAACTTTTGTGTCCTCTGCAGAAGCACCAGTGTTCCTCCTCGGACACCTGCAATCAACTATTTCACGGGCACTGCTCCCCAAAGGTCCTTCAGTGTCACGCTTTGATGCCTGTTCCCTCGTGAATGGCGCGGCGGTGACGCCGTCCCTTGAGTCAGCAAGCACTAAAACACCCAGCTGTGGAGAGAGGAGGGCCGGGGCCTGAATGTCACTGCAGCAGCCACCGGCGTCACTTGAGTCTCCCCCAGGGCCCCCATCCTGCTGTCACAAGGGAGGAGGTTGACAGTGACGGCTGGTCGCACCATCAGTGATGTTAGATCACATATTTCTCATGAAAATACTGAAAACAGTGGAAATAGCTAGCCCGGCTCGTCAACTCCTTTACAGCTTAATTAATCAGCCCAGAATATCTTGTTTGTTTAATCTGTACAAAGACCAAAGTGTTAAAACAACATTTCGCTTTCGTTTGATTGGTGTGTGTGTGTGTGTGTGTGTGTGTGTGTGCCAGGCTATTTCTTGGCTGCTAGCTGTTACCTGGCAACCAGCAGAGACTCCAGGAAGTTCCTTGTCCTTGCCAAGAAATGGTCCGACACGTAACCCTCCTTATAAAACAGCAAACTGTTGCTCCTACACTTCATTAAATGATATTATAATAGCATTCATTAGTGAGATTTAAAGGTGCTGCTTCAGACAGAGCCAGGTTAGCCGTTTCCCCATGTTTTCAGTGATGCTAAGCTAAGCTAAGCTAACTGGGTGCTGGCTGTGGCCTCATATTCACCATACAGATCTTCTCATCTAACCCCATCTAATGTTTAATCACCTCAAAATAAGACTTACTTTAAAATGAGCCTTTTATATCTACAGACACTTGGGGGGTCCTCTTCCATGGAGTCCGCCATGTTGAACCGCCATGTTGCTATGGTAGCCCAGAACAGACAAACCAAACACTGACTCTGGATAGAGCTTTTTGTGGGGGTTTTTTTTGCACGTTTTGCAGCCACCGTAGTTTATCCTACAAGCTACCAAAGAGAGGGCGGGGCGACAACACCGCTAGACGCTACTAAATCCAACACACTTGACCTTTAATACTAACTATTATTAGCTAAATGCTAAGTTTTTATCACTCTAGGGGGTCCTAAATGAAATGGCAAAGAAAGATCAGAATCAGAAACACTTTTATTATCCAGGTATGTGAACACGTGCAAGGAATTTGACTCCAGTTTTACTTTACTGTCAATGTACGCACACAGATATACGTAAATAATAATAATAGTAATAATAATGCATTTTATTTATAAGCGTTTTTCTGAATACTCAGACACTACAGCTAAAAACACGGACAAGTTCGACAAGGTAAGCACAAACACTATGCAAATATATATGCCTATACATGTGTATATGTGTGCGTAAACAATAACATAAGGTCTGTAGACAGTAGCAGACACTGTAGATAGTGCAAAGGATGCTATAAAATAAATGAGTTATGTGGCATGCTGCTTTATGTACATGAGGTAGGTGGATATGACCGTATATACAGTATGTACAACATGTGTAGACTGTGTATGAGTGATGATATTTACATGTTAACTGAATTTAAACAGTGAGAATAAATAATTTACAGGCACAGGGATTGTTCATGACACAGTGATGTTAACTGTTCATCAGAGTGATGGCCTGAAGGAAGAAACTGTCCCTTAGAGTTGATAGAAGAAGTCTTCTGTATTTGTGTTATCCTTCAGAAGACTGAAACCACCCCGTCCCCCCAAAAAAGAGGATCAGAGGTGATGCGAGCACCATAAGCATCCTGTAAACCCTCATCACAGCACCGCAGTCACCCCCAGCAGAGGTGAGGAGGTTGTCGTGGGATGCAGCTGTCTGTCCTCCCTGTCGCTCCCTCTCAACTCCTGGCCTTTAACAGAGGCAGCTGACGTCAGAGCGGCCTCAGGCACCCGACTGTCTCTGTTGTATTTAGCTGTCAGTTTTCTGCTCCGGCTCTCCCCCCCCCTCCACCACCCCGACTGTTCCTGGCTGATGTCCAAACTCCTCCAAGCTCTTTGTAGGAGTGACCTTTGCAGAGGCAGACTGACAGACCGGCTCGGGCTCGGGTGGCGTGAGCGGTTGGTGTCAGTGTGTGTGGTGCTGGCAGCAGAGAGGATCATTTGAACTGTTGCTGTGGCTGCCCCAACGAGAGGAACGTTACTGACAGAGATGATGTGTTTATCAGGCGGGAGTCACACATCAACATCTCCTTGAAATGAGAAAAATAATCTTTTATCTGTCATGTGCCAGTCAGGCTTTGATCGTGCACGTTTAAACTGATACCTGATGCTGCTTTGCTCTTTTAAATGTGTGAGGCAATCAGGAATGTGGATGACATTACAGTAAATAACCAGATCTAAATCTGTTCCAACTATAAGATCCTTATGTGAATGAACTGTCTGTGATAAATAACAGAGAAAAACAGAACATCTTAATGTCATAGCAGACTGTGTATGATGATGATCTATGCCATATCCAGAAATACAAGCAGAGCGAAAGGTCTCTGCGACTGATGGCGACTCTTCGGGAGGTCCTGCTGTTTCCATCGGCCTCCTCTGTGTCTTACATCCATGGAAACTGCTCTGTGGACAAAAAAAAGTTTGTTTTTGGTCCTTTTAAAGGTGTTTACTGCTCCTGTTCATTCGTCAGTGGGTATGCAACGACTTACACAGTTGAAGAAGATTTTTAGCATACATAAAACTTGAAAATGTTCACTGGTTTTTTGGATATTTTTAGTGAGCTATTCTTACATCTCCTTGATTAATTTTCCAGACAGCTACTTTCACTCTGCGCTTCAGCTGGAATAAAATGTTCTCCATCTCTGAACTCAGTCACTAGTGCCTAAAGGGCTTTTTAAAGAGTGATGTGACTATTTAAAACATTTATATCTTTCATCAATGACTTTTTGTTTATTATCCTCATTGGGTGTTACCTAACCACCAACTACTCTCCTGGGGTCTGAAATAATCAGCAAATATTCATCTTCAGTACACCTTAAAACCAGACATGACTTACAAACAGTCGTAGAACAATTAGATTCAAGATTCAAGATCTCTTTATTGTCATTTCACATCACTGTAAAACGAAATTACGAGCAAAAACTCACAGATTAAAAACACCACAGAATAAATTAAATAAGAAGAGAAATAAATAAGTCTGGTTTAGTTTGATTCTAAGTTCAGTAAACTTAAAAAAAAATACATTTAAATAAATGTATACGTTGATACTGCAAAGAAAGTCAGAAATCAGAATCTCATACAAGGGAAATAAAAAAATATACAGAAGATAAAAAATTAAAATACTAACAAATATAAACAATATAAATATATATATAATATGTTTTTAAGATGAAAAGAGATGTACAGTTTGTGCAGGAATGTGCAACATACTTATTTTACTAATTCACTTTGTGGACGTATCTTGAAAACAATAAAATAAAAGTAAAAGTATGAAATGACTATTATTATCGTTGTTGTTATTATTATTATTATTATTATTATTGTTATGTTATTATTATTAATATCATTATTATTGTTATTATTATTATTATTGATATTATTGTTGTTGTTATGTTATTATTATCATTATTATTATTATTATTGATATTATTATTGTTGTTGTTATGTTATTATTATTATTGTTATTATGTATTAATAATTCATAATATAAAGATCTGAGCTCACAAGACAGCCTGGAATTCTTTTAAAGGACCATTACAACACAAAATAGGCTTTTTCACCTGCCAAATTGATTGGGCCAAATACAGTTAATGAAAGGTGATTTCCTGATATACTTGATCTTCTTGAGCTCATAATATAAAGATCTGAGCTCACAAGACAGCTTGGAATTCTTTTAAAGGACCATTACAACTATAATTTGGCATTTTCACCTGCCAAAAATTGATTGAAAGCCAAATACAGTTAATGAAAGGTGATTTCTGCCTAGATATGACTTGATCTCATTCTTGAGCTTCATAATATAAAGATCTGAACTCACAGGACAGCTTGGAATTCTTTTAAGATTACTTAATACCCGTTATTATTAAAAAAAACATGGTTTCCACGGTGACCGAAGCGTGGCTTTGACTGGTGGTGCGTTTTTGGCGCCACCCCGTGGCGAGTTGTGCGCATGTCATTCATCGACCCGCTCTACTCTCGCGGGTTTTGAGGCGCTTAGCAACCTCACAACTTGTATCCTTCACTTAGCCAATCAGGAGTCACCGTGAGGCGAGAACGGGCCAATTACAATCGAGGATTTGGGCACCAATTTAAAAACCGAGCAGCAAACACTTCCTTGTTTTGTTAGCTGGCAATTCACACGAGTGAGCGAGGAAAAGAAACATTTGGTTTGTTTTTATCGGTAACAAATCACCGGGACAGTAAATGAAGAGACTAACTCGGCAGTCACCGGTTTAAGTTGATGTTGAACTAACGTCGAGTGTATCCTAGCAACAACCAGTTTAGTAGCTAACGTTAAGTCACGTAACTTAACGTTAGACTCCGTGTGGAGAAGTAAGATGCCGTCCCGTGTCGAGGATTACGAGGTGTTGTACACTATAGGCTCCGGTTCTTACGGAAAATGCCAGAAAATAAGGCGGAAATCTGACGGGAAAGTGAGTAACGTTCATGTTTACACGTGTCTTTTCTTTATCTGCTCACCTGTAACGTCAGGTAACGTTAACCTGCCCGGAGGGCTTTGTTGTTGACGAGACCGTTTGTTACTGGATAAAACGTTATACCAACGGTAGCTTCAGTTGAATTGAAACCCTGAACTACGTTACCGAGCGTTAATGATAATAATATAGTGACTTTGTGATATGTTTTGGACATTAAATGGCATTTAAGATATCATTATGCTAATGTTTTTAGCACAAAAACCGTCCGCAGTCCAGTAATAGGAAGGTGAATTAAAACGTCACTTTATTAGCCAATATTTGACCGGTAATAAGTGCTAATTTATAAAATAGTGAACATAAATGGTCGGCAGGTACCTCTTAATATATCTAAACAAAGTCAGCACAGGTGTGGCTGATTAAGTTGGATAATTAATCACATTATAGCAGCTTCTTTCAATTTGAAGGCATTGACACACATTGTGAATATACATATTTACATATTGCACGTAATACTTTTTGCTCCTCTAATGTGATAATGGACCTTTTTTTTAATGACATGAAACAGCCAGCAGGTAAACACAGGTGTTTCCAATGATACTAATTAAGGTTAAGGAGTCAGGGTGCTGCTGTGGCACACTGGAAAGTCTCTACTGCACTAAATGGAACTGAACCTTAATTAGTATCATTGGAAACTTGAGTTGACCTCACTATTTCATGTCCAAATGGCTATTTGCTGCCTTTTCCCAGCTTCATAGCCTTGTAAACTGACTATTTTAGCTAATTTATGCGACTGTATTTACAGATTATGGCAGAAATGGAATATAATATACTTAACTATGTTTTCATTTGTGTATAAGCGCCTGGAAATAAGAATATTTTTTGTTTTTCGTTGGTGAGGCAAGGCGGTCCACTGAATCCTACACACTGTAAATGTGTGAACAATAAAACACCATTTATGACATCACTGAATTCTGATTTTTGAGCTCTGTCCTCGTTATTTAAGCCACTTTTTGTTTGTTTTGTAGATCCTCGTGTGGAAGGAGCTGGACTACGGCACCATGGCGGAGAGCGAAAAGCAGATGTTGGTGTCGGAGGTGAACCTCCTGAGGGAGCTCAAGCACCCAAACATAGTGCGGTACTACGACCGCATCATAGACCGGACCAACGCCACGCTGTACATTGTCATGGAGCACTGCGAGGGCGGGGACCTGTCCAGTCTCATCACCCGATGCATCAGTGAAAGGTGATGGTGTGATTTTTAGTGTTGAAATGCAATTCTCATGACTCGTGCGTCTCTCCACCTCACATCAGTGCTGCAGAATTAAGAGTGTGTGTGTTTTTTAATCATGGCAGGCGGTATTTAGAGGAGCAGTTCGTCCTGCGAGTCATGGCACAGCTCACATTAGCCCTGAAGGAGTGCCACAGACGCAGTGATGGCAGGGCCACGGTTCTTCATCGAGACCTGAAACCAGCCAACATCTTCCTCGACATCAGACAGAACGTGAAGCTCGGAGACTTTGGCCTAGCGAGGATCCTGAACCACGACACCAGTTTTGCAAAGACCTTTGTCGGGACACCTTACTACATGTCTCCAGTGAGTTGTTTAATCCTGCTGTAGTTTTTAACCTGACCTCTTGATCCTCCTAATTAACCGCATTTATGACTCTCTTGTCTTCTCTTTCAGGAACAAGTAAACCGGATGTCATACAACGAGAAGTCCGATATTTGGTCACTGGGATGTTTGCTGTATGAACTCTGTTCATTATCGTAAGTTTTCTAACTCTTCTGCTTTAGCTGATCTCCCCAGCAGCCGGTTTGTTGACTGTGCCTCTGACATTCTCCCGTGCAGCCCTCCATTTACTGCATACAACCAAAAAGAGCTGGCAGAGAAGATCAGAGAGGGGAAGTACCGAAGAATCCCGTACCGATACTCTGATGAACTGAACACCTTGCTCAGCAAAATGCTCAACTTGAAGGTTACAAATTAACTATTTATCACTCAGGGATTTGGGTGTTTAAATCACTTTTGTCAGAAAGCTTAATTGTGCTACCGTTATTCTATTAATCTGTTTCTCTGTTGCCAGGACTATTTGAGGCCCTCTGTGGAGGCTATTCTCCAGAGCAGCCTGTTGGCCAGCGCTGTCACCGAGGAGCAGAGGAGGGCACAGGCGCGACTCCGCAGAAAGTCGGCGGACTCCGACTGCCCCCTTCACAAGCCCGCTGAACCGACGCCGGCCTTGGCCGCAGAGCTCAGACTCAGGGAACAGGCACTGCGAGACAGAGAAAAGGTGCTGAAGGAACGCGAGGAGAGGCTGGAGCGTAAGGCTTTTATTTATACTCCCATTGTGACCACACAGACCCGCCCACTGTAGCCTGGTCACGGGACAGTGTGAAATTTTGTATATCATTGTTCAGGTGTAAATAATTTTGTATTGATTGGGATAGGTAAGGTTGTATAACGTTAACTGTCACACAGTCACAGCACATGTTCTGCAGGTAAACAGAACAGTTTAACAGGTTTGTTGATGTTGTGTGACTTCTTGACTCTGTACTTACAGCACCACATGTACAGCATGCATGCATCTCAAGTATGTGCAAATAAGGAAGGTGTTGGTGTCACCTGACAAATAAGTGCTACAAATTCCAAAAATAAGATCCTTTTTTGTCCTTTCATGGCAGAACGAGAGCAGGAGCTCTGTGTTCGTGAGCGACTGTCGAATGAGAAGCTTGCGAGGTAAAAACTTTAAGAAGGCTACAATTCACGCTCACTCTACATGTCATCCTTTGTCAGCGTCATCAATTGATTGGTACAAATCTACTGTTTCAGAGCCGAGAGTCTGCTGAGGAATTACAACCGTCTACAGCAGCAGAGGAACCTGTCACCGTTCTGTGGCAAAGATATAGGTATGGGAATCGGACGAAGACCTCTGGACTTCCTGAACTGAGCAATGTTTTTAGGGATCCATGTTTCTGTTTTAGAATGTGCAGGACTAAATTTATTTATTACTTTTTAAATCATGTTAATGCTTTTATACACTAATAAAGATTCAATGAACTCTGCATTTTTTAATGTTTCAAATAAAGAATTAATTTCATGTTAGACACCTGCCATCTTACATGTAGCGGTCACTGACTCCTTGCTGTTTGGTTCCAGATGAGGAGAGCCTCTCTCCGGGCAAGAAGAAGGTCCACTTTGCTGGCGAGAGCAAAGAGAACCGGCGTCCCGAAAGTCGTCAGGGTCTGACGTCCCAGGAGCTGATTTTGAGGAGGCTGCAAGTGGCCAATCTGCGCGCTCAAACACTGACCGAAGTGGAGAAGACCTGTCAGTTCAAGAGCAAGCAGATACTGGGCATCCGCTGATCATACAGACATCACTGTCTGACTTGTGACTGAATGTGAAAGCTTCTGAAGTCGTAATAACTGGATGTAAATAGTTTTATTTAAGTGATAAAGAAGCAGCTGGGACGGTAGTGAAGCTAAATTATTCAATCCAGTGTATTGTTATATTTCAAACTTTGTAGTGTCAGTCTATTTAATTTGATGTGTTTCATAGAGTCATATTGTGATGTGAATGTGCTGTATATTCTTGCTTTATGTGTAAGTCCGTTTTCCGTCACAAACTGTGGTAATAGAGATAAAAGGGCAGCTAGCTTCTTTGATGACATATCTGTAACAATGCAAGAAAATATAAAAACTTCAATCATCCTGAATAAAAATGTGTGCCAAAGATGCTCAGTATGCATAGTAATATAAATATCTGATACATACAGTTCACTATTTACACAGCGTTTGGTTAGATGAGTATATTAAGGTTCTGGTAGGGATTTTAGGGAACTCCTCTGTTGTAAGTGACTCAAAACAATTACTCAAAATTAATTAGTCTTGTAATCACCATTACAATTATCCCACACTCTGGAGTGTTTCATCAGGACAGATAACTCCCACAAGGGGTCATCAGTTTCCCGTGAACAAGTCACAGAGAGACTCCTGCCACAGTGATCACAGGGAACACAGCAATGAGCCTTCACGCCTTGCAGTGCTTTGTTTTTGATTAATAGCATATAAAAGGGTTTCGTTAAGGACAGTTGTATTATATTATGGTTTTGTTCAATAGTAGGCTTCCAGTTGATTAAATAAAAAGATTAAATGTTTCCAGCAATGATTGCTAAACCCAATTATTTACTTAAAAAAAAGTACAAAGATATAACTACATTTGGTTTAATACCATTAAACACTGTTGAATATCTTATAGTGATCAAGTGCTTAAGGCAGACCAAAACAAAATTAAATCACAGGCAAAGTAATAACTGACAAGACGTTTAAATTATTATTAAAAGACTGTTTAAAGTTTTACTGACACACTTAAAAAAAAACTCCTTTTACAAAGCCAGTTGCATTATGTACAGTCAATTGCTGTACACCATTAAAAAAACAATACTATTTACACTGTACACATCTTTAATTTTTGATAGATCTCACTGTTTATACTGCTAATTTGCCATATTTATACTGTTTATATCTTTTAGATTTGCTGTATTTTTAGATATCTTTTAACTTGTATATATATATATATTTTATATTTTATATTTCATGTATATTGTCTTTTGCACCAGGGATATGAGGGAAACAATATTTAAATTCTCTGACTTGACTTTTTAATTTTATAATTATAAATAATGAGGAAAATATAATAATAAACAGTAAAATAATAATAAAGCGCCACTTTCTCCATTTAAATTGATTAATTAATATTTTATGTGAATTAAAATAAATCGGGTATTTCTGATAAATACAGATCGATTAGGTTCACTATCGCGAGACTACAGTTGCTAACAGCGTGCGTAGCAACCGCTGTTGTCTGGCTCGTGTGCTCCACCTACACGCGAGACCTGCATAATTCGACCAATCGGAGTCCACCTCGTGACCTCTGCACCAATGGGAGCCACGCGGGGGGAGGGAGGCGTGTCTTCACGGCGCCGTGTTCCGTGTGGAAAGTTTACCGGCTCGGGTGCAAAGTTTCAGCCGTCTGCAAACCGAAGCTCATCCGCAAACGTTGGTGAAGACCTCGGCGTACTTAACGTACGTTAACTTAGAACCGTATCCCCCGGATTTAATCCCTCTCCCCCGTCCCGTCCCGTCGTCGTCGCCGTGGGGGTCTTCACTCTTATAGCCGAGTGATGCTGCCGTCCGCCGGATGAAAGCAGTGAGTGAAGACGCCGTTAGCCGTTATTGTCTCGCGGAGCCACCTAGCTTCGCGTAAGCCGTTAGCTCGGAGTTGCTAGCTCGGTAGAGGAGCCGGAGAAACGTTATTTCAACCCGAAACTCGACGCTGAGGAAGGGAACATGGCTTGCGAGCCTAACCGCGTCCGGCTGCTATGTATGCTCTCGTTGACTTTCGGGTTTTTCATTGTGGAGGTAGTGGTGAGCCGGATGACCGCATCCCTGTCGATGCTGTCGGACTCCTTTCATATGCTGTCGGACGTCATCGCGCTGGTGGTAGCTCTGGTCGCGGTGCGATTCGCCGAGAAAACACACGCGACCAAAAAGAACACCTTCGGGTGGATCCGGGCGGAGGTGATGGGGGCTCTGGTCAACGCCGTCTTCCTCACGGCGCTGTGCTTCACCATCGTGCTGGAGGCTGTGGAGCGCTTCACGGAGCCGCATGAGATCGAAAGCCCCGTGGTGGTGGCCGGGGTCGGCGCGGCGGGGCTCTTGATCAACCTGCTCGGACTGTGCTTGTTCCACGGGCACGCCGGCGGAGGCCACGGGCACTCCCACGGTGGTGGTGGTGGTGGTGATGGTGGTCACTCACATGGGAAAAAGGACAAGAAGAGCAAGTCCCAGAAGGCTGGGAATGGATCATCAGGAGAGGAGACCAACAACTTGGTGGGGAACCACAACAGCCCGAGAAATGGTGAGTGTGCAAAAAAATATATATATTTAATAATATGTTTAAATCAAGCCTGATTGTGTGTCACATTTAATCTGCCATGCCAGACCTTATCTCCATTGTTAGATTGCGTAAGAGCACATATGTATATCTTCAGTGTCTCATGAGAACACCCCCCCTCCTCCTGCCTACCTGAGTGACTAATCCTGACTGTTTCTTCTATCACAGTAACATTCACACATCTGGTTTGTTATCAGAGATATATTTCAGCTCGTGGGTCACTCTAACCTTGGTTAACGCGGCCCTCGAGTTTCACACTTTGTAAAGGTGTGACCACCGCCTGTTTATTTGCTTCATAAACGAAGAAGCTCGTGCGAGAGACACCCAAGAAAAGAAACACGACAAGTCTCATCTTGTAACTGTCTCATCTGTCACAATCCCTGAAGCCCTCGTGCGTTTGTGAGACTGATAACCTGATTGTCACACAGACATGTTTTAGTGTCTGGTTACTACAAGCAGGAGCGGCTCATGTGTCTATCTGTTGTGGTCAGATGAGAATTTAATGTACAATAAACACACAGACCACAACTCCCCTCCTCTCTCTTCCTCCTCCCTTGGACTTCTGTCTGAGCGCCCATCCTCCAACCTCTCTCTTACAGAAGACCACGTCTCCCCCACACTGTAGGCTACATTCAATAAATGCAGGCTATCCCACCACCACCACCACCTCCTCTGTGCGCTGATCGCTGTTACTAGGTCATACATCAGTGTAACTGCGGAGTCGACAGCCCCAGCCACACCATTAGCCGTTGATGAATGACCCCGGTGGCGTCCCGGGGGTTGGAAAGCGAGTGCGAGCAGCCGCTGCTCAGGTGCCATTCCCCTCAGATTTGTGTATCCTGCCTGCACTTACTAATTTCATTTCTTTGCGAGTGTTTTTTTTTTTTTTTGTAGGAATTCAAATGCGGTGGCAAGTTTTCTGTTACATAATCCAGCATGGCTGTCTTGAGCAGTTAAAAAGCACAGACTCGGTCACAAGAGTGAGTTGTCTCCCGCAGCGAGAGCAAGAACAAAAATCACTAATAAGTTAATGGAGCGAAAGTCTCAGTAGGCTGTCCTTAGTCACTCTCTTCTTGCCTCTGAATGGAGCAGCTCCAACATGTGTCGCCTGATGACATCGCAGACTGAGTTCTCAGTGCTTTTTTTGTTTCAAGTTTAAAAACAACTTGTGCTTCAACCCCCCCAAATGATGTAACCGGACAGTTTATCACCTGGCTGTTACTACCGCAGGCTAATTTATTACAGCTTCGCACCGTCGTGAGCTGCTTGTTGATGTTCCAACCATTTCTGTTTGAGCTGCAATGTGCTGTCTGTATCTGTTTTGAATGCTGCATTAGTATCTCAGTGTCAAAGTCCAGCTGCTTATTAAACTTTGACGTCATGTTCCCCTAAACTGGGCTAACCTCTTTGTTTTTATCTTCAGAAATCAGCTGTAAAGACGGTGAGGTGCAGATGAACGGCAACACGCACTACGAGGAGATGGACCATGACCACGACCATGACTCGCAGCTCAACATGCGCGGGGTCTTTTTGCATGTGCTGGGTGACGCCCTGGGCTCCGTCATTGTGGTGGTCAATGCTATCATATTTACCTTCGTGTGGCAGCCCTGCGTAGCCGGCGAGAAGTGCGTGAACCCGTGCATCAACAGCCACACCACAGACCACCAGCACGTCAACCACACGCTGGTCGACCTGCTGGAAGGCCCCACCATGTCGACCAAGTTTGCCGGCCCCTGCTGGGTTCTCTACCTGGACCCCACGCTCTGCATCATCATGGTGTGCATCCTGCTGTATACTACCTACCCGCTGCTCAAAGAGTCGGCCCTCATCCTGCTACAGACTGTGCCCAAGCAGATCAACATACACCGACTCAACGAGCGGCTGCTGAGCCTGGAAGGCGTCCTGGCCATCCACGAGCTGCACATCTGGCAGCTGGCCGGCAGCCGCATCATCGCCACGGCGCACATCAAGTGCCACGACCCCACGTCTTACATGGAGGTGGCCAAGCGCATCAAGGACTTCTTCCACAACGAAGGCATCCACGCCACCACCATCCAGCCCGAGTTCAGCACGGAGTCTCGAGACTCCCTCTGTGAGCTCTCCTGTCGGACTCAGTGCGCTCCCAAGCTGTGTTGCGGCTCCGCGGACAAACCTGGCTCTGATAAGAAGGCCAACAGCGACTGTAAGGCTGCCGCCACCCCCGCCTGCCACCTCAGAGCTGGAGGTGAACCGATGAGACCTCAGAGAAGGGTGCGGCTGTTCAGGTGCGCCCTCAGTCGGGGGCATTGAGGTCGTCATCGCTAGAGAGGTGGAGTCGTCTCTGTGAGATGGAGGGGATAGAGAGAAACAGGGGAGTCATGGACAAGGAAATAATTTTCCATTGCCTTTTATTCTCTGTCCTTGTTGTGGCTGAAAAATCCTCTGTGTTCATGCATTTGAGCCGTTCTTTTTCATCTTTTCTCTCTCTCTCTCTCTCTCTGTATACCTCTTTCCATTCCCCCCATATTCCATCCCAAGCCTCTCCTCTGCCACTCTTGCCTCCTCCTCCACCTCCTCCTCCTCTCTTGTTGTCTGTTGCCCTGGCAGTATGGTGGCGATGCATGTTGGGGTTCACTGACCTTATCTCCTCCAGGACTGGAGCGAGGCCTGCATGAGTGTCCCTCATTAGCACCGTGTCGTGATGCGTCATCTCGTCCCCCCCATGGTGTGTCTGTGCCAAAGCTTCTCACTGCAGGACTGAAGGGATCTGAGAGACGTCCTCTTCTCCAAAAGGACACACACACACACACACACACACAAAAACACACATGCAAGTCGGAGCACACATCACTAGGTTATCTTGTTTAGCCTATGGACCTGTTGGCGAAGAGTCTACAGTTTTTTTTTTTTGTTTTTGCGTAGGCTTTGAGCAGATCTATTTTCTTACCCTCTGGCCCCAAATGGAAGAGTATTGTATTGCATACTAATTTAAGTATTTAAGTTATTAGAAATGATCTATTTCTCTCTGTAGATGCTGTTTGTAATTAGTTTGGATGATAGAAACATTTTTGCAATTTCTCTGTCTTGAATTTCTTTGGACAGAATCATCTATGCTGTAGTCAGTTTTTTCTTTTTCAAGATGCGATGTTTTATAATGATTCAAGACTTTTTTTCCTCTTGGCCTTGACTCAGTTTTTAATTGCAGTCATACGTTTGGATACAAAAGCCGTTTCAACACCTCTCCTCTCTCTCTCTCTCTCTCTCTCTCTCTCACCTTGCCTTTTAAACACAAACAAACTGCTGTGGTATATAGCACTAGTCGACAAAAGTGTAACCGAACTTCTCGCGGCGGCTCGGTCACCTAATTATAAACGTTCATTCACAAATTCGATGCCTTGCAAGCCAGAGGGTTGGTTCTGTTGTGAAGAAATGAGCACTGTTTGCCAGTATGAATACTGAAACACTATCCTCTGTTGGAGTCTATGATGATGGCTGTTTTTATTGGTTAAAAAAAAAAGAAGAATCCTCATGAATGTGTTTGGTACCATGTCACAATCCATGCTGACGGAGTTTTTATATTTCCAGGAAGCTCTACTATGTTTGCATGTCCAAACCGAGACCTGGTGTTTAACTTTTTTAGGAGCTCCACCGAGAGCTTCAGTTGCTGCTTACCAGCTCTCGCCTGGTATCCCCTAACATTACTCATAACTGTGTAGTGAATGACTCATGTGATAGCTTTTCTGTTCTCTGCTCTGGGCGGCTGAGCAGGCTTTTTTTTTTTTTTTGTCTGAAATCGAAGTCCATATGGTGGCCTTTAAAACTTTCTGAATTTTCACTCATCACCACAGATATCTTTTAAAGGTAATCCATAGATACGTTTCAGATTTCCACTCCTGATTAAATGTGTATGCAATATAGAACTATGTGCTGGGAAATGTATTTTGACGCGTTCCTTCATTTGTAATGTTCGGTCACTTTTATTCTGTGTCTTTTAAGACTTGAGCTCTATGTGCAAATTGAAAAACAAGTGTTTTTGTTAATTTTAGATATGACATGTCAACTGATGTGTTTTTGATATACTATATATCTACAGTACCTGTCCAATGTGTCATTGTGAAATAAAAAAAATATGGCTGTTTGGTACAGTTGATGAGCCCAAATGTGTCTTTTGCCTTATTCTTTTTCTTCTCTGACCTTTTTAATCAAAATAAATCAGTGTTATTTTTCCTTTAAACTTAATTTATTTAGCTCTAATCCAAAGAAGAAAGGAGGTTGAATAGGCAAGAAAATGTATCAAACGAGGGAAAGTTTAAAATCAAGAAAAAGCCAAGGTAGCAATGTGTTTTAAAGGACCAGTGTGTAAGATTTAAACTGTCTAACTGACCAAACTGAATACCCCTCACCTCAACCTTCATTATCAAGCGTGTACGATGCTCCATCTAGAGCCAGTGTCTGGCTTGTCCGTACTGTGGAAACGTGGTGGTTCTGTAGATATAAAAGGTTCATTCTAAGGTAAAGAACACAGCAGTTCTTATTTTCAGGTGATTATACACTAATGATGTAAATATCATATTCTAATTCTGCCAATAGACCCTCATACAGCTTACACACTGGACCTTTAAGATGCTTTTCAGAGATGATTTGGCTTTGCTGAGACTTTGCGGGAGGCTGAGTTGAGAAACAACATAGAGCCAATGGTGAGAAATTGAAACTGGCTTAACTGAAATTGAAACTTGGCGACAGTTTCTCAAAGTGCCAATACAAACTGAGCTGTTGTTGACTTTTGCCTATTAAATCCACTTTAGCCACAGAAGTATAAAGCAGATTAAAGAGGAGATTTAGGTTTAAAGAAGCAGGGATTGTGTACAGGGCATCTTAATTTTATTACAACCAACCAATATTCCAGTTTCCTGTAAAAGACCAACTGAAAGTAACTACAGAGTACATATCTGCTCTTTAACACGTCTTATAAGCTCCTCTAAGGAAAATATCAGTACCCAAGTCGTGGTACCCGTGAGGAAATCTAAAATTCAGTTTTATCTGTAACTTTAAACATCAAACTATGAGGTTGTTCTAAGTTCTATGACTGAGGGTGAGGATGTTCTAATGATGATTATACTTATCACCTCTTTGAGGTGATTGTTGGGTTGATTAGTCAACCACAGAGGTGTTAATATAACATCATGCACACAACTATGAGAACTCACAGAATACACAAACCGAAACATACAAAGTAGAGATGATGATTCAGATCCTTTGTTTCTGTGAAAGTAGTAACAGCAGGGTGTTCCTCAAGGCTCTGTGCTTAGACCCCTCCTCTTTACCATGTCCATGCTCCCCTTTGGTCCCCCTAAGGCCTTTGCTTCTGCTGCTATGCAGATGACACCCAGCTCTATCTCAGCATTAAACTATCCACTCAGCTCCCCCCACAGTCCCGTGTCAACTGCCTGCATGACATAAATACTACTCAAGCTAAACAGCAGTAAACTTGAGCTCACGGTTCTGGTTCCAAAGGTGCTCCTCTCGAAGGTTGGATTTCACCCTCATTAGTCTCACATCACCAAATCAGCTTTATTCCACCTCAAAAACATCTCCAGACCTCAGCCATCACTCTCAGACTCTCTTTCATCACCTCCCTCCTGGACTATTAAAAGTCCTGTCCAGGGTAACCAGCAAAGCCCTGGACAGGCTCCAGTATGTGCAGAACTCAGCTGCCAGGGTTCTCACCCGCACCAAGCCCTGGCAACACATCACCCCCACCCTCATCCACCACCAATAACTCCCAGTGAAGTCCTGCATCTCACCTATAAATCTCTTCATGCCCTTATCTGACCTCCTTCGCCCTCTGACCCCAGACTTTTGGGGGACCCCCAACCTTCTGGTCCTCCATCTTATCTACTGAGGTACATCCATGGTGACCTTAAAAAACTTCTGAAACCTCTGTTAATGCTGTCATCCTGGTTTACACTAATACTATTATTTTCCATTCATATGCTATTGGTTTATCTCTTACATGTAAGGGCCCTTGGGTCTCGAAAGACAATACAAGTCATAAGTAAAAGTCCTGCATCGAAAATGTCTTATTAGCAAAGTACTATGCCCAATGGCCCCTCATAGTGTTATATATATTATAAGAATAATATCATGCATTAACTACTTTATAAAGTGTTAGACTGATTAATCTGCAAAAACCTTTATCATATAAAGACATTTATGTCTAAAAATATTTTACAGTGCAGTAAGAATGTTTCAATCTGCAATTTAAACCAACTTGTTTTAAAAATATTAAAGAAATCATCAATTTTCTGTCATTTATCTGAAGAAATGAGAGCCTTAAAAAAGCAAGAATGAGGCCCTGTTGCTGCACTAAAATGATAAAAAAAGAAAAAAAGTTGATTTGCAGATGTCAAAAGTTCAAAGTATAATGTTTTCCTCCTAAATGTAGCGGAGTACTATAAAATATAAATACTCACAGTACTCTCACAACTTGATTTATGTACAATACTTTAGTAAAACAACTGTAAACAGGTAAGAATCATAATACAACAACAGGATTTAGTTTAAGAAGTTAAGAAAGATATATCGCATCGATGAAGAAATAAGTTAAATGTTTGACCAGCTAATGGCACCAGGAAGGAATATAGTACAAAGAAAATTTTAAACCATCTTTTGTGTACTGATAAATAAAGTTTAAATCTTACTGTGTATGAGGTGAGAAATTCAGCATGCATATAAAACTACACGCAAATTGATCTAGTGTTTAAGTCCAACAGGATATTTGTGGCTCATGTCTTTGGGTCTGGCTACAAAACCTCAGACTATCTAAGCAGCAATAATGGTTAGAAGTAAATCTGACATGCTAAGTGTGAGTGACTTGTGAAGTTGTCATGCTGCAATTACATAAGTCCATAATTACAGCATTTCACAACTCTTCTCTGCGGTTTAAAGAGGTGGATACTGACTTAAAGCCTGTGGCTGAGTTTCAGTGGGAGTCTGGTGTGGCTGCTGACTTTGAATGTGTGGCTGACGGAGCAGCCACCGGGCCGACGGGACTTATGTAAGAGGCCCTGGGGCATTCCAAAGGCAACAAGCACGGGGCTCTACCATGCATTCCTCAGTGTAGCCGGCCCGTTCTCTCCTCACTCTCAATCCCTTTTCATGTGGACAGAAAGAGGTTCATGCATAGAGCGGCTCTCTTTTTGTGCTCTTTGTTGAAGGTGTTCTTTGCACCTTTACTGCAGCTTCATTGTATGCAATAGCAAAGAGGGTCTGCATGCATCCAGTGCTGACATTTAAGTTGTATTATCTCATGCATGTATTATCTTGGTCGTGTACTTGGTTTGTACACCACTGTTGTGGCACTATACATTAAAGGACCAGCGTGTAATATTTATGGTGATTTATTAACAGAAATGGAATATAATATATATAACTATGTTGTTAGTACTATATAGTCACCCTATGAAACGAGTCGTTACGTTTTCATTACTTTAGATTTCGCCTTTTTATGTACACATACTGCGGGTCCCCCTACACGGAGGCCGACATCTTGCGCCGCACAGTAGCGATTCGCTGCTACTTTGCCAAGCAAAGAAAAAGGCGGATGTGACAGCTAACGGCTAACTTTGTTGTGTTTTGTTAGTTTGAGAAGTTATATTCAGACAAATGGAGGAACACATTTATTATTTAGCACAAGAAGAGTCAGGAGAGCAGGAGTCTGTGCATCAAAGGAGAGAAAACATGAAGAAGAAAAACGAAATCGGGACTGAGGACGGCAGAAAACACGGATAAACATCGCCGTGGACTTTATCTCATGGATATCACTGATGACAGATTAATTTGAAGCTGATGTCAGTCAGACACAGAGATGATATTTTACAGTGCTGGTGGAAAATGTTTATTTACGTGATGTTACGGAGATCAGCTGATCTCAATCAAAGAGTAACTTGATAGAAAAACATTTTGAAGCTGACGTCAGTCAGACACAGAGATGACATTTTACAGTGCTGGTGGAAAATGTTTATTTAGTGTAACTAAATGATGAAACGTAAACAGCATTGTTTGCTTTCTCAACTATTTTACAAAAACATGCAGTTTATTTGTTTTAGAGCTTTTTCTACCGTCACACACGTATTACTGTAGATTACAGTTTGAAGGCTGACCAGTGTCTGATCAACATGTCTAAAGACGTGAAAACATCACTGCATGATGTCTGATATTTATATAATTAATTAGTAACGTTGCTGACGTTTCCCAGGCAACGACACTTTACAGCAACGCATTGAACTACAGAGTAACGTTACAGTAACATTGTAATGTAAAGCACAGAGCTGCTATACTACTCTGACATGGTCAGAATACAGTAACGTTACAATAAGTTTATAATATATATATATTTAATATATAATATAATAACAGTTTGATTCACTTTGATCAGCTGACATAGTTATAATGAATAACTGATAATCAGTGATTGAAATTTGTGTAATTAGTTTCAGAAGGCTGTACAAGAGAAATGCCAGAAGATACAGCGTGTACACCCTGAAACCTGAAAAACAGATGACCGCAGAGGGCTCGGTGTGGTGCCCTGAACACCAGCACCAAGTCAGGAGAGGAAGAGGTAACACACACACACACACACACACACACACACAGTAAAATGGCATTATGTTCATATAACTGTAGAGAATTATAATAAAGCAAATGAACTTTATGTGTGATGTCACTGTCTTCAACAGGACCAGTTTCCTGCAGCTGCTGATTTGGAAAGATCCATGCAGATGTTCACCGGGCTTCTTCTAACAATACATCTCTGAATCATGGTGCTCATGGTCGGTCAGGATCATAGAATGAAAGAGCTGCAGCACACCAATACAAATACATCTGTTGATCATCTTTTATTAATGACTTCTTGAACACCAACATATTTCAACATTATAATTCTAGACTAAATAGTGTGTGTGTGTGTATATAATGTGTGTGCTGGTGCATCAGAGGCCCTGTCTGCCCCTCCAGCAGCTCGGTCGTGAGCTCACTGTGCTCCTCCAGGTTCATCTGTTCAAGTCTCTGAAGACAAAAACACAGAAAAACAAATATGAGGCTTTATAAGTGTCATGACATTATGTTGGAAATGTGATAATACAGATTAGTTTGTAGGCTGATCAGCGTTTGATTAGCATGTCTAAAAAATGTGTTGATGTTTAATAATTATATAATCATTTTGTAACGTTTTCCAAGCAATGTCACTTTTAGCATGATACAGTAATATGTTTACAAAAAGTTTAGAAACATACCTCCGTCACTGCTCTTCAGCCCGTTCGGCCTCCCCCTCCTCCTCCTGCTCTGGTGTCGCTGCGTCCCCGGCGGCTGACCTCTTCACCTGGACACTTTGCAGCGCCTCCTCCTCCTCCTCGGAAAGAAAAACTTGTCTGCTAACGCTATCTCACTATCAGACTAAACTCTAGCGAACAGCGAATCTTACACACTGCTCCTTTAACAGACACACATATCATAGCGAACAAACAGAATTATCAAAATCTTAAATCCTTTAAACGCTCTCTTAATTATCTGCATGAACGTATCAAACTCAAAATAACAATTTGTGAGATGAAGCAAGCGTCATGTCAGATTTGTTCAGTTGGACAGACAGGACCCCCTACCTCATACCACATGACTGACAATGTGGGATATTTTTAAGTCCTGTACCCTACAGTGTGTATCTGTGTGTGTGTGTGTGTGTGTGTGTGTGTGTGTGTGATTGCACCAGGCCATCTGTCTCCCTGGATTTGTCCCTGGGATTTCCAAACGGGGGTGAGCAGGACACGAGTTCATGGGGAGGTGGGGTGGGGGTGAACACTGGACTTGAGGGTGAGAGGTCACTGCTGTTCACCTTTGCTAACACAGCGTTTGTAGGTTCAACAGAGAGGAGAGCAGGCGATGGATTTTGTGGCTTTTGGACAAAGCCAGGCTAGCTGCTTCCCCCTGTTTCCAGTATTTGTGCTAAGCTAAGCTACTTGGCTGCCCGCTGCAGCTTCATATTTACCGTAGAGACGTAGGAGCTGCATCAATCGTTCAGCTGACTATCATGTCTCTAACAAACAGTAACTGAAGGCCACACCATGAATCATCACAGTCTAATATCCACTTCTGCTGTAAAAATGTATTAATATGATTTACTCTCCCATGTGCAATGAAAACCACGTCCCACCAGGTTTAATCTATTAGATAAACTGAAGGAGTTGTGCTGTGTTGTAAGCGTCTGCAGCCGTGCTAGCAGCATTGTGAGACAATACAAAACACAGTGGTGCTTTGAGCTAAATGCTAATGTCAGCATGCTTACAGTGACAATGCCAACATGCTGATGTTCAGGTGTTGGTGGATGGATTTTGTTGCTTTTGGACAAAGCCAGGCTAGCTGTTTCCCCCTGTTTCTAGTATTTGTGCTAAGCTAAGCTAATTGGCTGCCGGCTGCGGCTTCATATTTACCGTACAGACATGAGAGACGTATCAGAGAATGTCAAATTAGTGCTTTGAGGATATTATCTGCTTAAAATATTAGCTATAAGAGACTTGAAGTGTGTCTGTAACAAACAGTAGTGCCATCTGTCCCCTGAGACCTGAAGGCCACATTGTAACATTTATTTATTATCCCTGTGATGTATCCAATTCTGCTGTGAAAGGTATTAATATGGTTTATACTCCCATGTACAGTGAAAACAATGTTTCCCCAGATTTGTCGATTTTGAATGTATTAGATAAACTGAAGTGTTGTACTAAGTCTGCAGTAATCGTTACAGGTTAGCACACTAAACAAAGAAAGATGAGATGAGAGGGTGAAAAACAAATGACGGATATTCAAATGATTCACTTATTTGAATGTTTCATCAGTACCTCCAACAACATGAACAAACACAACACACACAATTTTTTTTCCATCCATTGCAATGTTTTGGTTTGCTTGCAAAAAGTGTAAAGAACAGAAATCAAAGGAGAAATCCGAGAAAAGAGACACGCGGTGGAAAACTGAGACAGTAAAAGAGAGGTTAAAACATTTCTCAGGGCTGAACTGTCAACTTTGATCAGTTCAGACTCCGTTAATTCAAGCAAAACACACACACAGCTGCTTTTCATTCCCATAAGCTGTGGACGACACACACAAGTGATGATGGAAAAGGCTCCTGAGTGGATTTAAAGTCTTACGGCTTCACCTGATCATCACCATCATCACTTTCCTTACAGGTTAAACCTGTTGTCAAGGGTAAATGTCTCTGTTCTCATATTACATTTGTTCTACAAATACAGGTCAGACCAGAGTTAAGAGTGCTTGTGTGTAGAGTCTTCCTCTTTCACGCTGATGACAAATGTATGTTTTGTGGTAGAACAAAAGCCAATGAACATTATATCAGATTTGTAAATAACTTTTCCCTTTCTGTTAGTGCCTCCATAGAGGCTGCTGAGCCCGGTTACATTGCCTGCATGCACAGCTCCTGTTCTGGCACGACACTAGCTCCACTCCAGTGTGAAAACCTCCTCTTCTTCTTCTTCCCGGTGGTCCAAAACGTCTGTAGTACAAACACTAACACTCCCCCTGTGCTCTGAGCTCACCGTCCAGACATCCCGGCTAACAAACTGAGCTAACATTAGCTAATAACAGCTATAGTTTGCAGCAGTTTACTTCACTGTCCACAGCATTTCATTTTCTCCATAAAATATGATCCAGACCAAAATCAGTGAAATAGTTGGTGGTGTGTGACTTGCTGTAAACATGTTACCAACTTCTCCTGGGTCATCATACACAAAGTTACATAGTGCTTTATTGTAGAAAAGTTACACAATGTTGCTTTAAAAAGCCACTGGATTACTGAATACAGTATATGTTTTACACATGACAGTCATGCTTTAACAGAAATTAGCATTGTACTGCTATTAACGCTGGAGGGTATGAGAGTAGAGTTCAGTCTGGGAGTGAATTCAGTTTGTCTTCTGTCCTGTTATGAGAAAAAGGGAATGAAACTGCCAGTGAAAGTGACTGCGAGCAGTAAACTCTGAGCCTTGTTTAGAAAGAAAGACTCCACTGTGTCATATAGTCCCATTTTCAGACAACAGACTGGGGTTTCACTGCTGCTGGGGTCAATTCACTCTCAATACAGTCCTTTCAGGAGCTGCATTAACCTTTCATTTCTTCTCTGAAGGGCCTGACATGTTGAGAAATGGAAGTAAATCGACCAGATTTTTTAAATATATGGATTAATGATCACTGGAAAACTTGTAAATGTAGATTTAAGTTGATGGAATATGTTTTAGTATCAGGCGTCATGGTTATATTTTCATAATCAGTGATGTTCTGAAACAAATACAGAAATACTGAACTGAAAAACAGACACGTGGACTAAAAAGCAGAACTTTGACATTTTAATTTGTAGTAAAATGCTGAACAGTCTGATTCTGTGTGCGATGGTCAGTGTGCAGGCTGTAAAGATGAACTGGTTTTAATGGATTTAAGTGAGAATGACGCTGATAGCTTGTTTCACTTCCTTTTTTTCCTGCACTTTCTCTAGGACACTTTGTATTTACTTCATTAAAATGTGAATCTTTTCATGACTCAGTAACTGACTGTGGGGTGGCAGTCCACCTCCTTGCCACGGCCGAGGTACCCTTGAGCAAGGCACCGTACCCCCCAACATCTGCTCCCCGGGCGCTGTGAATTGATGCCCACCGCTCCAGGGAATATGGCATCTGTATCTATGAGTGTGTGACCCTGTGCATGTGCATGTGTGTGTTCCAACAGGTGCCAACCTGGATGGGTTAAATGCGGAGGAATAATTTCATGTGTCAACGTGATTGTGACCTTATAACACTGTGACACTACAAACATTAAACTGAAATAATAGTGTCACTTCATTCCTCTGTCTTTAACATCACAAGTGATGCCACACACAGGACGAAAGACAGGAAGGTCAAAGCTTTTGGCACACGGAGTGTAAAAACTACTACTACTACCACTACTACTAAACCGCTGTCCTCTCCCACACTCCTCTCAGAATGAAACAAGCTTTAATCTGACCACATGGCAGGTTCGTACTCACAAAAGACCTGACCGTCTTAGAGAGAGATTAGGAGGGCTGGAATGTTAACCAGCTCTCCGGTGGTGGTGGTGATGATGATGATGATGATGATGATGATCAGTGGGGGAAGAAGTCTTCAAATCCTTGAAAATACAAACTCCACATTGGAATAGAGTCCAGGTGCTAAACTGACCTGCCTGCAGTCCTGACTTGTCGCCTGTTGAAAATGTTTGCCACATTATGAATGAACTGAACTGTTGAGCAGGGGGAATCAACATCAAGCAAGAAGATTACAGCGAAGTTTGAGTGTTGTTAAAAGAAGAGCTGATGAAAATGGGCACATCATGAATCATGAAAGTTGTTTTTGTGCTATTTGCAATTAAAATATGGGATTGCAACGTTTTGGACATCTTGTTTCTGTTTACATTTCACACAGCGGGCCAACTTTTTAGGAAACAAGGTTACTGAGGGGGAGGAAGTGTGTGAAAGGACTGACACAATAATGTAGTTTCCTGTCTCTCTCTCTCTCTGTGTACGATAAAAACAAATAAAACCTTGTGTTTTCTCACTCTGAATGAAGGCGTTGGGTTAATGTTTCACCGACTGCACCGGCACTCGCCAACCTCTCAGACTTTGATCACAGAGTTAAGAAGGTTCAACAAGCAGTAATGAATTCATCACTGATAAAAAAAAAAAAAAAAAAAAAAGTGTGAGCGCTAACAACTCCGAGGAAGGGAGAGGAGATGATCAACACCAAACACGCTCACTCTCACCCCATCTACGATTATGCAATCTGCATACAGTGGAGATAAATGGCATCTTTTAACAGCTGTTATCAGCGAGCTGAGCACAGAGTGTGAGGAGGACTGCAGCAGCTCATCACATTACAAGAAGACAGAGGAAAGTTAACCGTTTGGATAGCAAAGCTTGATTGATAATTTCAATGCATTCATATTTATCTTTATTTAGCACCTTTTAAACTGTCCTCCCTCCACATGGCACAAACACAGATTTCACATTAAAAGCCGACAGGAACAGAAAGTTCAAGAGGAGCAGATAAAAATGTACAAATTTCGAGTGAAAGTTACGCAAAATAGAAAGTTGTAAAATAAAACTACAGTACAGTCTGTGTATAAATGGGTGAATGTTGGCATGTGTTGCACACACATAGACCCCACTTGTCTCTACATGATGAATAAATAAAGTTATTTACTATAAATAAATGTTTTCTCAGATGAATACAAAGTCTAATATTTCCTCTAAAATGTAGTGGAGTATAAATATAAATGTAAAGTCACGTGTTGGAAATAATGAAGTACATGATGATGCTACTTTTAGCTCGATTCAAACACAACCCTCCCATCTGCTGCTCCAGCAGAGTCTGTTACACACTGATGTGGTTAACACCAGTAGCTTCTTAAAGATAACTAAACAGGCTACTAAAGGAAGTGTTTGGATCTTAACTGTCTTTCAGCCGGAAGTTTCTACAGCTATTTTAAGACATACTACATTTCAGTGTCTTTTACAGTTTTGCTCAAGCTACTTCATAAAACTCAACCAACCAAGCGACAACCTCCGTGGCTGTGAAGTGAAGCCAATGCAGAAGTGCCCAAAAACTGCAGTTCCTCAAACGTCCACTTGAGGCCGGCTCCAGAAGTGAGTCAGTCTCCATTAGTCCCCATGTTAAAATGTCCAACTTCACAGCAGAAATAAACATGTTTACAGCCTGGTACAAAAAACAGTTTTGGTCTCTATAGCTAATTTCCCCGTTCATGACAACTGTACTGAGGGTGAATTTTTATAGAACTCACCTGTTCAAATTATATTAAGGCCTAAAGTTATGCAGAATTAAGAGCGTGGATGCTTTGATTGACAGGTGGATGCCGTTACAGATTGCCTGGCTGGCCTGCCTCAGCTACATCCACGACCCAAGTCTTTCTTTTTTGTTAGCTGGGAGGTGGCAGAGGCACGACTGCCAAGGACTGCCAAGATGGCAGCGGACAGGGACACCACACTGTGAGCTTCACAACGGCTCCTCAGAAACTTCCGTGTTCACCTCACTGTTTTTCATCATGTCACTCAACCACCACTTAAATTGCAGGCGAGCTGTACCATCATTTATATTTCCTGTCCTAAAAGAAGCACCAGAATACAAATTTAGTGACCGCTAATTAAATTCTCTCAATAAACCTGTGAAAAAGAATCTACAAAATAAATCTTGTGTTTCATTTTTGAAGCATTTCATGTGTGTTGTGTTTTCATTTGAATATGTATCTTTGTGTCACTGAATGCTGTTAATGTTTGCTGTTATACAACGTGTTTACAGCTCTGCCTCTCGCTCCTGATGTCCTCCTCCTCCTCCATTTATCTTTGGAAACAAACACCCAGTCAGATGCTGCTGTTGTATCCTTCCTCACGCCAGCACACACACACACACACACACACACACATGCGCACGTGCACACACACACACACACACACACGCATGCACGCACGCACACACACGCACATTGTTGTTGCAGGGTGTATATATAATAACTGCCAAGAGGAATTCTGTGAAAACAGCAGTCTCTCTGCTCTCTGCTGGGAGTCCTTCCTAACCAGCACAGCACATAACGGACCCTCCTACGCACACACACACACACACACACACACACACACACACACACACACACTACAATATATACACACATCTGCCTCTTAAAATATAATTAAATAAAACTGTATCTCACACTAATTTTCTGTCATATGATTGATGATGATTTTGGATATTTTTAGCCACACCAGCAGGCTGCAGGGATGGAGACATTAGATCATTAGGTCCTCCACTTTGGTCCAGACTGAAATAAATTATAAGGTGGATTCCCATCAAATATTACACATGAGAAAGAATCCCACTGACTTTGGTGATCCTCTGACTTTTCCTCTAGTGCGGCATCTGCCCTCCATTGAAAACAATGAAGGCGTTGGCTGCAACCACTCGCTGTCTGAAAGCAACCTTTAGTCTTCTTCCAAGATCAAGAACTAACTGTCAGTTAGACAACATAGACAAGAAAACCTGCAACTGCATCTGTTGACATGCTAGCAAGCAAACACAGACGTAAACAATGCAGGATTTGAAATATTTGGTCAGTGACAGATAAACTGAGACAGACAAATCACCAACTGGAAACCAGTGAAGTGTCTGATAATTCACTGTTTGGACTCTGCAGCTGCTGTCCCAGCATGCACTCGGTGGCAGTCCATCAAAAGGAAAGTACCTACACTGATTAACATACGGTTTATATCATCCGTGCCTGACTCGCATGTGTTTGAAACAAGAGAAACTTGGGAGGAATTACTGCTGATGAAGAAGCTCTGAACATTTTTTAATAATCTCACCTGATGAATATTTAATTTGTCATTATGTAGAGAGCCTCTTTGTGCTCGTGTGCACTGAGTTCTCTCTTCACCACACTCTTACCTTCAGTGGAAACCATTAGACAACCGATTCACAGAAAATATTTCAAGTTTTTTGGGGGTTGAATTGTTGTTCAGACAAACCAAGCGATGTAATATATCAACTTCAGCTCTGGCAAATTGTAAAAATCAATCAACAATGAATCGATTAATTGAGAAAATTATACATCATACAGGCCGGGGACGTCAGAGCTCGATGTAAAAGTTTTTTGTTTTTTTTTACATTTTTCTTGCTGTTTAGCTGAATTCCTGACCCATTTTTGTACACAAGAGGACGGCAGCATTGATTTTATTTTATCACTAACGCGTCAGCACGATTGGATTTTTTTGTTTTCAAAAAAGACGCTTGAAAAAATGGAGAAAACAAATCAGTGATAACAGTAAAACCTTTAAAGTTACAAAGGAGTTCACTGGTGCGTTTGCCAGATAACTCACGCTGACCTCAATTCTAAAGACCACAAAACTGAGCCTTTCAAAAAAGTTCCTTTCAGAGTGCAAAAGTCAAAATACACATAAACTCCCTAACCTCTGCAAAGTCCTTTTTAACTGGACATATTGTGTGTGTGTGTGTGTGTGTGTGTTGTCTGCCCTACTTGTTCTGCTGTCTGTTTACAACAGAAAGAGAGAGCAAGCTCTTTACCAAAGAGGTCATGAGGCCACGTTATCTCAGTATTGAAAGGACAAACTGATGATTGTCATGCAACTGTGCAGCAAACATGGACTCCCACTGCAGATGAGTCAAGCTGCAAATGTTCACGGTGTTATCTAAGGCGTTCGACACACACCAAATGAATTAGCCGGTGATTTGGCACTCACAATGTGGTCATGTAACAGGCAGAGAATCAGGCCTCAGGTTGATCTTCACTCGGTCAGGTGAAAACTGGGATAAGTTTTATATCACGTGTTCTCATCAAGTATGTCATCATTCATCTTGTTCGTGTGGGTTTAGAAGTTGCTGCTCCGACTGAGACTTTTAAGAGATAATTTGATGAAACAACTGAAGTGAAAAGTAACAAAACTAGACCGAATCATCATCATCAGACTCAGGCCTGTTTTTTTGGTTTCACCGCTCTTCTAAAAGTCATCTCGACCTGCAGCCAGCGGCTGTTTTTTTAACTGAGACCAATTAGCTGGAGGCCAAAACAGAACTAAAAGAAGAACGTGTATTGGTGAACACAAACAAACTTTGTGTTTGCTGAATGTGTGCATAGGTTACTAACCTTCAGCAAGAAAGTAAAAGTTTTCAACTTGGAGATATTTGTTTACACCAACATCTAAGTTATTGATTACAATATATCCAACGTGACCTGCCTGAAAACTGAACAAACATGGATGTCTCACGTCAGTCAAAGCCCTAAATTTAATGTATATGGTGTTATTTTCAGTCCTGCAAGCCTTCCTTGTCCAACATGAACACTCGCGAGTCGTAAAAAGGAAATCATTCCCTCCTCTACCATCCCATGTGCAAAATATCAAACAGTACTGTGCTAGTAAAGTTAATTTTATACAAAAAAGCAGTTATCTTTAAGATGTAGTACAGATTTTCACATGCATGTCATGCCTTCAAAAGATAAAAAAGTTACACTCCTTACAATCTTTACGGACTGATTTATCTCTCATACTCTACTGTGTGAGAGCGAAGAGATAAGAGCCTCTCACAGGGAGGAGGATACTTTGATTTAATGGTATCTGAATGTCAAAGTGACCTGCACGACAACAACTACTACAATCAGTACCCAAACAGTGTAATATATCCTGTTTATATAGTACATTTATAACTATTTATACAGTTATACTTAAATATAGCTGCCACAACGTTGTACAAGTTGTATTTTAGTATATTTCATAGTCAGTTTTTAGTATATTTTGTATTATATGCACTTTTAAATTTTTCTCATATTGTGTTTTATATTCTTCTTTTTTATTTACCTCTTATTTCTATCTGTTTGTTCCGTTGACCCTGTGTTAACCTGCACATGATAAATAAACCTGAAACCTGAAACTTAAAACACCCGAAGAGGAGAGGATCACTTCCTCAGTGCATCTTTGGACATTGGATGGTAAACACTGGAATGATCCTTGGCAGGAACACACAACAACACACGCGTCATACATTAATAGTCTTTAATGGTATCAGTTACTTTGAGCCTGTAAATGTTAAACCTTGACCATGATGAGGTGTTACCGAGCTTCATTTTTTACACTTTACACTCTACGCCTGCTAATCCAGCAGCTCAGACAATGATGAGCTGTGAGAGTATTCAGCTCCCAGCGCAGATTCACTGACCTTAGTACGCAGTCCACAGAGGCTTTTCTAGTAAAATGGGACGCTGGACAAAGGCCAACGAAAAAGGAGATGTCAGCAAGTTTTTTTTTTTTTTTTTTTTTTTTTCTCTGCACTCATGTGATCTGCCCTGAACTTCCTTCCCTATAGTTACAGACGAGCACAGCGAGAAGACTTCAGTACAGTTAAAGAGCGTGTCTGTTACTTCACGGCTTTGGTGTTACATAAAGAGTTTGAGCAAGGGGAAACTCTCAGCTTATTGAGGCAGATAAGGAAGACGTGGACTAAGAAAGTTACAGGGCAGTGAGTGAAATCTCATGATAGCAACAGCTTTATACATTAAGCTGTTAATACCCTCAGATGTCTCCATTTTTTTTTTTTATCATAATCCCTCTGTTTAATTTTCTTTCCAGGAAGTCCTGCTCACCTCCCTCCTTACCTCCGACTCACTCTTCTCTACATGTTGTCATTTTTGCACTTGTTTTTTTGTACAAATGAGACTTAAGAGGTGCTGGTAGACAGATTTTAGGATAGCTGTTTCCAATCTTTGGGCAAAGCTGGCTTTAACAGACAAACATGAGATCAATCTTCTCATTTAACTCTCAGCAAGAAAACTAATAAGCGTATTTCCCAAAATATCAAACAGTTCCTTTAAATAGATTGAGTCTAAAACATACTGGGATCAGTCTATAAGCCCAACTTTACAGAAGAAATACAGAGGACATGTTCAGTGTCTCCATAAGGTCCTTATTTACTTTCTAACGCTGGATTTAAGGAAGTAATTTCCAGTTTATTTAGTTTAATAATCCTTTAAAACTTCAGACAGAAGGCATCTTCACACAAATACAGATGATTAGAGATTAGATCATCACATGAATACTTAGTTATTCATTTATTTAAATATATAGTTGAATTATATCTCAACATTTTATTCATTTCTGTGTAGAAAATTGAACTGAATTGGTATTTTTAAAGTTTGTGTTATTATTTGAGATTATTTAAGGACACACATACTGCACAAGCTATATTCACAGAGCCTCGTCCTGCATTAGAAAAGTAAGTATTTAAAACAACCACATAGCTAATAGAGCGATGAGATAATAAGAGAGAGGAAAACACTGAAAAATAAGCCTATTATATATGAACGTAACATAATACAGAGAGAGAATTTTATAAAAGTTCCTAAAGATATCAGGAAAACTCGTCTCTGGTGCGACATTCACAGGAAATATTGCTAGTTTGACACAAACTTTCTGCGGGCAATGTGTTCATTGTTCTGTACTTGTTATTGTTATGCATTGAACATGAATATGAAGGTAAATAGTTAATTTAGGTTCAGGAACAAGCCCTCGCCTCAATCACGCCTCTGATCACCTGCCAAGCTATTGTTTCAAGCCACCCTTCCTCCACTTCCCTTCATCCATTCACTTCCTAGCCTCATCCCTAGCCACATCCCTTCATCCTCTCTTCCCTACTTCCTTCATCTCATTCTAAGCACTGTCTGGGCGCATGTAAGTTGAGATGAACCCCGACTCTGAGTCTCCTTCTGCCCGGCCATCAGGCTCCACATTCTCCCCTCAACATCTACGTCTATTCACCTCTCCTGTCCAAATTTCCATTGAAGCTTTAGATAAAATATTGTTGTGGCGTCAGTGATGAGTTTAATGAGAAAAGTTTGGGAACCACTGCTCTATCTATAAAGAGTCACACAGGCAAATAACCAGTTGAAACTGCACTCTTCTTGACCTCCTAATGTTCAGTCAACGTGCAACAAATGTTTGAGCAAAAAATAGTGTTTTGTGCACGGCTCATCATGTGACTGTTAGTTCACTTCAGTGTGGAGTGCACAAAGCCTGACAGATGTGTATGTGGGACTCGACGTGAACCAGTCTGACAATCAGACAAAGCTCACATTCAGCTGACTCTGTGTCTGTCCACGGCACTTCACTGCTCGTTTCTCCACTGAAGGAGCGAAAAGGCCCGATTGTCTTTCTATAAGCTGCAAGACGAGCTCTAGAAAGTTAATGTCCTGTGATTCACTGCGAATAGTTTATCCACCGATTTCTGTCAGGTATTCTTCTGAAGCCTGCTGTTGTTTTGGTAGCTCAGGTCAGGAATGTGTTCATGTACCCGGATTAATATTTGCTCAGGAGGTGTGGTGGCCTGTTATTTGTTTGATCAAACTTTTCAAGTTTTTCATCTCAAGAATGTGAGGTATGACTTCCCAAAACAAACAAGTCGCTCCACCCAAAATTGCATAACACAATTCATACCACCTGTAATGATCACTGTCCGAGCAAACTGAGAGGTTAAAGCAGAAATGAAAGAAGAAACGGAAAGTCCACACTGCACTGCGGAAAGTGCAGTGTGGATGCCCTCTGCTGAAATGCCCGATGCAACTGTGGAAATTTGTATGTAAAGATGGAATTGTAGAGTAATTTATGAAATGGCAGAACAATGTCATAAAGTGTGAAATGAGCAGGAGACATTAGAAGACTGTAACAAAGTGTTTAATATAGTGTTGTAATTGTATAGTCTGTGATGACAGTTTGAACAATGTCCACTGCAATTCCCAGCATGACCAAGTATTTGGCGACGGTGGCAAGGAGAAACTGCTTGTGGCAGAAACCTTGAGCAGATCCCGGATCATGGTGGGTGGGCATCTGCCGTGACCAGTTCTAAAGAAAACAAATAATAGTAGTAGTTAGTAGTAATAGTTAACTGTTGAGTGTAGATGTTCCCACATTGGAGTTGGAGTTGTGGAGGACAGGTGTGATCATGACAAGAGAAACAGAAAGATGGTTTAATAAACAGAGGCGTGTAAAGTTATGTCAAACAAAAGCATTAAATAACACTTTCCATTGTCTTTTGCAGGGGGAAAACGCAGATGTCTTATCGTGCTCAGCAGCATCTGATCTGTGGCAGGCGTGGTTGGTCTGAGCTGGGCCTCGTAGTGCTGGAGGGAGTAGGTGAGCCAGGGCTGGCAGGTGTCACCAAACAGGGCACAGGAGAACTGTTTCCCCTTCAAGCTAAAGTGAACTTATAGGCTACGACAGGTGTGTGCAAGCTGCTCGAGAGAAATATGACAAGTGGGGTTAAAGTACATTAGAAATGAAGTTACATTTAGAGCACATATGTCTAGAATATAGAGGGAACAACCAATGTGGGGTTCAGTGTCTTTCCCAAGGACACTTGGACATGCAGACTGGAGGAGTTGGGGATCAAACCGCCAATCTTCTGATTAGTCTAAGAAATATCGAACAGCAGTACATTGATAAGCGTGATAAAAGAAGCACCCAGAGGGAGAATGATCGACAGAACAATACCACCTTAGGCTAGGGATGGAAATCTCCATCCCCAGGACGATACGCTATGCATGTCGATATGTAGGCTACGCTACGATACAGTAACGATTCACATGAAGCATCTACCAATTCAGGAAGATACGATTTATCTTCCAACCACGATGCAATCAGGATGCAATCAGGATGCAATAACAATGCAAATCTGTGCAAATTCAACTCAACTTTATTATTCCTTCAAGAACATAAGCACAATGACAAATAATCAGGTTGTTACAGCTTGTTTGAAGCCTCTTAGCAGCAAAAATGGTGAGAATATACCCTCTAGTGGTGTGTTTGAGTGCTGACAAAATCCTGGAGAACAGGAATCATAAATTCGTCAACCAGGGCATAGGTTGATGTCTATGTTTTTACTGTTCTTTATCATTATATAAGCATTTGTACAGACACTGAGCTGTGAGGAGGCACATGTATTTGTGTGGTAGCCTGTGGTACAGTAACACAGAGGCAATTAAAAGTGCTTTACATAAGGCAGAGAAGAGCACAAGGTGTAATAAAATGAGATGAATTAATTAAATTAAAACATTATAAAATAAAAGTAGACACATAAAGGACCAGAAAATACAGTTTAAGTTCCCCAAATTTTAATAAAGGAATTAAAAGTGCAGTAGAAATTTTAAATATCTTAAAAATTAAGATCAAAGTGATGGTTCATCCTGTTCCTACTACTTTCAAAATAAAAGCTGGAAATTAGGTGTTTTTGTGTTTTTTCAACCACCAGATTAAAACAACAATGTGTTGAGAGTTTCAGAGTGTAATGTCATAAATATAATACTTTGCCCTTGCCCTTGCCTCTGTTATTATGTCCGTAAAGGCTGCTGAGCACATACATTTCCTGCTTGCTCAGCTCCTGTTCTGGCACGACACCGGCTTTGCTCACCGTCAGCATTCCCCCCGTGCCCTGGGCCCATAAACTGCTTTTTCCTGGTGGTCCAAAACACGTGTGGTACAAACACTAACACTCCCCCCAGTGCTCTGAGCTCAAAGTCCGGGCAGCCCAGCTAACAAACTGAGCTAACAGCAGCTACAGTTCGCAGCAATTGTGGCGGAGAAGTCGGAGGACATCAGAGGGAAAACCAAAAAACATTTTCTCCATAAAATACGATCAAGTTTCACCAAAATCAGTGAAATAGTGTGACTTAGTGCCGTATAGTGTTACATACCCGGAGCACAAAGTTACATGAAGTGCAAGAACAGACGTACGAATGACAGAGACACAATTCATCTAATTACAAGTGAGTGTAACATCAGCATGATGAAGTCTGTTAATCTATGGTACGAAAGTTACACAATGTTTCTTTAAGAGGGGAAAAAAATGAAATTGTAGGATAAACAATGAGGCCACATTAGAAGAGCATGATGTAGACTGTTCACAGCAGTGTTAGTGTTGTTTGTGCTTCCCCCTGACTCACGCTGACTCACTGCCTGATCCTCATGAGGTTTATATATGAGGATCAGCTCGTGTTTAAAAAAAGAACTGGGACAAAATGCAGCATAGAGAATAATAAGTGTCAACAACTGATAACACTTTAATGTCTATGATCTAAAACTATAAAGTTAAAGCCAGCCGCTTAGTTCAATATAAAGACTTAGGCGCAAAAATAGTGAGAATACACCCTCTAGTGGTGTGTTCTGGAGGAGAGGTTTCCAAACCAAAAATCATAAATTGAGGCCAGAGCATAGGTTGATGTCAAGTTTGATCTATTCTTTAAATAAGCATTTTGTACAGATACTGAGCTGTGAGGAGGCATGTGTATTTGTGTGGTACCCTTTAAACACAAAGGCAATTTAAAGTGCTTTATCTAAGGCAGAGAAGAGCACAAGATGTAATAAATAATAATGTAATATAAATATATAATATGTAATTCAATAAAAGGGTTTGAAAGTGCAGTAGAGATATGGCTTCTTCTATGAAGACATCATTCATATGATTACAACTGTGTTTGTACTAGATTGTGATTCATTGTCTGTTTTTACAGCAGCCTCCACTTTGGAGGAGGAGGAGGAGAAGTTATGAATATACTTATATCTACTTGCAACTACAGTTTTTATTAAATGTTTAAATACTGCCTATGAATGCTAAATAAAGCATTGCCAGAATTGGTTTAAAGTAATTTCCTGTGATGGCGAGTCTATGGCTTGGCTCTCTATTCTGCATTTTGTCCCAGTTCTTTTTATAAACACATAAACACGAGCTGATCCTCATGTATAAACCTCATGAGGTGATCAGGACGTGTCATATATAGACAGTGAGTCAGTGTGAGTCAAAGAGGGGAAGCCCGGATCACAAGAGACTGAACAACAACACAGTCTACATCATGCTCATGTTTTTAATAAGCTGCAACAGGACAGGCCCACGTCCATGTGACAATTTTGGATGTGTGATTTATGATTTATGGTGCCAGCTTTTATTTTGAAAGTAGGAACAGCATGACCCATCACTGCACTTTTAATTCCTTTATTGAATAGTAAAGTACTTTGAATTTTCTCTGTGTCTACATCATGTTCTTTTTTTATTAGTTTGTTAGTTAATTAGTCTGTTAGATTTTTAGCAAGCTGCAACAGGAACACTGTGACCCACAACAACAAGTTATTGGCAATCATTTCAAATATTCTGGCCGTGTGGATCTGCACTCTACACTGAAGTTCAGCCAAATGCTGTAATTCTGGATGTAGCCACGACTCATAATGATTTTTAAATCAACGTCCTGCTGACTCCAGATTGACATTTACATAACTGACAGTGGGCAAGCTAATTACTAAAACATATCAAACTATTCTTATTAAATGCTTTAAAACTCTCACGTAACGTAAAACAAACTCGACCGTGGTCAGGCAGTCTGAACAAAAACACATGTAAGAGTCAGTTCCACCCATCTGGTGCTCCACACAAACACCATGTGTGACCCTGTTGCCATCCATGTACGCACCCTGTAAAAAGAAATACAGAATTTACAGGAAATAACATTATAACATTTTTACGGTAGTTTTCCGTCTTTTAAAATTGTATACAAAACTAAAATTATGGACGTTATCTGTAAATTCACGAGCAAACTGTTATGTTACGATTTATGACAGTAATGACAAGTTATCTCTCAGTTTCTGTACAAAAACTTATATCATTTATACAGTATTTTATTACAGCTTTCTGAAATTACATGTAAATGACAGTAATTATCGGTTATTAAACACATGGCTCATTATATGAAAGTTTATGTCCATGTTAACAATTTAACGTTTTACAAAACTAAACTCTGTAAAATGTAAAATAATTGTAAAATAACAGTGTTTCTCTGTAATATTTCAGTAAATTTAGAGTTTTTGACATTTATTAGAATTTTGATATTTTACTTTACTTTTACCGTTTTTCTTTGGCAGCCATTTGACCATTTTTTTCCTGATTTGTTTTGCAGGACAGCACTCGGATGTGGGTGACAAACACAACAGAGGACATGAGGAGGGTCTCTAAAGGCTCTTGCGTCAGAACACACAAAACAACATCAGAGCCCTGAGGCCGCTCGCTCGCTCTGTGAGCTTCACATGGAGTCGATGGAGTGGATCACTTCAAAGGATTAATACAGTCATCTGTTAGGATTACAGGCAGGGCTTACCTGAACCATCTGTCACCTTCAGGCTGAGGTAGACGCTGCCTCACTCTCACTCACACCGTGTGGTTATTTATTTACACTGTGAGTTTAAATGTCAGGATTGTGTTGCTGCTCCTTCTGAGTGCATCTTAACTTCCCACCAAAGGGTCCAAATCCACCATGTACTTCATTAACTGAATGTAAACAAAACTACAGGCTCAAACTTTCCATCTAAAGTCTTCATTATAAATTAAAGAGCTATAGGAAACGTTATCCTTGAAGAGGACATACAGTACAATTAGGCAACCTGATTAATGGCTTATTACTGCTAAGCTAATTAAGACATTTATAACAACTTTTAAATCCAGTGCAGAATTTGAAAATGTAAAAGTACACACTTTAAAGTCTGAAATAAACATTTTGAACATGTAAGTTTTTCTATTATGTCTTGACCATATCCAACATGATTTACAGCATTAATAATATTTTCAGTACATGCATATATCTTACTATTTTATCACTTCTTTATTTGAAGCACTCCTTTTTAAGTTTGCTCACTTTATCTTGTTTTCACGGCCTTGTGTTCTTAAAAGTTTATTATTGCTTGCATTTCTTTGACAGTATGTTGTACAGTAAACATGTGTAATAGTATATGTTTATATGTATGTTTATATTTGATCATGTTTTCTGATTAAATATAAAATCCTCCGATGAACGACGCCTGGCTCTGCCACCCGAACGCTCAGGACAATCCAAACTTTTCTCGTCTGTTGTTCCCCGTTGGTGGAACGTTCCACCAGTTCCTAACAGATCGGGAGCGTCCCTCTCTACCTTCACAAACCTCCTGAAGACCTCCAGCTCTTCAGAGAGGACCTCCTCTCCAACACTACCAACAACTGGACATGATAATACTCTATGTGAGTACTTATTGCTGCACTAACGTGTCTTTGTCACACTGTACCTCGTTTGTTTCCCTTTTTATAAGTCGCTTTGGATAAAAGCGTCAGCTAAATGACTAAATATAAATGTTTAATGTTTTACTTTCACTGTAGATGTTGCACTAATATTTATTGAGATATATGTGCTACATTTAGCTGCTTCAGATTCACGGTCCTTTTGTCCGTGCTGCTTCACTTCATGTTTTTGGTAACATCTGTGTTTGTCGTCCAATGACAAGTCAAAATCTGCTGTCTGCTTCTTGTTTACTTTTTAGATGACATCCTTTAAGATGCTCATCACCGTGTGCAGGTTTGATGGTTCAAACACAAATAATTTAAATGATTTGAAACAGTTTTGAACATGGAGTTCATAGTTCACAGTATTTTATTTAGCAGGATAACACTGAGGAGGCGGACTGGAGGATGACGGATGCAGGATGGAGGATGATCCTCGTGTGGAGGTGTGACGGAGATTTTAAGGTTACTGTGGATTTGTACAGAAGGAAACAGTCAGTGAGGTTAGCTGCTCACTCCCACACACAGAATATACCAACAATCCTTGATATCCACCTACACAACTGCACATTCAATCTGGACTATTTACCTCACTGCTTCTCTAGCTCTATCTCTGCACTGCACCATCAACATTTCCTCCTACAATTAGCATGTTTCCTTCCCTCCTATAATTCATATGCATGTCGGTTCTGGGCCAGTGAGTCTCATTAATCCGTGGGAAGTTAATTTACACCGGATGACCTCTTGCAGAATTCGCTCCACTCGCCACTTAACTAAGCTGTCGCCTACTACAGTAACCCTGTCCTCGAAGCAACATCCTTTGATTTATCTCCCTTTTTCCATCTCGCCGCTCAACCCACCGTGTCCTCTTTATCTGCCTCTTCATCGCTCTCTAGCTCCCTTTCAGCTGATGGAGCTTATTGTGGACAAATAGGCTTAGGAGCATCACTATGGCAACGGGGAATCGTAAAAAGCTACATAAGCACTTCATCAGGGGCCGTGATCCAATGGCTCCCATTGGAGATGGTGCCCCCAACCTCCTGCAACAAGTAAGGGCAGGCCAGAGAGGCTCCCGGGAGGGAGGGAGAGACGAGAGGGAGGGAGAGAGAGGTGGAGATAATACTGTGGGACGGTGAGGGTACATTCAGTCGGTCTTCTCTCTTCAGCATCCATCAAGATATCTGCTTTCTGAGGACTTTTCTTCGTCTGCTTTTCAGTGATTTGGATTCTTGTGGAGTCCAAGAAAAACTTAAAGAGAAGGAGAAGAAGACGTAGTAGAAGTAGAAGGAGAAGAAGAAGAAGAGGTAAGAGGCTTCTATTTTTAAATCTTCATTCTCAGGTTTGTTTTCAGCAACAAATACGACTAAATCAGCTGTGGGCAGTGATGCTTCAACAAATTCACAGGATGTCTGTCAGATGAAGCCAGCGGTCCAAATACTGAACAGTACGGTTGTTGGGAAAAGAAACACAGAGAAAGAAAGAAAGTTTAAGCCAGCTGGAAATATATTTTTCTGTTATTCATTCATTATTTCAGGGGAAATTATTAAATTTTAGATGTTCTAAATGCTGGTGAACAAGAGAGAGAAAACGGCTCACCTATCTCTGATTTAGACCTGCAACAATTAATCATCGACAGAACATTAACCAGCAAATATTTTAATATGCTGTATATATAATTGTTTAAGTCATTTTTCAAGCTGAACTCACTGTTGGTCAGACAAAATAAGACACATGACGTCACCTTACACTCTTTTTTTGGTTGTTTTCTGGTGTTTAATCGATGAAAAGATCAGCCGAGAAAATGATTATTCAGTATCATCCTGTTCATCTGTTCATTCCTCCTGTAAAATTATATTTTAACACAACAATAAACTGACAGGACGCTCACTGACATACAGAGTCAGTAGGATGTGGAGAGAGGGATGGAGGTGGAGTAACTAAAGACTCATCTTGGCTGGATGCGTTTGACTCCATTTTGAAGGGTTAGTCCAGAGCAGGGCTGTGACTAATCTCATTCTGCCTCTTTGTTTCCTCTGTTTTCACATGTTGATAATCTCCAGCCTCCATCAAAAAAAAACCAAAAAAAAACCAGCCCCACTACGGTGTAGTGCCTGAAGTGTACAGCATGTAGAGCAGCTGTGGTTCAGAGGAGACGCTCAGCACCTGAACAGATTAAAAGAAGATTAAATGAGGACAGTTATAAAACTAAATGAGAGCATGTATAAGAATAATGTGTGCTCAGTGTAACCTTTATAAAACTGTTTCTGAGACACATTTTGAGTGACTCTATTCTACAGTAAAAGGAGAGATTGTCAAGGACAAGACAAGAAAGCTAGGATGCTTCTTTCCATCGTGGTCCTTGAAGGAAGGGAGAAGTCGTCAGTATGCATAATGAAGTGACTTTTGAGAAGGTCACACCTAGGGATGCAACTAATGATTATTTTCAGCGTCACTTACCTTTCGTGTTATTTCTCAGTTAATTCTGCAGTGATTTAAAATGTGAAAAATGCTCATCGCAATCTCAAGGCGGTCAATTCTTTAAATATCTTTTAATGTCTGACCAGTCCAAAACCAAAGATATTTATTTTAGGGCTGCAACTAACAATTCAATTCATCAATAGTGTAAAAATTGCAACTTCTAGAGCCCAAAGTGACGTCTTAAAATGTCATTTTCTTGTCTGACTAACAGCTTATAATCATATATAACAAAGAAAACCAGCAAATCCTGTTTTTTTTCTCAAAAGATGATTGAAACGATGCTGGTAGTAGAGAATTAATCTTTTTTTTTTACATTTTTACATTAAAAAATCACATTTACAATTGAATATTGAAATTGTTGCTGATTAATTTTAGAGATATTTTCATTTAAATCTTCTAAACACTGTCTTGTCTTCAACATGATGACCTCACAGCGACTGTGAGACAAAAACCTTTCCGATTTAAATTAATTAAAATACTTCCATCAGCCTCTTTTGTCACGTTTTTTTTTTTTTATGCTTTCATCACAAAAAGCGACGCAAACAAAAGACGGACTATTGAACCGAGCTGAATGCAGCATCCGTGGGAGAGGATATGACACCTGTAGCACAAAAGAGCCGGTGTTTGACGAGCAGATGGGGAGATGATTTGGAAAATGTCCAGCTGCTGTGAAACAGACTTTAGAGGATGTGATGTTGTAAATGATGCAACATTTAAATAGAGATTAAAACCTTAAAGCTAAACTGGACAGCCCTGAAAATGACTTCATCTACTGAACTAGACAATCAATTAAATGTTCAATATAACAGCTTGCTGAAATGCTGTATTGTTTTATTTGTCACACATTTCAAACTCTGCAAAGCACAGAGATTTAAATTAGCCTCACTGTGACTTGATTATTTTAAATGAAAGCAGCAGGTCTAATCTGTAGGCAGCATGCATTCTCCTTTTATTCTTCAGTGCACGTTCAGACTGGAAAAACATCTAACTCAATTAATCTGAGCAAACATCCAATAATATCTAGTCACTTCAGCGTGATGACTACCTGCATCATGTTTCCCTCCTCAGGGGCCTGCAGAGAAGAACAAAGGCCATGGCCTCCTGGTTCAACTGGAATGAGCCGTATTACCGGAGCCCTCGGCGGGACCCGGCCGACGTGGTCACCGACACCCTGATGTTGGAGTTTAGCTGGCAGCTGAAGGAGGCGGAGAGGCTGCAGAGAGAGAGGGAGAGCGAGTACCGGCGCCTCAAGACGGGAGTGGACTACAGCTGGCTGGCCAGCACGCCTCGCTCCTCCTTCAGCATCACCACGGGGGAGAAGCTCGGCCTGGAGGACCTCTGCTCCAAGGTGCCGCCATCCTGCTGTGGCCTGGTCATACTCAAGTAAGGGGACCAAAAACTGATCATGTAGCTACACGAATATTACAAAGTATAGAGTCAGTGGAAAGTTTCTTATTTACTACTTTATTTCACCAAGCTCTCACCAATCCGTCCCAGATTTAGTCTTGTCCGGTGGCTTCTTGCTCGCTCACTCTCTCCTTTTCAATTCTTAACTTCCTCCATCAGCGTCCTCTTCAGTCTTTTCGCCTCTGCCATTATCTCCACAGAGGCTGCTGAGCCTGTTTACATCGCCCTCTCTCCAGCTCTGGTTCTGGCACGACACCAGCTCTGTTGTTGCTTGGCAACATCACATATTTCCTGAAGCGGAGAGCTGAATCATGATGTCCTGAATAAACAGTACTAGTCTTTAGTTAGTCGTCTTAAGTAAACATATGAAGTGAGCCACACAGTGTACTGTACTCTGTTACAAGGCTGTAGTTTTCTCTCTATAGCTCGGCCCAACTTCCACCTGCTGGAGGCCTAAGTAGCCAGGAAGATTGAAAACATCTGTGTGTGAGTACAGGAACTTTAAATGAGTATGAAAGCACACTCTTAGGAACAATAATGTCTGTTGATTTCATAGTTATAGCCAAGTATCAGATCTGTCACCACTAAAACTTTACAACAAGTCCAGTGTGCACTTCAAATCACATGATTTCCTGCTGCCAACAAACAGACAAACACTAAGCATTGTTTTTGGCAGCCACCGATCAGCTGTCAGTCCACGCGACTCGATAATTCTTTGACGTCTCTGTCCTTTAATCTGCAGGAGACACCCTGAGCTTGTTCGAGGGCCTCTTCAGGTCTCAGGTGTCTTGTTAAGGTTCGACAGTTTGCCTGGTGTTAATGTGACTGAGGTGATAAACGCTAAGTGGAAGTCAGACAAACAACAGGGAGCAACTGGAGTGAGTGTTGTGTGATTTTAATTAGCGAGTCCGTCGTAGTCAGATTAGCTGTGTAAGTGTGATTACGTAAACGTGTTTTCTGTTTCTTTTAGATTCTTTATTTTTATTTGAAAAGAGACTCTGTCAACCTCCACAAAGTTACTGCGCATCTACAGAATCAGCTATCGTCTGAGCACAATTCAACCTTCATACGCAGGAGGATCGAGGGGTCGAGAGATGGAGGGATGAAAGTTGAGGGATGAAGGACGAGGGACGAGGGGATGAAGGTAGAGGGATGAAGAGGTAGAGGATGGGAGGAGAAAACTGGGTCGTCGGTAGATGGAGGAGTTCGTGGGTTGACCGGTGTCGGGGAGACTGGAGGGAACCTGGAGGGATTTGAGACTCTGGGTGGGGGGAACCGTCTCTCCGAGTCTCCATGTATTAGAGCCACAGGGTTCCTGTGTTTCAATGAAAGAGAGACGAGAAGAGAGTACAAAAAAAAAGAAGAAGAAGAAGAGAGGGTTTGAGTCAAAGAGGTAGTGAACGGATAAGGTGTGTTTAAGTACTTGAGATACGGAAATAGGATGAGTTTGAGGCGTGGTCCTTGTTCCTGAACCTAGATATAAAACTCCATTTATGGAATAAATAAAAAGGTTCAGATGGCCTCTCTGTTATGAGGAATCTGCACACAAAGCTCCAGTAAAGTTACCAAGTGGACCTTAAATGAAGTCAAACTAAGCCTGAGGCTGAAAGGTTGGTTTACATTTGCAAAATGAGAATCACAAAGAGTATTAAAAGAATATAAAAGAAGTTAGTGCTAACTTTCAATCTCTTGTGCAATAACTTTACCTTTACAAAACTTCCTGTGCAATAATGTGTAACAATGTGCAATAATCCTGTCATGTAACATCCTGCTCTTACCATTTGCTATGCAAACACCAGCAAGATGCAGCATTCACATTTTATGAATACCGTACGTATTTTTGTATAGCATCTATATTTTTAGCATTGCATTTGTATTTATATTGTGGTTTTATCCTATATATAACAGGAGAGATGTTGGAAGCTCCACAAACGTCTAAAAAACAGACCTTAAGTGACATTTCATGCCTAGATTTAATTATTATCTCTACTAGAAGTTAAATGATCCCTCAGTTTGAGAATGGCAGCAAGTTTCAGCCCTGTATTTTACATTTTTACATCCACTTTCTTCAGCGTAACAATCCCGGTGACGGTCAAATCTCAAAGGTTTAAAGTAGTTACACTACAATAAATTTGATTCTGGCCGTGAATGCGATGCAGACATCATCTCTCCCCTCAGAGCTAACGTGTCCGTGTGAGCTGAGGGAAGTAGGCCAATCATGAGTTAACTGGAAGCACTTACTGGGAAGCAGGTTCCCAAATAGATGTCTATTTAAAGGCTTGTTAGAGCCTCAGCACCTCTTGTGAGGCAGAGGAGGAGTAATTGGGGGGTTAGCAGGAGTGTGCTGGTCAGATAGATGGAGGGGGCTGCCTTTTATATAACATTTGCCATTATGTTTGAATAAAACCCCGGTATGAATACACAGAACAGAATTTACTGCTAGCCTTGATGTCCTTCAATCCCTGTGTGGGTATATATACTGATACATACAGTATACTGATATCCATGTGTGGACACAGCTGTGTTTTCTTTTATTATATTTAATGTTGTTTTAATTTGAAATCATTTTACTACAATCCAGACAGTAGTAAAGGTGTTTAGATGTTAGCCTGGGGGACTTCAGGCATGTACACCCATCCTGTATGACCATTTGTGTGGAGAATAATAATAATCAGGGGGAACAGATGCCGCCCGAAGGAGGCATCTTACTTGAGGTTGTGGACCAGGAGGAAAATGGAGAACCCATCCTGGTAATCCCAGACGTGGATCTCTCAGTCTCTCTGCCACACCATGAAGTTGATCATGGTGGTGATGATGAAGATGTAACAAAGTTAGCTATGGGCTGGTGAATGCAGTGCAGCATTTAGCAGCTAAAGAGGAGGATACTTCCCTCAGGGGTTGATGGGAACCAAACCAGAGCTAAAAGGAGAGTAAATATTGATCTCCAGTTGAAGTGTGCTGAGTATCCTGGAGTACACTTGAACATCACTGCATCAGCGTGAGAAGTTAAATGACTGGAGGTCAGCAGAAACAAGATATTTTTGAGGAGGTTATTAACTTACTCTGTTATCGTTACTGCACATGTGCAAAGGTTATGTAAAGCAGAGTCAGATAAATTACCTCCAGAGACGTCGGCGTCAGATGGGGGCTGAAGACTACAAGTTTTAAAGTTCAAAAAATCTGGAGGTGTGGAAGTAGAAGTAGAAGCTACACTAGCCACTACCAGCACAACACACCCAAATCTCAGGTGGAACTGTCAGCAGTTGAGTTGCATTGTGGGTAATGTAGGCGCGATAAGAAATAAGAATGAATGGAATAAAAGTGATGATATTTCTGGGTCAGCAGCATCGATTTTGATCATTTTTTGACACGGTCCGTGGAGAACTCTTTACCTGCTCCTCCAGTACGATATATATGACTGTAAACTGAAAAAACGGTTGTCCACATGGTCATTCCTTCATGTCTCATCAGCTCACAGCCTGTGTTTTGTTCCGCACAGGTTCAGGGAGGCTTTGCAGGCCCATGAGCCCGAGGTGCAGGAGGTGCCCGGCCTGTTTCGCTCCGTCCTCCTGGAGTCTCTGGATCACCTGAAGGAGGAGCAGGAAGCTCAGCGGCTCGCCCGCCAGTGGAACAACAAACGCGCCATGAGCATGTCTCTGGTGAACTTCAGATCCCGCATCAAGATCAACCCGTTCGGGAGCACGGTGGGCTTGACCTCGGCTGCGGCCGCGGCCGACGGGGCCGGGATGAGCGACCTCAAAACGGTGTCGGAGGACGTGGAGAGAGGGATGGAGGTGGAGGAGAGGGCGCAGAGGGTGTGGAGCATGCCTGATTTCAGATACAAAGGAGCTAACAGCAGTAAGGTTGTCTGACGTGAAGCGTTCATGGGAACAGTGACTGATGGGCTGCTTCAGTGGGACAAATGCTGATCTCCAGGACCCCTCTGCTGCTCTGTTGCACCAGGCGAGGAAGGGTGAAGCTCATCATCCTCCTACTCTTTTCAGTATGACACCAGTTAGCATTTGAGCCATTTACTGCTTTATCTTCACACCTGCGAGGGTGAGAGTCAGGTGTTTTTTCCTCACATCCTCTGACAGCATATTTCTTTCTTTTTTTTTTGGACAGAGATTATCACCTCTTGCAGCGATGCATCTTATATTTGTAGACATTTGCATTGAAGCATTGAGGGCTGTAGCCTGGTAGGTAAATCTGTGTAACGTTAAAAGGCATCCTTGACTCCTGAATGTTGCAGGAACAAATCAAATATGTCGGTGCTGTTACGTCACATGACACAAAAAGCAGGCCGCAGAGGTGAATGATTGCTAACGTCAGAATGTTGCGCCTGAGATTTACGTATAAATGTTACTCGCTTAGTCTTAAGATGAATGATCGGTAATCGAGCGAGTCGCGCTCTCGTCTACAGACTTGCTGTTTTCACAAAGACTCTGCACAGCGATTCGTCATCCAAGGTCAGCGAGCCGAAAGCTTTCTTCCTCACAAAGAAATGTTACCCGACCTTCATGAGTGAAACATTTCAAAGTAAAATCTTTCCAGCAGTTTATTGCCTTTTCTTTTCTGTTTGTCACACAGCAAAATTCAACAGTAAACACTCACCATCCATATAAAGCTTTCAACTGGACTGATACGGGGGTGGAGGGGGGAGACTAACGGTGATTGTACTTTAACCAAATGACTGATGCTGGAACAATCTTCATGGTAGAATTTTTTTGGGGGGGGAATGATTGTGACATTTATCATACAGTTATCAAACAACGCACGGTCAATTCTCTTTAAACAAAATGTACACGTTAAAAAAACTCATCAGTACACGCTGATAACACTGTGGTTCACATTACCAACATTTGTCTCAGGAAATATGACGGTCAATGTAGTACAGCCAGCCAGGTGAGCAAGAACGGGAACCAATTTTACACATCGAAGTCGGTTTACAGGTTTGAAAGTTATACAAAGCTTCTGTGGCTCCACAGCAGAGCAGAGATAAACTGCCTCAGGTGATGCCACCGGAGTCAGCATCGGTTGGGTGAAAAGACTGCAAACGAAAAGAATCTGTGGGTACGGAGTTAGAAAGAAGTCAGCTCTGTAGCGTGCTCCTCATCTCTGCTTGAGGCTACATTAACCTCTACATAGCATAAGGGTGCATTCAGACAGAGTCAGGCACTGCAGCAGTGTGTCTATTTGTGCTGAACGTAACCGCTGTGAAACAATCGGGAAATAACTTTTTATTTCACAGATTAACCGGCTTAATCGATGCCGGCGCTCCCTCACTCTCATTCACTGTCTAGGTCTCTTGACCACTGCTTGCTCTCTCAAATCAAATTAAAACTTCTTCGTGTCTCTATTTTGCAGCATAAATTGCGAGTCAGACTCAAATTTAGAAGCTGGTTCATGAACTAAACAAAGCCAGAACACAACAGGTAGAGTTTTAGAGTTTAGTCCATGAGTTCAGTCTCAGTTTTAGAGACATTTCAGGCTGTGTGTGGAGGACGTTGCCTGATCTGCCGCAGCGTGACGTTGGGCTGCGTTTTTCCAAAAGACGGATCCGGCTCAACTTCTACGCTGCAGGTCACTACGACCAAAGCGCGCCTCCCCCGACTCAAATGAGTAAAAAAAAAAAACCTGCGTCTGAGCAGCACCTGATCCCGTCTGAATGCGCCCTGACGCACCCGAATCTCCAGCCGAACTGTCGGCGGTCGAGTTGCATTGTGGGTAATGTAGGCACCAGGGTTAGAATCCGTGGAATAATTCACTGTGGTGACCATACATTCAAACCACAAGCAAAGCTAAGAAGCCGGTCGCTGGCAGTTCACCCGCGTTCAACGCTCTGGCTGATGCTGTTTGATTACAGTTTTCATCTTCATCTGACGTGTTTAGCTACAGATAAAATTATGGACAACGCTGCTCAACATGTACACTTCTCATATAACAAAAGCTATCAGACTAAGCTGAAGAAGAATTGGCCAGCTGGGCAGTAGTGTGGTGTATCTCACTTCACTGCATGAGACACAGCTCCTTTACTCCATCTAGCTCGGTGCTTCCCCGGTGTGTTGTCGATGTAAGTCGCGTTGATCTTCTCTTTTTCTCAGAAAACCCTTCATTTGTGTTCTCTCTGGAAAGCTGAGGAGTCGTTGTTTCCTGAGTTCTGCTGACGTGTCTGAGCCTGAGCACCACTACCGGCATCCACAGCAGCATTACAGGGTAGAGTTCAAGAACTCGAGAAGTTCTGCTCGGTTTTTATCCCGCTGTAACAAAAAAAACAAAAACACGCAGATGTGAGCCGAGGGGAATAATCCATTCACAAACTATACAGGCACGCCTGGTTTGCTTACTCTACGACAAAAAGGTGAGATTACCTGTTTGTCTTTCTTTGACTTCTTTACTTTCATCTTTATCTTCTTCCCTGAAATCATGCTGTACTTGCCCTTTTTCCGGTCCTTCAAGTACTGAAACGAAAAAACAGACGCAAGTTTTATGAGACTAGAATACAAAAAAAAGAAAGAAAATTAACTCACCAAATTACAAAATTAACCTGAGATTACAAACAAAAGGATTACTATGATCTAGAAGTTTCTGCTTGTGTGTGCCTCACAAAGAAAGAATGTGTGAGCTGGCAACTATCAATAACTATCTAGAATAATTCACATATATTTTTCTCTAATGGGACCTTAGTGGACTTTTACCTTGGAGATCTGTACAGGTCCCGAGTTTTCTTCTCCTTTTGCTTTCTTGTCTTTTTTACGTTTATGTCGCTTCTCTTTCTTCCCTTTCTGCAAAAATAAGTTGGACATAGTTTTCAGTGAGTGACTTATAAAATACTTCAATCACTTTAAATTCTGAACACATGAGATAAAAATCACAAGATTACTTTTTTGGGCTGTTTCTCCTTTTTCCTCTTCTTAGACTGCTTTCTGGATTTACTGCGGGAGTCTTAAGAAAAACAACGCGGGCATTGGTACCGTTATGTTGATAAAAACAGACATAATATGTGGATTTATGAAACACTAGCAAAGATTCCAAGATGTATTGTTGCAGACTTTTAAAGACACACTTACCGCTGCTGCTCGAGCTACTCCGACTGCGGCTGGAAGAGTGCGATGAACCTGATGAAGAGGAGGACGACGATGACGAGGATGATGAGGAAGACGACGACGACGAGCTGGAAGAGGACGACGAGGAAGATCTGCTACGGCTACGTTTCCGCTTGCTTTTTTCTCGTCCTGAATAAACAGAAGACCAAAACACAGAGATAAATATTTAGTAACTGCACAGGTGACACTTTAACAGCAGCCAACTGTGACTCAGATATTTAGAAATTCTGCTCTGATTTACTGACTAGTAAAACAATCAAAATGGCTGAAGACTTTGGGGATGAGTTCTTTAGGATGCTGATAGATGTAACACAAGCAGCAAATATTCTCCCTGGGTTCCACTATATAGAAATACAATAATAATCTAATGTTTAACAACACTCACAGGAGAAAAGAGCAAAACAGTAACACTTGACAGTGACACCAATATACAGTACTATCACCCATAAATTAGTCAGCAGCACAAGCTGCCTCTAAACAAGTTGTTAAGGCAGTCGACAGACCTCTCTATACATTCAGATTTAATTTGGCATAAAGGTAAATGAAAACTTAAAATAAATGAGGGTAGACGCCACTGTTGATCTGACAGGAATCAATCTATCTATTTACATGATAATAATTACTATCTTCTGAGGCTTTGAAGTGAGTTGAGGTTTATTTTAGAGATCAAACTTGATGCAGAATTTCAGTTTTGATAACTATAAATGATAATTTTCTGTTTGTTGTGGCCAATACAAACACAACACCAATAACATTAATCTTCATTTGCAAAAAATATCAGGTTATCAAGCTCCCTGTAGGTTCATTTTTTCATTTTTTTGGACATAAGAAGTCTAAAGCTGAAGAAGCTCTGCATTAAACATGACGTAGATGTATGTTGCAGCCTCACGTTACACGATACTTGGATGACTTTGCTGTCCCACGGGCGACTGATGACTGCGACAAACCTAAAGATGTTCAGTTTACTATGATCGACGACGAAGAAGAAGCAGCTTTGAGGAGAGATGGAGATCGTGTCGGTGTGTGCCAGCGTCTAATCTGGTTATGAGACCCACAGATACATGCACACAGCCTTTCACTTTAGCAGTGAAGCAGTGGATGTGGCATACAGGGGTCAGGATGCAACGTTGACTTCTTTTACTGGCAAAATGGCTAGTGGGATGTCCAAATTTTACCAGCTGCTCAGTCGATTACCATTATTTTTGTGTTAGCCTGTGTCAAGTTTCTTGTGTCTGTCTGTTTTTATGAGCACAGTCTTGCCTCTGCTCCTTGATCTCCTCCTCTCGTCTGTTCTGGAGCTGGAGCTGGACACTCTGGACACTCTGGCCTCTGCTTTCGTCGACTAAACACACAAAAAGAGAGAGAGAGAGAGAGAAGTGTTGAAGCCACGTGTATTTATTTGTATGTAGCAGGAGGAGACAGCTTGAAATCTGATCTGTCCTGCAGGAAGAAGAAGTTAGCTGGCGCAAGTTTCACCTGATGTTCTTAAAAACCAGGTAACCAAACACCTGCAGTCTTATCTCTGTTAATAAACTCGTGGTTAAACACTCACAAACATCTTGTCTCTGTCCTTTATGTTACCACGGCTACGTTTGCTCAGCTAACGCGCTAAAAGCTCTGAAATAGCTCGTGAACGCAGATGCCGTGTACTCACCATGGCGACACGCGCAGAATACAGTTAATATATCAGATATATACACACCGACACAAAACCCGCCGATAAAAAGGGGGATTAAATCTACATTTATTCGCAGTTATCTCTCTTGAATTAGCATTAGCTAACTCTCTTTGGAGACATATTGGATCCCATGATGCACCGCGGCCAACTACGTTCAAAACAAGGAAGAGAAAAGCGGCTAACGGCTAGCGGCTAAGCTACACGGCGACAGCGCCCCCTGCTGCTGAACGAGAGGAGGAGCCTCCACCTTATTTACACACAGGGGCATTTACATGTGAAGACACTTCGACATACAGACTGGAGGAACCGGGGATCGAACCACCGACCATTAGTGGACGACCCGCTCTACCTCCTGAGCCGCAGGTAAGTTGATGTAGTGCAGGGATGTCATTTGAACCTTTAAGGACATAACTGCTGGTGTTATATATATATATATATATATTTGTAGATGTGACACAAAATATTACTTTCTGAATGATTTTGTTAAAGAGAAGAGCAAGAGTGATGCGTTTCAAACTTAAATGTTAACAGACTTTGCATTACTCATAATAAGTCATGTTTAGAATGAACATGAGGTTCAGATTTGTATCAACTTCATGCAAGTTTAACATGTTCCATACAATTTATTCTTTGTTATCTGACGGAAGAACTTGTTTTTAGATTTGTTCACGCCTGATTGGTTTAGATTTGGTGACATTGTCGTTTTTATTGGTGATTTTGTCATTTTTAAATGTTAGTATTGGCCCCCGGACATCTTCACATTGTCAAATCTGGCCCTCTTTAAAAAAAAGTTTGGACACCCCTGATGTAAAGGGAATACCACAGGTAAAAAGCACCTTATTTCTTTAAAGTGTTTTCATATAGCAGTGCACTACTTTTGAATTCATTATTGAATTTTGTGCATAACAATGCGATTATTATTTATTTTAATCGTTGCCCTGCACTAGTTTTAAACTTAAATGTTAACAGACTTTGCATTAAATCATAATAAATTATGTTTAAAATGAACATGAGGTTTAGATTTGTATCAACTTTATGGAAGTTTAATGTATTCCATACAGTTTATTCTGTGTTACAGTTACAGTTACATTTAAAAAAATAATAATTGTGACAATGAAAATCAAATTGTTACAGAACAGTGTATTTATATGTAACTTTTATTGTTAAAAATCGTTAGTAGGGACCACTGGCCCCTGGGCATATTCACATTGTCAAATCTCCTCTTCTCCTGACTTGGGGCTTCTGGAGATGAACACTTCAATCCTTCACTCTGTGGTCTAACTCATCTCAAGCCATCTCAAATGGGTTTAAGGCTTGTTGTCACCAGGGAAAGTTTACATAGCCGAAAGTACTTCAGTCACAGTGTTTAGTTTGTCTGGTATTTCATCATAAACCAAAGTATGGGACAAAGTTTGCCTCCTGGTGGTGATAGAGGAAAAGCCTGATGGGAGCACGAATGTCTGAACGCATTTCATGGCAATCCGTCCAATAGCTGTCGAGATATTTAACTCCAAAGCACAAATATCAACCTGCCCTGTCACTAGATCAAAACTCAGAGACTTAATTCACATAAATATCGTCTGTATTAATGTGAGTGTTCACTTCTGATTTAACTGTGCCAAATGTAAGGATCAAACGACTGTAATATTTCTGCAAATATCTGAACTGACTCCAAGATTACAACCACAAAAACACACATGAACACTGGTATTGTACAAAAACATATTTATTATGACAGTATTAGTACAAATACGAGCACTGGCCCACTGTATAAAAATACAAAATCTTGATGTGTTTCAGTGTTCATAAATCATTCGACAAAACCAAAATATCATTGATTAACACTACTACTGTGTGTGTAGTCAGTTTAATCTAGCCCTGCAGTGTTTTCTAATGTTAAACACACTCCGACATCATGCAGCTTTAAAAGACGCCGGCTGCTCTCTGACCCTGTGATGTACACAGGAGGTTTGTCGCAGATGTCACGGTTCAAAACTCAAAAAAGGCCAACTGATGCATAAAGAAAAGATGGTCGCGTATGCACCTCATATAAATGCCAGACCTTTCTCATTTGCCACCGTGTATTTATTTTAAAGATATCTGAAAAATATTCAGTACCAGTTGTTTTTTAACCTTACAGGGCTTTGATAAAAACTGACGACGTCAATCCATATAAAAGTTAAGCTGTATGTACAGGTAAGAATACACTGGATGTAAATAGACAGCCAAAAGAACACTAAATGCACGGCTCTGAACTGGTGTAGCTGCCCTCAGATCGATAGAAAATGATTGTAAGCAGCGGAAGATGAGTGCGAAGGTTCATTTAGCTACGCGACTATCCCTGCCCACGTCCAGAGCCTCACTGCTGGTTTCACACCGTGCGACTCTTGACTCCTTTGCAGAAGGACTGGGCTCCAGTGAGATGATGTGAAGCAGCAGATCAAGGCAGGTTTGACTCCTCGCTTTGACCTGAGCCTCAGCAGAAACACACATGGAAATGTACAAGAACGTATGAAGAAAAATACACGCTATACTAATGTCTTAAAACATGCTTTTATGCTTTTTATAATATAAAAAATGAAATAAAAGAAGCTTATGGAAGTGGTTGTGTATCAGCAGTGGCTCATGACTGTTAGAGGTTATTGTTCACAATTTTCAGTGTAAAAAATCCCTGAAGGTCTCTGTTAAAACAGGGTGTGAATGTCATTAATGAAATGTTTATGTTTAGACTTATTAGAATAAAACGTATCATGTATTGTGTTAAGTAATCCTTTCACTGCCTTTCATAATTATTACAGGTTAAAACTGTACTATGATGAAAAATATGCAGCGTGTAGATATCTTTGCTCACAAAACAGTTTCAAAATGAAACCTGTTGTTGTTTCCACGAGTTATTCCTCTGTTTTTATAATACTGTATAATCATCTATAATGTTTTTTTTTTTTTAATCACTTTAATAAATCCGCAGACACGATGTAGCTGCTGAATGATGCTTTACGTCTTCATTTCTAGCTCAGTAGGCAGGCGGCGGGCAGGTGTTTAGGCTTCTGCTTTGTTCTTTGAGTGATCGGCGTGAGCCAAGCTCTCCTCGTTCTCCTCCTCCTCCTCGGGAACCTGGAAGACATGCAAAATCCAAATGATTTGTCTGCAGCACAATGACCTAAATAAGACATGGGTTTGTGTGATATCGACTTTAATGGACAATTATTGGCTAATATGCTGGAGTTTGCCACCTAGTTTAACCCTGTGGTAAATCATATCTGTCCGATATAAGATCCCAAAACCACAAATTTAATAACTTACCTAAATATTGTGCTGCTGCATCTATCGCTTGTGGCACTCAACAGTCAGAAACTAGAGATAATATTTATGAGGAATGGGATTTTCTTACCTCCCAGTAAAGAGAGTCATCGAAGCAGTTCTGGTCTGGAGGCTGTCCCCAGATCGGCAACTTCATTATTAAACCTTGAAGAAGAAAATGAATTATTTGATCAGTCAGGCGTTGTTGCTAAATCATGAGAACCCTGGCTTTTGTGCTCTCAAATGTAACTGTCATATATGTCGCATTTATGGTCTCATTTTTCCACCTCCACCTACCTGTAAGAGCCCCTCCAACCAAACCGAACCCGAGGGACGAAGCCAAGCCGGCAGCTTGCATGGCAGCGGTATGACTGAAGAGGAGAAGGAGGAGGATAGAAATGTAACTGAAGAGCACAATTACTTCAAAGCAACAATACAACTGTGTGTATATTCTTATGTAAGATTTGTGATGAGTGAAATGTCTCCTTACCCATCTTTTTTACCCAAAGCCACGGCCACGATACCAGCCAACCCGCCCAGGATGCCAGGCATGCCATGCAGATTGTGGACTCCGCAGGTATCCTGGATGCCCAGGTTGGATGCCAGGATGGGCTAGAGAGGAGAAGAAAATGCCTCTTTTTATAAGGTGAAATATACATTTTGATTTTACCGTTAGCGCCTTAATATCCCCAAATCATGTAGGATTCCATCTAGAATATAGATGATACATCTATATTGATGATTTATCACTGATGCTCTTGTCATTTTTGCTTAAAAAATTAGGATTAATCTAATGTTAGAATTGTTGCAGACAGACAAATTAATCTACTGAGTAATAATTTACACAAACCTTTAAAGAAACTATCATTTTAAATCCTTGTTAAAGCCTTTATTAATTTTGCACCTTTGACTTTTAACTCACAGATAGGAACTTGAAGCCAATGGTAGAGATGGTGCCAGCCACTAATCCAATTAGCATTGCCCCAAATGGCCCGATGTTCATGTCAGCACATGTTCCCACAGCGACGCCACCAGCCAATGTGGCATTCTGAATGTGCACCTGTAGTTTACAAAAACAAGCACACCAAATGAGCTTTTTAAAACTATTTAGTAGTGTTATTATGGATAGTAAAGGGAAAGTTATCTGACCATGTCCAGTTTTCCTTTGTGCTCCACGAGGCTGGAGATGGCGTAGGCAGAGAGCACACATGCAGCCAGAGAGAGGTAGGTGTTGATCACTGCTGTGAGCTGAGGGATGCCTGGATCGGCGATGGCCGAGTTAAAACTGGGCCAGAACATCCACAGGAAGACAGTTCCTGTAGAAGAGAGTAATAAAGACATTTATCATCTTAAAAATCTGACTGATTTTGCACAGGGCTGATACACAGTTGAGGTTACTGTTACTGTAAATGCTGCAAAGTTATTTGTGTCCGCCAGGTGGCGCTAGTCACACATGTGCAGGAGGCCAGTGAGCCAAATAAAACTCATAACTGCTGTAAGCACAATAAAAACACAACATTAGTTTAAAGCGTAACTGGATCTCACCAATCATAGCAAACAGATCAGAGTGATAAACAGATCCGTCATTGTCATGTCCGTTCCTTAAACCTGGTCGGTAAAGCACTCGAGCCGCTGCCAGGCCAAAGTAGGCTCCAAAGGCATGGATGGTCATGGATGCTCCGACGTCACTAACCTGTGACAGAAAAGGTGATGCAGGCCCATTACAGTACAGTTTACACAGTACACGTTCCTGGTCATGATGTCGTCATTAGTGTTCTCTTACTCCGAGCATTTCTACTACAAGATGCTCATTGATGGCGAAGATTGTGATCTCCAGTATGGTCATGATGAGGAGCTGAACGGGGCTGGTTTTACCCAGAACGGCCCCAAAGGAGATCAGGACTGTAGCTGTGCTGAAGTCTGCGTTGATCATCCTGCAGGATAGGGAAGAAAAAAGCAGCACAGTTCATCATTTGACTTCATTTGTCCGAGCTACTCAACAGCAACCAGGAGGACAGGTCTTTGTTTTATGGAGCACCTACGTAGTCGGTGATTTACATTTAATTGTTTCAGTGGTAAGACATACGTACTTATTGATGCTGACTTTGATCTTGCCATCATGCAGGTGCCAAATTCCCTGCATGAGGAGGCCCCACTGCAGGCCGAAGGCAGCCAGAAGTAAGTTGACCCCAACGCTGCTGAACCCATATCTCTTCAGGAAGGTCATCAGGAAACCGAAGCCGATGAAGATCATGACGTGGACATCCTGAAACACTGCAGGAAGGAGAAGGGAGGTCAGTTCTGCTGCTGGTTTTCTGACAGAGCCCTGCTTTGTTGTGGGGGAATCCCACTTTAGCCTCAGCTAAATGTGGACATGAAATTCAATCAGATGAAACGCTTTTATTAATAAAGAGCCACTTTGCAATTCACGCATTCATCATCTCAACTTTGTAGTTTAAATGATTTACTCAGCAGTTTCTTCACAGGAGTCTTTTCCTTCCACAGGGGCTGTTTTGTTAGCCATGACCAAGCCATTCAATTCGAAGCAATTCAATCACTTTGAACGCGATCCTGGGAAATGCTCCTGTCGAGTTGGTGACCTTGTGCTGTGTCTATTAAGAGCGTATGATCTTAATCAGTTTAAACTCATGAAGTCTCAGTGGGAGGGGACATTTAGCACACCCTTATCTATTAGTCTCAGTTGATAGTCGGACAAAGACAGCATGGTTTGGATCATATTCCATGTTTCATGTCTTTATCCTTACATGGTGTTTTCAGTGTATTCTGAGCAGTAAGAACGCACAGAGTAAGCGCTTTAAGTGGAGATAAATCTAAATCTGGGTTGATGCCAAGTAATTTTGAGCGGATTTCTGCAGACCTGGGCGCTCCCCCCACCCCCGCCCCGCCCGCCCCAAGAGGCATCATCTTGACAGGAAATGGGACCCCTGTTTCCCAAAAGCCTTTAAGCTTGATATGATAAGCCCCTCATGTGGAAAACGCATCAAGGTGGAGGTGTGCGCAGACCGAGGAACAATGTGCTCCACTTCCTCAGTCTGTTAGCATGAACGTGGCCGCTATTGTCTAGACAGGACACGCGTCTTGTTTTTGAGGCTGCTGCTCTGCAGTCATAAATCAATAGTTTGACATTTTGGCAAATGCACGTATTTGTTGACGAAAGTTAGATGAGATCCATTCATTACATGTCTCTGTGATAATATGACGCTGCTAACAATGGATAGTTAGCTTAGCATAAAGACTGTAAATATGGTGGAAACGGCTAACGTGGCTCGCCTGCCATCACCTCTAAAGCTCACCTATTAACACGATGTATCTCATTTGATTAATCCTGAAGTCTTGTAGTCATGACGAGGTTGCCAGGTAACCAGCAGAAAAGTCACTGCACCCCGCCAAGTAACCCCCATGAAACCACAACATGCCGGTTTTACACTTAGATGTTTTTAAGGTTTAAACAAATATCATATAACGTGTTATTTAGTGAGCTTTAGAGGTTCTGGTAAACGGATATTGTTATTTATGAACAAAGCAAGGCTAGCTGGCTCCTCTTGTTTCCTGTCTTTGTGCTAAGCTAAGCTAAACAACTACTGGCTGTAGCTTTATACGTACCGTACAGTCAAGAGCGCGGTATCTAACTTTTTGGCAAGGAAGCAGCCAAGTGTATTTTACAAAACATTTAACATGTCCTCTTGGTAAAAAGTGAGACTTGATAACACCTGCATCTTCTTTTGGGAGGCAGGATCTGAAGATGCTTCATACTTTGAGTACCGTATGATGTTTTACTGGGTGTCTGTACATGCTCAAACACTTGCCTGGCTGCTCCATATTCAGAATATTCAGAATATTTCAGTGCCAGACCACCTGTGAAGAGTTTGTGTGTTTTAATAAGAAAAGTGGGTTGAAATTTGTGTTGATGGTCCCAGTTTATCGCAGCACAACATGCGGTCAGCGTTGTCAGCACTGAGCGCTGATAACAGTCGAGGTGTAAATATTTGATCTGACTCACATTCATGGAGCTGTTTTTTGGACCAGTTTGCCCTTCACCTTGTACTTTGACCCTCTCTCCCATTCACAGCTGGGTAATTCAGACTTGCTCTTTTTTTTTTGCAATCAGGGCTTCCAGTTTATGGTAGTTTGAGAGAAGGGGGTAAAGTTGGAAAGCAGCCACTGATGACTGGCACCACGCCCAGATGTTAGGTAATCTTCTGAGGAACTCGGTGTGCCAAGGAGGAGAGCAGGAATCCCCTCAGGACCGAGCGTGGCGAGGAGTGAGGCCAATTTTACCATAACCAGAATTTATTTTTGTCATTTGCAAGTTTAAAGCTGTGATAGCTTTTACTCACTCCAGTCCACATTTCTCTGCTTATTTGTCTTCCTTTGGACCTTTAATTACAGATATCTGGTATGTGTTGGTATGAAAACTGACGGTTATCCAACCACGTACATATATGCTTATCTATGGTGTTGCATTCTACGGGATTAGTTCTATTAAAAATAATATAGGACATAATATTTAGTAAGATTATAATAGTGTTCGTTCAACCCCAAAAAAAAAACAAACCGTCATATTTTCTGAGACGGTTATCGTACCGTGAAAATCTCCCATTGCAACTTTAGTTGGATAGCCGTTCCTTCATGCATGCAACCACAAGGCTTCACGTGATCCAGTTGTCTTTTAAATGGTCGTGGCTTTAGCTCATTTAACATCATTAAAATACTGAACTGAACCTGTTCTACAGGAAGCAAATTTATTATTTTTAGAGGCATTTTCGAATATTTCCCTCAACACAATGGCAATTTCTGGTGAAGACCTCACACACAATTTTAACTCTTGTTTAGTTTGATTAAAATGTAAAAAAATGAAACAAAATAATGAAAAAAAAAGTCTAGAGAAGACTATTTATAGACAATGTTTGTTGCAAAAACATCCCATCCCAAGGAGAAGATATTGAGCTAATCTCTTTGAGCCACACCCAGTCGTGACAGCATTTTCATAGTTGCAGCTGCTGTAATACAGATAACTGGTCTGGATTCAAAGAAACAGTCAACTGTAAAAAAAAAAAAAACTGCTCCATGCTCCCTACCAACAAACACACTTGGAAAACGATGCTTTTAAGTCTCATAAGTCCATCTATCGTCTGTCTTTTTTTGTTATTTCTGTGTTTGAGACGTTTAATTTAAATCACATGTGACCTCCACTGCAGGAGACCTGACACTTTTCCCCTGCAGGATACTCTCGCCTCCTCAGCTGCATGCGTGACGGAGGGAGGGAGAATGCAACCCCGTGACTCCTCTTATTGCATTCAGCAGACTTGCTCTGGAAACTGCCTCCAAATTCTTCTATTTCTGTTTGCACTTAATTGGACAATTACATCCTTAAAACACATTTCACATTATTCCAATTACTCCAACGTTTTCTGTTGACCCAAAACTAAAGCTCGGAATATCAATTTTGAAACAGAAATAAGCAAACACTTCTAAATCTCACCTATTTTGCCATATCTTACTAAGAACAAGGACCTTGCCTCTGTCAGGCATCACAAAGCTTTGCTGGATATTTAAACTCTGTTTTTTAGGGTTAATGCATTAAATCAAACTTAATCCATCATTTTTAAAAAAGTAGTCTAGTGACCAAACATTGAGACATCCCATAGCACAGCATCCCTCAGTCAACACCCCCCTTAGGTAGACTTACTTGGGTAGAGAGTCATGGGCTCTTCATGCTTAGTCTCATTGGAGGGTGCATCGTGCCCGTGACCGTGACCTTTACTTTTCCCGTCATCATAGACCACAAACACACCATACAGGATGATGGTGATAATCTCCAAACTCAAGGCCACGATGGGGAACTTCAACCTCATGTTGGTGGCGTACGCAGGCATCCTGAGACAAACTCTGGTTATCTCTCACAGTCTGACACAGACGCACACTCAGTCACTCGCACTCTGCCTGTCTATCTGTCCCTATATGTCTTTTTTTAAGGGGGTTGTGCTGTGTAAAGGGAGGGAAGAAAGTGGTGTCTGGTTTTAAACCGATGCAAGTTTCACGGTGACCAATGATAGGGCAGAAGAGAGGGGCCTGGGTGAACACCTCCTTCATGCACTTTGCACGGGGATGGGTTTCCTCTCTGGACCTCGGAGGGGACGAAGCAAAAACACAAACGTAATGACACTCCAGTGACATGGGAGGAATACTTAATGACTGCTCCTTCCTACTCATTTTTCATTGTCAAAGTAATGTTTGTTGATTTGATGACTTTAATGTTCAGACTGATGCATTTCTTTCACGTCTTACATGAGAAGAACATTCTTTAAATTCTATAAAGAGTTTGCTCTTGGAGACATAAAGTAGCTTTCATACAGACTACAGATTCCTCTTTTATTCGCTCTACTGAACATTGTTCCTCTTTCTGAGTGCAGATGAACTCAGACACCGTTTCCTTGATATTTTACAGTTTTTTGACACCACCACCACACAACAACAACCATAATATTCAGATCCACAGATTCAAAAATAAACATTTTAAAAGTTTATTTAAGCATATTGGAAGCTCTGTTTCAGCTGCCACGCATTTTCTACAAATTACATTAGATTAGATTTCAACTCTAACACATGAAGGTAATTATATGACTCTCGCTTGAGTCTGTAGTAATATCCTATATACAATCATGTTGGGTTTTAATGCAGCGACGCCTGAGGGTTCGAAGTAGAGCCAGACTGATATGGGATTATTGAGACTGTTACTGATTTTTAGAGGGAGAAATATTCACAGATTACCGTTATGACGGCTGATATAGTGAATTTTTGAGCTGGAATGAAAACAACTCTTTTTTTATGTGGATTATGCACTGATTTGACATGTTTGTTTTTTAAACAAATAATACACTTTAAAGCCTTTGAAATAGTAAAAATGCTTAAATATGATCAGCAAATCAGCCCAAAACAACAAGACAACTTAACATATTAACTTCAGACAACCTAAACATCAGGATAACTTAAATAAATGAAGTGGAGTTAGCACATAAAATTAAAGTATTTCAAAATTTTCAATTCAACTTTCCGTTAAATGCGGGCTTCTCTTGAGCTTCTCTTTTAGTTGTCCTATGTTGCTTTGACAAATGCTGCACATTGTCATTCCCCTCCATGACCCGCCCATGACCCCTACACACAGCATATGTAACCGTGATCAGGTTACTTCATAGTTCAAGTCCTTTACCATCAGCTGTACACAGTACATGCCCGTGCTTCCTTTCCCACTGGAAACTGTCCGAGCTGACTCGTCTGACCGGCCTGCAGGTTCTGATCCAGTAAGTGGCTCCCACAGTGACTGGGTGACGATCTGAGGCCTCTCACCAAATTACCTCAGGCCAGAGGTCCTTCATTATTGGCCAGAGCTTTATGAATGAGCAGAGTAGTTAATCACTGCCAGCAACACATCTGTTTGTCTTGGAACTGAGCGCAGTGAGGGTTTTCCCAGACCCTTTGGGAAATTACTTCCAAATGTTGACAGATAGCAAAAAGTTTGCAGCACTGCTATAATAATCTACTCGTGCTAAGTCATTATTCAATCACTGTGTACTACAGAGTTTTACTCCAGTATCTGGCAGTCTTTTTCAATAGGCGGAGCCACAGTGTGAGCTAACTGGTGAACTTGTACAGCATGGGAGGATTTGTGGTCCAACTGCCACAGTCATTCACTCATGACGATCACAGATACACCCTCACATCAGCTTTCTCTTCTTCTAGCGCTTGTCTTTTTCGATTGTTTTTCAGTTAATTCACTAATCAGACTGTGGCTGTTTGACTTCTCCCGTGTAACTAACTAATTATTTGTGCCTCCAGAGTAGCTCCAGCCCTGAGAAAAGTTTATATAATGGTGAAATTCCAATCTGCAATTATTTAACCCATTATTATGTCCATAGTTTTCCAGAGGATCAACGTGTTACATGCGAGACAGCTCAGCTGTAATCTGTCAACATTTTCACAGAGAGCATGAGAACTGTTTATATAGTCAAGACTGTTCAATAACAGTGAGTCTCACGTTTCGCAGTGGGGTATCCCAGAGGTACCAGTGCTCTTAGGTTGTTGCTTTTGTCAACATATTTTTTGATCACACACGATTCAATGTCTTGAAACCTAGTGACGGATGCTGTAAAAAGTCTGGGAAAATAAATAAGTGGTAACCTCCGTGGCTGTGAAGTGAAGCCACAAACTGCAGTTCCTCAAACGTCCACTTGAGGCTGCCTCCAGAAGTGAGTCAGTCTCCATAAGTCCCCATGTTAAAATGTCCAACTTCACAGCAGAAATAAACATGTTTACAGCCTGGTACAAAAAACAGTTTTGGTCTCTATAGCTAATTTCCCCGTTCATGGCAACTGTACTGAGGGTGAATTTTTATACAACTCACCTGTTCAAATTATATTAAGGCTTAAAGTTATGCAGGATTAAGAGTGTGGCTGCTTTGATTGACAGGTAGGTGCTGTTACAGATGGCTTATTTGATCAACCAGGCCAACGATCCACGTCTTTGCCCATTTGTAGTTAGCTGGGAGGCTAGACTGCCAACACGGTGGCGGTCAGTGCCACAGATTTTGAGCTTCAAAACGGCTCTTGTGGGTGAGGTCACACATACGCCGTCCATTCTTTGTACTGTCAGTGGAAAATACATGTCCCTTTGCTTTCTTAAGATGATTGATAAAACTCATGCATGGTCCTTAAGTTTGGGCGGAGATAATTATCCAAGCTTAGAACAAAGAAGGTGGAAACGGATCCAATCCAAAGAAGAAAAAAATACAGCCATTAGCACCTCAAAGGTCAATATCTTGTTTGTCTAATCTGCACATGAACAAATAATAATAAAAAACAAAACAAAGATTGATTTTATCATCAATATATCCAAGCTTTGGTTGCTTCCTCACGGTTGCCTGGCAACCTAACTGTGACAATAGGACTCTTGGAGGTCACTGCACCCGCCCGTTGTCCCGCCAAGAAATAGTTACAGCATGTAGTTTTTATGTGCTGTTTGGTAAGCTTCCAGACTGTAAGCCAAACTAAGCTGTTCAGCTTCTGGCTCTGGTGCCATACAAACATGAAAGTGGTATTGATCTTTTCACCAAACTTTTGGAAAGAAAGCAGATAAGAGTATTTCTGACTTTAAAGTCCAGATGGGGTCATGGTTGATTTTTAGGTGTTTTTATCACACATGTCTAGCGCTGTATGTCACCTATTCATCAGTATCTGGACCAACAATGTCAAAAAAAGGTATTTTTTTTGATATTTTGAAGTTTGTCATATCCCGATAAACAATAAAAATTGGGATGCTTGAAGCCAAACCTGTAAAGAAAATACCAGACAGGTTATGAGACAGAGCCCGTGGAACTCTACCCAAGTTTTTAAGTTGTATCAACTTATTTTTCTGTTAGAAACCAAGAAATGATCGTGCTAACTGACATCTGGTGATAGTTGTGGATTGCAACCCCCGTCCACTCACCCTGCCCTTCCAGGCGTGTAGGAGGCACTACGGTGGCTGCAAAAATGTGATCTAGAGCCAGTGTTTAGTTGTCTGTATTGGGCTACTGTAGAAACACGGTGCCTGTAGATATAAAAGACTTATTCTGAGGTAACAGAAACATAACTATTCTTATATATTTTCTTAGTTATTCATATTATATTCAATTTCTGCCATATTCTGTAAATACAGCCCCCTAAATCTTACACACTGGACCTTTAAAACTAGTTCAGTGACAGCTTGGAGAGATTTTTCCTCTTAAACTGACTGAATGAAATGATTCACCATCCTGAGAAGAAAAGCACAGTGCAAAGAAAATAGAAAAAAATTAGCCGTGCAAAAAAGTCTAATAAATTCTTGTTTTGTTTAACAAGTAGTTGTACTTTAGGCAACTGGATCCAAGAGAGGGGGGTGTTACGCCAAATCCTGGCTCCATTTCCGTTTTTGTAATAAGCCCTGTCAGTCTCATTGGGAATAATTAGGTAATTTTGTTAAACAAACCCTATTATTGCTGGAAATAAATGTGTCGGCTTGTTTGGGCTCGCAGAATCTGAAAAAGTTTCAACATTAAAGCATAGAAAAAAAAAAGCTAATTTCTTTATCAGCTTAAATCGCATTTAATCTAGCCTCCTTGTGAACTCCACATTCCAGGAAAACCATTAAGCGATTTATCTCCGCTCACTCACAAACCCCACCGTAAAGAACAGATATGAAAATAAACAAGCCATCAGGCCAGCCTAACTGTCTTTGTCTCTAACCCCCGCGTGCCGTTATGCAACATACATGACGACACAAACCTCTGATGTCCCGACTGACTGTGGAGTTGATCCTCCGTTCACTTGGTCCATCTGTCACGGACGCGAAGCCTCGCTGTAACGGCGAGACGACTCGGTGAGTGTGAGGGATCAAAGAGCGAAGGAGTTGGATGATAGATGGCTACTTTAGTTCGCTTTAGTTTTCTGCATCAGGGCATTCCTGGCCAGGCATTAGTCTATCGCATGTCAAGGTCAAACTGAGGTTACCAGATTCATTGCTTCATATCTACTTCTAGTTATTGCTTTTTGATGAAACTCCCCAACACATCCTTGAGAAACTTTTATCCGAGCAAGTTGAAAATTGAAAAACCAAACCAGATTTTGCATCCATGAACACCTGAAAGCTGTCACGCATTTAAAGTCTGCGTGTTTTGACTGTTGTGTTGTGTAAGGGGGGCACCACCTTACAGCTAGATATGTTTATGTGGACATTCCTCCGTGTGGTTTGTTCAGCTCCTTCTCATGCAAAGGTCAACTCCACACGCATAGTTTCTGGGTGCCCCAAAGTATTACCGTCTTATCACTTGTAATGAGGACCAGTATGATGGCTGCTCCTTTCATACCTCCGTGAAGCATGCCGTGCTCTGCGTTTCGCATGAAGCTACCCAACTCCTTGTTGGGGGGGAGATCAGCTCCACATTCCTCAGTATGGAGGATTCCTCCATATGGAGATATGTATGTGCCTGATTGGAAACAGAGGCCACTTGGTGTGACAGACAAAACCCAGATCCTTTCTCCTCATTAATCAGTGCTGAAAAGCACTTTTTTGTTGGGCGGGGTAACCAAGCAATATCACATACAGCTTTCTACATACATGAGCGTGAGCTCTGCAGAGCTTCGCATGAGCAGTACCTTCAACAATCCGGCCTGATTTATGAGACCTGATAAAGAAAGGAGGAGGAGAATTCCTCGAGTGAATGCTGACCTCGCCTCAAAGTGAAGCCGTGGGGATACTTTGAAGTCTTTTGTGAAGCCTGTGCATCCACTGGGAAACTTTTGTTGTTGTGCTGTTTCTGTTTTCAATCTGTTGCAGGTTGCCTGCAGAGCTCAGAATACCAGAAGCTGGAAGTTATAAATACTGCATGTTTGAATAATAACAGCATGTATCTCTGTGAAAGTTACCACTGTCTGTGGAGGTGTAGCTGTGAGTTTGCACAGCTCCCCTGAAGGTCAGGAAATTTATATCTAAGGCTTTTAATAATAGGAGATTTAAGGTATTATAACTTTTTTATTATAACCAACAAACACAGCTGTGTGTATTACCTCTATAACTTCATAGACAGACTACCACATGGCTTCACGGGGGAGTCAACATGCCTCTAAATACTGTGTAGAAGGACTTTATATGAGTAGACTTCATTTAAAACAAAATGTAATATAATTATATGCTTCTGTGGCTCAAAACAACACGTCTATGCTCGAGTGACAAACCCTTTTTGCTGCCTTTGGAAATACAACTCTTGTCTGTCAGTTGCACAGGAGGGAGTCGGCTGATGGAGGAGTTTGGGGTGAATGAAGCGGTCAACAAAGTTTTGGACTTTAACATGATTTCTACCAAAAGACATTATTTAGGATGCCACTCAGATGATTGACAGACTCATTATCCTGAAAATTGTTCATGCAATTAAAGCTGCTTTTAGTAAGTATTCATTTTAATAGCATGTTTATCACTTGTACGTCGCTTGCACATTGATTGGAAATCCCAATCAATCAAGCACCAACATAACTCGTATGTTTACAGCCTGGTGCAAAAAACAGTTTATTTTGCATATTTTATTCAGCATGTTTTGAGCTTCAAAATTGCTCTTCAGAAACCTGTGGGTGGCGTCACGCATACGCTGTCCAGTCTTTTTACTATCAGTGGTAATATCAAATTTCTTGGGTGGAAACGGTGGAAACCAAATGACGCCTGTAATAATACAGGAACACACTTAAATTAGAGTTATGTACATGAATCTGTTGCCCCATTGCATGCAGCTGTAGTTACATAATCAACACTCACGCGGATTGTGGTTTCAACTCGCTACCTATTTAGCCTTTATTTCAAAATAAAAGCACACAAATCAATCCAAATTAGGATTGTTTGAGGGACATGAGCTTGATTAATGTCTCCCAGAAGGACAGAAGAAAACATAATAATGTTTAGGGCACATGGGCTGAGTTGTTATTTCTTTACATCCGTCTGTGACAAAAGTTGAAAATACTGTGTGTCTGTCACCACAGAGGTCAGGGCCAGTTTGGATCATAGAGCTTCAGAGGTTCAGTGTTTTACTGTAGGATACTTTGACAACAGCTTCTGTCCCCAGTGTGATAAGTCATTAGATATGGATGTAATGGTATTCGTATGTGCTGTGCATATTTCACATTTCCAGCTGCAGCATTCTTGCTGTGGGGGGGTTGAAACCACAACCGGTGTTGAAACTCTTGCAGAGACAAATGTAAAGAGTTAATATCCCCAAAGTAACGTGACCTGCTCAAAAGGTTGTTTGTTGTGCAACTGCTGCAGCCTTTTAAGCCCGGTGTAATGTGACAGCAGGAGCAGGGGTCAGTATGCCCGGGTCAAAGAAGTAGTCCACTTCAGACTCTCAGTGGTTGACTGTTGTTGAAGCTAAAGATGAGAAGCAGGGCGGTGGGGAGAAAGGATCATCTTATCGGATGATGTTTGTTCACTCGTTTACAAAGAGAAACAGCTAGAACTAATTGCTATCATTGGGTCGTAACACCTTTTGATATTTTCACGTTTTAAAGAACAAACAACACGTCTGTATTTTTGATTTGAACGAAGACTGATGTGATTACAAGTTTTCAAGGGTGGCTGAAGAGAAAACACCATCGCTTCGCTAAAATCAGGGTTTATCAGTTCTGCTCTGCAACCTTCAATCAAAGTCGACCTTCAGATTTCATTATGAGATATTTTTTTGGCACGTTCCGTTTTATTTGATATGGACAGCTGGAAAGATGGATAAGAAATTCAGGTTAGAGAGAGAGAGAGAGAGAGAGAGAGAGAGAGAGAGAGAGAGGATGACATGCAGCAAAGCATCCAGGCTGGAATCAAGCCCAGGTCGCTGTGATAAGGACTTTAGCCTTGATTCATGGGGCGCACGCTCTACAGGTGAGCTGTGGAAATGATTAATCCTCTGATGAGCATTGAGACCTCAGTCATGTCAACCTGCCATCAAATGTTGAGTCTTCTATTTTTGTATATGTGGTGATGCTAGAAGAAAGTTGTGGTGGTCACAGAACCAATCAGCTTCTATGTAATGTTCACTGATTCATTGTCCTGTTGTCATGTCCTGTCCGGATACTGAGTTCTTATCTTATGGGTCAACAGTTCCATCTTCTGTCACAATTTTCCGTTGTTTGTCTTGTGTTGGTGTTTCAACTTTAAACCGCCTCCTTGTAAAAGCCTTTTTGCAGGCTGCAACAGAATCTTCTGTGAAATAAAACTACAATTGAGTTAGACATATTAAAGCTCAGGATCTTAACAGTAGCTGTGTAAACATCGCCACAAAACAGTATAATTCCAGGACAAAACCAGCCGTTTTGTTACGCTCCAACCAATTAGCACGGACTGACCCGACGTCACAGAACCTGCAGTAGCGGTTGACTTAAAACCATCTATACTGGTTTCCATTTTTGTGGATGTAGCTAGGTGGAGGACATCTTAATCTCATCTGCTGAAGTCTGATTGGCATAAATAGCCATCACGTGAGCATCTCAGACATGTGGGCGGCGATTCAGAGGTCTGGAACCGGAGTAAAAATCATCATCTTAGGATCATAGATGTTCATTCCATAATAACAATCGGACTTGTTGAGAAATCCTACAACCCTCTCCTGACCTTAACCATTGCTAGCAGGACAAAAAATACACTGCCAGTTCTGCCACTGATGTCTTTGGCCTCTCAACACCCCTGATGCACCATGCTGCTGGTGTGAACTGGAATGCAGAGGATGATAACACATAAACGCTCCTCCTTTCCATCCCCGGGCTACGCTCTCACCACACCCCCCTCCTCCCCGAGCGTACCCCACCCATCGTTTCCTGTGGCTGTGGCTGAAGGGGAACAGTTGCACACCCTGATAAGCCCGCTCGGAGGGAAGCCTATGCAGGCGGCTAATCAGCATGTTAGATGCTAGCAATCAAGAACAATCACAAGCTCTCATCATGTTTACGTTGTGGTGGCTCTTTATGTTATTTAAGTGAAATGCAATTACACTTCACATCACGGCGAGATGCAAAGCAACTATGGCAACAAGTGGAGGCTAAATATAAACCTTTAAAGCCATTGTTGGATAAGAGAAATACCTTTCTGTCAGTCAAACATTGCATCTTCATAACATAAACATTCCCTCGCACACCAGCACCTATGTACATAAAAGGCTTCGCACACAACCGCCCGATGCTGATAGGCAGCGCTGTTTAAAGACGGCTGAGAGCCCCCCGAATGTTTAACAGGTGTGTGGAGGATTTCAGTGGCGTGCCTATCCTGTTACCGTGGGATGTGCAACAGGCATCAGTCAGTACGGAGTGCAGACAGACGCGAGCACGAGTGCAGTACAAATGCTGTGGGAGCGAAACCACATGTGCAAAACGTGATACAGAGAGATTGCAGTTATGTGTTTTTCGAAAGATGTACAGTAACTGACCCTCTGAAGCCGCTTCGTGCTGCTTAAAGAGGTTCTTACTGGACGGTTACTAGTTTAAATCTGAAGTTTGGTGCGCAGTTTGCATAAAACTTTGGGCGTTTACAAAAGATTTAAAGAGATCCACCGTGATGTAATTAGAATTACGTAATACTTTAATGTTATAAGCAGATTTCCTGCATAAGTCTGGCTCCACGAAGACCTATTATGTCTACAAATACATTTCAACCCATGCTTACAGTTACAGTATGCAGTCTATTCGGGGGCGGGGGGCGGGTTTGGTTACTTTGCAGCGTCGTGGGACTCCTTCTATTTGCTCTCACACACGCAGATAAGTCTTTGCTTTACTTTTCTAGTTTCCGCAAATTACAAAGATAACGCAAGCACGTTGTCCCAAGTCACTGCAACTATGAAATGCATGATAACACCCTCAATTTTAATTCCTTGTATAAAATGTGACAAGAAATGGCGCGACATGACGGGTCAAGAGTTGAACGCGAACACGTATTGTCGCTGCGAAGCAACGTTTTTCTTTTTCAGTTTCAAATGTCAGGATAATTGTATGCATCGCACGCTAACAGCCTGAGTGCAGATGCACTAAAGGACACATAATAGCTTTTGCCTTTTTTTGCATTCCCACAGTCTTCATTCGTACACAAGTCCACCAAGCCTGAAAGGAATTGCTATCATATTATTGTTGGATGAAAGCCTTTGATAGTCGGCGCAGCAGCTTCCTGCATCCTGATGTCACGCTGCCTTTTAAACACAGGGGCCTCCCTGCAGTGATGTTATAATTGCTTTATCTAGTGCAGGCTTCTTTAAATGACGCTTAATTAAGGGCCCTCGCCGCACCCTTTCCTCGTGCGGCTCCAACGCGGCAATCAACCTGCCGCATTATCACCACATCTTAATAAAAACTAAAATGATTGGGCCACAACCCAGGACTTCCCACAGAAATAGGAAAACGAAGGAAGAAGGGGAGGGGGTGGGGTAAAAAAGCAACCGAAAAAAACAAAAACAACATCCTGAGTTAAACGACGTGGGGAGAGTGCTCTCAATCCACAGGATGTAGAGAGATTGGTGGTTTGAGGCTTGTCGGTGGAGTAGAGAGGGGAGGAAAATGACTTGTCACGCAAACGACAAGGCAGCAACCGGGAGGAGCTTTGTGTATATGATATAATTAATGGGTCTTGAACACACTGAAAAAAAAAAGGTTTGCATCCAGTAGAAACAAACTACAGTCGTGCAAGTTTCAGCTGTGTAATAAAATCCCTCTTGCAAACATTGATTTAAAGCAATTTCCTGCTTATATCAAAGAATTTCCAGCAGCTACATGAACCAGATCACATGTTAAATGTGTCTTTTGTTTGATGATCCAGCTGTTTAAATATCTACCCACATGCTAGTTATTATAGGAGGCATGTTAATTACATAAGGGCTGCGCGGACGTACAGTATAGAGTCCGTTTGCCGTATATGGAAGACCATCTGCTCTCTCTTCTTGAAGCCTCTCCTCGTGACAGTTTAACACCTCAAGACAAATCAGCGATGCAAACATCATCAATTTGGAGAGATATGGTTAAGCTCAAATGTAACAGGCTGTGTTCTGGGTGCTTCATTTTATGCGTTTGTATACGTGTGCGTGCATGCAATGCCGGTTTGAGTTCACTTTTAAGGTCACACGGAGGCAGATTGGATTGCTTCATGGATTTTTTTTCCCGTGGAGCTGAAAGTTGACTGAAACTCGACAAAGTGCCCGTAACACCTCGTGTGAAGTTATTCTTTGTCAGTGACTGGATCTCTCACTTTTGTATGAGCGCTGTGTTTCTACAGTTTTTGTTAATTTTCTGTTTTCTCAGCCATGTTTTGCAGTAATGCTCAATCTCGCCACTCGGGATGTCTAAGTTTTGGTTCATTTTGCTTCCCACAGACCAACAGACATTAACCGGTATGGAAGGGGCGTGGTGCATCACCTGCAGGGGAGAGGTGTGGGGAGGGCTCAGAAGAGGTGAGAGTGATTGGCACACCTGTATCCAGTTAGCTAACCACTCTTCCTTTTTAACACAGTAGCGTGCTGGACTAAGGGAGAGGAGTCGGAGCAGAGAAACACAGTGAGAAAAGAGTGGCAGAGGACCAGAGGTCTCAAACGCCAAGAAAGCCTGTCAATGTTTCGATGCACTGTGTACCGTTGATAATAAACAGATCAAAAGTCATCTGTGCTGAAGAACCCGCTGTGACAGCAGCAAATGCCAGAACCGGTAACTAATGAGTTCATTTTATAGAAAAAACATGCAAAATGATGTGAAATAGAAGAGCTGCTGGAGTGACCATCATGTCTCCACTTCATCGGTATGCTGGTGAACGGAGAGGCTCTGTTAGGATCACACTGGACTGATAGCACCACAATTACCTACCGAAGGAGACTAGTGTGTGACATTGACGTGAGTAAAGAGGATTTACACGCAGGGCTGCAGCTCCCAGTCAGCTCTAGTGGCATGCAGGTTAAGTTAGTTGTTTCATTTCATCAGCAGTTGGTGCTCAGAGCTTAGAGAGTTATCCAAGCTCATCCCTCTTCTCCTCAAAATGTTTTTTTAATGAGTTGGGTAAGCGGGCGATGAAACCGGGCTCAGCAGCCTCTGCTGACATCGTGGCAGAGGCGAAGAGGATGTTAACGGAGGAAGATGAGAATAAAAATTTAGAAAGTGGCGAGGCAAGAGTAAATCTGGGACTGACTGCTTGGTGAAATAAAAGGCTGAAAGACAGCTGGGCTGACTGCTGTTGGACTGTGTTGTTGACCTTGCTTGATGTTTGGCTGTTAGCAAATTTGTCGACTCGCTAGTTTTTAATCAGAAGTGATGCTTTAAGTTTTACTTGTGCAAAAATGTTGTGACATTTACAAATAGCTGGTACGACCGAGTCCTGAACTTCTTTCCAGTTGGACTTGACCTTTCAGACTATCTTCTCTCACGTCACAAAACTGCTGCACCAGGAACACATTGACTGCCGCTGAAATAATGAACCGTGAGTGATTGACCCTTACATGACCAAGCCATTCCTGAGTGAAGCTGTGGATTTTGGTCCCTGCATCTCTCTCTCTCTCTCTGACACTGGCTAATGGCTAACAGATTTACCAGGAGGAGAAAAATGTTCTCCCCATCTTATATGTGTAAATGTCAGGCCGAACGTCTGTGTCAGATTACTGCGGCAGCAGCGATAAGCAGATGTAGAGACCCGTGGGGCTTATTTATTATTGAGGCCAAGAGTGGGAAAAATAGCTAAAGAAACCGCAGTGAGAACATTTTCTGGACAAAATAACACGCTTTCGTGCAATATTTGTCGGAGGGGTTAAGCCTCATTTGTTTGATATTACACCAGGACAGATTCAGAGTTTTTCCCAAGATAGCGCACCAACATCTTAAAAAAAACAGAAATGTTCTGAGTACAGTGAAAGATGTGGCTGCCTTGAAGTTTTTATATTGATGAATTACATGAACTCTTTCCTATCAGGGAGTAACATGATGAAGTTACAATCTGTTGAAGATTGGCATGCAGCCTATCCTATGAAACAATATTCCCGTGTCTGAATCCAGATACTTCCGTTAGTACACTTCTGTGTTGTACACTGTGTTCACTATGTATTTCCTGGTGTAGTGCGCTAATTTCTGCAGGGTAGTGTTGTCTCAATCGGAGTATGGCCGTTGTTCACGGACCAAAAATGACGATCGCAACATTTTACCGCTGTTTCATCTTCTTTACTGCAACCGGGGCGGAGCATTAACGCCAACATTTGATTGCCAAAGTCGAAATATAAAACATAAGTACAACTTATATACTTATATATTTGTATGTTGTGGTGTTCACCGCAACCGCTTCAGCTCCAGCAGCTTCCTCAGCCACCATTCTCACAATGCCGTTGGACCAGCGTTCCACACTCAACTCGCACCATCCGGGTGCTCACTGCACACTGCATTTTGCTAGAATTGACAGTGTAGTCGACATCTGTGCCAGATGTGTGAGAGGCGTGAATAAACAACGACCCATTGGTTGGACAGTCACAAGTGATTCTGAAACACTTTCTGATTGGTCCTGCTGCAGAGCAAACCCGCCCAAATCCAGCCCTCCAGGCAGCCCAGAACAAACTCAGCGCTTGTTTTTAAAGGCTAATTGACACAGTGTCATGCAGTATTTAATCTTGGCTTTAAAGTCACAATAAATCGAATACAGTTTGCATAACTGAGCCACGAGATCTTTGTTCAGATTCAAATGGGCTCAAAATATCAAGTGTAAATATGGAAGTATGTAAATTGAGACACGCACGTCTCTCAGCAGAATATCTTGTGATACAAAAATGCGAGTCATGACATTCTGCATCCTCTATCGGCATGGTATTGATAATATTGCCCTTGCTGAAGAGCCTTATGCTTTATTGCCATAATTATATTGATAAAACCTGCACATGCTACTTTACCACGAGGACTCTTGGAGGGCAGTCTGCAGGAGATAAGCTAACATATTGTTTAACTGTTTGCAAGTGGTACAATCTCTCCTCACGTGTTCTGATTGGGGTATCAGGTGAAAAGACTTACAAGCGCTGTTAACAGTTGTTGGATCACTGTACAGACTCATAACAGAGGCTGATTTTCATGGGCTGCACGGTGGTGCATTGTCACAGCAAGAAGGTCCTTCCTGGTTTGAACCTCGTCTGGGGCCTTTCTGTGTAAAGTTTGGCGTGGGTTCTCTCCAGGTACTCCGGCTTCCTCCCACAGTCCAAAGACTGATTCAAAGTTTAATTGCCCTGAGTTGTGAGCGGTTGTTTGTCTGTATGTGTCGGCCCTGTGATGACGAACTGGCGACTTGTCCAGGTGACTTGTCCGCCTTTCGCCCAATGCCAGCTGGGATAGGCTCCATGCAGCCCCCTTCGACACTCATAAGGACGAGCGGTTACAAAAGATGGATGGACGGAAATGTTTGCAATTGAATCTCAATATGATGATGACTGAGGCGCACCCCCGCTCCAGACGTAGGCGCATGAACACTAATGGACGCGGTGCGTGAAAAAGCTGTTTGTCCGTGATAATGTGAATGTGGCTTTGATGACATCTATATTGCTCGAGCTCTCTCTCAAAAGTTGAAAAGTTATTATCATTATTATTATTATTATGCCAGAACAGTCAGCGAGGTTCAGGCCGTTCCATCACGACGTCTTTGAAGCACCGGCTTCAAAATCAGAGGCAGGAACTCTTTCAGCCCATCTGCCGTCACACTTAATGATGCTCTTACCTCAGTTGGACGCTGTAGAGCAGCACAATCATTCCTGCCAACTTCAGTTTGGACATTGAATATTTGGCAGTCTCAGTGCTTTCGCTGTTGCTGTTATTGTACGGATTGGTATCATGTGTATCCATTGGGTATCTGTCATGTGTATGACCTGTTTTTATTGTGTCTGTTCATTTTGTTTTCTGCCCATGCTGCAAATTAAATATACACATGACATACGTTCTGGTGCTGAAAAATAAATTCAATCTGGTCGAGTCTGACTCCCTAAAGGAACTATTTTTTTTGTTTGCATACATTAAATACCAGAGGGAGATGTTGAACATCCTCTGTTAACACCATAAACTTTCAGGAAGCTTTGCAGATTGTACTGTAACTCCAGACAAGTTTGTATTTGCTCTTCTTGTTTGGACATTTTTACATTTTTGTTTGTTCTGTGGAGATACAGACCTGCCTGAAATCTGCTTTACTTTAGGAGAGTCTGTTACCGTTCTCGTATACTGTAAGCTAAACGGTTTTTGGCACCAGTTCCTAATAAAACATCGTTTATAAAGGCCTGTAATTTAGATTTTGAATCATTTTGATGCTGACTTGGTGCCTCTGCCTGTATGCCTGTTCCTGCACTATGAAACTTTGTATGATCACCTGCAATAAGACTGCAAGAGCTAAATCACAAAAATACTAATTTCCATGCAGTATTGTTTTAGCTTTATAGAACAATTTCTGAAAAATAGTCCTGAAAATCCATTTACTAACTCATTTATTAATTAACAGACTGCTGAGATTAATAACGTCTTTATTACCAAATAAATGATAAATGATACAAGCCGAAGAGAGCCTCCATGATCGCATTTTTTGAGAAAATAAAGCATTAACATGAATAACACATACATTTTGGCTGTACACACACTGTGGAAGTTTACCACAATATCATAAATACTCATTCACAGAGGCACAGGAGTCAGTCACTGAATACAAGTTAACCACAGTCGACGATGAACAAACATAAACAAACAAATAATACAAGGGTGAAAAGAAAAAAAGATACCGATGAATAAAACAATAAAAAATAAATGTCAAATCTACGAAAGGCAGAAATAAATAAAAAGAATCGATTAAAATACACCAGAAAGAGAGAATGTTGCTAATTACCATCAGAATGACGCTTAAAAATTCTTATTAATGAATTAGTGAATTCTTTTGTAATCATGAATAACAGATTACATTTTCCTGTGCTTTATTAGAAAATGGCCCTTTAAAAGCATGAAAATGACGTTTTATTCCGCCAATGTTCGTTGGCAACTTGATTATTGTGATCATTGTGTGGTGTATTTAAGCGTACTTTAACAAACCACTGACTGTGTCGTTGCACCTCTGTGAAAACTCACACAGATCTCGAGCTCTTAAGTCCGTTCTCATTCTTGGTTTTATCATTGTCGCAGTTGTGATTGTGCGTGAATGAATGTTTTGCCATACATTGTGTTTGGGATACACCCACATTAACCATTTCCTCCGCTGCTCGCTTGGGACCCCTCTCCTAATGTTTGTTTAAATGTACATTCATCGAACAGGCAGCGCTCTGCAGAAAAAACAACAGCCGTCCTCTAATGGCTGACGTGAAGCAGGCCTGTTTTATTTAGCCGGGTATGCTGGGAGAGCTCACGGGTTGAACTCCGTCGCGATCGCTCATAAAACACTAGAGGAAGCACAGGACACACAAAAGCCCCATACTGTGTACTTAGTCCATAGGTTACGAGCTTCTCAGGACAATATAGGGAAGTGTGTGGTTACTGCAGAAGCAGCTACCACATACAGATTAGAAATAAAGTGTTTGCCATGGCTGCAGTCCTCCTTTCTTCAGGCCTTTATCAATGTAAGTGATCTGTCAGTGCTTCGGCGTGTGACGTAGGAGATCTGTTGTCAGTGGGCTGTGGTTTGAGGATGTTCCTCTACTCGTGATGAAAGCTTAAGAGGCGAGCTGAGGAGCCCGTTAGCAGGTTTCGCTGTGCTGCATCTCAAAGAGCTCAATGAAAGGAAGGAAGCTGCACAACTACAGCGCTCTGCTTTCATTAGAAGGAGGTCTGAATGTTTCCGTAGCCTCGGTGAGCAGGAGCTCACCTGTGAGAAGCTGCATGAACCCCGTGATCCAGAGCAGTTATACCACATGAAGGTCAAACAGATCTGAACGTTTCAGTCACACGTTACAGTTCAAGAGTTACAATCAAAAGGAAGCAACATAAAACCGGATTGGTTAGCACTGTGGCCTCACAGCAAGAACTCTGAAATTGTGGTAACCGACAATCCGACCTACCATCCAAGACTTTATAGTCAAATTTCATGAGCACCTCAGAGACTAAAATGTTTGAGTCCCCTCCATTAGCCATCACCATCACAGCCCTGCATCTGGGCCATGTTAGGCCTAAAGGTGCAGTGACACCTACAGTTATTTTCTGGCACAGGAGAAGAGTTGATAGTTGCATTTGGTACAAACTATCCAACTATGACTTTTCAAGATAAGGTTATGAAGTGCTTAAGAGAGAGAAATAAAGAAAGGAAACTGGTAAAAAAAAAAATCCTCTGGTACGCCTGTTTGTATTGTTTCGTATGTAGTTCTAGGTGTGTGGCTGCCGACGCCTGATTGGCCCCAACTGACGGGGGCGAGGTCACCTTCGTCAACGCTCCATGGAAATCTGCAAGACCCTGATTGGAGTGGCACCTCCCCAACCCGCCAATCGGAGGGAGCCAATCAGATGAATGAACATTGTTTAAACCAGAACCGCCTTGTGGTTATACAAGTTATATATGTGGTTGAATAAACAACAAGTACTTGGACCCAGAGCAAACCCGCCCCAATCCAGTTCTCCAGGCAGCCCAGAACAAACCCAGCTTTTGTTTTTAAAGGCTAATTGACACAGTGTCATGCAGTATTTAATCTTGGCTTTAAAGTCATAATAAATCAAATACAGTTTGCATTACTGAGCCACGAGATCTTTGTTCAGATTCAAATGGAGTGAGTTTATTTTCCTACATCCTGTTTCTAATCCGAAGGGAGTGTGAGATAACCGCTCAGACTAAATGAACTGTCTTCGTTCTGGACAGATGATGTAACTGACTCCCAGCATCTTCCTGTCTATAAAAAAAAAAATGTCTTTTTGTGTTTCCGTCAGCTTATTTTCCTCGTTGTTGTCTTCCTCTTCCTTCTCTTCGCTTTTATCTCCTTCTTTATCGAGACAGTTTCATGAAAAGAAATACCAAGAGAGCTGTATCCCCTTCAAATTACTGCTAAACACACAGAGAGCTGGCACAGAAACATGCAGGATTAATCAGGTCATGTTTATTTTTTTATAAAATCTACGACAGCCTCACAATGCAGGACACTTACTGACTCTACAAGACAAACAGACGCCAAAGTCATAAACATTTTCTGGCCCTGGGGCTAACTGTTGAGGCTCGCTGGTGGGGTTGATAAGCCCCACAGGATGGCAGAGTCAGGCTTATCGACGTCGGCCAAGCCGGAGGACCTCTGCTATCGCTGGACAAACTGACAGAGGAAAAACTCATCCCCTTATCTCCTCTCTCCTTCCAGCTCCCCTGTCCGCTCACTTCAGGTGGCGCTCTCACGTCTCCTCAATTAACCTCATGGGGATTGCAATGACGGAACAGACCCAAACTTTCTTTTTATTTGACTCCCCCATGCTGTGGTTTGAAGAGAGAGGCTCTCTTGGCATGCAGACAAGATTACAGAAATTCAGGCCGAGTGTTTATTTTCAATGAAAGAAGTTTGTTATCACAAGAAAGGGAGCTAATTTCAACACAATGGAAGTGCATGCGATAGTGTGGCGATAGGAAAACCAGTGTTGAAGTTAGAGACGATTATTTCATGAGCCAAAATGAAAACAACCTCCTCTGCAAGTGCAGAGTGGAAACAGACCAAAACCAAAGCAGATCCAGTCTTGATGAATTCCAACCAGCCGAGCCCGTAGCTCCATCTGTGCTTTACAAGTGTAGACTGCATGAGTCTAACCCATACAAACACAGCCTTATTTGAACCCGCAGCCCGCTGTGCAGCCTGAGCGTGTGCGATTGACCCCTGAGGAGAGGCGCACTCTCTCAGCCTCAGATGTGGCTAAATGAGCAGACGAAGTGAAAGCATGCAGTTGCAAGGGAAAGGTGCAGCCTGGCATGACTAAGAACATCATGGAGGGCTGATTCTGCCACCAAATAATGACAAACATTTCTATCTGGATGTCCAGAGCATGATGTTTTGTATCCCGACTACAGCAACAAAGTGCATTCAATTAACAAATGAATAGTTCTACATCAGTTTTTTTTTTTTGTAAATGCGTCATCATTTTCAAGTTACTGCAATTTCATTGTAGCATGAATAGAATAGATAGAAGTTGTATCCGTGACGTCACCCACAGGTTTATGAAGAGCCGTTGTGAAGCTCAGAGTGTGGTGGCTCTGGCAAAGACGTGGATCATTGGTTGGACCTGAGGCGGGCTGAATGATGCCTGGGTGCTCAAACAAACCACCTGTCAATCAAAGCGCCCACGCTCTTAATCATGCATAACTTTGAGCCTTAATATAATCTGAACAGGTGAGTTGTATAAAAATCCACCCTCAGTACAGTTGTCATGAACGGGGAAATTAGCTATAGAGACCAAAACTGTTTTTTGTACCAGGCTGTAAACATGTTTATTTCTGCTGTGAAGTTGGACATTTTACCATGGGGACTCACTTCTGGAGCCAGCCTCAAGTGGACGTTTGGGGAACTGCAGTTTTTGGCACTTCTGCGTTGGCTTCACTTCACAGCCACAGAGGTTAGCGCTCGGTTCTACATTGATTATTTATGTAAATGTGTCATAATTTCAAAATTCTGCAAGTATCTCTTAAATACAGATCTGTTTTTTAATACCCTTTCTTACTAAATAAGTAGTATGGGCTGTGTTAGCAGCAATATACTTAGAAAAGAGGCTTCTTTCATATTGTTAGGTGCAGTATATTGTAAGAATATTGTCACTGATGTGTGCAGCTTTTTTTGTTGTAGCTGGTTGAGGTGAAAAAACAGGAAGTTACTTTTTCAGCTTCCTGTGGAATCAGGCTGATCACACAGGAAGCCCTCCCAAAATTTACCGAACAGCATATCATGACAAAACAAGATGATCAGATCAGCCACTTACATATTTTACCAATACTACACAAACTATTGCAGGAAGTCTGCATTCAAACTGTTTAAATCTTCCACAGTGGCAAAGGGATTACACGTTATCAATGGTCTTCATTATTAACCACAGCAAACAGGTGTGGTCTCAAACTGCAGTTGTTTCTTGGCTCAGCTTTGGGAAATCTCTGTGGAATTAACTTTTCCTCCCAACTCCTGCCAAATCCACCCTGTCGAGTATGTTCTCCTTCCTTTTTTGTGAGTTTACACCTTTCATACAGTCAAAGGGCACCTGGCTCTGCAGGCGGTGTTTGTCCAGAGAGGTACTGCGCCAAAGTAAACTTTCTCTCTGCTGATTACTGAGCAAATAGCCTGTATTAAATAAGCATTAAAGCAGATGAACACAAGCTTTAATAGTATATTATTAATGTATTACATGGGCATGACGGATCTCCTCGGGAGCCTATGGAGCGTAAGAAGGAGAAGAAAGGGAAGAAGAAAGAAACTGGGTGGTGTGGAGAAAAGCGAAAGAGGAGGAGAGGGTTAGGAGGGTATTTATAGGAGGTGTCGTCCTGCTCCTGAAACTCTGCTTATAGCTTCAATTAATGTGAAAAGTGTTACCCATTCCCATAACACTCGCATAAATAAGTAGTATATAAATATTTAATAATATTTAACAATAATTATAGTGCCTTCTGTGAGAGTACTGAAAAGGTTGTGGAAATATTTCACAATAAAAGCCTTGTTACAAACTATAAGGGATGGAAACAGATACAGGAAATGAGAAAACGTGGTGGCTTTGGCTTTTGTGCTAAAATATACTTTGAATGAGAACTTCAAATAAAGGCCTGTTACTTCATGCAGTCGAGGTATGTAAAGGCAATGTGGCATAACTGATGTGAAATGTGAGAGGTTATAGATATTTACCATTTTATTTAATGTCTAGAGCCCAGAATTACTGCGGAAACGGGCAGGACACATCTCTGCAGACCCTTCCCTTCACCCCGGACACAACCTGTTTGAACTTCTCCCCTCTGGCCGGCGCTACAGCTACTCTGTACGCTAAAACAAACAGACACAGGAGCAGTTTCTTCCCACAGGCTGTCACTGTGATCAACAGCTAAAACCGGACACACAGTGAAAATAACATTACTCTGCATATCTGTCATATTACCCTGCAAATCTGTGCAATACCTGTACATTATAATTTATGTATTCATCCTCACTGTTTACATTTAGTCTGTTGTACATAGATATGTATATAGTGTCATATCCACCTATCTTATGTACAGAACACAACCGTTTGTAGAAACCATATTTATTCCTCCACCTGCACCACTGCACCATCAGTCCTTTATCCAGTCTACAAATGTATATAGATAGATACTCATGTCCATATATATCTATAGCAGCAGTCCATATATATCTATATATGGACTGCTGCTAATTCAATTCAATTTTGTTAACCAAAGCCGCTCCGGCCAAAATCCCGTCCGTAACATATGTTCTCCTCCCTCTTTGTGAGTTTACACCTTACATACAATCAAAGGTGCACCTGCCAAAATACATTTCCTTTTTAATATCTGCTGATTACTGAGCAGGTTAAATAGGTTGAAGTATAAAATCAGAGAGACACAAGCTTTGATGCTGAGTATATTTATTGAAACTGACTGATAAGTCAGAGCCCATGTGGACATTTAAATGGTCTAAGAGCCGCACTTGCAGGAGGCGGGACACCAAGAGGCCACTTCGCTCTTTCTGCAGCTCCACTTCCGCTTCAGATCAGGGCAGTTGTTGTACTTATCAATGTAAGGACAGGGGTTAGCTGGAGGAGAGAGAGAAAAGGAGAAAATGAATGGATGCATAAAGAAAAAACAAACAAACATGTCATTTAGTGTTAATGTATAAGAAGATAAAGTCTTCCAGTGCTGTATTTGACACTTACTGCACAGTCCGTTGTCACACTTTCCAGGGCAAGCACCACAGGCACGTCCTGATTTGTAGGGGCGAGCGTACTGGTAGTTTCCACTGTAAATGTGATCCAAAGCATCAAATGTTAAACATAACAGCAAAATAACTTCAACGTGTCCGTGTATAAATGAAAAAAATACTTTGAAGTAGATGCAAACTGCAGTTTTTCTTCTCATTACTGCAGAGTCTTTTAGTGCTTTTGTTGCATCAACTATTTAGTATTTATCTTTCAAAAATGACAGGTAAACCACAGAGTGCTTCGTATGATGTTTTTGATATTACTTGTATTAGAAATAGGCACTTTGTTGGATCCATTTAACTTAATGAAGACAAACATTCATGTGAACATTCACTAAAAATGAGAAAACATGTCAGACTTTCCATTGAAAAAAGGAAAAAGGTCTGTACTTACGGTGGGCAGTACTGGCAGACATAGAAGTATTTGTATTTAGAGTTGGGGCAGTGGGCCAAAGCACAGCCAATCTTGTGGGACTTGGCCCAAACGACCTGTGCAGACAACAACAGATAGGATACGAAATCATCAGGAGCTCATGGCATTAATGTGTGTTTGACTTGGTCCATTCGTATGCAAGTTAGTGATTTCAATGCACCTGTGTGAAGTGTCCGACCACTCCTCCGTTAGTGGATCCAACTCCGTAACGCCAGTCGTTTATCTCGTCGTACCAGGACTGGATTGCGTTGCTCCAGGAGTTCTTGTAGCTGGCCATGTACAGGTTCTCTCCACAGCCACTGCCTACAATCAAAGAGGGCAAGAGAGTTACTTTAGTCTTCTTAAAACCCAGTATGAAAGGAAATCCATCATCTCCACTGCACACTGTCTTTGTAAAAGCCAGTGAGTCTAACTCTCACTCTCGTGGCCACATAATGTGCCCTACATAGATACTGGACAGTCGTACTTACTACTAATTTTTCTGGAGCTTTTAGGGCTGTGATTCATGGAGCAAGTTTTGGCCCATTTCAGAGCATTGGCTGCAGCTTCATTGTCCCAACTCTGTGGGGAGCAGAGGACATAGCGGCATTAAAAATCAGCACATGAAGACCACCACAGCATAAACACCAGAAAATTCTACAAGGGCTTCATGCTTGTCTGGAAAATGAGTTTATCTTTTACTGCACAAGGGAGAATGTGCAATATCAAATAAGCACTAATAAGTTAGATTAAGGAAGGATAATATGCTTTTTATCGTCATCATGTTACCATTTTCAACATGTCGCTGGCACTAGGTCGAACATTTCTCCTCAGGGCGTTATGTTTGTCTACGATCTCCCTCTTGACTGAAGAAGTGACCGCGGTGCTGCCTGAATAAACAAAACACACACACACACACAAGATTTTGTGAAGTTTGAATGTGTATGAATATACTAATTCTTATAATAATCATAATTACACACTCACCCCCTCCTGACGACGATGACGATGACCCTGATTTATCCTTGTCGAACCAACCTTAATAAACACAATAAATTAAAAATTTTGTGATGTTTGCATGTGCATGAATGTTCAAAAAGTCTAACAATAATAATAAATGCCATCACTCACCCTGCAACAGGTATGGTTTTTGGAGACAAGAGAGAAATAATGGTTAATTTATGTCACATGGGATGCAAATATAAGATATAAAATATATGTTTAGATAAAGCTAGATTTAAAGAATAAATAACAAATGCAAGAAATATGCACATTCACTTACAAACCAGGCAGAGGTGCCAGGCACCTGGAGAGCAACAGCGAGGCCCAGGACACACAGGAAGCTCAAAGTGTGCATGGTCACGGTTGAGTCCAAGACTCTTAACCTCTGAGAGCCACAGGTGTTCTTTATATACACAAAACCAAACAGACACATGATGCATAAACACACAACCTCAGGGGCATCCTATTTCCCTAAACAGCAAAAAACTGTATTTTATGAAAATTAGATGATGTTATGTTACGTTATTGTCCTCAAGGGGAAATTTGTTTTGCAGCAAAGTGAAGCACTTGCAATTTAATTTGTTTGTCACGTAATAGTACGGGTACAGTCATAGTGAAGTTTAATTTCTGTGAGATCCTACAATTTGTTTAATCAAAAATAGTGTACAAGGAATAAAAATAAGGATGAAGATGGATTAGGATTAAAAGAAATAAAAAGAATAGTAAACATAATTAATAATAAAGGTTATTATGAATATAACATAAAACATATAATAAAAAAAATATATGTGAAACATATGTTAACAGGCCCCAAACAAGCATTTATTTTATCCTATTTTTTTTTAAACACAGTCTTGTAATAGATTTTGTGCTGCATATTGTATCTCAAGATAACAATGCTCAGTTTTCTTGTGATGACAAGATAAGTTATCAAGTTCAGTCTCTCTCTGCAGCCGATATTCTTCTCCTCGTGAGATCCTCTTGGACCGTCTAGAATCTTTATTGGTGACAAAGCTCTCACTTGGTTTAGGTCATATCTAAAAGATTTCTGTGTTGGAATCGCTGACGTCAGGTCTTCTACAATTGTTGTTTATTGTGGGGTACCTCAGGGCTCAGTGCTAGGCCCGGTTCTGTTCTCCATTTACATGCTTCCTCCAGGTCACATTATTCATATCCATTTTTACGCAGATGATACCCAGCTCTATCTAAACTGTGACACACAAGTGGATGCCACAAAATTTCCTGCAGCTAAATGCAGATAAGACTAAAAAAGATTGGTCACAGTCCACAGACATGCACTTAATAGGTTAATAGGTGTGAATGTGAGTGTGAATGGCTGTTTATCTTTATGTCCCCTGCGATAAGCTGGCATTTTATCCACGGTGTACCCCACCTCTTGCCCAAAGTCAGCTGGGATAGGCTCCAGCCTCACCGTGACCCTGATGAGGGTAAGCGGTTACAGATAATGGATGGATAGTCCTGCTTTTCTCACTTGAGAAACATTTCAGAGATGTCTGCAAAAAATCTGGAAATTATTGCTCATGCATTCATAACCAGGTGACTAGATTACTGTAACTTCCTGCTCTCTGGCATCAGTAAAAAAATCCCTCTCTCGTCTCCAGTTCATCCAAAACTCTGCTGCCAGGATTTTGACCTGAACATCACACTTATTCTGGCTCATTTACACTGGCTACCGGTTATTTAGCGGCCCCAAATTATTTTGTTGACTTTTCTGTTTCTGGTTCCCTGAGATCCTGGGTGTCCCACGGTCCAAATATATCCACAAAGGCGACTGAGCCTTTGCAGTCAGGGCTCCAAGACTGTGCAATGAACTGCCTGAGGAGATCAGGGCTGCAAACTCTGTCAACTTTTAAATCCCTTTCAAAAAGGCACTTTTATAAAAGGGCCATTAGCTGATCTTTTTATCTTCTATGTCACATTTTATTCTTATTTTTATTGATTTGTTGCTTTTAACTTATTGTGGTTTGTTTTATTGTGTTCTGATTTATTGTAAAGTACTTTGTAACTGTGTTTTCAAAGGTGCTACAGTATATAAATAAAGTTTATTATTAAATGACTGATCTGAATGTTGTCTATCCACAGTGTCACAGTGCATATTGGACAACTACGCATCGATCAGCCATAACATTATAACCACTGACAGCTGAAGTGAGTCAAAGGGTAACTCCAAAACTGCAGCTCTTGTGGTGTGTGGGCGATCCATACTCCACAGTGAACAAACAAACATACAGATGGACAAAACATGCCACTTTGTTTGGTTTAGCCTGCCTTGTTCATATAGTTGTAAAGACCCCTTCCCCCATCATAATCCATAGACAAACAACCTTAAAGGCAAGCTTCAGGGAAGTAAAGGAACAATTATCGAGAGAGAGAGATGAATAAACAAATGTTTCAGTTTTGAATTTTTTTGAATTTTTGAATGTTTTGAGTGAGCGAATGGTTGTTTCTCTGCGTTGTCCAGAGCGTACCCACCGCCTGTACATGCGTACAACATGCAAAATGAATGAGCAAGTAATGGTTTGTTTGGGATGGCAGCACTGTGGAAAGAGAACATTCAGATCGGTCCTCGTCATTTGAGGAGAAGACCTCGAGGAAGCGAAAACTAAACAAATAATTTCAAGCGCGGCCGTTATCAACACCCTGCTGCTCCGAAGCTCAATATAACAAGCAAAGCCATACATTCATATCCTATATACACAAATATACAAGTATAAAGCTTTATCCTGCATATTGCATGACATGTTTGTACTGTGATTTGTATGTTGATTTGATCTTATCATATCATATTTAAAGAATTAGTAAATTATGTATTTAGTTGTAAATATAGCCATTGGAGTTACAACTTATGAATCTGATAAAAGAAATTTAATATGAAGAACTACTTATAAATAAATATACTTTATATATACTACTTACCTATATTTTATATTACGTCACAGATTTTTTCATTTTTATTCTAACCTCCTGAGAGCTTTTTTTTGGTGTGCATTTTTAATTTCTCATAAAAACTAAGCATTGTCATTGAACACAAAATACTTCTCTGACCACTAGACGGTACAGTAACTGTCCCTGAATGAGGAAAAAAGGTCTAAGTTGAGCAAAATAAAGTGTTGTGGTGCAGGGAAGCCAAATTTTAATGTCCCCATATGAGGACGCACAGGCTAAGTGGTGTAAATAGAAATGTTTTTCTTCAAATGTTGTTGTCACGTCAATCGATTTGCATTTTTCTGCACTTTCATATTTGCATACTTTGGTCAACATGTTTGTCTAATAGCTAAATCCTCTGAACTGTCAACAGGACCTTCAGGATCGAATGGGAGGGGTCTTTGGTTGGAGGGTGTTTCCGTGATGTTCCTCTGTTCGTGATGAAAGCTGAAGAGGTGACTGAGGAGCCTGTTAGCAAGTTTTGCTGTGCTGCATCTCAAAGAGCTCGATGGACTACAGCGCCCTGCTTTCATTAGAAGGAGGTCCGAATGTTTCTGTAGCCTCACTTCCCACAGGTGACACTTGAACACTGTGGAGAAGCTGTATGAAACCCTTGATCCAGAGCAGTTATACCACATTAAGGTCCTGGAGGTCAAAAGGGTAACCTGGTTGTTTCAGGCATTCATGAGGCTACTGATGACAGACAATCTATTTAGTGACTTCCATTAGAGTCAACACATACTAGGTAAAATAAAAGATGTCACAGGAGTTCTTTGTTCAGCCTCATGACTGTGTGCTGTGCTGGAAGTGATATACACGAGACAACCAGTTTAAACCAAACCTATCACCAGACAAGAGCATCAACATTAGACAAAATATAAAGTAAATTTATTTTTTTAATCTCTAGGTTGAAGTGTGAAATCAGAGAGACACAAGCTTTAATGCTGAGTATAATATGTATTGAAACTGACTGATAAATCAGAGCCCATGTGGACATTTAAATGATCTAAGAGCTGCACTTGCAGGAGGCGGGACACCAAGAGGCCACGTCGCTGTGCGTGCAGCCCCACTCCTGCTTCAGATCAGCGCAGTTACTGAACTGATCAACGTAGGGACAGGGGTTAGCTGGAGGAGACAGAGAAAAGGAGAAAAAAAAAAAATAATATTGAATATTGAATAACAAACAAAGTGACATAAAGATAAAGTCTTCCAGTGCTGTATTTGACACTTACTGCACAGTCCGTTCTCACAGTTCCTGGGGCAGGCACCACAGGCATGTCCTAATTTGTAGGGGTGAAGAAACTGGTAGTTTCCACTGTAAATGTGATCCAAAGCATCAAATGTTAAACATAACAGCAAAATAACTTGTATAAAGGAAAAAAATACTTTGGAAGTAGATGCAAACTGCAGTTTTTCTTCTCATTACTGCAGAGTAGTAGTGCTTTTGTTGCATCAACTATTTAGTATTTATCTTTCAAAAATGACAGGTAAACCACAGAGTGCTTCTTATGATGTTTTTGATATTACTTGTATTCGAAATAGGCACTTTGTTGGATCCATTTAACTTAATGAAGACAAACATTCATGTGAATATTCACTAAAAATGAGAAAACATGTCAGACTTTCCATTGAAAAAAGGAAAAAGGTCTGTACTTACGGTGGGCAGTACTGGCAGACATAGAAGTATTCGTATTTAGAGTTGGGGCAGTGGGCCAAAGCACAGCCAATCTTGTGGGACTTGGCCCAAACGACCTGTGCAGACAACAACAGATAGGATACGAAATCATCAGGAGCTCATGGCATTAATGTGTGTTTGACTTGGTCCATTCGTATGCAAGTTAGTGATTTCAATGCACCTGTGTGAAGTGTCCGACCACTCCTCCGTTAGTGGATCCCTCTCCGTAACGCCAGTCCTTTATCTCGTCGTACCAGGTCTGGATTGCGTTGCTCCAGGAATCCTTGTAGCTGGCCATCGCCAGGTTCTCTCCACAGCCACTGCCTACAATCAAAGACCCAGCATGAAAGGAAATCCATCATCTCCACTGCACACTGTCTTAATACTGTCTTTGTAAACGGCAGGAAGCCTGAGCAACTCTCACTCTCGTGGCCACATAATGTGCGGTTCAACAGTGATGTTACACTCCTACACTACAATCCACAAATGTACGTAACGCGGTAGTTCTTGCTTATCTATGTGCTTGTAAAATGAAGTGCTAAAATAAACTTACCACTAATCGTTCTGTCGCTTTCAAGGCTGTGATTCATGGAGCAAGTTTTGGCCCATTTCAGAGCATTGGCTGCAGCTTCATAGTCCCAACTCTGTGGGGAGCAGAGGACATTAAATATCAGCACATGGAGACCACCACAGCTCTTTTACTGCAGGAGAGAGAATGTGCAATATCAAATAAGCACTAATAAGATAGATTAAGTGAGAATCCATGTGAAGCTTTATATGCTTTTAAAATTTTGATTGTCATCATGTTACCATTTTCAACATGTCGCTAGCAGCAGGCTGAACATTTCTCCTCAGGGTGTTGTGTTTGTTTATAATCTCCCACTCGTCTGCAGAAGAGCCCACAATGGTGCCTGAATAAACACAACACACACACACACACACACACACACACACACACACACACTTTTTGTGAAGTATGAATATACTAATTGTTACAATAATAATAATAATTATTATACACACTCACCCTCTGACGAGTCTGTGTTCTCCTGGCAGTCCGAGCCTAAATAAATAATTATAAAACAAGATTTTGTGACGTTTGCATGTGCATGAATGTTTAAAAAGTCTAACAATAATAATGAATGCCATCACTCACCCTGCAACAGGTACGGTTTTTGGAGACGAGAGAGAAATAATGGTTAATTTATGTCACATGGGATGCAAAAATAAGAAAATATATGTTTAGATAAAGCTAGATTTAAAAAATAAATAACAAATGCAAGAAATATACACAGAATACCTGCAAAGCAACGAGGCCCAAGACACACAGGAAGCTCAAAGTGTGCATGGCCATGGCTGAGTCCAGGACTGTTAATCAGTCTGAGAGACAGTGTGCTTTGTGTAAGACCAAACAGACACATGATGCATAAACACACCTACCACAGGGGGCATCCTATTTTTCCAAAGAGCAAAATGTCTCTGATAGATAATATTATATGATATTAAAAAATTCTGCTTTAACTTTATTATCCTAAAGAACACGTCGCTTTGTTTGGTTTAGCCTGCTCGGGTTGTAAAGCTTCCCGCATTCAAATCTGCAGACAGACAAACAACCTAAGGCCGAGCCTCAGGTTGTTTGGATGTTAGGGAACAATTATCAAGAGAGAGGGCTGAATAAACAAATGTTTCTGCACGGTTCCCCCTGTTGATTTTGAGTAATTATAATGAATTATAAGAAATTTACCATAAAGAAATATTTGTAAATATAAACTGATATTACAGATTTTTTATTCTAATTCTAAGCATTGTGGTTTCATAAATAAAAATGTTTTTCTTGAAATGTCGTTGTCAACTCAGTCGATTTGTATTTTTCTCCACTTCCATATTTGCATGTTTTTGTCTACGTGTTTGTCTAGTAGCTAAATGCTCTGAACTGTGTCAACAGGACCTTCAGAAGACCCCTCCCATTCCTCAAACAGACTCTTCACTCTTCCAACAGGATGTCAAACTGCATCCTGCTAGAGACATACATAGACATCTATCTGCAAATATATTAATATCCTCAAGGAGCCACAGACACGATTGATTGCTTCTCAGGACAGTATAGGCAGCAGCTATCACAAATAAAGTATTTGCCATGACTACAGTCCTCCTTTCTTCAGGCCTTTATCGATGTGAGTGATCTATGGTATATGATGAAGGAGATCTGATGTCAGTGGGGCTTTTTATAATGTTGGATACCTTCCATAATTGCAAAGGGTTTGCTCATTGTCAGTGTTTATTATTAACCACAGCAAGTAGGTGCGGTCTCATACTAGAGTTGTTTCTTGGCTCAGCTTTAAGAAATCCCTGTGGAATTAACTTTTCCTCTCCACTCCGGGCCAAATCCCGTCCTGTAATATATGTTCTCCTTCCTCTCACAGTTTACACCTTACATACAATCAAAGGGCACTTGGCTCTGCAGGCGGTGTTTGTCCAGAGAGGTACTGTGCCAAGGTAAATTTCCTTTTTAATCTCTGCTGATAACCGAGCAGGTCAAACAGGTTGTAGTAGTAACAAATCAGAGGGACACAAGCTTTAATGCTGAGTATATTTATTGAAACTGTCTGATAAATCAGAGCCCATGTGGACATTTAAATGATCTGAGTGGTGCACTTGCAGGAGGCGGGACACCAAGAGGCCACGTTGCTGTTGCTGCAGCCCCACTGCTTCTTCAGATCAGCGCAGTTGTTGTACTGATCACTGTAGGGACAGGGGTTAGCTGGAGGAGACAGAGAAAAGGAGAACATTAATGGATGCATACATGGCTACAACTTACCTACCAGCCTAAACTATAAAATAATGAATGTGTAAAGGCTAACACATTCCAGCATCCCTTTGCTATACACACACAAACACCGCTGTCGGCTGTGATATTGTAACAAAGTGACTGTTACCCTAACTTTAAATAAGTCTTCCAGTGCTGTATTTGCTACTTACTGCACAGTTTGTTGTTGCAGGCATTGGGGCAGTCAGCGCAGGTGCGTCCAGATTGGTAGGGGCGAGCGTACTGGTAGTTTCCACTGTAAATGTGATCCAAAGTATTGAATATTAAACATGTGATGTTGAGGAAAATAGTGTTGTTTCTCCACTGTGTTCTTTTGTTCCACGAACTTAATAATCTTCTTTCAAGAATAACAATAATAATAACCACAAAGTGCTCCTAATGATTGATGATGAATTTGCTAAGCATTTATTATCAATACATAGCTAATGGATAATAATGGATAATGGAGTTCTGTACTTACGGTGGGCAGTAGTGGCAGACGTAGAAGTACTCGTATCTAGAGTTGGGGCAGCGGGCCATAGCGCAGCCAAGGTAGTTGGACCTGTACCAAACAAGCTGTGCAGACAAATAAGATGAGATACAAAATCATCAGGTGCTCATGGCACTAATGTGTGTTTGACTTCATTTGTATGCACGTTAGTAAGAATGAACAAGTGTTGTATAAACTGTGATTTCAGTGCACCTGTGTGAAGTGTCCGACCACTCCTCCGTTAGTGGATCCCACTCCGTAACGCCAGTCCTTCACCTCGTCGTACCAGGACTGGATGGCATTGCTCCAGGAGTTCTTGTAGCTGGACATGTACAGGTTCTCTCCGCAGCCACTTGCTACAATTAAAGAGGAGGAGAGAAGGATAACATAATAATATTACATAATCGGTGTAAAGTTACATCATATGACTCATTAAAATGCCTGTGGAAGTTAAGTAACACAGTAGTTCTTCCTCATCTTTGTAAAATGACAGTGCAGCTGACTGTTTGTAAGGTAAGGAGGTGTTATAATACTTACAGCTGATCTCTCTGGAGCTGGCAGGGCTGTGTTTCATGGAGCAGGTGTTGGCCCATCGCTGAGCGTTAGCTGCAGCCTCTTTGTTCCAGCTCTGTGGGTTGCACATGCAGGCAACTAGAGTAAATACGCAAGGACATCTCCAAGTATTGTTTGTGTATCAAATCAATAGAGAGATGTTACCATTTGCAGCATGTCGCTAGCAGTAGGTTGGACACCTCTTCTCAGGGCATTATGCTTGTTCACAATCTCAGACTGCTCTGAAGTAGAGACCAGGATTGTTGCTGAATAAACACACAAAAAAGAGATCTTGTAAATATGAATTTTGTGTTTGAATCTGTGTGAATACACTGAATGTTAGTGATAATATTATGTATGCATAATATTTCCAAACACTCACGGTCCTTCAGGGATGGTTTCCAGAGAGAGAGGGAAAAAAAAAGGTTAATTCATTGTGCATCAAAAATAAACAAATGCATGCTTAAAAAAAGATTTTAAGTTGATAACACAATAAATATACAGATAATATAATTCCCTATTAGAGAGGACATTTCATCTCACTTACCTCGAAAGGCTCTGCATCCTCTGCCAAGGTGCCAGGCACCTGGAGAGCAGCAAAGAGGCCCAAGGCACACAGGAAACTCAAAGTGTACATTGTCGTGGATATGTCCAGGACTGTTAACCTCTGAGAGCCACCGTGTGATTTATATACTCATGACTCATGACGTGCCACACGATCAAATGTTTGCGTGGCACCTGTGAAAAAAAAACGCTGTGGGAAACTGCAGGTCTGTGTTTACATTGTACATATGTTCTTATGTTCCTCACAATGGCTGTGATAAAGAAGTATGGAATATGTTCTGTATGTTCAAGGTTATGATAAGAGGGCCTAAAATACCAAGAGGAAAAATGGTATCTAAATCGGATGTTGATAATTAAAAGGTTAAACTAACTGTTTGGAGCGTTGATAAGATTTATAAATACTCAGCTTATGACGATCTTTTTGACGTGACAAATCTTCTAACATGCTTTATCATTTATCATCTTGATAACCACAGGAAGATAAAGGTAAATTTGTATTTCAGCCAGGTGAAACAAGCGAAGCAATTAAGATGACAGAACACTTTATCATTAAAAGATCACGAGATCTCTTTATCAAACCAGACTGTGTGTCTAAGCTCTATATAATATTGACTTTGCAATGACTTTGACCATTTAATGGTGTCATACAGTGTTATCGCTCAAATATACACAAGATATGATTGTACATTTACTCAAGGAGTACAAGTTTGAGGTACTTGTGTGTTCTTGAAAATATTTTGACTTCTCTAAATTGATCTTCCAACTATAGTTTGACATAGAAAACTTGAATATGAAACTTTGTTATGAATTAAACCCAAAAGTATATAGACTTAAAGAAATGAATAATCCAATCAAGTCCCTTTTTTTATGTTAAATGTACCATGTCATAATATAATCAGTCTTTGATTTGGTCTCCCGCTTAACCAGTCAGTTGAATCCTCCCCGTGTGAATAATCTCTTGATTACTCGGATAAGGAAATATTGGAGATTCTGCAGCGTATTAACGCAGAATTCAAAGAGCTTGATGTTGACTCCTGGAGCTTCAACATTAACCCACTCCAGTGAAATCCTCTGCCAACCCAGGAACGCACTGTTTCAAAATCATCCACCTGCCCTTCAGACTGTATTCCCACTTGCTGTATAGATAATTACCCCATTAAGAAACCTTACTGAATCCCTCTGTTTTAATTTACATTTGGAATACAAAAAGAAAACAATGAAGAATATGCATAAACTTTTTAACAAGTAAAAAACAAAGAGTTATTCAGTTTATGCCACTGGGAGTCAATTATCAGAGTCAAAGTTCGGTCAAAGTTATCCATGTATTGCCGCCAAGTCCAGCTCAGTGGAAAAGAATCTCTGCGCCAATAAATGTTGTTGTTACTTTCAGTTTAGTTCTAGTGAGATTATTGTTGTTCTCTCCTGCTATGCTAAAAAAATGCCATTCATAGGATCTGGCTGAATCACCAATTTGAAAACATCTGACAGTGAAGACTGAATCTGTCACAGCTGGAATCTACATCTGGCAAGAGTTTAACTTTGGCCACGCTGGCCACAGATTGAGGCCTGATATTTTCAATTGATACTGCTCTGGGTAAGGTCACCATTGACGTACTGCTCACTGCCAACTCAGCTGACCACAGTGTCTGAATCAAACATATGAAAAACTATGGCATCAGCGATGTGGCTCTGGAACAGGTCGGTCTGTTATGCTTGGAGATGCCTTCTCCTTTCATGCTCCTCTTCTCTTTTTTGGGGTCCCCCAGGGCTCTATTCTGGGTCCCCTCATCTTTATTATATACATGCTACCCCTGGGACAAATCATGTGTTGACTTAGCAATTTTCATTGCTATGTGAGTGACAGCAACTGTGTGTTCCTTTAAAGCGTGTAACCACTAGTGTCCTGCATCACTGAAATTAACAATCTCGCCTCTAGTCTGGATGCCTTATCTAAAATCGGTAAAGGACCAGTGTGTAGGATTTAATGGCATCTAGCAGTTTCCTTTTCAAAGTTTTCTTTTGATACTCAAAAGTGGTGCAGTCCTGCTTTTTCCAAATTTTTTACCTAGATCAGGTCTTTCCTTTCCTCTGCAGATCTACAGAAGCTTATTCATGCCTCTTGCCACTTTATTCTGGCATCAGCAGGCAAAACATGCAAAAACTGCAATTCATAACAAAACACTGCAGCCAGGAGGAGAAATCACATAACACAAAACCTTACTGCGCCCTACTGGTTACCTGTAACAATTGATCTTGAATTGCATTGAATTTTTATGTAAAATTTGAATCTGTACTAGTAGAGTGTTCTATCCTATACTTTAATAAATCAAAATAACTAACTAGACGTGCACTGAGCTTCACTTCTTCTTTTATTCTTCTCATTGCAACAACTTGTAAATCACACTACTTTCCTCTATGTAACAGTTTTGAGTTTGTTTCTGTGTTTCCTGTTTTTATTTTGTAGTTCCACCCTGTCTGTCTTACTTCCTGTCTTGTTTCCCGCCTTTTCTGATTTTTGCACCTGCCCCTGATTTGTTTCACCTGTCCCTGATTAGTCCTGTCTATTTAGTTCCTGTGTTTGCTTTGTTTCCTGGTCTGCCCGTTTTTGTCTGTGTGTATCATGCCCTGTTTCTCTGTGTCCTCTCTCTGAGTTTTTGCCGCTTTTGATTATTAAAGTTAGCTTTCGTTTACCCACACCTGCCTGCATTTGACTCTTTTCCTGTAACCTCCCCACTCCTCCGTGACACTGTAGCACTCTCAGTCCCTTTCTCAATGCAACAACACAACATAAATAAAGCGGATGATAAGATAAAATAGACTTTATTGATCCCACACCTTGTTGCAGCAGCTCACAATACACAAGGCGGATAAGAAAATACTCATCAATAAGAAATATACAGTGCTTAACAAATTTATTAGACCACCACCTTTATGCCCAAATTTGAGCCGGCTCACTGGGCTTCTCTGAGAAGTCCGAAATTAATCAAGCCTAACATTCAACCACTAAAACTAATTCTTCTGTTCAGGAATGCAAGAAAATAACTATAATCTGACATCTCAATCAAGAAATAATAATATTTTTTTCTTTTTTTGTGTGTGTGTGTGAAACAGTAAATTGGAAAATTCAATAATAATTATATTTTAGCATTAAAAATATCATTTTGGTTAAAGAGCTCTACGTACTGGTGTATGTAAAAACTGACTCTGGTAATAATTTAGGGCATATATATATATATATATAATTATTGGCAATATTGATTGATATTAACAGTTACATTAAAATAAACTAATATAACATCGATATATTCATATGAAATAACGTGTAATAGTTACAGATTAATTTTAATTAATATAAGTGTTGCATATTTATATTAATTAATATAATTAAGGTTGGTACAGCGTGTGCTGTGTGTTGTTCTGCTCCCCTCCTGCGATGAACACTTGTAGGTACAACACGCGCAGTGAGCATGCGCAGAACCGTCGGTAGCCTGTATTTGTTCCCAGACATCATCATCATCATCATCATCACAGGTTGAACGGATCGTCCTCTCTTCCTCTCGCGGAGGGGCTTCTTTTTACATTTTATTTTCTGCTCTTTATTTTTTACCTCCTCCTCCTCCTCCTCCTGACTCTGACTCTCACTGCTGCTGCTGCTGCTGCTGCTGCGGTGTAATAAAAACCAAAACAACACGGAGGGAGTAGAAGCCATAAGATGAAGAAACGTTATGTGGACGCGAGCAGGCTACGGAAAATGAAAAAACTGAAAATAACGGAGAGGCTGTCTGAGAGGTAGAGAAAGCTCCGGGGAGCGAGCCGCGTCGCCTGGCGTGGGCTGCTTTTGTTGTGGTGCTCGTCTTTGTGTGAATTTCAGCCGTCGTCACCTGTCTGTGTCTGCACATCCACATCACATCACTTCATCTCCATGTCCTTTGTGTTTTGTGTTTGCACACCGAAATCCACCGCGGAGCTTTCTAGTTTTTTTTTTTTAAACGTGCTGAAATGTTGAGTTACTTCAACACGACGTTTGTTTACAGAGAGACACAAATCAGCTGCAGCCGTGCAAGTTAACGGCCTGCTTTCCTCCTCATCTTTGCTTTGTGCTACTGTCTCCTCCTGCATCCTCCAGGAAGAATTATACACTCAATTAACGCATAATGCCCACGGTGGAAAATAATAACAGCTGTATGTTTCCGTCTAGGCTGAAGGAAAGCAGCTCGTCTTGAGCCTGAAAGCATAATTTGAAGGCGTCTAGACACAGTCCAGACAAGAAAAGATCGCACCGGGAGAGAGAAACCACTTGTTTTCATTGTGCATCCTTTCAGTTTAATATCTTGTATATTAAAAAAATATTAACAGTCTTCTTTTGAGGCTGTTTTCACGAATTCACTAGAAAATTAGTGCTAATTTTTTTTATTGTGGAATAACTTATATTAAAAATGCCTGCAAGATAAATTAAAATACTGTTATTTGGCAATATTGCAATGCAGATTTATTATTTTTTAAATGATTTAAAATATTCCAGCCTTCCCTTTATTTTTCTGCTTGCTCTTAAATATTAAATTGTGCTTTTTATGTTGGATGTTTTGCTATAATTAAACACTCTTTCAGTAACATAAGGCAAATATGAACTTGTATGAAGAATTTAAAATGCTATAGTCCTCCTCCTTTCAGATAAAATATAGCTTTTTTTTATCATTGTGGAATAACTTGCTTAATTAGTATCTATTATAAAATATAGTATAAATAGCGGCGGCATTAAAAGGGATGTTTAAACTACGAGGAGTCGGATGCTGTGGTGCTCCCTCTCTCCTCCAGATGAAATATTGCCATGGTTACCAAACAAAGAAGGGGTGATGTGATAGCAGCCTATGGATGAGCAGAACAAAGGAGGAAACCACAGCCCCTGTTTGGCTCGTGGTCGCCTAATAAAAAAACAGTCATTGTTCTTCTTTAGCAACTCTACTTAAAAGGACGGACCGCGTTTCTAAAGATGCAGCTGCTCAATTATAGGTTTTAGCAACGTGCATCCGATTCACAGTCTTGTGTTTAACGCCTCGGCTTGAGAGGCTTTGCTGCATGTGAAATGTCTTTGTTTACTAGAGTCAGAAGCTAGAGTACAGATTTGTTTCCAACACTGATGGACTCTGTCTTTTTTTGCAGTGCGTACACCGTCCTGAAGTTTATGATGATGTGGACGCTGGTGCTGCTGGCAGATTTCATCCTCGAATTCAGACTGGAGTATCTGTGGCCATGCTGGCTCTTCTTTGGGAGTGTATACACTACTTTCCACTGCCATGGGCTGGTGAGAACCCCTGTCACGGTGTGATTTCGGCCCCAGATGATGATAATCCAACAGTTTATACTGAATATTGACTGAAATTCATGTTGTTTTTTTTCCTTTTGTTTGCAGGTTATTTGTGTTGTTTTTGTTTGTGCTGCCTTCACTCTGGACATCTTTTGTTTAATTTTTGTCCCTTTGCACTGGCTGTTCTTTGTGGCAAGCACCTATGTATTATTTAATTACATATGGCACACAGGTGAGTATGCGGATTATTGTCGCTGTTGCTCTGTTTTCACCCAAACACATGACAAATTAAACCAAATTCCTTCCTCCTCTCATAAAAATAAGCTTTGTTTCTCATGGAAAAGCTGCTTTTTTTAGTGATTACTTGATATGTTTCTGCAGAGAAGGGCATCTGTATATCGACGGTGTCCCTGTGGATTCTGCTCGTGTACACGGAGGCTTCGCTTCGACTCAAAGACCTTAAAACCTCTCATGCCAATCTGTCTCATCTCTTTGCTGCACACTGGTATGTTGATTCAATACGAGTCACCATTTCTTTTATTACGAGTTGGCCCTGATGTTTGTGCACCGTAAATTACGGGTGCAATTTCATTTTCATGCCACTAGCTAATGACTAATCAAGTTATCAAAATATGCACGAATCTAGCCAAACTACTGAGCCAAGATGTGTTTATGTTCTAACTGTGTTTTCTCCTCTTTGTGTTCACGTCCAGCATTGGATATCCTGTAGTGTATCTGGGGTTTTATGCCACCTGCTATTTCACCAACATCTTTAAGCTGCGCATACAGAAAGCGGTGCAGAGCGAGAATGACTTCCACATGCACCTTCTGCAGCACTCGCTCCCTCCAGGCCTGCAGGTTTACCCCAAGACGGGCACAGATGGCAGCAGCAGTGAGTCTTCTGCACTGTCCATTTGTATACACTTTGTATCTATCCAACAACCAGCAGGATGATTCTAATTTCATTTTGTTTCACTCGTACTTTTAATGCATTATTTACTGGATGTCAGTTAGGGAAGGAGTACAGATGAGTCAATCCTGCTTATTTAAGTGGAATCCTTTCAACTACAGCAAGTCTTTATAGCAGCCTTAATGCAGCATTGATCTTTTGAAGACTGTAAATCATTATGTAAAGTAATAATAGAGTGATTGCATTGACTTGTTTTGTTTCTGTCCGTTCTTGCAGGCTCAAAATGGAAGATAAAGCCTGAGTCGACTCAGTATCAGTGTCAGAACAGCGCTGTGGTGGCCCACGACGAGGGACACACCGTGGACTGCCTCCAGATCCGCAGCGAGGAGAGAGCGGCGGAGAAGGGAACACAGGAGGTGAGGTCAGCCGAGTCACACCGGCGGCCGTCACCATCCAAACCTGGCGAGTCCAGAGATGCTCTCCACTGCGGGGCAGGAGGACCAGAATCCTCCACGACCCCGGAAAATCTACCTCAAGACGAGCACGGAGGCAAAGCCACGCGGGCGGCCAAAAGCTCCTCGCCAAAAGCCCGCAGAGGCAGCACGAACACTCCTTCACCACCTGCAGGGAGGACTGAAAAGAAACAGAGATCCAGCTCCAAAACTGTCAGCCCCAACCGGGACGTGACAGACAAGAATGCCACAGCAGCTCAGAATTACCACACTGAACAGATGACCAAGTACGGCACTATTAAGTTCAGAAAAACAGGCATAAAAAATCAGTGAAATCAGAGCTAAAAGACGTCTTTCTTTCCCTCTAACTTCTCAGGCTGGAGCAGGAGCTGAGGAGGCTGAAGGGCGAGCTGCAGACGAGCAGGCAGAGCGAGCAGGAGCTGCGAAGTCACATCTGCAACTTGACCAACAGCGAGAGGAGCCTGAGGCCGGAGGTTTCCCTGCTCAGACAATCTAACATGCTGCTCCAGAGCAAGTGAGTCCTCCACCAGATCCAAAAGCCTGTCTTTGGCTCCCTCTGTGGGCTGGTTTACATACGACAGGAGTCTATAAATAAAAAAAGTAAGACTGGGATGGATGCAAGCAGGAATGCTGCTCGAACTGTGGTTGATTTAAGTGGTTTTGGGTGGCTGATGGATCTCTTTTTAATCTGGATCATAATACATGAGGTCATATTTCATGTTGAGGGACTGTGGCTCACAATTCTCATCAACAAGAGAGAAAATATTGTACATTTATTACTTTTGATAGATATTTTGATGTGTCTGCTTCTTTGCATTTGACCAATATTAGCACTAAGCTCTTAAAATAATATAAAATGTCCATCACACAAGTCTAAAATTAGATTTTCAAATTGCTTTCTTAGTCAAAAACCTAAAAATCTTAAATTTACTGTGAAAAAAGACCAAGAAAAACAATTTAATATACGTATGAGTCACGTTATAGAAGCTGGAATGTGTAAAGTTTGAGCATTACATAGACGATTAATCCATAATTTGCTGCCGAGTCATTTTATGCCAGTTTTATCTCGAGAAACAGAAAGCACATTTAAAACTGTGCTGAAAAAACGAGTTAGCTCATCCAGTCTGCACACATTTACCACATCAAATCCACATCCACCACCCAGAGGCTTTAAATCTTGTTTGACATGAACATGTTATGCACAGTTTTCATGAGACATGCTCCAGTTTTTAAAGCCAGGTGCTCTCCTGTGACTCAACTCAACTGAGCATGATAAGAAACACATTTTCCTGCCTGTGCTCGAGGCGTTCTTCTGTATTTTGATGTGTCAGTGAGGCACTTCTTCATGGTCTTATTTTTGACATGATTTAAAGTGAGTTCAATGCTTTTCTCCCCCCCCCCCCCTCAGGATCTTGTGTCTGACTAAAACCAAGCAGAGAGACAAACAGAGCAGCGCGATGCTGGAGAAGAAGACCAGAGCAGAGACCGAGGCCAGACTCTCCGTTGAGAAACAGTTGGCTGAGCTTCAGGCTCAGAAACTGGAGGAAGCAGCAAGTGCAGCACGGAGTCTAACAAACAGGTAAATCACACACATCAAACCTTTAACCTTGTTACTGCAGCACCTCTGTGCAGCTGGATCTTGCAAGAAACAGTTTGATCCATACTTGTTTGTTTTCTTTCCGAGAGTTAGGTAAGGAGTTCGATACCACTCTCATGTCTCGCTAATGTGTGCTCAGTATGAAGATCGATAGCTTGGCTGCCTCCAAATGTAAGAAAATCTGCCTTTAAGTGCCTCTAGCTCACAAATTAACTTGTTATAGCTCATTTATTTAATTAATAATTAGTACAAAAACACCATTTGTGTACTGAGTATTTCTTAGAAGTCATTGTGTCCGGCCAAGAAATAGTCCCGGACATAAATGCTGTTAAAGCCACGTGTTTTTGTTTTTGTATGCCCGTTAATTAGTGAGCTTTAGAGCTACTAATAGGCAGATATGGACGGAGCCAGGCTAGCAGTTTCCCCCTGTTTCAAGTCTTTGTGCTAAGCTAAGCTAACTGCAATTGTAGCCTGATATCAAAAGCACAGTTGACAGTGGTATCAATCGTCTCAACTAAGTCTTGGGAAGAAAGATGTGGAACTATTCCTTTAATGCATAAATACTGTTTTTACAGATTGTTAATATATTTTATGTCTTCAAACACCAATGTAACAAATGCAAATGTCATGTTTCTTTCTGTGTAAACTGGTCTTCATTTCCAAAATGAACCCCCCCCCCCTCTGTCTCAGCTCAAAACTGTGATTTTCTCCGTCTCCTACACCAGGCAGGAACACTGTGAAACCCAAATGTTAAGGAAAAGAGTTAAAGATCTAGAGACAGAGTACAAACAACTACAGCTGGAGTGTCAAGTGAAAGAGAGTCGTGTGGTAGATCTAGAGAGTGATGTTGAGGTATCTTTTCACACTACTTGGGAATGAACTTGTGAGTTTTTGAGTGTCTTGTGAGTCTCGAGTGCCGCAGTACTTGGTCGTCCTCAGTTTGGTCGTGTAGTTCTTTTTGCTTTTTGAATTGTTGATGTCTTTAATTCTTTGTGTTTGTGACATTTTAATAGAAAACTGAAAAACTGTGGAGACATTTAGCATTTTTATTTTTTTATTTTATTTTGGCCTGCAGTCGACATATTGCACTTTGTCGTCATATCAGTATGCAGTAATATTGTATGGTTGTTTTTGTTGTTTTGACATCGGGTGTGTACGTTGTTGTACTGTGTTGGTATTTGATTTCATCTTAGTGACATAACTCTTCATGAAGCATGCTGAAACAGGAGCCAGGTCTTTCATAAAAACATCGTACTGCCTCCCTCAAAAACTTTTAAAAAAGTCAACGTTAACACAGAAAGAATCATCCCCTCGCAGTATCTCTGTCATGTTTTTTGAATGGCTGGCCAACTCATCATCAGTGTGTGGTAATTGTTTTCTCCGTGGTGCTTTGGTTCCCTAAGTGAATAAACACGTAAAAACTTTGCTGAAGTTTTAAAAAAAGGCAAAAAATACTTAGGAAACCAAAGCGCCGACTCCCTCAGGTGTTCACCACACGAGGTTGTTTGATGTTTTTTTCAATGTTTTACACGTGTTCTCACTGTTTTAACGTGTGTTTTTGGACTCAGGCTTTGGGAAAGTACCGCAGTGTGGAGAAAGAGACAGACATGCTGCTGTCCACTCTGTCAGCCATGCAGGAGAAAAGCTCAACATCTGGAGTACAACCTGAGCGCAGAGACTCGCATCAAACTGGACCTGTTCTCGGCTCTTGGAGACGCCCGCAGACAGCTGGAAATCGCTCAAGGTTCTCGCTCTTTGTCTTTGTGCAGCAAACAGTTACTTTTTTTACTTATTGTTTACATGATATCACCAAAGATTGCATCAGATTAGAGTGTTATCTTGAGGAAAAGTAAACCAGAGTCTGGAAATCTGCATCCAATAGCACCACCAGGTGGCCATAAAGCAGTGTATGCTCCTTTTATCTTCAGGTGTACAATAAATTATTTCCTCCTGATTGCTTAGTCAAATGTTTTAGTGTAAGCTGCACATTTCTGTACACATTTTTGGCCATTACATTATGTTATTTTTCCTAAGCAGCACGACACTTTTGACCATCCCTCCTACAAATTAAATCCAGATTTCACCAGACGTGATGGATGACACATCATAAACTTCCATACATTTATTGTGCAATTACAAGACACATGCACATACAAACTCTGATGTTTCTACAAAATTGTCTAAAGATAATGCTACACAAACATGATGAACATAACTCATTGTTGTCAGTCTGGCTTGAACTTGTTGCACATTTGGTCTTTGGACTAAAAGCCCTGTTAATCTGAGACAGGATTTAAATACTCTACAAAACTCTTGGCTAATCAGAATAGTGTCTGTTACTCTGTGTTTTGATGTAGATTTGTTGAATGGTTATTAAGTCGATTTAAACTGCCACATATCAGGAATATGAGGAAAACTTGAGAGAAGAGAACAACTCCTATGAATCCAACATTTCAAACATTACCCTCATAAATGGCTTGACACATCCACCCTCTCATATATTGCCTTTGTCCGACAGATAAAGTGATGAAGCAGGACCGGGAGATCAGGGAGATGAAGCAGAAGATTGCGGAGGTGATGGCCGTCAGTCCCGGCGTATCCTACATGGCTCCTCGGCCTCCGGTGCCGCAGTATCTCACCAAGTTACTCAACTCTGAGCGCTACATGCTGAATCCACGAGCACTGATGTACCAGTGTTTGAAGAAATAAAGGATGTCGTCGCCTTTTTCAGACCCTCAGACCTCTTTGGCAGAACCCCCGCGTCATAAAACATGACAGGGCGGGAAAAGGGTCTAATGGATTTTTTATTACAGAGCTAAATGACACCATGAAGTCATCAACTTCCAGCCATGAGTGGAACCGGAACGATCCTCCACAAGTCGAATGCCTTTTTGCCGCACTGATGGTGCTAACTTGACATCATTATATACATTTCACCACATTCAGACACATCAAGGGTTGAAGAGTTTCACTCCAGAATAAGACATCCGATATGCAGAGCTACTCTAAGCACATTTTCTTCTGCTGAGTCGTCCTAACAGCAGTCGGACGCTGTAGATTCGTCTACATGAAAATCTGCTTTCATTTCTACATATGAGACAAAACAATGAAATAAGTGTCTCCTAAACTCCTGTTAACATTTAGTTCAAAGAAAGCTGGACCCAAAACAAATGATTTGAGGTCAATGAACATGAATTTGTTAGTTCACAGTTCAAACTTTACAGATAAACAAAGTTTGTTAACATACGGACGCACTAACAAGTTACTAACTGTAGCTTTAAGAGACCCGATGACTCTGTACAATATATTTCCTGGCATGAAAGTAAAACTACCCACTCAATATTATTTATGTCTTTATCATAAGTATTACACTTATTAAGTTAGCCTATAATAACCTTTGTTTTGATTGTTACAGAAGGATCTCGACCTGCGGTGAAGTTGACTAAAGCATTCAAACTAATGTGATCAAAATTATTAATATCGTTTATTCCTTTGAGACAAATTATCTTTAATATATATTAGAGAAAAAAAGGATTTAATGAGCTTCTGAACAGCAGATATTTTGACGCGTGTCCGTGACAGTGAGCCAGCAACGCGCAAAACCAGGACCCTGCAACCGAAGCAGCTAAATGGAATTCAGCCATCGATTCATTACGCTGTTTTCTATCGTGATGTCAAAATGTCCTCTGTGGACATTCAGATATTCAGATTTAAGATTTCGTGTTGCGAGTTTATAAAATGTGTAAATTTACACGTGAGAACTGAGAAGCGTTTCTCAAAACGTGCAATGAGAAATTATAATATGGAATTATCTCCGAGCCTTATTTTCAGTAGTTGTGTTTATGGGCTTCTTTTAAAAATAATAATAAACCTTTTTAAGAGGTCCAAACAAATATTCTATATACAATTCTCTCTGATTATAATTATTAATCAAGAATATCAGCATATTTAAGGGAAGTATGCTCTCGTCTGTGCCTGTAAATAGTGGAGTAAGATTATTTGAATTGTGCTGAAATTCAGATGAAAGTTCATCAAAGTGACAATTTAAAATCTAAAAATGTTTTTTGGAATGAGACCCTTCACAGTTGCGGGCATTTCGATTTAACAGGTGTCGTTTTTTTTTTTTTTTTTAAAGCCTGAATCTTTCCGGCTGCAATCTGGGAGAATTTACAGCGATGTTTAATTGTTGGAGCGACCTGATAAAGCTAATGAGATGCAGTAAAAAAAAAAAAAGGAGCTGTGATTATCTCTCTTTGTTTCGACTGACAGATAAACGGATACATCTACGTTTGGCAGCTCTCGGCTACCTGTGATGGCAAACATGGAAAGCGCGAAGAAAAGCTGAACTGAACGGTCGCCAATCGGTTCAGTCGGCCAGAATTTAGACTTTGTCCGAGAGTTAAAGTGGAGTTGTGAATAACGACGAATGGTTTTGACCAAACATGGTTCATGAATTTAATTACTGTGCCTCTATAATACATTACTTTCAAACTGGGAAGTAAAAACACAAATTTAATGTGAAAGAGTAATGTGTTTGAATTGAAGTGCTATGTACTGTTTTTGTAGTTTTTCTTTTGTTTCTTTTTCTTTTTTTTACTCACAGTGTACAGAATTGAAAAATACCCACGCAGCTGAAAAACACTCACGAACTGGATGTCGCCTTTTTTTTGGTAGCTTTTTATTTAGAGTGTGTTTCTAGGGTGTTTTATATATATAAAAAAAATATTTTTTAGTCTTGCTGTACTTTTATTATACTGCTGTAATTTTGTACGGCAACGTGTTTGTCAGCATGAAATGTGTTTTATTCAATTGTTATTCGAGCACACATTGTGACATTAAGTATGTACATGAACACACTTGTACAAGGGCTACAGTTTCTTAAAATTTTGAACAAATAATTCAAACAGTGACGCTCTGAGGGTAGAGATCACGCTCCTGATACACCAGGATGGATTTTTTTTGTATAAATAATTTAAACAGTTGAATTCTGTCTCATTTGTGTTTGTTTGTGTGTAAATTATTTGACTTTACATTTAAAGGAACAATAACTGCGCTTGTAACAGTGATATCCAGTGGTTACAAATTGGTACTGCAGTACAAATTCAGGATCCCAGGATCCAGTGTTTTTATTCACTGGAAATGATTTTAACATGAAATATAGTGAAACAAATTTCAAAAGAAGAAACATACTGACTGTAGTATTGTTGTCAAGAAGTTTGCATTTCAGTCGAGCATGTTTTCTTAATCTCTGATGACACAGCATGGTCATTTTATGATATCTTACATATTGTTCCTTTAACTTCATTTTCTGATCTGGTTCAAGGTTTATTTATTGGCTTTTGCTTACACATGAAACAAAACGAGTACTCAGGACCAGCGATGTACACTCAATAGTCTAAAATTAATAGTAACAATAAAATAAAAAATAAAATAATAACAATAAAAGCAGAATAATAAAATAATAAGAGTATAGCATATTTGTATATATCAAAGGTTCTGCAAAGGAAAACATATTCATCAAAGTTTTAGTGTGACTTTCAAAAACCATTTCCCTGCACTGGGAAGCTAACCTTGTGAGGTTGCAGCTGTAACTCAGGTTAGTGGGAAAGCACTGGTTCCCAACCTTCTTGACTCATTCACCGAGGTGCACCCTTCTCAGATTATTTTCTTAATTAAACCCTTCAGAAAAGAAAACATTTTTTTGGAATGTTTTCTAAATTGTTCTCCACACATGCATCCAGATTTAGTGAGCAAGAAACTCAGAAAGCGCCTGAGAAGCCGTGTCATGTAGGTGTTATGTTTTTTTGAATATTCAAAACATTATAAAATAAAGGTTTGACACCAATTTCCAAACAATGCTGACATTTATACAAAATAAGATTTAAAATCTTAAGTGGGCCGAGGATAAAACCCTGTGGAACTCTCTTGCATCTTAACAGACTTTGTAAGACATTGCGCTGCCTCGCCTTCCGTCAAGACGGTGCTGACACCCAGTACATATCAGAGAGTATAAACTCTTGAGTTTTCTTCCAAACATACTCATGAAAGTTGACATTTCTGTATAAATTGTGTGTTTTTTTGCATATTGGTGGAAGTTATGACAAACACAAGAAGATACCAAACAAAGTCCTGAAGTGCTGATAGTGTAAATTTTTATTTCAGGAAGTGAAAAAAGAGGATAAATGCGTTGCAGAAACAGAGCACAGTGTCCAGCATACAGTGTACAAGATGGTTACAAGCATGCCAGGCAGTCCCACACTTGTATCTCGCAGTATCTACAGACCCTATCAGAAGGTAGTCACAGCATCGACTAGACAAGACTGGATCACAGACTAAAATTTCAATGACACCATTTTTCCAAATCATGTAAGTTCCTCCTGTTAGTGTGAAGGAGCCAGAGGCCCCAGGACATTTTCAGACAGGATATAAAAAGTGCACAGCAGTGCAAACTAGCAGAGAGAGAGCCCCAAACGGTTAACACAGAAGCCAGTAACTGAATATCTACGTGGGAGGGCAAGTTTTAGCTCAGAATACCTCCGACATGAAGTAATTATTCAGAGCCACATACGTTGATAATACGTCCTCTTGGATGATAAATTACTCGAATCTATCACCGTGTTGGTTAAAACGAGAACGACTCCTGAAGCGAGCTTGTTGCATGCATCGGTTTCCATTTAGACACAGAAAAGCGTACATGCATTCACCGAACCTGTTGACTAACATCCATCAGATCATGTACCTCAACGCGAGAGCATCTCCACATGGACCTAACCGACCTCTCGTGCGTAAAATGCCACCTATAGACAACTTCTTTTCTTTTTTCTTTTTTATTGACCTCGCCCTAACTGATGAGTGCTGCGATGGGCTACTTGTAAAAACAGAAGCTACAGTAGTTAATTGGACCACAGTCGAGAGACGACAACCCCCTTTTTTTCACAGAAAATAAACTGCTTGATTCGAAGAAAAGAGAGCAACTAAAAGCGTACATTCAAACAACCACCGACCTTAGTGCTGGAAGTGAATTACAGAATACACTCAAGAAAAGATACACAAATAAATAGTTTTGATTTTTTTTGTTTGTTTTCATATACTTTAGCCGCAGCTTTTCAGATCGTGTCGCAGCCGCACGTTTCATGACTATGTTGTATAATTACAGAATTCTGAAGTAAACGTGACGTTGCATCTGTTGCATTACTAGCTTGATTGAGCCTTCGAAAGAAACCAGTACAAGGTAGGAAGATGCCTCACTCGCTGCTCAAGAGAAGGTTTAAAGGATCAGAATTTATCTTACAACAACATTATACACACACACACACACACCTCAGTATGCCGGGACAAAGATTTTTTTTTTTAATACAGACAACTATTTAACAATTTTAAGTAAAAATGTTTAAAATACAGTTTTAATACTGACTTAAGGAAAATACTGCTGTTATCCAGTTTTATGTGGCTTACTTCTAACATTAACTGAAGCCAAAAAGTGAAAACGTTTGTATTTTCCTGTAAGTTGCGACTAAGATTTCCTCTTTTAAAAGAGAAGCAGATGGCTGTATTAGGTGGGAGGGGAAAAAAAACGAAAAAAAAAAACAAAAAACGATAGAAAGCGACAACCACGTAGTGGCAGCTTTTTCCCACCAGAAGATACAACAACAGGCTGCACGATCTGCAACCAGACCAAGGCTTCCTCCTCCGTCAAAGCTTTCCTGCAACTCAGAGGCGGAGCAAAAAAAGCTAGTCCTGTCGTAAGAGGACGAGCAGGGCTGAACGAAGGCCTAATGAGTCCTCCGCTACGAGGAAACAGTCACCGGATTGAGAGAGCCGTTCCGGCTGTAGAACTTTGAGAAGGCCTCTTCGAGAACGGATGCAAGTCGCGGCTGATCACCCTGAAATGGAGAGACAGGGTGGTTAAATAATATGTATTAGGGGCTGTACGTGTTCAGGTCAGCGGGGTCATGATGATGAACTCCCCTCACCTCACTGATGAATCCCAGCTGAACAAGCTCCACAGCCAGCTCCTGCACGCTCTCATCTGAACACAAATACAAAGGCAGTCAGAATACCGACATGGTGGCAGGGTGAAGAGATGTGAAGACACCTAGTCTTTCATTTTTCTTCAACAGTTGCATCATTTTAGTATTAAATAACGTGCCTTTAGTGTATTTCACTTGTTACTCAATTAAAAGGCGCACTCTGTATAGTGGCAGTGTGAAGCAAAGTTTTGATAAACAGCTCTCCACATTGAATGAACTGCATGTTCTACCAGCATCCGCATAGAACACACCAGCACGCACACAAATGCAATCGCAAACAAAGGGGAGGAATGTGATGTACATTTCTACACACAGCAGGCGCGCAGAGCAACAGCAGCATTTCACCAAAAATAGCAACAGCGGACTAAATCGATGTTGGAAAACATTTTAAAAGAGGGAATGAGGCGGAAATCATCTGTCGTGTTCTTAAGCCTCAAGGACAAACACAAATACTAAAACTCAGGGTGACAATGAAGCACAATGTCCCCAGTTTGCATCTGATGGCGACAGTGTTTGGTAAAAAACAAATCAGGGATGTTGAAGAAATAAAGATACTCACTTGGTAACAAATCACAGCTTAAGTGCCTGTTTAATTTATCCTCAAGTTTCAACAGCAGGGTGAGCTGAAAGGAGAACGAGTCGTTTTAAAAACGAGTTCACGTCATTGCGATGACATCATTTTAATCACTCGTCACTCGGACAGAATGGAAACTTACATGATGCTTTGTGCCCTCGTCAACAGGCTCAATATTGCACTGCATCTGAAGGACCTGTAACCATAACAACAACAATAATAATATTGGTAATAAGGCGTAAAATAAGCACGTAAGAGGGCGACTGAACACTGAAGAAGACAACCTGCATACGGCATAATGTCGGTTCTGTGTTTTACTTTACAAATAAACTACAACTTGTTTTCATGCACACAGTGGGAACCTTTATGTGGCCTCTCCAGTGTGATGCGCGTACAGAAATCTGACACGCCTGCACACTCTGCTGCGTTCATAAACAATGACGTGCTTCTTTCCACCTCGTTGTTGTGTTTTTGCTTCTCCCTAATTGTACTCACCCGAAACGTTTAGCGTTATTATTCCCCGCCGTGTCTTGGACAACTAATGAGCTAACTAGATTAATAAAAAATGTAATAATCTCTGCACTCCTACCTTCCTGGTCTCCAGCTCTGCAGGTTCAGGAGTCGGGGTTTTCACTGAGGGGGGAACTATGGGTGACTTCACTGTCTCCTGCTGAGGCTGTTGTGGACACGGGATCCCGAACGCAGTCAGAGGATAGATCCCATTCCTGGTGCATCAGAGAGAAAATGCAAATGATTTCACGGTGTGCAGACGTAACCTGAACACGGGCGGATATTTTGAAACGAGGGTTCTGCAGGTCCAGGCATCCAATCACAGACAATTCAACATCAGTATGTTTCTAAGTTTGCGCCATGCTGTAGCACAGTTGTTGTCTTACCTTACATCTTCCAGGAACTTGTCCAGCTCAAGGGCAGGAAACTGGGAGAGCCTGAAGCAAAAAGAAAAACCTGTTACACATGTTGAATATTCAGGACATCGGTGTTGGTGGTGGTTTTGTGCTTCTCAGACTTACTTCATCTGAACTCCATCTTTGGCCTCAACAATCACCAAGTTAGGGTCCATGTTCTTTGTCATCTCTTCTAAAGCATTCTCTGGAATCATATCTACAGAGAAGACAGCAATCAGATGAGAACATTCACCTATGATCAGGTCATTTTTTTATTTTATTTTGGGATGGCTAAGAAAACACATCATCTAATGCCAGCTGATGAAGTTCCAGTCTTAGGTGTGTTGTAAAAATATGTCAGCAGATTCAATGAACCAGAAACTGCTTTTATACTTTGAGTGTGTGTGTGTTTGTGTGTGTGTGTATTTTCACTCACGCTGGTGGCTGACGATGCAGTGTGCAGCCAGCAGCTTGAGTAAGGGCACCTCAAACAAGGCCTGGTGAAACAACAGCTCCCTAGCTGTGGGTCGCTTACAGGGGTCCACCTCCAGACACTTCTGGATAAATTCCTGAAAAAAAGCATGAGGGGGGAAAGAGGGAACTTTAGGTTGTGGATTTCTCTTCCAGACTGCCATACTTTATTTTTAAAGCTCGTCTCTCTCTCTCTTTCTCACCCGTTGCAACGGGTCCTCTAGGGACTGAATGGCACTGTTTATGGCTTCTTGGGACACATAAGACGAATCTCCATTACTCTGGATTTCCAACACAGCCATCTGAGGGAGGGATTGGACAAAGAAGGGAAGTGATTCATGAGTGCAAACACAAAACTCTGCTGTTACAGAATGCATTTTGAAGACGTTGGTCATCACTGCAGGTCTGATAGTGTCCTTCCTCGACACAGATGTCCTGGTTTCTATTTCTGTGACTGATACTTAACGAACACCACAACAACGCTAAGCATGTCCATGCTGGGGTGACGTTACTGCTAAGAATGCACTGATACGTAGACCAGATCGAGCACATTTTCCATAAACAACAGAACGAGTCCTCTCCTCTCACCTCTAAGGCGCACATTCCAAAGGAATAGATATCCACGGCTGTGGTAACATTGGCAACAGCTGAAAGCAGAAATAAGCCGATCAGTATCACAGAAAGTCTACGACACGCCGCGACAGTATCCGAGACAAACGTGAGCGTCTCACCTCCGTATTCTGGAGCAAAGAAGTGAAGGCTCTTCTGCTCTTCCCGGCAGGTTTTCACGTGGTTATTGATGGTGTCTGGAGCAACTGAAACAGTGGAGGGGGGAAAAGACTTAATAACAACAACACTGATACAAGATTTAGTACTTGTAATAATAGCGAGGGCACCTGTAGGATAGAAAAGACTAAAGAGGAACTCTACCTGAGCCGATCTTGATGAGGCCGTTGTGCTGGATGAAGATGGTGTCGCAGGTCAGGTTGCCGTGGATGATGGGAGGTTCACAGGAGTGCAGGTAGCTGGAGGGAGGTGAACAAAGGTAAAGTGAATAAAAAAGCACTTGTAAGACTGTAAGATCGCTGATTCCCTGCAGTTCCTTGTAGTAAACATATCTCGGCATTTAGACTGTCAATCACAGCTAACAGAAAGAAAGCTCTTTGTTATACTGACCTGAGAGCAGACAGTATTTGTGTGCACCAGCGCTTCCAGGCCTGTCGAAACAAAAAAGTAGGTTACAGAAAATATAAAGTTCATGTAAAATATGTTTACTTCTCATTTACTTTGTTCTAAAATGTGTTGTTGAGTTACTGCGGAGCTTTCACACCTTCTCATTCATGGTCTTGTGGTTCTTCTTTGTCTTTTTCAGAAACTGTTTGAGGCTTCCTGAAGACATGTACTCGGTGATGAAAATAACCTGCCGACACAAAAGAAGCACATCAGGTCGTTACACTCAACGCTTTCTGCACGTCTTGATTAAAAAGCAGGGGGCTGATTTCGAGGACGATCTCCTACCCTTGCTCTGTTTTCTTTGACATCGGCCCAGTACTTGTGGAACTTGACAATGTTCAAATGCTCCAGCTGGATCAAGTTGTCAAAAACTGCTTTGACTTTCTCCTGTGGGAAAAAACAGAAGCGACTGAACATAAAATAATAACTTCACATGTTCTCTAACAATACAATTAGTGCTGTGAGTGTCACATCTTTACTCATGTTGTCAAATTTAAGTTGGATTTACTGTTTCAGCCAACATGTACATTTCTAATGGCGTGGTCTTCTCTTGGACTCTTCTAAGTGCAAGGTCAAACACAGCTTCCTCAGCTGTAGATGTGTGCATTAAATTTCTGTAAATATTAAAACTTCACGAAGGTTTCTTTCAGTCACGTGCAAATTAAAACTGAAAACCTGCCTGTTGCAAACAGTCTTGAACCGATTCCTAAGCAGCTCAAACTAGAGCTGCTGGCAACGAGCCTTGCTCAAGGGCACTCGGTAGCTATCCTACACATAAATACTACTTCTACTTTACTGATTTTATTCGTAAGGCTGGATCTTAAACAAATGTGTCAAGACGGTATACAAAGTAGAGACTTAAATACTTCATCTGGGCTGCTCACTCCCTCCCCTTCATATTTCTAATTCTAAAATTGTTCCTGCAACCACTCAGGTACACTGCGTACTTTGTAATGTTTCTGGCAGCAACAAGTTTGACCACTTGCCTAAGAAGCTTAAAGACAGAAACCGACAGGCGTCTGAATTGTTGGAGAGATCACAGTTTCAAAAAGGAAGCCAGGCTGCCTGCCACACAAAACACATGAAAGCCTCAACACTCGTCCTCTTGCCGGCGAATGACTATCATTATATTTGAACATCAGCTTCAGACGCTGCTGACTGCGTCGGCCGGGCACTGCACCCACCTCCTGTAGTTTAAAATTCTTCCTTTCTGAGAACATGACCTCATTCCACACCACCTCCACTCCTTCCTCGGTGTCCATGGCCAAGTAAGCATTATCAATCCCGGGGACGTTGCGCTGATTCACCTTCAGACAGAAAACAAAACACTGTCACGCGTTATCTGTACGTTTAGGTGAAGGTATAAGTCGACACATCTCACATACCTCTTCTCTGCGTTTCTGCCAGCGTCCACAGGGGCTTTCCTCCAAAATCTCTGACTCATCCTCGCTCTCCTCTTCCTCATCCTCCGTGGCAGCGGTGGCCTGAGGCTGGGTCACCATGGACATAGGTGGGGACACAGATGACACTCCTTGACCTGTGGAGTCCGACTTCACGTCCTGGGCTGTGTCAGGGGTCTGCTTGCTCTCTCCCTCAGACATCTTCTTCTTGGTCGTCAGGCCCAACAACAGCCTGCTGCTGTGTGAGAGACACAAGCACAACATCAGCATCATCATAGTCCTCCCCACCCCAACGACACAACAGCAACACTGGCTCGTTAACTGTTGAGGAAGTGAAATGCTAAACTACGCAGTTATATCACATTTCATAGCGATATGTGCTTAGAGTTTAGCTGGTTTAGCACAGGGAAAAGGCCATAATAAAAACACATGAGCACAAGTAGCACATAAAGGTTTGACATACGTGTTAAAGACAGCAGATGTGACGATGCCAGCTCCAGTTTAACAGACTCCTTCGCCGCCGCAGACCGATATTCCAGTTTGTTGTTTAGTTAGCTTCGTTAGCTTTCCTCAGCTAAGTTTGCAGCTAGCTCCTTCTTGGCTACAGGACGGAGGAGACAGCTTACCGGGGTGTATGCAACACCGTTTTATTCACGTTAAAGTTGAATGTCTCCCGTTGTTTTACTCGGTTGCCAGCTAACTACCCGTTTTAGCTGCTAGTTAGCGACCCGTTTTTTTAGCAGCCCCCGTCCGCCCCTCTGCTGCTTCTCAAGACTGCTAGCCGCTGGCTAACGTGAATAAACTTAACCGTTACGCAATATTTCCACGGTCCGAGACGAGTTTACTGATTAATAACATCACAACAGATGACAGAACACTCGAACAGAGGCAACAAAGAGAGGTTAATGGTGTCATTAACTTTATATATCCTCGAACACACACAAACGGCTGACTGACTTGAGAGCTAGGTTAACATTTAGCCAGACATGATGGCGACAACTTCCAGATGCACTAGTGGTGTGTCGTTCGTGGACGTATCGTTCAATTTGAACAAATCTTTTATATGACTCGAGTAGTCTCAGTGAGTGATTCGTTCATTTTTCATGCAGTACGTTCCCTCGCCACATGGCAGCTGCATAAAGCTCAGTCAGGACAGGAAACAGAAATGATTTAGTTCACGACTCAACGACGTGTCCTCAAGTTTGAGTCTCTCGTTCATTTGTCACATGGCAGGCGGCTCAGCCACAGGGCTGTGTGACAAGCGGTTCGTTCATACAGACTGATTCGTTCATTTGTCACGTTTACATCGCCCACAAGAGGGCTACAGCGCTGCACTTAGTGAATGAACAAAATGAACGAAATGACTCAAAAAAAAGATTAGTTCAATTTACCGTCCGAGAGTAAGTGATCCGATTCAGTAAAAAGACTCGAACTTCCCAACACTAAGACGCACACACACTACGAGTACAGGGCACGTCACAAGCGGAGGGCGGTTGTTGCCAGATACAGTTTGTCCGATCCCCCCTTTCTGCATCGTGCAAATCGTCGGATCGACTTTGTTCTCAGAGATTGGGACGTGGAGAGAGTATCATACAACGTTCATTCAGTTCAGTCTAATTTTATTTACACAGAGTCAAATCATTAAACAGTAGTTATCTCATGACACTTTCCATATAGAGCAGTTCTGTAAGTAAGAGTAAAAATTTTGACATTTCAATTTTGACTCAAAAAGTCAGTCATACATTTGATTTATTGTCTCATAACAATCTAACCCATGATTTTCTAATTCATACTTACCATGTGACATAAAGCAAAGTCAGTCAACTACGCAATTTTGTCCAGAAACAAGAATGCAGGTTTCCCTCAAATCTGGCAACCCCCACGCTCCACAGCCTCCCTTTTCTTATTTGATATGGGCGCAGATTGACAGAGAATTAGGCCAACTGAACACAGAGCTGAGATGAATGGTCGGTTTAGTCAGCCACAACAGACCATTGAGAGGGACGTAAATGTCAAGGCGGTTCTTTTGCCACTAGGTGTCAATATAACTAGATATTATAGATGTTGGGCAGAGGTTTGGAGTAGTTATAATCCAGTCAATCACATGGTGATAAGATAAGTTAAGCTAATATAATTTTAGTTAGAATTATAAGCACTAACTTTAGCTTTATATCCAATAGTCCTTTTAGGTAACATGAACCTAAAAGCATAGTGGACATGCCACTGGATACATCTGACTGTCAGATATTTTGAATTTCTTCAAAAGTGTATCCTCTCTTCAGGTAGATGTACAGATTTCGGGGAATCCTGACCTGACCTGAAAACCTTAGGTCTGGTCAAATCCTCACTTTTGCTTAGGAAGGTTCCTAAACTGGGTGAAAAGACCTGGAAGTATTTACGTAGCCGCCATGATAAGTGCTGTTTGGATTCTCTAAATGTTAAGGAAAGAAGCTTCAATGTGACGGTCAAACCTTCTCTAACTGTGACAGACATCCAGTGTCCTGCAGTTGATCTGTCTTTTGCCATAACTTGCTAATATGTTGGTGGACAACCACCAGCAACAGTGAGCGACCATTCTCACTGTGACACATAATTTTACAGATACTACACTTGATCTTAGCCAAAAGACAGAGAAGCGATTGCTCCTAGCCGTTTCCTGCCCGAGCTAACCTCCTGGAGCTGTTGTCACTAGTCGTGGTGTAGCTGTTGGACGTGTGCATTAGAACAGCTGCTGCTTAGCACCTCCTCCCAAGCGCTCGGTCCCAGTCCTAGTCTCGTTAAGGGCAGCTCTTTTTGATTCTCATAAACGGCAAAGCCTGCCGAAAATAGGTTCAACTCACTGGCGTTCCTCTCCACGGAAGTCTTTAGTAAAAGCTGAATGCCCTATGTAGAGCCAGTGTTTGGTTTGTCTGTTCTGAGCTACTGTAGAAACATGGTGGACTTATTTAACAAAAACAACAAAAACATAATGGTTCTTATTTTTGTTGATGCTAAACTAATGAAAACATAATTCTTGGTTCGGTGGAATCTACACTTTATTGATGCTTTAACTTGCTGCTGATCAAGATGAGGATATTCAGTCTGTTTGTCTTTTCTCTCTCTCTCTCTTTAGACTTCAGACATGAAATGAGGAAAAAAATAAAGATAATATAACCTGATGCAGCTTAAAAAGAACCCAAAATAACTCTTCTTTGACTGTAATTTAAAGGGGGGTAGCACTGTTGGGCGTTTGGACAGGAGCATCTTACGATTGCTGCTCTTTGAAAAGCCGCATTACTGTCAGCGACAATTTAATTTGATCTTTCATCTGCAGCTAACGCACTGAGCCGTCTCACAGTGATTCATGGCCCTGTCTTTTAAATTTTCATGAGTACGTGTCCTTAAAGATGACTGAAACCAGAAGAAACGTTTCAAGTTCTCACTTGTAAAAGAGCCTCAGATTCTTACCAAGCAATGGAAGTAACTGGAGGAATCAGCCAATGTTTAAGTCTGCATGCATGTGCATATTTGTTCAGACTAGTTAATGGGATGCTAACAAGGCTAATAAATGGAAAAGCTGCCCCAGTGGGATCAATGCAGCGTCCTGAGGGGGCTGCTGTCTGGTCCATTAAATGTTTAGCTAACAGCGGGAGTTGTTCACACAACACAGAGGTACCATGATTGAATTCATGAGCATCTGTCCTCTCCGGCACGATCAAGCATCTCTTCATTAGTCTATACTCTGAGGTTTAACTGTTTTATCTTCATATATGTGCTAGATTTTCCTCGCAAACATCTGTATCAGACTGACAGTTGATCATCATCCTGCCGTAAGACACACATGACCTCTGACGGAGACTCCAGACCTACATTGCGGCCTCAGAATTCTTTGGTGGCTTTTAGATTTCATAACACCATCCACACAGTCAAGACATCCAGTGCCTGATGCAGCAAAGCATCCCCAAAACATCAGTGAAGCGCCACCATGTTTGACTGCAGGGACCGAGTTCTTTTCTTTGAAGGCAGCAGATGCCGCTGCTGACAGGCACATAAAAAAGCCCAGATGGGAGTATGGGAGAAAAAACAAAATTATAAACATAACATTAAATCACACACTACATAAAATAAAATAGGAGATTCTTTAATGTTCACTTATACTAGTTTGCATTATAATTACTTTCTTTTCTTGCTTTGCAAAACAAATACTTACAAACGGACACAATCTGGCAAGAGTTTAAATTCTGAATTTATTTTATTTATAAGACTTTATGATCTGAATGTAGTACTTTTAGGTTTATAGGTGTATATGTTTAATTTTTCATTTTTAATGACACTAATGACCAAATTAACTGTGAGGCTTACACACAAAAACATTTTTTTAAACTTATAATGAGAATAATGACAAATTAATTATTTCTCATTTTTGTACAGTAGTTTTCCATTTTTTTTAGAATTCTGCACCAAACTCTGTAAAATTACAGACTTTGTCTGTAAATTAACAAACCAACTGATTACTTTAATTTTACCGTTTTTGTTCGGCAGCTGCTCATTTTTATATATACATTTTTAAAAAAATTTTTATTCTTTACAGTGCAACACACACTCTCTTTCTCATGCACACGTCAGAGACATAAACCATTTTAGGCATTTATGTGTATTTATGAGCAGAAATACACACAAACACACTGCCTGACGTGCCCTCTCTGCTGTCTTTGAACAGCATGTATCTTTGTATTTTTATGCTGCTTTTATGACCAAAAAAATATTAAATTAATAAAAATTGAGCACTGGATTTTATCCCTGGCAGTGTGGAGACAAGTATAATTTAGCAGTTAATTGAAAAAGTATTAAAGATTCAGAGATCTTCTTTTTGGCTTGTGGTCATAATCTTAAAGGTTAGTGGGGGGTTTACAAGCCCTGACAATCAGGGAGATCTGCGGGTGTCGAGAGCCTTTAAATTAACCCGATCAATCAACTCAAACCACAAGCCCCACAATCCCCGCCCCTCTTCGCGCCTGCGCAGAGCCGCGTAAGGGAGCTGTCCGTGTCAGTCGGTGCTGGAAGTGTTTTCGCTGAAGCTGCTTCTCCTTCGCCGGTCCACCGAAACACAGACGGGAGCGATGGAGGAAGAGTTAAAATGCCCCGTGTGCGGTTCTCTCTTCAAGGACCCCATCCTGCTGCCGTGCTCCCACAATGTCTGCCTGGCGTGCGCCCGCAACATCACCGTGCAGACCCCGGAGGGAGAGACCCCGGTGCAGAGCCGAGCGTCGGGCAGCTCTGACTACGACTACCTGGACATGGACAAGATGAGTCTGTACAGCGAGACGGACAGCGGGTACGGATCCTACACACCGTGCCAGCTCAAGTCTCCAAACGGGGTGCGGGTGTTTCCTCCGGCCAACCCCCACCGACACTGCTCCCTCACTTGCCCGCTGTGTCACAGGAGCGTCTCCCTGGACGAGCGGGGTCTCCGGGGTTTCCCTCGGAACCGGCTGCTTGAGGCCATCGTGTCGCGGTACCAGCAGAACCGCGCCGCCTCCGCGTCCTCTTCTTCTTCATCCACCGCGGTGAAGTGCCAGCTGTGCGACCGCAACCCGGTGGACGCGGCGGTGATGTGCGAGCAGTGCGACGTCTTCTACTGTAACGCCTGCCAGCAGCGGTGCCACCCGTCCCGCGGTCCGCTCGCCAAACACCGCCTGGTGCCTCCGAGGATTCCAGCGGCAGGCGGAGGTGCGGCAGGCGGAGGAGGGAGCGGCAGCGGCGGTCAGCAGCCGCCCGCCACCGCGCGGAAACCGGCGACCTGCGTGGACCACGAAGCGGAAAACTTCAGTATGTACTGCTACAGCTGCAAAGCTCCGGTGTGCATGAAGTGTCTGGAGGAGGGAAAACACGCCAAACACGACGTCAAACCGCTGGCTGTGATGTGGAAACAACACAAGGTGAGCAAACACACACTTTAATACACACACACTGAGGCCTAAATGTGTTTAAAAGCCATAATTACATTGATATTATCAACCATTAGGCTACTGCTGAATACCAATTAGCTGTATGGCACACACACACACACACACACACACACACACACACATCATGTATATACACTGTAAAAAAGAAGGTACATTTATAGAATACCCTAAAATTTTACAGTGTTTCTCTCTTTTTTTAGTTGTATACAAACTCAAACCGTAAAATTACGAACATTTTCTGTAAATTAACAAACAAACCTATTTTAATTATTATGCAAGTATGACAAATTAGTTACTTCTCATGTTTGTACGGGAGTTTAGCAAATCATATACAAAAGTCTGTAAAATTACAGACATTATCTGTAAATTAACAACCAAACTGTTATTTTAATTGTTATTCAAATAATGACAGTTGAATATCAATTAACTGTATGGCTTACACATGAAAACATTAAAAAAAAGATACATTTATGGAAAATAATTTTTACAGTAGTTTTCTGTTTTTTTTAGAATTGTTTACAAAACTTTGTAAAATTACAGTTATTATCTTGAAATGACTGAAAACTGTTATTTTACTTATAATGTGAATAATGACAAATGACTTATTTCTCATTATTATACAGTAGTTTTCCATTTTCTTAAATTTTGCATCAAACTGTAAAATTACAGACACTGTCTGTAAATTAACAAACTAACTGATTAATTTTTAACGTTTTTGTTGGGCAGCTGCTCATTTGACAGTTTTTAAATGATTTTTATGTATTTTATTTTATTTTTTACAGTGTACACACACACACACACACACACACACACATGTCAGAGACATAAACCAAACAGGCTTGAAGCCATTTTAGGCATTTGTGTGTTTTTATGAGCAGAAATACACACCCACACACTCAAACACACTGATTATCAGCCTGATGTGCCCTCTGTGTCTTTGAACAACTCGTATCAATCATAATCTTCATTTTAAACTGTTATATTATTACAGTATGTATTATGTCACCATACACGTTGTCCTTCCTCGTCTTGTTTGCATTCTGCAGTCATATTTGTGCTGGTTGTTTCAGGTGAATTTAAAGGTAGAGGATGTTACAGTGAATTCACAAATGAGGGGAAAGCCTTTGTAATCCTGTGTGGAGTTAGACAACCCTGACTGATTCACACATAAGGAAATAACTGTAGGCGTAAAACCCTAGTTTGTGTGTGTGCGTGTGCTTGTGTGTGTGTGTATGTGTGTGCGACATGAGTCATCTCTTGAATAGGTCACACAGCAGTTGTGTTCCTATTTTTTGTTTCACTGGCCCACATCTGTGTGTGATGTGTTAGTGACTGTAGTGTAGGAGGAGGTGGAGGAGGAGGAGGGTGGTGTAGTTCCTCAGGCAGGATCAGGACAGGAGGAATTCAAATTAAGCTGTTATTCAAGTGTGATGAAATATGGTCTAAAAAAATACCTTGTTTAATTAAAAACTGTACTTAGTACTATGTTTAGGTAGGATTTTGAGGTACCTGTTCGTTGCTTAAGTGTTTCCATTTTATACTTAAGCTCGGCAAGGAAATATTATACTTCGCAGTTGATTAAAAAGCAGCATCTTAGCCTCAACTACAGCTCATGGTGGACTCTGCCAACGAGAGGCTGCAGCATCTGTAGATATAAAAGGTTAATTCTTCACCCGCAAAAACATGACAATTCTTATTTTTAGATGATTATACACTAATAAAAACAAAGTTATGCGTATTATATTCCTTTTCTGTGACAATCTGTAAATACAGCTCACTAAATTTTACACACTGGATCTTTTAAAAGCGTAATTTCACTTCATTCATTCTCTGTTCGGTCTACTGGGACAAAATTTGGCTCCAGCCTCGTGATAAGACCGCCATCCAAACTCATCTCTCCACGACGCTCCACCTTCTCTGTGCCAAAAAATCACCCGCCTACTTCATTAAAGGATGATTAAAGTGATTTATGATTTATTACATTTTTGTAATGACTCTTTCATCAATTTTAAAAGTCCGCTCCAGAGTTGGGGGTCAACTCAAGTTCACTCCTCTAAGGTTACAATGTGACTTGACTTTGCTGTTTGAAATTTTAAACATTTTATTCTGAAGAAAACTCAGATTTGATTGCACATGGGATGATATGATATGTGTAACATTTTAACTATGTAATTATGATGTTAATTATGAGATTATAGTGAAAAAAGCTCCACACTGCAGGAAGCTAAAGGGTTTAAAGCCATATTAATACTGATATTTAAGAGGCGGCAGGACCAGTGTGTGATTTCACACAAGCCCCTTCTTTAATCAGACCACTTCCTGTGTTTAATGCAGCATTGCGTAAGACCATCACCATCATAATCATCCAGACTTCCTGAGTGTAAATTAAAAGCCATTTTTGTCTGTCTCCCACTAAGTGGGTCATTGGGACTAATCTCGCTGTCTGTCTCTGTTTTTTCGAGTGATCGGACGCCTCCGGTCTCTCCATTCGTCATTACTCTGTCGCACGTTTTCAGCCTCTTTCCTCAGCTTCTTGTTCATCATTCACCTCCTCTACTCGTCTGCATCCCTTCACCTCTCCTTCTCCATCTCTTTATTTACACTCTCTCCTTCCTCTCCCCCACCCTCTCATTCACCCGCCCTTCCTCCATCTCTCCCTCTGTCGCCCCGTCCCATAAATGGACCGTGAAAATCCCATCAGAGTGCAGGAGTGAGAGGGCGTTGATAAGTAATGAGCAGTGTATGAATAAGAGATGGACGCCACTTAGTTAATATGGTGTCCTTCACGTTGAGGGAGATCGATGGCTGGCTGTCTTCCTCTCTCTCTGTCTGCACTTGAGCAGCCTCTGAGCCTCGTGTACGTCTTTCAAATGGCTTTTGAGTTTTTGAAGTGAAGTGAAGGGTTTTATTTTGGTGGGTAGCACTCATTTCCTTTTTTGTTCAGCCTGTTTATGTCAGTATCATCATTCTCCTCCTCCTCCTGCTTCTTCATTGTCTTCATCTTTGTAGCGTTCTTCATCTGCTTCTTCTTGATCTTCTTCTTCGTAGTGGCACTCAGTGAGGTCAGTACTGCAGAGCTGGATTTATTTTGATGGGTAGCATTCTCTTGCTTTTTTGTTCACCCTGTTTTTGTCTCTTGCTCCTCTTCTTCTTGTCCTTCATCTTCTTCTTCTTTGTCCTCTTCTTCTTCCATCTAATCAAAACAAACTGCTGCTTTTACTTCTGCGTACTGAAACCATTTTTCTCAGAAATGTCCAGATAGTTCGGTGTTTTGTGAAAGCTTTCCTCGACAGACTGAATCTTGGTTCCATTGTAGACTGATTAATTGATTTACTGGCACCGAGCCATTGTGAATTCACAAGACAACAACAACCAAGATGGTCACATAGCAAATCATGATGTTCAATTCCGCACATTGAAGAAGAAAACATTTCAATTACGAGTGCTTCACTGGGGCTAATATTGATACATGAGACTTGTACTATATTGCAGATGGTATCGTGGTATCTGGTGGGGTATTTGAGTAGCTGATTGCAACCCCTTCGCCTCACCCTCTTCTTTCCTAGCGTGATGAAACAACCATGGTGGCAACAAAACACACAAAAAATATGAAAAGCACGATCTAGAGCCGGTGTTTAAACGCTATAGAAGGAGGATATGCAGCATTTATGGATATAAATGGGTCATAAGGTAACAAACACATAACGATTCTTATTTTCAGGTGATTATACACTAATGAAAACATAGTTATGCATATTATATGCATGTAAAAGGAGCCCCCTTAATCTTACACACTGGACCTTTAACTCACAAGAACACACAAACTCTGCTCTACAGCAACACATTTATATCTGCCAGAGGGCTAAGAGGCCAGTTCTTCTTTGTCTTCTCTAATATATTATTCTGTGTAGTAATCCTACTTTATCTTGATCTTTATGTAATTGCTTATCTTTGGCTAATTCTTAGCTATCCTCCTCCCATTGTTCCTGTCAGATCTTTAATCATTTTTGTTTATTATATTCATATTTTTACGCCGCAAATTGTTCCTGATCAAAACATGAGATTAAGCTTGGAATTAAAAGCAATTAATTACCTGGATTTTAAATCTCATAGCCTGGAGAGTACTTCTAAATGAATATTAAGACTCTTCCTGGTCTCTGCGGCTGACTGGCGTTTGTTTGCTTTGTTTGTTTGTTTTGTTGGCTGCCATGCCTGTAAATGTCCTGTAGTACGGGCTGATAATGCATTAATATGCATGATTTTGTACCTCCAAATTATACAGACTGCCTACCATGATTCAGCAAAGGATGGTTGTGTTACTGCTGTATTTGTGTGTGTAACCTGCGGTTGTAGACTGTAAGTAACATCGTGTCTCCTGTGGTTTAAACAGATCTCTAGTTGTCAATCAAATTCCTTGGAGAGTGAAGCAGCAGCACGAGTGTGTGTGTGTGTGTATTTTATCTGTGTATAAATATGTTCGATTAATCATTTTTGCAACATTTTGTGTGCTTTACAAATCCGATCTTTGAGAATTAACTAACAGAGGCAGAGAGAGAGATCAAGGAAAGACATTTGGATCATCATTGTATTTGTTGTAAATCAAACATTAAGTACATCATGATGCAGCCCGGGGGTATGACTATCCCACTGCTACACATTGAGAGGGACTCACACACACACACACACACACACACACACACACACACACACACACACACACTGAGAAAGCATAAATATGCATAAGAGAAGCGAATGAACTTCCGCTGAGGGATTGCAGAGGAAGACACACTGATCCAGTTTCCTCCGATCAGTCAAGTAGAAAACACACGGTCTATTTAAAGCTGACACACACACACATATATATATAAATGCATCCACACGTGCATTATAGTGTGTGTATACGTGTGACCTAGCTCAGTTCAGTAAACAGCAGCTAGCTGTGGTGCTGCTCAGAGTTAAATATTAAAATCCATAAATGCAGAGTTGCCGCTTCTTCTGCTGAGTGTGTTTTAGTGTTCGCAGCGTCATCTGAATCATTTTAATCATCATTTTAAATGGGACACATTTGATTTTTGTCACATGCGGCGGATAGTCATGAAGTCAAAATGTCTGCTTTGTATAACCACCATCCACCTCAACTACTATCCTATGTGTAAAAATGTTGCAGCTGAACATAACCCAGGCAGGCTGCAATTACGTTTCTATCAGAATGCATTTGTCAAAAGAAATTAACAGTGTTTAAATGTAATTTCTTGCCCTTTATCTGCTCCAGTGTGTACCCACCCTAAGATCTTTCACATCCTCTGCCTGAAAGTGACACTCTCTCCTGGTTCCAAACACCTTCAACTTGGCTGATCAAACAATATGTGATTTAACATATCTGCCTCTCCTGTAATTGCATTTTTTTTTTTGGTAAGTGTAGGCTTGTGTCTCTCTGTATGTTAGCAGATAAGCCTTGATCAAAATAGGTCATTTTTTTCCCCAAGATGTTAGCTTATCTGCTTCTTTGCCCTGGTGGATTACTGTGTGGTACCTCAAAAAAAATGGATCATTACTGAATGGGGAATGATGTGGGATCTGTATACGGCAACAAAATTTAATGGCTCCCTCGGTGTTTTGATTTGCACTGACAGGAAATTCTTCCACGTCTCTTCCTTCTGTCACCTGATTAATCTTCATGTAGTTCTGCTGGGATTTCGACTTTCTAACCCTTTCCAGTCAGCCGTTGTTGTTTGCTGCTTCAGACAGTGAAAGCTGCTGCTGAAGTTGTTGGTGTTTCCAATATTTCAAAAATATGAGCTCAACCTCCCACACTGTCCGTCCACCCACTTTGGCCACCTCCAGAAAATCATGTGTCGTTTCCTGTGAGTCATAAAGACTAGACTTTTTTTTTTTTATTTTTTTTTTTTTAGATCCGTCATACAGTGGGATTTGTATACAGTATATGGGATCATTGGAGGATTGTCTTAAATAGTGTCATCCAGCTTCATCATTGCATGTAAACCACAGTCATTTTAGATCAGTATTTAACCAAGTGAGACGATGTACAGGTTCAGATTTTTGCTCAAACATGAACATTTTCTGTTTCTGATTACATGTTGTGTTACTCACTGAGGCCAGTGCTGCAGCTGTTTTTTTTTGTTGTGGTGGGTTACACTCACTTCCTTTCATGTTCACCTTGTTTTTGTCAGCATCCTCCTGCGTCTTCTATTTATTCAAGACAAAAAGCTCCTCGTGGTTTTAAAAATGGGAAAAACATAGAGGCTGTTTGCACAACTACCCACCACCAAAACTAGTTTCCCTGAGCTCCTATCTTAATAGATTTCAGGTGACAAATAGACCATGAAGTTGGTGAAGGATGCATCGGTTTTTAGATCTGTACCCCTCTCATTTAAAGTAGTTGTTGATGAGATTTGGGAGTTGAGTATTGGTGAGCCTAATGCTCATTCCTCATGCTGTAGTTTGCTGGTTGGTCCTCTGCTGCCGTCTGAATGTTTTTCACCCTTAAATCTACACTGTCCAAGAATATACAATCATGTCCACTGATGCACTCTTGAAATGTTTTATAATTTATGATGAATTTATGAAGTATGTTAGTTGGCAAGTTCATAAAAATGTCAGCTCATGTTTCCAAGACAGACATCCAGTACAAATGGAGGGGAGAAAATACCATCTAAGTGTTTTGATGAAGCTGCAGTTGAAGTTGCAAATTGCAACCAAATGAATACTCTCCTACGCCTCCCCACCCTCTCCTTCCATGCATGTATTTGGCAACCTCACATAAAAAGCAAAAGGACATATCTAGATCAGAGCTTGTCCGCCTGTTCTGGGCTACTGTACAAAAAAGGCGGCGTAAACATACAAATGGATATTGTATTCAGATCCCGCTATTAAAGTCTCCTAAAAATGACACACTGGACGTTTAACTGAAATGTTTAATGAGGCATCAAGTGTGTGGTAGTGAGAAAGAGAGTATAACCAGATGGTCAGTGAGTGGGTGGCTGATTTTAAGACTTTAAGAGATGATGTAGATTTATTCTGGTAGAGTAACATGACTGCTCTCAGCACAGCTGACATGGCACGAAGGCTGGTTTGTACAAACTTTTGTCTATCCTGGGAAACACGCACCAGATTCACTGCTGGCATCATTTAGTCTTGTGTTTCTCATCTGTTGGCATCCTGACAAAACATTTTGACAAGCGTGTTACTATCTAATCTGCTGTCTGTTTGTTGTTATCTGTGATGTTATTTATTTGTGTACATGAAGCCTTTATGTGGGTCAGAAACTCGCTTCATTTATAGTAGTACTGCACTTTAGGTATTGAATATTTGCCAGATCTTTGAAACATCTGGCTCGTATGCATTGGAGTGTAAGATCACAGAGTCCCATTGTTTTCAGTACATCATAGTGCAGTATTTATGGGTAGCATGAGAGTTGTCAATCTGCTCATGCTTTCTTTCTATTTTAAGACACAGTAGGACGCATGTTGTGATATAAAAGAGAAGAGAAGCCGCTTTTGATCTCAATCAAAGCAAGTTTTGAAATCCATAAACAGCTGGTCAAATTACTCGTGCTTCAGTAATAAACATCACATCGACATCAGCTGCTGTTTTCTATAGATGTGGCATGTTATTGTAATTTTATGCTAAAGATCATGGACAGTATAAAACACCAAATGCAAACATGTTTGAATTTTAATGACTAATATATTAGAGAAACACGTCATGACTTAATACGAGCACAGCGTGAAAACACTGTACTGATTCTCTCAGTGTAGCGATGTTTTCTATCTAATGTCTAATATGTCCTTTGAAATTGAATTCAGCGCCTCAGGCGGTATTACAAGAAATTACTATAAATTTTTATCGCAAAAATAGTTGCTTTCATCTCCCGGAGACGCTGTTATTGGGGTAATTTAGAGCGAGTGCTGAACTGTGCCGACTGGCTGTGCCTGACTAACCTCATTCCAGATAGCAGCTTGCCGACCATGTCAGGTCAGCCTCACTCGCTGTTACCTCAGGCCTCGAAACACACACACACAATACACACAATGTAGTACAGTGCTTACGAGGACGTTATGTTGACTTAATTCCCAGGAACCCTTGAGGACCTTTGAAACATTTACATCTATATCTACATCTATCTAGCATCTCAGTTAGTATAGTTAGTGTAGTATATATTTAGTTGCCTCTATGAAAACTTGCATGCAATAATGATCTTAATCATTGATGCATAAAAATTAAAGAAAACAAATGCAATTGACATATATAGTAATAAAGAAAGGAGGAAAAAGAGTCAACAGTCAGTTTAGCTGTCAGAGACACTTCCATCAAGCAATTGGCCATCTATTCCCTGGGTCTTCAACAGGGGGTCCTTGACCCATAGAGAGTCCACAAAGTTACTACAGGGAGGCCGCCTAAAATCTCTGATATACTAACACACACAATAACGTGAGTCCAACGTATTATTAGATTATTTGCCTAATAAATTTGGTGTACATTTTATTCATTTGGTGTTATAGAAGTGCAACGCTAATTAGGTGGAGTACTCTTTTAAGAGGATGTAGGAGCCTTAAAACCAAGTGTTTACTCTAAAATAAGTAGCTGACCTTGTGGAGACTGGATTTTTGTCCTCACATGGGAGCTAAGTCCCCCTGATATGACCCTGTTAAAAGATTACTGTCCTCACAATGTCATGAGTACATACACACATGCACACACACACACACACACACCATTGCACAAAGTAACTCAAGGCTGTGCTGCTGGACTTGTGCGCTGCATGTAGGTTAATGCACACTTTACCACACTTCCTCTCCTCTGGCTGTAACACTGCAGACATGCTCTGCAGAAAGGCTGTGTGTGTAGCTGGTGTTAACCCAGTAAACTACAGTGTGTGTGGGTGTGTGTGTGTGTGTGTGTGTGTGTGTGTGTGTGTGTGCGTGGTCTATTTTTGGTAACAAAATGACTGCTGATGCCAGACCTCTGGGGAAAGTGTGGACATCCTATAGTAGAACAATGAGCATCGTTACCATGGTTACAAGCGGCTGCTCATTCATTAGGAAGCCCAATAAATTAAACAGCAGATCGTGTGCTTATAGATGAGTCTTAAATGTGCATAGGCCAGCCTCTATGTATTTGTCTGCTCCCATTAACATTTGCTGTAACAGTCAACCTCATAAGCATGATAAAAAAAAAGTACAGTGTCCCGTGATAGGCCGTAATAGATTCATCATCTTCAACAAACCTAATTTACACTCGTTTCATGACAATTATGCCTTCGGCGATCTACATACCCTCTGCATTTATTAATATGGAAGATGCCCTGGTTAATTATTGATTAGAGGGGCTGTTCTTTGCTCTGCGGTACTTTTGTTGCCTCGCCGCCTTGCGCTCTCCCTTCAGAAGCTAACCCCCGCGAGGAAAAGTCAGGGTGATAAAGTGATGCTTCCTCCTTCCTCCTGGAGCTCATTCAGGCAGCTCTTGAAGCAGCCACTGATCCCGGTTACGGTTTATCTGAGAGGACCGGGGAGGAATCCATTTCTCTAGAGATGATGTGACAGCGTTGAAGCTCTGGTTGGGTGACAAACTGTGAAAGTTCTCATCATAGTGAAAAGAAGTGGAAGCATTTGAAGTAGCTTTTTCTGCCTCTGCGGGGACTTCCTTTTGATGTGTTGAAGAACATAAAGTCGAACTTTGCAGTAGTGTATTAGTAATATATTTTATGGTTCATAATGGACACTTAATGAATGAGTATGTGAGAGGTGCTGAAATTTGCATCGGACATGTTTAAGCACTCAACCTTATGCCATAAATATTGATGGTTGCATATAGACGGTTAAAAAGCTTCATATAGCAGTTTTAATCATATCTAGGCCTTTCTGCTCTGCATGGAGAATAACTTCTGCTCCACATCTTGGTTATCTGGGTTGGAAACACATAGGTCAAGTTGTTTTTTAGTCATGCTAACAATGTTTGACAACGAGTGAAGGGATTACAATGAAATAACTTTCAGACAATAATACTAAAAGCCTGCAAAGCTAATGAAGTTCCATCTGCCTCAGCTCTAATTTCTGTTTCTGTTGCGAATTGGCAGATGTTACCATACCAACACTCTAGAATAACATGAACTTTTGTTGTGTCTTAATTTGGATACTTCTATTAGCACACTTATATGTAGTACACGATGTACTTCCTGGCAAAGTGCACTTATTTCAGCAGGTTAGTGCTGTCTCAATTTGATGTACTTATGTGCAATCACATTTTACCGCTTGTCCTTCTTTGCCGAATTGCAACCGGACGGAGCATTAGCACCAACATTTGACTGCCTAAATATAAATGTGAATGAATGAACGTAGTTATGTGCTCAAAATGTACGGAAGTACACAAATAGGGAGACAGCAATGGTAAATATATAAACATCAAACCAAAGGTCTCTATAAGCTGAGTGGACTAGAAATATCTCCTGTCGTATCTAAGGTTCGTCCTATTTACTACAGTCATGAATAACATTTCAGCTGTATAAGAACCCTAATGGGATGATAATCATTGCTCCAGCTCTTAGTCAAACACTCAGGTGTTACCAAGGAAACACAGTTATGGCTAATAGAAATAGAAACCCTTCAGATTTTGATTGAAAAACGCATGAAAAATATAAATGAACTGTCCTCTGCTGTGCAGTTCATGGTGTTGTGATGATGTGCACTTCCTCGGCCATTATCCCTTACTTAGGTAAAGAGGAATTACACCAGATAGACGGGCTGTTTGAATCTAATTTGTGCATTTATGTCTAAATGTCACATAGAAATCGACTGTTAGTCCCGTACATTAGCCCCGTCCCTCTCAAAATGACCATTTGAACGTCATATTATACTGTTATTATTATTATTATATTATTAAAACAGTGATTGTAGCCACTGTGACTACTACAGAGCAATCTGGAAATATTTATTTATTTATTGTGGCTTTTTCTGATATTTAGATTGTTTTTTTTTTTTTATTAATTTCAGTCCAGCTGGTTAGACTTCTGTTTTGTTTTGGTCAGGCTAAAGCTAAATGTGTTCGCTGTGGTGTATTAGCCTTAAAATGGCTGTGTAGCACAGCGGTAGAGGATTGGGAGGCTGGGCGATGGGTGGATGAAAGGGATAAAGAGGAGGAAAGGGAAAGGAGATTGGTTTTGACCTCCACCAGATGTGAAACACTAATACTGTAACACAGCTGGCTGACTGAGGGAGAGAAAGGCTGATTGTTCTGGTGGAGTACAGTTATATATGCTATAATCTTATGTATAGAGTCACATTTTAATCAGTTTTTGACAACATATGTGTAGCTGTGTGGTTGGATTAGACCAATCTAAGAGGTTGTTTTGGTCTTTTATCAAGAATTAGTTCCGGTACAGTCATTGTAGCAGTTAATTAATTACATACACTATCTCATATACATTCTTTATGGCAACGTTTTTAATTATAACGATTTTAAGGACAAATTTAGATTCAACACAGCAATTTCTAAATACTTTTATTCATTTATGCATCATGATGGTGCAAAATGCATTCCACAGGCTTGTTACCAGCACATTTAGACACAAACAAAGCCTTTTCAGAGGCTTTTAATTGATGATTCAGGTTTTTAAAATACTAAAAACATGAAAAGAAATATATTTTCACACATAGCTAAAGTTATCGATATCCAACACAGAGCTGTGAGTGTGAACCATCACACACAGAGTGGAAATTGTGCTGCATCTTCTGTAATATATCAAGAACTGGTTGTCTTGGTTGTAGCCAAACTCACCCTGCAATCTGCCACTGATTCACTTTGGCTCTTCATGAGTGTGTGTCTCATGTGTCTAGAAGGACTAGAGCAACATGTTGACCAAATGTCCAGTCCATCCATTCATTTTCTTACATCTATCCAGGGTCAGGTCACGGTGGCAGCAGGTTAAACAGCGTCCTGGGGGATCACGGGGCGTCCACCAGGCCAGATGATATATGTAATCCCTCAGTAGTTAATAGTGCTGGGTCTGCCCCGGGGTCTCCTCCCTGTTGGACGTGTCCAGAGGAAGATGCCCAGGAGGCATCCCAACAGAGGAAATGGTTTTATTCTAAAGTTGATGACCCTCATAGCTGAGGGTTGTAACATAGATTCACTGGTAAATTGAAAGTTTCTCTTTCACGACAACAATCTGGTACAATTCCCGCATTATTCCTGACACTGCACCAATCCACCTGTCCGTCTCACGGTCCATGTTGCCTTCACTCCCAAACAAGATCCCGAGATACCGAGAAAAACTCCTTTGTTTGGAGCAGCAATTCACTCCAATCCCAGAGGGAGCAGTACGCCATTTTCCAGTAGAGAACTGTAGCTTTCATCCCAGTTGCTTCATACTCTGCAAACCATCTACCATCTCTGGATGTCATGGTCTGATGAAGCAACAAGGGGCAACCTTGGTTTGATTGGTCAGGATGAATTCCAGCTTCAATCACACTTGTGCACTATCGTTTCACAAAAGTAGAACCTCACCACCAAGTACTTCTACTTCTCTGGCGTCAAAATGGTCCGCTTTAAAAATGTTAAAAAATATCATAACCAATTCAAAAGCCCTGTTGAGAATAGAAGTGTTTAGAATAATTGAAAACAGAGATAGAGGAGGACATAAAAGCTTAAAAATGCAAATGAGAAGAAATAAAAGGGGGGGTGGGGAGGTAAACGGGGAGGTTCAGCCCCTCCTCCATGTCCCCTGGGTATCATTTTGACAAGGTCAACACCACCATCAACCATTCCCCCGGCTGACAGCCAAACACATAAGGGCTGCCTATTGTTCTCCTGTGGTCCACATTAACCCTCCATCTTTTGCTTGAGATTACTCACCACAACTGTTTCTCTACAATGTTGATAAAGTTTCCAAAACTAACTGAGCGTTCACTGAAAATTAAAATATATGTCCCTGATTCACATTGAACCATGAAGGGGCTTTTAGAGTGTATACACACATGTGAACATGATCTTAAGTAGTCAATGAAAAAGGTGAAAACTGAACTCAGTTCTAGTGAAAAACCACAACACCTCAACTTCTTTCTGTTCAGCAGAGATCACTTGTCTCTGCATCCTCAGTGTCTAAAATCATGAGTTTAATCATGAGTCTGGTCATATCTGGTAAAAGTGTTCCTCAAATATACAGAATAAATGCTCAAATTCATCAATGAAATAGGATAAAAATAAGCTAGAGTACGAGATGCTTGTGTCTTCCTCATAAAAAATAAGTGCAACTATGCAAACAATGCGTTTTGCCACAGGTTTGATCAGGTCTCTGTCAAACAGTCAGTTTTATTATTATCTTTTGTGATAAGTAAAACTTTCAAGCGAGCACTGCTGTTAACAGGGTGCTGTTAGGCTTGCATGAAGAAATTAAACATTAACTTGAAGATTAAGACAAGATGTTTTATTTTTTAATAATTCACCAAGACCACAACCCCTTAAACATAGACCAAAGACCACAGGGGTGTCGAAGGGCAACTGAATGACTTAGCTCCTTTCTGGTGAGCAGTAGGTACCTTATATGGCAGCCAATGCCACTTGGGTATAAAGGGTACGAAAGGTGCCACATAAGCACAGTCCATTTATCATTTACTTGGTAATTGGTAAAGGAAGTGAACCTCGGTCTCCAGTGTATGCCCTTTGTTCACCCCAATTTACCTCCCTGTCCACTTCATGGACCGGATCTTTGCCAGTAAACATAATTAGAAATCAGGCGTAAATCACATTTCTTCTACAAAGCATTTGGCAAAAACATTTTGTAGTGTTGTTATTGTCGTGGTTTGTTTGTGTGTGGTGCATTTCCAGACTACAAACCAGCACCGCTCTCAGACTGTTTACAGTCTGTGGTCGCTCTGCTGAATATTTGATTTATCACCCTCTTCAAACCTGCGCCTTTTTTCGATGCTGAGTTTGGGTTTTTTTGTTCGACCGGTACCTGGAAAGACATTTATCATCATCATCATCATCCTCCACACTCAACATTAAATCTACTTTAAGCAGTTGTTGCATGTCTTCACTTGCTGTTCTACAGAGACAGATCCATGGTTTGAAGGTCTGCCTCCTCCCCTTGCATCCTGCTATTTGTTGAGCTGAAGCGTATCAGCAAACTAACACAGCTGTGCCTCCATGAATGTCACTGGTCTCTCTGAATGTCACAGACTGAATAAATGCTCCTCCATTGCTCCCATAATAAGATAATAAGATAATAGCACTTGTCTCTGAGAGCAGCGCTGAAGGGTGTTGACAGAGGGAAAAAGAAAAATGACACTCCTGTTTGGAGGAGTAATAAAGGATGAAAAAGGTCAAGCGGAGGAGAACAAAAGAAACAAAGGAGGGAAGAAATTGGATTTGTGAATGTACTTTTCTGCTCTGCAGGTGTGTTGATCTGCGCTCAGATGAATTTCTTCTCATCTCTTGTTATTTTTGCTTTCCTGCACATGATTTTCTCGTGTTTCTCATTTGTTCCAAATCTCTTCAGTGGCTCACTGGTCCTCTTCCTGCAGGGCAGACATGTCACATCTCAACACTGCTGTACACAGTTTTCCTGTGGTCTGCTGTAGGTTGACGCATCGTGACTGTAGCCAAATTTAGACCTGGACACTGTGGCGACAGTGAATGCAGGCTTGGTATGACGAACACCCTTATGAACTGGTATGCTGGTATATTCTTGTAAAAGGTTTTTTGCATTTTATTCTTGTTTTTACTGAAGAAATCGTTTTAAAAAATAGCAACAAGCCATTAGTTAATTAAAGGGGTAATATAATAGCATTTTGTGGGTCAAGTAAAAACCCATTGAGGGACAATTTGAAAGCAAATATACTTTGAATAAAACAGCCGTCTGACCGTCTAAACAGATGCTCAGTTACAGCTTAATTAATTAAGACCACATGCCGGGCTTCAACTTGAATATCTGCAAAGTAATCCAGTATCCAACAGTACGTCATATTTTCTGTGTGGAAATCTGCAGCAGCAATACACAGCTAAGAAAAAAAACAGAATACAGCTAACGTTGAGCATGAAGCAAGAGGCAAGTGTCAGACTCAACAGTGGAAGATGTCTCATGTTTGCAAGAGGAGGATGAAAGAGACTACTGCAGCAGGATATCCAAAAATAACACCTCATGAGCATATTGAGATGAAATGAAATGAATGAATGAGTACATGTGGTTCAGTGTTTGGTTGTGCAGCGCTGCAGTTAAAAGTTGGTTGTTGTCTTTAAGTGTAGTTCCTGTAAGGGACAGATTGTCTAGATGGTGGCAGTCATGGACAAACTGAGAACGTATACCATCTTCAACCAATCATCAACCGTTCCCTGTTATTGTGTTGAGTCAGACACATCCGATCTGACAGGTGACCGACTCAGGACTGAAGCTAAATCACAGATGATGGCGTCCTTTGTAGATTCTTGTAAAGACAAATGTTTAAAATGATATTCTGTTAGAAAGGTAAGAACTGAGACTTTACTTTTGCACCATTGAATTAGCTGAAAACATTACACCACTATTGTTTGTCTCTATGTGTCAGCCCTGTGGTGAACTGGCAAGTTGTCCAGGGTGTACCCTGCCTCTAGTCCAATGCTAGCTCGAATAAGGATAAGCGGTTACAGAAAATGCATGGATGGCATTACACCACCATTTATATTAGTAGTTTAAGTGAAACAGTGAAAGGCAGGGTCAGGACGTAGTGATGTACAGACTAACTTGTATCATGTTGTATTAGGAAAGTTTTTCCCTCGTACCAAGGCTACATTTATGTGTTGCCCAGAAGTCGTAGATTTGGTCTGAGTGGATGAAAGTCTGCTGAAAGTTAATGAAGAAAAAAACACATTGTGTTTTGTGCTTTAAGTCACTGCAGACTTTTTAAACCAAATCCATGATCTCAACTGAATCTTAACATAGTGTGCTTAAGCGCCTTAACTTTACCATATAAATGTGAATCACGCAGATATTCTGGTAGAAAACACATTAAATATGTTGTCTGATACTCTCAGTATCAACAATTTTGCAAACAACTCTGTTTATAGATGCAGCTTAACTAGGAATTATTCATGCTTTTTATCATTTATATTGCTGTAAGAATGTTTTAAACTTCCTTTTTGACCAGTTTTTTCTTGGAAAAGAGAATTTAATGTCAGTGAGACTTTAAATAAAAGAAAACTGTGACCACTGTGACAAAATCTAATCACAGCCTACATGTTGGGAGAGACTCCAGCTCCCCACTGTTCTGAAAAACAACTAGTGGGATTAGACAATCAATGAATGAATAAAAGAGGTTTACTGTTGTAAATGAGGGAGCAAACAGGCAGGTGGGTGGATGTAGTGAAGAACTTTGACCTGATGAACAAGGCTGCAGTGACATGAATAAAGAGCCAGACAGTAAGTCAAATAAGAGAGGAGGGGATGTGCCAGGACACCCCTCGTATGGCACATCCGTCATCCTCTTGTTAGCATTTTGGCACACACACACACACACACACACACACAGAACACACACACACACACACACACACACACAGACACAGACACACACAGACCAGACAGCTTGCTGGGCCAGATGGCCTCTTGGTGAGGAGCAGTGAGAAGCTCCACAGAAGGGTTGGGTTGTTTCGTGAACCACGACCTCCACGCGTCCCTCCTCCTGACTCCGGACAGCACGTGCATAGAAGAGGGATGGACAGGGATAAGATCAGCGTGTGTGGTGTGGGGGTGGAGTGGTTATTGTGGAAATGTGGCGAGGGGATTACCCATAAACTGCATAGACTGTGTGCGGTGGGAGATTTACTTTCATATATAATCAAGGGAGTAGTGACAGGGAAGAAATGTATGATCACGAGGTGAACTGATCATTATTCACATCTGACTCATTTGTACATTTTCTATATTATTTAAACATGAATTGTTTAATTAATAACAACAACTAATATCAATATAAAAGCAGAAAATGTGAGTATATGATGTGTTAGTGTGTGTATGTGTTACAATTAAGAAACAGCAGTTGAATAATCTTTTAAACATCCCTGTTTTATTGAGATCATTTATTTTTTTTTAGTCCTACAGTTAAAACATAATGATAAAAAACAGGAATTAGTACATTATATAATTATATTCCTGCTGCTGCCTAATATATAATTGATTTACTCAGTGCTCCTTAACCATTCATTAATAATGACTCAGTGATGGCAGAATTATTATTATTAGTCATTTCTTGGAGAGTTTCAAATTTCATATATTTAACTTCACAATCTAAATAATATAATGATCTCATCATGTTTGTGTCCTCTGCTCCATGTGGCAAATACAACTATTTGTAGTAACAAAAAAAAGGAGGTCTCCCCACTTCATATTATCGCCTTCTGGCTCTTTGTGTGCGTGTGCATGTGGTGTGTGTGGTGTGTGTGGTGTGTGTGCATTCAGAGAAAGAGGAGCAGGTGGAGACTATGGGTGTGGCGACTGGAGGAGATTCATCATAGCTTGGCATGTGTGTAACAGTGTGCGATTCCTTTGTCCTGTCTTTTCATATTTACCAGTGACTGATGCACACCCGCACACACACACACACACATGCAAGCACACACACACACACACACACATCATCTGCTCTTCCTGTTTGCACTGTTCTGACTAAAGATTTGCACCAAAGTCTTCAGTGTTTACCAGAGCGTTTTAGACATGATTTAAAGCGCGTCCCCTGTTGGCTTTCCGGTCCCCCGTTGATGAATTTGTATTGACGTCAAAGTCCACAGTTAGACAGTTACGCAAGTCCATTTCCACACATCATCATCTGCTCTTCTTGTTTGCACTTTGTTGGACCAAAGTCTTCACTGTGTCTTTGCTTAGTCACTCTAGTATCTTAGTATCTCTGTAGTATCGTAGTTTAACTTCCTTTATCACAAACTGTTCAGACACAACATAAAATACTGCAAAGATTTTGTATCTAAAATCACCTGATATCAAAACTTTATCTCTTTGCATATCTTACACACAGTGTGTGAAACACTGTCTTAATCAGAGAATTGGACATCATGGTGCAGGTAGATTTATACATGCATTTATACTTTAAAATCAGAGTAGACTACACAATGAAACATGACATATAAAAACATACAGTAAGAAGTGTTGTCCAAGCACAGCTGCGTTATTTAATTTAGTTTCAGGACTTTTATTTTGTATTTGAAGTATGCTGTGGTTGTTGGACTTTAAAGACTTTTAAATATGCAGAGAAGAAGCATGACTGCAGAGGTTAAACCTGTTAATTAACTTGTTTATAGTTTGTGCAGCTACAGTATTTTATCTGTGCTAGCAGCTGCAGGACCAAGATATACAGTATATGAGCTGCCTCTTCAGTGTTATTTTCTGTGCCGCTGCTCATCTTTGAACATGCAAATTAACCTCAAAACAATATTAAATGTTTACTTTTTGAATTATTTTATGCTTCTCAAGGGGTTAATGAAGGGGTCCGAAGCTGCGTGATATGCTCCATATCTTGCCCACTGGTTACATTTTATATCTGGAAATTAACTGGTGGACCAATAAAATGAGATTATTCAGTCAACCTAATTAAACACCATTTATCAAAGTCATTCTGGACAGGTTATTATTGCTCCCTGACTTCATTTTTACAAGCATGAAATCAGTAGCAGCAGGAAGATGCAAACAGCTGTTGATTGTGATACAGAGGATATTATTATATTATGAATATTCGTCCCCCCCATGGCTATTTTATGGAAATTAAGTAGAAAATTGGGGGAAGTGCTCAATTTAGGGACGAGTAAACAGAGACAATTTAGTGAAGATCAAAGAGTGTCAAACATATTAGTCTCAGTGCTCAGATCTAAGCTCTTGCTCACAAATTGTTTTCCTAAAATTAAAGATGATATACTGTATCTCGTTTATATTGAAGAGATGTGTTTTTGCGTATCAATTTATTAAATGATTTTAACGTATTTGCTCTTTGTTTAATCGTGTTTTGGTGTTAGAATATTTTTATATAAAGATGCTTTTGCCTCGTGTTGCTGTTGTTAAAAGAGTAACAAGTGAAAAGGATTTTCTAGACTCTAGATTATGAAGTTAATCCCTATTACTAAGAGAATGCAGAGTCTCTGTCTTGCCCTGGGCAAGGATCTGACATAATCTGAGCATCCAGGGAGGATGGTCCGTTGGGTTAAATGATTACATAACCGGCGTCTTAGGAAAAGCCTCAAAGCAACATCAAAGTAGAGGAGCCTTGATTCAGCTTCATCCATACAGTGTTACAGTAATATTATGTTTTTATTATGTGTAGAGGTCACCAATAACCAACAACAAACAGGCGGGTTTGAATTCCTCAGCTTTTAATTTCAGTTGCTGGTTTCCATGTAATTTCTATTTTTGAGGCATTGATGTCATATTAAAGGAAGATTCGTGTGGATTTTATGAGCAAGTTTTTAAAGTTTTTAAGACATGAACGTCTGAGGCTTTCAGTGCTTTTGGGCCTCATGCTGGGGTCTATTAAGATTATCACTGTCTCAGATTAGGCAGATTATAGTCTTACCTAAATTCTTGCCATGTCACTGAAAGACACGATAGACCACAAGTTGCTCCCCAACCGATTATCACTTTGCCACTTGTTGTCCTGTGCTTGAAGGAAGGAGCTACTAGGGAGTATAATCAGGCTGGTATGGTGACACCCATCACCTAGTTGATTGCAGCAGATTTCATTATATTTGGAATAAAACTAAATATAATACTGGACTTTTTAAGATGGCTGTGGCTTGAAAAGTTCAACTCTTTATGTGTTTTAATTAAGTTTCTTTTTTCTCCCATGTGTCTCTGCAGTGCCAGCTCTCCCAGGCTCTGAACGGTGTCTCCGACAAAGCTAAAGATGCCAAGGAGTTCCTGGTTCAACTCAAGAACATGCTTCAGCAGATACAGGTAACACCATTGTATAACACCTGTACACTTCATTCTGTGGTGATATATTTCTTAATCACATCTGTAGCTATCTAGCTGTAGCTGTGATTAGATTTTTTATTATACTCTTAATAACCCTACTACTATCCTAGGCAGGTTTTTGAGTATATAGAGTGCAGTGGTGGAAGAAGTACTCTTTTTTTAAAACCTTTTACTATTAATACTGTTAAAAAGTCCCACATTTTATTTCACTTAATTAAAACCTCCATGGCTCTTCAGTATACGATAAAGGTCATATAGAACAGACTATATATAGTTAGCATGCTGATGTGTAGCAGGCGAAACTGGGACTCGCTTATTGATTTTCCTCCATGAAGTTCTGGCTTTGCAAGATTGTACCAGGACCAATATCCATATCTGATCAGTTTTCACCGTGTGCAGAGGTCTTTACATAATTTACATCCTCACTAACGTCTAAACACATTTTGCTTTGGAGAACCTGCTGGTAATGGGCAATAAGCTCCAAATAAATCAGTCATACTGAAACATTTGACCTCCTCGCCGTGCAGCAGGGAGGTAAATCCACCGAATCACTACACTAAAACAAACCATATCAGCCAAAACGTGTGTGAAGTGTGTATATTTGTGTGTGTTTTGCCTGTGGACAGCATTGATGTGCAGCTGCTCTCTCCCACAGCATCTGCCGGTCATGCACACATTTTTACACACACACTGTCTGCACTGTCATATCTTGTCAGCTGCAGCACTACGAGCAGGCATTAAGAGTCTTATTGCAAAATGAAGAGGATTGCATTCAAGTAAAAAAAAAAAAAAAAAAACTCTTTGCACTACTTTGTCTGTGAGCCAGAGAGCAGGCAGAGAGATGGGTGGATAAAGAGAAAGAAAATTGTTGGAGTGGGGAATAAAGATCTCCAGTACTCATCCTCTTATAGATCTGAACTGTGAAACTCAGCAGAGCGAACTTGATTGGAAATCACTACTATCTAAGTCCTCGTCTCCTCATTATTTGAGCTCTGTGCAGAGATAGAATGCCCCTGTGGATGCATCATTAACTGCCAACTACTATAGTCCTCCACACAGACCTACAGTACCAACAAACCCACCAGATTAAATGATAAAGTAAGTTGTTTGTCTGTGCCTTAATGAACGGCGTATAGTTTTCAGAGCTGCAGGACATTATTTGTCTGTTACTTCCAAAAATGTTGGAAAATAACTACACTTGACAAATGACACTTCTGTGGTCAGTTTGTTGATGTTCAGGCACAAAATGACTCGGTTAAGTTTGGGGAAACTGGTTTTCGTTAAAATACATAATTAAGGTTAAGGAGACCATCATCGGCGTAATTACAATAATAAACTCTTCAAGGAACAGTGCTGGCTGTTGGAAACAAACGGCAGTCTTCTGTGTTAAAGTCCACCCAGATCTTCTTATTATAACATCGTCGTCTGAAGTATAAAAAAGCATAAAATTAAATACATATACAAGTACTTCAGAACTACTACTTCTGCTTCTGCTACTTTCCACCACCAGGTTTCCTGACGCTTTTCGAAAGACTACAAGGTGGCTGTAGAGTCGTGGTCTTGACATATATGTGCTCTGAAACACTGCAGAATGCATGTCAAAATTTCCAATTTTCTAATTATTACCTCATAAATTTGTTCCTAAAAACAGAAAAATCTTTAAAAATCTCATTCATGTAATATGAATATATGTGGAAAGCTCTCCCAGAGGAGTGGAGGCTGCACGGTGGGTGTTTTGAAGCCATGTATACTATATTTTTATGATGTATAATATGGATGTGTGTCTTGAGGGGGAATGTTGGCGAGCACGGCAAACAGACGCTAATCAGGATTCATTTTTGTCTGCCGTCTGTTGAAATAATGAATGTTTGTTACTGTTTGTGTGCAGGAAACAAAAATAGAAAGAGAACAGGATGTTAAATGAACAAACATTAAGCAGCTCTGTGCTGCTAAATGAAGCAAAATACACCAACAGATCTATTTTAGTCACTGTGTTGATTATTTCTGACTGAAGCCCATAATGAGAATGAGGAGACATTTTGACCTTTTACTTAAATATAAGTACTAATACCACACTGAAAAATACTTAATTACAAGTCCTAAATTAAAAATGTGACTGATGCAATTAAAGTTGAATACTTCCATTAATGCACTTCTAGTACACTGTGTACATTATGTACTTCCTAGCGTGGTGCACTAGTTTCAGCAGGGAGGTGTACGGCCCGTCCTTACTGGAAATGATAATCACAACATTTTACCACTTCTTCTTCTTCTTCTTTTTCTTCTTCTTCTTTGCTCTAACATTTGACTGCCAAAATATAAACATAAAACATAGGTAAAACTTAAATTTGTAGTATTCACCATAACCTCTTCACCATTTTCACAATTCCAGTGGTCCCTCTCCTTCCTCTTTGTGGCCAAAATGGTGATCACTGAGGGCGAGAAGTGTCCGTTGTTCCACACTCAACTTTTTGAACTTATGAGTGCACCATCCGGATACTCACAGTACACTGCATTATACTATAATTGACAGTGTGAAGGCATTAATGTACTAACAATAGCAAGTGTAAGTTTGGAAGTACATAAACTGAGACACAGCATAGAAGTATCTATAAAAGTATAATGAGGAAGTAAGAGTACTCAATGCAGGAAAATGTCCTCTGAGACTGTTGCACTGTTATACTGTATGTTCTATATATCATTACATTATTGTCACTATACTGTTGTAGTTGGTGGAGGTGGAGAAAATCCGTCATAATTATGCAGAGCCCAAAGTGACACCATCACAACTCTTGTTTTCTCCAACCAGTGGTACAAAATTCAAAATTATTAATAAATAAATAATTTACAAGGAATTACAGTAAATCATCACATTTGAGAAGCTGGAACCATAAAATGTTCCTGATTGTGAATCTGACCATGTGTGTGTTTGTGTGTGTGTGTCGCTTCAGGAGAACGGCGTGGAGTTCGAAGCTTGCCTCGTGGCTCAGTGCGACTCTCTGATCGAGGCGCTTACCAGACAGAAAGCCAAACTGCTGACCAAAGTCACCAAGGAGAAGGAGTACAAGCTGAAGGTGAGACTGAAACTTCTGATAATTAAATTAAATGTGAATCAGCTCTGGCTGCATTGAGAAGAACATAAAGATGTATGTTAAAGATCATGTCAGTATATCAGCAACATAATCATGAGTAGAGTTTCATCGCTTATAGTAAGAAACTGATTACAAAAATATGTTTTTTAATAAAAAGTCTCAGCTCCCAAACTGGTAATGTTTTACTTTCCTCTGTAAATCCACCGCTGGGGTTTTCCTAAGTCGTAGAGTACTACATGGACACCTGCCCAGCTTCAACGTGCCCGCCGACCGACTGACCGTCTGGCTGATGGCGGGGGTTGTTTGGACGGAAGCCCCAAGGACAGCTGTTGTCATTATCTGCAGGCTGGGGACTGAGATGTAGCCAGAGGGCAAAGAGCTGGAGGCTGCTTGTAGATGTCTGATAAACTACAAGACATTTTTACATGAATAAATATTCAGGACACTTTTTTTAATCTCTCATGAAATCACAGGCTCCTATTCATGTGAAGACAAAAGAAAACAGACAAGCAAAGAGATCAGCGCTCAAAACCAAAATTTGCAAGACGTGAAGCAGCTGATGATGCTGCTGCATCAGACATCTGGCACTGATATTGATTTTACAGACAATATAAGGAGGCACATTATAGAAAACATAATGTAAAATGTCTTTAATTACTTAAATACTTAACAATGTTAAGATTTCCTTAATTTTAACTAAACTACAGAGAATGAAATGCCAAATACCCAAAAATAAGATTAAAAAAAAAAACAGTAAAATAAAAATTTTAAGAAGTGATTTCAGAGATTAAAAGAACTTAACCTTGAAAACAGTAAATTACAGTAATGAAGATACAATTATATAAAATCAAGTATGATTTCTTAAGACTGCTGCTACTCTACAGTTTTATGGGATGCTGTAGATACAGCAGTTTAAATCTGTGTTTTTATATTTGTCACAACACCCGCACACGTTCCTCTAACCCCTCTTTCTTTCTTCCATTCCTCTAAAAACCTCTAAACTACATCACAGTTTGGCAAAATAATATCGGATTATATTTAAAAGGCTGAAAGTGGATGTCATATTGTGCAAATATAATTTTAACCGGGAATCTTCACACATATTCGTTGCACTTTTCACACCACATCTACACCTCAGAAAAAAATATATTTTTGGAGGGAACACAGCACAGTGTTCATTCTTGGACGACTTCAGTCACAAATCTGAGTTATGTAAGCGCAGTTCCAAGAAGACAGAACTCCTTTTTTTATTTAAAATTGGAAGTGGAAGGTTCAAGCTTGAAAAGACGGATCTATTTCAGTGGATCGTCATATGTTCTGACTGTTAACTCACCCTTTGCCCTCTACCTTTTTTAAAAGCACTTAGAAACCTTTTAATCTGTTTTTGTAGATACAGATGTGACCAGACACAAAGCCAAAACATAAAAATATAAAATATAAAGACTGCCTACACTAAAAAGCCAAAGTTTAATCCATCCATTAAAAGCAACATATTTTGGAACAGCTAGAAATACTCGCTGTCTGTGCTGGTAGTGAAATACCAAAGCTATTGCATTTGTTATTATATACAATAATGACTTTTGACGACAGTGTCTGACAGTGATTTTTTTTGTCATTAGTGTTGCTAAAGTTGTGCCTCAACTCTCTGTGAGTTTCCTGATGGACAGTGAAGTAAACTGCTGCCGACTGTAGCTGCTGTTAGCTAATGTTAGTTCCGTTTGTTAGCCGGGCTTTGTCAAAAACTGTTCATCATGAGTCCGACAATGTTAGAGGAGTGCAATGCTAAAATGGTGTATTACTCCAGCCAGGGAGAGACTCCAACAATCATGTGCATAACACCAATCTTTACCTGCCTAAATCTAATTCAAACCTAAACCTCAAAGCTACGTCTTAACCCTCAAACAACCTGAAAATGTCCTAATTTTTCCCAAATTTCATCAATTTTAACAAATATACCCACGTTACAAAACTTCCTAAATCTAAAGGTCTTTAACCGTGTCCTCACAAAGATACACATTCAACAGTGCACATGCAGAAACACACTTTACCATAATCCAGCGGCTGATGGATTAATATTCACTTCTCTCTGACTCATACAGATGAGTGTGTGTCTGAGTCCTCCTATGAATGAGATTAAGGTTGAAGTGTGAAGCCAAAACTGTCATTTTATTTTAGATCAAACCTGCCAGTTTTATGCTGTTCTTAAATTTGACTATTGTTTACAACATTCCAGTGTAAAGTCTGTTAAAACTACCAAAAATGTGACACAGTTTTGCTCTAACCTGACCTGAAATGTGGTTCAGGGCGCAGAGAAGTGTGCCTCGTATCTCAAATCTGGGCTTGCATTAACATGTTTCAATATTCGCCCCCCCCCCCCCAAATTAATTTCATATGCATGTGGAACATATTGAAAAAGCCCTTCAACCAGGGCTGCAGGAGCGCGTAGGAAGGGGCTGACGGCACGTCTCAGCGGGACAGAAGGAAATTGAAATAAATCTGAGATTTGCTCAGGCTTCACGCTTCACACTTCATGTTGTTTACACAGGAGATACGAGCGGTCGCTTTTGCCAACCTGAATTGAAAAGCTGAATTTTCTCATGGTAAATAATTTGAGTGTCTGCGTGTGTGTGTGTGTGTGTTTTGCTATAGGTAAACTCCAGCTGCATGGCAGCATTAAGGCGACACATAGCTATAAACGGTTTAATGACCTTTAATTGACATTTTATTCATTCCTTAATCCTAAATCCTTGAACAAAACCAAAGACGGGTGCTCTGTCGCCTCGCTGTGCTGAAATCGTGTTTATTTATTACTGACCTGATGCTTTGTTGTTTCCTGTTGCTCTGCACGGCTCGTGTCTTGAAGAATTTCTTGTTTTATTTCAGTTCCTGTCTCTCCGGCATGTTGTTGTTTTCTTTATGTACATTTTTTTTTATCACTTTACTGGTTTCAGTAACATCTTGCCAAAGGACTGCAGTTGAAAATTAGCCAGCTGGAGAACGCTGGCACATTTACAGAAATGTAGATTAATGTGTGCCGTCTCCATAAATAAATAATCCAAACATTTTTATACATACACAACCAAAGTGTGTAAAATAAAAAACAGCTTGACACTTGGCTGTGGCTCAGGAGGTAGACTGGGCTCTTCACCACGGGTTGTGGTCTGATCATCGGCTCCTCCAGTTTGCATGTCTTCTTGTGTCTTTGGGCAACATACTGAACCCCAAATTGCTCCAGAAAGTTGGTGTGTGAATGGCAGCCAATGCACTCAGTGGCTTCCTCTATATAATACATATGTTTTGAACATTATGATTCTGATTCAAACATTAAAGTGCACCTTTGTAAGCTATTAAAGCAAAACACAAAGCGAATAAAGGATACACACAGAGATGAGACATTAATGAAATGACTGAATAAATGTATTAATGAAAATATAGTGGTTTTATTTATATAGCACCTTAAAGCAGACAGGATCAAAGAATAAAAACAAATAAAAATACATAAAACTTATCAGACATAAGGATGTGTTTGCACGCATGCACACGATCACGCTTTCAGATTGTTTTAATCCTCTTTCAGCTGACTCTTCATGCTCTTCATATTTAAGTTCATACAGCGGCTGACAGGTGAATAATTAACTGTGATCTCATTAACCGTCGAATAAACGAAGGGACTAATTCCAAAGACTCTGTCTAATTAACTCGATTAATCATTCAGGCAGCCGTTTGGTTAACGGTGTAATTAATTATCGTGGCTTCACCAACATCACAAGACGCTCTCTGTCAAATCTCGTGCTTCACCTCTGAAAAGTTGATGTATGTGTACATATATACATCCGTGTACAGGACGTGTTATATATTCATGTATCTGCTGTACTCTGAGCAGATAGTTAAAGCTCACTGATCAGCTGAAATGTGGTGCAGGTGTAAACAAAAGGCTAATAAGGCGGTGACAGTTCGCTGAGTTTCAATTAGACTTGAACGGCTGGTTGTGACACGCGTTCAAATCTCATTTCCATCCTGCTCGGAGTTCAGCCAGCAGATAGCATGTGGGATGTTTGTGTGTGAGTGTGTGTGTGACACAAAAACAGAGCTAGATAGTGAGGGAGGGAGTCACACCTCTCTGTTTCTGTAAAATACCTCACCTCACGTCATTCTGTCAGCCACTTTTTAATTTTTGCACCTTTTTCCTGCCAGTCGGTAACTCACCTATTGTTCCAGCCAGTTCCAACCACCTGATCCACACTAATCTGCACACCTAATCACACTCCACTAGTATATATATGACAACATGATGCCTGAGGAAGAGCGCCGAGCTTGCCCTGAAATTGCCCTGAGTGATGTCGCCTCTGTCTGTGTTAGTTTGAGCTGAAGACAACAAGTTTGAGACTGAAAGTGAGTTACCCAGACGTCTGTAGTCTGCTCCTCAACTCTGCTGGAGGCTAGTAGCTCGAGGCTAAATCACTACTAGCACAACACACATGAATTTCCTACCAAACTGTCAGTGATCGAGTTGTATTGTGGGTAACGTAGGAACCAGGTATAAACAAGAGAGATGAATGTGTGGAATAAAAAAAGATGATATCTCTGCTTCTGCATGGATTTTAATATATTTATTTATCTTGCCCTCAACTCCATAATTATACTCCTAGTATATATGAGAACATGCTGCCTGAGGAAGAGCGGCAAACTTAAAAAGTGCTGCCAGTCCACAGTTTTTCATGCGTTCTTCATGCTATTAAATATTCATATAAACATTCAGCTTCCTTACTTTTCTGCATTCTCATTTTTTCTTTGTTATTACAGAAAAACTTGGGAGATGTGTCCTCCTAGTAAACTGTACAGCTGTAACATTCAGACCACTGACAAATGATGCGCATAACACTGATTAACATGTTATCATGGCACCTGTCAGTGGCTGGGATATATTAGCCAGCAAGTGTTGGGCAAGTATAAAGATTTGAGTGACTTCGACACCAAATTGTGACGGCTAGACGACTGGGTCAGAATGTCTCCAAAACTGCAGCTCTTGGCTCTGGGTGTTTCCAGTCTGCAGTGATCAGTACCTGTCAAAAGTGATCCAAGGATGGAAAGGGGGTGAACCGGTGACCAAGGCTCATGGGATGCACATGGGCACATGGGAAGGCTGGCCCATGTAGTCTCATCCATTGCTGCTCACATCTTGGTGCCGGATACCACAGCACGCTTTCCGAGGTCTAGTGGAGGCCATGCCTCGATGGGTCAGGACTGTTTTGGCGGCAAAAGACATATATACATATAAAGACATCTAGGAGACATAACAGCTTATTTCCACATACACTGTGCCAGATAATCTTGAGCAATCACAGTGTTTTTGTCGGCTTTCAGTTTTTTTAACCTCCGCCTGCCCTGTGGACACTGAACCCTCTCGATTGTGCTCGACTTAGTCGTGCCGGTGTGCTGTTTTATCTTTTACAGTAGCATCAATGGAGGGTAATCCTGGTTAAAAGGAGTGCAGGTGATGATGATGTATGATGTTGTATCTTTATTAGCTGAGAACAGCAGCAGGTGGGAGAGACGCTGCTGTGATAAACTTAAATCTTTTCACAGCAGAGTCTGTTTTCTTTTTGGATTCAGCCGTGACAGCGTGTGTTTTCATTAGTCTTTATTATTTATGATGCTGTTGACACGCGTGGCTTTTTGTTTACGCGCTGCACAAAGCTGACTGGTCGGGTTTTGGAGTGCAGTTATTTATTATCTCGCTGCAGATCCCTGCATCCCGCATCGGTCCTTTGATTACTGAGCTGTTAAGGGAAATTAATAAATTCTCTGAAGTCAATAATAGGGAATTATGCACTTTACACAAAGTGTAAGCAAATATATTAAGACTGTTTGCTGGTGGCTGCACTGTCCATCCTTCGTTCCTTTGTTTTGGGGGGTTTAAAAAGCATTGAAAACATTACAGAAGCTCTACACCATAACATTTACAACTAATTTCTCTGATCTGTGTCTTTGTCAGGTGGTGCGCGACCAGATCACCCACTGCACCATGAAGCTACGTCAGACCACCGGCATGATGGAGTTCTGCCTGGAAGTCCTCAAAGAGAACGACCCTAGTGGATTCCTCCAGGTACCTGACCCAGTGTGTGTGTTTGTGTGTGACACTGTATGAGTGTAACACTTGTGTACCCTCATTTAAGTCCTTCAAAGCAGATGGATAAAGTAGCAAATGCTTATTTTCCTCAGCTCGAAAGGGAACTTCAATTTAATCGTTCCCACCCACTGTTTACGTGAGACTTGCACACAAACCGACTGGTCTAGCTAACTGTCAATCAAGATATCAATAGCTCAGGTCTTTATACATAAAACAAGCTATAGTGCTCAGATTTAAGTCAGTTACTTTGAGTTAATCTTTGGTTTGTTCTGAGCTCATTGTTCCTGTCAGTTTCTCCAAAAACCTCACAGTCACACTGACTCATTGTGTCACTGTTCTGTCATGAGCGCTCACATCTGACACCTTCTGCATGTTTATATAATCAACCATAAAGCTCGAACACAAACTATCCACCATAAATAAATCTCCATTTTCAAACAGTCCTGGTAAAACATGCAGCACAGCTAATGAGAGACTTTGAGAGGCTGGGCCTGAAAGGGTTAAATGAGGTTTGTTTTATCTCTTTGTTATTAACAAGGTCCCCGAAGATACTAAAACCTACAATGAATGTATCCTGCCTGCAAGTAAAAACCATGCAGCCACAGCCTCTGTGGTGCTGAACTATAAATTATCATGGAAAAATGATATAAAACAATAAGTGTTCTCGGGAACAGAATCTTAAGAGATGTCTAAATTAATTCACTCGTGTTTAGTTTCTGCAGGGAAGTTGCTGATCGTCGCAGAAAAAAGCAAAACAAACACCAGCAGCTCTTCTCTTCTACTTCAATTAAGGCTTAAATTTCAGAGACCATACACAGCATGGGGTCTTTTTATACGTTAAAAATATCTACTTTTTGTGTATTTATAAACAAAAATGTAGATGTGAAAGTTAAAAGGCAGGAGGAAGCCTGAAAACTTCAGTTCCTTTGAACTAAAGAGGACAAATCAGGTTTGCAGGGAGCCTCTGATATTTTCTGAAGGAGGGAGACTTCACCGCTGATGTGAGAATAACAACAAAACACACACACACACACACACACACACACAGGATGCATCCAGCTTTCTTTACTAATTCTGCAGCTGATCTATTTTTAATTGACCTGACATGTTTAGCTATCAGCAGACTCAGATGCTCGATAGATGATCAATAGTTATTGATCCGCGCATGTTAGGTCAAACTGAGAAAGGTCAAATGTGTGACATTTGTACCTGCTTAGAGGAAAGTGTCCCAGAGCGATACACTGCAGTGGACATGGACATTTACATAGAAAAGGCGCGCCTCGAAATCTGTTTAAATGTACGCTGTATTATGAATATTTTCACCGCTTTACCTTGCTGTCAGACAGTCTTTTTCTTTGGCATAAACTGTAGAACTTCTGTATTTCTACACTTAAGCTCAACCACAACAAACACTGTATTACGCCTCAGTTCAGCTGTTTGGATTGGTTACAGCGGCACGGCCAGAAAATTCAATTTTATTCATGTAGCAGCAAATAATAATAGAAGGATTCTCATGACTCTTTCCATATAGAGTAGGTCTATTTCATAATATTATTTACAGATACAATAATTTAACAAAAAAGCACACACCATCTGTAAAATCTTGTTTTGTGTCTGGAGTTTCATACTTCTCTGGAGTCTTATTGAGTCAAACGTAAGTAACATGACTATGGCATATATAACATACTGTAAAACTATAAGTATTTGTTCACACAAGGCTTATTACTTTTATAACATCTGTTTACTTATTTTTTGTAATAACTACAGCTTATGGTAATTTCTATATTTTGTCGCCTTCCAGTTGGTGGCATCAGGAAGAGTTATTACATCATTACTAGTTATACTAAAAGAGGGATTGCATTTCTATTTCTATTTCTACCCATACAGCGAGGGTCGAAATAGCCCGTATCAAATAAACATGAGGCTTAAATGGCAAAGAAGAAGAAATATTCCCTACAGACAGCAAAAACATAAAGAACCCGTGGTGTTTTAAACTCCTCCGACCTCTCAGCTACATTGATGGCTGTTTCAAACAGACATAATTATATGAGACGAAGTTCTAGTGTCTCTGCCTTCTGGTTATGAATCATTTCTCCTCCTGGAGAGAAGTAAGAGTGAGGTGAAGGGGAGAGATGAAATAGAGATCAAAGACACTCCTGAGGGACACACACACACACACACACACACACACACACACACACACACATGCTTTCTATTTCATCTGAATATTTTATAATGTATTGATTATGAGGTTCTTTATGTTGCCAGCGCCTAAATCCAAACTAAAGGCTCTTAAGGAGTCACAGATGGATGTCAGAGCTAAGTTCATGAACGTTTGTAAATACAGTCTGAAGTGGCAAAATGAAGATAAATGAAGCAATTTATGTTGTAATGCACGAAGATATATTTCCAAATCGGAAATTGGCTCATGTTTGGCCTTTAAAAAAGAAAAGCTAGCAAAGCTGAGTGCAGGTTAACGTAATGTATTCACTTGACTTTCTTTTTCCTGAGGTAGTGAAGCTCTTTCCAGCAGACGAGGGGTCTAATTCTCAGCCTTAAATATTTGAACTGCACTAATGCATGCTTCATTTCACCTGTCAGACAAAATGTAATGAAGCTAAGCTAATGGAACAGATCCCAGAACAGTGTGCAGGGAGGGTATCACAGCCTTACAAGCATATCTGTTGCTCATCTTCCCTCCTTCACTGTGTACACGTGTGTGTTAATCTTTTCTACATGGGTATAGCCTGCACACTTTAAGTTCTCTACTGTATGTTTGTGTGTGTGCAGATCTCAGATGCTCTGATAAAGCGGGTGACATCGTCTCAGGACCAGTGGGTGAAAGGGGCTCTGGAGCCAAAAGTAGGACCTGAGTTTGACCTCACCCTCACCACCGACTCGCTGCTGCAAACCATCCTGATGCTGGACTTCTGCCAGGGCAAAGGTGAATATGAAAGCACACACTTCCTCTCCTCTTCCATCTGCTGTTCAAATCCTGTTTTAAAACCCATTTTACTTTTACATGTAAGTCATGAATACAGAATTTATTCAGATATTTAAGTTTTACTTCTCTGTGGTTAACATTTCTTGTTTTTAGTAGTACTGCACTGATTTAGTATTGCATTCATGACTTACTAGTCCATGAGATATGTACACATATATACACATGTATAACATACATACAGACATACAGTCCATGGATCAAGCACCAAAAACACTTGATCCTACATTAATACAGGAAATACAGTACTTTTACTTTAAAATAAAAGATATTCTTGTATTCTCTGCTGGTTTCACTAGTTAACGAACAAATGATCAAATATGTAACACTGTAAAAGCAGCAAATTTAGGTTAATTAAAATATGCAGCAGATCTTCATCTAGCAGAAGGAATAACACCAAGTAACCACAGTAACAGCAGGTTTTTCTGATCTTCTGCTGAAATTACGTGTATGCACCGTACGTCTTTTGAAATACAAAGCGACCGTTAAAATGTTATTCTATCAGACTTTAAAGAGCTTCCTCCTGAGCCACAGCACACTTTATAAAGCTGTTTTCAGAGGCTGTGTGGGACCCATGTGTAAAATCAGTAGATTTCCCCTTTAAACAGGCTCAATAAATAAATCCACTTGCACAAACAACACAAACACCTTCCCACCTGAAGCAAAGAAAATACCCCCATGATGATACATTTGATAACGGATAAACAACATTTACTTTCTGCCCCTATACAACAACGTGCACGGCTGATTAGCTATTCATTGGCTGTTGCTACCCAGCAACCAGTTGGCATGCATTAGTGAACACATCATCCTTTACATTCATACCGCTGCAGTCCCAGAGATTACCCAGATGTGTTGTTAATGTGCATTAAATATGTAATCAGCACAATGCATATTTTATTTTGATGATGCTCGACGGAGAGATCAGGTGTTTTCCTGTGCAGATGTGGATTCAGCCTTGCTAAATAAAAACATAAAAAATATTAAGACTTTTCATTACCTGCAATATTTTGTTTGAGTATTAATTGCAATCCATTACAAATCATCTAAAAGCATATGCAGTCTAATCATTACATAAAATTACAATCAGTTTAGTGCTGTGTAGTTAATAAATATTGCATAATAATGTGATACTCTCTCATAATCGGTATATAATATGCTTATAATGCCTTATGGGAGCCACTACAAGTAAGCTGTTGAACTTTACGAGAAAAAACAGACAACAACAAAAAATTTTTGTTCCTCAGATGTCAGATTCCTCAAAAATGAGACAAACTTAAGGCTGTAAATGAAGCATGTGACCTGGTTCTGCAGGTCATAGCGCTGATTCAGTTTGATTAAGTTTCTGTTGTTCCCTTTAGTTGCTTGCTTGAGGTAAAACTGGCTAAAATATATATGCAAATTAAGTTGTGATACCATCACATACTTGAAAATACACACTAAGAGTTTCATTCATGATCACGCCTTTACGTTTGTACTCTTTAGTCTCTGTATAATTTCAGCGTTTTCCGATCAAATATCAGGTTTTTGTATGAAAACCGCTATGGTGTCATAATATGCAGATGATACTGTATTTTACATGAATGAAACTTTGTACAATGTTTACATCATCCTTCAATGTAAGAGATTAAATGTTAATTAATTAATGTTAATGAACCTACAAATAATATAAATTAATGTAATAAGTATTAGCTTTGCATATAATTTGCACAACTTTAGTGACTTTCTGGTCATTTTGGTGATACCGCAAATACTTTTCGCCGCTTCAGTGAATACGGACTTTGTGTCATGTTTCTAATGCAATCACTCTAAATGTATCTGCTGGCCTCACACTCAGTTCCAGCAGCTTTTATACACCCTCTTCTGTCTATTAAAACTTCCAAACCAACGTCATATTTCCAGATGTGCAGGAGAAACCGTTATTGAAACAAATGCAGGCAGCAGACAGTGGTGAGGCTGAGATGGAAACAGACAGCCCAGGAGGTATTTCAGAGACTTTTCACAGTTAATCTCTGTTTTCCCTCCTTGAATTTATTTTGTTACTCCTTCCTCATCCCTCAGCCCCACCCGATAGGCTTTCATGGCCATTCTGGTTGGAAACTCACTGGTGTTTTTGTCCCACAGCGTCTCTCTGGTCTCTTTCCTCTGCATGGTTATTGTTTTCCAGCTCCTCTCCAATGAATGGCACCTCTGCAGAATAGTGCTGCCTTCACTGGAACACAAAGTTCCCAAAAAATCTACAGAAATTTGTTGCCTGAAGTACTTCTCTGTTTCCTATGGTAGTGTTTGGCTACTAATTCTTTTAATTTCTAATTTAAATAATCATTTTATCATTCTTTCACTCAGCTTTTCATTCAATGTTCTAAATATCTATTATTGTAGTAATGCAAAACACATAATTAAACACAGAGGAAATGTTTATTAAACATGATCCTCCCAACAATTTTTGCCCTATATGAGAAAATATAGTGAGTAAAAATGGTAAAATGATTATTGCTATTGAATTATAATATAAAATTTTATATATCTTCAGTAAAATATGTGATGATATGTTAAAAGATCTAAAAATATGCTATACCTCTTATCTCATGGCTGTGGATGAATCAAAGAGGTACTTTGGCAACAAACGCTGTAAAAAGTATTGAATTTAAGTACTGATATTGATACGTGTATCGATCCCACTATGTTGTTCCCTCTTTCGTGACTGCTGCCTTTCCTCTGTGTCTTCACCGATCCAGACAGATCCGATAACAAAAGAAATGATATGAGATGTTCAATTGTGTCTTATTTTTACCCTGTTTTTGTTATTTGGGTGTTTGTTTCAGCTTGTTTTACCACCACAAGGGTTAGACGGATATGTCTTTTTTATACTTTTTATCATTTGATGTGATGCTGGTTCCTCTTTTTCTTGACTTTAAATAATTTTAAACAATTTAACCAGACTGTCTTTCAATCATTTGAGAGTTTTCTCATGTTGACAAGAACATAAAATACACTAAAACCTAAGTTTTGGTGACTTTTGGGATGAAATAAGCCAATTCGAGTTTGAGTAGGTCTTCAAAGCTTATATCGGTCTAACCCTATGTACCATTCGCACTGCTACCTCAATATACTGTCTTCACATGGGCTACATAAAGCCTGCGCTGACTCCAAGCAGTTGCCCTGTAAATGAACCCGGAGCTCTTCTTTATCTCCCCCTAGATCCACATTAAAGCTCCTCTTTCTCTCCCTTCAGTTTGTTTAAAGGCAACCAGCCAGCTGACGACACCTCCTTGTTTGTCTTCCTTTTCTCGTCTTCTATCCACCCTTTCATCTCTCCCTCCTCTCAACCCCCACCCCACAACATTTACAATCTATACGTCTCATCCATCTATACGTCTCCCCCACACAGTGGAGTCTGGACCCTCGGTGCCGGGGGCTCCGCTCCTGCAGCTGGAGAAGTGCTGCACCAGGAACAACAGCGCCACACTGGCCTGGAGGGTGATTGCGCCCCCTGGCAGCCCCATCGAGGGCTACATCCTGGAGCTGGACGACGGCAACGGAGGACAGTACAGGGTCGGTGCCTGACTCTAATCTAATCTGAAATGCAGTACATGTCTCTTCTGTAGCTAGTCTGAGTGTGTCTTATAGATATATGTTTAGTTAAATACAGTATGTGTGTCATCAGTAAACATGCATTTTAACTGTGTAAGTACTTATCTTTAATACTTGAGTCCATGCAGCAGCAAACATATATGTGCATGTACTTTATCTGTATTTGTAATGATGTGAATGTGTGTGCGCTCCCAGGAGGTGTATGTGGGGAAGGAGACGGTGTGCACGGTGGACGGCCTCCATTTTAACAGCTCCTACAATGCCAGGGTGAAAGCCTACAACGCCATCGGTGTGGGGCCTTACAGCAAGACTGTGGTGCTCAAGACCTCTGATGGTGGGTAGCATATATATATATATGTGAGTTTATGTGTGTGTGTTGTGGCTTTGCTTTCAGTTTGCTGGTTTGGCCATGTGTGACTGCAAAAAAGGACAAAATCTGTCTAATGTCCTTTGATTGTCTCTGTTTTTATTGTTTCTTCAATTTTCTTAAACAATGACATTTATTCATTTGTAAAATGAATCAGAGAAGTCTGGAGTAAAAGCAGAAGAATAAGAAGCAGCATGGTGTTTTATACTAGAGGACAAATGTTGAAGAGAGACGAGGAGAACTGATGAAAAAGAAAGGACAGAAGAAGAGAGGACGGGGTGGGAGAGGAAAGGCAGACTAAAGGAAGGAAAGGAAAGAGGAGTCAAGAAGGAAGGAGAGGAGAGTAAAGAAAAGGAAAGAGTCAGAAAAGGAGAATAGGAAAGAAAAGGAATGGAGTGGACAAAGCAAGAGTGGAAAAGAAAGAATATGAAAAGGAGAAAGTAGAAGAGAGCAAAGCGAAGGGGAAGAGAAGGAAGGGAGAGAACAGACGAGGAGAGAGGAGACAATAGGAAGGGGAGGAGAAAGAAAGAGAGGCAAGAAGGGGAAAGAATGAGAAGGAAAGGGCAGGAAAAAAGGAAGCAGTGAATAAAGGAAGGGAAAGAAAAGAAAGGTAAAAATAGGAATGGAGAAGAAAATAAAGGAAAAGAAAGGAGTCTGGAAAAGAGGAGCAAAACAGACAATGACAAAATCTTTCATAATCGCCACAGTGGGATGAGTTTTCCTAAAACACTACACACACACACACACACACACACACACACACACACACACACACACACACACACACACACACACTAACAATGGACATTCAGTCTGTTTTCTGACTGATAACCGCTCATCCCTCCTGCCCTCTTTTTTTCTTTCTCCCACTGCTCATTGCCTTCTCCTCCTCTTCTTTTCCTCTTCCTTCTCCTCTTACACCGCCTCCTCTTACACCGCCTCCTCCTCCTCCTCCTCCTCCTCCTCCTTCCTCGAGGACTGTAGCTTCCTTTCAGGAAGGACGTTATGTGATGTGACTCTTGTTGGCACGACAAGTGAAAGAGCAGGCGACAAAGGCTCTGGCTGTAAAACAAACACTGATTTTAATGCACCAAAATTTGTTGTGTATTTTTTCTGTGGTTGTGTGTGTGTGTGTGTGTGTGTGTGTGTGTGTGTGTGTGTGTGTGTGTGTTTATAAAAATTGGCTGTGTCACCACTTTATTCAGTCATGCAGCATGTGATTGTAGCATGTCTGTCCTCAGGCCTGGATGGTAAATGTGCCCCTGATGTTTCAGCCTTTAGTGTGTGTGTGTGTGTGTGTGTGTGTGTGTGTGTGTGCGCGCTTTTGCCCTGTAGCTAAACTCACTCACACTCACATAGACACCAGCAGACATAATGTTACATTATGATTTCCACACGCTGGAGTCTGTCTGGAAGAAGCCAACTGTCATTATACGTATTCAATGTTATTATTATTATTTTCACTGTTAGATATTTGATATATTGTTACAAAAACATTTTAATACATGTTAATCACTGGCTGAGATTCTTCACTATCTGTTCATTAGCTCGTAACTAGCCATGGATGTATGTGTGTGCCTCGTGCATGAAGGTGACTACTACAGGAAATGCAAAAGTTTTTTACATTCCAGCAGCATCGAGATTAGCAGGCGGCTGTGGCATCACGACTGATGGCTGTTTCCTTCCTACAGTGGCTTGGTTCACCTTCGACCCCAGCACAGCTCATCGGGACATCGTTCTGTCCAACGAAAACCAGACAGTCAGCTGTAACAGCTACGACGACCGCGTGGTGCTGGGAACCGCTGCTTTCTCGAAGGTAAACACACGTCACTAGTGTCACTTTTTATGCATACGTCAGATTTCTGGGTGACCAAATCAAGTTTCCACGCCAAGATTATTAAAATTTATTCTACTTTTCATGAATCATTCATGAATCTCAGGGCACCCACTACTGGGAGGTCAGCATCGATCGCTATGACAACCACCCGGACCCCGCGTTTGGCGTGGCGAGGATCAACACCATGAAAGACATGATGTTGGGGAAAGATGACAAGGCGTGGGCCATGTATGTGGACAACAACCGCTCCTGGTTCATGCACAACAACTCCCACACCAACAGGTAGGTGATGCACTGTACTGTATGTAAGGCCAATTGCAAGGACGTTTGCATGATACAGTTGAAAGCTCCAGAACAGCTACTTCCTTGAGATTTCTTTGTCAACTCGTGTTTCCAATGTCAGCTTTGTTACTTTAAATTCAAGAGCAATTTCAAGGACAAATTCAAAAATAATTTCAAGAACAATTGAAGAATATCTTCAAGAACAGGCACCCCAACCACACCCACATTAGGAGTCTCCTTTAAGCTAGAGTTCCTCTTCTACATATTTTAGCAGAGGTTGCCAAATTATGCAGAATTTGCCTGGCAAACCTTGCAGTGTGCGTTTAATTTATTCTAGGTTCATATAGTATAAGATGTGTCTGGTCTACTGCAGGATTAGATGGCGGGCAATCAGTGAACAGAACTCCAGGAAATCACCCTGGAGGTTATTCACAGAGCAGACATCAGAGGGGACTCCACAAAAAAAGTTATAATAGGGCAGAGATCTATAGTTGCTTTGAGGATCACTGAGAGTAACTTGAACATAGATCATTTTGCAACAAAAGGCTGCCACCAGCTCCACGCTCTCGTCCGAATACGATCACCTCTGGCTCCAAACCAAGACGGCAATGTTTTCCACAAACTAACGGTCAGTTTACACTCAGCAAAAACCAATAAATTAGCCAGTTCGTTAAACCTGTCAGACCTTATTAGAAAGTGTGACTCATCCTTTGAACAGAACTTGTATTTCAATAAGAACAGCAGGAGACAGACTTTCATCATTATGTGTTCCACAAACACAAACACATACAGGATAATGATACATACACAGAATAACAGAGAGACCCCCGGGATTCATACAATACCAACTAACAAACACACCAGGGAGCAGCAGAAGGAGAAGGCTGCAGGAGACATCAAAACATCTCTCTACACCGACTCTCTCTGTGTCACAATGAAACTATCAAACCCTCATTAAACATTTATTTAAAAGAAAATGTCTGTTTTTCACAGAAATGTGCAAAAACCTCTGACTTCCTTCCTCTCTCGTCCATCCGGACTGCAGATTTACTCCACTCCACTTGCTTTCACGTCATTAATCAGCTCATGCCTGTGGTTCATGCTGTTATTTACCACATATTGATTTCTCCAGCTCTCACTCAGTCCAGTCCTGAGGCAGGCGTCATGTGTTTTGGTGCACGTGGTGCAGAGAAACATATACAGCGACGTGCACGCATGTTTTACAGAGGTGGTTTCACACCATGGCTCTTAAGCAAAAACACAATTTCAGCAGCACATAAATAAAAGAGTGTTCATTTTTTGTCACGTACCACACAGACTGCGATGAAACCTCCCCAATCCAAGAGTTTTGAAGAGCTTGTAAAAACTTTATGGACACAAATGATGAAAAATCTAAATCACTAAATGTTTCATTTTTAATGCTTTATTGGCAAACGTAGAATAAGACATGAACGTTTTAAACGTCTCGATTAGTTTTTGGTCCACTCGTGACAAAGTCAGTCTGATGTTTTCACACAGATGCTCTCCTGTCTATCTCACATATGAGTGGACCCATCAGCCTCATATTTTTGTGCACATTTATGACTCTATGCCCACACAATTTTTGAAAAACACATTTTACTGACAGCTCTGTTTTATACCACCATTTCCTGCTGACTCTTCAATCCTCTTAACATTTTACTGCTAGCCTAAAAACAAGACTTACTTTCCACATTTTGTTTGGGAAAACTGAAGTTTGGTTTTTGCGGGATCTGGATTAATTCCGTATGTTGTGTATGTTTGTTTACTTTGCTTGGCTCTTTGCCTTTTCGCTGGTTCATTTGGTTGGAAGGGTTAGAGTTAGCCAATCAGAGGCAGAGTAGGGGCGGGTCTTCGTTGAATACAGGTGGAAAAAGTCAGGACACACCTGGTGCAGATCTGCACTCTTCTAGTATTGTATCTGTATCCAGACAAATCAGTTTAACTGTCAGTATCAGTTTATCAATTATATTATCCAAGGAAATGAATTAGTAGACAACTGTTTTGTTGGTGTGTGTGTGTGTGTGTGTTTATAGGGCGGAGGGCGGCATCACTAAGGGGTCGACTGTGGGCGTCCTGCTGGATCTGACCAAACACACGCTGACCTTCTACATCAACAAGGAGCAGCATGGACCGACCGCCTTCGAGAGCCTGGACGGGGTCTTTGTACCCGCTGTGAGCCTCAACAGAAACGTGCAGGTCAGTGTGTGTGTGTGTGGGGTGCTAGTGTGTCCTCAGAGTGATTAAAGGCAGTATCATAAGCGAATATTACTCAAAGTATGAAAAGTAATACTCACTGTGCAGTGAAATCAGTGTTTTATTATAATATCTGATGTTTTTTGGATTAATATCACTGCTGCATTCATGTGTATGTTGCATTTTACTGCTGTTGATGTTTAAGGTTGAGCTACTTTATATACTGTTGGGGAGTTTAATCTACAGCAATGCATCATGGTCTAGAAAGCTCAGAAAAACAAATGTGAAAATGCATTTTCCAGCCAATCAAAGACAGTTTTTAAATGTTTTATTTCTACTTAATTCATCAGTTAATCAGAAAAATTCAACTTCCAAATCACCAAATTTGTAGATACATGGTTTACTGGACGGGAAGGACATGAAACTATGTACGGTACTTGAGTAAATTTACTTTCCACCGCTGTTTCCCAGATCCAGCTCGGCCGTCTGTCCGCTGTCTCCAGCCTCACTCTCACTCAGCGATGATCTCATCGGTTGTTTGCTCTGTTTGTCCGTTTCAGGTGACCTTACTGACGGGCCTGGAGGTGCCAAAGAATACCAAACAGTAGGAGATCCTTCATCCCCCCCCCCCGAGCGTGCCCTGGATACAAACCAACGATGTCATACACAAGCCTCTGTCCGCTCTCAACACGGACGTTTTTTCCAGTCACGTCAGATGGGATTAACCCCTCTCCCATCCTTCTCAAGGTGCCCTCTGTGTTTGGTACACTTCAATGTGAAAGGAATAAATCTGAGTTATCATTGAGCTGCAAATGAATTAGATTGAGCTTGTGGACATCAGTACAGAGAGGACTGGAGTTACTGTGGATTGCCATACTTTTTTCATATCCCTGTTTTTGCCCTGTGAACTTCAAGATACCAACAACACTAATCATTTTAACCAGAAGGAAAACGCAGCCTGAAATCTCTCCACGAGGCCTGGGACTAAACTAATCGACCCTCTCACTCCGACACAATCAACACTGAAGATTCCCACACTGTGCTAGAAAATAGGTTTTGCTTTAAATTTGGCAACTTTGGCAGATTTTCTGAGCTTTTTAGGAGCCTTTTTAAATTTAAGGTACGCCATCAGGATGAGGTGAGAAGCCGAGGGAGAAAACGATGCAGCGGTGGTGGTATTGTTGCTCTGCTTCTCTCTCTCTCAGGTGTGTTCGCGCCTTTCAAAAACTAGATGAAAAGAGTGTTTTGCAGGAGTTCTAGTGGCACCATGAGACGCTTCACTCATGAAATATTTAAAACTCTCAGTGCAAGCTTTTATCCCGGCTGTGGCTCCGGCAGCAACTGCCTTCCCCGTCTCACACAAAGTGGCATCAGGATTGTTTGGTGCTGTCGTCAAAGAGGTTTACACACCGAGGTCAAACTGGGAACAGTTTGGCTTAATTCCATTTCGTTTTTCAGTATTTTGACAGACCCGCAGAGTGCGGGACGGGCCACCCTGCAGGGGAAATGCTTTATAAGGTCATTATGGTGCATCTTTTGGGAGTCAGCGGTGTCTCTGTTAGGACTGTTTGTGTGTGATTCACAGTTTATTTGCACTCCACACGTCTATCTACCTCAGGTGGTAGAATAAAAGAGGGAGAGACAGAAAACTTCTAGATTTATTTGGCCATCTTAAGTGATTGAAGGAATATTTTGACATTTTTGGAAGTACAGACTGTGAATAAGTGAAACATCTTCGTTTTTTTGTATAGATTAACTCGATAAAACATTAATTAGAGATCTTTTGAGGTTGTAGTTGGATCATCTTAGTTAGTCATCTAACTCTCGGCATCAAAGCGAACGTTAAACTATTCTTTATTCTATTTGAAACAGCAGACTGCCAAATGTAATGTAGACAAATGTAAAAATCTGAAGTTTTTCTTCGGATTATTAAAAGTCCACATTCAGGCAGAATCTGGCACTGCGATGAAAACTCGGTGACCTGCGGCGTAGAAGTTGAGCCAGATCCAACTTTTGGAAAAAGACAATTAGACGCTCAAACCTCCACAGTCAGCCTGAAATATCACTGAAACTGAGGCTATCCATGAGGCTGCAGCACCGGATTCTGCATGAATGTACCCTATAGCATGCACTTCCAGTCTGCATATTCACAGTGCTAAAACCCTTTGGTTATCAACATCTGTCTTGTTTTGCTGATAGCAATGTGTATTATTATGCTATCAACTAAATTCATCATCTTTTTACGTGATTCTGCAGATGAGATTTACCCCTTTACATCCAGTTTTCCTCTTTCAGTTCTCCTTGAGTAGCTGTAAGGTTGTTTAAATCATCTTTTTCCACACTGACTGACTAATCAAAGCTATATGATGTTTGCACTTATGAAATAATCAAACCCAAGACTTCATTTCTTCAAATGGAAATATCCATTTTTCTTTTAAATAAACTTTTCGATCTCCACTAGAATTTAAAGTTCTGCCCACACTGGCACGTCAGTGAGGTTAAAGGTTAAAACACGCCCGTAGCGTTTTATAAATTGTCAGGTCTGGTGCTAATTCGCTTGCCAAAACTACAAACCAGTTTGTTCCTCATCCTGTTGAATTAATCAAAGAGTAGAGAACGAGGTCAATTAACTCCCGGCAGGAGCGTTTCCAGCCTTGATGTTTCTCCCTGCAGCCTCTCCCTGCTTCTGTCTCATGAAGAAATATTTTGACCTTGAGGGATGCATGTCAGAAAATGCTGAAATGAAATGGAACTGAGCCAAACCTTACTTTTGTTTTACCAAGACCAATAGTGTATGATGCATGAGAAGCAGATGAGCAAAGTGCCCGTGCTGTTAATTTTATTCCGCGCTCATCTCGCAGTCTCTCTGTAGAATCTCTTTGAGGCGTCTTTAATCCGCCGTGCTGAAAATGATCTTGAAGAGTCACATCAGGTAACGCCAACGTTCGATGCTACATTTCTCTCAGCAGGGCTTCGGATACGGCAGCCTGTAGAGGACAGTAGCTTCGAAACTCAACCAAACCACTGTGACACGAGAACATATGAACATGTTTTAACACACATTACCCGTGTACATTTGATCCTAATGCAGCAGGGGATGGAGAAGTTTGTTTTTAGGTTAGCTTTTATTACAATATCTGAAATATTTCTATTCCCTGTGCTGTTGTGAGTGTGAGAGACGCGTTATTAGAGGTACAGATACAGAGATTTGGGGGTTTACGTGTGAATGGGAGTCCACAAACTGTAAATACTGATCTGTGAGTTATGATTATGACATGTGATATTAAGCATGGAACAAGTTTACATATAAATATCTGAAGCTGTATTGTAAATAGTGTACTGTATTACTGTCTTTGCAACGAGTGATGTTAAAAGCCAACTGCTACCACAGCTCGCCCTCTGCTGCTGGGTGGCGGCATCAACAACAACAGGATTAATGCATTTTCTCAAACTGATCCTGTTTATTCAATATTAGCCAACAATGTTTTCATACCTTTAAAAATCGCTGACTTTTAAAAACAAACAAAAGAAATGTCAGCAAACATTTTGTCTGACGAGGTCAGCGATCTCATTATCATCAGCTGTCTCAAGCATTTTTAATCAGGGATTTAAAACAGTCATTTACATTTTTTAAGTTTTTATATTTGAATTATTACGATTGAAGGCAGCACTTAGATCTAACTTACCACACTCAGAGTTCAACACAAACTTTATATTTACCAGGCGGCTGAACAAATATTTCTTATTCCGTCCTATTTTCAGTGCAGAAGCAGAAACACGATCAAATGTGTTACAGCCTGTGATTACAAGAGATTTATTTAATTATAGAGCAGTAGAACGGTACAATAAGCTAATATATTTAAACTTTTGTTTTGTTCAACTTCCCGTTTTTGGGTTATTTATTTTAACTGACAAAGAAACACGACTTAAGAATCATGATTGAGCCTTTTCTGGAGATCGGGGATGCGATGGATTTATTTAGTGATTACCTAGAATGTTAAGTTTATGACATTTACATCCCAAAAACGGCAAACATGAAGTATGTTAGGACACCGTTTCAGTCTGCAAAAAGTCAAACTAGGCGTTTTGCACCGGATGCTGCATTCAAATGATGTGGGAAAGATTCTATATATTTCTACTAACACAATGCATCAAGTGACTGTGTAATGAGAAAGGAATCGCTCATAACACCCAACTCTACAGCCCCCACCCCCCCCTTCAGTTCTATGGAGCATTTTAGTGTCTTTCAGCTCATCGTTTTGGTTTCTGGCCTTTAACTTTAACCTTTTGATTCACTCAAGAAGCTCCAAAAACCCACCGTACGCAACGTGTCAAGCATTAATGATCAGCCGGTGATCATAGTGGAGCATCGAGCAGCTAAAAATACTCCTCAGGAGTTGGTGGGGACCAAAAACAGAGCTAAAAGCGCAGTGAATGATGTGGTTACATTTGAACACGACTCTAAATGAAAGCTACAGTTGCTCACGTGTCGGCTGGATGTGTAAGACTATGCTCCAACAGTGCACTCTCCTAGCACGTTTTCCCACACGACATGAATGCAGCATTAGTGTAAAAGTCAAGATTTGAACCCGCTTCTCCCGACCCAGAAAGCAAACATCTAACTATTTGCCAAAGGGGATTTTATTTTCTGACATCCCCCAGACTACCAGCCACCACCTTGAGGCTACATCCTGCTGCTCAGCCTTCCCCTCTGACCGTCCTCCCACCTCCCACACTAAGGGGAGAGGTGTAAAGTCAACCTGCCCCGAGGCTGACTCTGCTGTAACCGGGAATAGATTTTAAGCCCGTGAGCAAAGTGAGGTGTCTATCAGAAAAACCACAGGGGAACTATTTTTTTTTCTTCTTCTTCAGGAAAGTCTGGATGATTTAGGGTTACATGTCTGCAGGCTCTGTTGGTGTCAAAATGTCACGACTGGTGGGAATAAAAGCTAATATAGTTTGAGAAAGTCAGACATTAACAGGTAAAATGAGGTTTTTTCTTTTCCGAATACAGTTTTTTTTCTCTAAAATTAATATAAAAATAACACTTCATGTGACAGATGCAGACAGAAATCACATTTAAAATGAGTCACACTGTAGTCACTCCTGTCTAGATGTGGTATTGTAAGAGTTCTTGGATGGCATGTCCCTTTACCCGACACTTACCCACCCACGAATGTGAGATATTTTAACTTCAGGACGCGGTGCTGGGAGACAAAGCATGTCACTGCGGTTAGCATTTAAACAAATGTCAGATTTATTTACTCTATAAAGTCTGTAAATATATTTAATTACATATTTATTTTCTTTTGTATATTGCCCTCTTGAGTTTGTTCAGTATAAGAGTTGAATGGCTACTGATTATATAAATATATATATACCGTCTATGGTTGATTTCAAAGGGTTGCAGGTTTAAAAAAAAAAGGTTTGCCAGCTACAGAATCTCAGATTTGCTTACAGCTTCTTGAAAACGTGTGACGTGCTGCAGATAAGCTTCACATTTCCTCATCGTGCTCTTCATGTTCCGAACGTATAAATAAAAAAAAACACAAAAAGCTGCTTTCGAGATAAACGGTGTGAGAATTTGTGACCTCACCCAAGACGCACACTGCCAGATCACACCTCTCGTTTCGCCACCACCATCATCATCCATCAAGTTTTCTGTTTCCTTTAAGTGAAATAAAAAAGAACCGTCCCTCTGTAAAGATCTGTAATGTTTACACTGAGAGCGCGGCTTCTTGTTGTGTTTATAAGGGTTTACACACTGGCAAGACCAGTCCTGCTTTCTCACGGTCCATTAAGAGTGTGTGTGTTTCTTCATGAAAACGTCTGCAAGGACTTAACTCGTGTGTACATTGTTTTTTATTTTGATAATTAACCCCCCATCTGTCCTGTTATGATCCCCTCCCTTCCTGCCGATGTAAATGTTTTGTATGACTACATGGTTTGTATATGAGAAATGCATTGTAACTGCATCATTTTAAAACCTTTACATTGTAAAACAACACATTGTCTCTTTTTTTGGTCATTTATAAAAACAAATAAATTAACTGTGATGGAAAATGATTCGACAGTCTTCACTTTCGTGCATTAACATCCTGCCGTGTTTCAGCTTCCATTATTGAGATCGATAAATTGGATTTCTTGACTCAGCGGTCTGTCAGCGGCGACACTGTCTCATATTTTACTGCAGACCGGTGCATCTGGAAATCAGCTCACGTCGCGTTCAGCTCTCCTCGCGGCACCGCAAACAAAGTCCTGCAGTGAGCTGAGTCAGCTGATAGATGCCAGTTCTTCCTCTTCCTCTCATATTTTCCCATCCTGGAAGGATTTACCGGCTCACCTGCAGACACACAAACTTCAACCTTTAATCTCTTCCTCTTAGCTTGTAATTCCTCTTCAGTCATTTTCTAGAAGCACAACAACAACACACCTATTTGCCGCGCTTGTTGCCTTTGATTTTCTGGATCTCCTTGGAGCTGAGGATCAGCATGCCGTTCTTGAAGCGGCCCACCTGACCTGTGGGGGCCATGCCAGAACCAGAACCAGAGGACACCCTCTTCTTCCTGCACAGACAAACTTTCAACCACTGAGATGCAACAACACGGCCTGTATAAATATCTGTTAACCATTTTTTAATGTTAAACCTTTAAGAAGAACAAACTAGTACTGCGTTCTGCTGATGAGCGATGCATTCTGTACTGAAAATTATGTACAATATATATGAAGGGAAAATGTATCAAAAACTTATCAAGTTCTAGATGCAAATGTTCATAGATTATTCAGATTGTCTGTCTCACCCACCTTGGATTACTCTGCTTCTTCTTTTTCTTCAGGTCCTACAGAGCAACGACACGAGGTACAACAAGAAGAGGCAGTGTAAGAATAATAAATGAGCACCGTATTGTTTATTTGAATCCATTTAAAATGATGTTACGGTACATTCAGAAGAACCTGGTGCTACAGCGAGTGGTGGTAGTCATGGACTAAACTCTGATACTCAACCTGTTGTGTTCTGACTTTGTTTATTTCATGTGCCAGCTTCTAAATCTGAGTCTGGTGAAGAAGAAGATGAAGAAGTTTCCTTTGGCATCAAGCCGGGTTAATCAGTGAAATCGAAATATTTCCTGTTTCACAGCGGTTACGTTCAGCACAAACAAATACACCCCCAGCAACCTCTCACCACCCTCACACACCACCGGACAACCCTGCAGCGATTCGCCGCAGCACCTGATCCTGTCTGAATTACCCATAATGATTTAATTACATCCCCAATAACCTTCTAACAAAATTAGTCTGCACAGGTCTGTTTGGATTACAGCTGAGACTGAAGGTGCTGGTCTTACCGGCTGAACCTCCTCCTTCACTTTCTGCTTCTTATCTTTGATTTGCTGCTGCAGCATCTTGTAGTTGACGTAGTCCTTCTTAGGAGGCTGATTAAGAGAAAAGTTGTGGATTAGTCTCTCGCCTGTTAAAAAAACGCTGCGCTACAGAAGAACCTGAGTTTTCCTTACTCTCGCTCCGAGCATGACCGCTCTGTCCTGTTCAAAAACTCGCTGCTGCTCCTTCTTGTAACCCGTGATTCCAAAGCGATGGACCTCGAGACGAGCCTGATGCAAACACACAGAGACACACACACACAAACTAAGCCGTGGGAAGAATCAGCTCACACATTTCAAGTTTAAACTTGTAATTAAAATGAGGGTTGGGGTTAAAAAGTGATTAAACTGTCACCTTTTCCAAACTGAGTTCTTCCAGCTCGTCACTTTGCTTCTTCGCCGTCGTCTGAGGGGCCTTGAAGTGACGACAGCACACAGCCAGAGGCAACGAGGACAAAAGCAGAAAGGTGAAGTGAATGGGTGGTGACAGGAAGAGCAGAAACAGAAAGGATGACTACGTCACAAAGTCGCAGGAGGAGGTCAGGACAAGTTTCTAAGATGAAAAAGGTTAACCTATAACAAACCACGACTGAATAAACTCATGATGCTGACTTGTGTCCTATAGTGTACTACTCTCAGATCTTTACCATTAATGGGTCAAGACACCACACAGCTAATGTACCAGAGAACTGGATCAATGGGATTTGGCCTTCATATCATCAGCCTCAGCTCTGCTTTTATAAATGGAGTATACACAGTGGGCTTTAAGTAGCATACTGTAGACGTACAGGCACTTTGTCGGGGGTCGGCGTCTGCTTGGTTTTCAGTTTCTTTCTGGAGTCTTGAAATGTCACGACTTCCACCTGGCTCACCTGTCGAGAGGTTGGACCTGAGTGTAAGACAGGATAAAAGAAATGAGCTACAGGATGGAAGATGGAGCCTGGGATGCTAAAATAAGTCATTCATTATTGATTAGTTTAAGTGCTCAGTGTAGCATTTGTAACATCAATATGTCATGACACAACATCTGAGAGCCTTGGCTCGAGTCCACCTCCTACCTGTTTGTTCAGTCTTATGTTGTTTCTGCTGGAGTTCAATACCAACATGATCCACTCTGTCCTCAGCGTCACTGTAGACGTCCTTCACTGCAGGCAGCTCTTCCTCGTCCTCCTCTTCCTCGTGTCTTTTTCGCTTCTTCTTCTTCTTCTGAGACTTGAGCTTCTTTTTGGATGCTGGTCCATTACCTGCACGAAAAACAAAATATTAGAAACACCTCTCGAAATAACGCAGTCCAGTTTAACACTGCTGCAAACTACAACCTCAATAATAAACACAACAGTTAAATTATTATCTCTCTGACAGCTTCGTAAAAGTTGAAGTTATGGCAGAGTTGTTGTATTGAACAAGTGTACCTAATGAAGTAGTCGGTGTGTATACATATTAATCTACATATATAGTTATCTGTACGTAGTATTTTAATGTTTCTGTTTACATGTCAAGCTCCTTGTTTCCAGATAGATAGATAGATACTTTATTGATCCCGAAGGAAATTCAAGCATCCAGTAGCAGCATGCAGACATACATTGAACATACACATATCTGAGATAGATCTAAATTTAAATATGCACAGAGAAATGAAACATTTGAATAGAAAATAAATATATAACTGTGTTAAGAAGATAACCCGTGCTAAACATCTATACTAAGACTATATAAAAAATAGAAAGTGACTGTAGAAATAAAATAGAAAACTATATAAAAATAGATCAAATTCAGCTCGTAATGATGTCTATATCTGTGTATGTACACTGAGATCAAAGTGTCAATAATCCCTCATAATTCAGATTCTGATGATAGTTTGTAGTTAAAACAAACACTTGAAAACATGTTTAATAGTTGTGGAACGTACTTCTATTAATTCACAGTTCATACAGGACTCATTCACAACTGCAACATGATTAATAAACTAATTTAACTTCCCGTTATGAACCTTTAATCTGAAGTAACGTCCGGTACAAACGTCAGACAGCAGGCTGGGTTCACTAATAACGACTTGAGTTGATAAAAAACGACACTTTAATGGAAGGTGTCTGCGCTGTCACCATGGATACGAGCCATGGATACGAGCCATGGTTACGAACCACGGTGAAGACAGCTAACGTAAGTTAACATTAGCAATGCGCTAACATTAACCTAGTTTTACTTGTTTTGGCAGAGGCAGAGTGCCACAACGAACATATTATTCTCGTTACATTTATACTGACTCATGGTTAAACAGATGAGAGAGGAGGAACAGCTTGTTTCAGACAACATTAGGCTTTAAAAGTAGCTAGCAGAGTTAGCTTAGCTTAGCTGGCTGGCTCTAACTGCACTCACCAAAGTCGTAGAGTTTATCCAGGACGTGTTCAAGAAACATGGAGTCTCCGTCTTCTTCTCCGTTTGTCTTCGAGTTCATTTTGACCTAATTCAATGAACAGAAGTCCAACATGAATGACAACAAGCCGCTGAACACACACACACACACACACACGTGGGATATCACGGCACGGCACGGCCCGGTTTGTCCTTTCCCGGCTGCAGTAGTCGCTAGTGACGTGTCGGACGTGAACGCGCCGGCTCTTTGAACCGACTCTTTTAAGTGAACGATGGGAGCTGGTGTTGTGGAATTTTCCGACTCCCCCTCAGAATCTGACTCCCCTTCGCGTGAACGCGCATGCACTGCAAGCATTCACACAATTCACACATTCTCACAATCTGACTCCCCTCTTATATTAAAAATGCAAGATGTAACACCAACCATTTTCACTCTGCTGGCATACTTTGACCTCTGCTACTTATGTATAAAGTTATTTGTAACTAGTGTCAACAGAGAGGAAAAAAGGAGGGGAGTCAGATTTTTTCAGGTTACGGCCTGACGACAGTTTTATATGGATTGAGAGGTGTTGTTTTTGGTAATACCTTTAATTGTTTAATATAGCGTAAGAGGAGACTTAAATTTCTTTTAATGAAACTTGCGAAACGAAACTAAGTGAAATGAAATCCATTATAAAAAAACCATCGAAATGCCGATTTACTGGGCTGTATAGCCTATTCGTTATAGTCATTTGTCTTGAAGTAAACAGAAAAGAATGTGTAAGATTGTTTCCAGTAATCATATTTAAACCAAAAATCCGCAAATTGACAAGAGAATGAAATGCTTGCAGTGCATGCGCGTTCACGCGAAGGGGAGTCAGATTCTGAGGGGGAGTCGGAAAATTCCACAACACCGGCTCTTCTTGGTGAGCTGAGTCAAATGATCCGACTCCCTAAAAAGAAACGAACTTCCCATCACTAGTAGTAGTAGCGGAAGTTAGCACGGAAACGCCAGCTGCTTACACGCCCATGAGAAGTTCTCCTGGAGCTGGTATCAACTAAAGTGTCGTACCGAGAAGGAGAACCGTGCAAACAGGCGTGCACGTACACCTCCTCGCTGGATGCTGCGTGTGTGTGTGTCTGTGAAGTGTGACACACAATGGCGTCCGAAGCTGTTTACTCGGTATGTATGCTCTGCAGCTCTCTGGAGAGCTAACCTCTCTTAGCTGTGTGCTGCTGCAGCTCTGTGTGACATTTCATTCAAACAGGTGAACACTGAAGTCACGCTAATGTCACCACACAGCGTTTAAACGTGCTGTTCTTTGTTATTAATACAGATAAAGTCGTTTTTAAGGCGAGTTAGCGTCATTTGTTACTGCTACTACAACCAGAGACTGTTGTGCAATCAGCACTTCACAGTTCAGTATACATTCAGTGCAGCTTCCCGGACATTTTGTGCTAATGTAACCAAACAAATGATAGTGTTGTTGCACGTGTTGCCACAATTTAGCTGTTTAAAAAATGTCCTGCTCTGCAACACTGCTCCTCCACATATCACTGTGTGCTGCTACTTTCCTAATATATCTTACAGAGGTGCAAGTTAACTAAAAACAAGACAGGGAACCTTTTAAATTGCAAGTAAACTCACTCTGCTTTACATAAAAAATACTTAAAACGCAGTTAGGAATTGTGCTTAACCTCAATTTTAAGGTGCTTGGACTAGGTAGGTTTTCACATATAAGGAATGTGTCTGTTTGCATAACAAACTTTAAGTGAAAAGTCTAGAAGATGGCACAGCTCCTTCAGCAGGTCCTTCATTCCAACAGCTGTCAGACTCTTTAACACCAGCATGACTTCATGACTTTCTTCTATATATTTCTTATTTATGAGTCATTTCTTATCCACTTTATGTATACAAGTGATTTTTTTCCTCCCGTGTAGGATCATTAAAGTCCATGTAAAGGCAATTCTTTCAAAATACATTAAATATGTTGCCGAAAACATGTGAAAAGACTTTGAACGATATGTTACTGACACGTAGAGTTGGAGGTTCAAACAGTTTGTCACCAGTTTTCAGTCCAGGATTTTGTGGGCGGTCCTTAAAGGGTGGCTTGATGACACGCTGAGGCCACCCTGAGCATAACCCTGCACCCCCAGCAGAGAGATAGAGATGAATTCATCTCGCTCAGAGTGTTTCAAAGTTAGTCATGTCATTTTCTGAACTCATCTGACACGTTTCATTTGATACAAAATGGCTGCAGAGGTCACACCCCCACAGTCCTGGAGCTGGGAATTCATTTTTACCTGATTTTGACTCCTAATTTCATAAAGTTGTCGATATTTTTAATCACTCAAATTTGGCTGGTTGGTTAATAACACTTTCTTCTTTGGTCTGACAAACTCAGAACACATATTTATTCTAACTTTACACGGACGTTAAAGTCTATCTTATCTTATCTTACATGAATATATGCAGAATATGTTTTGAAAATGAGCAGAGCTGTACAGATTTGTGCAGGAATGTGAAAGCATTCAGAGTTCACAGCAGAATGTTTAAAATGTGCAAGATATTTTTGAAAATGGAGTAATCCAAAAGTTTTTTTTTAGAAGGTGTGTGTTCATGTAACGCGTCAGGTCTGGAGTCAACAAATGTTGACACCAGTGGTTGCAGACTGGTTGCCCTAAAGCATACGTCAATATTTGCTCTCACCCGTGAGGCTTTTGTTGTAGTAAAATGTGTAGTGTAAGTATCTGATTGAAAACCAGGGCATTGCACTCTCTTACCTTTTTAAGTAAAAGTGTAGAATATATCCCATCCAATCATGGCTTCAGTCACTGCTTGTGTGATAAATATGTCTGAATCTAATATATATTGTGTGATGTTTCTCTAGCATAGAGACCCTATGCTGAAGAAGAGAGATGACTTTGAGGACATTCTGGAGGAGAGGAGGAACTCCAGCGACCTGAGATACGCCCTCAGATGTTACACTCCCGTTCTTTACAAAGGTCTGACGCCCTGCAAAGCCAACACGCTGAAGAGCATGGTGCTGCAGTCCGATCAGCTACGCTACGTCATCAGTCAGGTAAAGTAAAGGTCGGCTGACAGCAGGTTGTCATTCTGGTTTTACCTGTTGGCAGTTAGATAAGATAAGTCGTGGTTTTGTACTTTTTCTAGTCTTTTTGTGATTCAGAGATTTTTCCGTTTAACCCAAAACATGAAGGTTTCTGCATTAACCCTCATACAGAATACAAAAATATGTACAGTGCAAACTTTGTCGTCTCTATGGAGTTGACTTAATTTATCAGCTTACAGAGAAACTATTTCATACTGTACAAACTACAAGTCATAATATTGAGATAAGAAAGTTATTATATTCTAAGATAAAAGTAGAGGCTGTTGTTTTGAGTCATATTTATGCCCACAGGTTGATTACATACGCATGTTTTAGCATTTTCTGCAAGTCCATTGTCCATTGGCTACTAAGTGCCTTGGTGGCTGAGTAGCCTGGTTAATGGCATCTTACTGGGGAGAGAGCTTGCATTCCCCGTGATAACAGACATGGTTTGTGCTGTCTTTTCCGCTCCAGCTCTGCATCCCCATGTCCTCCTCCTCCTCCTCCTCCTCCTCACTTCAGCAGCGTTCTCTGGTCTTTCCACAGCGAGTATGCTAACACTGCCTAAGCACTAACAGCTGTTCTTGAGTGAAAACAAGAGAGCTGTGGCTTTTTCTGAATGGGTCCATGTTTGCACACAAACAGACGGAGATCGGTGCCTAAAAAAGCGTGAAAAAAGTACTAAAAACACAGAGAAGAGTTCAGAGCTACTGAAACTGCCACCCACGTGGTGCCATAGCAAGTTTGACTTCAAGCTTGTGGTGTGACATCTCCTCTTCTGTGCCAAGGGATCTTTATTCAGGGCTTTTCATAAGCCTGCAGCACCTCGGGGCCTGGGTTCAAGGTCTTTTTGATAAGCTCTCAGTGCCATGGGACTTTGCTTCAAAGCTTGATGATGTTACTTTGACTCAGAGGATCTTTCTGAGGATTTTCACTCCTCTGACACCATTGTTCCTTACTTATAGAGTTTTCAGACTGCATGTATTGTTCCCAAGTTACGAGATTTTATATGTGAAATTTTAGTTTTTTGTGCTCAATGTGCCTAAAAAAACAGGTTACAGTAAGAAAATGGAACAAAGTAGAAAAGTAGTGTTATGATATAGTTTGACATCAATAAATTTACAATAAATCACTTTTTTTATTGTTTTATTGTTTCTATTGGATGTGGTGACGGCTTATTTTGTGTTGTGAAGGTTTCCAAAGAGACGGGCAGGGCTACCGATGACGTCCAGGAGGATGCGTCGGCCATCCTGGAGGAGATGGCTCACTCTCTGCAGCTCAGCACCGTTCGCTTCTTCGCCTTCACGCTCAGCAAGGTCTTCAAAACCTTGTTCAGGAGCATCTGTGTCAACGAAGAGGGCATCCAGAGGGTGAGAATACACGCTGGCTTACACACTTTTAAAACAGTATCCAGACTCACAACTAATCTGATCTGTGCTTTTGTTGTCAGCTCCAACAGGCCATTCAGGAGCATCCGGTAGTCCTCTTACCGAGTCACCGGAGTTACATGGACTTCCTGCTGATGTCGTACCTCCTGTACACCTACGACCTGGCTCTGCCTGTCATCGCAGCAGGCATGGGTAAGCGTCGAAGAGTTAGCATATACATATACATAAACATGTACAAGCTCATAATGTTCAGTTTTGGATGTTTTGTTGAGTCAGATTAGGGGCAGAATATATGAAACTCTCCTCATTAGAACACTCAGCATCACTATTTGCACATAGACCTACAGTTTGTGTGTCTCTGCAGACTTCATGGGGATGAAATTTGTTGGGGAAATGCTGCGTATGTCTGGAGCTTTCTTCATCAGGAGGTCGTTTGGTGGAGACAAACTGTACTGGTCCGTCTTCTCAGAGTACGTCAAGACCATGCTGAAGGTGAGGACGCTGTTCATTCTTAAATCTTTATGTTACAACAGTCCATACAACTTGTCTGATGTTATTTCTGTATTTTGTAGATAGAAATAATATTGAAAGACATTATTTTTGATTTGCACATCTTTGCTCTTCTCTTCAGAACGGATTTGCACCAGTTGAATTTTTCCTAGAGGGGACTAGAAGCCGAACATCCAAGTCTCTGACACCAAAGTTAGGTAAGTCACAGTAAAAAGCAACCGAAAACTCTCCTAGAAATCACCTGTCAAACATCTGCAGTCAGATGTTTGAGACTCACATCCTGTGTTTTGTTGTAGTTTATTAAAACAAGAAAATCAGGAATTGGCCTTGTGGTATTTTGGGTGTGTAACGGTCACAATAAACATAGTAAGGAGAAATAAAAAGAAAGACGTACTTCAGGTTAAGAATCATAAATATAAATATATAAAATGCTGTAGAGTGTTTGAAACAAAAAGGTTTATACAGTACGTTACACAAAGTGAAAATGTACAATAATAAGTGAACCCCAGTGTCATTACAAATAAGCAAAGTCAAAATATCAAGCTGTTTTATCAGCATATTTCAACACTTTCCTAATTTTATTTTCACTTCTGTGACCTAGTTTATACGATAAAGTTTTTTCCTGACTGTCCTCCACGTCTTCCTCTCCTCCTCCAGGGCTGTTGAATATAGTCATGGATCCATTCTTTAAAGGGGAGGTGTATGACGTGAGCGTGGTTCCGGTCAGTATCAGCTATGAGAGGATCTTGGAGGAGGCGCTTTACGCCAGAGAGATGCTGGGAGTACCCAAACCGAAGGAGTCCACTTCAGTGAGTCATTCAAACATTATTATGAATGATGAACTGTGTACACTTGTGCAGAACCTGTAAAAAAACCTTGAAATCACAAGTCATATTTTGCAGAAAGCCTGTACACACAGTCCACGTACGTGCTGAGATGTGATCACTACATGTCTTCTTCATAGGGTCTGTTTAAAGCCAGAAAGGTCCTCAGTGAAGATTACGGAAGTATCCACGTGTACTTCGGCCAGCCTGTGTCTGTTAGGAGTTTAGCCCAGGGCAGAGTGAACCGCTGCCAGTTCAACCTGGTACCAAGGTACAATATATCAACATTACCGTATGTGTGTGTGTAGTGTAAAAGAACATACACCTCATTTTGTACTGATCCCAAGTCTGTCTTGTTAACACGATTTGTAACTGTTACTAGAAAACTTGATACACCGTGTAGCAGCACTAATAGGTTTTTCTGTAATCTTCTTTGGAAGAGGAAATCCAATAGACCTGTGAAGTGAAATATTTCTGTATTTCCACCTCGAGTCTGCTCCTCATCCTCGTTGAGCTGGATGTCTAAAAAAATGTGTTACTATTTCAACTTTTTGTTCGTGAAACGTGGACTTACTGTAAGCTGTCCGTTTGCAGACACATCCCCGGAAAACCCAGCGAGGAGATCCACAGCTTTGTGAACGACACAGCTTACAGGCTGGTGCGAGCCCAGGAGGAGAACATGGTCCTAAAGCCGTGGGTCCTTCTGGCCTCCCTGCTGCTCCAGAACCACCACCAGAACCAGACGGCGGGGCAGGAACGGGGAATAGCACTGGATGAGCTGACTGCACAGGCTGTGTGGCTCAGGGACGTTTCCCGGGAGTACGGAGCCTTCCTCCACTGGCCCGGTACAGTACGAGTCCAGGACTCATCCTTGAGTGTTCTTCAGTCGTACTGCTGGTTCATGATGTGCTGAAGTTTCATCTTCATCTCTTGCTCATCCAGTTCTGCCTATTCATTCTGTTTGTCTCCTTCAGACCACATGACTCCATCAGAGGTGGTTTCCTCCAGTCTTTCTCTGCATCGAGGTCTGGTGAGGATCTGTGACGGACGAGTCCAGCTGGCAGTGGAACAAAGTTTGTATTTCTTGACTTGATTTGTGTATTTTGTTTCTGTCATTTTTATTCCAATTTTGTTTTGTGCAATCCCACAGAGCTAAGTTAGATTTAAGGCATCTCTTAGAGAGTCTAGTGCAAATATCCTGTAATCACAGACTGCTAGTTTAAGTACAACGTGCTTGCAAACAGTTTAGCTGTGCTCAGAAAGTCTTTTAAAGTCTTTAAACTTTGTCTTGAAGCTGGAACAGGGGAGCCTCACAGCGCCGTCACTCCAGAAGAGGAGCTCTTGAGCCAGGCAGTCGTCGTCCTCTCCTGCGCCTCGTACAGGAACCAGGCGCTGCACGTCTTCATCCGACCCGCCCTGCTGGCCTCGGCCATCCACGCTGCCTCCTCCAACCAGAAACGTAAGACTGACGAAGCTGTTTTTAAACGTGCTGCTCTCTGCTTCCTGAAACTTTTACATACTTTGTGCTACAAGAAGAATTTATTTTAATTTTATTTATTTAACTTGGTGCTTGAGTAAATGTATTTTGATTTACAGAAATTACTTTTACCTCAAAAATAAAAGCACAAAAACTTAAACTCCACATCATTCTCTTAATGTAATTTCTTTTGTGATTTCCAGAGGAGGTCTTCAACAGTTTCAGCTACCTCAGAAACATGTTCTCCAATGAGTTCATCCTCTGTCCTGGAGCTACAGTGCAGGTGAGGAACATTTATTTCAATACTTTTGTACTTGAAAGTAAAATAATCTATTGTGCGACCATTTAGACATGCAGTGTGGGTTCCATATTTAATTTGTGTGTCTTGTAGGACTTTGAGGAGGCCTGTTATCTGCTGGTGAAGACCAGAGCTCTGCAGGTTACCCAACAGGAGGTTCTGGTAACGGAAAGAGGACAAAGAACACTGGCCTTCCTCACCAGCATGCTCGATCCTTTCTTACAAGGATACCAGGTGAGGGAGACGCACAAAAGTAGTCAACCCTTACCAGCTTGATGCTTTACTTCACATTTACAGTCAAAAACTTGAATCCATCCATAACACCACTGACGTCTCCTTATTTATTTACATCCGTACATAGCAGATACATGCATGTACATAATCATATATTGTGTACATAAGTTGAAGTACATGCAAACAGTATTAAACTGCAAGTGTCCTCTAGAGGGTGCTGCTAACACATTACTAATCTTAACAGCTGAGTGTGTGTGTGTGTGTGTTTTCAGGTGATTTGCAGGTTCCTGTGTGAGGAGGCCACTGACACTCTGACAGAGAAACAGTTCATTACTGCCGTCCGCAAGTTCATCGTCAAACATCTTCTCGCAGGTTTTCCTCATTTATTTTTCATTCATTCATTTCTGTTTTTACGTCAACCCTCTGCACAATGTACTGACTGTGTGTTTGTATGTGTGTGTTCTCCAGGTAGACTAAGATACACTGAGGTGTTGTCGTCTGACCTCCAGAAGAACGCACTGGCAGCTTTGCTGAGACTCGGAGCTGTACGGAAAATCAAAGGGTATGTTGGTTTTGATCATCCTCGTGTCCCCGGGTCGGACTGATTGGCTGAAACAACAACAACATAAACAGACACAAGTTAAACCATCCTCTGGATAGCTGAACAACTTGTACGTTGTACCCTCTATACATTCTAGGACAAAATGTCCAAAAAACATTTAACTGAAAAAATAGACTTCAGTAAACTATAAACAGGAAGGAGCAGCGAAATCTCACTGGGAACGTCTCAGTCATGTTGAGGCCGCGATGCTGCTTTGCTCCGCTCGCAAAACTCGTGTTAACTTTCTCAGATTTGGTCATTTTTTCCTAGTTTATGTGCTTCTAAATATGTAAATGTGCTTTGTAGTTTGTAGTGAAGTTTTGAGCAGAAATTTGCACAGGGCGTTTTATTTTGAAAATCGACTGGGTTCTCTATGCCGTTTGTGTGTCTGACAGACCATGGCGCTTTGGGGTTTGAAACATTAACTACAACAGCCGTACAACAGATAAGCTCTGGCAGCTGCGTTGCATTTGTGCCCGGTGGAATTTAACCGTTATTAAGATAGTTTAGGTTTTATTTACTTGAGTTTTGAGACATCCATCCTTGTCATTTCTGCCTTCCTGTCAGGGGTGGAGATAAAATAATTTTTTTAATGTTATTTTTTTATTATATAAATTCTCTTTTCAGTGGTTCAAGAGTCATTTTAATTAATAATCCACAGAATGCACCGTTAAAACATCAGGAAGTCCAGCTTGTTTTTGTGCTGAAAATAACCTCCAGTGTTTTCACTTCAGAGCGGAGCCGGGGACTTTAAAGGTCAACGCGGTGATGGTGAACTCATTGGAAGACACTCTCGGTAAGAATCAAGCTGTCAGTTGGACTCGAAACACCCAGCAGGAATAAATAGTGTTTTTGTTTCTCTGCTGGCCTTTAAAAAAATAAATAAATCTCAAATTTGTCTCTTTGTCTAGGAGGAAAACTTCCCACTCAGAAAGCCGTCTCCGCCCGCCTCTAATACACCGACGTCATTAGGGGACCGAGTTGAATCTTTTTACCTGGATCGCCGTGATGCGATGACGTCTCAGCTCTTCGACTCCGGCTCCAAACAACCCGCTTTCTATGAGAGATGGAACAAAAGAGTTGCCATCTGGAGACGGCTCGACCCCCTTTTTTTTTTTTTTTTTTTTTTTTATGTTCCTCTTTAAATTTCACTCTTTTCGCTTCACCTCTCTTTTCACTCTGCCTCTTCTCCCCTCTCTCAGACTCTACTAAAAACCTTTTTCATAATACCAGACAGTGAGTTGGGCCTTTGAAGGTATATTGCTAAGCTTTTTTGGCTCATTCTTAACAACTGACCTTTTGCTACGGCAGCCTTTTGAAAGCTTCTGTCTCAGGATAGAGGCCATTCTCTGTTAATGCATTTGATACGTGTCCATTAACACTCCTGTGGCGTTTCTTTGTGTTATTTTCAGTCTGTTTTTTTTCACACACGCTTCAGTCTGTTTGTCTCTCTTTTGTTTGAGCACTTTAATGAATGTACTCACTCCATGTGGCGTAGGCTTCTATCTTTATTCTGTTTTTTTCCCCCCAATTTTTGTGAAACGAAAGTTGCTAAAATTGTTGGATAAGAAGATTTGGGTGGTTACATATTTTAGCTTTGGGGAAAAATTATTTTTTGTTGCACTGTCTGAATGAAAGAGTTTGTATATTTGAGTTTAACTTGCCACAAAACGAAGGCCTCATTCAAAAATAGCTTGCACCAGGTGCCGTTGTTGGATTTGACAGCGTCCTTGGTGTGTTGGGAGTGTGAAAGTGTAAGCATTACACTATAGTCGCTGGGGCGGTCTGAATCCTTCTAAAATCATTCAGAATTCAACTCTGTGCGTTGTAAACAACTGAGGGCAAGTGAACAGTAAGAGCTGCGAGTTTCGGTCCTCTACGGATGATCAGAACACTCAGGTGTGAGCAATTTGCACCTCAATTGAAAAACCATTCACGGCAGAGGGCGGTCTACGCTAGTCGAGAACAGCCACGTTTAAGCTAATGAAACCATAAAACGGGCGGTTGCGTTCAGCCGTCCTCGGTGAAGACGTACGGCGGTCAAGACGAGTAAAGGAACCAGTCCTATTCCTCCCCAACAAAACCGACTTTCTCTAGAGCTCCTTGCTCTCACTGAGACTTGGATCAAACCAGAGAACACAGCCACCCCAGCTGCACTCTCTCTCGCCCGAAACTGTGCCACAGATGCACTGGTGGCTGCTAAATGACTAAATGTAAATGTAAACCCACCCAGGTTCAAGTTTGCCATCCGCCCTCGGGCCCTTTTTGCCAACACATTGAGCTTCACGGACAAACGGTTCACTCATCTTTGTTTACACACTGGAGACGATGCTACAAGTCTGATGCCAGTGTCACACAGTTGCCAAACTCCGTTTAAAAACTGCAGTTAATTATACCGAAGCACGACCAGCTACACCAAAGTTTGAAGTCTCTGTTCACTGTTGGAGACGATTTACATGTTTTTCTTGTTCTCAAGTGTGGAATAGTTTGTGAAGTTGCTTTAAAGTTACTGAATTTTTTTAAAAGTCAGAATATATTAAAGTTGTTTTATTTATCGTCAGAGAGACACATACTTGATATCCAATATACAAGGGACGGAAGAAAAGGTAAAATTACGGGAAATGGGAGCAGGAGCTGAGCGGGAACGGTCAAAGAGCTTCAGGCTAACGGGTGTTTTTTCTGTTTCCCCCCTAAAACTCAGGATTACCCACTCAGCTGAACGGTGTCATTTTTACCAAAATTTCTAAATTAGATTAGTTTAAAAAAAAAATCCTCATTTTGAAGTTATTTATTTGGTAGTTAGGTAGCAGTGTTATCGTGTTGACCTGGAAATCCCAGTCTAGTGTTGGCAGCAGATTTTACGGAAACAGGCAGAGCTGCTTTTGGAGGCAGATTGGTTGAGTGAAACAAACAAATGCCACGATTTCTTTGAAAGTTTTTGATATTGGTGACGATATTATACCTGAGTTTTCGCTGGCTACATTTTTTGATACTTCCCTTTTGACTAGAAACATCTCCATTTTAAATCCAAATTGACACAAAGAAAATACATATTTAAAAGAGCAAATGTCTGATTCAGTGCTAACCTCCAGTACTTGAAATTTGGTGCTCTAGACACGGTTTGATCAGAATTTGAAAAGTACTGAGGTTCCAGCCACATGTGAAGCAGTGTTTGCATGCGATAGCTGCTATTTTGTGGCATCTATGGAAAAACTTGCACTGAAATCAACCTCGAGGTTAGCCACGAAACTGCTGAAACAGTCAACAGTTGAAATGGCAGAATCCTATCTCAAAGTAGTCTCACCTCCCTGAAGGACTCTTGTAGTAGTTTCATCTTAGCCAACCATACAAGGGAAGGTAGCCATAATGAGTCTAAAGTTCTTGCTACAAACAACTGCAAAACTAAGTTGTTTGGCTTATTTTCCATTTTGAAACCAGCCACACTCACCTGTAAAATCTCTCACGTTTATCTAAAAATGCTTCGTCTTCTAACGCCAAATTTTCCAGATACTAAGCTTGATTTTTTTTGAGCCACTTGTTCCGATCCTTCACTCACCGAGTTTAACTCGACAAAGCAGCTCTGCATCTAAGAAACAACAATCTGCATGTCAACACGTGTCATTCAAAGTGCAAGTCTACAGTGTGAGTGTATTTGTGGTTAAATGTTTTTCAGCATTAATAACAGCTTTTCTACAGTTTGTCTAAATATTTGACTCCTTTGTGTGTGTGTATGTGTGCATTCCTGCATTTAATGAAGTTTAAGAGTGTATGTGTTGGGTCAGGCCTTTTAGTACCAAATGTACAGGCTGATGACATACAAAAGCATGTTAATAAAGTGTTTTGAAATACAAACGTCAGCCCAGATTGTGTCTCTGTTGTAGATAAACTTGCTCAGATCGATTAAAATTCACTCCATCACTCTCTTTCTTTGTGTTTGTTTGATAGTCAAACCTCCCGACAGACTGCTGAGAAAAACTATTTGCTCTTAGTTGATTAAAACGATCATATTTAATTACGTTACCGTGTTTACACAGAGAACAGAGAAAATGATTTTGGTGGGTTTATATTCTTTGAACTTGATTCTTCAGGTGCAAAGCTGCTCCTCTTGCCCCGTGTGAGTGACGAGCCGCCCGGCTATCGTTTCACGGCTCTCACTGGTCACTGAATTTTTTAAAATGCTGCAAACAGACAGACAGTTGTCTAGATTGGTGACCGCCTGGGATTTAAGGTTCAGGATACCTCAGTGCTTACACAAGTAAATCTGACAGCCTGTTCAAATTTGAAAAGTTTAGATGCCTCAAAGAGAAGATAACTATTTGAACCTGCATTCGGTTTTTTGCCATCTGGAGACTGCAACAAGCTGTGAACACAATCACAGTACTGACATATTAGCACCTTACAAAGTTGTTAGCAAACACTCCTGTATTCACACATCCAGCAGACACGGATCAACACTCAGCATTCGCTCGGAGTCGTGTTTGTGTACACCTGGTGAATATACTGTAGTTTTTCCTCTATTACTTTACATATTGTAGATTAACATCAAACAACATCTAAACTATGAAATGTAAAGATGTAATGTAATGATGGACTGCCAAGAGTTATGAGTTAAAAGGACAAGTTCATTAGAGTTACCAACCTCAGATATCACCAATTAACGGCACCTCAGAGTAGAGCTTCAGTTCAGCTGCGTGACTCGGGCCTTCATGGTTGAGCCGCTACAAAGAAACACAAGAAATGGACAGACCAGTTGAAATCTGTGCTTTGGTCTGATGAGTCAAATCTGACATTTTTGGTTCCAGCTATCTTGTCTCTAGAGATGCAGAAAACACTGGTCTGAGCTTAGTGGAACCATCATTTGTTTTTCAACACGACAATGACCAAAAATACACCTCCAGGCTATGTAAGAGCTATTTGATCAAGAAGGAGAGTGATGGAGTGCCGCATCAGATGAACTGACCTCCAAGATCACTCGACCGAAATGTAACTGAGATGTTGTTGGACTGCAGACAGAAAAAAAAAAGCACCCAAAATGTGCTCAGCATGTATGGAAACTCCTTCCAGACTACTGGAAAATCATGAAGCCCTCATGAAGCTGATCGAGAGAATGCATGAAGAAATTCGCCCTGTGTTCAGGTCTGTTCTTGGTCTCCACCAACTCTGACTCTTTCTCAGCTCCACAATGTCCACCAGCTTTAGTTGCTAACTTGGTCTGATGCTGGGCAGATGGCGTACAGACGGTTTTGAGAGCTTTTTCACTGCTGCAGTAGCAAATGATGCTGATGAAACCAGTAAGACTCATCATCATAAAACCAAAACAATAAGCTAAAAGACCCTAAAAAAGTGCAGATCTGTAGTGTCAGGCGATCATGTCACTACGTGCAACACCTTTCAAATCATGCACATTTACTTCATCATTACAGCAGCTTTAAATGTCCAAACTAAACATTAGATAACTGTACCACGGACATAAAATCCTTTAACGCTTCAACTTAATTTACCTAAAATGTCTTCTGTCCTGAAAGTCATTGAAATCTGCTGCTTACATAGCAATATGTGGATCCTCTGAGTCAATGTTACACATCAGGAGCTTCTGATGTTTCTTTTTGGCTCTCACGACCCCTTAAACGGTTCAGCCGAGGAGTAATTTTTCGTTCTCACTCTTTCAACTTGAAGGATTTCTAGAAGGGGTGAAAGTATTTCACAAGAAAAAGGGAAAATGTGAGAAAATATTAGTGACTGTGTGTATAAAATATGATTTTTGCTTTTTAAAATTCTCTTTATAACCCCTTCAAATTGACTCAGGAGCTGTTGGAGGATGTGGAGCTGAGGTTTGCATGCATTTGAGTACAGCTGAGAGAGATCACTACATATAACCAACCTCTAGGTGTCAGGCTTGCCTCTCTGTGAGCCCTTAATTCACGGCAGGTTGTTGAACTACACACTCTTTCTCGCTCACACACACACACACACACACACACACACACACACACTCACAGCAGCATTTTTCATCATGTTTTGTAGCTGTGCTGCTGAGTAAGAGACTGCTGCCAGCAAATCCACCACTTTCCATCCATATTGCCCTTTCTCTCGCACTCACTCAGTCTCTGACAAATTATGGGTTCATCTAAAGTTGCCATACCAAATTGCTTATACACACACACACACACACACACACACACACACACACACTCCAGTTCATCCATCCATCCATCCATCCACCCACCCATTTCCTTCTCCAGTTTCTCCTTCCCTCCATCTATATCCGTCTCCCTGATGGTGGTGGTGGTGGTGGTGGTGTATAATAGTGTCAGCCACAGCCATATCAGCACTTTATCTGCTACATTATGACAAGCTGTATTGAAGAGGGTGGCACATGCGTACACACCCATAAGGGAGGGCAACACCATAATAAACTACCTTCTGACCCGTGCCAGCCGCTGGGAGACAAAAGCAGCAGACGGCGACTGTTTTATGAGCAGAAGTGCTGCATGTTTAGTTTTGTTTCTTTACGTCTGGCCTTTGTTACTCCTTTACTTTGTGTTTGTGTGTGTAGGCGTCTTGTGTAGCAGCTATGACTGAGTGCACGCTGGCCCGGTGTTGAGCCCAGAGGGGCTTGTGGAGGTCTATATGTAGGGAATTGATTGAACGAAAAAGAGACCCCGGTGTATAATGTTTCAGCAGTTAACCTTAGGTAATGGTAAGTTGACGGATTCAGCTCATTTGCTCCGGCAGATCCTGTTTATCAGCTCTGTGCTGGAGGCTGAGACATTTACATACAGTATATGGGGTCTGGCAGGAATCCCCGAGGAGAGTCCAGGAGGTCCAAATTAGTACATATTTAAAGCCTCGATTAAATCAGATATGGAAAGGCCAACGGGCTGAGCGACAGCATTTCAGGATTCTCATCATGAAAAATATCTCGGCTTTAAGTTTTCTCCCCTCAAACCACTCATCTCATTCTTTATTGACAACTTAGAGAGGAAAAGGTGCTCCGAGAGCTGATCTTCATAGGTAAAAACTTAACTCAAACCTCAGGAACTGGACTCTAATATATCGTCCATAAATCACACAGAAATTCAACAGTGAGTTCCAGCAGCAGTTTGAAGGAAATGATACGTTCTAAAAGTCTTGAAGGAGTACAATCGAATAAAAAAAGAAAAAAGAAAAAAAAGTGACCTAAATTACTCAGCTGCTGTTTTTTTCTTGCTGTTTTCCTCAGGTGCACTGGTGCTTAAAGTTCTCACAGTTTTTAGGGCTTCGATCCCCAGTGTAACCACTTCGTGAAAAATGCTGAGAAATGCTCGGGCCAGGGGGACGATCTGATGCCTCAAAGTATCAAAATGTTTCCTTAGATGACTTTTATTTCCTGTTACGGATGTTTTATGTAGGGAGAAATGATCAGCTCTGCATATCGTTCTCTTTGTAGGAAGGAGAACTGTCTGTGGTGGAAAGTACTACACACAGTACAAGGATTTTATCCTTCACTACAATTATTTGACATTAAAATAGATTAAATAAGATTATAAAAAACAATGCATTGTTAAAGATTAAAGAAGTTGTTTTCTTAAAATTCTGACTTTTTTTCTTAAAATTTTGACTTTTTTTCTTAAAATTCAGACTTTCTTTCCTTAAAATTCAGACTTTTTTTCTTAAAATTCTGACTTTTTTTCTTAAAATTTTGACTTTTTTTTCTTAAAATTCTGACTTTTTTCTTAAAATTCTGACTTTTTTTTCTTAAAATTCTGACTTTTTTCCTCAAAATTCTGACTTTTTTTCTTAAAATTTTGACTTTTTTTCTTAAAATTCAGACTTTTTTTCTTAACATTCTGACTTTTTTCCCTCCAAATTCTGACTTTTTTTCTAAAAATTTTGAGTTTTTTTTCTTAAAATTTTGACTTTTTTTCTTAAAATTCAGACTTTTTTTCTTAACATTCTGACTTTTTTCCCTCCAAATTCTGACTTTTTTTTCTTAAAATTCTGACTTTTTTTCTTAAAATTCTGACTTTTTTTCTTAAAATTCTGACTTTTTTCTTAAAATTCTGACTTTTTTTTCTTAAAATTCTGACTTTTTTCCTCAAAATTCTGACTTTTTTTCTTAAAATTTTGACTTTTTTTCTTAAAATTCAGACTTTTTTTCTTAAAATTCTGACTTTTTCCCTTAAAATTCTGACTTTTTTCCTTAAAATTCTGAGTTTTTTTCCCTTAAAATTCTGACTTTTTTCCTCAAAATTCTGACTTTTTTCCTCAAAATTCTGACTTTTTTTCTTAAAATTCTGAGTTTTTTCCTTAAAATTCTGACTTTTTTTCCCTTAAAATTCTGACTTTTTTCCTCAAAATTCTGACTTTTTTTCCCTTAAAATTCTGAATTTCAGAATTCTGAGTTTAAAAGTCAGAATTCTAAAAAAAAAAAATAATAATTATGTGGCCCTAATCCTTTTCCGTAGGTCACAAATGAGACATGAAGGTGTTAAGATTTCTTCTTCCATAATTACTCTTAATGTAATCCTCTTTTTTCTGTTCTATAAAACATCAAAGATCAGCTGAATAAAAACATTTGCATTTTTAACTATATTTGCATAATACAGATACACATGAATCTAATATGCTGTGCTAATGTCTGCAATTAGCCAGAATATGATTTCCCATTTCTTCGCTTTAAACTTTGACACAAGAGAGTTCACACTCACACACACACACACACTATGCGTACATCTTCACACAGGAGTGCCTCTACAATATACACACAGTCACAGACACACTTTTCCTCTCAGTCTCCGTGGGATTCCACGAGCTGCCAGTTCTTGACAGCAAGATAAATAATAATCCTCTGATGGATGCTGCCGTGAAGTGAAAGCTAAAGGAAGATTTAATAAAATCCAATAGAATCTAATTGAAGTGGCACGAGTGTGTGTGTGTTTATGTGTGTGTGTGTGTTTTTATAGCGGAAGTACCTTTGTAAATCAAGGTTTGTTATTTGAGTCAAGATTTTGGAACATTAGATTTTTGTTCGTAGAAAGAAGAGCTTCAGTAAACACAGCTGACAGGCAGTCCTCTACAGGTACTGTCTGTTCTCTGTTCTGTCCATGTTTTAATATATTCTCCAAATAATTTGCCGCTCATTGGATACCCTGGTGATTTTTGTCATATTACTACATTGTGTAGTTTGGCAGAAGAAGCTGCAAACACCCTAATATTCCTCATTGTCACAGTCTACATCTCCATTAGTGGATGATGTTGTGCACTGAATGGAGAAAGGTTGATTTGTTTAATGAATGGTTCTTCATCATTTTCAACATCATATTCACTTTCTTGATTAGAATTAGGTGAGAAGATCGCTATGAAGCCAGGACCAGCAGTCAAATTAGCTTAGCTTAGCACAGAGACTGGATATCACTGCCAAGAAATGGTTAGTTTTTTTAGGATTTGAGCCAGGCTAGATTAATTGTTGCACCCAGCTTTCAGGCTTCATGCCAAGACAGTAGCTTCATATATTTATCATATCTTGTTTCTTTAATCCCTTTGTTGTTTTTACATTTTTGTGTAAGAATTTGTGTGCTAGTCTTTATGCTAAGCCAATCTAAGGTAGTCACCTCCTGGTTAATACTTGTTGTACAGATGTCTCCATCTTCTCAGGTAACTCTTAAAAAAAAACAAACACTTTTTTCAAAATATTGAAGTATTTCTTTAAAAGGTTGTAGAAATGTGATATTACACTAATAAGACACAAAAATCGTGAGCGTGTGATTATTTTTGGTGACATCCAGAGCATTTCTTCCCTTTCCACCTGTGAAGAATGATTCCTTAAATTCATATTAAAAAGTTAATACCAGTTAACCCCGTTGCCCAATTTAAAAAAACAAAAACAAATTATGGCCATTTCCAGCTCATGTATTTGGGGAAAAAGAACAGCAACTGGGGGGTTTCCGATGCGGATGATTAAGTTTTTGTGTAATCTTTCTATTTCAAGAATATTTTAATTATTTTTTTCAGAGTCAAAGAGGAAATTGCTTTCTTTCTTTCTTTCTTCCTTCCTTTCTCAGGAAATAGTTCTGCTGACAGCTACAATAAGTTGGCATTATTAACCCTTTTTTTAATAGAGTCCCACTGCTATCTGATTTTAAGATTCATGTTTAATTGGTCTGCAGTGTTCTCAATTGTATTAACATGAAGACGGTCAGTTCATAAACTCGTGACGAGTAAAGATAATAACAATTCTACACTGTGCTATCCTCTTAAAGTCCTCATTATTAATTCAATTAGTGTGCCTCCTATGATACTGACATCATAAAACCAATCTCTAAAATAGACAAATGAATTAACAAATAGTGCCAACATTTCCCGCCTGCTGCGTATGAACACATTGTGTATTTAAATCCACAAAAGCACCTGTTAGCTTACAAGCATAAAGTACTAAAGTCGGTAAAAACCTCTTGTCGAGCTGCGTTTCCCAGCCAACATCCTGTCTGCTAGCAAACTGTGGCGGAGGCTCAGACACAAAAACCCAAAGACGAATGAACTTCTGCCGTCCTCAGTGGGGCTTTTTAAGATTGTGAAAGGTAAATCTGGATGTAATTAAAATGACAGGATGGGTAAACTTCCTCTCTCTCGCTCTCTCCCCGCGTTGTGAGTGCTCTCTGGGGCCAAAATAACTTCATAATTATGAGTGAATTGATCGTTGACTTTGCCTCCGTCAGGAGAGGCTGTGAGAGGAGGACAGTGCAGAACAGCTTGTGAATGTAATGCACTGGTTTAATGTCTTCATTATTTCAGCAGTGCGGTGAACAGAGGGCAGGAAGGTGAGGGGAATTTTCTTATGACTCCTTAAATCACCAGGTGAGGGATCACAGGTGAAAAAGGGGATTTCTTTTTTTGTCATATTTGTCAATTTGGGGCTTTTAATTTGATACAATAACTTAATAAAAATCAAGATTTATTTATTGTTTTAATCATGTTAACAGCAAGGCTCTAAGGATGGCAATGTCAGTTGATAGTTGGACAGCTCAACCAATTTGGTCCAGACTGAAATATGTTCACTGAAAAACGAGAACTGTTAACCAACTTAAAAAAAATAATTAAATTCAATTAAAATTACCAGGTTCCCTGGCTCGGTCCTTAAAAATAAATTGGTAATACACAAATAAAATACCAACTCAAGTTAGATTAACATACTTTGAAATTCACATCAAATTTAAGTAATTTTTTAAAGTTGTTCCAACAATTCTCTTTTTCCACTTCAGAATAGAGCGCAGTAACTTTCCCTTAACTTTTCCTCTAGCGCCGGTTCATGTCATAATACCTGCTAACCTTAGCATGGCTTTGCATTGTGTATTTTTACAGTAGAATGTCTAACAGAAACACAAATTGGCTGCACAGACAGCGTTCACGCTTCAACACACCAAACAACAGGAGAGACTGTGCTCTAATTTCCACATTTCTCACGAAATCTTACGTGAATGTGTGATAAACAACACAACGAAGATGGCACGTAACAGAGCGCACGGCATAGCACTGCACATCTGTCAGCATATGCTGTCAAATTATGCCACGACCACAGATTGGATTTTCAACCAATTTTAATAATTTCTTTCTTTCCTCCACGATTACCAGCTTGTTTCACGACAGGAGGTTCACATTCTGTCATGACTGCAGCTGAAATGGGATGTGAGACCAGACACTTTTAATCATTTCAGCCAATCAGCACACATCTGTACCAATTAGCTCTGTGCATTCGTTGAATTAGCTCTATACAGAGCATACAGGCACATGCTCTTCTAAAACTGCAGCAAGTTTAAGAAGAATAGCAGTTAATTTAAACCAGTAATGAGCTCTCCAATTACTCTGTATTGTTTGATTGGGCCAGAAATAGACAATTTACCTCTTTTCATGTCTGCCAATGGCAATGGCTGATAGACACAGAGCTCGATAGTGTCATGTGAACTCATTCAAAAGTGATTTGAAAGACAATTTTTCACTGTAACAACACCTTTTGGTATAACATCCAAAAAGTTTAGCGTGATATGTGAAGATGTCCTGTTAAATCTAGCAAAGAAATATTATGGAAAGTTTAGAATAACTTTCAAGATGTAAACAACACTTTTTTGTTGATTTCAGCTCAGCATTCAACACAATCTCTCCCATGGAGCTAATTAGCAAATTTAACACTCTGGGCTTAGTATCACACTCTATCGCAACTGGATATCGAACTTCCTCACAAACAGACCTCAGACAGTTCAGAGAAGCACTCACACTTCCTCCAGTTGAACATCAGAGGCCCCCAGGCCCGTGAGCTCAGCCCCCTCTTCTTCACACTCTACACCCACGACACACCACCACCATCAGCCGGATTTCAGGGAACAATGAGGATTCATATCGACAGAGTGCTGCACAGATAACTACCAACGGCTCAACATCAGCAAAACCAAGAAAAACTGTTTACATCATTGGAGCTCAGGTGTAACAGGTACACAGGTTCACAGAGAACCTGTCATGGGCATCACACATCTCCACCGTGATCAAGAAATCTCAGAAACAACTGTATCTCTTAAGGAAGAAGAAGTCTCTTAAGAAACCATCCAAACTAGATGTGCATGGCCTAGGACAGGAGGGCTCTGGTGTCCAGAACATCAACGGTACCAAACTACTGAGCACCTGTGATATCAGTGAGGTGCCTGCGCAGAGCCCAAAGGATATTAAAAGACTACACCCACCCCAGCCACAGCTTGTTCACCCTGCTGCCTTCTGCCAAGCAATACAGCAGTATCCACTGCCACCAGAGTACAGCGTCTTTCCTCAGACTGTAAGAGCCACAACTCATCTACACAAAAAGCCTTTCTTGTGTACCATTGAGGGACAATATCTCATATTTCGTTTGCAACCCTGTGTTGCAGACAAATAATTGAACCTTTAAACTTGATAAAGTAAAATTTTGGTAGCATTTTTTCAAGAGTAGCTGAGAAGATAGATAGATGTCTAAGCCTCATGATTTAAGTATGGAACTAGATCCAACCCCTTGGCGCAAAATCTGCCACCAAGACCTCTAAAACACACTTAATGTTTCTAATTTGTTCTCATTCTCAATCTGTGCTCAAACAGTAATGTAAAAATGATAATTTGGGATTTTAAGGGGAGTCGTAGTTGGACGAAATAAACAACAAGACACGAAATACAATGTGCAATAAATGAGAAATTTACAGAAAGACAGCAAATAACACATTTCCTCAAGTGCTAATGAATTAATTACATTTATTTTGACCTCTTTTCTTGGATCACACATACAGAACAAGTGTTTTCTTCTCAGCATCTATCTGAAGCTATGATCAGTTACTTCAAACAACGTACAGCACAGCCAATTATATATTTTTAAAAAAAGTATTTTGAGAAAAGTTGGACACACTTGTATGAAATATTCACTTTCATTTTTTCAGTTTTCTTTCTTGGTTTTATATCAGAGTACAACACGTTACCTCATCAGTAGGACCACACGCTCCCTCTGAGGGTTTTGTGACTCTTAGTCACACCGGCTTTCATCTGGCTGCTGTCAGACTCCTGCAGTGATGTTACTGCCAGGACCAGAGAGCTGAGAGATGACGAGTTCGCTTTTGTTCCTGTGAACTTAATCGGCTGTTTTTTCCCTCCATGAAAGGTATATAATGGAGAAACCAGAGCTTTACACATACTGTATGTACAACATTTAGAGTAATAATGTCCATTTTGCTGCCATCTTTCTAAACAGAGTCATTACTGTCCTGGGAAAGAAATCCTTTGATACTCAGACAGGATGGTGCTATGGGTCCACGGCTGTGGTCCACAGTGAAATATCTCAACAACTATTAGAAGAACTTTAATAATATTTGGAACAGATGTTCATGGTCCCCAGAGGATGAATGCTAATTTGGTGATCGTCTAACTCCAAAATATTCTCCCGCTGGTGGCGCTACATCACCAGCAGGAGAACATTTTGGGTTACAGTGAAATATCTGATTATCATTGATGAGGATATCGTGAAGTCTCATGACTTATTTAACAATATTAAGTAGAGTTGCAACATTTAATCATTGATTATTGATAGATAATTTTAATAAAATGTCAAAAAATAGTGTTCTGAATATCGGTGTGGAGTTTCACATTCCTTGTTTTGTCTGACCAATAGTCAAAAACAGGATATTCAATAATTCAGTACCTCTAACGAAGGATAAATGACCAACATACGATCATCAAAATTATTAAACATTATCAAAAAAAGGTTAAAGTCCACTTACTGAGGAGACTGAGGTCCTTTGAAGTGTGCAGGATTCTGGTCAAGAGGTCCAGCTCTGTCCTGGACTGCCCCCTAGACTCCACAGAGGAAGTGGGGGAGAGGAGGATGTTAGCAAAGCTGACATCGCCACACACATCTCATAACACTTCATGTTCACAACAAGATCAGCTCCTCTCATAAAGATTACCAAAGACTCTGGCTCTCAGGACCAACATTTTTGAACATCTATATTCATCTTTTGTTTGCTTCAAAAGACAAGATGACACCATGACAGTGTTACGTTGATTCTAGTGCAGCTAAACACTATTAAACACAGAGATGGCTGCTAAACAGACATAAAGTTTGAGGATGTTGCTACTTAGCCACTTTAAAAAAATAAAAATAAAGCTGCACCAGGTGTTTTTACACATTTGCATCATCAACAAGTTGTGAGGAAAAACTGTAACAAAGTGACAACTGTTAAACATAATGCTTATTTTTAGTGACGAGATTCATTTGTGCAGCTTTGTTTGCACTGTATTATTTCCGTCTTTCCCGTTGTAATTATTACTGCCGGAATTTAATTTTAGCACGGCAGAAGAACGGCACATAAGTGTGAAGTCAGACCAGAAATAACAAGGCACTGAAACTGAAGTGAAGCGTGATGGGATTTTTTTGTTTTTGCTGCAGCTGTATTGTGTGATTTTAGGTTAATATGATCCCTGTTTAACTTCCTTACAACTTACAAACAGCTACAGCAATTAGCTGTTACATCTGGATGTGCATTTTTCTTTTCTCTTTGCTCGTGCAGCCGGCCAGCAAGCCAATAAATCGCTACGATCGAGAACAAATATGATGTCGAAGCATGTTTTTGCTTCGTTGCCCTGGCATGAACTATACAGGTAGTTTATATGAAGTATAAGGCTCACGACATGACAGATGACTCACACACAAAACACCCCCCACCTCAGCAGCCAGCCTGTCTGAACAGATTTGCTGTAATGTGGAGAAATGGGAACAGAGAAGTGGCCTGCGATGTGGTGGAAAGAGAAACAGAGAGAGAGAGAGACAGAGGAGGGAAAGGGGCATGATAGACAAGAGAAGCTGTTAATGCATTCCTGTGATCTGTGGCCTGAAAACAGACAAGTGGCACACACACACAGAGAAAGAAAGACAGTAACAGAGAAAAAGAGAGATGCTAATACACAGAAAGGATGAAAGAGATAGAAGGCAATCAGTGTGAAAACGAAAGGGAAGGAGTGAAGGAGCGCGCTGGGCGAGGCTGACACTTTGTCAGAGGAGAGCTAGTTGTCAGATGGGCTAATGCCGCCGCGGTTCAAGTCCCTCTTAAAGACGTCAGATCACACAGGCAGATTGCCCGTGGAGGATTTGAGGCAGGCGCCCGCCAGGGGAGCTGGGGAAATTGCATTTGCTGCCTGCTACAAGATCCTGATAAGAGCAGATTTGTTCTAAGAACACAATGACAGGGCAAGGTTATCGCAAAGCCTCCTGCCCTCCCTACCGCAGAGGAGAGGAGAGGAGTGGAGAGGCTTCCTAACACTCCGGAAACCCTCAGAGAAGACGAGGAGGAACTCGCAAGGGAACCCTATTATGGTGGAAACACAATGATGCTTGGCCATAATGTCTCCCAGCAGAACAGCAAAGTGAGCAACAGAGTTGCAAAGCAAGAGCCAGCGGTTGCAAAGTATGTAAATGTGGATTTTTATACGGAGAAGAAGAAATGTGAAGAAAACTTGTTGCAATCAGGAATAAAACATAACACAGTAAAGTCTGAATTCTTCAACATTGCTCGAGAATCTTCAACAGCTGAAAGTTTCATCAGGTCTCTACAGAGCTAATATTTTGCTTCAGCTCTCTGTTGACTGTCCACATAACAGAAAATGCTCCTGAGGAGTTACAGTGAATTTTAGACAGGTTTGAACCTTTGACTTTTTTATCAACAAACACCAATATTTTCTCCCACTAGAAAAGTCTCGTGTCCATCCGAACCGTACAAGTCACGTGCTGCAGAAAGACTTCCAGATCAATGACCGTGAAAAATAAGTTCAAATTCAAGTTCTTTGAAATGTTATGGTGTGTGTGTGTGTGTGTGTGTGTGTGTGTCTCTTGACTGTGGTCTGAGGCTGCAAGTGTTCAGTGTGCCGTTGTTGAGTGATTGCGTCTGGAGTCAAGACAAGCTGATGATAGGCAAAGGTGACAGAGCGCCAGAGGAGGTGTGTGTTTGTGAGTGTGTTTGACTCAGACTCCAGATGTGTGTCTTGTGAGCTGTCTTTTAATCAAAAAGTTGTGAGATCAGACTGAAACTAAACATTGTGTTTCTAAATATTTCAAAGATGGTGCATGATCACAGCACAGTTGGGCGTATGCGTGAAAATACAGAAGTTCTACAGTAGGAAAGTAAAGCAGTGAAAATATTCTTAATATAAAGTACACTTAAAATAAAATATGTTTTTTATGCTGACTCTGTCTACAGCAGTGCAGTTTGGTTCTGTGCCATGGATCTCTATGTGCGTCTTCATCGTATAAAACGTGGACGTAGTCTCTGTGACTTCATAACTTTAAGCCTTAATATAATTTGAACAGGTGAGCTCAGTACAGTTGTCATGAACGGGGAAATTAGCTATAGAGACCAAAACTGTTTTTTGTACCAGGCTGTAAACATGTTTATTTCTGCTGTGAAGTTGGACATTTTAACATGGGGACTTATGGAGACTGACTCACTTCTGGAGCCAGCCTCAAGTGGACGTTTGAGGAACTGCAGTTTTTGGCACTTCACAGCCACGGAGTCATAGCCAACCTCACTTCAAAATATGATTCTTAGAGAGGCCCCATGCATACTCTTTAATAACAACCTTCCTTTCAATCATAAATCACATTACACCACATTACACCATTAGCAACATGAATAATTTGTCCGAACACAGATTCAATGCAAAAACAGGGGAACATTTATTTCAAAGAAAATAGCAAAGAAAATCAAAAGGCTTTTATTCTAAATGTAACTACTTTTTTTATGTTTTGTTACAATTATGGCTAATATATGCTTATTTCTAAAAGTTTTTAAATTTTATTTGATTTCTGAAAATCATCTTGCGACCCTCTCCTTGCTGCCTCCCGACCTGCACTTTGGGGGGGAATCAGTGCCATACAGGTTGGCGCGCAGTTGGAGTTCATTTGAAAACTCCTCATGGAGGTTCAGTCTGTACTCACCGTTCAGTGGATAGATGTGTGGCCGTCTCCCCGAAGGCCTTCAGCGGCTTGGTGGAAGAAGAAACCCGGCTCCTCCACACGCACGCTTCATCCTCCGCTCAGCAGAGTCCAGACTCTCATAAGAACCCTCGGCTTTTAATGTAAAGAAATACAGAAACTCAAACAGTGTTTGATGAACTTATGAACAGCACATAGCGTCTCTCTGTTAACTCCCTCCTGTTGCTCAAAAACTCCGTGTTTCCTTCAAACGCCCCTCTCAGAATCCGATAGGTGCTCACCTGGATTGGCTAATGACAGATTGACACCTGGACACCCAAATAAACAAAGACAACACGACAGGAGATGTTCAAGGACTTACTCAGAACATAAGAAAATTCTGTATCTTCTATAATAAATTCTCTATATTGATGCAACTTATCTCACATCAGCATATTTGCATGTGCATTTGCATATAATAATAATGACTTTATTTATATATCACCTTTTAAAAACAGCGTTTACAAAGTGCTTTGACAGACAGGCACGAACGAGATACTATATAGCAGCAGAAGAACCAACAACATTTAAAAGACAATATAAAATAATTTTTAAAAATGTAAAAAGTTAAGTAATGCATAAAAAACATAATGATAAATTACATAAAACAACAATAAAATATAGAAAGATGAAGAACGAACAATAAAATAAAATGTGCATATTTGTTAACTGAAACACTTAAAAAAATAAACAAAATGTGAACAAAGGTAGCAGAGTACTACACCTGAACCATCCCTGTCACCATACACTGTTCTGTAAGAGTATATTTTACGTATATTTAAGCTAAAAAACAAGATACATCATGTTTTATATCACCTAAAAGCACGAGTCCTACAGCTCTATTGAAAATCTTTTCTGTCCTGTTATGTCCCATAAAAAAAAAATCAGCTTGATGTCTCACACTGGAATCATTTTATACCTTCATGTGTGTGTGTGTGTGTGTGTGTGTGTGAAAAGAGAGACAGGCAGGCCAGGTTAGTTCAGAGAAAGACGTGTTGTGTCTGTCTGGCAGTCTGTCATTCTTATGGAGAGAGTGAGCGTTGGTCAAGAGGAAGAGAGACACAGAGAGAGAGAGAGAGAGCAAAGTAAAAGTTCAAAGAAGAATGTGTCGAGGTGTGAGCTTTGAAGGTTTAAGGCTGTCAAAACCTTAATCTATCTGTCATGATGTGTGTGAACGCCGGGCTTAAAGTTGGACTGATGTCATTTGGACAGCCAATGCCCATCACAAGACATTTCCAGCTGACACTTTACTCTCCTGCACAGGACTTTCTCCTCAGCCTCCTATAGACACTCAGTGTCAGGCGGAGGATGATGTGTCTGTAAATCTGTAAATAATGAGGGCGAGGTGTAAATACAACCAAACAAAATTAAACTTTAATAAGCCTAATTAGAGACTGGAGGCCAATGAAGCATGGGATGAGATACGAACAGAAATACAGACACTAACAAACAAATTAAAATGTAATAATGCACAAATTATTAGACAAATCATTCCTATGAAATCTACTAGACTTCTTCAAGAATTATAGATTTATATTAATCAGTTTCTGGTTATAAAAACCAGAAAAAAAACAACAACAATAAATTAAAGTAAAAAAAAAATCAAACCAAAGACGTTACATTCTCATCAAATTTAGACATTCTGGGGTTTTTGTGTTATTACTTACACCCTTTTTCAAAAAGTCAGATGAAACAGGTATTAATCATATGTATTAATTATTATTATTATTATTATGATATATCATCAGTTAAAGGAGCTTAGCTTATTTCTTTAGCTACTGAGGTGTTTAACCCAGGAGCGACCTTGGTTGAGGTCCACGCGTTGTCCTTCAGTACATCGGTAATCATTTATTTTCCATCCGCTCGAACAATAACGTGGACAGTGACCTCCTGCCTTTCTACCTGAGCCTCTGATTATTGCACAGCGCCACCTACTGTACACACATTTCATTCTAACCATTACAAACATGTATTTGGCTCTTACATCATCATTCATATATTATTGGAAACTTTTGACCTTCTGTGCACTGACTAAAAGACCAGCTAGCTTGGCAATTAATTAGTGGGAAGAACACTGTAATTAGTGTAAAAAAAATAAAATCAATTAATTAATTAAATATATGAATATGTATGTTAAATGAACTTAAAGGACCAGTGTTTGGGATTTAGTAGTATAAGTATCTGTGTACTTGCTGATCCAACCCCTCGCCTCACCCTCTCCTTCCGAAGAGGAGGCGCGGCGTCTAGAGCTAATTTCACGTTATATTCTGTAAATAGAGCCACCTAAGTCTGACACACTGGACCTTTAAGATTACACGTGGCAGATGCTGCAACAGATGTCTTCTTTCTTTCTCACTTGTGCTAACATAATTAAAATGCATTTAAGGGCATCTGATGTCACCTCACCATCTTGTCACATGATGCAGTGATTATGCCACCTTTGCATCACGGTGGATGGATGGAAGAGCTTCAGAAGATTCATATAATCACGACTGGTGAGTGTTCACATCACTGTAGAACTTAAGGGGGTTGTAAGACCACAGAGTTGGTTAAAAACACCCTCAAAAGCTACTAATTCTAGACTTTAGTGGACTGGCTGATGTGCAGCATCCATATTTGTGTCGTTTTTAAGCCACTTCTGTCAGATATTTTGGCGCTTTCTGAAAAATCTGTCTTTATTACACCTTACATGTTGAAAACTGGCAGTTTCGGTAACTCCCACATGACCTGAACCTGAAGGATTTCTTCCAAGCTCCCTGTGATGATTCGAACCTCACAGAGTAAGGTGGAAGGAAACTTCAGGATTTGGGAGATTTGCTGTGTACTTGAACAAATTTAGGGAGTGTGCCATCTCCTAAATCACGGGCTGCAGAAGTCGTACTCGTGTGACGAGAACGACTCGCTCGCGCTTTGTTCTGTGTCTCTATTTTTAGATGATTACAACTGTTTGAAATCTGATGTGAGAGAGTCGTGACGGAGTTTGAGAAAGAGAGGTGTGAATTTTCCAAATCAGCAATACAGCAGTGTGGACAGGCTCATGGTTTGATGTACTGTTTTATCAATGTGTGTGTGTCAGGTGTTTATGTCTGTGTGTGTGTGTGTGTGCAGGCTGCAAATGTGTATTGGTTTATGTGCATGTGTGTGTGTGTGAAGTAGATGTTCTTACTGGGTGTGATTTAGTGCCTGCAGAGGTAAATTAAATCATTTCTCAAGGCCTCTCCTGTCAAGTCTGTCACATAGAAAGATAACGCTGTCGATGCAAACCTCATCTTCACACAAAACACTGTTGGAGCAGACCGCAGAGGAACTAACTGGCTAAAACCGAACAATTAAATATGATATGTAAATCATTCAGCGTGACCTTGATCAGGATTATTATCACAGATTAAGATAAGAAATTATTGATTTTAGGGGGAAATTCACATGCTACCTAGATTATGAAGAAATTAAAATAAGCACCATCGGCACCGGCTGCATCATTAAAGAGATTAACACAATAATGCATCAATAATTATAATCCAATAATACAATAAACATGCCACATTCTGCAACATTCTCTCAACTACATTTACTAGATGTGTTTTTGTTATGATTATAGTACTTCTGATCAAAAAGTAGCAACTAAAAAAAAAGCTTCGGTCATAATGGTTATAGAGGCTGCCGAGCCTGGTTTCATAGGCCAGGCTCCGGTTCTGGCACGACACCGGCTCCGCTCCCCGTCAGCATTCGTCCAAGCCCTGTGCCTTAAACCTCCTCTTTCTGGTGGTCCAAAACACCGGTGGTACAGGTACAGGCTCCATAAAATATGCCCAAAATCAGTGAAATAGTTGGTGGTGTGTGACTTAGTGCTGTAAAGCATTACGTACTTCTCGTGGGTGATCGTACCCGGAGCCCAAAGTTACATAGTGTGAGAACAAACGTACGAATGACAGAGACACCATTCACCTGATTACAAGTCAGTGTAGCATCAACATGATTTTAAACCACCTTTTGTGGTTACACAATGTTGCTTTAAAGGTCCAGTGTGTAGGATTTAGTGGCATCTAGAGGTGTAAGTGAAAAGCTCATTAGCTGGAACTAATGTCGTACAGGGGACCACACATCTTACTCGTCAAAACACAACAAAGAAGGGCTAGACAGACGTGTGTTTACCATCACACACTGTCAGTGCAGAAGAGATATGATAAGACACAAAAGAGAATTAAAGAGTGAATTCACACATCATTTGGTCGACTGACTTCATGATGAGCAAATAAACTCATTTGCGTTGTCATTCACTGTCTGCATGATCGCGTTCTTATTAAAATGTCTGACAATAGTCTACAAGGGCCTTTTTGTTTGAGATGCTGCTGAAGTATTTAGTACCATTTAGTGGAGAGCAGCAAAGCTCAGTTGTGACACTAGCTGTGGTTAGATAGATGGAACCCTGTCGTGCTATAAATCATACTCTTATTAACTCGTGGGCAAGTGAATGTAAAGTCACATCGGCCTCAGGGGAGCCTGCAGCACAAGGCTGTTTTCACTCTGGGCGATTCTTTTAGCCTTCAGCCGGCGGTCATGGTCAGATTATGGCCTGGATTCACAGCTAAGTCATAGAAAAGACACACAGTGTGTTAACAGTGCGCATATGTTGGTGATCAGACAGAAGATTCCTTCAAACATGCAGTTTGCAGTCGCTTCATTTCCAAAGAGCTGTATTAAACTGCACAATGACGAAGGAAAGAAGATTGGAGAAAAGTCAAAAAGACAAACAGAATTGACTTTTTTTAGTTTTATATCAAAGCAATAATCTTTTAATCGCTTAGATTCATCTCGGGACCCCTGAAGGTCTCCAGACGACAGATTGTTCTTTATGATTTTGGTAACCCTTTCACCTTTTATTTAACGCCAAGTTTTCGACTTCATCACAAGAAATATCTCAAATCCAAGATGACTCAAGCGTTCCTCTTGCATTGTACTCATAAACATAAATTTAATAGGCAGCCGGTAGATTTACGGAGCACATCCACGCTCCTAAAGTGATAAATCCCTTTGCTGTTAATTCTCCTCTGGTCTAGGACAAACTACTGGTAATGTAAGTTAGGATGGCAATAGTTTGTTTCATTCACATCAAAAGGGCAGACAACATTTCATGTAATTTTTCCATATTATTTGATCCATTGTTGAAATTTGTTGTTAATCTGATCAATTATTATTATAAAAATATTGATTCATGCTGCTTTAAAACAAATTTCAAGAAGATGAGCTCATGAGTCTGTAGTTGGGTTTCCATACACCTGTGACAAAGGAATGGAAAGTAAATAAATCGTGACATGAAGCAAAGACCACTGAACCTTTGCCTCGCTGAAGAGACGAAAAATGACGGCAGACAAAACAGATCTGTGATGAGCGACGAGGAGGCTGTAACCATCCTCAAATTAAAGCAATGCAGTGGCCAGCAGGGTGATCGCGGCCATTCTAGACAATTTTTGTAATTCCACCAGAAGAGCTGCATCCAGTTTCAAAAGCGTCCCAGAAGCTCTACGCTCCACAGACAATATGCAGCTGTTCTATTTCTGATGGATGTCACGACCAGCCACTTCATGGACCAAAACAACGTCGTGGCTAAGACTTCACAGAGCCGTGCCTGGTGTAATCCGCTTGTAATACATGAAACCATCATACATGTCATATTTCCATCATGTTTTTTTTTGAGGTTTGACTTGTGCTCATTTCTTACGTCTTGCAGTGGTTTAATAGCACCCGACTGGAAAAGCGTGTGATGGTGAGGAAACTTGCATTTGCATCTTTTGCCAAATTTTCTTGAAATTCGGTTAAAATTTCCAATTCATTTAGATGGAAATCAAAACATGCACCCCTGCATGCATGCAAGGTGTTTTCAGGTAGATACTGTATGATCTATAAAGTCACAAACTAACATTTGAACTAGTTGTTAAAAGCAAGTTTGTCTACCTGAGGAATGAGTTTAGCTTACCTCTTTAATTCCTTTACACATACGAGCGCGCACACACAAACACACACTCCTTTCTACCTGCCAATATATCACAGCCCCTAGGTAGGAAGATTGATGGCATTAAATTGCTTCTATCCAGGTTTTTTTTTATCAGGATTTACAGGCGTCGCTGTACCTAGAGCTTTCCAGCACCACTCCCTTCCATAAATCATGCTTTTTCACCTTACCACCACTCTACACACACACACACACACACACACACACGTGCCACACACATGCACAAACACAGCGGCACACAAATGTACACACACATAGACTTTGGGATATGGCTGTAACAAGATGGATGACCTCCTTGCCGTCTGCTGCCAAAACGAACCTTAAACCACACACACACACACACACACACACACACACACACACACACACACACACACACACACACACACACACACAAACAACTCAGATGGAGCAACACATGTACATTTTGACTCTGTAATGGAAAATGTCAATCTCTGTCGATGGCAGGCCCTGGAAACGCAGTGATTCCTTCCCTTCCACCCATCGCTCTCATTATAGGAAAATGTCACCTCATTTCCAGAGTACACGACGCCTGATTAATTTCTGAAAAGGGGAACGAGAGAGAGAGACAGAGATGGTGAGATGGAGAGAGGTGGCATCTGTCCCCGAGAACTGTCGATGTCGAGCTGTTGTTTTGGGTACATAGATTTGTGTGGCAAAATGTGGCTGTGTGAGGCAACGAGGTGCTTGACCCTGCTCGGTCTGGCGGAATAACCCCAGTAGTGGCAGCAGGCTTAGCAAGCTGGCCCTGACACACTTCTTCCCAGTGTCAACCTCCAGTTCTCAAGGGCTTCTGGGTGCTCTTCATAGTTGGATGTGCCTGGAAACCTTCAACAGGGGAACTACCTCAACTGGTTCCTTTCAAGGTCTTCCTGGAACTCCTCACCCTGTCTCGAAACGGTTTCAAGAAATTCATGTCAGATGGTCAAACATCATCTGAACCCCCTGAACCACATTTCCCAAACGACCTTCATAAAAGCAGGACTTGAACTACTTCCTTAAGTCCTCTTTTTTCATTCTATACATATTATGAATGCCCTCCAGAAATATCGTCCTGACAGTGTGGGCCATTATCCTCATTTATAGGCAATTATCACGTCTTGATTCTCCATATGACAGCAGGCTTTTCACTCTGCCTTTAAGCGTGACCATTTGGAAAAGCCATAAACACATTTGTCTCCTGACATGGCTGCATGACACTTTCTTTTAAAGCTCTTAGCAGCAAGGACATCCTCTGAAAGGAAATCATTCCAGGCATATTTAACGGCTATCTCATCTTTTAATTGAAACACTGAACTCATGACCACAGGTGACCGGTGGAACGGACTGGAAAATCAGAAGCCTTGGTTGTAGACAGTGTTATACAATGCCTGCAAAACTGTGCTCACTGCACCAATTTGATGGTCAATCACAAGCTACATTTTACAGCTACTTATCAATATGATTGCAGGATACTTCTGGAGTAATTTTCTGAAGGGGGCAATCAATCCACTGTTTTTTTGTGTAGTATTATGATGTAAAAAGAGCTACATCATCAGTAAAAGTGCAGGTGCAATTCAAATCATCAAACTAAACACTCTCCAGGATCTTTCTTCAAAAATCACCAAAAGATTAAGAACATAACCGAGAATTCAGACCAAGAATCAACTTTCGTGGATGTGAAATAAAGCCAATATGGAAGTGCTGAAAACTGCAGTTCCTCAAACGGCCACTTGAGGCTGGCTACAGAACGAGTCAGACTCCATAAGCCCCCATGTTAAAATGTCCAACTTCTTATGAAGTTATGCATAATTAAGAGTGTGGTCACTTTGATTGACAGGTGAGTGCCGTTACAGATGGCTTGTTTGAGCACCCAGGCTTCATTCAGCGCACCTCAGCTCCACCCGCCATCCATGTCTTTGCCTATTTTTGGATTTTAGTGGGAAGCCGGCGGAGGCAGGACTGCCAAGACGGTGACTTCAGAGCCACCACGCTCTGAGCTTCACAACAGCTCTTCAGAAACCTGTGGGTGATGTCACGCATACTACATCCATGTTCTATACTGTCTATGATACAGACACGGATCTCACAGCAGCTATAGAAGAGCAAGCTTATCAAAAACTTCCACAAATTCACAAACTTCCATTACTCTTCAAGTATCCTTGCAAGAGAGCACAGTATATGCATAAGACAATTTTGTTCAACTGAAAAGCTTACTAACAGAAGACTAGAAACTACCTATTTCCTACTCCTAATAAATACGACGCTTAGACAGTTCTGGTATCGAGAAAGCCAATGAATCAGCATCATAAAAAGTCGCTGCTGCACAACCCTGCAATCTCCACCACAACGCCTAATTTGGCCTGAATAGAGCCTTAACTGTCAAGTCTGTCGCACCCAGTTTGGTTGGTCAGAGGTTTGCAGCACCCACACACACCCTAGAGTGCACTTCTACATTACCGTAGCATGTGGAGAAGTTAAATAACCGCACAGCTATGTGTCAGTTCTCTAAGGTGAACTTAACCTGTCACGGAGCTGTCTCTTTGAGCACACAGAGATGAAATTCTCATTGATCTTCTCATCCAACTATTTGTAAGAAAAGTGTAACGATTTCGAAGTCTTGGAGTGTTGCCTTAGATGACACCGCTAACAGTAACTGCAGGCATGAGAAGCAGAGGAGGAAATAAGCCAGAAAAACAGACGATGGCAGACAAATGAGGTGGAGGCAAACAGGAGAGGAGAGGCTGCGACAAGTGTTTTACAGCTGCTAAATAATTAGAATCAGATACAACAGTGGCATTCTCCCTCCCCGCCTGTCATAAACTGGATAATGCAAACAAATGACCCTCAAATTGAAAACTGCGGGACAGCACTGGAGTGTACCCTGTCTCATCACAGTCAGACACACACACACACATAAATAAACACACACACACCTAGGGGCACCGAAAAAACACAGTTTACAATCCAAATTATAGTGTGATGACAGTCCAATTCTTTTTAATTTAAACACTAATTAAATCCCCCTGTTGCTTTTTGTTGTCACACACCATGTATTCTATGTGTGTGTGGGCGTGTGTGCACTCAAAAATTGAATATTGAATTACTGTACCTTCAATCATAAAAAAGAAGAAAAGTTCCCGCTGACTTGTTTTGAATACAAATATTTCATCAGCCTTTCCACACGGGAGTTCTTGTAAGCAAGACCGAATGTAACCTTCATAATCATTACCAGCCTAATGCCGCCTTACTGATGTTAATGAACATCATTTGGAGCTTCAATTGACCATATCGCTGAATAAAAGAACTTCACAACTTCCAGAAGTAAGTATGAATGTGTAAATACAGACTGGGATAATTGCTTGCCTCCTATCGTCTCGTGAAATCAGAGACTGTTTCCTATTCAGCTGTCCAGGGACTACAGATGAAATATTAAACTGAGGTAAAGTACAAATGAAAATAAATGAATAAAGGGTGTAAGGAAGGGAGTTCACTAAACCGTAACCACAGGCAAAGTATTTACCGTGATATCATTTACCAGGAAAACTTCTAAAGTTCTGGAGGAAATGGAAAAGCAGTGTTGTTATACAAATGATTCATGACTACGTAAAGTCATTACGGCGCTACTTCTTTGTTGCTTTCTAGAGGTAAGAGTCAGTAAACTGCTGCGAACTGCAGCTGCTGTTAGCTAATGTTAGCTCAGTTTGTTAGCCGGGCTGCCCAGACTGTGAGCTCAAAGCACCGGGGGAGTGTTAAAGTGTTAGTACCACGGGCGTTTTGGACAACCGGGAGGAGGAAGAGGAGGTTTTCAGGGGGAATGCTGACAAGGAGCAGAGCTGGTGTCGTGCCAGAACCGGAGCTGTGCAAGCGGGCAATGTAACCGGGCTCAGCAGCCTTAATAGACATAATAACAGAGGCAAAAAGACCAAACACTGTAAGAAATGTCTGTAGATTTCACGATGAAAAACTGCCAAACCATGACAGTGAAAGACCGTAAAATACACCACGAAGTATGACTATCATTGTTCAAAACCTTTAATTGTAGGCCATTTTAAGGGAATTTATACAGAACAAAAGTACTATTTTATATTAGATGCTGTTAATAATACAGTAAAACACTGTAATATTTACATATTAAGTTCATTTTACTGTAATATTACAGTTTTTCATTGTAAAATCCACATAGATTTTAAAATATGGACTAAAACGCTAACCTTAAACATGAAATCAATAGTACTAGTAACTTATTATACCATATTTATTACGGTAAAATTATCGCAACCACAGCTGCCATTTTTTTTACCGTAAAAACAACAGCTTTAAAACATCTCAATAGACTTCTCTTCATGCATGTGTCCTGTCCTTGCACTGTGTGTGTTAAGCAGTTGAGCCCTGGCCCTCTGACATGAAAACTCTATCTTGGGCTAAGCAGAAGAAAATGCAGCTATCTATTGCAGGTAACACTCCCATCTGTCACACAGAGGAATAAGGAGGAGGAACAGGGCTGGCAAATAAGCCACCTATGACACTGACACACACACACACACACACACATGCATGCAGGAAACTCATCTTAAATCTCTCTGTCTTTTGTCAGTGTTTCAATTTCACTGTACACTTCTTGCACCACTGAGCTGATAGAGAAAGTAAGAAGGCTGCAGAGGAATGACAGAACAAAGAAAAGTGTCACTGTCAGCTCGACTGAAACTCACCAAAATGAATAAAGCTCTTCCAAATTTTCTTTTTTACTTCAAACAGGAGTATCCTTTCATTCGCGATCTGCTGGCTGAGCAGTCGGCCTGTAACTTATTCTTGAAAGAGTGAGTTGTTTTGAAGCTTTCATACATCTTACAGCTCTGTGGACGGATACAACTTTTTTCTCCTTCATAATTGGTCCATCAGAGCCAAATATGAGCACATCACAGCCCTGACTCCACCGTCCCTTCTTGTTGATGCGAAAAAAAAACACCCCAAACTTCTGATGCAACAGTCTTTAAAATTACTTGTTGATATATGCAAATATATGAAAGATAAAAAAGCTGTTTTCTTCAAATATCCAGCCCAGAAAAAATGGAAAAATCAACATTTTCTATAAATACAAAACCCAGAAGTTGTAAACTTGACTATTTAACTTACTGAAAAATTACCCCATGGAGGATTCCCCCGACACAAAAGCAGCATCTTCAGATTATAAGAGAGCTGCAATGCAGCGTTTAGTCTCCACCTTAAAGCAACATTATGTAGAAATTAGTATTTTTGAGATTTTTTTGACCCCGGCTACAGAAGAACGTCACACACACCTGTAAACACATCAGACCGGACAGTTACGACTCAGCACAGTGTTGTTTATGGAGGAGACGTTGGATTATTGGAGCTCATTAATCGTGTGTATCATCACTTCCTTCCCAACTGTTTCATTTATTTCCGTGGTTAATGTTTTATTCTTGAAATGCATTAAGAAGAAAACGCCACTGTATCACATTTTAAAATATGATGTAACCATTTGCAATGTGAAATATAGAATTATGACTGACTATGAATGACTGTCATCTGATTGATGCAATCACCAAACTATTTTCACGACTCGTTTCTATCAAATTAACGTGAAAACGCCCCAAACACCATCTGCCTCTGCCTGCAGAAAAATATAATTTCTTAGAGAAGCCTTTTTTTAAAAAATTTGTTGAGCTGTTCTCATCATGAATCATTGTGATTGGCTGAGCTGTTTCAGAGCGATGAGACCAGTGATGCGACTGGCTGACAGTATATTTATTAATTTCCACAAGATATGTGACTGAAGTCATTTGGTCCAAGTCATAGACTGTACAAAACATGGACGTAGTAGAAGAACCGCCAGCTCCCGTATCATGTAAAAATGGGTGAAGACGTGGAGCGTTGGTGGAGCTGAGGCGGACTAAATGAGGCCTGGATGCTCAAATAAAGCCATCTGTAACAGCACCTACCTGTCAATCAAAGCATCCATGCTCTTTAAGCCTTAATATAATCTGAACAGGTGAGTTGTATATAAATTCACCCTCAGTACAGTTGTCATGAACGGGGAAATTAGCTATAGAGACCAAAACTGTTTTTTGTACCAGGCTGTAAACATGAAAAGCACACGTGACACTAACAACACTGACAATGGCTCTTTACATCTGCTCTTCTACTGTGAAAAAATGTCTACATGCAGTAAAAACACGAGAGGTGACGCCTGAATTTTTAATCCCAAAGGTGACAATTCACCGTGTTTGCACCACCTATACACGTATGCAATATTTTAGATTTGTTTGAACCATTTATGCACGAGAAGAGAAGAAAGCATTCATCTAAAATTTCATCTTATCCGCTCTGTGCTCTCTGCCTCACTTGTGAAAAGAGCCGCTCTGCTCTTCAGAGACATTCAAATTGGCACAAGTTCAGTGCTTAATGGAAACATTGACACTGTCAGAAGCTATTATGTACAGGTGTGTGTGTGTGTGTGTGTGTGTGTCAGCGCCTATTGAAGAGTCGAGGGCTCTCTGTAGGCCACAAAAAAAGGTAAATGTCACCTTCCCTTTGGGGTTGCAGCTCTCATACTGTCATTCCAGTGAAGAGGGAGTGCTGACAGTGTAACTGTCTGTAAAGGCTGAAAAGGTAGAGCCTGTTCTCTTTGTCTCTCTTTATCTCTTCACCTCTGATTCTTTCTCTCGCGTGTCACAAACCCTCTTAGTCACGCTGACCTTGTTGGTAACTCAAATGTAAAAAAAAAAGAAAAAAGAAGCAGCTGAAAGCGACATAAATTAGTAAACAGCCGAGCAAAGTATTTCCTCAGATGCAGATAAAACAGTCCGCCCACAAAGCTAACACCGGCAGCTACACTGTCTGATTATGTAATGTTTTTTACTCCTGAAGTCTGAGCGTGCACAGAGATGAAAAATAAAAGTGGTAACAGATGTTTGTGTTGTAACTTTGGACTGAGACAGAAATCTTAACCAGTTTTCTCAAAGTCTGTGAATGAGAATTAAGAAAGGAACTCTGCTGAATGCATGAAATAATACTAATAATATTACAATAACAATAGTTTTTCTTGTTTTCCTGCTGTGATCAGGAATGGTTGTCAAAGTGTTTTTCTCCCTAACCTCTTGAAGTTTCATGATATTTGTGTCAAAAATGCAAATGAGGAAAAAATAGAGGAAATTACATTCTCCAGCACAAAAGGATTAAACGTAGCAGAGCAGCTAGAAAAAAAGAAACTGCAGTGAAAGAAAGGTTTTTAATATGTGACATGTTTGCTTTGAACCCAGAAAATCTGGATTTAAGAGTGAAGGGGGAAGTTTTTCTATCTTAATTAAACCTTTATGTTATCTTGATCAAATCATTTAAATGGCTGCTTTAAAAAAACAAAACACCTTTTCTACTAAATTAAACCGAACAAATTTTATGTGGCAAGAAAGTGTAACGTGATTTTAAATTCTGCTGCTGTCACATATAATCAAAATATAATCTGCATTAACTTTATGAGCTCATTTATCCCCTTACATTTCAACTGAATATTGAGATACGTGTTTTTAAATACAGGTGTTCAAAACCATGGTACAATTTAAGGAAATTATTACATAAACATCAAATATCAGTTCAATAACACAGAAGAATCTTTTGTAACACTTATAAGTGTTAGACTTAGAGACAGACTTCTAATGAATAAACCAGACAGTCTTTTAGTGCACATTAGTCAGCTGCAACATCCACGTGGAATTAAAAACTTTATGAATGATTAAATAATCAAAATGTGCTTGGGTTCAAAGTAATACGTCCCATCAAGGAAATTCATATTTTTTCTATTACACTACAGTATTGATGCATTAACATGTATCACTTTAATATTTCAGCAGGTAAAAGTGATATAGCTATATTAACTGACTTATATACAGTATATTTTATACATACAGTATATATTTTTTATACTGCTGGGTAGCTTGTGAATTTTGACCTGGAGATCAAAAGTATTTTTCATATCGTTATTTATTTATTGTGTACATTTTGTATTTTTAATTTAAATCTGTAAAGTAACTAAATTTAAAAAAGTACATTAACTCCGAAATGTAGTGGAGTAGAAGTATCAACTAGCTGCAAATGTAGCAAAATGTATTTATTTATACTAATAATACATTTTAGTACTTTGAATCACTTCTTTTGTTGATGTACTTGATACGGTGCACGGCGGGATGACACATTTATTTATCTCTGCGCAGTGAGAAGTAAGAAACTATTTGTTTTAATGGAAACTCTCACTGCTTCAGTCGAATCGACATCAAAGTCTATTTATGCTTCTTCCAGCTGGTGAAAATATTCAGCATTCAGTCCAATATTTCCAAAACAATAACACTTCATTTTCAGGTGTCTTGCTGAATTTCCTTTGGTTTGTCGCTCTTTGTCTCTTTCCTTGTCCAATCCATCTCTCTCTGTCTCACTCATGAGAATGGCAACCCTGCTGGGTAGAAAGCAATTACAAAGTGTGCAGATCATTTCATTTACACTTGTTCCACACACACACACACACACACACACACACACACACACACACACACACACACACAAAGGCCAGATTGTTCCAGTGGTGTTGATTTGTTTTTCTTATTTTAGAATTCAACTTCCTCTCCTCCTGATCCAGATCTCATTTCCTGACACTTAACCCACTGGGAACTCTGAGTACACATGTTCGTCTGTGTGTGTTTGTGACCATAGTGATGCGTGATGCACAGAGCTTTCATTACGGACAGACAGATGAGATTTTATTCGACCTCGGCAGAGAAACACAAAACTCAAAGAAAGTTCATATTGTGAGTATCAGAGAAATTTGTCCGTTTGAAACCCGACCAAGGATGTTTTCAATGACACCTCACTGAAGGCTGATTTATATTCCTTTGACTTCACAATACAGACACATAATAATAAATGTAAATGCTAACAACATGACCTTTAATTCAAATTTATAACTATAATGGTTTTTGTCTTTCTCTGTATTTAAATGCCACTGATATACTGTACATACATACTGTACTGTATACTGCTATCGTACATGAACTCCACTATTCAAAGGCAGATATATATTTTATTTTTACTGTACTACATTTATTAAATAACTTTGCAGATTTAGATTAATAACTAAAATAATATAAATAATCAAATATTATCAACAAATACATTATGATGTATTTTTATAGGTTAGGTAAGATCAGATGAGGCTTTATTGATCCCCAGGGGGGAATTAACAAGCTACAGCAGTACAATATAAGCATATAATAAATACATTTTTACACTGTAGTTTTGTTGTAAGTTTGTTTTCAAGGTATAAAATTACCCCAGTCTTCTGCATATGCCTCCACATCGTATGGATGCAGAGAGCAAGCGCACTAGAGGCTCACTAACTTCTGGGTAAGCCATCCGCTAACTTTTTGCATCTCTTTGAGACTTTACAAATATCATCAGACCCAATGGATCAAATTCATACCGGGGTTTTACGGACGATTCTGTACTCTTGTGGGAAAAAGTGTGCATCACGTGACGGACGCCGCTGCAGCTGCTAAAATTATGACAGCACAGCTGTCCTCTGTATATTGCCATTTTATGACATGCAGTACACACAAAATTCATGTTTTAAGGAACTCTTAAAAAACTACAAAAAAACCCCCCAAAACAAAAACAAACAAACAAACAAACAAAACACGACGAAATAAATAGGATGAGAAAAAGTCCCTCACTTGCTTTCCCAAAAAAAGATGAACCTACCCTCCCTTCAACAAGAAGAAACAATATAACCCTAATCTGACCCCTCCACCCTAATAAACTAATAATTTACATACAGTCCTTTAATATGGAATTTTACAAATTTCAGTTCACTAAAAAACAAAAACAGATATATCACAGAAGACAGTTCTATAAAGCTGGAGATGTAGTGCAAACCTATCTTTGGCATACCTCATATCACACTGTATTGCTAAGCATTCATTTTATTTCAGCCCTTCATTTGATGTATAAGTTGTCGCCTGTGTGTGCTCACAGATCTACAGAAAGTCTAACTCGGCCTTGTGCTTCACATTTTTCTGCTTTCCAAGATGAAGTGGTGCAGAAATGGCAGACGACGTCTCTCCGGAGGGATAATTCTCTTCTATACATCATCATTTTGTCCTGCTGGGACTCTTTTGGCTCTGCGTTCTGTTATAATTCAATTTCAATTCAATGTGCTTCACTGACATGAGAGTAAAAGCAGAGTTTTCCCAAAGCATCCACGTAAAATATTGTCATTGACAGCTCTTTATGAGTATATGTGTCTGTCATTTCGGCTTTATCTGTCCATCATGTTGATACTTAAATATAAGCAACTCGTATTAAAGTTTCTGAACTGATGCTGCTGAATCAGGTGAATGGCGTCTCTTTTATGGCGTCATTTCCACTGTGTTAGTGTCAGACATTTTGGACCACAGGGAAGAAGAAGAGGTTTTCAGGCCTGGGGCACGGGCGACTGCTGAGGGGAAGCAGAGCCTGTGTCGTGCCAGAACAGGAGCTGCCATTCTCATGAGTGAGAGAGACAGATGCGAAGCTTGGCTTCTTGCTGTTGGACTAGTAAGTAATGTTGTGTTGTTGCACTTGCTTGATGTTTGGCTGAGTTGTCAACTCACCAGTTTTTTGATCGTAAGTAATATAATCATAACAAATACACGTGTACAGCTGTCCATATGTACCACAGTGGTATTACACTCTCAAACTGGAGCAGCTAAGTCGCAAATACACCAATTTTTATGCCGTGTTGCTTTAAGGTCTCTATGTAATAAGTTAGTAATGAGGCCTGGTTGCTCAAACAAGCCACCTGTAACGGCATCTACCTGTCAGTCAAAGTGACCACGCTGTTAATCTTGCATAACTTTAAGTCTTAATATAATTTGAACAGGTGAGTTGTGTAAAAATTGGCCCTCAGTACAGTTGTCATGAACGGGGAAACTAGCTATGGAGACCAAAACTGTTTTTTGTGAACATGTTTATTTCTGCTGTGAAGTTGGACATTATAATATGGGGACTTATGGAGACTGACTCGTCTTGTAACCAGCCTCAAGTGGCTTCATTTCACAGCGGAGGTCGCTTCTCGGGTCCGACACAACGTAAAGCGAATTTTGAAGATTACAAATGGCGCAAACGTTTCCAACACTACATAAACATATAGTGAAAAGAGGAAATTACACAGATAGCTAACATCTGTACAGACGGTGCTGTGGCTGTGTTTGTAGAAAATAACACAGACAGTCCAGCAGTTAAATTCACATGCATAATGCAAAAGGAAAAAAATCTCTTTATGTCGATCGTTGTAACAACATCACACTGCGTGGCCTTTGCTGCTGCGAGAGGGCATCCACGGGAAGTATTTAGTTAGAAAAACATAAACACAGACCATTTTTTAGCATTTGAACAAATAACCAATGCTCGTCTAGCTGACGAGAGAGTCTGTACATGTTCTGTAGCTCCATTTAAAATCCATCTTCCTTTTTCCCAACCCTCTTTGCCCACTTTTCACTTCCGTCATAATAGGATTCATAGATCCAGACACATGTCCTATTCAGTTCAGACAATGGGGGACTCTCAACACCCACCAGGAAGAAATAAGGACTCTGCAGAAAATCGGACTTTCTGACTCCCTGTCAGTGTGTGTGAGTGTGTGTGTGTGTGTGTGTGTGCCCCAGTACCCTATGATATCATCACGGGTGACTGCCCAATATGACAAATGTGAGGAGACAGGCTATAATGAGAAACATTGTTGGAAGAGAGTGAAAGATGGACGACTGAATGTGTGTTTGTGAGTGTGAAAAGAGAAAAAAAACACAGAGGATGAGAAAGTCTCTTCCAAACACGAGCAACAGGCTCCTCTTAATGACTTTCTCTTTCCCTCATCTTCTCCCCATGTGCTCGTATAAACCCCCTAACTCACCAGAACTAATATCTAGACGACTCAGAAAGAAGGTGAGGAGTATTTCTGGGCCTCCTGACTTCCAATTATAAGTCCATTTGGTCACGCATATTTGAGGAGCGAGAGCAGAGAGAGAGAAAGAGAGAGTGGGAGGGAGAGATTTGAATATTTGTATATATATATATATACTGCGAGTTCGCTCCTCTCTCCATCATCGCTCGGCGCCAATCAATTCCCCATTCCATAACCTTGGAAACTCTTCAGGGTCACGCCGAATCAATGAGCGCTCTCTCATGAAAAACGGAATAATTATCCAAACTCTATGAATCAGAGAGATTGGGGTTGGATATGATTTATTCATGCGTTTTTTTTTATTTTTTTTATTTTTCATTGAGGCAGCGCTTCATAATAGAGCCGTAACGAATGAGATGGATGCTGACGGCTTACAGGAAAAAATAAAAAATAAAGGAGAAAGAGAGATGAAAGGGAAAGAAAAGGCCGGCTGTCAGGGTTGATTGAGTCAAATGGACTGATGGAAAGACGAGATGGATGTAAGGATGTCGCAGTTTCCGTCTGCAGACATGTATGATGGAGCTGCCACGAGTCACCCAAAAAACACTCATTTACTATCTCTTTTTTTCACATCTTAAAGCAACACGGTGTAACTTTTATACCCTAAAAAAACAGATTTTAAATCATGTTGATGCTACACTGATGTATAATCAGGTCAAAGGTGTCATTCGTACGTCTGTTCTCACACTGTGTAACTTTGTGGTCCAGGTACGATCACCCACAAGAAGTATGGATCATATATGTATAAGTATGGATCTGATTTGTCCTCTGGCTACTCCGCCTCAACTCTCTGTGATTTACAGAGTTTCCTGATGGACAGTGAAGTAAACTGTAGCTGCTGTTAGCTAATGTTAGCTCAGTTTTTCAGCCAGGCTGCCCAGACTGTGAGCTCAGAGCACTGGGAGAGTGTTTGTATTACAGTCGGGGTTCAGGGTTGTCAGGCCCGGGTGTGGGCAAATGCTCACAGGGAACAGAGCCAGTGTCGTGCCAGAACCGGAGCTGGGCAAGCAGGCAATGTAACTGGGCTCAGCAGCTTCTATGGACATAATGACAGAGGTTAAAAGACTGAAGAGGAGGTTGACAGAGGAAGATAAGAAGAGAAAAGGAGTGAGTGAGCCAGCAAGAAGCTGTCGGACAAAAGTAAATCTGGGACTGACTTTTAGTCGTTTTTGTTAGTTGACACAATGATATCTCTTTCTCAAATTGAGCATTGATAGAGAGGAATTTAATAACCCATTACATTAAAAAAATTGTATTTGTCTTTTATTTTGAAGTTGGTACTGAGAATGTCTTGTTGCTTTTAAACTAGTACTGCTATTACTCCCCCGACTACCTGAATTTCTCACAGTGACTGCACTTTTATGTAGAAAAACAGAACAGCAGATAATTAATCATAAAGCGGTCTTCATCTTCATTTTTGTTGTCTGTTTTTAAGTACTGTATTTGTTAGATTATAAAATAATTAGGCTTTTGCAGCCTGTGAATGTTTTGACATTTTTAACACAATAGAATAAACTAATAATAAAGTTTCTAACACTAAATTATATATATATATATTTTGTACTCTACACATAATCTCATAGATTCTTGTTGGCATATTATTAATACAGCCAATGCAGGTGGGATTTTCCAACAGTACATGTTGGGTAGGAGCGCTTCCTGAACTCAGTTTGAGGTTTTCAAACAATGAAAATGTCTTTATTAAAAGAGTTTAAAAGAAAACACACATATTGTGTTTTTAATTAACGTTTTTTGCTCAAAATTAGCTTGTGATTGGCTGAATCCGTGTTATTACTGCAGGCTAAAACAGGAGCAACTCTACCTCAAACCCAATAAAATAAGATATTTAGCAGATCTTCTTGTATTTATGATTCTTCAAAGATAATTTTTTTAATTAAACTCGCTCGTTCAGTAAAACGGCCTTGAGAATAGACCTTTAAATATCCTCTAACATGGTTAACTAAGAGTGACACAAAACTAGTAATCATTATGTGGGAGACGTCTTCATGGATCCTCGGGGATATTCGATCTCACTGTTGTACGTCGCTTAAAATGCTTCTGTGCCTTTTACTCTCCGGCTGTCAGATTTATTTTCTCCATGTTTTTTTGTGCTGCCTGACTTCCTCTGACATCAGCAGTAACAGGGATGTTCACTGTCCAATAAGTACAAATGGGGGGGAGTGAAGCGGTATAGTTTCCTCCTGAGGGAACCCATGGATGATCACATCCAATGACTAACACTGACCTGTATTGATCACAGTGGAGACAAGGCCCTTTAACATGCTCTTACAGAGAGGAGGGCTTTGTGTGTGTGTCGCCCTGAAAAGATAAAAAGTATCTGCTGCAGACTGCAAGATATTATTCTGGTCTGGACTCCCTGTTGACAGCTCTTTACAGACATGGAGCCTTCTCTCTGTGCTTCGCTGACTCACATCGTATTCAGATGGAACAGAGGCAGACAAAGGAGGAATAATAGAATGAATATGCAGGAGTCACAGCTATTTGTGCTCGACTTGTGCACCTTTACTGGTTCATTATCTCCGCGCACACACAAATGCAAAATGGTGACTTAGCTGCACAGGGTGAGCCTCTGGAAATGTGGCTTGAAATTGTAAAAACGCACACCTGAAACTAAACATTCATAACTATTAGAAATCTGGTGTTCAGACCAGTGTTGGGAGTAACGGCGTTTAAGTATAACGGCGTTACTAACGGCGTTATTTTTTCAGTAACGGAGTAATCTAATTAATTCCCATCGTTGCAACGCCGTTATCGTTACTGAGAATGTAAAGAGGCGCGTTACTACAGTTTGGTTGAATGAAGCGCGAGGTGTCAAGCTTTGGCTACATCAGCTGCCTGGAGAGAGCAGGAGTGGGCATGATGATGACACTATTGCAAACGCTGTCTCACTACACGCTCTGACTTCCACCTATGACTACCTCTGAACACACAGGACAGCGACAATGGCAACGAGCCAGGGAAATTCAAAGGTAGCGTTCTCCAACTGGAAGTACCGGTGTCGTGCCAAAAAGTGATTGTCTGCCAGAATCTGATTTCCAGCCGTGGGAGCGCGCACAGCAGCCAGTTCAGCGGTAGCGCAAAAAATAATATAAAGATCTGAGCTCACAAGACAGCTTGGAAGTCTTTTAAAGGACCATTACAACTAAAATTTGGCATTTTCACCTGCCAAAAATTGATTGAAGGCCAAATACAGTTAATGAAAGGTGATTTCTGCCTAAATATGACTTGATCTCATTCTGGAGCTTCATAATATAAAGATCTGAGCTCACAGGACAGCTTGGAATTCTTTTAAAGGACCATTACAACTAAAATTCAGATTTCTATTCAGGTACTTTGGTACGTACAAAGGTACATGTCGAAGACACTGCTGTGCGCGCTCCCACGGTGGGAAATCAGATTCTGGCAGACAATCACTTTTTGTCACAACACCGGCACTACTTCTCCCTCGTTGAAATTAAAGGCAAGAATGTATATGTATCATGCACGCTATGCCCAGGAAAAAAGATCTTATCCACGTCTGCTGCAAGCAACTCTAACCTTACGAAGCACCTCACATCTACACATGCTAACACGACACTTGTTGCTGCTGCTAACCCAACCCTAAGCCCAAATGCAGCTAGTGTGAGCTCCAGCGAAGGAGACGGAGCCACTCTGTTAAAACAACAAGCAACGAGCAAATACTGTATATGTTTGTTTATATGTATGTGTTTTTATTCTTCAAACAGTTAATATAAACATCTTTGATGTTATAGAACATAATAGCGTTATGGAACATAAAAAATAATGTCACAGTTACTTTGCTGAGTAACTAATTACTTTTACAGTGTGGTAACTGAGTTACTAACTCAATTACTTTTTTATAGTAAGACGACCAACACTGGTTCAGACCAAGACTCAAGACTTTGTAGGCATGGCAGATCACGTTTTGACATCTACCTCATGAGGAAGCTAAATAATGACCTGCTGTGTGTGGGGGAGCAACAAAATGTATTTTAGCCACCTTAAAAGATCAATATTGAAGTGTATGCTATATTTAGAATAGAGAACCTCAAAAATATTAACGTTGACTGGACTGCGGTAACATGTAGATTCATAGATCAAAGGTAGCAGGCTAGTATTTAGGACAATGTTGATGTGTTGCTTGGCAACAATGCCGTCCTAGTACAGTTGCGGGACGATTTGTGTTGGCGGAGCCGAATAAATTATTTAATAAACGAACAGTGTATGATTACTGTAAAAATAATAAAAGGGGCTGTCTAAAAGAAATATCACACTCGAGGCTGTGAAGTTATACTTAATATCAGCACGGCCGTGATTATCTTCGGCCCGTAACCAAATGACAGCCGTGCTGGTATTCAATACAACAGCAATCCTTCTCATGTGATGTTGCTTAAATATACTATAGGCAAAGTACTCTGTTTTTTACATGTTAACAGGCCCAGTTCTATCTATTATATATTATTATTGGATCTAAAACAGACATTTAGATTGACTGTGAAGGTGCCGTTATTTCAATATATTTAATTCATTTAGTTTTTCTGTCTCTCAGCAAACCTTCAGGTCTTCTTTTGATAGATTTTATGTTTTATATTACAGTAATCCCGGTCTCAGGCAGACAGGAGAGTATCCTGGGGGCAGGTTGCGACTCTAAAAGAACTTTTAAAGAACTGAGATGAGACTGAGACCAATGACACAGCTCAAGAACACTGAGAACATCAGAACTAGCCCACACAGTCCCTGTATTAGGTTTTAGATGCATTTTATTACCTTAACTGCAAGCACAGAAACAGACTAACTATAAAGGCTTATTTAATATTCATCTTAAACTTGTTTTTCTCAGCTACGAGCTACAGTAGGCCGCGGCGTTGCTACCGGTCTCAAGAGTGCTCTTAACTCTTAAACAGCGTTGTTATACATATGATAATATGTACATTATGATCTCGCTCTCTCTCACACACACACATAAAAGCGCACACACACAATGTTTTACAGGCTGCAGGGACCATAATAATGCATCATAAGAGCAAAAGGAGAATTCCCTAAAGCAAACTGAAATGAAAGCCATTGTAGCTCACACTAAATCATCTGCTGGCTCTGGTAGTTTGCCAGAGAAAAAGAGAGTGCACAGTGAGAAAAGAGAGAACGTATTGGGGGGAAATAGTTTAGTCTTAATGGAAAATGGTTCAATTCTGGTCTCATACGCTGACAAATGTGACTGAAATCCAGTGTTAGTACAAATGATGTCACTTTATGTTGACAGGCCTCTGTTTATTCTCAGTAATGTACGAGTATTCAACACTCGGACTGTCTGTGAGAATAGTTAGAACAGATTTGCAGTTGGTTATCAGAGAGAAATTTAAACCATCTCTAGATTTTTAGGTTGGCAAACAGAAATACTCTGAAGGTTGTGATCAAGGTTAGATGAATATGAAAAAACTTCAAGGCTAGAATACAGTCACAATGAGGCACAGGCAAACATGCTGATTTAGATTTACGACGCAGACAGAGTGCGGGAAAAGTGATAGACAGACCAAAGATGATAACATTTATCGAGCGGTATTCGACATTATGGCTGCAGCTGATGCTTATTTTCATTATAGATTAAACTGTTGACCGTTTCTCTCCCCCACACAGTTATTCGTTTATTTATGAAATGTAACAAAATAGTGAAAAATCCCCATCACAGTTTTCCAAGGTGACACCTTCGCAGTTTCTTCTATTTAAAGCAGCAAATTCTCTCATTTAGAAACCAGTTTGGCGTTCCTGCTTGAGATTATCTGTCCATCCACAAATAGATTAACTAGTCGCTTCAGTGCAAACATAAGACGATGATAAGAAATGAATGTGTAATCAAAGAAACTAGAAAGCAAAAATATAGAAAATCATATATAACAAAGTACAACCTGCTTCCTATGCATAATACAGTATACAGATTTATGTATGCAAATGCTGCCACAATCTGTGAAGGTGTATGAGAAGCTGAACTGCCTAAATTAAGAGAAATACTAGTAGTAAAAATGCCCTTTTACTGTAATCATGAATATAAAATTATTTATTAAAACCTTACATAGTGCGTCTGTGTAACTCTATTAACAAATCTGTTGACGTGTCTGTAGTTTTGATTTCATTATTAACAGCTCCCAGTTCTGGTTCTGGAGGCAGACCCTGTCTCCATATTTAAGAGTAGGGTCAAGATGTTACTTCTTGATAAAGCTTGTAGTTAGTTCTGGCTCAGGTGAGTCCTGAATCATCGCTTATAGATCCAAACCCCACCGGGCACGTCTCCGTCATGCTGCGACCCTGTTTTGGTCCGCTCTCCACGCAACTTCAAACCCCACCTGGAGCTTTTTGCCCACCAGACTTTGATACCTTGTTCAGATTTGGTCATTTTCCTTGGTTGCTTCTAAATATGTAAATATGCTACGTGTTAAATTGTTTTCCTTTTGGCTGTTTTTACGATTGGAAGTTTGCACGGGGTGTTAGTTATTTTGAAAGTTAGCTGGATTCTCTGTGCCTTTTCTGTGCCTGACTTCCGGCCAGCTCGAGCTGCTCTCTGTAAATTGACGTGGGCTGCTTGTGACGTCCATCAAAAGTAGAGCAGACGCATATTCTCAGCGGAGCCGAGCCGAGACCCGCTTCTGAAACAGACTGCGGTGCTTCCAGCGGGGTTTGAAACATTGACTAGAATGACGGTAATTAGCTCTGGCGGCCGCAGCGCACACGGAAGACATCGCATCCGTGCCCGGTGGAATTTGGCCTTAAATTAGGCTGCTATAGGCCTAAACTATCCTATTAATGCATGTGACTAACTTAACGTCCTTCACAGAGTTCTCATCTCACAGGTTCTCATGGATCGTGGCTACGCCTAGATCGGCGAATGTGGTTGCATCTCCTGCTGTGGACCTGCTTGACGTCCACTACAAATACTATTATTATCATTACTGCTACATAAACTACATGGGCACATCTCCATTAACATTTATAGTTATCATAAATATTATTGCACCTGTGTATCTTTGTCTCCCTCTCAGATTTCTGCCCATCATGATCAGGGTTCTGCTCGAGGTTTCCAGGAAGTTTTTCCTCGCCACCATCACCTGGTGTTTGCTCATGGGAGGGGTTGGGTCTCTGTGAATAATATTATAGAATAAGAGTACAGTCTAGATGAGATAACGTCTGTTATAATTTGGTACTACATCAGTTAAACTGAATCATGTAAAGATGTTTCATGAAAGGAACGCAGCCCGTCATGACACGTATCATTTCAAGAGAGGAAAAAAAACTGTGCTCACCCTCAGATGATAAAGTGATCTCGGTTATTATTTCTGAGAGAGGACACGAGGGAGAGAAGAAGAGATGGGGTTAGATGAAGGTGGTGTAAACTGGAAAGTAAGATCAGATGATTATAATTATTGTCTCTGAGAGGAGGGAGGAGAAGGAAGGTGAGAGGAAAGAAAATCAATGAAAGATAGATGAAGGGAAAGACAAATGAAGACTGACAGAAGGGATGAGGGAGCTTCGAGGAAAGATGGTTGATTGGCTCCTTTATGGTCATGGGAACAACCCGTCATACTGTACATGAAAGAGCTGTGGCTGTGTGTGCATAGTATACTGTATAATTTATAGCATCCACTCATTGTTGATGTATTGTGACTATATATATAGATTAAATATGATATTTATGATGCGTTTGACACAAATACATTGGAGTAGTAGCATGAGTTTGTTAAATGTCAGGCTTGCAACAACATTCCATCTGTGAATGTCACGAAGTTTTATCACTACAAGATGTTGAAAATAAACCAGACAAGAGAAGGTTATCAACTCTTCTGCTCGCTCTCGAAAAATACCAACGTAAAGCACGGCGCGGCACTTCTTCTAGGCATTCTTGCCGTGATTGAAAGTTAAGTTCAAACGAGCATCTGGTGCAAACAAAACAAAACACTCACCTATCATCGCAGAGGCGTTCTCTGCAGCAGAGCTTCATCTTCGGCTGTACGTTCCGCTGGTAGTGTTTCTGAGTGGGAAGCCAGTGAGGGATCGTGACCTTTTTTCTCTGCACTGCTGCATCCCACTGGTTGGATATTGGCACAAAACATCGGTGAACAGCAGGTTAAACTCCTATCAGTTTGAAAAACATCCACACTGATGTAATCCTGCATTATAAGACTGTTCGTACTACAACACTATACACTGTTAGTGTTTTGCCGGCGGCAATATTCTGTTATATGTTGATATAGCAACCTCAACTTGCAGTGTTCCTTGGCAGCTGACATTGTAAAGCTCTGTTCAGACAAGTTTAAAGCAACTTTGTGTAACTTTTCTACATTAAAATAACTAATTTTTGAATCATGATGATGCAACATTGACGCAGATGAACCATCTGTTAGATCTCCATCTATCACACAGGAACTTAAACTAATCAGATCAACAAACCATGTAATGTAGTCAAACTCTTACCAAAGTCAGCTGGAAGAAGAGTGCAAACATCTTTTCCCTCTCTTCTTCGCTCTTCTTTCAATGAAGAAATACTCTCAAGTTCTGATATAACCGATGGGCGCAACATTTACACTCTTCAGCAGCTGCCGTTGCTGATTTCGGGCAGTCACTTCTCACACATCTCCCATTAAACCATGCACGTAGAGCTTTCAGTAGTTCCTCATAGGATACTGATTGGCCAAAACCACTATGGCTTGGACACAAACGCAGCTTGAAGGCTTGAAAAAACGGATTCTCGCGTGATCTCATGGCTAACATATTGCTAATACAACATTCTAACTATATTTAATTGGCATGTTGTTTTTTATACTCATTGTGCCATTTGTGTATATTTACTACTTACTATTTACTCACTGGTGATAGTCATGAAAAATACAGTTTCCTATTTACTATAGCAACACCGTCTCTCTTGTTTATGGTAGCACTGTTGAATCTGGTGTCCTATACCACTGATACTCAACTTAAGGCCTGATAGGGTGCCAGATGGCCTGATTGTTCATACCAATTAGTAAGTCTTCCATAAGGTTCCTGGGGTGTAATTGGGAAGTTGCATATCAGTCTATCAGCAATCTGTGCAGTGTGCAGAAGAGGCGATATGATATTTCTGCAAAAAGTTCACATACACCTGACTTTCTGCAAACTGGACATGCTTCTTGGGCAGACAATGCAATGAAGAATGGACAGTATTTGCCTTTATTCTGCTGCCCCATACCAGTACTAAAGCACTGTGTTTAATTAGCCAAGACTAGCCACAGGAAGTTGAGTAGCCCTGCCCTGTGTATTTAAAGGCCAGCTCCTATGTTCAGCCTTTTTGTTGGATGTGTTTAGCTAACTGCATGGTGTGCACATACACACAATGAGTGCAATTATTTGATCTTTAAACAACAACAAAAAAAACGAAATCAGACAAAGTGGACCACGGCAGAGAAAGTAAGGAAAGATACCAAACAAACGAAGGAAGCAAGGAATGCTGTCGAGACGTGGCCTCTTGTCATATAACATAACATCTCTTTATTTTATTTTTTATTTTCTTCATACAGACAGGAACTGCTGCTGAAAATTTACAATAGTATACAAGAGGCATATTGCCATTGTCTCTGGGTGTTTTGGGGGGTAGCAGCTGTCACGTGGTTGACCCAGAATCTACAGTTTGTCCCTTTTTTTGTCCACAATATGTCTTTACTGTACATACACAACCTCAGAAAGTGTGTCCTTTGACTTTATGAACCTATAACTCATAAATCTCTTCAGCCTGTTGTCCAACATTATACTGTTTACTCCTCGACAGTCCAACTTCAATAAATATAGCTCTTAATATTTTTTTTTTATTCAAACACACATATGTTTTTCATGTCCTTGTACAGTTCAAACCATGCAACACATACTGTATGTCTGTGGTCAGGACTGTCTTGAATGTGTCCAGGTTTTTGTTGCATGTGTATCCATGCATTCATATTTATTTATGTGTATTGTCACAGATGGTGGATACGCACAGCTACTCGCTGTTATCAACCACGCATAGAGTATCAGTGTGTTTTTTTTTCTTCCATACAAATACACAGTTAAATGCCTTATGCGTACCTCAGTGTTTTATCATTTTTATGTCCAGTGCATTTGTGTGAGTGTTCTTTTATAGCCTCACAAACCTTCACATCCAGAGTGTGTATTCTCGTCACAGCCTCTCGAACAGGAAACACAAGAACACACACGCAGACATGCCCAGCCTCTCTTACTTTCTCCCTGTCAATGATTTGGTGTGTTTCCTTTTGCATTCACAGCTTCTCAATGTCCCTGTATTTCTTCCTCAGGATTGAAACCTGGTCCCTGAACAATACGGGGTCCAGCCTCATCTGGGAGTGCACCAGGGGCATGAAACCCAGCCAATGACTGAAGGCGTTCATGCAGGTCTGTCGCTGGGCAAAGTGGTCTGGGTCAGCCCACCGAGACGCCTTGGAGCCCTTGATTTAGAGAAACAGCGAGATAGAGAGAGAGAGGGGGATAGAATAAATGCATTAGAACAACAAAGGGATCAATCAACAGCTCTGTAGCTGCGGATAATATAATAACAACAAGAGAATGCTGATAATAATCCCGACTGTGTAAGAAATCACTGCAAAAGCAGAAACATTATGATGTTATTTCACTGACCATGTCATTATATATTACATAAAACCAGTCAGCTGAAAGAAAACGTACAGTTTAAAGTTTTAATGACCATGCAGCTCTAAAAAAAATTAACATTTAAGTAAGAAACTAAATCACATAAACACACAACAAAGGCCTGGTCACTTTAGAAAGTGGCTCAGCAAAACTAATCTTCCCATCTGTGTGAAATATTTGGTGGTGTTGTGAAGTGTTGGTGTGAATGTACCCTGAAACCTCAGTCCACGCTAGGCCACAGAGACCGCTCCGGAGAGCTTGGGCCCCCATCGTCTCCAATATATTCTAGAAAGGGGTCCCAGATGTGAAAAAACTTAAATGGTTTGTCCTTAAGCCAGAAGCTTCTAGCTTCTAGGGGGAGAAGTTCCATAACACTCTGGATCCAGTGTGAGACTGTTGGGGACAGTCTGAAATCCACTGGAGAAGAATACATCTCCTTGCACTAAACAGCAGCTGCTGACTGTACTCCAAGGATGCAGGAAATAGGTTGCAGGGCTAGTAACCAGTTCTCTTATTAGAGAAGGTTAATCTGACAGAGGAAGCTAAATAAAAGTGAAGAAAGTAACACAAAAAGCTAGAACAGCTTAATGTTCTCCTTTTGGCCTTTTGTTCTCGCTAACAGGTTTGCTAACTGCCAGCTAATTGTCAGTTAGGTCTGTTGCTGGAAGTTCAAAGTATATCACTGAGTTCTGTCTCGTAACTGTCTGCTAACCAGTAGTCTTTGTTACAGCTGGTTAATCTGACAGAGGAAGTATAAAAGTGTAATAAAAGTGAATAAAGTGACACAAAAAGCTACAATAGTTTAATTTTGCAGTAGTTTAAATGGTAGATTCTGTATTGGGCTAGACATGCTAGAAGAGGTTCTTTCTCTGTACTGGGCTGTTAAATCACCTTTGACCTTTTGTTCTCTGCATCGTACACCTCTGACAAGTTGGCTAACTGCGAGCTAACTGTCCTCCTGTCTGACACCAACCAGTTCTCTTTGGTAGAGCAAGTGATCTGACAGAGGAAGTTAAATGAAAGCGGGCAAAGCAACACAATGAGCTACAATAGTTTCATTTTGCAGCAGGCAGCATGCTAGCAGAGGTTCTTTCTCTCTAGTATCCCCCCCTGGCCTTTCGTTCTCTGTATTGTACATCATTTCATTTAATAAAGAGTTACTGAAGAGGGGAAAAAAAGCTGTCAGAGCAAACTGCTAACTGCTTGCAAACTGTCAGCTATCACGGTCGCTGATGGAGCAGCATATTCAAAAGACTTATTTGTACCACATCTCATAACTCAAACAAGTCTGCTTTTTTGAGACTATTTGAGGAAATTAATTAAAGAACAGATGATGTAAGTCTCCTTGAGGATGACACTGAACCCTAAACTGCTTTTCATAGCAGGCCCCTGGCCATCAGCGTTCAAGTGTGTGTGGGCGAATGAGAAACTTTGCAAAGTGCTTCGTGCTATCCAGGTCAAAAAGTACTTTATTAATGCAGTCCATTTATCATTTCACCATTCACAATGAGCTCAAAAAGAACAAGTAGAGCTATATGTGTTACCGAGATGAGGTAGAATTTTGTGCATTTGCTAGACTCGATGTTCTTCCGTACTCGGTTACTTCAAGCCGTCTGTTTTTGTAGATGATTTCTGCTTCTGTTATTAAATAAAAGATTGTTGGTGGCGACTTTATGGATTTATACATCACACTGTTATACATCACAAGCCAGGAGGGGGGTTGACATCAAGCAGTGCTGTGATGCATCTGAACTTGGCTTTCATTTTGCTTCTTTGTGGTTGGTTTTTAGAGGTGTTTGTCTCCTTGGCTCCAAGGTTAGACGTCTACATAGACAAAAATGAATGGTGCTTTGTTTGTCTCCAGAGAAAGAATAATTTTGATTGTAGAAACAAACTTAAAACAGCTGTTTCATATGCACATGAGAAACATGCTGGCTTATTTGCGTGAACTGATGGTGTCTCTCTTGTAGACCAGCAAAGACATGGAATTTTTAACATCCCTTAACGTCCCATATGACTGCCGTTATGATGGTTCGGGGGTCGTAGGAGCGCCTCCATGCTGGTGAAGATGCTCCTTATCGTGGACAGCTTGTCATAACGTGGCAGGAGGTGCAGCTCATAGTCGAACACGCTGTATCTCCCACTATTTGTTTTCACCACCTGCTCCTCCCGAGAATCCAGGTTCATCATCCTGACAGAGCTGGTCGACCTGACCAGCTGGTTCTCTCTGTGAGAATCTCCTGAGGAGTTGTTGACACTCCAGCAAACAGCAGCACGGAAAGTCAGACTGGTAGAAAACTTAAAAATGAAGTGTCTTTCACATATTGTTTCGAAGTGCAGCCTGCTTTGGGACTTCTTGGCTCTAACTAGCAACTAACTCACTCTGCCGTGGTGCAGATTTGCAAACCTAAAACGTTGCAGCAGTTGACAAATTGTATACTTGTTGATGGTTGCAGCTGTTTGTCCAGCAGTTGCTTTGTTTTACTGACATTTGGCTTTAATTTGACACAAGAAACCACAGTTATCACCCTGATACCTCCAGTAGGATGCTGGAAAACTGGACTGGTGCAGCTAATGCATCAACCAATGAGCATAGTCCTTTATCTGGTCTAACATTGGGTGATCCATCTGCATCTTCATGAGTCTGTCCTACAGTCTGGAAGGGCCTGATGGTGTTAAAGTTCCAGTTTGGGTGGCATGGTGGTGCAGTGGTTAACACAGTCGCCTCACAGCAAGAAGGTTCCTGGTTCCTTGTTGTGTCCGGGTACTTGGATTACTTCTTCTTACAGTCTGGGTTGCAGGTTAATTGGTGACTCTAAATGGCCCGTAGGTGTGACTGGTTGTGACAGCCCTGTGATGAACTGGAAATTTTTCCAGGGTGTATCCCGCCTTTCGCCCAAAGCCCCCTCGAGACCCTGATAAGGATAACCAGTTATGGAAAATGTATAGATGGAGGTTCCAATCCTTCAATGAGATATCAGATCATTCACTACAGTTACAGTTGAAGGTGTGCGGTTGTGTGTCGTTCCCCTAAGTAGCTTCCCGAATAGCTGCTGGACGACGCCACGATGCTATCGTTCTCTTGTTGCACCGTGTCCTCACCTGGTTATCTGAGATGGATTGCAGAGGGGGGAGGAGGCAGTCCTCAGGTGGCTGCTGGTAGATGAGTTTGGAGAGAGGGCGGCTGAGAGCAAGGTGGAGGGCAGCAACCCTCTTTGATAAACTGTGGCATGGGGGCATGGAGTTGGAGCAGATTCATCCTGTACGCTGCAGGAGGTACTGAGGGTCAGGTAGAGTAATGAAAGTACAAAAAAAAAAAAAATGGTTTGGCACTTTGAATGAAACATCTCTGCTCTTAAAATACAAAATGAATGAACGAATGATAAAAATCTGCCATAAAATGTCATGACTTCTGTTGCTTCATCAAATAAAAATGGTTTCTGCTGGTCAAAGTTGCCTCCCCTCCCCTTCTCCATGTTAAATGCCTGTCTGCTGTTGCTTGAAGCAAAGTAACAAATCAGGGGTGAGAGTGGGGGGGAGGCAAGAACAGAGAGGCACTCAAAAAGAGGAAAGAAAAGAAAGAAAGAGTGAGGGAAGGAGAGAGTAAATCTAGGTTTGCCGTGCTGCCTTCACAATTAAGACATTAATCACTGAGTCCATACTGCCGAGTCATCGTCCTGCCTGTGGTCAGGTCATCAATCAGATCCTGACATTGGGCTGGCCACATGAAGCACACACACACACTTTCACACACACACACACAACATGCACATATAGGGATGGAGGAAGGTCAGTGCTGTATTCAGCCTGAAGCTTCTTCACTGTCGCTCATTCAACACGAGGAGGTGAATCTCTTTTCATCTTCTTTTCTATTTTTAAAAAGGCAGTCAGGGAACCGTTCCCTCTAAAGCATATGGCCTTTAAACTACTTGTCAAGCACTCTTAAAAGGTACCAAGTGGACTTTCTGACCACTAGCTGAGCTATGGAGCGGCACTTCTCCATTTTGTTTGAATCCTGTGCTCTACTGGCACTCGCAACAGGACGCAGGTGACATAACACACATTCCTGCCAGTCAAAAGAAATGGACAGCGTATCCGTGACATCTTCAAGAGCCGTCTTGAAGCTCAGAATATGCGGCTCTGGCCGCCACCATGCTGGATGTACTGGCTTTTCTAAAAATGGGCAAAGACGTGGATCATTGCTGGACCTGAGCCGAATGATGCCTGGGCGCTCAAACAAGCCATCTGTAACGGCACCTACTTGTCAATCAAAGCAGCAGTGCTGTCAATTCTTCATAACTTTAAGCCTTAATATAATTCGAACAGGCGAGTTCTATAAAAATTCACCCTCAGTACAGTTGTCATGAACGGGCAAATTAGCTATAGAGACCAAAACTGTTTTTTGTACCAGGCTGTAAACATGTTTATTCACTTCTGGAGCCAGCCTCAAGTGGACGTTTGAGGAACTGCAGTTTTTCGCACTTTCGGCATAGACTTCACTTCACAGTCACCTGTTTTTATGCACATTTTCAATTTTAGTGTAAAAAACCTGAATGGAAGTACGAATTAATTATATACACGGTGATGACGATGATGAAAACCTCACCAGGGTGAACCGTAGAGACTTAATACTCATATTTCTATCGTGTTTCCCATTTGAGGTTTGACTGGTGCTCTTTTAATTATGTCATCATGTAACGCTGTCTTCTTCTACAATGGTTATAAATGAACCAACTCCAATATAACAGTAGATAAATGTGCTGATTTTCAGTTATGTTTTCCTCTACATTCGGATAAAATCGTGGCTTGTGTGCTTGTTGGTGTAAAGCTGAAGCTAAAGCTCCACCTGGGTCATCATGGTTTCCTTGTACTGCTTCTTCTGCGTGACTTTGATTGGCGGCTGCTTGGTGACGGCTGAAACCAAGAAGTTCATCAGGATGTCTTCGCAATTAGCCATGCGGTCCACCGTGGTCAGCAGGTTGGCCGGTACGTAGTGTGTGATCAGGTAGTGGTAGTATCTGACACGCATAAAGGAGAAAAGACAGATGAGGTTAATTGCGTATTTATTTCTTTTTTCTTTCTAAAAGCTGCACTTTTATTCTCTTCTCTTCTGTATGGTTGCTGTGTTGCACTCTCAGCAGCATGGGAGCACTAGATCACTGTCAGCGCTGTTACCTCCCTGCCAAGGTCTGCTGTCCCTCCCTCCCTCTCTCTCTCTCTCTCTCTCTCACACACACACATATATATATCCCACCTTTCCTTCTCACTTGCTGACTCATATTTTCCGCCTTGCGTTGGCATTTGAGTTTTTAAATAACAAAAGGACTAAAGAGTCGCATTGAGCGTCCTAACAATAGAACAATGAGAGAGCTGTTTATCTGCGTGACAAGATGCTTCAAATCCCATCGGAGAGCAACACTCTTCCCCGTTCAATTTACCGCTCTGCTTAATACTTCAATTTAGCATTTTTTTTCTTTCAGTCCTAGCTTTGTGTTCCTGACAATCATTTCACAAGACAACAGAGAGGTGGAGAAAGACCGAATTATCCCATTTCCTTTTCTATTACTCCGCTAAAAAATAAAAAAGTGACTGGTGAGAGATGACTTTTAATGTGCTTTGTATCTCGTGGAAAAGAAATAAATATTTCTGTGAAGCCGGGATAAATCAATCTGGCAGGTGATGCAGAACCACTGCACCACGAGGCGAAGTGACGACAGCGCCGGAGGAGAAAGTTCGACTACAGTTGGAACAAGTTGGACGGATTATTAATTCAGATAAAAAGTATTTTTGTATTATATCATCATCGTGCTGTGCAATAAAGCAGCGCTATATTCACAGTTATGTAAACAAACAGAACTAATGACCTCCAGTTGATGTTCATCATCAAAACAAACATAATAAAACACACTTTCATAAAGTATTGAGATTCTTAATATAAGACCTTGTGCATCAGTCACAACATCATAATGTATATAATAATAATAGTTAATTTCAGCTTGAAAATGTTTTTTTTTGAATAATAACATTCACCCACTGAATTCCTGCAAGCATTCATGTATTTCAATCAAGTTCAAGTCGATTGCATGCTGCAGTCATGTGAAGGTAATCAAATCAGTATTTTTCATGATCATTACATGACTTAATTAGTCTTAGCAAAGTTTGGATGTTTATGTGACCCCAATGAAAATTACCTAGAGTACATGTCTGTGTGTGTGTGTGTGTGTGTGTGTGTGTGTGTGTGTGTATGAAACTCTAAATCATGATTAATATGCGATATACACAACCTAAAGCAAACACCTTCTCAGGTCAACTGTGTAGGACGGTCCACATAACTTATCTTAACTTTTCCTGGTTCATCTTCTCTGCTGCATTCTGCTGCATTATTTCTCACAACAAAATGTGACGGTGCTTTGCGACACAAAACACGACGACAAACGGCTCAAGACTGGAGAGTCTCAGGCAATAAGAGATGCAGAAAAGGCTGAAGGATCAATCACTTGATGAAAAGTGTTTAGGTTAGGAAGGGGAAGGGATCATCGGTAATTACGGTCTTAACTGCAGGCTATCCTGAATATTTATAGAAAATACAACATTATAAAGTGACCAATGGGGACAACAAGTGTTGACTTTGGTCCATTATTAAATAAGAGAGCTGCTGCCACAAAACAGGCTAAAATGTAATCCTCGTTGGCGATTGCATACCATAAAATATGTCCATCAAACTGCTTATTTTTGCCTCTGACCGACCCATATTGTAATTATAAGTGGTGGGAAACAGGCAGAGGAAGGTGAACTAGCTACTGTACCTTTAAAGGTGCGACGCTTGGGAGATCGTTGGTGTTCCTTTGGGTGCTCTGACCCTTCGCCCACTGAGGGACGGATAGATGGTGCGCCATTGCCCGCGAATATTACATTGTAGCCCGTTCTACAGCTGAAGTCCTCTGGCTTAATCCTGGACCCAGTTACCCTTTCATAACCTGATGTTTATTGTTAATCATTTGAATGAGTGATTTTTTTTGTACCTGTGGTAGAAAGCTGCCCCTGTAAGGACCATGGAGTAGTCATTGGTCCATTTAGAGGTGTAGCCCCAGCGGGATCTGGAACTATCCCAGTAATGGCTCCTTGCTGGATAACCAACGATACGCTCCGGAAAGCTTTGCCATACAATAAAGGCAAAATCCACCTGTGGGAGCAGAAAGTAAAAAGAAAGAGGCCGGAGGTGAGCAGAGAAGAGGAGGCCAATGGATGATAATACGGATGATATAGTAGGAGAAAAAGAAAGAAAGAAGAATGGAGAATATGAGGCGGAGAAGATGTGATAGGAGGAAGGGGAAATCATTTAGAATTCAAGCAGGTTGTAGAGGAGGTTAACAGATATAAACAACTCATTCAGAATATATAATAATAATATAAACAAAACAACAGCTTTTCTACGTCACAAATAGCATTTCAGCATCGTGGGCAGTTTCCTTCCCACCTGAAAATGTCCCCTTTAAATCAAAAGTAACTATCTAAGTAAATATCGACTTTACAACAGATTCATTAAAAATTTGAAGTCATAAAACTTGATTCTCACTCTGAATCTCAATGGACCTGACCTTGAATTTCCAGATTTCCTTGGGCTTGATCAAGTCTTTAAACCAGAGCGTGAACCGTAAATCAGAGTGAGATTATGAAAGACTGACTGATTAAAAAAAAAAAAAAGAGCAGCAGCTCCACTTGATTTTGTCTTTTTTTCCTCTTGTCTACATTAAGTGTCTTAAAAAGCTTCACTATGATTACCAGTTTTACTCAAACATCTACTAAAACATCTAAACTCTTTATTTGTACATCTCTTTTCATTTAAAAACACATTTTATTTTCCATTCATGAGTCTTGACTTGCAGTACTTTTCTCTCAGGGGCTGCGTCCACCAAAATGTTTTTTCAGGTTAGCGTATTTTTAAAAAATCAATGCCAAGCAATGGGAGCACAGCGTATTTACACCAGCAGTGTGACGAGGCACTGAGCGTCTTTTCTATTTTCCGGTCACTGAGAGTTAGAGAACATTCAGATTTGCATAAAACGCTGTCACTTTTCACCCAGCCGTCCAATCACAGTGGGAGGACAAACAGATTATAAGACCTGCGGCTCTCTCCCTATTGTACGTGCTTCAGCCTTCCCTTCATCCAGAGCGAGTACTCCACCCTGTGCCGACATTTTTATATTCAGAATTTGTTGATAACAAAAAACTATCTGCAAAAGTAGGCACTTGCAACACGTAAATTAACGGTTACTTCTTCAGATACTCTCAGCAGAGCAACCTTCAAAGCAAGTGTCTTGTTTTCAGAACAGCGTCTGGCATTTTCAGTTGGATTCATGCTTTGGTAGACACGGCCTCTTACTTTGTTTATTATGAACCTTTTTGACAATAAACCGTTGCCAGAACTTTTATTGGTTGGGTATGTGTACACATAGAAGGACTTTGCCTCTCGTTGCTCTCAATGTACAGTACAGACCAAAAGTTTGGACACACTTTCCCATTCTCTTAAATGAGAAAGTGTGTCCAAACTTTTGGTCTGTACTGTACATACACAGATATAGACATAAACAAAAACAAGGACAGATTGTACAGATATGAATATATATAAACAGCAATACAATTTATAGACAGTAAGACAATAGTGCAATTCAGTTTGTTTGCACCACCTAGAGCAGCTCCATGTCTGTTTGCTTCCACGCTTCTGCAATTCTCTTTCCCTTTAGTCTAAACGCACCTTCAGATTAAGTCTTACGTACAAGCACAGAACAACTCAAAAGCCATCAAGTGTGTGATTCACGAGCGCTGAAGTGGCTTCTAGAGCTGCATATCCTTTGTATCTCTCTCAGACTCCCAACTTTCCCCCAATAAAAACAAAATTTCATGCGGAGTCGTCTGGAGCACCTGGTGTCCTTGGAGGAGGGAGCTTGAGCTACCTGAGAAAGTGCCTCTTTTGAATTCAAAAACACCGCTGAGACATTCAGGCAGAGACACACCAGAGAATAAAGGGGATCAGCACATAATGAAATACTTGGTAATACACACACATACACACACCACCTCAGGAGCCGGGGGAGAAAATTAATTACTAGAATAGTAGAGGTAGAGAGATGGAGTCAGGGAGGGGAGCACCGAAAGTGGATGTTCTTTAGCGATACCTCGCGGCTTCTGTCATGAATCGCGTGAGCAATTACTGTAAAGCGCCGGCGCTAAGCTGGGAGAAAGGTTGGAGCTGCCATTCTCGGCGTAGCCCCTGATGAACGGACGTGTTAGCCGTGTGCGCACGCAGTGTGTGCATGCGTGTGTTTGAACATGTGTTTGTATGTGAGATGTGTCAGCTGTGCTGAAAGGATTAATGATATCATGCAAATATAATTTCGCCTTCAGAGATTAAAAGGCTCTTTATAATGTGAAATGGCGTGTGTGTGTGTGTGTGTGTGTGTGTGTGTGTGTGTGTGAGTTAGAGAGAGTGACAGAACCCAGATCCTTTGCACTCATAATCTGTCTGTCTTTATTACGGTTTAAAACAGAGGCATGATATGGCTGAGGACTGAAAGTTGAACCACGTGTGTGTGTGTGTGTGTGTGTGTGTGTGTGTCTGTAATACATACTAATAGATTCTACAAGGCCAGACCTGATCCCAGGAGCTGAGGGTCAATCCAGAAACAGACCTGTCACAAATCTCTCCCGTCATTTGGGGGTTTAACGTGTCCAAATGTTATAAGATGAAAAGGAGTTACATCACATTTTCTCCCTCCGCATGTGGTCCTCTCCAAGTTGTGTTTTCAATCTGTTTTTTTCATTTTGCTCCCTTTGAAGCAATGCCACCACGGCGCTTTCACTGTCAACTTCCATCTGCTTTCAGGGCGATGAAAGTGAGGAAAATGTGCCTTAAATCCGAGCTTGTACTTAGCAGTTTTTTTTTTGTTTTTTTTTTAAGAGTGCTGTGGTTTTGATGAAGTTTTACCAACAGTCTCAGTGTGATCCGAGACAACCAGCTGGGTTGTAAGGTCCGCACTGCGGCCACGGATGGCTACTGCAGGTTCGCGGTTTGAAGCATCTTTTGAATTATAGCTCTTCTCACCAGGTGCTCTCTGTAGTGGGTGGTTACGCCTGCTCTTAAAGTGCTTTCTAACATTTATCCAGAAAAATCTCTCCTGTCAAACTTTCACAAAATTGCTGTCAACTTTTCTTTCATTGATTTTTTTTATGGCTCCTTTTACGACAGCGTTGGCTTTCAATGCTGCACCGAAAGACCATGATGGTCTACTATTACATCCCATACCACCAGACATACTAAGTGCTAATAATAAGGACTGTCACAATATCGATTTTTATATCAAAACTGATTGAAATTACATTTGATAATTACATTTTTAGTGTTTATTTATTAGTTTATTCTCCCAGTACTCTTTTGTCAAGAAAATAAAGTTATTGTCTGATTGCTTCACAGCGGTACATTTAGCACAAATAAACACACCTCGAGCATCATCCCCTACTAACCTCCTACATTTTTATTTTTTTAACATTGTAACTAAGATGAATTATTCCTCGAAAAAGTTGAGTCAAGAAAAGTCAACAACTTGTGTTGTTATGTTTGTACAACTCGAGATATCAATCCAAGTTTATGTCATAGTTCAGTTAGGTTTGTACTTGAAATATCTTGTTGGTTTCACTACAAAAACTTAAAATATAAAGATGATGGGACTAATTTTCACCCCAGCTATCTATTTTAAGTTTAAGAAACTCAAATATTTATGTCTAAACAACTTAAGTTTCTTAGTTTGCCACACTCAACAATTTAAGGCAGCCCAGTTACAAATTATTTTAAGTCGAACCAGCTTCTTCTTCTTCTTTCTTTTTTTTTTTACAGGGTACTTCCATATCCACCATATTGAAAATGTCTTCCAAAGGACATAACACAGCAGCATGCTTGGCTGCCCAATGAGAGACAAAAGCTTTGTCAGGTTTTTTTTTCCAGTCGTTCCAGTCCCTTCTCTAATCTCTCTTCATGGAATAATCATACATTTAATGAGCTGAAACAATGTAATTATGAAATTGGCACAGCCTTTTCTTCCGCTGAGGTATTATAATATGAAAAGTCCTATTAAAAGTGTAATGTTCTCTCTTGCACATTTTCACTCACTTGACATATTTCATCTCCTTTCAATAAATCCCCTCACCATGTTAAAAGGGCAATTAGAGCATCGGGTTAGTGAGCACAGCAAAGACTCACTTCACTTCCTCTTTACGATTCCTCCCTCTCTCTGACATCTTCTTCTTCTTACTCTCGTTTCATAAAACAAGCCCATAAAGGTTTAGTTGTACAAACTCGCTCATATTGCTCTGCCACAAATTGTAGTGTCATAAAGTGTAATTGTGATCCCATCAGCGTAGGAAAAGGTGAACATTGACTTGCTCCCATCAATAAAACATCTTAGACTTTAAAGATATATTGGCTCTCTTGGGCTCATTGGGCCTCACAATCCATTATGGATCGCAGCTTCTACTTGCTGAAGAGAAACGAGGTTGCTACTTGTAATGACTCTCAATGCAGAAGCACTCATTTAGCATCACATATGAGCTGCTCCTGATCATTTTACCGCCTGCAGACGTTATGAGGCTCAGAACTGCCTATAAAGTGTAACTAACTCAGACCAGTGTATACGGGTATGTAGTAGTGCTGTTATTGTACCATAAACACGCATAGCTACCACGCTCTACTGGTTGAAATTCGGCTACTGCATTTGAATTTTGTGATTGGCTTTCGACAAGGTGAGAAGGGGAGCTAGCAGAGTCTGTGGGTTTAGTTACCCTTTAAATACTATGATGAGACTTAATTCAGATACTTCTATGTAGTACACACGGCAAGTGAGAGTATGGAAGTAGGCAAATTGAGACACAGCGCTGCTGACTTGTGTTTCTCTTTTTAAATGTGGAAATTGTACAAAAAATACAGCAAATAAAGATAAAAAGAGGTTCAATCACTAATGGTACTGTTAGACAATTGACATCAAGGTCAACTATATTTACATGTAAACATTTCAGCTGTTTTACTGCTGCTAGTTCACATCGACAGCAATGAACTGGCGAATCGTGGGGTAGCTTTTATTGTGAAGCAGTCACAGGAAATGCAATGTACTGAGGTAAGCGCAAGTGTTCATCAAAAATAATTCAACAAAACAACAACAACGGTCAGTTTTGGAGCTTTTCGATCAATTTCAGGGAGTAATGGAGCAAGACATGGTTCTAAGAGCGAGGTGTCTAATCAAATAGATGTCTTTGGTTTAAATGAAAATTGACATTTGAAAACAGTGTTTTAACAATTGAATACATTTAATTACAGAATACAGTAGAAGTGGGTTTATATTTTTGTCAAAAGACGAGCTTTGATTCAGTTCAGTCGTTCACTTTGACACCTCGATTATAAAACTAATCCCACAAAGTGAAACCTGAGTCATATTGAGTTTAAATAATCTAAAATAAAAAAGAAGAGGTGTGTATGTGTGTGCAGAGTTTGTGTTATTAAAAAAAGACAAATAGAAACATTATTTCCTCTCTTGACAATGCTTTAGACAATTCACTGCTTTCTAATTTCTTCTAAAAACACGTGTCAGTGCAACAAACCACTGAAGTGTTTCCTATCCTCTCTTTTAAGTAACAAGTGCGACTTTAATCAAAGAGGTGCTCTGTGTTTTGACAGTGTAATGATACAGACACAGAGGTAATGGCTCTCGTAAAACTCCTGACTCCGTGAAGGCACTTTGTTTTTCATTATTCCCTCTTCAATGCTCTTTTTTTATTCTCCTTTCCTTATTTCCTCTCGCCTTGTTTTCCCTTTTTGCTCTCTGTGCTTTTGTCTGCTTTCCTTTCACTCTCCTTATTACTTTAATTCCTTCCTTCTTCATCTCCTGCTTTTTCTCTTTCCTCAATGTTAAGTTAAATTAAAAGAACACAATCATAGTTGCATCTATCTCAACACCACTCACTGCACGGTAATTTAATTAAGGCTCGATCTTGAGCACCCTGGCGACGTGGTAAATCACTGAGTCTCCACAATATTGATGTCTGTAATCACAACTCTTTGTTTTCTATTTTAAATCTGTTGTCTAACTTTGTTGCTTTGTTAAACTTCCTCCTCATCCTACTTAATTCATCCGATGCATTCGGAATCATCCTTTAAAAGGCGAAGCACCCCCCCTCTAATTCAGCGGCCATTGAAATGTTTGGCAGAGTGTGGCAATTCATTTGTAATGAATGGTATTCATGACCGTGCGTGGACTGACTGCCTCATTTCAGCAAGGATCAATACTGTGTTAAAACCATCACCACCTTTTTGCCACTGGCTGACATAAAACCATGCAGATCACAGCTGGTTATAAAAACATTTCCAGAGGCAGTGTTGAGATCCCTCGACGTGTTTTCACAGACTGTGGTGCAGTCAAATGTTTAAAAAGTACAAAAATGAATCTTTTAGTTAATGCCAAAGTTACTTAAATGTGTCTTCATGAGATGTTAGATGCTCTTTATTGAATTTGGGAAAGTTAACATTCATGCAACACCAGGCAACATTACCCGAGTTAGTGAAACAGTGTTTTCAACCAACTCATTGAGCTAACATTAGCCTAATTGGCAAACTAGCTCCAGCTTATAAAATCTGACAGTGACAGCTGGCATTTCAACCATCAAAATCGACGTTTGCTAGCCTGATAAACCTGAAAGCTTTTCCTTAAATGCGTAATGTGTGAAATATGTAAGCTAATCAACCAAACAAGGTTATGTTAGTGGAAAATTAGGCTAATATGCTAACTAACTTTTTAGCTTTTCCAATAAAACACGTTTTTATAGGGTTCCCATTGTAAAAGGTAGCAGGAAACATTGTTTTTAACCAACTCACAGAGCTATTATTAGCTTAATTAGCAAGCTGGCTCCAGCTAATAAAATCTGCCGGTGACAGTTGGCATTTCACCCAATAAAATCAATGTTTGCTAGCCTGAAATAAGAAAACCTTAAAGCTTTTTTTATGTTAGGTCAGCTAAATTTCTGGTGTAATTCTACCTGACATCTGACATAGTTGCAGTTTCAGGCAGCGAGTCATGGTGAGTTGGTTTCTTTACCTAAGCCGTTCGGTGATTAATTCAGCAATTGAGATTCTAATCCAGATGTCTGATAATCTTGTTTTGGTGACCTTGTGTCTTGGGAATGTTGTCGTCTCACCTCATTTTGTTGATAAAACATCTGTCTCAGTTCACCGGTTTATGAAAAAAAGTTGCTGTTAATTGCTTGATAGTCATCAGCGACTCACCTCATTTGTTGAGAGAACTGAGTCTTCATCCAGGCTGAGAACACCGTCAGTGAGGATGACGTCGTGAGGGAAAAAACGACTGCTCATCGTCTGGAGAGAGAGACAGAAAGAGATAGCTGACATTAATTGACACTATTTTATCAATACACTGTGAATATCCCATCAAAGTGATGGCTTAAAGTTCACATGAGGAAATGAGCATTAAAGTTGCTGACTGCAACCCCCTCGATCGTTTGGCGGACACCCGTTGCAGCCCGCACTGCCACAACCAAAGTGCAAACCTACTTGGCAATAAACTTCTGATTCTGTTTCTGATTCTAGCTACTCTTGAGGGATCCCAAGGTGTTCCCAGGCTAGATGGCCTATGTAGTCCCTCCAGCGGGTTCTAGGTGTGCCCTGGGGTCTCCTTCCAGTTGGACTTGCCCAGAACACCTCCAAAGGAAGGCGCCCAGAAGGCATCCTGATGAAACGCCCGAACCACCTCAGCTGCAAAGGAGCAGTAGCTCTACTCCGAGCTCCCTCAGGATGTCCTCTGAGGTCCTCACTCTATGTCTAGGGCTGAGTCCAGCCACCCTATAGAGGAAACTCATTTTGGCTGCTTGTATCTGCGATCTCATTCACTCACTACCCAAATCTCACGACCGCAGATAGACCAGAAATGTAGTTATACATATTATATTCCATTTCTGCCATATTCTGTAAAAAGAGCCCCCTATATCTCACACACTAGACCTTTAAAGCTTCAGTTTCAATATACACATAGATATATAACTGAAATAAATCTCCATGTTAACTGCTGTCACAGCAGTGACGTCTAACATGGATCCGCTGTCTGAAATAAAGTAGATTGAATTTACACCCCCAGGGGGTAATATTAAGAGGCTTATTTTTGCAAAGTAAGACCACAAATATCTGCAAGGTTAATGTCTCAGCTTAATGAGTCAGTGCAAATTCATCAAGAAAATTAAGCGGAACATCAAACGAATTTGAACACAAATCCCCCTAAATTCCTCCAATTATTTGAAAGTGCCACAGAGAGAAACATTAAGAGAGAGACATTAAATCATCGCTTAAAGTGAGAAAATGTATTTTCTTTGGATGGATGCCCTATAATCATCGGGCAGGTAATTAGTTCAGTCATGATGGGTGTTCATAGGAGTGGAACAGTCCCTCAGTTTTCTTACGAGAACCACCATCACGGTGTAATTGGCTGGAGTAAATTAGCCCCATAATCAACTGCATTCATCCTGGACTAATGTTGTGAATGTAATGAATTCATAATATCAAAGATTTGCATGAGTAAGAAGAAACATATGCACAATCACATGCACAATGCACACACATAGTCACGGGCCTGTCTTGCAGCCTTTGGAGTCTTTACATTACGACTTTGATGCATTTCCCAAAAATCCCTCAGGTCATCTTGTCAGATATTTATTTCAAACGGCCTCTGGTTGATTGCTTGTGTTTGTTTCATTGTTTTTCTTTGTATTGTGCATTTGCTAGCTTATTAATAACAGTTGTTCTCAATCTGGGGGTTGGGAACACCAACGAACATGAACACCAACCTGATTACTTTGATGTGTCTCAGTTCTAAAAGGTTGAGCACCACTCACCACTATTAGATCAGTGTTAGATCCTGTTTATCCTGCAATGTAGGTCTATAGTAAGCTTCAAACCAGGATTAATGTGACTCTATTCAGATCTTCTCATCCAAGTTGAGCTTGACAGATCGTTCTTGACAAAACAAACTCAGTTTCAAGCAGCTGATGAAGTCTCTATGATACAGCTGAAAGGCTCCAGCACAATCGAGAGTTCAAGAATGACCTGTAGGTCGGTCTATCCACAACTTTGGTTCAGACTCCGTGGCTGTGAAGTGAAACCAATACAAAAGTGCCCAAAACTGCAGTCCTTCAAACGTCCACTTGAGGCTGGCTGCAGAATGAGTCAGCCTCCATAAGTCCCCATGGTAAAATGTCCAACTTCACAGCAGAAATAAACATGTTTACAGCCTGGTACAAAAAGCAGTTTTGGTCTCTATAGCTAATTTCCCCGTTCATGACAACTGTACTGAGGGTGAATTTGATAGAACTCACTCATTCAGTTCATATTAAGGCTTAAAAATATTTGTGGTGCCCAGAGGATAATCCTAATGGCTTTGGTGATCTACACCAGCTTAACATCATCAAGTAAACATTGCCATATGAGCATGTTAGCATGCTGACGTTAGCTGTTAGCTCAAAGTAACGTTGTGCCTAAGTACAGCATGGTTGTAGGGTCTAATTTATTATGATTTGTCAAAATGAATTCATTTCACATCTTTTAAGCCGGCACAAGGCTTCAAAACCTAATAATGGCTGAACCCACCTGTGCTGCATGTCTGTACCCCCTGCCTCCCCTCTGGCTGGTGTCTATGCCTTTCTGCCTCTGGACAGAGATTAAATCCCACTGAGATCCCTGGCAGTTCAATGGTCTGAACCTTATCTTTGTCGCCCTCCTTCCACCCATTTCCTCTCTTTATATTTGCTATGACTCCTGCTACTTCAAGGGGAGTCTTTGGAGATATCCGGTCTGTCTTTATGCCACCGATATATCAAGATGTCTGTGAATTACAGTTAAAAGTCAAAGCTATCACAAAGCCATCTGCAACCCCCGTCACAATGGAGAGCCACTTTTCTCTCATGATGAACACTTCACTTGTCATTATTGGCTTGAGAAATGATGGCACTTGTACAAAAAATGATCTTTACTGTTTGAGTCTTTATAAATCAGAAAATTTGATTTAAATACAATACAGTGTGCTGTGTATTAGAGCTGACAGAGACTTGAAATAAAGCTGCTCTCACCTATATTTTTAGTTTTAGATTTATTTAGATTAAATGACGTCATATAACGTACTCACGGAGCCACGGAGAATCAGAGAATCAACCGAGCTTTTGATTTTACAGCCATAACTTTATTGTTCGCTTTCATCGCCCTTATCAAACCCAGTAGCAGCTGTTTTCAACAAAAGTGCCCCAATTAAAGGGCAGCATGCTAACTGCCTAACATGAAGTATCAAAAAGAGAAAGTTAGCGACTAGCTGGTGAAGAAAGAAGAGTTGGTGGAGAACAAAACTGAGATAAAAGGACTTGGGAATGGACTTCCATTCAACACGTAAACGTAAAGATGACTGAAAGAACGCTAATGCAAGCTTTCTCTTGTAGTACGTGGTTGAAATATTCTTTGAAATATTTTTGAAAAATGAAATAAATTAATTAAAAAACATATTGTACTTTCAAAATACTAAAAACATTAATGCGCTTATACATCCATGATTAGTTTTGAGCTAAAATGTGAAGGCAAGATAGTAGCCAGAGGTTCAAAAAACACTGCAAACGTGGCTCCAAAGTGTAGATCAGGAGTCACCTTTTCCACCAAGCTATAGCTCTGTTTGTTGAACTGTATTATAACATCTGACTTCACTGGTAATATTTTTTGAGGTGGTACAAGGTGTATAAAGTTGGAGAAAGACTGCTTCAAAGCAATAAAACTGCATGTCACGTATAAAAGATGAGAAAATAAATGAATCCTTGACTGTGTTGTTCATTCCTTTCAGTGAAATACAAACATCAAATCCACAGGTCTTCATGTCAAAAAATGTTTCTACCAATGACTGAATAAAGCCTAAAACTAACAATAAATAATGAACTGAAGGATATATTTTAGGTCAACACAAGACCATCAATTCCAGTCTAGGTCTGCTGTCCTGACCTTCTGTCTAATCAGGTTTCAACATTAGGTCCCACTTGACCTTTGAACTCTTCGGTTTTCTGCTCCTTTGCTATAATTCATACGCATACGTAAGAAGTCAGGATCGATGCTGGAGATTAACTTATCAATATAAAATTCACGGGGTGGGAGCAAAGTGATTGATGAAGGTAAGATATAGTCGACATATTAACAGTGATATCGGGTCCATAGGTCACTCCTTTGATAATATTGATGTGTTGGTCATAAATGCTGAGCGAGCAGGATCTCACTTCCAGCAGGGCTGAGCTACGAGGAACCCGATCCTGATCAACCAGTCACACTCCCTCAAAGCCCCTCAAAGCCCCTCAACCACCGTGTGTCTGATGGGTTGGTAAATGATTTAAATTTGTACGATCCTCAATCATTAAAGGGGCTCTGACCTGACCTGAATCCCAAAGTACCTCCAAGTCAGTCATCTTACAATCAAGGTTCAAGGTCCAATGTGGAATATTTAAGGGTCTCCCAGGGGACTGGTCCTGTATATCTACAGACATCGCAGGTCTACAAAGTCACAAGGTTTCTACAAAGTCCACCATGTTGAACCAAGTCCAGAATGGACAAACACTGACTCTAGACAGGGCCTCTCATGTCTTTTAGGTGTTTTGTGGCCACCATACATTCTCCTTCATTCTAGGAAGGTGCAAGTGAAACGAAGGGGTTGCAATCTGCAACTACACCACCAGTTGCCACAAAATCCTAGACACTGGTCCAACACAAATTATGCCTCCTTTATTTGACACTTTTCAGTGTAAACTATGTTTATATGTTGTGTATGTACAGTATATTGCAGTGATGGAATGTAAGTACGTTTATTCTTTACAAGGAACGAGGTACTTGATTATTTCCATTTTATGCAACTTTACTTCTACTCTAGTACATCTGAGAGACAAATGTTGTAATTTTTACGATATATCTGCAATTTAAAGTATTTTCTTTTGTGATCAAAGCAGATCAGGTTACTTGGAGTATTTGGAGACAATGTGACTGGATTTTTTCAGTCTTTTGTTCAAACATTTATCACCGTCACATTTCAATTGATTACATGATTCAGTGTCTCCACTGCACCATTTTTAACCTTTACCGGCTAACAAGACAAGATTTTTAGAGTTCTATCATGATTGGTTGTTGTTTATGGATCGGTTAGTTTTCCTTTTCACTTTTTCCCATTTTAATTTAAATTTTTTCTCCCTTTTTTGTTATTCTTTGCTTTCTCTCCTTAAGGGTGAAGAGGTCTGCTGTACAAGCCCGTGGCTTCTTGATCTCTCCTGACCTACCAGCTTATTTTCCTCATTATTTGGATTTTATGCAGTTTTGAGTGTGCAAATAAAATGGGTGAATAAAAATTATTGGTCTGGAAGCTGGAGTCAAATTTCATATTTGGACAATAAAGGTGACACGATGTTCAAAACAAGCGTGCCACTGAATGTTTAAATGCTGGTAAAAATTGAAAAACACAAACAAACAGAGAGCCTGTCCTCGATATTTTGAGAGTTTTTGACAGAACAACCACATCAGTCATTTGTTCAAATGCATTCTGACTGACTTATTGTAGCTGTGAAAATAATGACAGTCCTCTCTCAACTGGAGAATGCAATTCACTGCGTTCGACCAACACTGCTCGGTTATTTTAACTACGACTACGACCAACAGGTTTTAAATCACGTTGATGCTACACGTGCTGGGAGAGCGAGCAATGTAACCAGGCTTAACAGTCTCTATGGACATAATGGCAGAGGAGAACAGAGCGAAGAGGACGTTGACAGAAGTATGAAGACTTGTGGGATATCAGTAAAATAAATTAAGATTAGATATGATATTTTCGTCTGTTTTTCAGAAGATCTGACCTAAAAAAGAGTGAAAGCAAACACAGAAGTCCAGAAAAGAGCGATGGAGGAAGTAAAAACTTACTGATGGAGTGTATCCACTCAGTATTACAGAGTACAAACGCTCATAACAAACAGCAAATGACTCTGCTGCTGCGCTCTGTTGAGGCAAATCACAAACTTTCCGTGTGTGTAGTTATTATAGTGGGAGCAAACACAGTGAGCACTTGGAAGGAAATAGGCAGAAGAGCATCTGCCTGGGCTGTATGACAATATACCACATGACTAATTATAGGACCATTGACACTGCTGGATACCGCCACGCATGCACACACATACGCACACGCATATTGCCTCTGAGACATGCTTTACTGTCACCAGTGGTAACATTGTTCTTGTATTTCAAGGGGGACACATTTACATGAAAACAAACAGAAGCAATTAGACCACAAAGCATCAGGATTAGAGAGAGGTTTGTGCGTGTGTGTGTAGGTGTGTGTGTGTCGAGGCTTCACTAAGTGAGAATGTGATATTTGTGTGTATTTCTAGGAAGGAGTTCAATTGTTTAGATTAGTGTGAAAATGAGGAGAATAAAAAAAAAGAGACAATTTGAACCTCTTTATAAAATACGACATAACAGCTGTGAGGTCATGTGTGTGTAGGTGTGTGTGTGTGTGTGTGTGTGTGTGTGAAGACAGAATATTACTGCAAATGAGAACAATCCTGACAAAGTCACACTCTCGGTTTGACTCCAATAGCTGACAATCAAAACTCACGTTGCTTCGATCTCTCCATCGAGAATCTATTTAAAGCCGGAATAGCACTGCATTACAATTAAATTAACACAGGGGGGAACATTTATCACCATTATTATTAATAATAAAAACATTATTACAATAAACTGCACAACACTTCTGTAGCACCCTCAGAATTGTCTCTCCCTGGGTGTTAACATCCGGAGGCAAGTTTGAATTATTTACACTGTATTCCATTAATGAACAGTAACACTGTGGTAAATATGGACAGCTGTACACGTGTATTGGTCATGATTATATTACTTTTGATCATAACTTTGCCAACAGCCAAACTTCAAGCAAGGTCAACAACACAAGACATAGCAGCCAGCTAATGTTACTTACAAGTCCAACAGCAGTCAGCCCAGCTCGGCGTCCGTCTTTCAGCCTTTTATTGTTAGCATTACCAAGCTCTCACCAACGACTCGAAGTCTTTCCCAGATTTACTCTTGTCTAGCAGCCCCTTTTTCTCATTTTCTCTTCTCAGCTTCCTCAATCATCGTCCTCTTCAGTATTTTGGCCTCTGTCATTATGTCAATGGAGGTTGCGGGGCCCAGTTAAATTGCCCGCTCACTAACCCAAATTTATGCATGCAATTTACTAAAAAGCACAGAATTACAGTTTCACTTTCACTTTCATGTACAAAAGATCTCTATTAATGCCCTTGTGACATCGTAAATAACACCTTGTCGGCACCATGTGACACTGTCAGCGGAAAACAATGTGACAGTGTGAAAAGAGCAGAGTTAAGAAATGTATTTTAGTCATCACGATAACTACACTTACACTCATGAAAAGTGCTACTGTTGGCTGGATTTGAACTATATTTTGCTCATGCTAGATAGGCTGTCTGAATCCGGTCCAAACCTGCCACAACAGATCAAGGACATTACACAAAATATTATAAGAAACCATCTGGAAAGATGGCGTGTGCTGCTCGCAGTAATTAAAACAAAAGATATTACAAGTGACAGGAAGGAAAGGTGTAATGTGACAAATATACCTCAGGCACATGAGCCTGGAGGGTTGCTGCAGCATCCTCAGCACCTTTATTCCTGCGGCTATCTGAGGGCAACGTGCCTCCATGTGGAGGACCAGCTCACGCGCATGGTGCATCAATCAGCAGTGATACTCATAACGGCTTTTCACACATTGCTTTGGATACACTCATTGTTAATCAGTCAATTTTTCTATATGAAAATTAATTTTGGGGCGCTGGAGAGGTGAATAATGAAGGGTCACCTGATGCACCGTGGGTGGACACTGCACCCCGATGGCACTGCTTGGCGACGGGCCTGAACCAGATGGTGGCAACAACACCCACAAATGAAATGCTGTTGTTATTAATATGAAGTTTCACAAGTCAAAATGTCCACTGTGAGAACGGCTTATTGGACAGTTTTCAGGGGGAGGCAGCCAATAAAGACACAGCTGTGTTTTCATTTTGAATGTTTCAACCTCTTCTTAGATTAATTTGGGGGAAAAGGTGTGATATTTTCCGCACTAACAGGTGTGACAAAAGTAACCAAAGACATTCAGGGACATGTCAGCCAAACGCACACAGAGAGAGAGGGAGTCCTGTGGAGATGTTAAATTAGCTAAAATAATTGAAAACACCTGTGAGGGTAATCAGGGCCTTTAAAATTCACCTGATTACACCGGTTAAAAAGCTGGTGTACAGTATCCCCAATTTCTTTCAGCGAATTTAGTCTAGAATGTTTTAGACAGAACTTTTTGACACAAACATTTGGGATTGTTGCTTATTATAAACATTTTGGTTGTATATATGATTGTATAAGACCTCTGGTATCGTCAATCGTTAATTGTGTTGTCATGTTCTTTTCAGTGATGACCTTTGAATTGACGCTCCTCTTGTGTAAGACCTGAAACTGAAATGAAACTGTAAGAATGTTACTGTGAAATTTACAATAATTAACAGGCAGCCACTGACAAGTAATTTACTGTAAAAAAAACAGAGTAATAAACTGGCAGCCATTGACAAGTAACTTACTCTAAAAAAAAACCCACAGTAATAAACTGGCAGCAATTGACAAGTAACTTACTCTAAAAGAAACACAGTAATTAATTTGCAGCCATTGATAAATAACTTAAACTAAAAAAACACAGTAATAAACTGGCAGCCATTGACAAGTAACTTACTCTAAAAAAATCACAGTAATTAACTGTCAGCCATTGACAAGTAACTTACTGTAAAAAATCACAGTAATTAACTGGCAGCCATTGACAAGTAACTTACTCTAAAAAAAAAACAGAGTAATAAACTGGCAGCCATTGACAAGTAACTTACTCTAAAAAAAACCCCACAGTAATAAACTGGCAGCCATTGACAAGTAACTTACTCTAAAAAAAAACAGAGTAATAAACTGGCAGCCATTGACAAGTAACTTACTCTAAAAAATACACCCACAGTAATAAACTGGCAGCAATTGACAAGTAACTTACTCTAAAAGAAACACAGTAATTAATTTGCAGCCATTGATAAATAACTTAAACTAAAAAAAAACACAGTAATAAACTGGCAGCCATTGACAAGTAACTTACTCTAAAAAAAATCACAGTAATTAACTGTCAGCCATTGACAAGTAACTTACTGTAAAAAATCACAGTAATTAACTGGCAGCCATTGACAAGTAACTTACTGTAAAAAAATAAATAACAGTAATTAATTGGCAGCCATTGACAAGTAACTTACTGAAAAAAATACAGAATAAACTGGCAGCCAGTGTACATTAATTATAACCTGTACTGTAATGCAAGAGGTCATATCAGGCAACATAAGTGAAAACACCAGTGTGGGTGGATTGTATAGGGGTTTGTCAGAGTGTTTACTGAAGCTGGCTGTACCACACATTAAGGTAAACCCACTGCAGAAGCAACAAATAGATTGTATAACGAACAGATTTCCTTGTTGCTGATTGCAGATTTGCAAATGCATGGAGTTTGGGAGGAATAACATCCAAAATGTTCGCTTTCTTTATATCAGCAAAGTATCTCATTGTAATTTCCACAATGTTAACCTCCAAAAAGTAAGACCAGGACAATTGCAAGCAGACAACAGAATCAAAGACCATGCATTTATAAGTGCCACTTGGTGCAGAAATGTCTGCATCAAACATACTCAATGGGCTGAGCTACAAGAAGGTTAATAAAAGAGAGTCTGATGCACTCTGCAGTAAGTTTAAACTGACTGAGACATTTCAGCCTGAATGAGCCTTAATCAGGGTCCACTCTTGTTTTTCTTTGGGTTTTAATATAATAACAGCCCACAAGGATGTGAACATCTGGCGTTCTCATGGGTATTTGCTTAATTTCCTGAATCATTTATCATGAAGCGAAAGTCTGAACGGTGCAGAATTCCTCCCCGAGGTTACAGCAAAACTCTAAACGCATTTTAGCTCCAATTTAGGTTTCTACACTGGTGACGTTGAGATTTTAATGTAAGATTTTGCTGACAGATACAGGAGATATTTTGACTATTCTAACCTTAAAGCTGAAGACTGAAGGTGCTCAGACTCATGTTGTTTTTTATCCTCTCAGGCAGTTATCTTTAGCAGTAAATGTGTTGAGGGTTTAAAATCTGATGATACGTTTATTCTTTTAAAAAATAAGAATTTTCCATCTCAGTGGACTCGTATGGGAGCTCTTTACAGCTGGATCTAGACCACCCTTTTTAAGTGAGAATTAAAGAGTGGGACATCAATTCCTTGTATTCAGTACTGGTACTAAATGACAAAGACATCTCTGTCTTTGCATGCTTTTATCCTCACTTTCTGTTGTCTTAAAGTTCAGGATTATCTAAAAAACAGCGAGAAGCCAAAGAGTTGGTTCTTTCATTTCTGGTGTAGACCGCCAACAAACTTTAGCCAAAGTACATTTGAGCAAATCTGTCGAGATAAACGTCTTCACTGCTAAACAGGAACGTGTTTTTTTAATACATAATGGATGCAAAAAGCCAGCAGCTGTTACCTTGGTCTGTCCTTCAATGACAGTGAGAGGCACGCTGGTGGAGGGCCACTTGTTCCTAGGAGGTAAAGGCTTGTCACAGTTCCATAAAACCACAATCTGTAGAGGAAAAGCACATGGATTCAGTTAATGTCATGTAGCAGTCAACACCATTATACATTAGATTATGCACTGATGTTTTAAAAAAGAAACAAAATAGTATAAAGTATATATATAAAGTAAGAGTATAAAGACGTAGAATCTAAAAAGCTTCGGGACAGTCAGGATTTTCTTAAGCGCTTACGTCTGCGCAATTCTCTTTCTGATAGATAAAATACAAATTAAATAAAAACGTTAGGGACAGCAGAGTACAAGTGCCACTGTAAAGGAAAAAAAAAATCAGGATAAAAATGTGTTGAGAAATACAAGTTGTAATTTTCTGAAAAAGTCATAAAATATTGCCAATAATACAGTAATTTTATTTATTTTATGAGTTACAGACTTATACATATAGGACCATGTATCAAACAGACATTTAAGGAATCAAGGCCAGTATAATATTTGCTATATAAAATATATAATATCAGTATTATATTTTTAATTGTGACCACTGGATAAACAGAGCTGATGGTTAGTTACAAAAAATGTCATGGCAACATAAAATCATGTATCAGTAACTACTCAGTTATTACTTGTAACGGCTCTTTATTGTTCACAATCCTGTATCTTTTGTTTTATCTGTTTAATATCTATGAATGTATCTTTAATTTTCATATATATTAAAATGACCACATGATATACTGTGTGTATATAATCCTCTGCGTCTCAATGAAAATATTTGAAAACAAAGTATTAAAACCTAAAAACCTTTGTACTATTGTGATTTTATTCTCCAAATATTACGACTTCATTCTTGAAATCACAGCCTGTTTTTCCCAAACAGTGGTCCTAATATCCTGTTGTATTTGAGAAATGGCTGTACCCATTCATCAAATTTAATCTGAAGTTGCAAATTTGATCAAGAAAAAGAAAAAGAAAAGTAAAATTAATAGAAGCAGAACAGCAAAAGCGAAGCATCAGGGGAAGAAAGATTTTAATAAAATCATGAATTATGTTACAAGTGATAAAATATTGACTCCTCTTGATATCTTTGTGTTTGACCGGCTACATTTATTTATTTATTTATCACTTCTCTTTGTTGCACCAACACCAAAGTCACAGTGAGACGTACAAACACTTCCCACCTGTGCACAGAACTTGGACTTGGCTACAGCGATGATGAGCTTCACCACGGGGGAGATCTGGGACTGCAGAGGAGTAACCGTATGGATCACAGCTGTGAACTGCTGCGAGGGGCTCTTACCTGCACAAACACACACACACACACACACAAACACACACACAGTTCAGAAACAGTTGTCACGGCTAAACTGTATTTAGGTTTTTAACACCGATTTGTGCAGATGCAGCTCCCCATAAAGCCCCATAACGGTTAACTGGACACAGGCTGCTCTGTGCTGCACTCGTCATCAATCTTTCTGACAGGATATATACCCCCCGCTCCCCCTGACTGAGCATGAGTAAACACGTTTAATCCAGGAGTGAACAGTTTGCTTTGAGTGTCTCGTTTAGTGAATTGTGAATCACGCTGATTTGTTCCTATAAAAAGGAGTAATTGTATTTTCTACAACCTCACAGTAAAAACAGCTCGTTAGTTACTTTTTTTTTTGCATTTTATTGGAGGAAAACAAATGAACCAAACGGGACAAAAAGAAAAATTATGAAGCGGAACCAAACTTTAAATTACTAACTCCGATAAATGATCCAAAGCATACGGTACAATGGGTAAATGGGTTTGAGGAAATTGATTCCCCCTGTGGCAGCTCGTGCCAAAGAAATGTATCAATATTATAAACCATCAGCTTCTACGACTGGATTTTATTTTCTGAATATGTTTTCTAGAATCACTCACTTCTTTAAATCACTTCTTAAAACACATTTTTATACACTTTCTAAGTGCTTTTATGGCCTTTACTGTCATGTATTTTTTTTATACTGTCATTTTTTTAAATGCCTGTTGCTTATTGTTTTTACCATGTTCTTAAATCTTCATTTTGTCTTGCTCTCTGTTGCTTTTTTACCACACAGATACAGTTATTATCAAATGAATATGAGAGCACACAAAGCTAAATTAAAGCCACGGTACATGATGTTTGTGACACCATTCAGCGTGTTTACATGCACACTAACAGTTTGATCATAATCAGATTAAGGTGACACCGATTACGTTGTGCCTTGTTTTGATGCTGTAAACTGTGTTATGTTCATGTTCGCGGTGAGAGTAATGTGATTAGCACGCAGTCGTCGAGGAGAGAAATGATGACAGTGTTTATGTTGCATGTTTATCAAATGTTTATGGTGATTTACTGCTGATTATTATTACATATCATGTGAATTAAAGATATTATGGACATTGGGACACAACTATCTGTTTTTTTCATTATAATGACCCTCCACCATAAAAGAGGACAGGGATGTATAACTCCTCTCTGCAAACAGCAAGCGATCAGATGTTTGGGAAATGTAGACCTTATTTTTGATAGATTTAGATTTTTCAAGTCTTCTTATTCATTGTAAATATCTTGCAAGATGCACGTGACATCTTTGAATTAAATTTTATATCTAGGTTAGGGAGCAAAGACCACGGCTCGAACTCACCTAAAGTACTTCAGCATTCTGTATCCATTTATTCATCTTTGACTCAATTTTCATATCCCTCCCCCTCAAGCTCCTTTTTCCCTTCTCTCTCTTTCATTCAAATACATGGACCACTGGAGCCCTAATCCAATAAAGTGATGAAGAGACGGCTCCCCCGCTCAGTGTTTCAACTCCCTCCTGGTTTCCTCCTGTCTTCCTGCCTCCAGCCAATACCGGCCCATCTCCGAACTCCATCCATCTATGACTTCTGATTTCCCCTTCCTCTCATCCCTTGACCCTCATCTGTTACCCTCCATCCACCTACCCTTCATCCCTTGACCCTCATCTCTTCATCTCACCGACAGTACATCACGTTGGTTCACTATAAACCATTAAACCATATATCGGCATCAACTTTGTTCGTAAAAGTGGTATTAATAAATGTCTTTGACGCTGACATTTTACCATTTTATAAGGTTTACATGGCAAACTTGTTAGCAAACAGTTGCCTCTTTACACATCCAGGAGACGCAGAGCAACATTAGCAATTATACTGCTTGAAACTGCTGCTGCTTGTTGGCCAAAACAGTAGCGGAGAAGCTGTACAACCAAAACAAAAAGCTAAAAGGCGCTAAAACACTGCAAAGTCAGGTGATACTTCCCTGTGAGGTTGTCACTCCAAACAAACCTTTTCACATCACACAAACTGCTCGTAAAAATTTAGATCATCAAACGTGAGCCGCTCAGAAATATACGAGGTGAATTAGGGCAGATATCGCAACATTCACATCAAATACAGAAGGCCAGGATTGGAGGCAGACGGCACGCCGAGTGTTGGGGTGGGTACGGGAATAAGGGAATAGACATCCTCATGGATAAGTGGAGCCAGAGTGCTCTTTAGTGTTGCTCTATCCATCTCTCTGACACCGGGCCCCCTGACCAACCATCTCAGGTGGACTTTGCGGTATTTATGGAAGCACGAGGTCTGCCCTTGTGGGGGGGGATGGGGTCACAGAAATAGACTCAGTCCTTCTGTTTCATCTGCGCTTTCCCAGTGCGAGCTATGCCACCTTGATTTTGTATCAAATTACATAATTTGTTTATTAATGCAGTGTTTGCAGACACATTGTTCTTCCAATTAGAACAAGGTGATTTTGATATGAAGCATAAAAATGGATAAAAATAGATGACGCTAGTGCTTTACCCTTATTAAAAAGCTTTGGAAATGGTGGCGTCTTATGTTTTAAATCTGCATCTCGTGACGTCCAAGCTGCATATCAGAAGGTGCTAAATCGAAGGTAAAGTCATCTGAACGACTTCCTCGGTGGGGAAATTGATCTGTATTTAACCTCTTTGTTCACACCTTGAAAGTGGTTGAGGTCATATGTGCGTCATAAGTCCAACTGGATGTCATGTGAGAGCTGTTAAGAGTCACATGAATCAATGTGGGAAAGGGTATCAGGACCGCATTGTAAGAGGCTGATAAGTGGTTTTTTCTTTCCAGTTAAAGCTGGGGTCTGGTGAGTGGACAGCGTGCCACTCACCAGTGCCAGTATCTTCTTACCCATCACTCTATTGCATCTGGCGTCATTAAACCGGTATTGTATCGTCCCGTGCTGGCCTGCCAACCTTTAAAATAAGTAGCAGACACATTGTGGCCAAGTACTGAAGATGTATTCTCTCTGAAAGCAAAACAGTCCAAGTGAGTGAAAATCTAATGAAATTTAAAGCATTCATACCGATCCTTTCATATCATTCTATTTGGGATGGAAGTTTTATTGTGGATTTCACAAAAACTATATATGAGATCGCTGCCAAATGTCACTGCACAGTTGACCTCAATATGAATGTGGCACCAATATTGTGGGAGGTGTAGCCCAGTGCAAAAGGTTGCAGGAGAAGAGAGATTAATGGACGGACCCGCTTTACCACATGAGCTTTATTGATTAATAACTAAGAACAGTATGTGGTTTGTAGACAGTAGTATAGTAGTTTTCTTATGCAGGTTTGGCCTTGCTGTATTGAATATAAAATCATTAACACGCAGTTGAAATGAATGAACTGATTTAAACGGAGAACGACGGAGAAAAGAAAGGGTGGGCTGGAATGTTTCCATGAATCATCCAAAGTATTTCACAGGAATGAATTCCTGTTAGTCTGAAATGAAGTTTTTCCACCCACGATTGTTCTTAAAATTACTTACAAGGTGGTGAATACCAATGGTAGACTTTGGAAAGTTCTATGAAATCTAAATACACGGTAGGAGCTGTGATTCTTTACTTTAACACAACTGGAAATAGTTGTGAAAAATCATAATCCTCTTTATTGCATTTGGGATCAAAAGATTCCTCCAAACTTCCTTCCCAATTATGTTCTATGAAGGTAAGGGCCACAGCCTGGAGACAAACCCGGGTTGTTGGGGCAAGGCCTGAGCCTTCGTACATGGGGCGCTCACAATACCGGGTGAGCTAGCAGGTGAGGTAGCGGGGTGCCCCTAGCCTGCACATTTTGATGTGTGCATCATAACAAGGTTGTGATATTGTGACTACAACTTCCGGTTTTGAAGTTGCACAAAATGACAAAACACAACAAAAAAATCCTAATTATTTGCCTTAAATCAGGTTTCAGTGTTTAAACTTGTAACACATTTTATTGGCAGGTATAGTGCATCTAATCTTGTACAATGTAGGTATAAAATGTCATGTTAGTGCATGTAAATGGAGGCTAGATTGTCATCTATCATTACTTAATAGGAAAATAATGATTATTTGGTCATTTAGCTCCAGAAACACTTATCTATTTCCTACAGAGAAACAGCTAGTAGCAATGTGTAATGTGTTTGTTATTCATTATCTTAAAAGAGAAACAATTAGTTTATCTTAAACCGGCACTATTTTTCCTGTCTCATTCTTTATACTCCCCTCTGTAAAGGTTTGTCCTTGCGGCTCCTGTGCAGCTTTAAACCCAATTGAAAGAGGATTGTGGAGTTATTGGCTGGCAGGTGCTGCTCACATGTGTCTGTAAGTGAGTGTGAGTGTGCCAAACCAGCCAGACTCTCGACAGGAAAACACACTGGAAAGCTAACACGCACTCACACAGAGCTGAAAGTAGCTTCCACAGCCCACGTAACGGCACAACTTTTCCACAAACTAAAATAAAGATGTAACTCCAGCCATCAAAATCATTCTTACAGCTCCTGAGGCCACAGCGTCTGAGCAGTAAGTCAAACTTTTTCAAACTATCGGGCAGGAGCTGCAACTGCTTCGCCATCAAAAGTTATGGGAAGGTAGCAGAGTGAGACCGTCGCACAGACACGGCATTGGCGACAAGTTATTCCCTGAGCAACAGCACCGGAGATGGCAGCAGCTAAAATAGTGATTTACTGCGGTGGCATAAACCAAACTGCCCCCATCTTTCCTCCTATCCTTCGACCCCTCCCTTCTTTCTTCCCTCTAACCCTTGTGTCCACAATTCCTCAGAGAAAGACAAACATCGATCTGAGTTACAGCCTCAATCTGTTGAGAATCACTCCAGTCTGCATGCATATATATATATATATATATATATATATATATATATATATATATATATATATATATATATATATATATATATATATATATATATATTATATATATATATATATATACACACCCACGTATACAAACACACACCAGGCCACTTTCTCTTTGCTCTTTGCCTGCAGGTTTAAGTTTCTGCTTCAGCAGCAGTCTTACAACATATACGGTATATATTAGACATATTATTGCACATTTTTCTTATTTTAATGACCCTTTCATTTGAGAAGCAGTGCAACATAAACCGATCAGTCATAACATTATGATAACCTGCCTAATATTGTGTAGGTCCCCCATTTGCCGCAAAAACAGCCCTGACCCATGGAGGAATGGACTCCACTGGATCTCTGAAGGTGTGTTGTGGTATCTGGCACCAAAGTGTTAGCAACAGATCTCTCAAGTCCTGTAAGTTGCGAGGTGGGGCCTCCATGGATTGGACTTGTTGGTCCAGATGGATTGAAATCTGGGGAATTTGGAGGCCAAGTCAACACCTTGAACTTGTTGTGTTCCTCAAACCATTCCTGAACCATCTCTGCCTTGTGGCAGGGCGCATTATACTGCTGAAAGAGGTCACTGCCTCCATGGAACACTGTTTCTATGAAGGGGTGTACATGGTCTGCAACAATACTTAGTTAGGTTGGTACGTGTCACATCAAGTAACATCCATATGAATGGCAGGACCCAAGTATCACACTGCCTCCCATCCTGGTGCCATGTGTTCCCCAGGTAAATGATGCACACACCAGGCCATCCACGTGATGTAAAACAAAATGTGATTCATCAGATCTTCCATTGCTCCGTGGTCCAGTTCGGATGCTCACGTGCCAATTGTTGGTGCTTTCGGCATTGGACAGGAGTCAGCATGGGCACCCTGATTTGTCTGTGGCTATGCCTGCCCCATATGCAACAAACTGCGATGCACTGCATGTTCTGACACCTTTCTATCAAAACCAGCGTTAACTTTTTCAGCAATTTGAGCTACAGGAGCTTGGATCGGACTCAACGGTTCAGCCTTTGCTCCCCATGTGCATCAATGAGCCTTCACCACCCATGACTCTCACCGGTTCACTGCTTTTCCCTCCTTGGACTACTTTTGATAGGTAATGATCACTGCAGACCGGGAACACCCCAACAAGAGCTGCAATTTTGGAGACGTTCTAACCCAGTCATTGAACCGCCACCATTCGGCCCTTGTCAAAGTCGTTAAAATCCTTACGCTTGCTCATTTTTCCTGCTTCTAGCATCAACTTTGAGGACAAAATGTTCACTTCCTGCCTAATATATTCCACCCACTGACAGGTGCCATGGTAAAAAGATAATCAGTGTTATTCACTTCACCTGTCAGTGGTCATAATGTTATGGCTGATCGGTGTATAACAGGGGGTGAGCTTGTATATTTTCTACTTTCATGTTTGTTCCTCTAAACAACCAGCAACCAGCTCCTGGACTCTGATATGTTTTCCATGTCCTGAGATAAGTCCTGTCAGTGCAAATAACATCCAGCAACAGCTTCCAGGCAAGCTCCTCATGGCAGCAGCAACAGCTTACTTGGGAAAAAAATTGAAGGAAAACCTGGAACTTGCACAACCGCAGAGAATTTCAGCTACAAATCAAACTAACATAAAATCCAAAAGAAGGAAGACATCACATACTGATTGACAGGTGATCTCTGCCAAGAAGAAGTAGAAACGCCACCGTACTTTCTCAGTGCCAAAGATGAGGAGAAAATACGGGGATTCAGTAGACTGACACTTCAAGAAACAGGTTTTTTTCTTGCTGCACTCCTCGCCATACCTACGAATTACCCTTATCTGTGCTCATCACGTTTCGGCTTTTTGGAACATAGTTTGGTTGAGCTTTGGGGGATAATTAGCTGCAAGCTACAACTTGACTTTTATTTTTGTAAATTTGTTTTAAGAAAATTGGCACTAAAAATGTATACCACATCAGCTGCTAGCAGTTTCTGTTTGCCACATACCCATGAGTGTTCAGACAAGTGTCACCAAATTACATTGATACCAAAGAAAACATCTTCTGGGTTTATAATTATAAATATATAGTATGTTATTATGATTTCTGAGGGAATTATGTGCATTTATTCGCAATGTAATCAGAGATAATGATATCCTCTGGTAGTGTGAGTCACAATGAATTTAAATATAGGTGTCATGTCTGTGTGTTCAGATTTGACTGAGTTATGAATCTGAGGGGTAATAATTTTGACGTGAATTGCAGCAGTAGGGCACCAAGAGTATTAACGTACTTTAATTGCCTACATAAACTGTGCATAATTTCCTCTGGTGCAGCTCCAGTTGTTGATCAAACTACTCTGACTAACCCACCATGGAAACTGGAGCCAATCTATTGAAAATGAAATTGTTTTGGGGAGCAAACAAACCAAATATGTATAATAAAGTCAAGTTTAGTTGACCAGTTTTCAAATATGTTTCATATATTTTTGTGAATTGTTCACACAAAGGTTGTAATGGCATCAGGCCAAACTCCTAATTTGACACTTACCCAGTATGGCATAGTAAAAAGGGAACTGGGCAGGGTCGGTTGAGTACTGGGGGAGTGCATAAAGACCACCAGGGAGGGAATTCCACAACAGCCGGTTTCTGGACACATGGGAGTCCACACGATCCTGGATGATCTGCACGGAGGAGAAACAAAACGAGGAGGCGGAGAAGAAAGCATGTGAGGAGAATGACGGAAAAAATGTAAGAAAATATGAAAACACAAAGGTAAATAAAAAAAAGGAGACAGAATGAGGTGCAAGTGAGAAAATATGAGGTGGAGGAGTGAAGAGACGTGAAGATATGAAGGTGTGACGAGGAAAATAAAGACAAAGATTAGTTCAGTCATTTTCTTCCTCTTTGTGTCTTTATTTCAGACACCCTGCTTCCCAAATGTAACACAGTTAACTTACAGGTGCCAGTCTCAGTATTAATACATACACATACTGTATAATAACATTATATAATATCATGTCCAAAGAAAAATGTGTATCTACAAATTAGGGAATTCTGAATATTCAAGTTTTCCTTCATGGTTTGAGAGAATTTGTTGTTTTTGAATTGAAAGATGGTGACAAAAATACACACACTGATTATTTGAAGCTATTTTAGGAATAAGCAGTGTCAGAAAAATGATCTATTACTATCATATTTCTATTTTCCACTATTATGTGATCCAGAGACACTAATTTGTCCATATGAGCACCATCATATGGCCCATTCAAGCCAACACTTTCTCTCGACATGTACTAATATTTGGAAATAAAAATAGCCGGCTGTTTAGCGGCAGCTGGCGCTTTGGGAACTCCCGAGAAGAGGAATCACTCCGCGGAGCAGACTTGAGATCGGGTTCACTTGGGGCGTCAGCTTGCTCCCAACATGAGGAGTCCATTAGTTATTTAGCTAATATTATCCATCTGGCTTGTTATCAAAGGTCAGGTTAGTTGTTTGAGTGTTGCGAGTCCTCGGAGGGAGACCAGTGACACAACTTCAACCTGCTTCTGGGCCTCTGAATACACAAATGTCTAAAGTTCAGCAACGGAGATGTAATTTGTTCACTGTAGTTATACTCAAATATTAGTATTTTTAAATGATATAGTGATGTTATAAAACCTTTAGAGCAACACTGTGTAACTTCTACCATAAATAACAGATTTAAAATAGTGTTGATGTAATCAGGTGAATGATGTCTCTGTCATACATATGTCTGTTCTCACACTCTTAAACTTGGTGCTCTGAGTACGATCGCCCACGAGAAGTACGTAACGTCACACACCAGTCACACACCACCAACTATTTAGCTGATTTCGGTGAAACTGGATGATATTTTATGGAGAAAATGTTTTCTGGTTTTCCCTCTGATGTCCTCCGGCTGCTCCGCCTCAACTCTCTGTGATTTACAGAGTTTCCTGATGGACAGTGAAGTAAACTGCTGCCAACTGTTAGTTTGGCTGCCCGGACTGTGAGCTCAGAGCACAGGGAAGTGTTAGTTGGACCAGAAGGATTTTGGACCACTGGGAAGGAGAGGAGGTTTTCAGGATGAGGGAATGCTAACAGGAAGCAATGTCGTGCCAGAACAGGAGCTGGGCAAGCGGGCAGTGCAACAGGGCTCAGCAGCCTCTATGGACATAATTACAAGGGAGAAAAGACTGAAGGGAACGTTAACGGAGGAAGCTAAGAAGAGAAACGGAGAGAGAGTTACCTCTTATCAGCTGCCTCCTGCATGAATGTTGAATAGCTTCAGCATACCATACCACAACCAGGGTGCAAACCAAGGCTATGAGGCTACAGTGCTAACCACCAAGCCGCCATGTTGCTTCATACATAACAAATTATCTAATAAGCTCTTCAGATGTTTTTTTATGTAAAATCTTAATTTGCAAACTTCACTAAAGTACAAGTACGTCAAATTTGTGCCTGACTAAATGACATAAACACACAGATTTCTTACGTCATGCCAGGAATGAAAGACTGATCACAACACAAATACAAAGTTATAGTGACACACACACGCGCACACACACACACACACACACACACACACACACACGCACACACACACACACACACACACACTGTGTTTATCTTCCATTATTAAGGGATGAGAGGTGGTGACTGACACTGGCGGAGGGATGATCATGTAGCCGGGTGCCTCACCAGATGCTGAATGACAAGACAAAAAAAAAAAAAAGTCTTTCTCATGGGGAAATCTGTTTTCCTCCTTTCTTCTTCTTTCGTTGAATTATTTTTTTCTCCACTTGTCACCAATTCAAGCAATAAATTCAGGTCCCCAGCTGACAAACCCCAGCAGACTTTCTTAAGGTGTGATGGCTTTATTTACTCTGTGCTAAAGAAGTGTTTTTACACCATAGAAACATCCTTTATCAAGTCAGACGAGCATTATGCAGTGTGTGTGAGTATTTGAACTCCAGTTTAAGGCTCATCTTACAGCCAATAAAGTGACTGGAATTACTCACGGGACATAATGAGACATAACGTGCGATAATGGCAATGTACGTACAGTACTCTCATATATATCTGCAGCTCAACAAGAAGGCAACCTGAGATATGAGCAACTTTACTGTTTACCTTGGTACATTTTTGTTAATCTGTTTATTGATATTTCTGTCATTTTAATTCTCTAATTGGTTGAAATGACCACAAATGTAAGTAATATAAAGATTAAAAAATGAATTAAAATAAAATATTACTAATAATTTTATTTGAGTAGCAGATTTTATGGATTCAAGGATTTATGCAAATTGCTTCACAAAAACAAGATCGGATGAAAAATAAAATGAATATTTTTTAATAATATTAAAAATAAAAATAAAAATAAAAAAACAAAGCACATGGATAAAAAATAAAATAAACACAGACAAAAAAATTTAACAAAATGTAAAAATATTGATGATAAATATCAATGACAAAAGAAAAACAAACATTATTTTATATTTTAACTCAAATTAAATGTTATTAACCTTTTAACTCTACTTCATAATGCATTATTATTGTTATTATAACCTATTCCATTTAAATAAATAGATAAATCAGTGCACTGAGAACAAAGTATGGAAGAACACAATCTGGTTTTCTTTTTTCTGTCTGACTCCAGAGCTACTGATCTGTGGAGAATTGACTTGGCACTTACAGCCAGCTCTTAACACACACACACACACACACACACACACACACACACACACACACACACAAAACACACACACACCTACTGATACCAACTGTCAGGCTCGCAGTATGTGGGACACTACAGTTATCAACAACGCCTCATTTCACCCATTTAGCCCGGTGGCGTGCTGGCTCGGAGTTTTTAGCACATCTGGCCAGCGGTATACGGCTGTCAGTGGGCTGCTGTCTAATTTCATACCCTGCTAGCACTGGGCATTCGGTGGCGTCACTGAGGTCTTGTTTTCTCTGTGATTTTAAGGATGCTGCAATTTGAAGAATGCTTGTGGGTTTGTTTATCTATTAATCTGAATACACAGGCCTTGATAAATAGAAGGCTTCATACAGACACTTAAACATTATATAAAGCAGTACTTTAAATAGCCTCCTTAGAGTGACGCATGTTCTATATTCCTTTCACTTTAATCCACTTAAATAGTTCAATGTATGACAGCTTCAGGCAAGTATTCAAATCCTTATCTCAATTTCATATGTCAGCTATAATTCCACTTTATCGCTGCATCTTGTGTTTCTTTGCTGATGATCTGAAACTGTCAAAATCAAAAAGGAAAATTAGCAACTTGGAATTATTCTAATATTACTTTCTAATTCTTGTTGTTTTTGCATGTTTTACTTTTTGCATATTTATTTATTATAAAAAAAAAAGAAAACTAATAAATAATTCCACCCAACACAGCTGCTGTTAGCTAATCTCAGCTCAGTTTGTTAGCCGGGCTGCCCAGACTGTGAGCTCAAGGCTCTGTGTTTGTGTTTTTGACCAATTTGTATTGGATCTCTCAAAGTCTCATCCACAAATATCTACTGTATGACAATTAAGCTCAAATTTATGTGGTGGAAAAAAAGACTGCAACTTAAAATGTATGCATTTTAAATTTCCACAAAATTTCAGCCATTAAACTGTGGGCAGAGTGTTTACGCAGATGGTCACATGTTAAAAACAACCTCAGATTTTGTTCCCACTGAAGTGGAGTTGTGACTCTTCTGACAGAAAGTGACGGTAATAATGATTTTAATATTTGTGGTCCATGTGGTGATGATTGTAAACAATAATGTGCGCTACAAGAGAGATTATAGTGATTGTACTGATGTTTATGTGCTGCTGCTGCTGCTGATGGTGGTAATAAAAGAGGATTATTATGATCTTTGTCTGTATTCAAACAAGCTAGAGAGCAAACAGTCCCTGAGGACTGAATCAAGGCTGTGAGGAAGTGAACTAACAACAGCGGAGGATAAAATGCACCAATGAGACAAAGTTTATCTTCTACACTTGAGCTGGCGAGGTCATTTAATGAGCCAGCCTCTAGCTTTCTAGTCTGGAGAGGAGGCATATACACCCACACACATAGCATAGTCTATCTAACCTAAAGGCTGCGAGGCAGTACAGACCTCCTTCACATTTGATGCTCGCCTCTTCTTCTTACATTGTGTCTCAATTTACAGCATCGAAATGCTTGTTTTCAGTCCATATACATCTATATACACTGCGCCGTGGATTCCTTTCCTCCTTCCTGATACTTACTGAGGATGATGGTTGAATTTCATAAAATATTCTTAAAAGAAGATTAAACAAATTTACTCTAGTTCTAGAGGTGTTTAAATATTGCTGTCTTTTCATACTGCATTATAATTAGATGGACAAATTCTTCCATGTGTTCATTCATTACCCAAAAACCCTATTTAGACAGAGGCAGGACCACAAGATGTTCGTGGCTATAACACTTCTTTGGCAACAGTATCCACCTTCCAGTGAAGATGACCAGACCTACGACAGAAAACAACGTCCAAAACCAGTGATGGCCAGTTAGGCAGGAAATACAGTAGCCTACTGAGGTGGTTTTCTTGATGGGTTTGTCTCCTGGCATTCCTGGCAATCTTGTTGGTACCCCTGTTGGTCTCAAAGGCCGTGCTCAAACACGGTTCTGATGCCTGTTAATGACTGATACAGTTAGTAGCATTTAATTATTAGGTAATTAGCTACTTTAACAAGTGGTTAGGCTATAGCTATTTGTTCATCAGGGAACTGAAGAGAACAAGAGTTGAAGCTGAGCAGCTGGAGGACATCAGAGGGGAAAACAGCAAATATATTGTGTATAAAATATGATCCAGATTCACCAAAATCACTGAATAAAGTTATAAAGTTGTGCTTTTGTACAGTAATCAGGCCATAGATGACTGTAGCAGCCCTCAGAATCACTCATAGACTGTATCAAACTGGGATCACTCCACTCCGGCGGTGTCAGAAGAGAGAAAGCGCTTCATACATTCAGTTAAAAACACCACAAGGCACTTTTTAAATGCCGATTGAGCTCAAACTGATCAATACATAAGACTTGATGATATTATAGATGATTTTGCATGAGGCAGTGCCATGTTATGTTATGTTATTATTAATTTAGGCTAACAAAGTCCTGCTTGCGATATGTGAAACCATGGCTTGCCGTCAATCGCTTTTTTTAGGCTTCGTTCTTGTTAGAGGTTGTTAGAGGTGGCTTAAACTTATCAGTCTAAGCCCCAGTGTTTACAGCATCCCCACCCAGAAAAATAGCTCCAACATCCCCGCTTACCTCCAGAGTAGTTAAGACGATTTTGGCTACAGAAGAAAAGTAGGCGTCCCAGAGGAACTGAGTCTGCTGGCGGAGAGCCAAGATCCTGTCATGGCCCACAGACCGGGTAATGGAGGGAACCTGGAGGAAGAGGAGAGGAAGAAAATCAAGGAGACAAAAATGACAGTGAGATAGATTAAGTTAGATTTTAAACAATGTTGAGTGAGGGGAAGAGAATCGGTATGTAGAGCAAAAAAAAATAAAAAATCCGGACAGACAGGTGGAGGAAGCATAAGTAATTTTGAGGACATTGCAGAAAAGATTAGAGGAAATTCTTCCTTCCCCACATCTTCTACTCCCACATCGTGCTCTGTCCATCAACTCGCTTATCCCCAGGATAGCATGGTGACTAAACCACCTGCTGTCCATGTCTAATACTGTATTCACACCTTATGGTAGATACGATCGTGTGTCTGTTAGAAAGAGCCATTAAAAACAGGTTCAAATCAATGGACGCTTCAGAGGAAAGTACACCTTCACAGACACCACCTGTCATGTTCCAAATGTGTCTTTTAAATCTTATTTTAATTTCACAAAAGTGGATATCTTTCCATGATCTTGGATATGGAGGGACAGAAGCAGCTGCACATTTCAAACATGTATTTATAACTTTAGCTATTTTATGTCATCGTCCTTGCTTGCTTGCTTAAATAGCTTTTCACACACTCTGATCATCAGTAAGTTTGCTGATTACCGTGACAATAAATATAATAAAGATCAGCCTTGTACCATTCTGCAATCTGTGTTTTTTTATTCTAAACTCAAATATATGAATATGCTGTTGTTTTCAAGCTAGCTGAGCTACTCCACCATCTTTCCCCAAACTGCCTGGCAAGTAAAGAAATGCCTACTTTGATAGAAATCATCATAGGAATCAATTAGAAAATCAGATTCTTTCCCCTGAGAGCCCTAAAAACCGGCTTTATCTGACCAATCACCAAACCAAAGATCTTGAATCTGCATATTTTAGAATATGGAACACACATATTGGCTTTGAAAACCACTTAAAAGGTCCAGTGTGTAGGATTTAGTGGCATCTAGCTAGTTAAGTTAATTTTGAACAAATGAAAAAACACTTGGCTTCTACTCCAAGCATGCAGGAGAAACTATAGACTAATATCTAGCTTAGAGCCAGTATTTATTTTGTCTGTTCATGGCTACTGTAGGAACATTGCCGTTCAACACGGTAGACTCGAACGACCAGGAGCTAGAGCCGGAGTTTCTCATGCTGCTTCTCTGATGGAGCTCATTTGTTAAATCATTCCAGTTATTACTCATCAAACTGGGGATTGAAGCTCAGTGTGTCCACTTTTTTGTCTCTGTGGTGTTAAAGCTCCACACCATATTAACGCTTCATTTATTTTCTTTGGGCGTATAAGCAAGTGTGTTTTTGCGCTTCAACCTGTTCATCTGCTTCAAGGGAGGTCTGCAGAGGCAATCTAGCCACAAACTCTGCAGACCTGCTCAAAGTCTGAATATCCTGGTGCACCAGAGGCAAACTGAGGTCCCAGCTCACATTGTCATGGAAGACATGAGCAGCTGGCTTGTGGCTTGCAGCAGTGACACCCCTCAGGGAGAAGCAGTGGAGGGATGAAATCAAGGAAGGAACGAGGATCCTGCCAACCTGACCAGGGAGCTAAACATCCCGATGTGCCAGGAAGATGGAGCAGGACGCTCTCTGGATTCTCAGTTTGGAGAAAAACAACACAACACCTTCCTTGATGAGGTCGGACGTGACCTTAGCTGCCCCGCTCAGACAGACAATGAAGCTGAAAAGGGAAGCCAACATTCCTGAAGAGCCTCATCAGCCTTAAAGAGGTGGTGGATTTGGAGCCCAGGACCCTTCTGGAGTTCTGGCCACAAACCCCAACGTCTCTTCACTGAAAGTTAAAGTGCCAACCTGTCAAACATGGCCAGCGGAAAATCCAGTGTGGTCTAACAGAGACGTAGTGACTGATGAGATGAAACAACTGGTCACGATCCAGGAGAAGGTTGAGGACTTTCAGTCAAAGAGTTCTGCTGCTTGGCAAGCAGAGATCTTCTCCTCAAGTTGTAGAGTTTCATGGAGCCTAATGAGGCAGCTGCAAGTAACAATGAGCCTGTCTTGGATGATTTCTTACTGATTTTCCACTAAGAAATACTCAGTTTGAACTCATTTTCATTTTTTCGAAAAGTTTAAACACATTAGAACAAACAATAAACCCATGTAGTCTATCCACAACTTTATGTCTGTGGTTACAACAGATTTCTTATTCATTTCTACGAGGAACGGGGTGACACCTTGTTGGCTTTGTACCATGGTAACATCTTCAAATTGCTTGTTATGTCCGGCGAACAGTCTAAAATACAAAGATATTTAATCTACAATGATATAAAAACAAGAAAAGCAGCAAATACTCCCATTTAAAAAACCTGGAACAAGATTTTTTTTTAGTTCTGACATGTGAAATCATGACACTTTTGTCATGTGAAGGCTGTTTGTCTCTCTTCCCAGTGTTATTCCTGTCGTTTTTCCATCCCCTTGTGTTTCTGTCTATCTTGTCTGACAGTCTCTCTGTGTTTGTTGCTGGTTGTTGCCCTTAATTTTCCGTACCTGTTCCTCATTCACCGATTAACGACTGCAGTATAAAAGACCAACTCTTCCACCCAGACGCCGCCTGGGCCGTTCATTTCCATAATGGTAACAAGGCCAAACATTGTTCCTTTAAAACTTTACTCTTCTGTGTTTTTTTCCCACTGTGCCTCAGGTAAATCTTATCTGCCATCCTCCTGCCACGTCCCACTCTGTTTGTTCTGTTTTGGACACCTGTCACCACCTCCTCTGGATCGCCTACTCACCTGCGCTTTCTCCCTTTGTTAACACAATAAACTGATTCAGTCACTCGGTTTGTGTTTGCATCTTGAGGTCTGAAATCATTCAGCTTAACAGCTTTCCAATGTCCAGACACTATGAGAGTGTGAGCTCAGTTTATATCCTTGTTTAACTGCATGGCAAAATAGTACAAGCAGCAGCAAAGAAGAGTGGCTTAGTACATACTTTTTACATCAGCATGCAGGCATATTTTCCAAAATTCTGTCTGGTTGTGATTTGTCATTCGTGGCGTCTCCTCTGCCTCACGTACGTGACAAACAAAAGTGAAAAAAAGGCGAATGCATTTCACAAAGTTAGCAGACAAAAGGACAGTACTTTTGAGGAACATGCCCCACACAGCCTGTTGTGCTTAAACGGGGAGAATTTTCACTTTGAACGGACGATTACAGATCCAATATTTAATTTTTTCTCATGTCCAACAATAATAGTTTGTATTTTGAACAAAGAAAGTGACAGCTCTAGTGTTTCCTGCTGTGAAAGGACTCTGATCATTGCATTTAAACCCTAAAATGAACAGAATACACAATAACTTTCTGGTTTTGATTGTGAAAACTAAAAAAAAATATCAAAATAAAGAGCCCCAGAAAACATTCACATTTACCTCGGAGTCTAAAGACGCAGTTTAAGACGTCGTTTTGCCGTTAACGTCACTGTGATCTGGCGACAAGCAGAGCCAACTTTAATTGTTCACCTCTCTGAGGTGGAATATAAACACAACACCAATCAAATCAGCTCAATTCTCTTCCCCTCGATTGAGTCTAATGGTGTTTATGTTTCTCAGCAGGGGCACTGTGTGTGTGTGTGTGTGTTTGTGTGTGTGTGTTTGGTGTCTCTGGGTGTTTGTGAGTGTCTCCTCTCCACAGGGGGAATAGAAACTCTACATATTAAACAGCCAGGTATTGCAGTTCTCAGTGATGTAATTGAAAGTAATGAGATTCAACTCTCTCAGCGGGTGTTAGAGCTCCGATGTGTTCAACAGTGAGTCTCTGTGTGAGTGTGACAAAGAGACAAAGAGGGCAAGAATCCAGAATCTGTTTACCGATCAGACACATGTTCTCCTTTATTATTGTGTATTTATTATATTGTGCAAACAGTCAGATTTAGACCAATAATGAAATGATTTCTGGGTATTTTAATACCTTTAATTACTTATTTGTAGGTGTTTAATTGGGGGCATCAAAGCCCAAATCCTGAGCTTGAAAGAGTCCAGTCTGTTATTTCCTTTACATAAACTGATGTCATGTTGTCACCTCGCCAGCTGTCTCAGAACTGCAGGAAAGAAATTAAGCAGTTTCAAGGTGTCCTCAAAGTATAGGAAGCAAGAATAACCTGTTTTCATCTGCTCTGTGCGACGACTGTTTATTAACCGTCTAGACCTCGGAAGATTTCTTGAATGTTGCTGAAGTTTACAGAGAAACTTAAATCACTTCAATAAGCATTTTTTCACCCCTGCTCAATCAACAAACAGCTCTATCTCAAAAACAGAAAGAAATTGACAGTCGCAAGTTTAAAAACAGAATTTGATACCAAATATTTGGCATTTGTACATTAAATGGAGTTTGATTCAACACGAGAATAAACAAAAGCACTAAAAATTGATTTAAAGCTATTTCCTTTATCAGAACAAACAGCAGTGCAGCTACATGAGAATATTGACAAATTATTGACAATCTTACAGCTTCCATTAGACTGTAAACCTGGAGACGCTTTGTTTGCAGAGCCAGTTTGAGATGTACAGTGGAAACAAGGTGGGAAAAGAAATCATAGACATCAACGTAATGATATATATTTTTTTGTTCTAGTTATTGATGACAACTTGAACTATCTATAATACGAAGCTCGGCACTGTGTTTGATTCACTGGAAATGTTTCTAAAATGAATGAAACATGAAGGCAAATCAGTTATTTAAGCAGCAAATGTCAACAATTTGACACAATTTGCTTATGTAAGGAAGAAAAATGTTGCACATTAAATATATTTCTGCCGTGAAAACATGAATTTTGATGAGCTTTTGCGGTTAAAAGTTCTTTTACATATTTAATATGTTGTTTATTGATTAAGATTATCACATAATTTACTGATTGTTTGTTAAATGTTCATAAAATCATTTAAAAAAAGAATGAAAAAAGCAGCAAATAGTCTTTTTTACTCACAAATGGACTTTGGAAAATGGAAATATATTATATAATTTTCTATCAATCATTCATGGATTAATCATTAGTCCCCACCTTTGCTTTCTGCATTATTTCATTTTAAAGACAAATAAAATTACAGAACAGGAGAGAAACCATACAAGTGGAAGAAAAAGATGGTAAATATTGTGGAGACAAAACAACAATCCTGATTAATGTGTGAAAAGCATCGTGTGTTTGATTTTGTCATGCTGTGTACTCAGGTTTTATCCTGAAAGCCTCGGAGTTATTTGTCATTATCCCTGCCTCTATGTCTTTATTAATTTATCGTATGTCTGCATCAAAACTAACGTGAACACGCTCAGTGTTTCACCCCGTCAAAACATAATACTTGCTTCACAAACAGTCGGCGTGCTTTTAGATGGATGGTTTTGTTTTGTTGAACAGAACAAACAAAACAACATTAGTGCATCATCGTGACTCTCTAATGTTCGATGACAAAAAGGCGGCTTTATTTCATCTAAAAGCCGAGATTGTAACACTTTTAATGACGGCTTGTCTGAAAAAAATTAAATCATCATCGTGATGATGGTGATAGAGACGTGATGGGAGAGCAGGGACACGCTAATTAAAGGGAGACATGAAGTCCAAACCCTCAACACACACAGAGACACACACACACACACACACACTTTCACACTTCTGTATCACTGTCCAGGGGTCGGCATAGGTCATGCAGGTGGCACGTAGTAAGATAGAGTAATTAGAGAATGTAAATATCACAAGCTCTGCCCGCTGTCGTAATTAAAGGGAACAGAAGGAGATCCAATTGTGGAATAATCCGTCCTAGATAAAAATAGTTCCTGGCAGAGGTGTGAGTGACTGTGAAAATCACAGCTGTCATGTCAGAATGAAATAAAATTTACTACAAGCCACACGACTGCAATTAGATTCCCCCGTTTCTGTCAGTTGAACTGAAAGTCAGATATGTGTTGATAGATGCTAATAGCTAATTAAGCACTCTGAGCTGAAACTCAGGTTTTGAGATAATTAACATTTTCCCACTATTCGTTTTTGATGGCACGAAAACAACTCCTCATGTTGGAAATATGACACACGTCTAACGTGGCTTAATTACTTTTGTTGAATAAATGTTCGTTGTTTTATAGATTTACATAGAGAAAAGACTATTGAAACCTTTAATTCAATTAAAAGTACTAATACCACACTGTGGAAGAAAATTAAGTCCGTCCATCCATCCATCCATCCATCCATCATCCATCCATCCAACCACTCATCCATCCGTCCATCATCTATCTGTCTGTCCGTCCGTCCGTCCATCCATCCATCTGTCCATCCATTTGTCCATTCGTCTGTCCAGCCATCCATCAGTCCATCCGTCCATCCGTCCATTTATCATCTATCTATCTATCTATCTATCTATCTATCTATCTATCTATCTATCTATCTATCTATCTATCTATCTATCTATCTATCTATCTATCTATCTATCTATCTATCTATCTATCTATCTATCTATGGTGTTTCTGGATTATGTTATAATTTCCCGGGGGGGATGTGGAGCCAATTGTGAGATGACAATTATATCAGGGAAGATGTTGGCATTTCACCACCCAGACACTGAATTAGCCTCTGCTGAAAGGCCATGTTTTATCTTTTTCATAGCATACCGTGTGAGGAAGATTTGCCCTCTTCGTGCAGGTGACTCTGTGGCAGGTTTTATTAACCTCCATGTACCTGCTGTAGTTGTATAATATAATAATAAATGGTTTGCTTTGCATCTATTCCTCCATTTCCTTTTTCCCTTCTTTGTCTGTTGCCTTGTATTTTTGAGTTTACAGCTCTTGAATAGTTTCTATTTTTATTTTATACACTTTAAAATTGTCCCTATCTGCACTTATTTATGTCCTTGGGTCCTAGGATCTTATCTTCAAAAATCCGTCCATCATTTACCTGTAACAGCAGTCTCTCATCTCCAATGATGGCGGCTTTCCTCCAGTCGATGACTTCAGAGAAGGGAAGCTCCCAGCCGTTACTCAGAATAACCGGGATACAAGCAGCCTGTTAGGAAAGAAGACCAATAAATCACTCTCCTTGGAGATAGTGGGCAGCACATTATTTTTACATAACAGATGCAGGAATGGAAAGCAGGAATCAACAGTAGGTGGGATGCCTTCACAAGAACAGATATCAAGTGAGCATCTCAAGTCTGACTGACAAGTATCCTTGTACTGCTGGAGAGAATTTTTGATTATTATTATGTTTAAATTTCCTGAACAACAGTTCTTTCTGCGGACATTATATGGTAGTCTTTGAGAAGAGTTGTATCTGGGGCTGGACTTGGTTATAGATCCGTGAAGGCATTTCACCTCTCATCCAAGAGTTTTCTGAACTGAAGAAGGCTCCTGGATGGAGGTGAAACGTATTTGTGGATCTACAACCAAGTCCAGTTGCCCCAGATTCAAGTCTTCTCAAAGAAAGATGACCTGGACAACAGAGAACCTTCAAAGACAATTATGTGGCAATCAAGCACCAGGGCAGTGTTAGTGTTTGTACCACAGGCGTTTTGGACAACTAGGAAGAAGATGAAGTTTTTAGGTCTGGGGTGCGAGAGAATGATGACGGTAAGCGGATCGGGTGTGGACCAGAACTGCAGATGGGCAAGCGGGCAATGTAACCGGGCTCAGCAGCCTCTATAGACATAATGACGAAGGCGAAAAGACCGAAGGGGGCGTTGACGGAGGACGCTAGAGTAAATCTAGGACTGACTTTTAGTTGTTGGCAAGAGCTTGGTGAAATAAAAGGCTGAAACTAGGGGTGCTAAATCACAAAATATCATCACAATAATAAACACAACATGATATATTTCTATCCAGTGTTTCTTTAACATAATTTCAACTTTGCAACAAATCATATATCTTGTTTTCCTGTCTGAGGACTGCTGTGCTTCAAAGACAAGTTTGTGTTGACAAGTTCTCACAGCTTGAGAGGGAACACAATCACTGTATCACATAAAATCTAACCAGAAGTTTAAAGCAGGGCACTCTAAAGGGATCCATTTTTCCCTCCACTGAGGGATTTATCCTCTTAGGTTGTCTCGGCCTGATGAGACACTTTTAAAGTGTTCCAACTAAGAGTTCTGCAGAAACAAATGGAGTTGCCAAAAAGATTAAGGACAAAATAAAGTGTATTTATTTATTTCCCCTGTATGCATCAATACTTAGAGGATTCATTAATGTGACTTAATTCATCAGGAGCTGTTTTCATTTCCCACAGGAGCTCTGAGAGTTGCTGTAAATTCATTTTATGATGAGACTCTCGAAACTGTTCATCATTTGTGGTTAATGGATAGGACTTGATTGTGCACTCCGCTGCACTATTAAACTGTGTGTTTAAAGGGAGAATACTGTTTTCTGGATAATTTCTTTCACTTCACACATTTTCTGCCTCATGTATAAGCCTGTGGTGTTCTTTGGTTATATTCTCCTCTTAAATTATATAGCATATTAAATGAATGGTAAAAGAAATTAGGCAAAGCCCGTTTCTCATCTAAAAAAGGGGAAAGGAATGGGCAGGTTTGCAAGGATATAGTTCTGATATTTCTAATATTTTTCTAACCATATAGTGGTGTGAATAATGAATTAAGGGCGTTTTTAAACACAGTCATTGGAGTCATAAGTTCACTGTGCACTTTGCAAAGTGTGAGTCAGAAATCAAAGCTGAAAAGTCATTTTTCTCGAGCAGTTTCATGCGTGTGAGACACACAGACAGTAGAAATATGGACGTCATATCCGTGACGTCACCCGGAAGAGCCGTCAGAAACCTGTGAAGAAGTGTGGTGTCTCGGGCTGCCGCCATCTTGGCAGTCCTGCCTCTGCCGCCTCCTGATTAATCCACATTGGTGACACATTGGGTACTCCAGCTTTCTGTAGGAGCGTGAATGCTTGTATGTCTCTATGTGCCCTGTGATGAACTGCTGAATTGTCCAGGGTGTACCTAGCCTCTCACACAATGTCAGTTGGGATTGGCACCAGCCCACCACAATCCTGATAAGGATATCTTTGCTAAGGTACAAGGACACTTTGACATCCAGAGTGGAGGATCGAACCACCGATCTTCTGATTAGCGGTTGGCTCGCTCTACCTCCATGTGCCATGTTAAACCCTTGAATCTCGCTTCCTGTAGGTGGGTGTGAATGGTTGTTTGGTGACCGCCCTGTGATGAACAAGCGAATTGTCCAGGGTGTATCCGCCTCTTTCCCAATATCAGCTGGGATTGGCTCCAGCTCATCACGACCCTGATAGGGATATCTTGACCAAGGTACAAGGTACAAGGACACTTTGACATCCAAACTGGAGGATCGAACCACCGATCTTCTGATTAGTGAATACCTCCATGTGCCATGTGAAATCCATTTCCTAGCACTGTCGCCTCACAGCAAGAAGGTTCCTGGTTTGAACCTCGGCTGTGTGGAGCTGCAGCAGCATATGTTTCACTTCATTTAATATTAAATAAGAAATTGATGCTTCAAATGTCTTTAATTTCACATACGGATTATCTAAAAAATTGACATGAGTTTATCAAGTTAGAGAAACACATTTTAAATAATTAGATATTTCATATGAGCAGTCATAGTTGTTAACAAGTACTTTAATAAACACTGAAAATGACCTTACAGTACATTAGAGTGTGAATAGTGCACTTAAGAGATGCTAATGAATGCTCGTAATAACAGTCCGGGTTGTCGTGTCTCAAACGAGTAAAGTAAGGCTTCACTTTACTGACGCACTGTATGGTATGATTTGTATATGTGGTCTCAAGTAGTGGAGCGGAGTCGGAGAAGAAGAGTGAAAAAAAAGAAAAATTCAATAAGGCTGGTATTTTCATTTAAAGTTCAAGTTCGACTGGATTCTCAATCAAGTGAAGCCGAGAGATTAAAGGAGATTCACAAAATGCCGAGTGCATGATCAGTGACCTGTCTACGCAAATTCTCTCCACTTTGATTAGTCTGGCTTTGTGAGATGATTTTCTCTTTTCTTTTCTCGCTGTCATCCTCTTACGTGTCCCTTTGTTTTTCTGTCATATCTGCTGTCCTCTGAATTTAGATGATTAATATATCTTTTGTGCTTTTATGACCTGCCATTAGCCAATGGCATGCAATTAAAATGAATGTTTAATTAAAAGTATGACCCATTTTTATATCATTCAAAATCTTCTAACTTTTAATAATGTCACCAGAAAGTTCAGCATCTATTTGTTCCTTTTATTTTTGATTAAAAACAGTGAAATTATGGTGCCAAATACAGACTACAGAGAGGTTGGTGACACATATGTCTTGTGTGTTCCCTTTTATTTGTAACCTTTCCAGGGACTGCAAATGAAAACTAGCCTTTTGGCTAAATAACTAAACAGCTAAATCAGGTTGATATTGATATAAATACTCAAAACGCTAAAGGCAGTCAATCCTCTGTAACTGGAAAGTGAGAAAAAAACAAGAACAAGGAGAACGAGACACGATCAGATACTTAGCGTCAAAACAACACAGAGACAGACAGAACCGAGGTGCTAATGAAAGATGAACACACCTGTGGTCTGGAGACATTTATAAATGCCCTCTTTCTTTTCTCTGTGGTGTATTTACAGAAACAGGCCTTTGCTGACAGATTGTCAATAGTAATAAGATCAACTGTTGGTAACAGGAGGCAAAGAAACCCTTTGATCCCTTGAAGTTTCCAGCTGGAGATCCACAAGCTGTCTGATAAGTCTTTACCAGTAATCATGGGATTAACAGTGACGGGGAATCGAACCAGTTACTTTACTTTCTACAGTACCGGTGCAGTGACATGTTGGTATTTTCTCTGGGAATTTAAAGTATTTAATGCCCAGAAGTAGAGTTTATATTGTTTAACTACACACAAAGTACTCATGGTGCATTTTGAAGGTTGATTCTGATATTTTTATGAACTCAGCATTTTTCATTTTGATGGTTTTTAGAGGTGACATATAAAAATGTGACAACAGTTTCAGAGATTTCTCCACCAAAATTACAATACCAGTCAAAAGTTTGGACACACCTTTTCATTCAATGGTTTTTCTGTACTTTCTACACTGTATATTAACACTGAAGACATCAAAACTATGTAATAACACATGTGGAATTATGTGGTAAACAAAAAAGTGTAAACGAAGCAGAATCATTTTATATTTTAGATTCTTTAAAGTAGCCACATTTTGTTTTGATGACAACTTTCTGCACATTCTTGGTATTCTCTTAATCAGGTTCACGAGGTCATCACCTGCAATGATCTTCAATTAACAGGTGTTTCGATGATTGGTAGAATTTCTTCTTTCTTCTTTTTACTGCATTGAAGACCATCAGTTATGTTGCTCAGCATTAGTGTTGGCATTAAGTTAACTGATTAATGTAGTGCTGTCCATATTATGGCAAGATCAACTCAACTAGGTAAAGAGAAATTACATGATTACTTTAAGACATGAAGGTTAGTTTATTTAGCACCTCAGATTAGAGCTCAAGCAGCAGACACGTCTCAACATCAACTGTTCAGACGAGACGGTGTGAATCACACCTTCATGGCTGAATTGCTGCAAAGAAACCACAACTGAGGGAGACCAAGAAGAAGAATAAGATAACTGCTTGGACCAAGAAATACAAGGATCTGTACTTTGTTCGAATGAGTCCAGTTGAGATTTTTGGTTCCAACTATCAGGTCTTTGTGAGACGCAGAGAAGGTGAAGGAATAGTATCTCTGGGTGTATCTATGGAAGGTGCATGGCTTCAGTGACATGACAGGGTTTTCTGGTGGATATTGATAAATTCATGAAATATATTTGAAACATACTGAACCCTTTACTCTCACTTATAGGTCTATAGTATGTTCCCACCTTGCACACACACCTGGACAGATAGTTTACAGTTTACAATCACATAATCCACAGCAGACTCACACACCTGCAGGGCCTCCAGGAAGCGAAACGATCCAAGACGTCGGCCTCGGGGCACCAGGCAGAAACTGGAGTTATGGAGCAGCTCCTGGTAGTCGAACCTACACAAACACAAATAAAAACATCAGGTTAGGGTATGAGACAATGTCTTAGCAAGTAAAAAACCAAAACAGAGACTATAAATCTATAATTCAGGAAAGGAAAAGAGAATGACAAGACTTCAGAGAGAGAATGAAAGAGCAGATAATCAAACTTCCACTCATGACTTTTTGTAATTTCTCAGAATCCAAAAGGTGAAGGCATTTTTAGGACATTTCCAGGTGACAATAAGGTCTAGAGAGCTGAAAGAAACAAAGGGCAAAAGGAAAAAATGATTGTCAAACCCTGAATCTGTCTCCACATTGCCATTTTCCTCACTATCAGACACGTAACATTTCCCAAAAAACAATCAAAAGCAGCTCACTCCTAAATGGCTAGCAAAGACTTTCTCAAGGACTCGATCTCTTTCATAAAACGTGTTCTTGTAGGAGGCAGAGTGGTCTGTTCTGCACATCAAAGCGTACACGTCGGATGAATAATGAAATGTGCTGGAAAAAAGCAGTTGTAACTAAACACCGGTGGCCCTTAACACGTTTCCTCTGATCAAAATATGTGAAGAGAGAATCCTCCATGCAGGGTTAGTGGAGGTTTATGTTTGAGAAAACTTTTGATCTGATGGTGGATCTTGTCTTTAAACTGAGATCAATGCAAGTGTTTGAAGGCCAATACTAATATTTTACTGATGAAATTCTTTGTGCAATAGAATAAGAAGTAACCCTAACACTATAGTAGCTTCAAGTGGTAGCGTTCAAGTTTTTATGCAGCTGTCTTGTCTTGCTTTCTGAATTTCAAATAATTGTAATGATTCGACCGTGGTTTTCTTCCATTATTCAAACAGTTAACTGGGTTTAAAGAATAATTTTGACCTCAGAACTCTGAAGTGGAGACCTTTTTTTTGAGAGACAGCAAGTCATTTTTAGCCTGGACTATTATTTAAATGACTGTGTGGATGTCTTCGTCATGAAGAATGGTGCCAAAGCTGTTTTTAGTGTAGCCTTCAAATGTACACTGACCACTGAGGTATGATGAGTGCTCTCCAACTGTACCGTTTACAGTGCTGTAATATTATTTCACATTCAACTATAGCTTTAATTCACTAATAATTCACTCGCTATGTAAAACTTTCAAAATATCAATATATACTACAGCAGTTTCAAAACGTAGATAGTTTGCACAAAGTAGAGTGCACAAAATCTTTACAAAGCAGGTAAAGGTACAAACAGCAGCTCATCCTTCAGAGGCTCTCTCCAACCTCCCCTCAAACCTAGTTTTTCAACTAGCAAGTTACTTCTGCAGAAAAGTGTGTGACTTTAAAGGTCTGGTGGCACTGTGTGTGTGTGTGTGTGTGTGTGTGTGTGTGTGTGTGTGTGTGTGCGTGTGTGTGTGTGTGTGTGTGTGTATGTTGGTGTGTATGTGTGCACATGATCTCAGGGCTGGCCTGAGGAGATTTCAGATTGCAGCCCAATCTGTCTGGGGATCAACTGTCCCCACACCCTCACCGCTAGACACCTGTGTGTGTATGTGCACGTGTGTTTGTGTGTATTTGTGTATTTGTGTGTGTGTGTGTGTGTGGGTGTGTGTGTCCACCTGTCTGGAACGCTGCCCTCTATAATATGTGTGTATGATATGTCTTTGTGATGAGAGGTGAGACGTCTGCCATATCACTTACTGACACTGCACATGTGTGTGTGTTTGTTTGTGTGTTATTGTGTGTGTTTGTGTGGGTGTGTGTGTGTGTGTGAGAGAGAGAGTGTGAAAGAGAGCAAAATAAGATGTCAGGTGTCCAGTTTGTCGCCTAAAGACAAGGTCATTCTAGCAGCCGCTGAGAGAGAAACACACAGACAGAGACAGCCTGTCACATATAAAGACGGTTATTTGGGAATAACAACAAACAAACGCTCGGACTACAATTAAACCTCCCTTCACCACACAGCTCCTCTGTTTCATGGTGGTCTTGTGACCTTGATATAACTCCTGCTTTGCTTTGCATTTCAAGATATCATCTTTATCTCTGATAAAAAAGAAAAAGCCTGAGCACCCGAGGGGCTCTGTGCACATAAGCACCGGTGATAATGATACTGAGCTGGAAGCAGAAACGACAGCGACAGGATTGCCCCCAGGTATGGACAGACCAGACCCTCCAAGTGAACTAACAAGAAACTACAAGGTTAATGAACAACGCGCAGACCTGACAGGAGACAGACGGAGACACGCTTTTAAATAACTGTTTACATAGAAATTCTTCTATCTGCTCCATCAACCTTCAGAGAAAATAAACAGAAAGAAAAAATGTCTTTCTTTACACGTGACAGCACTGTGGTTAACCTAGAACATAGTGTTTTAACTTCATCACACGTGCATCCACAGACTTATTGATCATTCTGTGATCTATGATCTATTCTATGATCTAAACCTTCTAAGCAATTAATAAAAATAAAGTTTATGATCTTTGATTATCGTGTTATGGACAGGTGTGTCGCCGAACAAATCATAAACACATAATTAAATTGGTTAAAAGGTCACAAAAGAATACTAAAGTTTGCCTCTCGTTTAAGTTTTGATTACCACTTCTGGTGTCAACAGTATGCATGAGGTGTGTACTTGCTCGCCAGTCTCACTAGTTTTTTTTTTCAAATACGAGTTTACACAGAGTTTATCACTGCAAGAAGGTTTCTGGTTCCAGTCCCGTCTGGGTCCTTTCTGTGAGGAGTTTGCATGTTCCCTCCCTATTTATTCAGTTCAGAGAAACTCCACAATCTCTCGAGAGCTTTAACGTTGGTTGGCTGGGATTAGAAATTCTACTTGCTGGAGTAGTAAACTGGATTCCATTATAGACTACTGACCCCATGTATCTCGAAGGAAACAGAGATGGCGCAATCAAAACCTGTTTTTGAGAGCAAATTGCCTCACAATATAAATATATTTTGATAAAATGTTTTATTTAAGTTGGTAATTGTTGGATAATCACAATATTACATTCAAGGGTGAGCTTTAACTTTATTATTGGCACTTCAGTGACGCTTACGGACCGCATCACTGTTGCCAGTAATGACAGTAACGCTAACCCTCTCATGTAATAATGCTTAATTGATAAGGTTAGAATGCCGTAGTGGACAGAATGTAAACGACCAAATGCTGATAATGGCACTGCTAATGCGATACATTGTATAGTTAATATTAATAATAAGCTATTTTTCAAACTGTTTATTAAAAAGGTAAGGGGAAGGTAAGCCTTCAAGTGGCTTTGCCTCTAAAATGACAAAACTTCAGGCCTGTTAACATCTAATCTCCATTTAACAACTAGTCTGTGTATTGCAACCCATTTTAATTTAGTGATCCCTCGTAAACATTTAAGATATGGCTCTTGGCTATCACTGGCCAGGCAGTCATTATTGCGGTAACTTGCATCATTATCATTATCAGTAGCATAAGTGTCCCCTACAAGCATTTCATATGTGGAATGAAATCAGCCAGATGGGCCAGCTGAGTCATGGAGAGCAGATACGAGCCAGGTAACTTCGAGGATGACTGTAATTCCAATAAAAAGAAAAGCCTGGCAGCCCATATGGTCTGCGATGCTACCCTAGACATCATATCCTATTTTTAAGGGTGAAAAATTGTGTGTAAGAAGCTCGGGATAAAAATCCTCTAGACCAGATACTGGCTGCTTCCTAAATAAACCAACTGCTGAGCTTCCAAGACTCTGTAGCCCAGGTTGCCACAAGTTTTTGCCAAGTCTCGTGTATTGATTGATTCTGCCGCTTCAGCTGTCACAGCAGCCTCCTCGTGTCTGTGTTTCCTGGCATGCTGGCCCAGTGGAGCCTTCCCATGTGTAGGTGTTACCGCTCAGAGATTCTGTCAGGTGGTGCATGTCTTGCATCTCCAGGAAAAACCTACCTTCCTCACGATTCTGGCAAAGACGTGACATGGCAACAAATGCTTTACACATCGTTACTTATAGTGCAGGGAGCAGCTTTGGGGTAGTTTGGTGTTCTTTACTGATTTTACCAACAAAACATCTATATATATCCATTAAACTCAATACACTTTGAGATAATCAATTCAAAAACAGCAAGCGGTCCAATTAAAGGCAACATGGGGATTAAAAAACAGGAAGCAAACACTGTGGTATGTCTTTTAATTTTAAGGTTTTATCTGTACTGCTTCTATGAATGATCAGGTGGCACTAGTCCGCCTATAATTGGTCCTTAAAAACCACTTGACCAAACAGCATTTTCCCAGTAACAGCCATTGTTTGAAGGATCAGGAGATCACCAACAGAAATATCTGAGACCAGAATGAAATGCTCCTTACATATGCTGTTTGCTGTTCTTTCACTCTGTGGTAAGAATCGAAAAGGTCAGTGATCAAGGACAAGGACTAGTCACTGCATGAAACGAGGGCTAGTTGAATATGAGGACCACCTCTTGACATGTTTTTTTTTTTACCACTGTTCTGGTCTTGAGGAGTTGATCCCATGAGAAACTGGGACATCAGAGCTTGTCTAAGAGACAATCCCTGGAGATCCAAAGAGTAGCTGGAGAAACTTACTGAAGAAACAGGACATATGGGCTGTTCTGCATCGGGTGTTGACCCTGACCCAGAAAACAGCAGCATAATATTCCTAACCGTTTGACAACAGTGCTACAGTAACTAAGTTTGTTAATAGATTCCTTTTAGCATCACAATTTGTTGGACGGTTAAGGATTTCGGATCACATTCAAATGTATTAACTCAACAGAAATAGATAAAACTGATGATGGACAATGTTGTTTGAGTCTTAGTATGTCTGGGTCAAGAGATCTTTAGGGGGAGAAAACATAACAACTGTATATATACTTGAAGACTGATTTAAGATGCCATGTATGTCTATTTTTTAAAATAATAAATGTTAATAAACACTGTGGTTTGGTTAAGTATCTCTTCAAATATTGAAGTTTTAAAGTGTATAAGGGCATCATGACTGAAGTATATGATGCCCATTCCCATGCTCTCTTATGTCTCTCTGTAAGTTGTTTTGGGGTTTATATTATTTGTTACACATATTTAGTGCAAAACCATGTTTTGCCCAGAAATTCCCATCTTTGTTATTAAACCCTGGAAACTAACCTCTGAATGGTCTTGTTTGTCTACTTTGTTTTTGCACCATTTTTTTCAATAAATAGATTTTAGTCCATTGCATCTGCATTCATCGCTCCACTTTTCTCTTCACCTACAATTAACTGAGCTGTGCTTGTTGCAGAAGGACCTTCATTAACTTGGACTATGCAAGCAAGAAAAACAACAACTTTTGTATGCATAGTAAACCAAAGCTTAAACTAATCTGGCGACAATCTATAAAAAAATATTAGATCCAATGAGGAACAATGTGTGGAGTATCTTTCTATGTGTTTGCGTACATGAACAAGACAGGCAGCAAGAGACACACAAGAGAAAGACAGAGTTGGATGATACCCAGTAAGAAGGAATTAAAAATCAATATGTGCCACAGAGAATCACTCAGAACATTTTAGCTGAAAAACAAAAGAAATAGTGTTGTTCACTATAAAGTAAAAGGGTTCTCTCAGCAGAAGACAATAAATAGTTTCAGAAGTGACGGATCAATATGAGGCCTTTAAGACTCTGAAGTCTGATTTTACACTGGTGAGAATTGTATTTTTATGTTTGAAAAAGGCCAAAATCTCCCCAAAACTCTGAACCAACTAAATTCCCTATTTATGAAAAATCCATGGTTTGTACAAGAGCTCACACATGATGATAAGTGATCACGATTTACTGCTCACAGAAACAGCATTCAGTTTTTATTAACCACACCAAATAAAAATAACAAATTTTAAATCATGAATGCTGACAAGGAGTGGAGCCGGTGTTGTGCCAGAACAGGAGCTGGGCAAGCAGGCAATATAACCAGGCTCAGCAGCCTCTATAGACATTATGACAGAGGTGAAAGACCGAAAGTGATGTTGACAGTGGAAGCTAAGAAGAGAAAAGGAGAGAGTGACTAAGCAAACATTCTTAGGCCAGGAAAATCTAGGGCTGACTTGTTTGTTTGTTTGTTTTGTGACTAGTTTTTGATCATAAGTAATATAATCACATCAATCACTGAAACTAGGGGCCGTAAATCGTAAAAAAATACCAATTTCTACGCAATGTTTCTTTGAGACTCCCTTTCCTGACATAAACATTTTAGACTGTCTCGTATAAAGGCACAAATATTCTTTGGTTGTTGGTGGTCGGACAATAGTTAACACTGAAGCACTGAGAGTTTGATGGATTTTCTAATAATGGTTTCAAGGTTTTGCAGAAAAGAGAAGGTATTGAAAAATCGTTGAGGTATCAGTACAGAGGTGTTGCATTGGTACTGGTGCAGGACAATTTCAAAGAATAATTTAGTCTTATTACGAGTCTGTAAGCAGGACACTTATCTAACTTTACTGAAGTCTGGGGATTCCTGGCTCCCAACATTTATCATTATAACTGCAATATACTACGTTAGTAAGTAAAGTATAAATAGCATCACCGGTAATTACTACAAATAGGCACCTAACACACACACACACATTCAGGCAAAAAAAGGAACTGAAGGCTTTGTCTTACACACAGACTAGTAGTCCCTGTTGGTGTAATTGTGTGGACCCATTAATTATGAAGTAGACAGACACACACTGGGATGTCCTTGAAGAGAAAAACAACCTTTGTTCAGAAAAGAGCAAACGGGGCGAAAATGTTGCTCTCTTGTGCAATTTATAAGACAATGGGAATTAACTGAACAACCTGAATCCTACAGTGAGATGTTTTCCTTAGAACAGATGAAAAAAAATGGAGAGGTGGTTCAAAGAGCTTGAAAATAGTATCTACAGCGGGCCAAGAGTGGAAGATGATCTCTTGAAAGGGCCAATCTGCTCAGACAATCAGGCACCAAGGTCTTTAAACGCACCACAAACACAAAAACAGTGGTCCAACTGTCCTTTGAAATTCCAACAGCAGAACAACAATCTTAAAACACACTGGGAATGGAATGATGAATTAATTTGTGATAATATATAGTGATAGTTAATGACTTGGTTGGCATTCACTGGTGGAAAACCAAACATTCCCAAGCTTTTGATCTACAAGTCACTGCCGTATTAGAAGTCGATGCCATTTGTTTGCAGCATAATTTGTCACTTATTGTTGCAGAGTCACCTGCCTAATAGTGTGTGAGTCCCACTTTTGCGGCCATAATAGCCCTGACCCATCGAGGCATGGACTCCACTAGACCTCTGACGGTGTGCTCTGGTATCTGGCACCAAGCAAACAACCAAATCCCTTAAGTTCTGTAAGTTCCAAGGTTGGACCTCCATGCATCGGACTTATTTGTCAAGCACATCCCACAGATGCTTGATTGGATTTAGATCTAGGGAATTTGGAGTTCAACACCTTGAACTCGTTGTTGTGTTCCTCAAACCATTCCTGAACCACCTTTGCTTTGTGGCAGGGCGCATTATCCTGCTGAAAGAGGCCACTGCCATCAGGGAATACCATTTCCATGAAAGGGTATACATGGTCTGCAACAATGCTTAGGTAGGTTGGAACGTGTCAAAGTAACGTCTACATGAATGGCAGGAACCAAATTTTCCCAGCAGGACACTGCCCAAAGCATCACACTGCCTTCTTCCCATACTGCATCCTGGTGTCATGTGTTCCTCAGGTAAGCAACACATGTTTGATAGGTACTGACCACTGCAGACCAGGAACACGTGACAAGAGCTGCAGCTTGGAAGATGCTCTGACTTGTTGTCTGGCCATCACAATTTGGCCCTTATCAAAGTCGCTCAAATCCTTACACTTGCCCATTTTTCCTGCTTCTAACATCAACTTCAAGGTCCATAGGTCGTCAGATTACAGCAAAGAGCCACAACATAGACTCAACTCCTTAAGGGCATTTTTACATTATGAGCAAAGAGTGTAAAAATTAATTTCCTCTTTAATCTTAACTGTGTACAGATGTAAAAGGAACATAAATTCATTTGTAACTCTTTGCTTCAGTCCCTCACCAAATTCCTCTTCACCAGGCCGCACTCTCGTGAGTAGAAAACAGAAGCAGAAGAAGAAGAGGCTGTGGTTTGATAAATGCGTTTTAAAATGGGATTCACAAGGAGAGACACCCTCGGCGGCACAAGATGTGGAGCAGTTGTGATTTGTTGAGTCAGGCCAGGAGCTGAGGGCTTTTTTCTGTGTCTCTCTGTGTGTGTGTTCATGTATGTGTGTGTCTACGACGCTGATGTGGGAGAGCTGCAGTAGATTCTCACTTTTGCGTGGCTGCAACGTGTTACTTCATACGCAACTGATTAGTGACGAGTAAGTTTAATATTGTTCATTTTAATCACGGAAATTAGCATAATAAACTCCAGTGCATTTTATAATAGTCTGCTAATTGTGCACTTATGTGAGTGAGAAGGGCTTAAATGAACACTGATGTTTTTCATTGCTTTAGGGCACAGTGATTATAAATACTCTTTTTGGCATTGTACGAGTGCTCTGACGAGTTATTTAACAGCAGATTTTTTCATAGAAAATCAGCTGCTATCAGTTTATAATAAATACATTGGTATTCACATAACAAACAAACACATTTCGGTGGAGAGATGGATTCTTTTAAAAAATGTTAAGAAAGGAAGTAATAATGACAGCTGATATATTTTTAGATTTTTTTATGACTTCAAATTTTACTGATGTGAATGATAAATTAATTAGGCTATAATTTGTAACACAAATAGTAACTATTTAAAAATACAGCTCAATTTTTGGCCACTAGGGGGCAGAAAAACACCAAAACATGCCAGTACATTTACTGTATTTGACTTGAGTATTTATATTTTATACTACTCTATAATTCTACTTCATCTATTCAGAATAATATATTAAATATATATATAAAATATTAAATATTGTTTTTTTTTTTACTGTACTACACTGATTTAACCAACAAATGAATTATGATGCATTATTATAGGTTAGTTTTTGATCGTAGAGGGAAATTCACCTATTAAGACCTTTACCTGCTGCTAGATTAAAGTGATTTACATGAATGCATCAATAATCATAAAACATTTAACATCTATGAGACACAGAGCAACAAAAGATTTCAGTGAGTCATTTGTGAGTTGACCTGACACATGTAAATCAAATATTCCCTCTTATTTCAGCTCTCATTCAGATCAATTATCACAAGTTCTTACTTGACATTCACTGTAGGGTGTATCCATTATATCTTGAGCTTGAATTTCCATTTTTTTTCCAGGTAAAAGAACAATCTGTGTGCCAAAGCAAATGTCCTAGGTAGCTGTAGCTTTTTTCCTGTCAAGCACCTGTGACTGGGGATTGAGATTAAAATGTATCACACCAGTATTAACACAGTCAAGCTAAGCCATATCTGATCAATCAAGTCAAAGGTAAATGCCACTTAAGAAAGGAGGCTGCTGGGAGAAGGACATTCAACATTCAGTTATCAGATTTTAGCCCAGGAAAATGCAAATGCAAAAAGTAAATGCACGTTTCTATGACATTCCTTGAACATTGGTCCACTAATTAGATCCATTAATCAGTTTGTGTCCTACATAAAAAAGAGAGGGAGGGAGTTAGTGTCAATTAAAATGCAAAGTACAGATGGTCCCACAGCTCAGTACAATGAAGAAATACTTCATATATTAGCCACTCCTATGCAAGGTTTTAAGGTAGAAGTGGTCAGCACTCTGAGGGGATACGTGTCACACTTTGAATAACTAAAACAATTCAATGCACACAGGTGAGAATATATCGTGTTAAACCCATGAAGAGGACCTGTGGTCAAGGCTAAAATCTGACTGAGGGGAAAAATTGTGTATGTCGCAACAACATCCCAGCCAAGTCTATCAGCACCTGGCTCTTTGGAGTGTGTTGGAAGCTGTTTAAAAGCTCGTCAAAGCATCAACAAGCTATTTAGTCCACCATCAAAGAGTGTGGTGGGGAATATGTGTGTGTGTGTGTGTGTGTGTGTGTGGGAATGAGCTGCTGCTTTCTGGCACGGTAAGTCTTGCAAATGCGTCTGCCCACATTAGTGCAGAGGCGTGCTTGTGCATTTAAAAGCAAGGCCATTGTCTCCAATCTGTAGCCCACAAATCACATAATACAGAGGCCACATGGAAAATGTTTAATGCTTTAATGGTTCATGCTGCAAACAATGGGACGAAACGGAGGGTCTGTTTCAGTGGAGAGCGCATTAGCGATTTTGAGTGTGTGTGTGTGTGTGTGTTTCTCTTTGCATTGACCAAATGTCACTGCCGGAAAAGAAAGATATAACGAAAACCTTCAAACTGATCAAGTGCTCACGTGCTGCAGAGGGTTAAAGGCTTCAGCGAGCTTCAAATGAACTGCTTGTCAGATCAGATCACGGTCAGATGTTCATGTTTTTAAAAGTAAAGTAAAGACTTATGTTTTTAGTCTAGACTTTTACTTGAACTATATTTATTTATTTGTCTATTTATACATTTTAATCCGTTACATTATTACCACTGTTCTTCTAAAATAAGAAAATAAGTTTGCCTGTCTATTCATACTTTCTCATCTGTGTTTTTACTTTTATTCTCAGGAGGCAGAGCAGGTCATCCACTAAACGGATCGGCGGTTCGATCCCCCGCTCCTCCAGTCTGCATGTCGCAGGGCAAAAAAGATACTGAGCCCCAAATTGCTCCTGAAGGCTGCGCCATCGGTGTGTGAACGCCTGTGAATAGTTAGCTCCTACAAACTGATGAGCAGTTGGCATCTTGCATGGCAGCCAGTGCCATCAGTGTATGAATGTGTGTGAAAGTGCTTTGAGTGGTCAGAAGACTAGAAAGGCGATATATAAGTACAGTCCAGTTATAGATATAATGTGTTTTATTATTATAATTTATTTTGAATGTTATTTTTATCCTGTCTGACGAGATAGCATTTCCTCAGCTGTTTGTGTTGTATATTTGTGTTTATAAAGGAGTGTGTGGGGGGTTGTTTTATTGTGTGAAGCACTTTGTTACATTTTGTATGTGTAATAAAGTGCAATAAATTCTGATTGATTGAAAGTTCTTCTCTCAACACTTCTTGTAAATATGACAGTATAGGTGTATAGTATAAAGTTGTCCACCTAAACAAGGTCTGAGATCAGTTGACGTCAAACCGTGGTAGAGTTTTCACAACCCACACAGTTCTCCCGCACAGGAAAAATGGCATATATATATATTGCTATCAGCAAATAAATAAAACACATAAAGTTTCTCCATTTTTCTTCCTCAAAAAGTGCACCAACATCATTTCCTGATGGTATAACTGACCCCAAATACCAAAAATCAGCACACAACTGTGAGAACACACCAGTGGGGTCAGAGCGACGGAGAAATCGAACAAACAAATCCAGAGTGAAAACAGCAAAAAAAAAAAAAAACTTCTGTGTGTGCCTCTGTGTGCTTACACACTGGGAATACTTGTATGCGACTTTCGGTAGCATCTCTTTTAACCTTCATATCCAAACAACAGCAGCTCCAGAGGGGCTGGGAAAGGGCAAGCCAGGCAGAGGTCGGGGAGCAGAGGAGTCCCAGAGGAGGTTCCTCAAAGTTTATGTTACACAAGAACAAATATGAAGGAAAAATAGTGTTATTATAGAGGTCTGCTCCCATCAAGTTTCATCAAAATACCACAAGACAGATGGCACAACTTCATAGAAACACCTTAACTTCAAATCTGTGTGTGTGTGTGTGTGTGTGTGTTTTTGAGGGAGAATCATTTGCATGTTTATTGGTGTGTCGGTGTGTCTTTGAGACAGAGAGAAATTTCCATATTTATCACCGTGTGTGTGTGTGTGTGTGTGTTTGTGTGTGTGTGTGTGTGTACGTAAACACATCACAGTTGAGACTGTTCCCTTCTCTGGCTGAGTTGAAACACAGGTCTCTGGGCTGGTATTAAAGCTTAATGTTGCAGACTGGTCTGGCTCAGAATATTAATGCACGCTCACTAATACATACTAACACACACACACACATACACACAAACCATGAATGTCGGAAAGGTATCTGTATGGTTGGAAGGAAACTAATGTTCAAAAACAAAGTTGGGTAGGTACAACAACATCTTTGGAGGTGCAGACAGATGCACAGTCGCTTGTTCATGAAGTTCTCAAACACAACAATTGTTTTAGTTATGATTAATTTAGATATGTAATTTACATTTTTCCATAAATAAAATGGAATAGCAGCATTATGCTTCCTACAAAACAAAATTAGTTGTATGTAAAACATGAACCCAAGTTGTTGTTCCAGAACACAACAGGTGGTCAAAAACACCACAGAGTTCCTTTTAAAGGGTCCAGTTTGTCAGATTTAGGGTGCTCTATTTACAGAATATGGCAAAAATGTGATACAATATTCATAACTGAGTTTTCATTAGTGTATAATCACTGAAAATGTGTTTCACGTGTTGAACCAGGCGGCACAGTGGTGTAGTGATTAACACTGTCGCCTAGCCGGTGTGTTCTCCCAGTGTCTGCAGGGTTCATGTTCCTTCATTACTATGACACTGGGCGCTGTAGTTTATTGGAGTCTATTTCACGAGCTCTAAAATCTCAGTATTACACCCAATATGTTAAAAAAAAACTACAGCACTCAGCTACTTAAAGCAATTATTTAGTATTTTGTTTCAGAAAAAGTAGCATTACTAACTGTTTTTTAAAGATCTCAATAGTAGCATGTGAAAATATAGAGACACACTGGTGGTTTTAGTCCATTTTATGCCTTTATTAGATAATGAGAGAGTTAAAATGTCAATTTTTGGTTCCACGTTGGGCATAAAAAGTGGCAGAAAGCCCTGAAAGAAAACTGCTGTCACAGTACAGAAACAACACGTTCTGCAGATCTAGATTTAATATCTCGACACGACCCTGGTTGCGATTCGAAACAGAGACGTTACAGTTCATACTTGGCATCTTAACTCCTGAAACATGAAGGGGTGCCCCTGGTTTGGGTCTTTTCATGGGATTTGTTGACAATACTCAAAATAAAGAACAAACCCAAGGCTTAGTCTTTAATGTCGGTAGGTTTTAGGCTGATGTCTGCTTAAGGTCCAACAAGTGCGTCTCTAAAGCTAACAAAACCATTTTGAGTTTATCCTTATCTTTCCTAACTAAGCTGAAAACTCGGTAAAAGACTGTCCTCGGAAATTACATCAACTTTAAACAGCTGAATTAAAAAATAATAAAGACTTAGCAGGCCTGCAATGAAAATGGTTTTAATGATGTAATCAGATCAGATATTTAATCTAATAAAGCCAAGGTCTGGAAGAGTAGAGCTCAAATAAACTCTGGATTTCTACTGAACGTTATTAGGTATTGTTTTATAATGAAGACATAAAAAAAGATGATCTACAACTTATCAAGTTTAATGATACGGTCTCCATCAGAGCAAACTCCTTTTTTATTCTCTTTTTTTTGCCATTTTCAGTGACTTCAATTTGATTTCTTTATTTAATTTACCAAAGCGGCAGATAGCGTGTCACAATAACAAGAGACCATGTTGCCTTGGGTAGATCTAAAAAAGAATTTTACTATCCGGTCTCATTCAAGTGGGATGAACAACAGATATTGTCGCCGGGTAGACATTCTTGCACAAAATAGGTAAAAGCTTTCTGCTGTTAACCAATCAACTGTGACCTTTCATGGTCGACATCTTCTTGCTCCCTCAGCGCCAGGGACAAAAAAATAAAAAAAAATAAAATCCCTTCAAAGCAGAGAAATAAAAAGCTGCAAAGAGTGCATCTTTATTTTGATTTTTTTTTTTTCTAAAGCGCAGATCAGCAGGTGATGGGTTGACATTTTCAAATCACAGAAGAAGACTGTTATTGTGTGTGTTATCAGCAGGTGTTTTGTGTGTGTTGTTATCAGAAACGCTGTGAACATTAATGGCAGTTTTGTTAACAGTCAAAAGTGCAGTCGTGCAGAACGTACATGTTAAAATTAAACAGCATTAAGATGTCAGTCTGCAAAGAAATGAAACCTACCTTAACTTGCCTTTTTATCTATTCTATCTATTTTATCAATTTGTAAAACAGGAACAAATTATTTGCCACTGAAAGCTAAATGTGCAGTGTGTTGGATTTAGTGCCATCTACTGGTGTAGTTAGCTACTGCCTTGCTTCAACCTGCAAAAGAGGCAAGAGGCCCCTTCAAGAGCCAGTGTTTAGTTTGTCTGTTCTGGACTACTGTAAAAACATGAAGGTTTAACATGGCGGACATCATAGGAGAGGACCCGCAGCCTCTGCAGATATAAAAGTCTCATTCTAAGGTAACAGAAACATAAGGATTCTGATTTTCAGGTGATTACACACTATTGAAAACACATCTGTGCGTTTTATATATAATTTCTGCCATATTCTGTGAATAAATCTTACACACTGGACCTTTTAAAAGGTGTTTCTGACCACTAGTTGTGTTACGGAACAATGTTTTTAGAGGTGGGTCCTTGTTTTCTTTGTCATTTCTTTCTCCTAGAAATTAAGTCTATATACGAGTAAGTGTAATGCTGCCATTCTATCCATCATCCATCCATCCGTCCGTCATCTCTCTCACTGTTAGCCAGTTGCGTCTGATGAGTAATGCTTTTCTGAGACGTACACAGACACATACACCCTGAAGGAGTGTGTGGATGTGTGTGTGTGTGTGCTGTGAGGCACCATTAGCACCCTCCCTGTGCCCCTGCAGGTTCCAGAGGGCCAAGATGGAGGATGATGAGTCTGTGTGTGTGTGTGTGTGTGTGTGAAGGGGGGCTAGAAGTGTGTTAAAGCACTTAACACATCAGTTTCATTCCTGATTCTCTGTTGTCGTCTTTTCTGTCTCATCTGCTTTCTGAGACAGTAAGTACGAATATATGGTACGAAAATTGAAAATCTAAAAATATGAGTGACATTTACCAAGATATGAATTATTTAAATACACATTGAAAAGTTACATTATAATAAAAATGCAAGCTTCGGTATGTGCAGTGTTTTTATATATGCCATATAAGTGCAGCATTCCAGCATTTTGTGACCTTTGTCGGGTGAGTGGTTTCTATGAATAGGTAACGGTGAGCAGCCACGTATAGACTGAAATAATTTTAATCATCAGTAAAAGCATCGCAAACAACCAAAAACAACCTACAATTCCTACAGAGTTATGTCAATGTCATGCCTCCTCTTTGTACAAAATGCATCAATAGATAACGAGAACTCGCCTTTTCTTTTCAATGGACGTTCTCGAGTGAGCTGAAATGCATTGTGTTGAAGAGTTGAAGGTCATGTCTTGCTTCGTCAGTCAACACTATATTCAATATTTAATATTGCACATACTGTATGAGACAGAAAAGCAGCAAATCTTTGTATTCAAAAAGCTGCTTTCCCGCTGATGTCCTCCAGCTGCTCTGCCTCAACCCTCGGCTGCAAACGGCTGCCAACTGTAGCTGCTGTTAGCTCAGTTTGTTAGCCGGGCTGTCTGGACTGTGAGCTCAGAGCATTGAGGGAGTGTTAGAGTTTGTACCACAGACGTTTTAAACCACCGGGAAGAAGAAAAGGTTTTCAGGCCCAGGGTGCGGGGGAATGCTTACAGGGGAGTGGAGCCAGTGTCGTGCCAGAACCGGAGCTGTACTAGTGGACTAGTAAGTAATATTAGCTGGCTGCTATGTCTTGTGTTGTTGGCTCTTTAGTCTTTGATCATAAGTAATATAATCATAAGAAATACACGTGTACAGCTGTAAATATTTACCACAGTGGGCACTAAGTCACAAAAATACCAATTTCTACGTCACTTTAAGACGATGCCACGTCAAAAACCACACCAGGTATACATGCACAGAGGTGACAGGGGTATCCACATACTTCTAATCATACAGTGTATGTGTGTAACTATGACGAACAAATGCCAGCAGAAAAAAAATCAGCATCTGATGAGGAGGATGGGCAGTAAACACGGCGGAATAAAAGTGTTGTACTGTAAGAGACGAAGCATCACTAACACCTTCTCCAGTGACTTCTTTCTTAAAATTTATCACGTGAACTGTATCACACGGATTAAACCACAAAGCTTCAGTTTTATTCAGCATGACAGGCTCCGGTCTATACATAAAGATCCACTGATGACCGCGCACAGTATTCACACTCACACATGATGGAAAAATAAACTTGTGAGGTTACCCTCAGTGCAGGCAGCCAGAAATCAATAATTCTGAATACACGCCACTTAACTCTACCCTGCTCTGCCTCTAACTCGCTCTCCTCGATATCTCTCCCCTTCCAGAAAAAGAGGAGAAGCGAAGAAGACGATCAGGCGAGTCAAAGTCACCCCCGCCCATGCTGAACACTTCCAAGTCCTCCCTGTTTCCAGAGATAGCGACAGGGAGATTGAACAACATCGGGCCAGGAAATCGGAGATGTGACGACGTCTTCTGCTGCTGAATTATTGAACGCTACAAAAGGTAGCTAACATGAGCACACACAGTTACATGCACAAACACACACACTAATATGGGATTTCATGCAGGGATACTGATGATGACTTTGATAAGAGATGGCTCTCTCTCTCTCTGTGTCTGTCTCAGCTTTAGTATTGCAGAACTGCTCTGGTGATTTCAGTGGACAGTTAAGTCTTCAGCAAATGGCATGAAATTAAGATGATGGACAATTTATAACCACATCAAGGTTTTGGTCTCTTTTCAGAGACGTATGCCACTGTAGAATAGATTTGACTGGAGTTTTGTTTATGTTGTTCAAAGCTTTAGAAAAAAAAAAAAAGATTTACCAGCAACACAAGACCGCAGACCCGCATCCACACAAAGGGCTTAACCCATTATCATTCAGATATAGGGGAAGAAACACCTTAGCTTCTTTGCAAACAATAACAGTTGTCTTGGGCAGGATGTACCAGTGGTGTCCTTGCAAAATATCGTTGGGTGGGGACTTGTTTTGGTTGAACATTTGTACAAAGGGAGGTGAGTCTTTGCATCAAAATGATTAAATACCAAACGGTAACCTCCCTGGTTGTGAAATGAAGCCAATAAAGAACTGCAGTTTTACGAACGTCCACTTGAGGCCGGCTACACAACATCCATCCATTATCTGTAACCGCTTATCCTCATCAGGGTCACGGTGGGGTTGGAGCCTATCCCAGCTGACTTTGGGGTGAGAGGTGGCCAAAAGAGAGTCGCCAGCTCCTCACAGGGCACATAGAGACAAACAACCATTCGCACTCACATTGACACCTACGGGCAATTAACCTGTTAAGTGCACGTCTTTGGACTGTCTTTGGAGAAACCATATAGACAAAAGGAGAACGTGCCGCGGTTCCAACAAGGAACCTTCTTGATCACAAGTAATGTAACTTGAGTAACTGTGAGGCGATAGTGCTAACCACTGCACCACCGTGCCGCCCGCTACAGAACAAGTCAATCTAATAATCGTAATAATCTTAAATCTTCCACCTGCATAAACTGTTCATAGCCAAATGGTGTCGGCCCATGCTGCTGTATTTTAACGTCTGCCATAATGGTAGTACTTGATATTTTCTGAGGTGTAAAAAGACTGACCTAAACAAAAAGAAAAATATATATAAATAAATATGTTGTGATTACTGTAGAAAGTTCCTTTTATTTAATGGAAGACTGCTTCACTGTACAGCGACAGCATATTATAAAAGCTGAGTACAGACTTTCGTTAACTGTAAGTACTAATAATCAGGAAGTATTTCAGTGTTAAAAAGTGTATTTTGGGGATCTGTCATCGTGTCCTTGATCATAACCGCCTCCTCTCACAGCTTTTCTTTTCACCATTCACTCAGAAACTACACACACACACACACCATCTTACACTTTCACACACACACACACACACACACACACCATACCACTCCATCAAAACTGCATAGCCACAGGCTCCCCCATTAACACTTGTCTCTTGAAAAGAAATGAGAAAAAGGGTGGAGAGCAGGAAGAGGTATGGCTTTTCTTCTTTTTAATGTTTGAGGAAAAAGAAAGAGAGAGAGAGAGAGAGAGAGAAACAGAGCGAGTGATTGAGAGAACTAACTTCAATTATGTATACCCCAACAACTTCAATTAAGCATTTGAGCAGGAAAATCAATACGGGAACTGATGACGTCCCGGGCCTTTCATTCCTCACTGGGGAACTGGTCTGTCTGGAGGCAACGCGCACACTTACACTCGCTCACACACACACACACACACACACACTGTATATAAATACAGACTGGGTATGAATCACTCCAACAAGAGCACTGCCCTTCGATATCTCGCGCCTTGGGCTTCACCATCTGTGTTTCCAATCTATCGATAATGAGTAATGATCATCATGCGATCGCAAAAGAATCAAGAGGGAATAGAGGAAAGCGGAGTATTGTTGTTTGGCACTGTCAATGTTTTATGATCTATTGACAGCTGTGATGATACAAAAATAGAGCATGATAGATGTTTCTGAGTGAGAACTCACTGAATGAAATGCTAATTTATAAGCTAAATTCAAAGTGTAGCAAAGAGTCATCCTGAAGTTCGGAGCTGTTCTTTTCACCAGTGATTGATCCTGGTGAGCCTCGACACACCAGCTTTCAACACCGGCAGTGAAACTTCACTGCGAAATCAATTCGCGTCAATGAATTTTTTTCATGTTGAGTTCAAATTTTATGAACTTTCACATCGCTAATGCTAATTTGCCCAATTGTCCAATAGCAAGCTGTCTTTAAACATTCTGCATGCTGTGAACTTTTGCACACGACCTGGTGAATACTTTGAACATTCCTGCACAAAACTATACAGCTCTTTTCATTTTAAAACACATATTGTATATATATTTATATCTTTGAGCACTTGATCTTTACCTCGTAGTAAAGCACTAAGACAAATTCCTCGTATGTGAAAACCTACTTGGCAATAAACCTGCTTTGGTTTCTGATTCTGATTGCTGACCTCTGATGGAAGTGAATGTAACTTCAGTTGTGTTTCATCAACCACATAAACTGCCAATGTTTTTGGACAATTATGAAACATGAATCTACAGTACAAATACATCTTAAAAATGAATGGCATTGGCGACTGAGCTATGAGAGCTACTGGCTAGCACATTCGATTCGTTTGTTCACCAGCTAAGTTCAACATACAGCCACTTTACGTCACCTAAGCTCTGGTACCACCTAGTCCCAGAGGATGTGTCGGTAAACTTTCTGCTTCGACTGGGTCTGAAAAATATAGTTTGAATTCCTATTTGGAGAAATCTTCCCTGTAGATGTCATCATGATGCATGATTTCAAGATCATGATTGGCGTTCTTACTGTCTTGCTGCAAATGAATTCAAATACACACTAACAACAGGAAGGAAGAAAACACGGGGACATAGACTGTATAAAACATGGATGTTGTATCCATGACGTCACCCACAGGTTTCTGAAGAGCCACTGAGAAGCTCATAGTGTTGGCTTTAGCCACGTCGCTCTTGGCAGTCCTGCGTCTGCCACCTTCCTACATAGTGCAAGAACAGCAATATTTAATTTTTATTGCACAGCAGCAATAAAAATAATGATAACTATAACTACGCAATATAATACACAAATAATATCACTATTAATTGTTAAGGTAGTGTGCTTTTTCAGCCTTTGATCACTTTTTTTTTAGTCTCAAACGGCTTCACATGCCTGCATCATGAAAAAACAATAAAAACGATAAATGTAGTTGACACAGTCCAAGACTCTGTTAATGAGAAAAACCTCATTAAGCACAGCTTTGGTCAGAGACTACGACCCAGTAATAAATTGATGCATTTAAATATTTCATTGTGCATAAAGAATCACAAGTGGTTGCACAGATAAGAAAAAGCCAGCATAATTAAATAAGGAGTCACTTGTATAATTAAACAGAAGAAAGCAAGAAATAAATCTCTCGGGATGAAAGTAAACTGCAAAATGTATTACAACAGAAGAAGCCCTGTTTAATACAGATCATCAGTTATCTGAAAAGGCTGCTCTCATGTTGGATCATTTGTCCTCTCTCTCTCTGTTGGAGTTGTTTCCCTCTTTGACAGATCTTCTTTCTTTCAGATAATCCTCATCTTTGCAGATTATCGACTTTCTGTTCCACTTTGATCTGTTTTCTCATCTCTCCGTGAGATTCTTCCTCCTCTTCCTTAAATATCTTCCTCACCTTCCACAAAGATCTTTGTCCTTCCACAAAGATCTCCTTTCTCTAACACCATACCTCTCCTTTTAAATGACCTTCTTGCTTTTTGCTGAAAAGATTCTTCCTTTCATAGATTTTTTTGTCTTGCCCAGAACTGTAAAATGTCCTCTGACCAAATATTGAAAATGTCTTTGTAGTGCATATTGATTCACTTTAAAAAGTCACACACCAAAGTTTATCCTTCATTGTGAAATGGGGCGTTTCTACCCCCAGGGGTAGTTGGCGAACAATAGCTTTCCTGGTTTTTTATATTTCTTCTGTCCTGTGCTGTTTACTGCTCCCTGACTTCTTGTTTTCAGAGTTGTCATTGTCATTTTATTTAAAAAAAAAAAAAAAGAAGAAGTTGAGGAGGGGAAAAAAGCTCTCTGAGCTAGTTAGCGAGCTAGTTTTCAAGCTGGTTAGCTTGAGATATTCAAAAGAAACATTTGTACCGTCGACTCTTGTCTCATGGCTGTCCACAAATCCTCTTCTGCAGAGCAGTTTGCACTCTGACTGCGAAGATTAACTAAAAATGAATGTTGGATAACAGCTAACGACCCATGATAGCGTCCTCCATTTTGGACAGCTTGCTATTAGTCAACGGGACAAACGCACATGTTAACATTGACAGTGCCAAAATTGAAATTGATGCCAAAGATCCATTGAACACATTCATTTCATTCAAACCAACTAATTTGCCTTTTTTTTTAAAACTTTGCAGCCAAACTAAGCTAACCAGCTGCTGGCTATAGCTTCATATTTACCCAACAGACATGAGTGTGTTATTGATCTTTTCATCTAATTCTCAGCAAGAAATCGAATATGTTTATTTCCCAAAATGTTGAGCTATTCCCCAAACACAGGCCTGTCTCCTTTACAGTGCATGACTACGAATGCCTTACTTTCTGCTACAGAAAACATCATCCATATTTTTAAATTTTTTATTATCTTGATATTTGAACACCTCCCTTTTGTTCCCATTAATGGCAAGATGTGTGCTGATAACGAACGGGAAAAATGAGACCTGCACATCATTTTTATTCCATCTTGGTTCTGACCTCCTGCTGGTCTAATTCATTACAGTGAGTGTAAAAACTGCCACAATGATGAGCCTGGATAGCTGTTGTTGCCATGGTTCTCATTGATTCTTTTCTTAACAAAGATGGTGAAAAATCAGGATCCAAAAAGTCATCTGAGATCACGCTGATGCTTCATTCACTTTTCTTCATTTTATTGCAAGCCCTTCTCCAAAAGCAGCATTAAACCAGCAGACGTATTTGCTTTTTTTATTGAATGTTGGAAATTAGCCATCCACTTTTGTCACAGAGGCTGCTCTCTGACCACAGCCACATTAAAACTGTTTGTAAATTATTTTTTAAGACTTCATATCTTTGCTCATTTGTTTTCTTTAATAGCATAGTTTTTTGTGAATTACTTACTGTGAGACTTTTTAAGGTTCTGCTCTAAATGTTGTTTCATAGGCGTTTTAAACTGGCATGAACGGATCACTAATACAACTCCTGACAAGTGCTGACAAATATATTAATATAAAATTAAACAACAGTTTTCACCATCGTCTTTTAAGTAGTTTCTTGAGCAAAAAATGCCAAACCTTTGCTGGTCTCACCTACTTAAGAATATGCAGTTTTGATTTTATATCATTGTAAATTCAATATTATGAGGTTTTGGACTGTTCGTCGAAATAAAACAAGCAACATAAAACATGATTTAAAGCCTGCTCTAATATTTCTGAATCAACTGAACTGGAACTGACTAGTTCAATTTGTTTATTTGTTGTTTTGTGTGAACATTAAAAAACAAGATAGTCCATTTTAGGAATGTAGCAACAACCTCCGTGGCTGTGAAGTGAAGCCAATGCGTAAGTGCCAAAAACTGCAGTTCCTCAAATGTCCACTTGAGGCTGGCTCCAGAAGTGAGTCAGTCTCCATAAGTCCCCATGTTAAAATGTCCAACTTCACAGCAGAAATAAACATGTTTACAGCCTGGTACAAAAAACAGTTTTGGTCTCTATAGCTAATTTCCCCGTTCATGACAACTGTACTGAGGGTGGATTTTTATACAACTCACCTGTTCAAATTATATTAAGGCTTAAGGTTATGCAGAATTAACAGCATGATTACTTTGAGTGACAGGTGGGTTCTGTTACAGTTGGCTCGTTGGAGCAACCAGGCTTCATTCAACCCACCTCAGCTCCACAACACATAACAACAGAACTTTGCTAATGAGATAACAATGTTTCCAGACAACTTAATTTAACAAGGTAGGTCAAAAAACTTACAATTTTAAGTTACTATACCAAAAAATGTACATTGAGCCAATCATAGAAGATGAGTTGATTTAACTAAATTAATTAGATTTCACGGGACTATTTTCTGATATTTATTCATCACGTAACTGAAACATAATCTATTAATTATTTCATAGCAAAAAATGTTAGCTGCAGCCCAGCGTATGATTGTGAACTCACGAACAAAATGAAATGTATATAAAATCCCCCTCAGACTGGTGTAAACTCCTATTTAAATGATCAGTGTTGGCGATGCTGCTGTACTGATTCACATTTGAAAAGGTCACATGTGACAAAGATGGCAGAAGCTGACACCCATCTGAGGGCGCCTCATTCTACATGAAATCACAAGACACATCTACACAAATCAAAAACAGTGTAAGGCTGCTGGAGCTCTGCCCGGGAACACCAGCACCTTATTATTTTCCTATTTGTAACATGTTATATTGGCCTACAGAACAGTCAGGATTAATAAACCAAGCCAAATACTGGCAGGCAGTAATGTTAGCGTGTGAAATGGGTACTCAGAGCCGTGTGTGCAGAGGCCGTACACACAAACACAAGCACACACACACACTCTTGCCTGAGGAGACAGCTTGCAAACAGCATGATTTAGGAGGTAGGCCACTGGCAAACAGGAGTGTTTAGGAGAGAAGGAAAGAGGAAAAAAAACAGAAAGGAAGGATGAGAGGGAATACAGGACAGAGGACAAGACAGCCGGCTCCATCAATTACCACGTTAAATGAACAAAGAGCAGCAACAGAACACAGGCTAATCTTAATCAATGAACACATGAGGCATTCAGGGGGCAGGCGGCAAATTAACACTCGGAGCAATTAATCTGGTCCTGAGAACACTCTTTAGAGCAAATAAAAAGTAAAAAACAACGCCGATTTCTCATTCAATCATGCGAGCATAATTGATCTATTCTAGCTGCAGGGTGATGCCTTGATGTAATTATCAAAGACACATTAATTCACAGTTGTTGTTTTTTTGTTTATATCTACAGAAGATGTTTCTCAAGGCTGAACTTTTGTGAGCTGAAGACGTTTATAGATTTTTACGAGACGGGTTAGAGGTGGAGCTGTAGAGTTGATAGTTTGATCCGGGGGTCCTCCTGTCTACATGTTAAAGTGTTCTTCAGTGGGCCAGCTCCTTGCATGCCACTGAAGGTGAATTTAATTGTAAAATGCTTTGGATAAAAGTTAATATATATATGCGTACATACATACATAAATGCACAAGGAGCTATTGTGATCAGGCCTTTATGTTTTACATGTTTTCTAGTATTTATTTTAGATATTTCATTGTGTTTCAAGTACGTTATGTTCAGGTCTGTGTGCTGAGATGAAAGTCAAGCACATGTATAGTCACATACTTTTTAATTATTACGATGGCATAGGTTCTTGTTTGTTGTTTGTTTGATGCAGTCTGTGTGCTGCTTTCACTGTGTGGCCATGGCTCAGATCCAGAGTGTGGGGGAAAAATCATGAAAATTGGCTTAAAATGCAACTTTTTTTAAAACCTCTGCTTCCCTACTTTAATTTAAAAAACTTTAACTGTGCAGTTTTGTGTGAATGTGGTCTTATTAGTGGTTTAAAATAGTCCGTAAACGATCAAAATGTCCTCATTTCTGCAGCGCTACACTGATTCACTTTTTACGTATTAACTGCAGTGTCATTTTTTCCCTCCAGATTATTAGTCGCGCTGATGACAAACACACCAATGTACTTGCCAGAGTCTGGAGTTACTGGTTTGTCCTCCTGGAAGTCCTACACTGCCGTTGTTTTCAATTATAAATCATTCTCTGCTGCCCAGGGGACTGTGACAGTCCTGAAATTACAATAGGAAGCATGTGGTTTGGTTTCAAAAGAGAGTATAATAGTTTTATAGGACAAAAAAGTAAACCAAGGACCTAAATCAAGACGTATAACGGCAGAGAAAGATTAAAACAGACAGTGAAGACAGCACCTAGAGGCAGTACAGTTAGCTTAGCAGGCTCGACCACATAGAGGATCCCGAACATTTCAGCGAACCTCAGACAGCTCAGCAGCAGCGTGATTAATGAAGCAGTCCGTGATGGAGAGACAGACACTGAAAAATGTCTGACGAGTTCTGCAACATGCGGAGCTCTGACAGATAATGTCAGTCACCAGTGTCACCAGAGTTTTCACTGTATTTTCATGGGCTGCACAGCTAACTTCTCCTAAGGTATGGTTAGAGTTAGGCTACTTACTAACTCCTAGTTATTGTTGATAAAACATTAAAAACAAGTTCATCACTGGATGCAAGTTCTGAGAATGAAAGTCAAACAAACTAAGCCCATCTACCACCCAACCTCCGCCCATACTCTACTCAAACTTTCCACCTCCAAACATAAAGTGACATTACTTTCTGCGCTTGCGCTCAGCGTTCACCATGGGTAAATCATGAGATGTGGTCATCTGGAGTCAGATCTTTTACTTAAGTAAATGAAGGAATCCACAGAGTATAAATACTCTGTCAAAGTGTGCTTATGGAGGAGGTTCAGGTGAATAGAACAGTCAAACAAACACAGGACATTCATGCAGGAAATGGTTGTTCAGGTTACTTGTGAACCCAAAGTGTTACTTGCGTGATATACTTTAGCTTACAATGTTTTCCTAAAGCCTTACCAAGTAGTTTTCTTTCCCAAACCTCACTGTGTACTCAGTAGGCTTTATTTTGAAAGTGTAACCAGATGTTGCATTTATTATTGCTAACTTGAACTAGAAAACGTGACACGCCTTGGCATGATACAGGGTTGAAAAAGAGCCTTGTTGGGTGGAACAAGAAGCTGTTAACCAGATATAAATGAAATGACTATTGGTGTACCACTATCACTGATATCACTGATGTTGCATAATCTGGTAAAGGTGGAGCTAAGTAACTACGTAGCCTACCTTCTCATGGTGGAAGCACATAAACAATATATAAATTACCAAATTTGGGTAAGTCTGGTGGGATATGAAGCCATTTGGAGATCAGACCAAAACACAATCAGTAGGGCTACATATGGATGATCCAGATGTAGCAAGTGAAAACATGGACCTACTTAAACGTCTTCAGGTTTCAAATCTTTTGTTTGAATGTTTGCTACCACTAAGATCTCCAATGGCGGCTCTTTGATTGGCCTGACACATTTCAGATCAAACGATTCTCAACAGACTCAGTTCACCGCTAAAACTGAGCCGGTGATCTGTCTACACGAGCTCTTACATCACTTTCCTGATGCAACCACAAAACTGGTCTTACCATTCTCTCTGATATTAACAAACAGGATTGCCGTTGCCTTGTCTTGTTCACAAGAAAGGGAGACCGATTTGAAAAGCTATTCTTTCATTTATATTGCATTAAACTCAATAATAGATCAAATACGGGTGCAAATTCATCTAAGACGCACCTCTGATCTCACCAAGAACCTTTGAGGCAACACGTCTACAAAGGAACAACAAAGCATGTGCGGTGCATTTCCTATTCACATTAGGAGACATAAATAAAATTTATTGGAAACAAAAACACCACCCACCAGGTCAGATTGTAAAACTGATGTAGATTGCTGGTATACCAGCAGATGGGGAATAAAGAAAGCGATTTAACTACTTCAAATGACACAAAAAAAACCAACAAGTGAAGCAGCAAGCTGTGTTTTTGTGAGCGCTGGAGAAACCTGAGACGTATTTGAACAACAGGTGTGAGCGTAATCAAGACAAATAAAGTCGGGATATAATGAGGATATGAAACACATTTTAACACCAGATGGAAATGAGCTTACGGTGAAAAATGCATCAATCACAGGGTAAATATCAGGATGAAGGGAAGCGCCTTGTAGAGACTTCCAAGGGAGGAGTGTTAGAGTTTAGACCAGAGGGTGGATGACCAAGAAGGGAAGGCACGTGGAGGCAAGGGTGGGCTGAGTGGTCACGTACAGCACATTAGTCACACTTCCACTGAGCCATAGCGACACACATTTGGTTCTGTGACATACGCTGTGTTAGGGCAACAGACGGTTACCTAAGGGAGAAACCTGCCGCTGCACAAAACAGGTTTTAACACTGTGCAGAGAGCGTTGCACTCTTTCCTGTAACCCCTGATATGAATTTGTGGAATTCAAGAATCTGCCGGCAATGATTTTAACAAACCGCTGCAAGAAAAACTGTCTCGACTCTTTATTTGTATGAAAAGTATTTGATGCACGGACATCAGCTCAGACGGGCTTCCTTGGATGTGTGTTTTATTTATTCATGAGCTCTGTCAAAAGACAAATTTCCAGCGCCTTGTGATGGAAAAAACAAAGTAAAAAAGAAAAGAATCTGAGAAGCGCACAGAGCCAGAAAATAAATATTTTAAGCCATCAAGGCACAAAAAAAGATTTCCAGACGAGAATATGATATGTTTTGTAAATTCTTGATTCTCCTCTCAGCAGCTTTTTCACTTTTTTTGGCATTTTCAAGCTTTATTTCTGATAGAGACAACCGAAGAGTGACAGGAATGCGGGGAGAGAGAGACGGGGAACGACATGCGGGAAAGAGCCACAGGTCGGATTCAAACCCTGGGCTTCCGCAGCAAGGACTGAGCCTCCGTACATGGGGCGGCTGCTCTACCAAGTGAGCTAAACACCGCCCCAACTGTCAGTAGTTGTATTCAATGTATTCAAACACAACCTAATCTTGGACTACACTGTAGAATCGGCAAAGTATTAGATGACACTTTTCAAATTTTTTATCTTTTGCCCCACATCTGAGTGGTAGTTTCTTTAAATAAAAAGTGACTCTCAAAAGCCTTTTCCAGAGACATACAGCCCGACCATGACCTGGCCATCTTCAGTTTGCTCTGCAGAGATGTTTGAGCTGTTGTACGACACGAAGATTGCTTTGCAACTAGGAATGGTGGTTGCTGCTTTTCAAGCATTTCTCTCAGCATCTAAAGAGGCAAGCTCTTTGTCGTGATAAATTCAGGCTGAATTTAAGTTTACATTTTTTGAGTGATGAAATTTGTTGCCAGAGACAAGATAAGCACACTATCATCCCGACAGACAGATTAGATCAACAGTGTTTCCAAATCTAATATGAAAAGTTCTGATTTGAAAGCGCAGTGTTGTGGGCATGACTAAATATGACAACTATTGTTAATTCTGAACCTGAAGTTAAAACAGCTAATTTTATTGATCTTCACATCACCTCTTAGGTGGCTTCTCTTCAACATTTCGTCTTCTTTGACCAGAAGAGTGCAGAAGTTGGGAGTAATTTAGTTTGCAGTGCACTGGGAGAAATGTATATAAAGTACATGTGTTCCATACGCAGGTTCAACAACAATTTTTTTGTCACGTTTAACAAACAAAATCATTCATACCATTCACCGTTTATCAAAGAAATGCACTTTGCATTTAATAATCATCTGAGTAGTTGTTGGAAAGAACACTTTGTACTTTTACTAATAGTATTTACTTGTAATTGAGCATATATAATATAATATTTCACTTATGTAACAGCGTTTTACTCGAGCACAGACTACTCTTTCCACGGTTGCATTTGAGACGCTGGTGATGGCGAGGACCAGCAGGGATTTGGTAAAAACTGAACTTCTAAGAAACATGTAATTTAGTCGCTAAAAGTCAGTAAATTTAAGATGAAGTAGCTGCACCCAGAGGTCTGTTGCATCCACTAAACAGCCAGGTGGCTTAGCTGTGTGTTTAGCTTCAGGCTAACAACAGCATGAACCACTAGCCAAGCTGTCTGCCTGATAAAGTATTTAAGGACAGCGTTGAGTAAAACATAAAAATAACATCGACCTGCCCCGGGCAGTATACTGCTTTAAGAACTCTGGTATGCTTTTGAGTTGCGTATAAATATTTGTCAGTGTGTATGTGCCACATCCTTTGTTGGCAGACTCTTTGATACGTCTGCTGTTCACCAGGGAGGAACTTTAATATTCCAACAGTAGCACCGACACACACACACACACACACACACACACACACACCTTTAGAAACACACATGGTCACGTACACAGGCAGTCGGTGGTGGGTGGCCTGTTCATATGCTGCCTCTAGCTTCAACAGTGACGGCGTCCCACAGGGCCAGACAGGGAGAGAATCACATTCTCCGGAAACACACCGGCAAACACAAATCAGCGCCTCAGCATCAGATTCATAAGCAGTTCACAGATTTTTGTGCTTAAAATGTTTATCGCAACTAGAACACACTGTTCAGATTTCTTAAAGGAATCATGTGACTTTAAAATACTTGTTGTTACTCCTTTTATCTCCCTGACTATTTCTTACTAACTTCACGTTCACTCAGTTCCACTGAGGTGTTTGTAAAAGGTCAGTTTATTTGGACAAAACTTGGAGCTTGAGCACAAAGGTAGATAACAGGTGAGTATCAGGATGTGGCTATAAAGGCAGTATTTGTTAGTCGGAGAAATTCAAGGTTGCTCTCACCCTTTTCAGGGGAATTGTTAATACTAATAAAGGAAGTTAAGAAGTTAAGTATAGACATTTAAAAGTCCAGTGTTGAATATTTATCATGAACACGGCAGAAATGGAATATATAATATGTATTATGCATAACTACGTCTACAGACGCAGCGGGTCCTCTTCCACAGTCAGCTATGTTTCTGCAGTAGCCCACAACACTTCACGTACCATCTCAGAAAACTACTCTCCAAGTACCATCATCATGACATCAAAAATACAACAGCGTAAGCAGACTTTATTCAGCTATGATCATTTCGCATCGGAGGCAAGGTTCTTCCTAATAAGATGATTATTTATTGAATGGAACCAGGTCAAGAACCAGACATAATTTCGGATGAAAATGCCACTTATTCCTGCACACTGGTCCTTTAAATCTTTTGTTTGCTTTGACCACGACCTTTACTGTGTGTTCTAAATCAGTGCTACAAATCCAGAAGAATCCCAGGGGAGTACCTGAAACATTAATGTAGACGGTATACACAGCCCAGAAAACTGCAAAGACCGTTACATCAGAAAATATTTGATTGATCGTCCAATTGATCAACCACCTGATCTCCAAACGATACCATCTACCAGCAAGCAAAGACAATTATCTGCACGAGAAGTCAAGATTGATTGGGCTTCATCAAACATACGTACAGCCACGCTGCCGGACACATCCATCACATACGGTACACACACACACACACACACACACACACACACACACACACACACTCGGAGGCTGTATCTGTATTCGAGGCTATGCTAACAAGTGCCAAAGTAATGCAAGTGATGCAATATTTCTGACAGGTGGCTCACAAGGTGATTCAGGGAACAGAACCACTCAATGATACTAACTTATATAGTTTGTTTATAATACAATAACTTTTTCGTGGTTACTCATAATCAGCTGTTAAAGCTACCTGAACCTCTGAGGATCTCCAGAAATTTCTCTTATGTCAGAGCTCTTTATTTATTTTAAAGTATTAAAATATCTTCATATCTGGGCTTTTTAAGTCCATATTTGTTTGGCTTTGTGTGCTTATTAAAATATTAGCTGTTAAAGGAAAATTATTTTATTATTCTATTATTTGCCAACTGTGCTGACAAGATAGTCAAGGGTCTGTCTTGAGTCTGCATCTGTCACTACATTTTAATTCTCAGCTTAGGAATTACATGAACCACTTGTGTCATGTGCTTTCATATGTAGAATATGTTGCATAGTACACATGTATCAGCATGGGTACTATACACATATGTGCAAACAGATTTGTGTGTTTGTGAATGTGTGTATTCATGTATTTATTTTTATCTTGTAATGTATATTAATTTTGCTGTATGCGTGTGGATTTTAAATATTTCTCTTTGTATGTGTACACAGGAATTATGTAGGCCTACAGGGTTTGTTTGTGTTTGTGTGTTTATTGTATTTGTATTTACACTTTCTGTGTGTGCATGTGTGGTCTTGTATTTCTATCGTTGTGAGGACTAATTGTTGGTTTATACCATGAGAGGACAATTTTGGAAAACGAGAACTAGGGCTGCCCTCCAAACATGGATGATTCAAATCATCAGTCGAATCATCCAAGGTTCTCAGCTCTGGTGCTAAATGCAGCAAATTCGACCAGACTACTATTAAATCAGACACCGATCAGACTGAAGGTTTCTGAAGAGCCGTTGTAAAGCTCAGTGTGGTGGCTCTTGTGGTCGCCATCATGGCAGTCCTGTCTCCACCGGCTCCTAATCTAAAAATAGGCAAAGACGTGGATTGCGGATGGAGCTGAATGAAGCCTGTTTGCTCAAATAAGCCACCCACCTGTCAGTCAAAGCTGCCATGCTGTATATTATGCATGACTTTAACCCCTAATATAATTTGAACAGGTACAGTTGTCATGAACAGATTAGCTAAAGAGACCAAAACTGTTTTTGTACCAGGCTGTAAACATGTTTATTTCTGCTGTGAAGTTGGACATTTTAACATGGGGACTTATGGAGACTGACTCGTTCTGCAGCCGGCCTCAAGTGGACGTTTGAGGAACTGCAGTTTTTGGCACTTCAGCGTTGGCTTCACTTCACAGTCACGGAGGTTGCCGCTTGATTATGATATACGACTGTGTTGTATTGTAGGTATGGCATCATATATGTGATATATGGTGAACATATACTGCAGGTTTAACTAAGGTTAAGAGTTGAAGCCTACACACACACAGACACACAAAAAATTGAAAATAGAAAAAGTCTTCACAAGTGTGGAAGTACAACACTCTGTGTGTGTGTATGTGTGTGTGTGTGTTTTCCATTTGGCCTGCAGCCAGCAGTTCACTCGGCTGGTCTGAAGTGAAACAAGGAGACAAGCGGAGCGTGCTGGTGGCAACATTCAGCTGTCACTCTCAATATCCCAGTCACACACACACACACACAGACAAACAACACACACTCAATCACTTGCACACACACTGAGAAGTGCTCTCGTATTTCTCACACACAATGCTCTGCCTAATTAGGGTTGTAATGTGAACAAAGGCAGCAGTCCTATCTACCACAGCAGACCTCTGAGCACTCAAGTTCAGACAGGAAACCTCTTAGTGAAGTCATGTGGGGTCCTTCATTTGTCTCTCACTACACACACACACACACACACACACACACACACACACACACACAAGTACAAACTAAACACACAATCATGCACGGTCAACAGGACAACAGAAGGAGAAATTGACGTCACGCCTAAATACTTTATGTCACAGCTCATTCACACACGTGACTCATTACAGACCCAACTGATAGTCAGAATATGTCCACAAAAACTGGCTGAATTTTAAAAATCTATCTTCTTCTCTCTGTTTTGGCCTTTTGTCCACATTAAGCCAGTGTTTACCTCACCCGAGAAAGCCGCAGGAAAACGCTCTCGAGGGTGAATAAATCTGCCGGCCTCGCATTTAGGTGTGGGCGAGCTTTTGGAAAATTATGACATAATCCTGCTACTGCATGGAACAGTAAAGTTCAGAAGACAACTTTCTGCTTTCTGTCTTCACTAACGCTCTCTGTGATCAGCCAATCACGAGGCACAGCTGTTGTCATTAACGTATCTTTTATTTTTTATTATTTATGTTCTGCAATGGTTCAGAAGACTTTCAGTCAGGTAAAATATGTAAAAGAAATCTACAGAAACGTGAGTTTTGCTGTATGAGAACAGTGTAGGTGATTAGACAGAGCACGAGTAGACAGACTGGAGGTTTAACCAGCTGAGATTCAGCACAGTAACCAGCTGTGTGTCACCAGATGTTGGCAGTGGATGCCGTGGAGGACATTTTTGTTTTCTGTGAACCAAAAGAGGAAGAAGAGGAATATTTTTAGCAGATTTCTGTTGTTGAAAAACATCACCATTAAATCTATATACACTATTTAAATTGTTCTCATGAATGTGCAGGGGTAACTTTCCTTAAAGCAACATGATGTAGAAATTGGTATTTTTGCAATCTTTATTTTATGTCCATAGAGGCTGTTGACACCGGTTACATTGCCCGCATGCCCAGCTCCGGTTCTGGCACGACACCAGCTCCACTCCCCATCAGCATTCCCCCACACACCGGGCCTTAACACCTTCTCTTCCCTGTGGTACAAACATCAGGACATCAGAGGGAAAACCAGAAAACATTTTCTCCATAAAATATGATCCAGTTTCACCAAAATCAGTGAAATAGTTGGTGGTGTGTGACTTAGTGCTGCAAAGCGTTGCATACTTCTCGCGGGTGATCGAACACAGAGCACAAAGGTACATAGCACACAAACAGGCGTACAGAGCGTCTGAATGATTTTCAGTTTACCTGATAAAAGATGTTTCCACACTCACCTCTGCAGAATAGAAAAATGTACAAGTTTCTCATGAGACAGTGGGATGGACTGGGTTAACTTATGGCTGACACACATATAGATAGGAAAACACACACACATACACACACACCACATACAGGCGCGTCCCTGTCCTCCTGCCAGTAATGAAGCAGATAATAAGCTGCTTCACGCTCTGCTGTAGCAAAACCAAAATCAAAACACTGTTGATTTAAGAATCAAAATGCGTACACTCATGGGTTTTTCATCTTCCATGCTCTGTGGCAATGATGAGGTAGAGCTTCAGCGTGTTAGTATGTTGTGTGTGTGTGTGTGTGTGTGTGTGTGTGTGTGTGTGTGTGTGTGTTCCAACTCAAAAGCCTGAGGAGCAGGCAGTGGGTTTGCTAGGCGGCAGCGTTGAGAATCCATTCCTCGTGCCTCCCACCTCATTTCAGCTCTCTGTATTTCCAAGAAATGATTCTCTGACTTTGACACTGATGTTGTCACCGAAACAGTTTGTTTGGGGGGGGGGGGGGGATTTTTTGAACAAAAAAAAAAGAAGAAATGGAACCATGCAAACATTTTGATTTTGGAAGGACACCAGCCCGAAGAAATTAAGTATAAATAGGAACTGAGGCCGTAGTGGTAATTTTACGATATCAGGAGCAAAAATGTGTATTCTAATCTCGTATTATGATTCCACATAAAAGCTTGTTTCACTTATTGATTTACCTCTTTAAATTATGACATAAAGGAGTTGATGTTCACAAGCTTTGAGCTAAAACTCAAAGAGACTGCTGCTCAGTAACAAGGAAAAGCCCCTGATTTTTGAGTTTTCGGTGTAATAAACAGTTTTTAAAGGTCCAGTGTGTCAGATTTAGGACTTTTCTTACAGAATATAACAAAAACTGAATATAATATTCATAACTATGTTTTCATTAGTGTATAATCACTAGAAAATGAGAATCTTTAAGTTTTTGTTACCTTAGAATGAGCCTTTTATATCTAAAATCTGTTTTGCAGCCTGTGCTGGAAGTTGAAGGTGAGGTGAGGGTCTTGCAATCAGCAGCTACACTGTTGGATGCCACTAAATCCTCCACACCGACCCTTTAAAACTCTGTTATACCTTTACTTTGAAATAACCACTTCCTTATTCTCTGTTTTTTCACATTAATGACCATATTCACCTCTTGAGGGAGCCTGCACATTGTATAATATCAGAGCATTTTTAAATACATACCAACAAACTAAATGTTGAACCTACTGTGTGTGGATTCACCACATGCCTACAGCCCTCTGATTAAACTTATAAAAAACATTTAAAATATGTTTCTTTGTCGTCTTTTGAGGAGTTTGAACTGGTGGCCTAGAAAAACTTTCAGGTGGGAGTTTGTTATTTTCCCACGTTTGACATCCCGTTTCAAATTGTCTCCTATATCGATGTCAAACATTTTTTTCCCTCCCGTATTTGTACCTGCGCTTCTCTCACTCACACTGTGGGTGTTCTCAAACAAGCACTTGGATGTTCTTTAGATTCACCCCATGTGAAAATAATGTTAATAATGATCAGAATAAAATCAGTGTTTGTTCACCTGTTCTCATGTTTTAGCAAGTAACAATCTAAAGAGAGGAAACGCACCTGAAAGCAGCGTGCTTTCACACACATGATATGTGTTTCTGTTGGATATAAGAAGCTGTTGATGTTGGTTTGGAGCCCACCCGGCTTGTACACATCTCTCTCACATACACACTCACACACACACATATATCTATATATTGTACTTGTTTGTTTTTAATATCTCGGTGATATCTGTCTGTTGGTTTCTGTTTCTGGTTTTATTGCTCTCTCCACATGTTGATTTATTTCCTCTTGAATAAATTTTTTTTTTTTTGTAGAAATGCTTCAATCTTCCATGTTTCTTATTGAAACTCAACCGGGGTCTGATATAACGGCGGTGTCATAAAAAATATTAAAGTTCATCCAAATTGTCTTTTTGGTATCATCCCAGCTTGTGTGTATATTTTCATCCAGACACACATTTGTCATGGCTGAATTCATTATCATAAATAGCGGTTTGTAAACCGTCTGTGTTATTTTCGGTGTGTACATGCAGCCTGTGCACGAATTATGTGTGTTGTCTGGGTGTGCGCATGCAGGATATGATGTGCACGCTGTGTTTGATGCTGGAATAAACCGAGTCGACCTACTCAAAGGTGTTTGCGAATGTGTGTTTGTGTGTCATAACTGCCTCTGCGAGGAAGTGCAAATTATGATTAGTCAGAGGGTGTTTAAACACACACACACACACTCTCTCTCTCACAAACACACTCATATGCTTGATTGCACCATGAAATATTCTCATAAAGAAGATGTTTCTGTTATAAATAAGACTATCCATCCATCCTTTCTTCATAATCGCGTATCCTAGAGAAAGGGTACACCGCGGACAAGTCACCAGTTCATCACAGGGCTGACACATACAGACAAACAACCATTCACACCTACGGGCAATTTAGCAATCAGCCGACAATACAGCTTAAATCCACCTCCTGATGAAGACCATTTAATGTGGTTGAAAACCTCATCTACAAAAACGTTAGTAAGGACCCTGCTTTACAGCTATCGCTGCCGCCGAAGGTCAAGAATGAACTCGATGCTGATTGGGCAACACTTAGTAATCAACATTATATACTCCATATCTCCCAAAGTTCTCAAAGAAAAGATACTCCACTCCGGCAGTCAAAACAAGTCTGAAATGTGCTTCAGTTTAAATAGAACTTAAATAGAGAGGGAGAGTACTGATTCTGTGACTTTGAAAAGAATCCTCAGTGCCCTCGCTCCAAATCGCACAGACGGCTGGACTGGATTTTTTATTGAGATCGGGGCTCATTTTTCAGTCTGCCGTCATCGTTTTTATATCACAAAATAAAGCATACAGTTCACTAGCCAACTAGGTTAACAGGCAGTGTGTCTGTGTGTGTACTGTATCTGAGGCTGTTAATTTTCAGACACTGTGGCCCTCTGTGCTCTCTGGAACTCCATCGCTCTCTCTATAGCCAATTTATCTGTTCGTGACAACTGCACCGAGGCTGAATTTCTACATAATTCACCTGCTCAAATTATATTCAGGCTTAAATTTAGGGATAATTAACAGCGTGGCCACTTTAATTGACAGGTAGGTGTCATTACAGGTGGCTTGGCTTGTCATTCAGTCGCCTCAACTCCACCGATGATCCACGTCTTTGCTCCACGTCTTTTAGATTAGCCAGGATGCAGCAGAGGCCGGCCTGCCGAGATGGTGCCACCACACTCTGAGCTTCACAACAGCTGGGTGTCGTCACACATGCTACATCTATGTTTCATACAGTCTGTGGTGTGTATGTGATTTGCCAGCCATGGCCTCCATTTCCCTTCTCACCTGCCTGATCGCCTTCACCACCCGCGGCTCATCATCCAATCACCAGTGTGGTATATAATCCCACTTCAACCTTCCATAACAACGCTACGGCCAAATCTTGTGCTCGTGTCTTTTCCAGTTTTTGCTCTCAGCGCCTCAGGATCCCTACCTGCCACTCACCTGCCACGTCCACCCCCACCCCGCCTCTTTATCACTCCCCCATCTCTGAAAATGAGTCACCGCCACCACCACCACCACCCTTACACCACCTGACGCACACCTTCCACTGCACTATTTACCCCTCTGGCTTTGTTTGATAAACCTTTTTTTTTTTTTTTTTTTAAACTATACTCAGTCTCCAGTTGTGTTTGCACTTTGGGTTGACTCACATTCTCCATGACAACTGTACGGCCAAAATGTTATTTTGCTTTTTAGCTCCGTGAAATACTTTGGGCTGCACGAGTGCATGAAAGGTGCTATATAAATAATAAATGGATTAACTCGCCAAAAACTAAACCAGCAGTCGGTGGCCGGTCAATTAAGAGCCTGCTTTCCTGTTCACCCTGTCATAATTCGGCCATATTGTGCTTTACTTCAACAATAACTGCGTGACTTCCAATCTGAAAACTACAGCAGTGGATAAATGTCATCTCTAAAGAGTACCTGTCCTCAAATCAATGCCACTGTAAGCAGTAAAATCCTTGTTTTAAAATGATTTCCTTGAAGCTTGTGTCATTATGCAGTTCCAGTATGTTGTTGGACCCGACACTCGAGTCTGGCGGCATTAATCCAGGTGTGTATGTGTGTCTGCGTGCCTGTGTGTGTGTTGCGCGCCAATCGTCTGTCTCCGGCGAGGGTTTAAAGAGGGATTGAATTAGAGGAAGGATAGCTTTCAAGTAGGGATTAGGCTAAAGCTGGGTCTCTCAGGGTCATTATTCAATAGCCAGTGAGTGGCATCAGGACCCCTAAAACCTGGCAGCTCCATCTGTAATGAAACGAAGACAGAACAGGAGTGTGTGTGTGTATAATGAATATTGCATTGTTATAGAAGAGCCGGGGATAATAACAGCAATACCTTTGAAAAACTTTCTTTAGTGACAGAAGAAGTGACAAGCGGTCCACTGCAGGCATACGTAATGTCTCACGATTGTTTGCGTCTCTTTTCTGTCATTTCTGCGTCCATGTTTCCATCTAAGACACCCAGACATGATTTATATGCAGACATTCACTCATTAGGGCTGCGGCACACCAAAGAAACCTCAAACATGTTCCCCTGCATCAACATACTGCAAAGACTACTGCCAAGCAGCTAACATGAACTAGAATTGTGATCATAATTTTGGTTTCACACAATTAAATGAACATGATTGAGTATGATATTGATGTTTAAAATTAAAGTTTAAAAAAAGCCAGCAACCAGGGGTGAATGACCGATGTGGCTTCACTTTTGGGGGAGCCATTGTGCCGTTAGAGTAATATACAACGGAGTAGTGTAGACGGGCAAAATGAAAATCAAATGCCTGGAGGAGAAAGCGAAAAGCTAGTCCCTCGAAATGGATCATCATTTGCTGTTTAGAGGTATTTAGGGTTAAGGGAAATGTGATGCATTCCGGCTGGCAGAGCCGATCGTGGCAGTTCTAGGCAATGCGATTTCACCAAAAGCGCTGTGGCATGTTTCAGAAGTGTCGCCGATGTGGCTCCCTGCTCCGCTCAGTGGAGAATACACAGCTGTTCTATTTCTGATGGATGCTGCAAGCAGATCGAGCTGGCTGCAAACAAAGAAACGGTAAAGAGAATCAAGTCAGTTTTCAAAATAAAACACCCTGTGCAGACATCCGGTTGTAAAAAAACAAGCTGCAGCCTCTGTGGCAGAAGTTACAAAAACTGCAGGTCCTCGAACAGCCACTTGAGGCTGACTACAGAACATGCCAAACTCCATAAGCCCCCGTGTTAAAGGTGCTGTTACAGATGGCTTGAGCACCCAGGCATCATTCAGCCCGCCTCCGGTCCGCTGATGATCCACATCTTTGCCGTTTTTTAGATTAGCCGTGAGATAGACAAGGCACGACTACCAACATTGCGGTGCCCCCCCCAACACATATTTTTGGCTTCAAAGCGTCTCTTCAGAAACCTGCAGGTGAAGGCATGCACGCACTGTCCACTCTTTATACTGTCAGTGGTAAAAAGAGACAAACGGAGAACAATTTAACCGCGTAAAAAACACCACAAACTGCAGAAGGATGAATGGCAATAAGAATAACCTTACTGAATGACCAAAAGACCAAGCATCGACTCTAGCTATTGCTCAACAGCTGTTCTAGAGGGTCTCATTATGTTCTATGGAAAGCCTGAAGTGCTGCTCTGGGAATGAAACCTCAGGTTTTTGCTGTGGTGAGCAGAAATGTTGCCCCTGTGCCACCAGGGCACACATTCATAACCATATTTCTCTTTAAAATATCCTACAACATTGAGATGTAGAGTACGGGAACTACTTTTTGGTTCCACAGGGGGTGAATGTTTGAACCTGTGTGTAGAGTCACTTTAAAGGATGACAGCTTGACCCCATTATTGATCACATTTATCACCTAATATCCTGTCACTCATCGGCCTTTTCCACCCTTGAAATTTCGGTGGCTGTAAAGTGGTTTTTAAAAAATTAGGGGATTTGGTGAATTGTGCTGGAGTAAGCTTTTCTTCCCTAACTTCATTAAGTTGTAACTGCTCGTGACACATGCCAATTTACAGTAGCAGCAGATTATCCTGAAAATCCCATTAGATATGCCCATGGCTGCTTCTGTAGCTTTTCTGCTGCCTCTGGTTCAGTGTAGCCAAGTCCTGCAAGCAGCTCAAGCTAAAATTGATTAGTCAGTGTTTTACAGGAGTATTGCCTTGTGTTGAGCAACCAATTGCACAACATCTTCGTGCTATTTAAATGTGGTTTTCATGTTTTTCACACATGTGAATACAGAATGCTGAGTAATGTGTGTTCCACTGCGGTGACTTCTGCATGCGAGCACATCAATGCGAGTTCTTACTTCGATAGATTTTCTGTATTTATGTAGATTTTGAACTTATAAAGTTTATTTTGATAGCTGTAACTCACTTTGCAAACGGCATAGTGGTGCAGTGGTTAGCACTGTTGCCTCCCAAGAGTTCCTGGTACAAACCGCTCCCCAGGTTAGAGACCCCGGGTCTTTCTGTGTGGAGTTTGCATGTTCTCCCCATGTCTACGTGGGTTCTCTCCAGGCACTACGGCTTCCTCTAAAAGTCCAAAGACATGCAGGTTAATTGGTGACTTTAAATTAGGTGTGAGTAGTAGTTGTCTCTATGTGTCAGCCCTGTGAACTGGCGACCTGTCCAGGGTGTACTCAACCTCTCGCCCAATGTCAGCTAGGTTCGGCTCCAGCCCCCTAAGACCCCGATAAAGATAAGCGGTTATGGAAGAGGGGATTTAAAAGGTCACTACCAACTTATATTAGGCTGTTACTATTGGAAAAACTACACCTAGTCATCAATAATGCCAGCTTGGCCCCATTCCTCTAATCTTGTGAGGAGTAAACCTTCATGCTTTCACAAAAGCATGTGCAGAGAGAGTGTGGAGATGGTTGAGAAAGTCTGTTTTAGCTGATGCCGTGAAGTTGCGTCCCCTCCTGAGATTTCAGTGCTACCGTAAGACTTGACTCAGTTCCCTGAGACAGCAGAGAGGAGGCTTACACCAGGATAAAACACAAACCCTCAGCTCGTGGCTCCTTATTGTCTTTTGGTTTGCCGGGATCATCGTGTGACGTTGGTTTCTTGGCATTCCACATCACGTAAAGACCTAAGACATCTCGCTGTCTCTACTGTCACATGAATAGAAGCACTTTAGAGAGCGGCTACTTGTTAAAAAAATCCACAGAGGTCGGGTTCGACAGACGTGCAGCTAATCAGGAACTGCATTTCTGGTCTTTGACACATGATTTGATCCTTGTCTGGTTACACTGAGAGTTCTTACTTCAAAAATCAATATGCCGTGTTTGGGGAGTTTCATCATACAAACGCTCTCCTGTCTTTAGTTGAATTAGGGCCTGCTGAGTGTTTTTCATCACAGCTTCAACTTAACTGAACAACAGCAACGACTGATACTCAATGATAATTCAAGTGCTTCTTGTAATGAGTCAAAATTACAGATAGAAAGCTGTCATATAAGATGGAGGTGTTTAAAAGATGTAGAGCAAACACTGCAGAGCAACAATAACTATTGATTCTGAGACCCCCCCGTATATTTTGACCCAGTTACATTACATCCACTGCACGGTGCAGGATTCTGTGTTATTTGTCATTTATTTACCTGTGCAGGCAGGAAGACATTTCATTTAGATTTGATGCAATTTGTGACCCTGATGTCTTGTTTTATGGTGCATACTTTTATTTGGAGTCTTGGTGATAAAAAATGGGATGTGATGACTTTAAACTTTAAAGCGAGATATCAATAAATGCAACAGTGTATACTGTATTTATTTTATTTTTTTTAAATAAAGCATTTCATGATTTTGTTTTAAACATTAAATGTCCAAAAGCTCTTTTCCAAGAAAAATCCACAACGAAAATACGGTGAATTTTCTTTTCTTAAAAATGCTCGAAATGACATTTGTTCAAATGAAAAAAGAACAAAAAGAACTCAGCAACCATTTCCCTATTTTTTTTCTTGTCCGTCTTTGTCTGTTAGTTCCTCTGAGCGGCAAGAGAAGAGGAAACTGAGCATGGGGAAGTGATAAGATAATAATCAAGGTGTTAACACCGATACACCGAGGACTTTTGCATTGTCACTGTCAAACACACACACACACACACACACACAGCACCCATAGTACTTGACGAGCTGCCTCAGGCCTTTTAGATTTTCTCACACTAACATCTGAGAGGATTACGAGAGCAAATACTTTTCATACAGGCATGAGTGAAGTATTCTGACAGTCATGGTGATGGTGAAGACGACTGTGACAAGCAGGCAAAATACCAAAAAAAAAAAGGAACCAGATAAATGTTTCTGTCATTAATGGTAATCAACAATGTCTATGGTACCCTGCTATGACTTTGCAGACACTCATCTATTGTGCTGTAAACAACAAGATAATACTAATTCCCTGTTTCTTTATTCTAGCACCACTAATAACAGATTTTCTCTGCTCAAGAGGGAAAAAAGTATCAATACTGATGTATAAAATTTGTTTCTGCATCACACCCAAAAGATGAAGATGACCATAGACTTATAATTCATTTTAAACTTTAATGATGATGATATGATATCCTCTTAATCAGGTCCAGGAAACATTTAACAAGCGTTTTCCTCTTCTTTGTCTGGTTATATTATCTTAACACAAAAATGAATGTCTCTTAATGCATGTCGTTATGTGCTGGAACTGAAGCCATTGCCCCTCCATTGTGGACACTTCCGCTACGTGACATGACAACCCAGCAGTCCTCTCTTGGAGCACCTGGGGCCGACACTCCCAGTCACTATAAAAGCTGCCGTGTGTTTGTGAGACTCTCCGTGTAGGTTTTGGTTCCTTTATGTCTCCCACCGACACCTACACGGCATGCTTCCCACACATCCGCTCACTTACACCACTGATTTCACTGCCATTCACATTTATTTTGCAATCACTACCTTAACATGGTGGTGGGGTATGTGTCTCTTTGATACGGGGAGGCAATATCCCCCAGTACGGTCCCCCGATTAGACTAAATGTGATTCCCATAACCCTCATGAATCAGACTACAATGAGATGGAGCACCTTGCCCGGATTAGGAAAACTGGGACCTCCTCATGGAGCCAGACCTGGGAAGGGAACTGGCTGGCGAGCATCTGGTGGCCGGGCATTAGTCCACAGGGCTCAGCCGGTCACAGCGCAAAAAACTGACTAGCCCTAGGGAAATGGAATTTAAGTTATGTTTTTGTAAATAATAATTTAAGCACATCTTTATTGTTTCTCTGTTATTTGCCATGGCCCTTCAGGCCGGTCATGACACCTTCCTTAGTCAATTTTCCTTTTGATACTGCTCACAGGAACCTCCACGCAGGAAGCAGTGAAAGATGTTTACATATCAAGTGATATAAATCAACATTTAATTTCTAAATAAAGAGAACACTGTTGAAGAAATGTTGGAGAAAATGATGTGGCATCAGTGCAACAGGATGTTTTGCTCAGGTTTAGGATGCGTTTCCCACCATCTAATATTTATCTAATAATACTAACATTTAGTATTTTATTAATTAATTCTACAGTCTAGAAAATATCAGAATATAGTGAAAATACCCATTAAAGCCCAAGATAACCTCGTTGTATTGTTTGTTTTGTCTGACAGTTGGAGCAAAAAATAAATATTTGAACTACAATGATACAAAAAAGAAAAGAAAACAATAAATCCTCAAAATTAAGATGTCAGCTGACTTCTTTTTTAATGAGTCTGAATTTATGTAACCACACATTCACTTGAGCTCAACTGAAACCTGAAACCTGAGGAAGTGAAGAGAGGAATGAGCTGACCTTAGTTTGGAGGTTGATATTAGAAATATTTAAATTAAGTAATGTCCTAATATTCCACCATTGCTTCATAATTCAGTCCCCCATATACTGTTTAAAGAGGTGGAGTCCTTCCTTTACTGTATAAAGAGGTGTAGCACAGATCCTTACATCACCTGTACAACTTTCACTGCTTTGACTGAGATCACAACCTTTGACTGTGAATCAGTGGGAAGGTAAGAACTACACTCAAATTTGAATTTACCGAATAAGACAAAGTAACTAAACTATATAATTTATAGAATAAAAACACAATTGTTAAATTTGATTTTCTTTTTTTAGGATGAAGTGTACTGCGGTCTTTCTTGTGTTGTCCATGGTCGTTCTCATGGCTGAACCCGGAGAATGTATTTGGGGACTGCTCATCAATGGAGCCATGCAGGGTACAGCTATGGAAAATATTTTCACACAACTAGTAAAACACAACTTTTCTTCCTTTGACTGTTGTGAAAAATGTTGATCTCAAATTAATGTAACATTTGAATACATGACTGAAAGCATGCTTAACATTATGCATAAAACCTAATGTCTGAATATTTTGATACTAAATGTATAACTTCACTGACTGGTCTGTGCAACAACTACAGTTATTGTAACAGTGTTGAAGAGTTTGGATTTAATGTAATCATTTTCTTCTGTTGTCTGTTTTATTTAGCTGGCAAGATGATCCATAGCTAAGGACTTGTGCTGCATGTGTTACATTTGCATTTTAGCTGAAAGGGAAATATTCAAGGTACCGTGCAACAAGGACATGTTAGTGCAGCAATAAGTACTACTTGCATAGAACCAAGTGACAGTTCTAGTGTTTGAGAGGAGGTACAGGAGGTTTTTGAAGGTAGAGAGGGACGCCCCTGATCTGGTAGGAACTGGTAGGACGTTCCACCAACGGGGAACAACAGATGAGAAAAGTTTACTCTAACTGGGTGTTAAAATAATCAAGACACAATATGACCATAGCCTGTATTAGGAGTTGGGTAGAATATTGAGTCAGGGGACGCCTGAGTTTTCTGATGTTGTAGAACTTAGAACTTCAGATCTATTTCAAAAACAACAAAAACACTACTATTGTTCCTCCATTCACCAGGCTTATCAAAAGGCGCCGTGGGATGGAGGATCAGCTCGAGCAGCTTGACAAACGTTCACTTTCTTACAAGCCAGAGGGACCTCAATGGCAGGGCTGAAGAGGCCAGTCTGAAGACAAGGTTCTCGTTCTTCATCATAAGAAAGAAATGTCTCTATGTGTCCACCACTTCATGATTTTATATCAATTGTTCAGAATAAATTATACCAAAACATGTTTGTCTCAAAAAATAACTCTTGACTCATTAAGTACACAAGTAAGTCACATGCACCTGAAGGTGTACTGTTCACAACTCCTCCAACTTCTACATCTCGGGGGTATAAAGCTTAAAATATTGATAAAATATCCTGAAAACTGTAAACCCTGTACTATGCAACTCAACAGTCTCTTGAGAGTGTTGAAGAATGGACCTGTGAAAACACCAAGCCAGGAAACTCCTGACAGCATAGCTGCTAAATGAACTCGTCTTCCTCGCATTCGAAAACACTACTGGCCTCCTGATGCCAAGTACAAGACAGGTACAAGGCCTACAAGGCAGATACAGTGAGGTACAACATATCATAATTCAATAATGTATGCAACAGTATATTGTCATATAGGTAGAGGTCATAATTTGAAAAGAAGTCACCATAACAATGCAATACTTTCACAATTACAAAATAATTTCATTTAATTACTAAACATACTCTATTTGGAACAACCTTGAATCAAGTCTGAGAAACAAAACCTGTTTCCTCTTTCTTGTGTGAAGAGGTCCCTTCTGCTTTGTGTTTGTGGGTTTGACTCAGACGTTAACCTCTGTGGCTTTGAAGTAAGCCCCAATGTGGAAGTGCCAAAAACTGGCTACAGAACAAGTCAATCTCCATAAGCCCCCATGTTAGAATGTCCAACTTCACAGCAGAAATAACACATTCATATTATATTTAGGTTTGAAATTATAGATAATTCACAGTGCGGCCTTCGACTGACACTTATCTGAACACCCAGGTGACATTTTGCCTGCCTCAGGTCCGTCAAAAGGCAGAATTGCCAACATGGTGATGCACACGCCATCCATTCTTTGGGGAGTATGGGGAGGGAGTATGTTTGGTGTTCTTTTCTTATTTTTAACATACTGATTATGCATAAGTACCTCTTAAATCTCCACTTCCAAAAACTTGAACTATCCCTTCAAGTAGCTTTAGCTGCTAACAGTTGCAAAAATGGTTATTTCAATTCATTGCCGTTCTTTTTTATTACTGTTGTTGTTTTTGCGTAGACCCCAGGAAGACTGACGACCACTTTTATGGAAGCTAATAGGAATCCAAATAAAGAAAAAGAATCAGCAGTCACTGAGATTTTGAATCATTGTTAAACCACTGCCCCTCCATCATGGACACTTCAGCTAATGACAGCCCAGATCAGCAGTCCTTTCTTGGAGCACCTGGGACCGAATGCTGCCGCCTTTTTAAAACTCTCTCCATGTTTTTTGGTTCTTTTATCAGGTCTCCCACCAACACATACACTTTCCACACATCCACTCACTTACACCACTGACTGCCATCCACACCTGCTTTGCAATCGCTACCTTAACGTGTTGTTTGGGTTTGTGTTTCTGTGATCCTGGAATAGCCAAATATATATATATATATAGGTTGACGTTGCCAACCTGTATTCATGGGCGTGAGAATAGTTTCAATGAAATGACCTTGGAATCTTTACAGACAGGATTATACATGTTTGTATTTTGTCTCAATTTACAGCTTTTGACATTTATCTGTAGAAAATATATTAAATATATTTTTCTGGGCTTGTTGTAGAAAAGCTCCAGAGCTCAGCAGTGGGGCGGCCATTGATGCTCACATGCATGTAAGTGGCCAGATGCTCTCCCTGTAGTCTGTTCTCAGGTCAGTCTTATAGAAATACAACAGATACAAACAGTACTTGTGGAAATCATGAGGGTGAGGCCAGAAATAAATTAATAATGAGTTTTATTAAAATTCTCCGTCCTCTTTTACCGCTTCACCGTCACTTTTTCTGCCCGCTCACTTGTTGCACACTGCCATACGGAGCTACGCTACTCTACGTTACGCTAACGTTACGCTACCTACGCTACTCGCTGCTGTAACGCACAGACCGTGTATAAACCTGGACGTTACCTTTTACGTAGGATTTGCTGCACTAGGTTAATGATTCAAAACAAGTCCAAAATAACATCGTGGGTTGTTGTGCTCACAAAGTGCAATGAGTAAAAATCATTAGTAGCGCATTGATATTAATTAAATTTCAGCAGCGGCGCTCGTAATCTAGCAGCGCCGCTGCTGAATGAATATAGGGGAAACACTGTGTGTATATATGTATAATTATATTTCATTGTTTTATTTATTTATTTTTAGGATGAACTGTACTGCGGTCTTTCTTGTGTTGTTCATGGTCGTTCTCATGGCTGAACCTGGAGAATGTATTTGGGGACTGATCGCCCATGGAGTCGCGCATGGTACAGCTCTAGAAAATGTTTTCACACAACTAGAAATACACTTACGTACAGTTCAGTCTGTTCATGTATTTATTAGGTTTTGTGCATACTATTTAAAAGTATGCATTTTTTTTCTCTGCAGATTGGTCTGTACAACAAATTAAGTTATTATTATTATAGTAGTGTTACTGTTCTTTGTAATGTGTTATATATAAATATATATAAGATATAAAGAGTTCAGATTTAATGTAATGGTTTTCTTCTCGTCTGTTTTATTTAGTTGGCAAGTTGATCCGTGGGTAAGGACTTGTGCTACTACTATTTATTATTCATGACTAAACTTACTAACTTAAGATCTATTTCTCATGTGTTATAACCAATTTTTCAGAATAAATTTGCATCTTAAAACATCAAAGCGTGTTTGTACAGTATTGTCTTATTTGAAAATATAATTATGAAAACATTTTTTGGTTAAGCACACAGCTAAGTCACATGCACCTGTAGGTGTACTATTGACAGCTCATCCAACTTCTACATCTCGGGGGTCTGTTAAGCTTCAAATATTCGTAAAATATCCTGAAAACTTTAAACCCTGTATGATAAAAAGTGGACCTGTGAAAACACCAAGCCAGGAAACTCCTGACAGCATAGCTGCTAAATGAACTCGTCTTCCTGCACAGTCGCATTCGAAAACACTACTGGCCTCCTGATGCCAAGTACAAGACAGGTACGAGGCCTACGAGGCAGATACAGTGAGGTGCAACATATCATAATTAAATAATCTATGCAAGAAAGATAAAACATTTTGGCTGACTCATTTTCCTTCTACACAGAAGAAACAAGTTATTCATGTCACAGACCCAGTGGCAGTGAAGTGCTGTATAAACTGAAGCTACACTGAAAACTTGAACATGAGGAAGTGATGTTCATGTGGTCTTCACTTGTGGTCTTCACTGTTTGAAGAGGTGGAGTCCTTCATATACTATATAAGAGGTGGCTACCAGTACATCTTTTACTTCTACACTCTACAGTCTACAGACTGTCCATCAGTGGGAAGGTAAGAACTATATACAAACAAAACAAAAAACTAAATTTATAACAAATTTATATTTCATTGTTTTATTTATTTATTTTAGGATGAAGTTTACTGCGGTCTTTCTTGTGTTGTTCATGGTCGTTCTCATGGCTGAACCTGGAGAATGTATTTGGGGACTGATCGCCCATGGAGTCGCGCATGGTACAGCTATAGAAAATGTTTTCACACAAATAGAAAAACACTTACGTACAGTTCAGTCAGTTTATGCATTTATTCATTTTTGTGCATACTATTTAAAAGTATGCACAAAGTCTCTCAGATACAATGTATTTTTTTTCTCTGCAGATTGGTCTGTACAACAAATTAAGTTATTATTATTATAGTAGTGTTACTGTTCTTTGTAATGTGTTATATATAAATATATATAAGATATAAAGAGTTCAGATTTAATGTAATGGTTTTCTTCTCATCTGTTTTATTTAGTTGGCTCAATGATCCATGGGTAAGGACTTGTGCTACTACTATTTATTATTTATGACTAAACTTACTAACTTAAGATCTATTTCTCATGTGTTACAATACGAATACATACACGATTATCCTTCTCTCCATCCAACAGGCTTATCCATAACCACGGGGCAGAGGAGCAGCAGGAGCAGCTCGACAAACGTTCACTTTCTTATGACCCTCCGAAGAAGCTTCAATGGCGAGACTGAAGAGGAAGCCACCTTAGAAAGAAATGTGTCTATGAACTGGTGCAAACACAAAATATATACGACTTAATGTCAGTTGTTCAGAATAAATTTGGATCTTAGCACATCAAAATGTGTCTGAGTTGTCTTATTTAAAAATGTAATTACGAAAAACTGTCTCTGCCCTGCACTATGCAACTCAACAGTCTCTTGAGAGTGTTGAAGTTTTTTTTTTTTGGCCTTTTTTTTTAGGTTTATTGTATAGAGACAGCTGAAGAGTGATAGGAAATGTGGGGAGAGAGAGGTAGGGGAATGACATGCGGGAAAGAGCCACAGGTCGGATTCGAATGGTCGGATCTCTACCGACTGAGCTAAACAACACCCCAGAGTGTGGACCTGTGAAAACACCAAGCCAGGAAACCCCTGACAGCATAGCTGCTAAATGAACTCGTCTTCCTGCACAGTCGCATTCGAAAACACTACTCCTGGCCTCCTGATGCCAAGTATAAGAAAAGGTACGAGGCCTACAAGGCAGATACAGTGAGGTACAACATATCATAATTCAACAATGTATGCAAGAAAGATAAAACATTTTGGCTGACTCATTTTCCTTCTACACAGAAGAAACAAGTTATTCATGTCACAGACCCAGTGGCAGTGAAGTGCTGTATACACTGGGGTATTAGTGCCGAGGCTTATTGAAGAATCTACATGAACAACATAAAACTATAAAAACATATATCTATACAACTCAAAGTAAAGAGAAAGATACTTAACCTGGAGAATATAAATAAATGATAAAAGAGGGATTTTTAGTATCTCACCTCTGTCTGACAAACTGTGTGTCTGTTTTGACATCCTAAATTGCAAAATACTGCACGAACAATGAGAAAGCAAATTCACGGCTATAAAAAGAGGTGTCACAGAGACCTACACCACCCTCGTCACTGCTCATCTCACTTTGACTTCCACCCTCATTCAGCAAACAAAGAAACTCAAGTCTAACGTGGTTGCTTCTCGTTTTCAGGATGAAGTGCATCACACTCTTTCTCGTGTTGTCGATGGTGGTCCTCATGGCTGAACCTGGGGACGCCTTTATTCACCACATCTTCAACGGAATTGCCCACGGTAACCAATCCTAGAATATATTGGCATTTTTCATGGCTAATGTTTTGACATGAGGTAGTTGCAAATGCATAAAAACATTACTTTTAGGTGCAAACACAAATCTTTCCGTCATGCTGAATATTGACATCTTAAGATTCTTAGATTAGTTTAGTATTCTTTAATTATCTATGATCGTTTTCATCAACACTATGATTTTTCTAATACTACACTGTATTTTTAAAGGAGTATTGCACAGCTGTTTGTGTTATGACAAAGAAAACTGAATGCATTTTAGAGTTTTAACTCTGTTTCTAACGTATAATTATTATGTATGCGTATGCACAATAACTAAATTCATGTTCATGAGGCTTTACAATGTCTTACTACAAATATTAATGTCATAATCGTGTTTCCGATTGGATATAATTATTTTCTAATGTTTGTTTTATTTTCCATCTTCTGTTTTATTTAGTCGGCAAGACCATCCATGGGTAAGGACCTGTTCTCGACAGTTCTTGTAAAATATTCTTGTTGTGTGTTGTAATGTTCTGGAGCTGATCACTCGCGATCTTCTTTCCACCCACCAGGTGGATCAAAGGCTGGGGACAGAAAAGAGAGCAGCAAGACCAGAGGTTATACGACCGAGAGCGGGCTTTCGACTAGCCTTCCTGCATCTATGACGGTCCAACTGGTGGAGGCACTCTGAAACTCCAGTTCCTCCAACACACGAGCTGATGATCTTCTCTCAGTCAATTTGAATAAATCTGCATTGCATTAAAAAAGAATTCTGCCTTGTCTTATTTAAAGGAAATGTATGAATAAACTAGCATGGAAATTGTATGTTCTGGTCTTAACAGGCGCAAGATCTCAATCCAATTTAACACCTATGGGACATCATTGGTCTCTATTAGGTACATGGCAAGCAGGAACTATATAAAATTGTGTAGTTAAGGGGATGAATCCAAATATTAATGCAGACTTTCCAAACATGTTAAAAAAAAAAATACTTTAATAGAATCAAATAATTTCCTCTAAACTCAGTTTTCTATTAAATAAATTAGCAAAGTAAAACAATTAAGCTAGAGCACAGTCGTACAGAACACAAACATTGACTGAGGCACAGGAGACAGCACTGCTAATTATAAGTGTATTTATAAGTCTCCAAATCAATATCCAAGTCCCAGTGACAATATGCATTTTCTCTGAAATGGCTTTACAAACGAGAAGTGTGAACTCGAGTAGTTTGTGCGGACCGATACAAACATTTTAATATGACTTATGTCTCTCCCCCTGTATGTCTCTTCCTCACATTCAAGGTGCTGATTGCTGATAAATGTTCTTACACAATCGCTGTGACTTGACATCTGATAAGATTACTTTCTGCACAGTTCCCACAGTGTGATTTATCATTACTCTCTCATACGGTACTTGAACGCACCACAAACTAAAGTCTAATTTTTTCGAGCAACCTACGTTGTTAAAATAAAAAACAGTAATGTGGTAGTAGGTAGTGTCTTTGGCAATGGTCAGTCTTGAACTTCCCTCCTGGAAAAAACATTAGCCACACATTACTAATGTCTACAATGCTTTCCACTAAGTATCCAACATTATGATGTATATTTCCAGCTCTGGTTTTTGATGACAACTTATTATTCTAATATGACAGACGCTCCCAGGAGCTATAGTGAATCATTGGAAGGGTGCTCTGAGGTCTAGAGGGTTAAAACCAAGTGAATGATGTGCAGCACAATTTGTTGAAATTAAATTGGGATTGGAAAGACGCAAAATTAGCACCATCCACCAGCCAAATGCTGTCAAAATGTGCAAATGGATGGTAGATTAAAAGAACAACGGTAATCCACAAGTGGCTATTACAATTTGAACAGTAAGTACACATTTGTCCACGGGCCCTCACTACCACTTTCCCTGGGTGTCTCTTCCTCACTTTGGGGTGTTGTGTGTCAAACCTTCAAGGTGCTGATTGCTGATAAATGTTCTTACACAATCACTGTGACTAACCATCTGATAAGATGACTTGTTGGACGCTACCCTCAGTCAAACTTCTGCGATAGACTATTGCCACGCACCACGAGCACCCAAAGTACACCCAAGTATGTAACGCTTTACGGCGCACATCCTCCAGCTGTTTCACTTATTTTTAAGAATCCCAGTGCTTAACATGAACAGTTTTTGGCAAATACATTTTTTTATAAATAAATATAACTTTATAATTTAGCTTGGGTACTTGAAGGTGATAGGCATTCTAACCTATTCCTCTGTGACTGAACATATCCTGGATTAAAGGCGATAAAAAAACACAGTGTCATCTGCCCACAGGGGTTGACATTGCACAATACAATGATGAAGATAATTCTGGTGAGTTCTTTCTTAACACTCTGGGTATAAACCGCCTATAAAAGATTATAGGCGTCACAACTGACTTCACATCACCTGAAGATCTCTCAGCACCTCACTTCGGTCTCTTTACCAGTCTTCTGGCTCTGACTATCAGTCTGTGGACAGGTAGAAAGCTCATATTTATTTCTTCATTTTACTTTATTACATGTAAAGTCTTTAGGATATGCGATGTGAATTTGTACTAAATATGTATTATGACTTGTAACCCCGGTATACTGTTGTTTTTTAATGGAACATGATGTGTTTTGTTTCCAGGATGAAGTGTGTTATGATCTTGCTGGTGTTGACGCTGGTCGTCCTCATGGTGGAACCCGGGGAGTGTCTTTTTGGAAGATTAAAAGCCATGATAGAGGGTGCCAAACAAGCCTATAAGGGTAAATTACACTAAGACTGCTCATTTGTCTGTTCAGTGCTTTGCTCCGTTAACGTTAGTCTCTGGGTCTGATTGCTTCAAACAACATCACCACCACCTGAAGACAAAAGACTTTTACAGAACTGTACGGGTGCTCCACTGTGCTCTACGAGAAATGATATCTAAAACTAGACTCACATGTCAGTCTGAGAGATTGTTGTCAGTCTCAAGACCAATCCAAAGCCAGGAAGATGCTTCATATTGGGGTGGTGACATGCAGAAGTGGAGGAGAATTGGGTATCTTTGAAATAATCACAAGGGTGTAGGTTTGTTAGCGGCAGTACTCTTCTCTATTCAAGCACCAGACAGTTGGGAGGTGGTTAGATCTCCGATCGCCTGGGGCTGGGTGTCATTTTAGTGAATATTTTTTTAAATTTACTAAACGAATAACAAAGTATTAGGTGTATCATGCACGGTAACTTTGCTTGTTTTAATAATTGTAGGTTCTGTGTTGGTCTTAATCGCAGCAAATCACTGTGGTAGTTTTTATTGGTGTCCAGTTATTAGATTTAAACCAGATTTTGACTTGGACATTGAAGCATGACTACACAACACTGATTTTGGCTTCCTTACATTGGCCCATGCTGTAATTTCTCGGATGCGTCTTTCTTGGTTGTTCATTGGTCCAGTTATATACATAAAGGTGACAGAGCCTTTGCAGTCAAGACTCTGAGACTATAGAATGACCTGCACTTTGTCACTGTGTTTTGAAAGGTGCTATATAAATAAAGTTTATTGTTATTATCATTAATAGATAAGAAGTGGTTTGCATTGTTATATACAGTATGCTTTTGGTGGTAGCTGTGTGCTGAACAATCTCACGAGGACTTTCTAGTAATTGTGACTATGGAGTGTTACAAACATGCCTGAATAATGTTAAATAGAGCCTCATTAATATACAAATTACTTCATACATCATCAAATAATGTTATTGTGTATTGTGTGCGGTAATTTCATTTCTTTGTCTTTTTAGATTACAAATATCAGAAGGACATGAAAAAGATGGCTAAAAGGTATGGACAATAAATGGTGTTGATATCAAACAAGACAAATATGCGTAAAAAAAAAACAAACAAACTTGAATCTCAAAAAAAATCTGTATTTTGATTCCTTCCTCCACGTAGGTATGGAGCTGACTGGCAGCAGCAGCTCCAGCAGCAGCAGCAGCAGCAGCCACAGCAGCAGCCACAGCCAGGGCCGGAGGGCGGCGCCAGTGCACAGCCTGAAGGAGACGCTCCAGCCATTTTGATTTTCGATCGCTAATTTTCTTCACACAGAAGTCACGCAGTTTTTTTTTTAGCTACATAGTTTGGGAGAGAGCGCATCACTCCTCGCATTATGTAGCGTTGTGCTTTACAATGCAGGAAACAAATGATAATCAAACATGTAATGTCAGACAATATCAGGTTCATGGCTTGCTACTGCAAACTGTCTGAATTAATAAAATTGCAACACGAACAGTCAAACTCTGCTTGTCGTGATTACTCAAGTGAATATAAGGGACACACCCATGGGATCTTCACATGGATCAGGTACGAGACATGATGTAACAGATCCATATTAAATACAGTTTGTCTGTCAGTGTCATTTGAACATGAGGCTTTACAATGTCTTACTACAAATATTAATGTCATAATCGTGTTTCCGATTGGATATAATTATTTTCTAATGTTTGTTTTATTTTCCATCTTCTGTTTTATTTAGTCGGCAGGACCATCCATGGGTAAGGACCTGTTCTCAACAATTCTTGTAAAATATTCTTGTTGTGTGTTGTAATGTTCTGGAGCTGATCTCTCGCGATCTTCTTTCCACCCACCAGGATGATCAAAGGCTGGGGACAGAAAAGAGAGCAGCAAGACCAGAGGTTATACGACCGAGAGCGGGCTTTCGACTAGCCTTCCTGCATCTATGACGGTCCAACTGGTGGAGGCACTCTGAAACTCCAGTTCCTCCAACACACGAGCTGATGATCTTCTCTCAGTCAATTTGAATAAATCTGCATTGCATTAAAAAAAAATTCTGCCTTGTCTTATTTAAAGGAAATGTATGAATAAACTAGCATGGAAATTGTATGTTCTGGTCTTAACAGGCGCAAGATCTCAATCCAATTTAACACCTATGGGACATCATTGGTCTCTATTAGGTACATGGCAAGCAGGAACTATATAAAATTGTGTAGTTAAGGAGATGAATCCAAATATTAATGCAGACTCTCCAAACATGTTTAAAAAAAAAATGCTTTAATAGAATCAAATAATTTCCTCTAAACTCAGTTTTCTATTAAATAATTTAGCAAAGTAAAACAATTAAGCTAGAGCACAGTCGTAAAGGTGTTCAACAGTCCAGACCAAAGTAGCGTCATGACTATTGGCAATATAAAATGGAAAAAAAAATAAATAAATCACCTACAGGTTTCTGAGGAGCCGTTGTTAAGCTTAGTGTGTGATGGCTCTGGTTGTTGCCATCTTGGCAGTCTTGCCTCTTTTCAGACATTTTAACATGGGGGCTAATGGAGATTAACTCGTTCTACAGAAGTGGCTGTTCAAGGAACTGCACATCACAACCATAGAGATTGCTGCTTGGTCATGACATTATTTGAATACAAAGTGCGTCCAAAAGCAAACACAAGTATTTAGTCCCTGCTGTTTATTTTTAGTGAAGTTATACTCAGGGAATAGGTTATACTTGGGAAATGTGTCCTCTGCACTTGAACTACCCTGTTTATGGGGCATTTGGAAGCCACGGTGTGGTGGCTGTCTGGGGACCAACAGCTCCAGCTCTGAGGCCAGTGCCTTGATTAAGGGCAACGGCAGGTAAATACCTTTGAGAAAACCGGAGCATCCTGAGGAAACTCATGTGAAACTCGGTAAGCGCTCCAGTTGGTCATGGTGGGTTTAAACTCAGGCCAAAAGCATGTTTTTTTAACCTACATATGAAGAGTGTGTTTTTAAAACAGTAAGTGATGATGTTCATCTTGGAAACTGTGCAGATGAATATTGCTCTATGATCTGATAAATACAAAACAATATTAATATGAGTATTGTTTACAGCTCACAGTCGGGATGAGAAGGCTAATTTCCAACAAACAAGGACATTTCTACAGAACACAAACATTAACTGAGGCACAGGAGACAGCACTGCTAATTATAAGTGTAATTATAACTCTCTAAGTCAATATCCAAGTCCCAGTGACAATACGCATTTTCTCTGAAATGGCTTTACAAACGAGAAGTGTGAACTCGAGTAGTTTGTGCGGACCGATACAAACATTTTAATATGACTTATAATATGACCAGTACTTCCTTGCGATATAGTGAAATATAGAATGGGTGTTCTGGAGTCAAGAGGGTTAATTTTATCTTTGTAAACATTTTGCTGGAAAAGCCAAGTGCATGAATGTGAAATTGTTTTTATCCAAGACACAAAATTGGCACCATCCATCAGCCAAAAGCTGATAAAATGTGCAAATGGATGGTAGATTTGCTTCACTCTGCAGCCGAAAGAACAATGGTGATCTATGAGAGGCTGGTAAAAATTTGAAGTTGAAGTAAATTTTGCACACTGTCTGTATCCTTTTTAGGCTTGATTCTGATCCAAATGAGCTGTACTGTGGGTGTAAGTGAGTCCTCACTACCTCTCCCCCTGGATGTCTCTTCCTCACATTCAAGGTGCTGATTGCTGATAAATGTTCTTACACAATCGCTGTGACTTGACATCTGATAAGATTTCTTTCTGCACAGTTCCCACAGTCAAACTAGCAAGAGACAGACTATTGCCATGTATTTATTATAAGTGGTTTCATTGTGGGATAGTGGGTGATGTTGATAGTCCATGGGACCCACAGTTGGTCATTTCAGTTCCCAATAAAATTTGTGTTTTTTGGATACAATTTTGGTTATATATGTTGAAAATGTATTCGAATATAACAACACAATTAGCCTTGAACAAACAAACAGTTAAATTACTTCTATTTATAGATAAGTCAATATCCAAGTCCCAGTGACAATACGCCAAAAAAAAAAAAACCCAATTTATAAAGGTTGAGTGCGATTTATCATTACTCTCCCATACGGTACTTGAACGCACCACAAACTAAAGTCTCATTTTTTCGAGCAACCTACGTTGTTAAAATAAAAAACAGTAATGTGGTAGTAGGTAGTGTCTTTGGCAATGGTCAGTCTTGAACTTCCCTCCTGGAAAAAACATTAGCCACACATTACTAATGTCTACAATGCTTTCCACTAAGTATCCAACATTATGATGTATATTTCCAGCTCTGGTTATTGATGACAACTTATTATTTTAATATGACAGATGCTCCCAGGAGCTATAGTGAATCATTGGAGGGGTGCTCTGAGGTCTAGAGGGTTAACTCTCTCTAAACATTTTGCTGGACAACCAAGTGAATGACGTGCAGCACAATTTGTTGAAATTAAATTGGGATTGGAAAGACACAAAATTAGCACCATCCACCAGCCAAATGCTGTCAAAATGTGCAAATGGATGGTAGATTTGCTTCACTCAGCAGCCAAAAGAACAACGGTAATCTACAAGTGGCTGGTAAAATTTGAACAGTAAGTACACATTTGTCCACGGGCCCTCACTACCACTTTCCCTGAGTGTCTCTTCCTCACTTTGGGCTGTTGTGTGTCAAACCTTCAAGGTGCTGATTGCTGATAAATGTTCTTACACAATCACTGTGACTTGCCATCTGATAAGATGACTTGTTGGACAGAATCCCAGTGCTTAACAATAAACAGTTTTTGGCAAATACATTTTTTTATAAATAAATATGACTTAATAATTTAGCTTGGACACTTGAAGGTGATAGGCATTCTAACCTATTCCTCTGTGACCGAACATATCCTGGATTAAAGGCGATAAAAAAACACAGTGTCATCTGCCAACAGGGGTTCACATTGCACAATACAATGATGAAGATAATTCTGGTGAGTTCTTTCTTAACACTTTGGGCAACAACTGATCACTGCCTATAAAAGATTAAAGGAATTCACAACTGACTTCACATCACCTGAAGATCTCTCAGCACCTCACTTCGGTCTCTTTACCAGTCTTCTGGCTCTGACTATCAGTCTGTGGACAGGTAGAAAGCTCATATTTATTTCTTCATTTTACTTTATTACATGTAAAGTCTTTAGGATATGCGATGTGAATTTGTACTAAATATGTATTATGACTTGTAACCCCGGTATACTGTTGTTTTTGAATGGAACACAATCTGTTTTGTTTCCAGGATGAAGTGTGTTATGATCTTGCTGGTGTTGACGCTGGTCGTCCTCATGGTGGAACCCGGGGAGTGTCGTAAATCTAAAAAATCGGGAAGATTTAAAGCCATGATAGAGGGTGCCAAACAAGCCTATAAGGGTAAATTACACTAAAGCTGCTCATTTGTCTGTTCAGTGCTTTGCTCCGTTAACGTTAGTCTCTGGGTCTGATTGCTTCAAACAACATCACCACCACCTGAAGACAAAAGACTTTTACAGAACTGTATGGGTGCTCCACTGTGCTCTACGAGAAATGATATCTAAAACTAGACTCACATGTCAGTCTGAGAGATTGTTGTCAGTCTCAAGACCAATCCAAAGCCAGGAAGGTGCTTCATATTGGGGTGGTGACATGCAGAAGTGGAGGAGAATTGGGTATCTTTGAAATAATCACAAGGGTGTAGGTTTGTTAGCGGCAGTACTCTTCTCTATTCAAGCACCAGACAGTTGGGAGGTGGTTAGATCTCCGATCGCCTGGGGCTGGGTGTCATTTTAGTGAATATTTTTTAAATTTACTAAACGAATAACAAAGTATTAGGTGTATCATGCACGGTAACTTTGCTTGTTTTAATCATTGTAGGTTCCATGTTGGTCCTAATGGCAGTTAATCACTGTGGTAGTTTTTATTGGTGTCCAGTTATTAGATTTAAACCAGATTTTGACTTGGACATTGAAGCATGACTACACAACACTGATTTTGGCTTCCTTACATTGGCCCATGCTGTAATTTCTCGGATGCGTCTTTCTTGGTTGTTCATTGGTCCAGTTATATACATAAAGGTGACAGAGCCTTTGCAGTCAAGACTCTGAGACTATAGAATGACCTGCACTTTGTCACTGTGTTTTGAAAGGTGCTATATAAATAAAGTTTATTGTTATTATCATTAATAGATAAGAAGTGGTTTGCATTGTTATATACAGTATGCTTTTGGTGGTAGCTGTGTGCTGAACAATCTCACGAGGACTTTCTAGTAATTGTGACTATGGAGTGTTACAAACATGCCTGAATAATGTTAAATAGAGCCTCATTAATATACAAATTACTTCATACAGCATCAAATAATGTTATTGTGTATTGTGTGCGGTAATTTCATTTCTTTGTCTTTTTAGATTACAAATATCAGAAGGACATGAAAAAGATGGCTAAAAGGTATGGACAATAAATGGTTGATATCAAACAAGACAAATATGCGTAAAAAAACAAAAACAAACTTGAATTGCAAAAAAAATCTGTATTTTAATTCCTTCCCCCACGTAGGTATGGAGCTGACTGGCAGCAGCAGCAGCAGCAGCAGCAGCAGCAGCCACAGCCGCAGCCAGGGCCGGAGGGCGACGCCAGCGCACAGCCTGAAGGAGACGCTCCAGCCTTTTTGATTTTCGATCGCTAATTTTCTTCACACAGAAGTCACGCAGTTTTTTTTTAGCTACATAGTTTGGGAGAGAGCGCATCACTCCTCGCATTATGTAGCTTTGTGCTTTACAATGCAGGAAACAAATGATAATCAAACATGTAATGTCAGACAATATCAGGTTCATGGCTTGCTACTGCAAACTGTCTGAATTAATAAAATTGCAATACGAACAGTCAAACTCTGCTTGTCGTGATTACTCAAGTGAATATAAGGGACACACCCATGGGATCTTCACATGTCAGTTTGTTTGTCAGTGTCATTTGAACATTCAGTTGTCCTGTAATGAGGTTAGAGTCTGATAAGGATGTCAGTTTTTTGTGTTTTTAAGCACAGCTTTCAGGATGTGTTCCTGGATTACTCAAATATCTTTTTTCCCATTTTGCAGATAAATATAAATAAGATTCTCCTTTCTTGTACTTCATGTACTGTCATCCAAATCATGTACTGAGCAAAACTCATACTGATGACCATTTTTATACATGTATCCAACATTTGGGAATATTTTCAAGTGGATTTATGTCATAAAATTGATTAATATTGCCAACAACACAAGATATTACTATTCAAATCGATCAAAAAGTCATTATTTAAGGTCACCGTCACCAGGCAACGTAGCCTACGTAGCAGGAAATGAAGTAGCGGAGGAAGAAGACAAACCTAAAATAGAGGAAGAAGAAGTGTGTGCTAGTTCTGTCTAACTCTGTTGTGTCTTGTTATAAGTTTGAGAAGTTAAATCTAGACAAACGGCAAAAGATTAACTTTGACACAAAACGTGCAATAACTCCGAATCGAGACGGGGAGCGTGGGAGGAGCTGAGGCGGTGCTGAATGAAGCCTGGTGGCTCACACAAGCCACCTGTAATGACGCCGACCGGTCACAGTGGTCATTCTGTTAATTATGCATAACTTTAAGCCTGACTTAGTTAAACATGACATTGACTCTTTTTTTTTTAGGAACTGCAGTTTTTGGCACTTCCTCAATGGCGTCACTTCACAGCCACCGAGTTTGCCAGGTGAAAATGACATTACCTTAACACAATGTGGGTCCAAAGGCAAACACAATATTTAGTCCCCGCTGTTTGGATATTTTTAGTTAAGTTATACTCAGGGAATAGGTTATACTTGGGAAAAATCTGTACTTGAACTACCCTATTTATGGGGCATATGGAAGCCACGGTGTGGTGGCTGTCTGGGGACCAACAGCTCCAGCTCTGAGGCCAGTGCCTTGATCAAGGGCAACGGCAGGTAAATACCTTTGAGAAAACCGGAGCATCCTGAGGAAACTCATGTGGACATCAAGCGGTAAATGCTCCAGTTGGTCCTGGTGGGTTTCAAACTCAGGTCAAAAGCATGTTTTTTTAACCTACATGGTGTGTGTGTTTCTAAAACAGTAAGTGATGATGTTCATCTTGGAAACTGTGCAGATGAATATTGCTCTATGATCTGATAAATACAAAACAATATCAATATGAGTATTGTTTACAGCTCACAGTCGGGATGAGAAGGCTAATTTCCAACAAACAAGGACATTTCTACAGAACACAAACATTAACTGAGGCACAGGAGACAGCACTGCTAATTATAAGTGTAATTATAACTCTCTAAGTCAATATCCAAGTCCCAGTGACAATATGCATTTTCTCTGAAATGGCTTTACAAGCGAGAAGCGTGAACTCGAGTAGCTTTGTGCGGACCGATACATACATTTTATTGAATTTCATTCACAATTTCGACAAAACCCCAATTTATAAAGGTTAAAGTATAAGCATGAAAACCTCTTTCTGAACAACAGTACAGCTACGTGAGAAAAGAAAGCTTTTTGTACGTGTAAAAGTCACCACAACCTCGTCAGTTCTCCCTGCCGACTCTTCTGCGAACTTCCCGGAACTTCCTGGAAAACGGCATCTATCTCCGACAGTGAGAGCCATATAAGTCGCACTGTTTATTGGTTATGATTATGTGATGTGATTTTGTCACAGTGTCTACGTTGCTTTCCACTATGCACAGTGTGTCAAGATCTCCGTCACAACACAGTCTTACAACTTCCATAAACCTAATGAAACCTGGGGTAAACCTGGAGACGCTTTGTCGGCAGAGCAAGTTTTCTAATGGAAACCCACGAAAATATACATAGATATCAACATTATGATGTACTATATATCCAGCTCCAGTTCTTGATGATGACTTAAACTATCCACAATGCAAAGCTCAGGACTTTATTTTGCATGTTTTGACACACTGGGAGGGCTTATAATATGACCAGTACTTCCTTGCAATATAGTGAAATATAGAATGGGTGTTCTGGAGTCAAGAGGGTTAATTTTATCTTTGTAAACATTTTGCTGGAAAAGCCAAGTGCATGAATGTGAAATTGTTTTTATCCAAGACACAAAATTGGCACCATCCATCAGCCAAAAGCTGATAAAATGTGCAAATGGATGGTAGATTTGCTTCACTCTGCAGCCGAAAGAACAATGGTGATCTATGAGAGGCTGGTAAAAAATTTGAAGTTGAAGTAAATTTTGCACACTGTCTGTATCCTTTTTAGGCTTGATTCTGATCCAAATGAGCTGTACTGTGGGTGTAAGTGAGTCCTCACTACCTCTCCCCCTGGATGTCTCTTCCTCACATTCAAGGTGCTGATTGCTGATAAATGTTCTTACACAATCGCTGTGACTTGACATCTGATAAGATTTCTTTCTGCACAGTTCCCACAGTCAAACTAGCGAGACAGACTATTGCCATGTATTTATTATAAGTGGTTTCATTGTGGGATAGTGGGTGATGTTGATAGTCCATGGGACCCACAGTTGGTCATTTCAGTTCCCAATAAAATTTGTGTTTTTTGGATACAATTTTGGTTATATATGTTGAAAATGTATTTCGAATATAACAACACAATTAGCCTTGAACAAACAAACAGTTAAATGACTTCTATTTTACAAGTCATGCAATATTTTCACTAGATCCATTCCGGACATTTTTACAAACAAACGGCCGAGTACGTTTCCAGTTTTATCTAAATGAAAATGAGAAGATGTGCATCGTATGCATCTAATGCTCAAATCTCTACAGCTGCAGACAATATAGAAATATTTACAAATTTAAGCCTTTGTCATAACATGTCACATTATCCTGCCAACTTTAGACTACATTGTTACTACAACTAACAAATTTTCATCATTCATTTAAACTGTTTGGAGCAAACTTTTTCTCACAGCTTGAAAAATGGGACATGAAGGAAGTTGAGATTAGATCAACGCGCTGTCATTTGTGCACGAAACTTGATGTTGCAAAACGTGGGAAACATTGTCAACCTTACATGAAAACGTGCCTCAATGTTAGTGCGCAGCCAAAGGCCTTTTTTTCAGAGCAGACATTTTGACTCGCCCTGAAGCTGAAGGAGCCTTCATTAATTTTATTATTCACACCTTCGTTTGTCCTACTGTGACATGTCAAAATGTCTTCTGGGAAAAATGATCTCAGATCTCAGAGCCCAGAGATAACAATGGACATCATTAAACAGTGTGAACCTAGTGTGTAGTGTGAGCAAATATATTATTTTTTTCAAGATTAATAAATAAATAAATATAAATAAAATAAAATAAACATATTATATAAATATAAATAAATGTAATATAATAATTTACTTGGACACTTGGAGATGATAACCTGTTTCTCTGTGATCACAACATATCCTGGATCAAAGGTGTTCAAAATTCGTCTTATCATCTGGCTACAGAAGTTAATATTGCACAATACAGTGACTAATGAATAATGCAACTGGTGGTCAGTTCTTTGTTAACACTCCGCCTTTATAAAAATACAGGTACACAACTGACTTCACATCACCTGAAGATTTCTCAGCAGCTCACTTCGGTCTCTCTACCAGTCTTCTGGGTCTGACTATCAGTCTGTGGACAGGTAGAAAGCTCATATTTATTTCTGCGTTTTACTTTATTTAATGTAAAATTTTCGGGAAATGTGATGGGAATTTGTACTGAACATATATTGTAACGTGTAACCTTGGTAAACTGTTGTTTTTAAATGGAACACGACGTGTTTGGGATGTGTTTCGCTTCCAGGATGAAGTGTGTTATGATCTTTCTGGTGTTGACGCTGGTCGTCCTCATGGCCGAACCCGGGGAGTGTCTTTTTGGAAGATTAAAAGCCATGTTCCGGGGTGCCAAAAAAGGCTATAAAGGTAAATTACACTAAGATGGTTCATTTGTCAGTCTCTGCGTGGTGATGTTGTTTGAAACAATCACCCCAAATTCTCCAGCTCATTCAAAACTACTGCCAGGAAACATGATCACCTAGCACAGATTCTGGCTTCTTTACACTGGCTACTGGTTGCCTATAGAGTTGCCCAAACTGATTTGGCAGATCATTGTCCCTTCTCGCTCCTTGAGATCCTCAGATGCCTGTCTTGGTTGTTCCATGGTCCAGATTTATACACGAACGTGACAGAACCTTTGCAGTCAAGACTCAGAGACTTGGACTAACCTGTCTGAGGAGATCAGAGCTGCAAACCTTGTTTTGTCTTTTTAATGCACACTTTTTATGACAAAATTATTGTACCCTCTTTGTAGATTGATAGCTTTAGGTTCATTGTCATTATTATATAATGTGTACTACACTTAGATAACAATGTAACACGTTATTGTTTGTGTTCATTTCATTTCTTTTTCTAGACTACAGATACGACAGCGACATGAGGAAGATGGCTAGAAGGTATCGATTTATGATTAATAAATGCTGTTAATATCATTAAAAATGTAGAAATCTGCACAAACCTTGACTAAGAAACACACTCAAATCTGTATTTTAATTTCTTCCTCCAACTAGGTATGGACCTAAATGGCAGCGGCCCGGGCAAGGAGGCCAAGTGAACCCACCACCTGGAGAAAATGTGCCTGAAGAAAATGCGCCTGAAGATTCTCCAGCCTTTTTGATTTTCCAGCGCTAAATATCTGTGATTCTGTGTGTACCGCGATCTGCGAGTTCACACACAGTTTTTTTTAACTATAAAGTTTGGGGGAGGGCGCATCACTCCTCACATTATATAGACAATATCAGGTTCATGGCTTGCTACTGCAAACGGTCTGAATGAATAAACTGCAATACAAAAAGTCAAACTCTGCTCGTTGTAGTTACTCAAGTGAATATAAGGGACGCACCAATGGGACACTACTGATCTTCACATGAGACATGATGTAACAGGTCTATATTAAATACAGTTTGTTTGTCAGTGTCATTTGAACATTCAGTTGTCCTGTAATGAGGTAAGAGCCTGATAAAGGCAGCAGTCAGGATGTGTTCTTGGATTAACTAAAAGCTTTTATATATCTATAAAAATAAATAAGATTCTTCCTTTCTGGAAGCATCATGAACTGTCATCCAAATCATGTACACAGTTACACAGTTATGTACAAACAGGAACTGCCTAGAGTTAATTCTACATATTTTCATGTAAACCAACAACTCCTGCCTCGTTCCAACACCAGAGCAGCTAATTTGGCTTCAGAGAGAGAACTCCAGGCAGGCTAAGGTGTCAAAGATAGGGATGCTAGATCGGCTGAAGACAACCTAAAGGGGACCAACCCTGAAAATGACACCTGAATCTCCCCAATAAAATAAAACAAACACAAACCAGCAAAGCAGGCAAAGTTTGTTTTGGGAGGACAGGGCTTCGCTTAAAACATATCGATCGGAAATGAGATGTGGTCAGAGGAGGGATGAGGTTAGAAAGGTATGTGTGTGTCTGAGGGTCACCTGTGTCATTGGCCGTGGTTGTTTACCTAGAGGCGATTGCTGGCCTCACACACAAGCCCTGCCCAGACAGAGATGCATGGTAAATAATAGAAGAGCTACGACAGAGGGCAGACACACACAAACACAGATCAGCATCAAGGTTAAAGATGGGTGTAGGCGTAATGGGAGAGCTCTTTATCGACACGTCATTAATACATGAGGAGGGTTCACCACGCCAGAGAGGGAGGCAGCAGAGAGACATGTCGTCAGCACGGACTCTGACATCTGCATATCAAATGCGTGAGAGGTCTGCATGTCTCAATGACAGTTGAGTCAATATGATTTCAGCCGCATCGCAGAGTCAGGTGACTCCCCCCTCACTTGCTCACATTACAGACTCTCACCATTCATACAAGCTGTTGACCCAGTGGGTGAAGATCAGGTGTAATATTATTAATAATGTGGTTTTGAAAAACCCTCGGCACGCGGATTAATTTTTATCAGCTCTTTCTAGTGGGAATCCTGCAGTTGTGACCACAGCGGGTGTACGGAGTCAATAAAAGTGAGGTAAAAACACACATCATCCACTACAAAACTAACGCTTACACTTTTGAATAAAAGCTTCATTGAATACAATTTGGAGAAACGAGTAAAAACTGAAGACCAGACTGTTTATGTCATGTAAATATACCTGACATGATCATACCACAGCTTAAATGATGAGTCAATTAATTAGTCACTCAACCAGCAGAAAATTGTTGATGACATTTTCTTGGTTCCAGCTTCTGATTAATGAGGATTTGATGCTTTTAATTGTCATATATGTAAGTAAAGTGAATATTTGGGGGTTTTAGAACAATCTCCACATTGAGAAATTTGAAGATGTCACCTTAACACCAGAACACTGTGCAGAAATGTGTGCATTTGTTATGATTATATTACGTATGATTCTTATGAGTCTACAACAGCCAAACATCAAGAAAGTTCAACAACACAAGACGTAGCAGCCAGCTAATATTACTTACTAGTCCAACAGCAGTCAGCCCAGCTCGGCATCTGTCTTTCAGCATTTTATTTCACCAAGCTCTCGTCAATGACTAAAAGTCAGTCGCAGATTTACTCTTGTCCGGTGGCTTCTGGCCCGGTCACTCTCCAGTCTTTTCGACGATATTTGACATTACGTCCATAGAGGCTGCTGAGCCTGGTTACACTGCCCGCTTGCCCAGCTCCGGTTCTGGCACGACACAAGCACCGCACCCCGTCAGCATTCACCCGCGACCCAGTGGTCCAAAACGCCTGTGGTACAAACAGTCTAAGACTATTCTGGTGCTCTGACCTCACAGTCTGGGCAGCTTAGCTAACAAACTGAGCTAACATTAGCTAACAGCAGCTACAGTTTACTTTACTGTTCATCAGAAACTCTGTAAATCAAAAACTCTGTACATCATCGTTATTTTATGGTAGAGAAGTTAAACAACGTTGCTTAAAGAGGTAATTATGATATAATATAAAATATATTTTTTTCTTAATAGTTTTGAGGACAAAGCACATTGATATTCAATTGAGGCAATAATCCACAGATTAATGAATGAGAAAAATAATTATGTGCGGCTAAGATCATTTCAAAATCAAAGTGAATATTTCAAAGCGGTTTAATGAGATGTTGTCAATCATACTGAAAAAAAGGGAAAAATGGAGTTCTGTGTGTTTCTTTTTTCTCTCTCTCTCTGCTGTCCTGGATTGCCCTTTTAATACAAGCCTGCTGTGAGAAGTCAGATGGGGCAAACAAGAAAGAAGGGACAAATATGTCATCAATCATAAAAGCTTTAGGACAGGAACACAACAACACAATCACGGCGGTTATCTCTCACTTCTTAAATTCTTTTTCCTTCATGTCTCCTCCTCACTAACTCACTCCATATCGTCTGATTTCTGAAACAAGAAACACTCAGAATAATGCTGTTGTACATTAAAAGTTTGTTTCTATCTTTTATGGGCCGAAATATGATTTTTTTTTAATGTTAAGCACTTTGTAACTTTATTTCTGTAATATGTTTTTAGAAAATCTGATTCATTTGTTTGGAGGCAGATGGATTTCAACGCCAATTTTTATTGTTTGTAAGCTCCTGCTGCTGTGTGTGTCGGCAACCAAATATTAACACTGATAACATTTAACACTAACGCCAAACTGGTGATGTGGAAATGCCATCCTGTGTGTATGAACACAGTTAGTCACACTTATGCAGATGGCTTGAATACAGCTGTTTTTAATGTCACCCTGAGAGCTCCTCGTCACATAAGAACATGAATGCCATAATAATGCCACACTGTGCACCACCTCAGAAAATATTAGATTCTATATTATGTCATATTATGATGGACATTAACATACAGCAGCCTTGGCTGCTAGGCTACAGACTGTTCACGCAGGAGGAAGGTTTATTTTTAATAAGAAAAGATTATTTGTTGTTGAATGCTAAGTGCTAATTTGGTGGAAAAGAGGTAATGCCTGAGCTGCACTGACCATTTACAATTTGGAGTAAGTGGCAACTTCCATGGCTGCAGTTCCTCAAACGGCCACTTGAGCCTGGCTACAGAAGTGAGTCAGTCTCCATAAGTCCCCATGCTGAAATGTCCAACTTCACAGCAGAGATAAACATGTTTACAGCCTCGTACAAAAAAAATGCAAAGCCACAAAGAAGAAACATTCATGTACATCCATCCATTGACCTTAACTGTTTATCCACTCATGCTCACATTCACACAGAGTAACCTGCGTGTCTTTACACTCTCGGAGGCAGCCAGACGCACGCAGACACGTGAACATTCAAACCCAGCCGGCTGGCGAGTTCAAACCCAGAACCCTCTTGCTATGAGGCGACAGTGCTTACTGTTGTACCTTTTAGGTAATCTAGAATTTAAAAATTGACATACGGAGATGTGATGAAGGAAGATGAGGGTATGGAAAAGAGTGCTGCAATAACAATAGAAGAGCACCAGGCTTGAAATGAGGAATGTGGCTGTGGGATCACATTGTACTGTTCCAGACTGTGTATGTGTGTGTGTGTGTGTTTGTGTGTGTCGGTGTTAAATGCACTGATCAATATGGTGGATGTCACCAATCTCCCCAGTAGTGACCGAATGTGGATACAATCCCCCGGAGCAATTACTGCTTGCTCTCTCCCTTCCTCTGTCTCTCTCTCTCTTTCTTTGCTTCGGTCTTATTTTTTCAGCATAGAAATAGACAGTTTGACAGTTAGACAGCTGATGTTAAAGACAGACAGGCAAATAGGCAGAAAAAAAAACAGACAGATATACACACAGTGGATATCAATAAACATATCAAAAAATATCTTCATGGCCCTTCAAGTTTCCTGCTGTTTTGCTGCCTTGACTTTATTATGTTCTTTTAGACACACTGACATCTTTTTTATGAGCAATTTTGGTTTTGTAAGTTTTATTTGCAATTTAAATTAGATGGAGTTTTACCTCAGCACTGATGGGTGATGTTTATGCAATGGAAACAGAACGAAACACAGAGACATCTTCTGACTGGATATTCTCCTTCCAACAAAAAGAAAACTGCAATCAAAAGCGCTTTAGATGACAACATGTCTCCTGGTTCTGCATGAGGAGGACTTGTTTGGCGGTGAAAAAGCCAAGTGAACAGTCAGGTGTCTTAACTCGATGTGTGGCTGAAGAGATTTGAAGTGTGGCAACAAGAAAGGTAGCAAACTGACTATCCTATCTGAAAATTACAAAAAGCAAAACGAGGGAATACCTAACTTCAAGCTGCACTTTACTGGGTTAAAATCCATGTACAGCAACAAAACTATGATTTATAATGACTGGTATAATGTGTGATTAAGATGTGCCAATAGCTTTAGAAATGGCATCTTTCACGGCGTGACCATGACCACTCTTTGAGGACAATCATGCACCAAGCTGATGACAGTTTCTCTGCAGTGACAAACATGAGTCATTGCTGTGCTTTTGTTATATCCACTCTCCGTAAGTTCCCTCCCTCCCTCCCGCTGCGTAAATCCACTGAAAGATGAAAGTTGGTTTTGATTTCTGCTTTCTGGTTTAACTGAGCTTCATGAAATCACTGCGGGAGGTCGGCGTGTCATCCATCCAGCTCTATACATGACCCGGTGAGCCAGCAGAGGGCTGTGTGATACCTCATGTAAGTTTTTAACGTGTATTCATGTGTTGACATCCACGTCGGCCGTGCAGTCAAAGCTACACGTGTGTGGACAAATGCAATGAGCTGTGCGACCTAATGTGCGAAATAATGCACACAGAGCACTGACTGATATTAAAAACTATATATACTGTATATAGCAGAAAATCAAACAGTTAACCTCAAACAGTTCCGATAATAGAGAGCTATTTAAGACGTTTATCAACACTTGAAAGAAAAACTGGTTCTTGATAATTGCTCCGGAGAACCGTTTTATCCTTGAGAACCTTTTATTGCTGTTTAGGTTAAATGCAAAACAAGTCAACTTTTGGTGCTTTGAAGAACCTTTTTATGTTCAATGTTTTCTTTTTGAAGGTTCTTTGAAACACTGGTTACTGTTTTTGTTTTAAGTCAAACTTGCGGCAATGTGAACTTATTTTGATTTAAAAAAAAACAACAACAACAAAGGGACAGTTTGAACCGCTTTGAAGAGCCTTTTTGTGAACCTGACATTTGTATGGCTTTGATAGATAGATAGATAGATAGATAGATAGATAGATAGATAGATAGATAGATAGATAGATAGATAGATAGATAGATAGATAGATAGATAGATAGATAGATAGATAGATAGATAGATAGATAGATAGATAGATAGATAGATAGATAGATAGATAGATAGATAGATAGATAGATAGATAGATAGATAGATAGATAGAGAAATTAGGTCATCATAGCAGTCAGGTATTTGAATACAATAAAATACAATTAATAGCTGCTATATGCCTGACCTATTGACTAACTTGCGATTGTATAGAAATTGTTGTTGTGGTGTGATTTCTAATTGCAAAGGGTAATATTCTACTACTTTTTACAGAGAGCTATTAGTATTGGTAAAAGTAATTTACCCAATGATGCATTTAAAATTCAATATTTTAATTTAAATTATAATTTATTGCACTCCAATGAACTCAGGGACAAATATTATTTACTATATCCTAGGAAAAACTTGATAATAAATGGTCCTTTGAAGAAACAATAGTTAAAAGGTTCTTTGCATAACCGATGGCATCACCATGAAGAACCACTTAAACTCAAACATTTATTTTTAAGAGTGACGAAAATGCAGAATGTGGGCCAATGCTTCTAAAATGTGACATATTCAGACATTTTATAAAGACAAAACGGTTAATCCCTTAACCCAAAAATACTGACAGATTTATCGATAGGGAAATCATCATTAGTTGCATCGCTGACATACACAAGAGAAATACAAAACCACAAGAGTCTCTGTTCCCGTTCAACGCCCGACAGGTGAACAGGGCAAACAATTTAACAAATAGATACCAGCATAAAACTTCCCCAGTGGATTACTGACATTAAGGCAATTATTTTTGGTATTACAAGTTTTGTGAAATGTTATGTTTAAATATGCAAATGAGACATTATCTAATCAAATATGCACTCATTTGCATACATTCCCAGAGCAGAAAATCTAAACACCGACTAAAGCCGGGTTCGAAATTTGTTGACATATTAGAGTCAAAAGGTTTGTGCTGAGAATTTTTATCACTCCATGAATCAGAAAATTCTGCCATGAGAAAATCAATTTTCACCATGTTTTTAAGAATAAAATGTCAGGCTATGAATTATATATAAACAACCCCCCCTCCCCCCCTGTGTAAAGACCTTCAGAATATAGATAGGAATAAAACAAAGTTTGATGTATGGAGATGCTGCCATACATTTTGCAAAACATGGCGGTTATTGGGTAAAAAAATAACTTACAGGCCTAGATATCACCATGAAGACACAAATAGACAAAAATAAACACCTACATGTGAATTTGAGAGGCATTTTATTGAAGCAAACCAACCCAAAGTCTCAAAATTGCCCAGTGCATTAAAAAAAACAGTCTTTCTGCCTTTAGTGTCTGGCCTAAAGTGCCTGAGTTAGACATTAAGAGAGAACAAGACAAACTCCTTTTATTCTGTCAATCCAGCAAATCCATACAGAGAGAGAGAAAGAGCTGTCTGCTCAGATCAAAGTCTAACAGAGGCCCGACGCTCAGTAACACAGAGCTAGCTGTGATCCCAGAGTCATGCAGTCTGATCTTATTACAAACCTCATTACGTGTAGCAAACGCCACATGGCAGATTTTTTTAATCCAAAGCTCATAAAATGACAGACAGTCACAAATCGGGGTTAAGACCTGCTGCTTCACACCGCAGGATTAAACCTATGAAGCGTAGCAATCATAACATGACCGCCCCCTTGTTCAATTAAAACAATCTACCACAGCCATTTATCCCGTTCAGTTAGCAGCCACTCAGGAGGAAGTCGTACACTGGTGGGATTTCCCTTTATTTCTTAAAGTCCTCTGTATCATATGTTGCATTTCTGCTGTTTGTTCTCTAATTTTTTTATGTGTAACACAATGCACCTATTAAGGTATTTAACGCTGTAGCAAATTTTTACAAGCATAGACAAAAAAAACATGGACGTATGCATGACGTCAACCACCGTGCTGTTGTGAAGCTCAAAATGTGTCTTGGCAATCCTGCCTCCACCGTAATCCTGCATAACTTTAAGCCTTAATATAATTTGAACAGGTGAGTTGTATAAAAATTCACCCTCAGTTCAGTTGTCATGAACGGGGAAATTAGCTATAGAGACCAAAACTGTTTTTTGTACCAGGCTGTAAACATGTTTATTTCTGCTGTGAAGTTGTGACATTTTAACATGGGGACTTATGGAGACTGACTCACTTCTGGAGCCAGCCTCAAGTGGCCATTTGAGGAAATGCAGTTTTTGAAGCATTGACTTCACTTCACAGCCATGGAGGATGCCACTTGTATAAAACTGGTACGTGGGATGAAAGATTTGGGCGACAAGTCATAATAATAAATACCGGAAGGATCTTTTGGATACATGAAGTTGCACAAAAAAAATATAGAAGAGGTAGAAAAAAAGGGAGAATGTGAGTTTGGGTGGAGGCACTTTGCTTTTCAGAGCTGTGCCGTGAACTGGTAACACGGCTACTGGTACAAACAAAACTATAGTCTTCTTACTATTTTAAAGTATGATATTTGGTGATAATTAATTATAAAGGTGTCACACTTATTTTATTCCAGTCCAGATTTGATCTTGGGATTCTCATAATTTTCATGTAGGGCAAAGATGAAGCAAAAACTGCAGGAACTCTCTGGTGTAGCATTGTCAGGAATGCTGCACATAACCTCTCCGAGAGGATTTCACAGTAGAAAACCTAAAAATAGGGAGAGATACATTTCAGACAGTGTCCATTAGTGTAATTAGAGCTACTCCACAGACAGTCAAATGATGTTATTTCCTTGCTGTTTATTGTTTTTTGCTTGATTTCGCATCATAAAATGTCTCTAGCTGGGTTTTCATTTGACTGTGGAAACCAGCGTCTAACCGTTTGTTCAATTACAAACCCGAGGAATGAGCATGTTTATGATTTTGGTACTTTTTCCACAGTTTGCTCCATATGGCCGCTGATCCTCATTCCACAGTGCAGATAAAAATAAATAGTAAAGCATGTGATGCTTCTTTAAAAGTCCACATTTTTAAGCCCAAATACTGCACATCATGATGAGGACAGTCCAAGTTTAAAAGCTCCTCCAAATGCAGCGAAGCAAAACTAAACAATGACACAAAGTCTAAAAAAAACTACAGATTTTAGCATTAATTAATCACTTTTAATTAAAATAATCCATTAAAAATCAAGCTTTTTCTGGGTATTTGCAGAAAACCAGTGACATTTATTTTGTGCACAGTGTGGGATTCAAAGAATGAATTAGTAAAAGCTACCCGGACACCAGCCATGAGAGGTGAGGGAGGACTTTTGCGGTTTATCATCACCACAAATAAGGCAGCTATTAAACAGATCCCACCATAGATGAATGACAACTTATATTTAGGGCAGATTTCATTTTGTTCTCTTCGTTTTCCCTCAAAGCCCTCCCTCTCCCTCCACAGTAAGCTGAGACCTGTGGGTTGCGGGGGGCCAATATTAGTTAAGTATTTATTTACAGATCCTGGCAGAGCTGTCCTGTGAATAATTCATCTTCCATGCTCGGTGGAGTCTGTTGACAAGACAGCCTGATGCAGGAGAAAGGAAATCAATGCAGCTATGATGGGCAGCAGACTCCAGCATATCTGCTTCTGAACTGAACATAGCTATAGGCGTGTGTGTGTGTGTGTGTGTAGTTACAGTAGTTACAATACAGCCCTATGTAAAGTGATCAGGTCTTGATCTGCTGATCGGAGCGAAACAGTGTCCGTCGAGGGCAGACATGCCACAGGGAAATGTCATCTTCACGATCCTCCTGTTCTACGCTGTAGACAGTAACTCTAGCATGCTGCTACACCTGAACCCCCCATTACAGACAGTAAAAGGCTGCCGTGGTGTACAAACCACTTAACTGTGCACTGAATGGATGTGATAATGCGACTAGTATTTTGAAGTGCACGCCTGCATTTTTAGTTTCTGCATCGAAAAAATAAAATAAAAACCAGATACAGAGACGTTTTGTTCATACAGGGCAGCACAATGGACAAAATGCACACATGAAGGCACATTGTAGAGGGCTCTAGCACTTCGTATTCACTTCAACCAAGTGTGGTCGCATATCTGTAGCAATAAACACTCCTATAGCATTAGTTATTGCTTTGGCACGTTCCAGAGTGGACGCTATGGGGGGGACTACGCGACTTCTAGTCTGTTTTTGTCTCGTTACCCGACTTCAGCTGAGCATACAGGGTTCAATCTCCTATCTTTGTCCACTTCACCTCCAACTAATCAGTACTGCTCCCATACAGTGGATCTACATGTCGTGGGAGGATCCAACCAGTTCTGGTCTCTCATTTGGATTTGCCATTCGGATGATGGCAACAACCACATGAGCTTGGCCAACCTGCTAAACTGGGCTAACTGTCAAAACTTGGATGTGGCTAAAACTACAGAATTTCTGTACGTAGACATAAATAGACGCTATTGACAGTCATTTTTGGGGGGGCCACAGAGAATACTGAACTGAGGAAGTAGCATACAGAGACGAATGTCCGTACGTTATATATACGTACTGTTACACCTCTAGTGAGGTCTAGAGTTGAATTGTTCTGAACTTTTTTCTACATGCCGCAGAGTACTTACTGTTTGATGGATGAGACTGATCCTGGAGGTTTGTGACTTTCCTAAACTGTTCTTTAAATAGTTATCTGGACAGGAACAGGCAGAACATCGGACCAAGATGTATCATGCACCCATGAGCCATATCTTTTAACCTGGAGCGGAGGCAAGACTGCCACCACACTCTGAGCTTTAAGGCTCTTCAGAAACCTGTGGGTGACTTCACGGATACAACGTCCAAACTTATACAGTCTATGGTGTTTATACACGGTGATGAGAGTTCCCCAAACTTAACAGAATAGCAATTTTCCTGACCCTGAAAAAAATACAAACCATTATCTTCCCCTAAACCTAACTAAGTCATCTTTGCATAGAACCAAACTTTAAAAACAGCACTGACACGTTGTAAAACTGTTTTGTTCAGCACAGACAAATTATGTTGTCCTTGTGCAGATAGGTTGTAGATCAGATATGCAAATAAGCAGTATTTTTTACTTCAGAACTGGTCATGATCCAAAAAAGCAATGAAGACTGGCTGGTAAGTTAATTTTACACCCTGCTTTATCGTAAAGACTTGTTATCTTGTTGTTCACGCCTTGTACGGTATCCCACTTTTTTCTGCCCGTCCTCCTCACTCTGCTCCCTCATTGAATCTATAACCACTTCTTTCCACCACTGTTTGTCTGTTTCCTACTTAACATCCATCAGTCAACGTCACCCTCTCCCCCTCTTTCTACTGCTATCCTTTAAATCTCCTCCAGTAGAATGAAGACAAACTGTGGAGAGATAATTGAGCACTAACATGAGTCAGAGCGAGATGAATGAAGACAGATGACGAGCCGATTTTTTTTCGAGGATGTCTTTGCTCCTCACAGGCAAATTCAACAATACAGTGAGTGAGATGCCTTCGGGTTCTCAGCTCATTGATTTGGGTAACAACAGTAAATTGAAGCTGCCTCTTTATTCTACTTAAAAAGCATATAAAAGCCTCTCTTCTTTACTTCTTAGTAGTGTCAGTGTGCTTTCTTCTTTGCCAGATTTCTTTTCATTGTGCAGTTGCTAAGGAATGATTATTCCTAATGGTTATCACGGAATTGCTCTCACAAAAATGTGAAATTGACCTTTTCAAAATCACAATCTCACATGTCACAAGTGAACTGAGTATTATCAGATGCGATTGGCTTTAGTATACAAATTTACACACAATTTTACGTTTGAAATACATAGTTTTGTTTGTTTTTCACATCTCCACACCATCTTTGAAATCTTTAGAAAAGTAAAAGTTCAATTTCTGTCGGATTGAGCAACTTTCTGATTTTCTTGCTGATCTGCTCATGCATAAGAATATAGACTTTTTCCATGTGTGAATTGCAAACACGTGTCTTTTGGACATGTGTCCAATTTTTAGGGGGTCTAGTGAGAGCAAAAGGTTTTGAGAAACTGACAAGAGCTGCAGTGTGAAGCACTGTGAAGACGTGTGTTTATCTGCTCTAACACAAGTCAGTAACATTAGCATGCCTGGCTAACTACTGTACCTTCCTGCCTACAGTAGGAACCTAGCATTACCACCTAGCTAATTAGCACATAATTAGCACAAGAGAACTGCATTATGTTGTAAAATTACATGTTGGGACTGTTACATCTGCTGCTGCTGCTGCTTAAGAGCAGGGAGATGTAACAGTCCTTCCTGGGGACAAAAAGCTCAACCTCAGTATCTTCATATCTGATCACTTAAATAAAGTCTGTGAAAAAGTGGCAGATACTAATTGTAATCACAATTTTGGCTTTCCACAATCAAATGAACATGACCGGCTATGATATTTACATTTAAAGTATGTGCTTCACTCACAGATGACTCTGCTTCTCTGCTGTGTATCAAATCAAGCGCTTCCTGAACTAACAGTCAGGTGATCGAGATGTTTTGGATTCACTTATGGGGAGCTGTGATGCCGCTGAGCGTGCACCCAGCAACAGCAGCCTCAAAAAACTCAAACCAGGTTTAAGTTTGAAGTTTTTCTGTACCCAGTAATATTTCTTTCACATTAAGTACATTAGTTCTTCATTTTCTAATAATCTTTTTTTCCAGTTTAAAAGTAAAAAAATGGAATGTGGATTTCCAGTGTTTGAGCAAAGCTTGCTCATGGTGGGATTTGTTGGGTCTCTGTAGTATTAATACAGTCTAGATCCACTCTATATGGAAAGTGACATGAGATAACGTCTGTTATGATTTGGCAATTAAATTAAACGCTCTTTAAAACAATTAATGACAAAAGAACAACTATATTGTGTGATATTTCTTGAAATTTCGGACCCAATATCTTGGATAAGCGATGTTCTATATCAAATTAAATGTATATAAAAATATTAAATTCTAAATATTACAAATATGTTTGTCTGTATGGTGGTGTATCTCCTTTCTGTGAAGTCTTTTCCTGGTTGGCGGAAAAGTCCATTCAATAAAAAGCCGACACACAGGAAGTTACATGCTTCAAACCGTGTTTGCATTTTTCCACATCAAAGACAAGAAGAAGCCCAGTAGTATCACACTTCACTAGTTGGCACCTTTTTCAAGGTTTGAAAGGGCTGATTGAAATAATCAGCAGGCTTCCACACAACTCTCCATAACAACTCTGAAATGATGTTCCAAATACAGCAAAGATGCCAATTACCTCTCGCTGCTGGAGAGGTAATTGCAGTGTGTGGAAAGTTTGTGCATCGTTGTAATGTGATGATCTTTCCGTGAATCCTTGCCAATTTACACAACTTCATCTCACTTCTCTTCCTGCAATTAATCAGACATCACCTTAGAGCAACTAAGAGTAGTGGAAAAAAAAACCATCCATCTCGGAAAATCGACAACACCTGCTGATCTCCAAACAGCAGAATAAGCTTTTTCATTAACTATCCAGAACCAAAACTTTGATCACAATGTGCATCGACTGGAAGTAACATGAAAACAATAAATGGAGAAAATGGAAAAAGCTTAAAGGGATTGGACAGGTAGCATCATTATCTGTATTTTGATTGAATGTTTATACGCTGTATAAGTGGCCTTATTAGTTCATCAATGTTTGTGGATGATTGCATGCTATTGGTACGGCTGAAGCTGACGGCTTCATCATTGCTTCCCGGACGAATGGAGGATCCCGATTGGAGTGGTACCCGGTCCGACCCTCCAATCCGCAGGATCCAATTTGAGGGACTACTTTACTTAAAGGTCCAGTGTGCAAGATTTAGATCCATTGACAAGAATGAAATACAGTATTCATTAGTATGTTTTCACTGATGTATAATCACCTGAATATAAGAATCGTTGTGAGCCCTTTAGATCTACAGTGACAGCGGGTCCTCTTCCACGGAGTCCGCCATGTTGAACTGCCATTTTCCTACAGTAGCCCAGAACAGACAAACCAAACACTGATCTAGATGTGGCCTTTTGCTTTTAATGTGACAGCTAGAGTTTCTTTCTTACATGCTTGGAAGGAGAGGGTGAGGTGTGGGAGAGTATTCATTTAGTTGCAATGTGCAACTTCATCACTAGGTGCCACTAAATCCTACACACTGGACCTTTAAGTTTCAACAGCCTGACAGTCGTGGCGGCTTGGTTTTGTCTTGAGCTTGCCAACATACCTCTCGGTATTAGAATTGTGAATTATATTGTGAATGCCGGCAATAGTATTTACTTAGCAAAAAGCTGAGGTTGTTGCATTGTTCGCTACCTGGGAGTTGGGCCAGGTATAGGTGATTTGTGGATTTGCACTAGGTTTAGGGGCAATGTTTCTCTGTTTTTGAGTCTGAGGGTGTGTGTAAGAACAAAAGACAGAAGAGACGGTGTTAAAGGTGTCACACAGATGCCAGAATGTTATCGATGTATAATAATAATGTTAGTGACTGCTAGTAACTGAAAGGTCTACGAAACAGGACTCTGGATCTTTATTGTACGTTCTACAAATCTTCTATTACATTTGAAAGAATCCCAAAGGAATTTAAGTGACCTCCCACAAGACTCAACATTAAACAGTTTTATGACCGACTGTCCTCAAAAACCTCAGCTATCCTACAGAGAATTTAAAAAATCCCCAAGGGTACACTCGAGAGATCCACGAGTGAGCAAGGTGAAATTCTAAGAGTTTTTTTTCACTATTGGAAATACAATGAGACAAACCTGAACAAATAATGTGCCAAGATAAACAGCTCTTTTTATCTCTTATCTGTCTTTTTTCTCCCTCCATTTACTTCCATCTAAGTTCAGCGCAAGCCAATGCAGAAGTACCAAAAACTGCAGTTCCTCAAACGTCCACTTGAGGCTGGCTCCAGAAGTCCCCATGTTAAAATGTCCAACTTCACAGCAGAAATAAACATGTTTACAGCCTGGTACAAAAAACAGTTTTGGTCTCTATAGCTAATTTCCCCGTTCATGACAACTGTACTGAGGGTGAATTTATATACAACTCACCTGTTCAAATTATATTAAGGCTTAAAGTTATGCAGAATTAACAGCATGGCCGCTTTGATTGACAGGTGGGTGCCATTAGAGATGGCTTGTTTGAGCAACTAGGTGTCATTTGGCCTGCCTCAGCTCCACCGATGATGAATTTCCGGCACTTCCGCATTGGGTTTACTTCACAGCCACGGAGGTTGCCACTAAAGATGGAAGCTAAGACAGGACAATAAGCATGCAACACAGCTAAGCAGATTCACTGAAACACACATCCCAGTCTCACATCACACCTTCTTAACTGATTTTTTTCCTCCCTCTGTCATCAAACGTGGTACATTAAACATACATGACAACAGCCTCTGGATTACCTGGAAACTGCTGCTGCCAAGACCAACTCAAAGAAGAACAAATCTTTTTGGGACCCTTTGGGAACTGCACGTTTGCTTTCTTGCAGAGAGTTAGATAAGAAGATCTATTCCACTCTGATATCTCTCATATAACCAGTTAGTTTAGCTTACCACAAAGACTGGAAACAGGGGGAAATAGCCGGCCTGGCTGTGTTTGAAGGTAACAACTTCCCTCTACAAGCACATCTAAAGCTTACTATCATTTTTCATTTTCATTTTCTGAATACATTTTCCTTTGAAGTCGTTGCTTTACAGTTTGCCATCTCATGCAGAAGCAATAAGAAGCTGTTAAAGTTAAAAATACAATTTGACAGCATGTGACACTCGCGCATGTTGTCTTTCTTCTGTGTCTGTCTGTATAACATACTGTATGTATTGTGAGTCTTTATTCTATCAACCTGTGATCTCTTCTGCAGACTCTCAGTTGTCAACTCATGCTGACACATTTACATCCAAGTCATAGCTGTGTGTTTTCAAACCTGTTGTTATGTGTACGTACGCCCAGAAGAGATGGAGACGGAGATGTAAAGACAAATCACCACCGGCTTCCGACATCCAACAATTCAGACCTTTTTTTGAAGATACAAAAAGCAGCGAGAAAACTCTAATGAGACAGGAAGAAAAAAAAAAAGATTGTGCAGCAAAAAAAGATAAAGACTGAAGGAACAGACAGGTGACATATAAAAGATGAATGAAAAGAATATATGGGATTCCTGAGGAAATGATGGGAATGATTAATGAGACAAGAGGAGAAAAATATGACAGGAAACAAAATGATAATCTTTTACAATCCTTGTGCCATCTGTGTGATATTCTGAGTGGAGTGGATTTTTTATTTAATCTTTAGAAATCAAATGAGCAGGAGACAGACGGACGGACGGACGGACACAGGAAATGACAGAGAAAGATGGAGCAGCAATGAGACTGAAAAACCAAGGCCGTGTTTAATCAAATATTTACAGATACACATTTTATCAGTATGGAAAGTACTGAAAACAGATGAGAGCTTACTCTATGAACATGATTTATCCATTTTACATCAAGAAACCTATTCTAACCTGTTTTATATGTCCTCCTACACATAACCCTTAAATACTTCTGGGCATGGCTCGGTGACATCACTGCTTCATATCCCACCAGGAGTGTTTTGCCCAGCAGAATTTGATAACTTGCTCAGATTTGGTCATTTTTCCTCGGTTTATATGGTTAAATTCTTTCATTTAGTCTGTTTACGATCAGGAGAAACTGATTCTCCATGCTGTTTCTGTGTCTGACTTCCAACTAGCTCAATCTGCTCTGTGCTACTTGACATGGCTTGTCGCGGCATTAGTCAAAACAGCCACTTCAGGACGCTTCTGAAACACACTGCGGCACTTCTGGTGGAATCACAAACATTGTCATTGTCCAGTCATGGCACAGCTGGAACGTGTCACAGTCGTGCCCGGGTGGAATTTAGATGTTAGTGCTGACAAAATATGGCCAAAAATTATATTTGATTATGTTTGAACTATTTAAATATCTACTTTTGTGCATTATGTTCATAAGAAGGTAGACCAATACTTCAAGAGACATAACTGTGCTCTCTACCAACCAAAAGACATGACCTGGTGAGCGTATTGTCTCATTTCCGGTTGCCGGTGCTTCTGTGTTGCGGCTGGTACTATTTTTTGCTTATTTATATATATATATACATATATATGTATAAAAAACATCAGCCGATATATGGGTATCTGAATTTTTCACTCACCAGTTGGTCCAACTCTACTCTAAATAAATATTTTTTCAACATTGTTGGAAATATTTGCTTTCTGGTGGCTCGATAAGAAGATTGATACCCCTCTCAGCTACAGCCAGCCACTTAGCTTAGCACAAAGGCTGGAATCAGATGGAAACAGTTAGCCTAGCTCTTACAGCTCTTGGTACTTCTAACATATCAAACTATTCCCTTAATATGTGATCGTTCTAGACCACTGGATCACTGCCCATCTTCAATTTGTTGAGCAATAGGTCTGATGCTGTGCCCGGTGATGTGTATTTCTGCAATTGACCAATCAGATCTTTTTTTTAGGGGATTAAGAATGAGGATGTCGTCTCCCTAACCGATATCGCAGCTTCCACATTGACCGAAAACAACGTAGACAGGCCAGACACACCACTCGCTACTGCCAAGCAGTAATCAGATAACAAGAATACAATGTGAGGAACGAAATGAATAAATAATAACACGAATAAAACAATTTTTTCACATGTAATTTTGTTTTAATGTACGTGCTGCCTTGTTTTTTTCATCTATTATTCAATAAGTGTACACTCGTGAATAATGAGCCTCAGCTGGAGCCGAGAGAACAAACACAAAGTCCATCTCACTTCATATCTGGCGGTATTGAGTCAAAGAAAAGCTGTATTATGTGACCTTTGAGCAGAGGCAGTCACAATGCCTCCACTGCGAGTCAGTAGATGTTGGTTGGAGGTTTGTATAGAGCAGCTTTTACAAAAACTGAACTCTTTAATCGAGGTCAGAAGTGAATATTTTTCAGTCAGCAGTCATGCTGCTGTTGAGGAATGAGTTGGAATGAGTGACTGCAGCATGGTGTATATTCTAAAAGCACTGTACAAAAATACACAAAAGCAATCTGAAAAACTAAGATGCAGGTGAGTGGAAACAGGAAAGAACTCGCTGAAAGAAAGTTTAAAAAGCAGCGTGTGTGCACGAGCTGGAATAGGCATTTTCAATTATTTTCTGAAGTATGCAGTCTGGAGTAGACAGAGGAACTAAAGGAGAGAATAGAGACAATCCATCAAACCGACAGTCTGCACAGTCAGAGTGAAAAGGAAAAAAAAAATCAAGGGAAAGGGAACTACCTCATACGAGCATGAACACCTTGCTACACGCAGATCTTAATATGCTAAATCTGTCACACGGAGAACAAAGAAAACTCCTCTGTGACATATAGGGAGACACCACGCAAGGAAATGTCTCCTTTTACACTTTTCAACATTCATAATTAAACCATCTTTCCTACAAACATCAGCAGACGTGCACGTTCACAAATTACTTCTATTATCACGCATCCATGTTAGGTACCAAAATCTCGTTGTTGTGTCCTTTCAGAACTACACTTTGCTAAAGTCCACGTCAATCAAGCGGTGTGGGCGACACTGCGGCGTCTTTTTCCTTTTTGATTGTTGCCATCGCCGCTGGCACTGCAAACAACCCGGGTTCTTCCTCCACGTATGAGGAAGAAAACCTGGAAAGAAAAGAGAACACATCCCTCTCTGTACGCCTGATAAGACCCAGCAGTCCCTGTTGTGTTATAGTGTGCCAATCAAAGCAGGTATATAAAAATAAAACAGCATCAAGAAGTGAGAAGAGTCAAGATTTCACCAGCTTCTCCGCAGTTTTTCTTCTGTGTTTTGTTCAAACAGTTGAGTCTTTGCAGAACATTTACATTTCTTTGTCAGGTATGCCTTTATGGGAGTTCAGCAATGGTCAACCACCAAGATTGACTGCTCTGGAGGTTTGCATCAATATCAAACTTTCTCTTATTTTTAAACCTTTTCCTGTTTCCTCTTCTAAATAAAAACACATTTCTACGACAGCGTTTCGGAGTAAAGGTCGGCCAGCTCATCGCTTTGTGCGTGATCGGCAGAACTTGGCTCCGCTTGCTGCGAAACTTCCACCGGTTATGTGTTACAATGCTGTATCGACAAGTTTAAGCACACACACACACACACACACACACACACACCTACCCTCAACTCAGGGAATATCTATGCCGGCGTTTTACACCAAAAAAGGTGCATCTACTTGCCAAAGGAAGAGGCCCAATCCGTCCTGAGAGTGATCGTTGGTTGGCAACTAGTCCAAAAGTTCTGGAAACGACCCAAAATATTTGTATTTTATAGTTCATCTGATTATTCTCCAACAACATCCTCTACTCCATGGACCCACCAGCAAACAGCCTGAATCCCCAGCTGGCCGTTCCCAGGAGCTAACAGCAGCGCAAGTCTTGAAGTGAGTATTTTTGTATTTGCTTCCTGGGATTCCAAAGTTTATGGTTAAAAAGAGGACTCTATTCATTGTCCTTCAAGTTCAACTGTGGGTTTTGTGTAATTTGGTAGTTCTTTGTAATACACTGTGGTTTCACAGGGTGTTGAATGTTTTTAGAATCTAAAGTATGTTGTGATTTGTGGTTTTGGGATATAGGAATAAAAAAAAATAATACCAGCTGCCTATAAGCTATCTGCTTTTTCTTGCTACAAACTATCATCGGCCTTTAAAAATCAGTCAGCTTCTATTCTGGAGTATACTTCTTAAGAATAACTTTATGTTCTGGGGAGACATATTTGCTTGGCACCATAAATTAAAGTGTTTATGCTGCAAACTGAGGATGAAGACTTGTTGGCAGGGCTGTCTTTTTGAGGCTCTAAAGCGGTGCCAGTAAAATCTGGGACTATTTAATTTTACTTATTTCACTCTGTTTTAAATCATAACTACAGAACCCAAAAAGTTACTGGTGGTTTTTATTTTTCTCATCTACTTCCTGTTGTGTGTGCTTTTCTTTCCCTCCTCTTGTTTTTTATCATTTTGAGCAAACTTGGTTAGAATAATAGAAAAAAAAAAATGATGTGGCGTTCTGTTATTTTTGAGCAAATTAGGTCGCTTGTTTGTGTTTTTTGTGTTCGCAGGTAGGGATTAGTCATGCCAAGTTTCGTTCTATTGATTTCTACTTGCTTGGCGCGACCACCTTGTCCTGTCCTCCCCCACATTATGAGAACCTCGGTTATGCTTTCAAGTATCGAGATGAGCTGAAAATAAATCTCCTTTGATTTTCACTTCTACTCTGACTCCTTCAAATTCTTTGGCTGTTGTGTTATCGTCTCAGTTTCCCCTTCTTTTTTTAACCAAAGGGGACATAACACTCCCCACCAACAGTTTAGGTAAATTCATGAAGCAGGGATGCAACTAGCAATCGCTGTGCTGCTTTTGGTTCATTGGTTTTTATCTAAATTCCTATGAGCCTACTTTGATCTCATGTAAAACCCATGTTTTAATGCCTGTGTTCAGCATCTGTGAAGTGAAAACATCAGATTTTGACACAGTCAGAGAGAAGTAAGAGTGTGCATTCTGGTCATAGTTGAGTTATAAAATCCTAGTGCACTACAGCGTCTGTCTGTCCTTCGTTGTCTGAGAGTTCACACTGTGCAGTGGAGGAGATTAACATCTGGTTTAAAGTTTTAGAGTTTAGCCAACTCTGACAGTCAGCATGTCATGGTTTTGGTATCTTATGCTGCCCTGACAACAAATGACTTTCAAATGATTTCAGTGTTGCAGACAAATTTCCAATTTCGGTGTAAAATCCTGAAAGTTTTTCTCGACTTTAGTTCAGTCTGGGCTGTCTTAAGTCTAAAGGTTCAACCATGTTTAATATTATTGAGGTTTTTAACCTCGGCTCATGAAAATACTGACGTTCAATCGCATGAACAGTGTCAACAACCAAAAGGAGTGCTCTCTCCAGCACCATCAGCAACAACTGACAGTGCTTAACATGGAGGGGAGTCTGGGGAGGCGCGAGAACATGAAGTCTCAGTTCTCTTGGACTGTAGAAAAGGGGGAGGAATAGGTGGAGTTGTGCAGTGAGCGAGAGGTTCGTCCTCTAGCCCTCGAAATCCACACAAAAATTGTGTTTCTTCTAAATTTCCACCAGGTGCAGGATGGGAAATAATCTCAACAGGAATCTAGTTGTAGTCTTGTAAGAGTGATACTGCAAGATCCTCAGTCTTTGCAAAGATTTCTGATGTCCTCTCACGTCTAAAGACAATGATTCTCATGTACAGTGGGTATTCTTTCATATATTTTCCTGCCAATTTCCATCCTGATGTTGTTGTTTTTTGGACCAAGTCTGATTTACTCAGATTCTACCTCACCCTAGCCCTTTCTTGCACCTTGTTTGCCTGGATTTTGTCTATCCTTGTACATGTGCATTTGTGCATTGTGTTTTTTTGAACTGTGACACCAGAGCAGCCAACAGACACCCAAAATCCCCGTAAAGCTGTTTGTAAAGTTTGCTGACTGCCGTGCTGTTGCTGCTTTGCTCTGTCTACAATCTTCGAGTGTCTTTGAGTGTCTAGTTTGTTGTGGTGCGTTTAAATGCATCATAATCAGTGCTAGTTTGAACATATGAGGCTATATAAGTCTTTCGACATGCTATCAAAGATGCGACATATGACTTCAACATCATCAACCTCGTAAAGCTCCATACAATGCAAACACCTGACAGGGTGCTGACCATTCAAGGACCAAAGAGCTGACTGTAATAAAGACAGATCAATTCTGGTAGACAGGACATGTAATCTGACATAAGCTGTACAGTAAACAATATCCTCATCAGGTGCAGAAGATATGGAATACGAAGTAGACCGATTCCCCAGACGGGAGTTTAATTAGTTCCCCCTGTAGTTTAAAGCTGGCCCAATATCATTGTTTTACATTAGAAATCCACGAGGGACCTGGGCGCATTAGCTGGTGTTAGCTGTTACCCTTTAGAGCAACATGCAAATCAGTGGCCTAATTCTGCGGCTATAGTTTGGAAATAGCAGCTCTATTAATCTGTGTGGAAGGACCATCAATCATCAGAGCTGCTGTACGCTCATAACAGAGCTGCTCCGGTCAGCTCTGCAGCTCCTGCGACATGATGTATTAATTACTCAAGTGCAGCAGCAAACTTCTGATAGTTCGCTCAGTGTTTCCCTTAAATTACTTGACATTAAAGATGGCGTGTGTATATGTTTGTGTGTGTGTGTGTGTTTCAATAAAGGTGATAATTTTATATTCTTACAGTATGTGGCCTTTTAAATCATGCAAATATACAATATTCTCTTTTTTTACTTACTGTATTCCCCCTTTTACTCTAATTTTATCTGCAGTTTTAGTTTCCTCAGCTTCCATGTATGTCTCTAATAGTTTTCTGATCTTTTGTAATGCTTCATTGCTGTTACACACTAGTGCCATGCACTTGAATTTGGCTGCAACTGAGGATTATTTTATTATCAAGTAATCGGCCAATCATTTCTGATAATTTCCTTTTACAATTTCTCAGAGCCCAAGGACAAATTCCAATTAATAAATCACCAATTGTCAATTAATTATTTAAACCAACAGACTCTAAACTACAGGTACAAAACTACATTTTCTGACACATACACAGTTTTCTTAGTGTTGCATCTAAAGGTCCAGTGGGGGCTTCTAAATACACAGAATATGGCAGAAATTGAATATAATATACGTGACTTTGTTTTCGTTAGTGTGTGATGACCTGGAAATAAACATCATTGTGTTTTTTGTTACTTTCGAATGAACCTTTTGTATCTACAGATGCTGTGACACTTCTTCCTTGGAGTCCATCACGTTGGACCACCATGTTTCTACAGTATCCCAGAACAGACAATCTGAAAACTGGATCTACGTTTTTCTTTTTGCCGCCACTGTAGTTTCTCCTGCATGCTCGGAAGTGGTGAGGGGTATTCAGTTGGCTGCAGTCTGCAACCTCGCCACTAGATGCCGTTAGATCCCACACATTGGGCCTTTAAGTACAAGGTGGACAAGGTGAGTTTGACTTTTCAAGACTGCCTAAAGGCTCATGGTTTGATGCTGCAGTTTTGAGATAAACTTTACAGAAAGTCATTTGAAAGATGAAACCTTACAAAGGTAGAACACCACTTCAACTGAAACAAAAAGAAATAAATCTGCTTTTGTTCTCATAAAATCATTTGAAGGAAATGACGGAGTTGGATGTATTCGCATACTTCCATGCATGAACATCCATCACGACACCAGCCGTCATTATGCCTGACCGTAATACTTTTATTTTACATTTCAAATCCTATTAATGTGCCGTAAATCTATTGTGGTGGCAGTTATGTGAATTTGAGGATGTTAGAAAAGAATATTTTTGACTAATGTGTCTGCAGTGAAGTCCAAAATAATATTTTAGTGGTTTGAACAAAAAATAAAATAGTTCTGATCCATCAGGCTTGGCATCAATTGCATGTATCTGAACTCTAATGTCCTCTAGCGATGCAGGGACACATTGGTTTCAGCGGTCCTGCGAGGGCAAACATGCCGGAGGGGACAGTGCCATCAATCAGCACATAATCTGAGAAGGCACACTGTCAATGACAAAAGAGAAATAAACAAGGCGGCCAGGCTAATACTGCGATACTGGAATACTGGAACAAGAGCAGGGCGGTGTGTGATGAATCTGTTCGGCTCGTTTTTCAGCACTTACACAACAAATCAAACATTAGTGGACGCTGTCAGTGTAAAAGGCAGTTAGTGACCAAGTAATTGTGACCTGAAAGACACGTGAGTGACAGAAATAGAGAGCCGGAGAGGTCGCAAGGACAAAGAAAATGGAAAAATGAAGCCAAACTAACCTGAGGGGACATGCAACCTTCAGCAACTCTATTTTAAAAAAGACAGCAGCAGCTGCTGCTGTAAAGTTATTACTGTAGAGCTGAGAATGTGCCCGCCATTCACCGATGGGTCTTTACATGTCAATGCACATGCAGTACGCTTTACATGATGCATGTTTCTCCTAACTACTGTACCTACACATACTGTACAGCATCAGCAAAATGTTTACCGGCACCATTCTTCATCTGTTTTTCCCCGACTGAACACACGCACAACTCTTCTCCAACGTACTCACGTACACGCATACAAGGTTTGCAGGGAAATCACTTTTCCAGCTGTGCATTGCTGAAAAAGAGAAAAACTACCGAGTCGTTCCTCAACTTCCTTCATGTCGTCTTCTCTGTCAACAATCTCCATTGGCATCAGAAACTCGTAGGAAAAAACACAAGCAGCCCCAAGCTGTCAAACACAGTTTCTGTGGTCCCCAGGGCTCCACAGTCGCTGTAGCCATGACTTTTCAATGCACAACCATAAAAAAAATCAACTTTTATATTGAGGCTGATACTCGTCAGCACCTTGCTAGCTGTTAGAAACTGTTGCCGGATATGTCCGACAACAACATTTTGTGATCATAACTTAAAGCGCGCATGTTGTCTCCAGCTAATGGGGTATGGGAGCTGAAATGAATGTAATAAAGGTATTATTAAGGTACCACTTTATTTGGACAGTCCACCTGCAGGTATTTGTAACATTTTAAAAGTTTATTGGTTGAGATTGAACAATCGTTTTCTGATATTTCACCACTGTGCTTCAGGTTTGTTTATGGCACATAACCATCTTGGTTCGTTCAATTGAATTGTCACATATATCCGATAGATAATCTCTTAAGAAGAAACAGTTGAAATGTTATAAATACCCTGCAAACTATCTGTAGTAGGACTACCCAAGACTTACCTCGTGTGACACTGCAGTGCTTTTAGCTCAGAGGTAATTTAGGGGAATAACACCTTGGATGAAGTTAGAATTTATATCCTGAATAGGTTCAAGCATCCGCGAGAAAAAGAAGGGAAGACATTTAAGTTAAGGTTAATTAAACTGTAATCAGACTTTTGCTGAAAATGAGAACTTCAGTCCTCAGAGGAGAACCTCTTCGTGTGAGATGACAGGTATACGATTAAGCAGCACTGTCACTCAATTTCACAACTTTTGTGAGATGTGTTTGTGCGACTCTTTAGAACCTCTAACATTGGAATGACCAAAAATAAATAAATATTACCTGAGTGAATTTGTCTTATCTTCATATTTAAAAGCAACAAGGGAGCCACAGATTTATGCACAAAGGTTCTCATATCTTGGAAGCTGCCCAGTACAACCAGCTTCAAACTGTTGGCTGCCTGAGCAGCTCTGCTGAGGTGGGGATTAAATGTCTTGCATGAATGCACACTGATATTGCAAGAAAAGAAAGAAAAAAAAGTGCAGGAAGTGACCAATTTCCCCACTCAGCTTTTCCCCAACTGGACATAATTGGAACAAGCGACTTTCCGGTCTTAAGATCACATGTCCGAACCTCAGATCACAGCTCTTCGTTATCAACCTGCAATCTATCCTCTCAAACAGGTGTTTGGACCAGCTCGGATTCAGGAGAGCAGGTGGATGAAGATGGTGTCCGTCTGAATCTTTCCACTGTGTCGTATTTTCTGAATCTTTCTCTCAAGCTGTGCTGGCATGAAGTGGATGTGGACTTTCAGGTGTACTGAGGCGTGGAATAAGTATAAAAAAAAAGACCAGTTATCTTAAAGCTCCACATCCAGAGGACCTGGTGGCCACGCACTACAGGTGAAAATATTTAAAATGTACAATTACTGTGGATTAAATGTTGGACTTAGTCTACATTTTTTCCATTTCTTAAAGTGTTTCTGTGCCTTACAAAATCTCTGAAATACAAATCTAACACCTGCACAAAACTTCTAGGACTCCGCTACTCCAGAACTCTACAGTGTGTTTGTATGCATCAATCTATGCAAATTGCGCCCCCAAAAGAATACTGTGTACCTGCATAACCTCCCTCAATCATCACGTCCAGGCACACTGAGCTTAAGACTAATCTAATATAAGCTGACTTTGTCATTAAACAATAATCAAATACCTTTTTTCAGCCAGTGCCTCCAAATGATTTAAGTCTCTGGAAATTGGAAGAGATATATCCTTGGCAGAGTCTCCTATCTCACATTTGCAAGTCTGGTTGGCAGCTCTGAATGTGCAGTGATAGCAGTCATTCTGAAAGTGATCCCGCTGTGCAAAGTCTTTGAGGTTATGGACCTTAGAAAAGGAATTTGTTTATGCGACAGTGATTGTGAAATCGACATTGCCAAGTGTTGGAAAACTGCAAGCTCCCTACAAAGATCAACGTGATGTGGAGTTTTCTTTCTAGACAGCTGGGTCCCCCAGCCAACTTATTATGTTTGTATTGGCTGTGCATTGTTTAAAGATTTCTCTGGGCATTTTATTTTACATTTTTAGAGAGATATGAGGCTTAGTGAAAGTTCGGTTAGGGAGAATACTTTATCATCTCTCTTCGACTTCTTCATTCATCACTCAATTTAAGCCGTGCCTCTTAGCTTCTATCTATCCGTTCAGAGTCTAATGTCACAGTCAGTCTAGAATTTTAAACAAAAAACTTAATTTGTTTGTGGGATGAGAAGCAGATAGGACGGGAAATAATGTGAGCATGCTGGCACACAAAGTATGCTTTCCTACCTGTGGAGAGGACCGAGCCTGGCTAGAAACTGATGTACCTTTTATCAAACACTTGAAGCTGACATTTTTTGTAAGGCGAAAGTCAGAGTATTTACCCAACTCTGCAGTTCCCTTCACATATATGTGTCTAGAGGGTAACCATAGATTTGCAAAACTCTAGTGGTCAGATTTGTACGTGTAGTTTTCACTTGAAAATATTCTTGTCTCTGAGTTTAAAGGACAGATTCAAGACTAAACTTGTTGTTTTCAAGAGAAACAAATCGCTTGAAAAACTAGTTTGAATTTGACAATTCCTTCAGGAAATCGGGTGACCTGCTATAAATAGCAACAATGTCCAAGCAGAAAGGAAAACAAGGTGGTTGGATCACATACAGGACTTCTACCACAAAGAACAGGATTTACAGGGAGTCCCAGTAGCTCACTTGCTACAGCATGCACCCCATGTACCAAGGCTTAGTCCTTACCACAGTGGCCTGGGTTCAACTTCCGGTCCTTTGCGGTATTTCATACCCCTGCTCTCTCCCCACTTTTCTGTCTGCCTTCAGCTATACTATCAAATAATGGATGGAATGGATTTGCATACTATGTGAATCCACAAGATGATGTTGACATTTTATTTTCACTTTTTTGTTGCACTTTTGTTAGCTTTAGGAACTCAAAACACTTGGTTAGGTTTAAGAAAATATCATGGTTTGGGTAAAATAATAAGCGAACATTGAGTTTTCTGACAGAAACTTCTCCCAAAGACAATGGGGTACAAATCTCATGAGACATTTGCAGATCTAGTGTTACTATCTAGACAAGACCATTGCTTTAGCGCCGTTCAGCTTATTGTTTTGGTTCCCACTACTTCCAGCTCTCCTTGTTTCCAGCTGCAGGTTGTGAAAAGCTCCGATAACTCCACTGTGTGCTGCCTCCTCACTACAAAACAGCAGACATACAAAGTTAGCAACTAGCTGGTGAACACTGTGGAGCATTTAGCAGCTAAAGAGTCAGATATTTCCCTCAGGAGTTGGTGGACACGGCCAGAAAACACAATTTCAAATGAATGCTAATGTTGCTCTGCCTCTGTTGAATGTGTAAATGGGCAACTGTTGCTAACATGGGAACTTTACATGGTGATAGCAAGTCATTGTTGTGCTCACAGCTTGATTTGACACTCCCTAAACAAGCTAAACAAGTCAATTAATATTGATTTAATTTTATATAATGTGTGTTGTTTTTGCACATACTGCCAGTCATGCACGATCCCTCCGACTGTATTCTGCTGCTCGTTTTCCAAGAAAAGGCAACAATCGATGCCTCCTGAGAGGCCGGTCCGACTCTGTCTGAAATTGGCTGCACATTAATGAGTCTCATTATTTTGCAGGTCAAAGACAGTTAGACTGAACTCTGAACCAGACTTTATATCCCAAATAAAGTCAGCGCTGAACCAGTTTAAAGAAAGCCAAACTGTGCTACACTTACTGTCAATTTATACTCGACATTCATGCACATACAGAATGTAAAAAAAAACGAGCTGTTGGACATGAAAAATGCATTTCTGTGTTATAAAATCTGAATGTGTTATAAATATCTGAATATTCCAAATTATTGTGACATATATTAAACTCTTGAGTGTGAATGATTCACCTGTGTCTCTTTTCACCTTGGTGGCTGATTTTTCATATTTTCATCTAAGGTGAAAAAAAAGAAAAAAAGAAGGACATGTTGAGACATAAATGTGATTTCTGTGTAATTCCAGCATAAGTTAGCATTGATTATACCCTGTTCACACAGCAGTGATGCACTGTGGGAGCTCTGTCAGGTGTCACTGCTATCTTACCACAGCACAGCAGGGTGTGTGTGTGTGTGTGTGTGTGTGTGTGTGTTGCCACAACTACTGTGAAGCACATGGTGTTTTTCTCCACAAACTGTCTGTCGTCAATAACAGTTGAGACAACAGCAATTAAATTTCTCGATAATTTAATCAAATAAAAGGCAGAATTCAGGCTGAGTTTTTAACAAAAATCTGTTTCGTCATTTTATTTATTTCTGATTATTTTCATACCAGAAACACAGATCTCTGTTCTGTTTCCTGTTTTCCACATTTGTTCTAATCAAAGAAAGGATGGACAGGAGATTACAGTATGTAGAGCATTTATATGAGAGGTTATAGCATTTGCATACAGCTGGTAATGTATTCATATTCGATTGTATTAGCTTGGCTTAAATTCGCACATACTTTGCATCTGCAGGATTAAAAACTAAACCCATCAGGGGCAGATCAGGACTGAATCGTCCCCGGCTGACACTGGTTGCAGTCCCCTGCAGTCCCCTGCACCTCTGCTGACGTGATTCAGACATGCTGCTGACTTTACATCACAACGACCGTACATGTGCTTCTTGTTAAAGGTCCAGTGTGGAGAGGGTGAGGCGGGGCGGTTGCAATATGCAACTACACCACTAGATGCCACTAAATGCTACACACTGGTCCTTTAACTCCTGAGGTTGCGCACAATCACTGCTTCATAGGATCCCAGGGAATGTTGATCTATTTGAATGTGGTGGACGTGCATTTATGTGACTTTGTCCGGATTCAAAATAAAGTATTTTATCTTTTAATCTGGCTCTATAATTAAATTAATAAATAAACGAGCTTCTCCTGGCACGGAGAAAAGATTGTCCACGTCAGTGTCATTATTTAACTGCAGAATAATAAAAGAAGCCTTTAAAACAGGAAAGAGCATTTTTAATGGGCTAACCCTTCAGGAATAAATCTTATAAAAGAGTTGAACTAATCCCAAAACATGCTGTCCTTTGCAAAACTACAAACTACACACGTGTGTTGTTTCTTTAAATTAATTGCATCTATTGATTAAACACACACTGCTGACATTCGCTCGTCTTTCCGAGACATTTATATCATGTGGCAGGAGGCGTATGCTGCGGTACAATGTGCAGAAATTGATAAAAACATAAACTCACATCGATTTTTGCTTCCCTACTTAGAAAGATGGACTAACAGACACGTTATGGCTTCAATAAATATCACATGCACAACTTCTGCAACGCTGGCTAACAACAAATATTGTAAAATTACTGTTGCTTGGATGTTGACTGAAATGATCTGCCACTTTTTATTCAAAATATAGAGACGAATGTGGAGTCCCTGTTAGGCAGAGCTTTATGTGGCGCTCAGATCGAGTGACTTCTTTTATTTCCCATGAAATAAATGACTCCTTTTAGTGTCTGTGCTGTTGTGTCTGTGTGTGTGTGTGTGTGTGTCTGTGTGTGTGTGTGTGTGTCTTTATGCATTAAAATATGTCACAGCATCACAGACGACTGAAAGATGAGAAGTCAAATTATCTGTTATGGTGTTGAGGCTGATAAAAAAAGGCAACAGATCTCTCAAGACTGACACCAAAACTCAGAAAAATATCATCCGCCATGTCACAGACGATTTCAGAAGAACAATAAAGCTCAAACTATTTTTCCCATTTAAGATATTTCCCTTGGCTCCAACATATTTCCCTGAAATGCTCTGAAACAGATTTCTGGGAACTAATTTCCTGCGAAAATTCACAAATATTTGGGACCCTTTATGACCACGCCGACCCCGATCATCAACCCAAACTGCCGCCATCCAGTCAGCGTGACATCATGTTTGTGTTTGCAGATTCCTTGTTGAGTGTTTTAGTGTTGCTTTGCTCCCTGGGATGGATCCACCCCGCACAGAACAACAGAAGAACAGCAGCGGTTAGCGGGAGCACTTTTCATAAAGATGGGAAGAAATGTGTCGATTTATGAGCTGTAATTTCTCTAAGTTCACTTACAACAGCGCGTACAGCTGTGTCTGTCTCGTCCACGATTATCGCCGCGTTTGTGGCCGTTTCGCTGGCATTATTTGTGCGGAAAATTACAAAATAATTGTTTCTCCAGCTGGCGGTCGCGGCCATCAGTGATCACAGCGAGGGACGCGTGTGAATGCAACTCAAATGTGACGCGGTTCAGAGGCCTGGAACCAGGCTAGACGAACTAGACGAAACGGGAACGAGTGATCCTTGCTAATGACACTAATTACTTTCAAATACACTTCGTGTAATGATGTGTCTTTTGTCATTTTTCTACACCTCTTCATCCTGTTCAGGGTCACAGGGAACTGGAGCTTACAGTACCCCAGAGGCAAAGAGAAATCTGAATAAATAATGATATAAAATAGAAAAAAGAAACACATTACTTGCTGTCATTTCATGGCAATATTTCAAACACTGCTTGGTTTATTAAGAACTATTGTTGTAAATGTGGTAAGAGCTCAGCGCGCCAACCAGAATGACGTTAAAGGCATTTTATCCATCTGGGAGGGAGACACATTAACCTTAAACTGATATTTAAATGTCACCACGGTATGTGTGTGTATGTACCACGAGCATATAGAGAATGTAACTCAATAGAGGCCTACCCTTTCCAGCTGCATATTATATCAGATTATGCAGTCAGAGATGACTGATTGCTGGGGCCAATGTTTTCATCAATTAGGTCCAATTACCAAACAGCTCCAGTAGCAGCCGACCTCAACCTTCTCAATTATTCAGCGATGTTGTGCGTCTCGCAGCCGAAGACGGGATTTTTCAACTGTTAAACAAGCTTGTTTACTCCGAGTGTGTGTGTGTGTGTGTGTGTGTGAGTCAAAGCGGAGAGATAGATTGGGAGTATGTGCACGCATCGAGGTTCTGTATGATGTTTTCATGTGTATGCTGGTGCGGGCCTGCTCCTCGCAGAAAACATCACCTGAATTCAAGTCTTTTTTTTTTCTTTTTTTTTATGCCCCAGAGATTTTTAGGAGGTGCTCTGTTTGGTTTCAACTTCTACAGATGCTGCTCCTCTTATTTATTTATTTTTATTTATTTACTTATTTATTAAAACATTCCATTGTGGTGAAACTTCATCCAGAAAAAATAAGAAACATAATAATTTTTTTTTTTTTAATTATTTATTTTATTATGCATTTATTTATTTGGTATTTTTAGGGCTGCAACTACTTTTATTGTCATTATCAATTAATTATTTCATAAGATGACAGGTGACATCTTAAAATCAGAACTCAGAAAACCAGCAAATATTCACACTGGAAATGCAGGAAACTCAGAATCTGGGCTTTTCTTTTATTCTAAAATGACTCAAGATGATGAATCTATTATCAGAATTAATTTTCAGCTCATAATCTAATTGATTAATCAACTAATTGCTGCAGTTTGAAGTATTTTATTGTTGTTTTTTAAGCTTAATCACCTCATATTTTTATTATTTGTCTTGCTGCCTCTCATGAAGTCTTGTTTTAAAAATTATTTATTTATTTTTAGTATAATGAGTACCAGAATGTGTCATTCCCTTAATTATGGGTCCAATAATGTCACTGCTATGACTGTTTTTTTTTCCTGTGTTGGCAGAAAGCCAAAAGACTATTTGGCAGTGTAGTAGCTTTTGTGAGTTCTGGTCGAATAGTCCGGACTCTTGAGTGAGTAAAACCAACTGGACCTCCAGATGGCCGCTGAGAACCCTGGGATCAGACTGGGTTAAATATCCAGAAGCTGAACTGTGGGACTGTGTGTGTGTTTATCTCAGTCTGTCCAAAACAACAAAGAAAAGTGAGTGTGTTCACATCCATCTTAATAACTAGGAGGGGGAAAAGACACTCTCTGCAAATGCACTGACAGAGAAACAAGGTTGGGTTTGAATCCTGGCCCCGGTTCTGTCTGCGTCGAGTTGCCATGTTTGCATGGGTTTTTGTCTGTAGTCCAAATAGCGGGTAGCACAGGTGGCGTGTGTGTTCTGTGTGTTCTACAAAGGTGATCACATCAGGTTCTGCTTCTTAATCAAACTCAACAAAAGCAAAACTATAATCAACGTGCACAGAATGTTATGTTAGTGCTTCACAGTTTGAGTTCTGTTTCTACAAGTGCAGTCAGGCTTATATACGGTACAAAACAAAACAAAGAATAAAAAATATTCGGGTAATTTAACACCAGGCTGAAAAGCAACGCTTCACTGCCCTCTCGGTTTAAAGTTTGATGCCCTGTATGGTTTTATTCAGACCAAATCAGGCATTGTGGTGAATTGCTGCAGAGTTGTGTTGCGGTGTGTGTGGGGTGTTCGGGGTGTGCTGAGCATAACCGCGATGAAACAATCAGAAAATAACTTTTTATTTCTCTGATTTATCTTTGATATCAACATTCCCTCACTCTCATTCACTGTCTATGTCGCTCAACCACTGCTCGCGCAAAGGGAACTTCTTCATGTCCTCATTTTGAGGCATAAACTGTGAGTCCGACACAGATTTAGAGGCTGGGTACATGAAATAAACAAAGCCAGAATACAACAGGTAGGGTATCAGAGTTTAGTCCATGAATCCACCTGCATAGCCTCAGTTTCAGTGGCATTTCAGGCTGATTGTGGAGGTTTGACCAGTCTGATCGTCCGATTGGCCACCACAGCTTGATGTCCGAGTGTGTTTCCCCATAGGTTAAATCTGGCTTAACTTCTCTTCTGCAGGTCACTGCATTTGTTTTCGACAAACCCTGTGACCGCACGCCGCCACAGCCAAAACGCACTATCCCCACGCAAATGAATAGAAAAACCTGTATATGCTTGCCACAGACGTAACGTTGCACCTCTGACCACACCCAACACTAATGTATCAGTGTCCTGGAGGTCAGCAAACTTTTAGCTGCTGTGAAGGAGTTCCTTTCAAAACAGTGTCTTTATCCGTCCGTCCACAAGAGAGCACAGATTCAGCTTCTTGGTCACAGAAGGAGAAGAACAGAAGATCTCTTTCAAATATGTTTTTTAAACCCTCAAATATTTATATAGGCATCAGCCTCAGAAACCCAGAAACAGTCTGGCTATAAGTGCACTCATAGTAGCCAACTTGTCAGTATGACAAGAAAACACATTCAGACTTGAGGCAGCAGCAATTTTTTTTTTCTTTGGAAAAGCCTGTCGAAGCATCTCCCATCAATCTGGTGTATCATCAACCCATGCTTTTAGCTTACACCATGTTCCGTACAAACACATGATGCAGACTGTGGACCAAACAGATTGGCCATCTTCCCTGGAATACACTTGTGATCAGAGGTGACCAAATACAAAATGACTCCATGTCGTACCAAAATGCCTGGAACCCACGGGAAGTCATTCAACCTGCTTATCCAAACATCTTATCTCATTAAAGAATGTCATTTAGGATTCTGCCATTACAGGACAGGGTTTAAGTGCAGTTGGGATTGAAATCTTATCTTCTCCAAGGGTAAGATGTCAGATCTCGCCAAAAAATCTTTTAAGTTTAGAAAATCCCAAATTACTTCTCTAAAAATAGGACACTATCAAGCACAGCAGCGCATCCTAACCGTCAGAAACACAGCCATGCCGAGCTCGAGTTAGACGCCTGCAGCAGGCGTAAATGACAGCCGCTAATCAGGAGAACTCCATGACGCATAGATGAGCAGTGATGACTGCGGTTTATTACTGTTGTGGCATTCTCGTCTCTGCGTTTGTCTTTTATTATATGTTGATGTGCCAAGCTTTAAATTATAGCAGCAGAGGCATGCAAACAAACACTATTAACCATGAAGCAATAAAAAGCCCAGTAAAAAACAGTCTATCAAATCAGGGAGTCTAGAAGTATACACAGCAACACTTAATTTATGAGTCATAATAAACATCAGATAAAAAATAGATGTATACCTGAAACTACTTGCTGTGATTAGTTATTATCTAACTCACAAACTTGTCATATACTTGTTCAGTGGCCCTACGCTTCAAACTACGATGCTCTAGGTACTCCTAGCCAAGTAGAGCTATAAAGTTCACATGTTGAGGAGGTTGGGGTGGCTGGATCGGTCAAACAAACACAGGACTTTCATCCAGGAGACCGCTGTCCATGTATGAAACCTGATTTTTAAACTTGCATTGCAGTTACATTGCTTATCTTATGTACTGATTTTGAGCCAAACCAAGTACGATGCAGACTCCAAATAAGACTTCTCTGGCTCTGAACTCATCTCATATGGACTGGTGGAAAGAGGGAAAGTGTGTAAACTTAAAATTTAAAAATCATCCAGATTTTTTAGTTGGTTGGTTGTAGTATTTTTGTCTAAACCTACCCAAACTACAACGGTTTAAAACTTCTAAAATGTGAAGTGTTTTATAGGTTTAACTTGTGTCTAATTGGACGTTGCATATTAATTTTTGCTAACCTGCCTGTGGAGCCCTGAATGTGCAAAACTGATGCTATAGGAGCACCTACAGCATCCCAGTTTGAAACAGAGGGCCGCTGACCAAGCTGACCAAGATTTATATGAGAGAATTACATGAAGTGGTTGGTAAGCTTTGACAGCAGAGTGTTACAGACGTCAATAAAAGAGAACTAACTTTGTGACACATGAAGGAATGATGTGACGAATGCTAAATGCAACACGCTGTGATGGACAGGATTAAACTCAAGTATTAAATATTTAGATGTTGAGAAATAATTCTCTAACATCTCTCAGTTTCCACTTTGGAGAATCATGTTTTTTTTAACATTCTCAATATACACTCTGTTTCTATCAACCAAAACAAATATATCAATAGACAGATCTAACATAATTTCAATGGTGGACTGTCCTCCTCTATGTGAACATCAATGTCTCTGTTTCTTTCTCTGTCCTGCTGTTTTTTTTCCCTAAGCTGTTGGCACTTTGTTGCAGCGAGCAGATGTAGCGTTAAGAAGCCAGAATGAGGGGACTGCAGTGTCCCATTAATTTCAGATGCTAAGAGAGCGTGCTCATTCAGCAAACTGGGCCGTGTCAATTTACCAATTGGAGTCAGTACACCAAAAAAAGCGACGTCTTAGATATTCAAACAGCCTGAATCGGGCTGAATGATGCAGGCTTATTTGCACACACACAAAAAAAAACACTCAACAAAATAATTTTTTGAAAAGAGTAAGAAACACCCAAAAAATACCAAGCGATGACCCAAAATGAGTTCAACATTACAGCTGAAATACGACCATAAATACGACCATAAAGGTGTGGTGTAACCTGCAGTGCCACGGTGAAATATTCAGGCAGCCGCACTAATCTGGCGACCCACTCTGAGAGCCGGCATGGACTCACTGTGGGACAGAAAGGCCCCGCTTCCCATCTGCAGCTGCAGCCAGCGGTAACACCAGCAACAAAAAAAGGTATCACAAATGTTCCTCCATGCTTCACTTGCCAACAGCTCTGCATGGGCAGAATCCATTACCGGAGCTGCTGCATTTAGACACACAGCAGAAAGGCATTATTCATAAACAAAGGCCTGCAGGAAAGGTGATTCTCTTACTATCAATAGACGAGACTCTCGTCTTTCTTACACATAAATATATTGATTTTCTTTAGGAAACCAGCGGGGAAGCTACAGATGAAGTATTGAACTGCATTGACATTGTATTAGATCACACGCGAAGCTGGTTTGAAACATGCTGAATCATTGGCTGCTTTAAAACGTGTCTCGGGTGAATCTTTGACTTTGTATTACAACGTATGTGGAGTCAGTGACAGCTCTAATACACAAAGCAATGAAATCAAAGCTCGATATTACTCCCTGCGTGTGCATGTAGGTTACCTTTAACACATTTAAAGCTGTACAAAGAAATAAAACAAGAAGAGAGCGACAGCAGATCCCCACAAGAATCAATATGCTCCCCAGTTAGCTCTCTGGTGTTCCTATGTGCTCTGAATATCTGTGTGCGACGACACTTTTCTGTTTGTGAATTGTGTAGTCCATGCAGTGTGTTCGACTGTGTGCATATTTGCTGTTGCTTTGTCATCATGTAGTTCTGACCAACTGACTAAAATACTTTCTCTTTTACCAAACAAAGATTGGTTTGATTGCCTTGTTAATTCATCTTAAAACACACTTCACTCGAACTACACAGTGGCAAAATAAAAACTCACAAAAACTTTTTTGGTTAGTCTTTGTTCCAACAATCACCAACTCCGGTTTGGTCGAAATAAATCCTTAATCCACTTTAATCCAGGAAGAGTAGCTGTTGATTTGTAACAGCTAATAAGGATCAACATGAACAAGAAACAATAAATCCACAGAATTAGATGTGAAAATATGAATTTGTAGCTATTTCCCCTCACACTTCAGCTGATTGGGTGTACTGTGATGCTGAATTAGTCTGTCACCTAGTAAAAAAAACAACTGGCGATGGACTCACAGTCTCAGAGAGCCGATATATTCATCCAACACCAAACCCTGATTTGGATTCACTACAAAATGCAAAGAGTTCTTCTTTAGCCCATGCTGGACCCACCAGGTTTTGTAAAAAAAAAAAAAAACAATAAGATGGATAAAACTGAAAAACATCAGCAATCTTTGTACAGTGATTTCAAACACAATCACTCAGCTCTAGTCAACTACTCGACTGTCAAGACCACTAGACCCTGTGCATCGACGTAATCTAATCCATCCGTGGTTTTAGCATCTGCAGCAGACACACAGCTGGAGGCGCTGTAATCATACTGCACCATAGTAATCTTGAGGCGGCATTCTGACAACCAAAGGTCCTGTTAAATAACGAGAATTTAAGGAGGAGTCTAATTCTACCGACTCTAAGAGCCAATCAAGGGCTCTGCTATTACACCATCCTCCGGGTTGATCCTGCGTACAATAGCTGACGTTTTTCTGGTTATATTTGAGATCTTTCTGACAAGAATTTATTATTGTTATTAGGTGAAAAATAAACAATCTCCCACGATTAATCGACTAGTCAACGAGTAGCATGCCCCAGTTGGAACACAGGTGCATTCTGCTGCTGTGCTTTATTTATCTGGATAAGATGAATAAATAAAGGGGAAATCAGATGGAATGGAAAAAAATAAAAATGTATGCAAATGTAGTACAAGAAGAGCTTTAAAGTCGTAAATTGCAACATTTATTTTTCATTAGTGAAGACAGCAAACTTGAATAAATGTAAGTAAAGCTATGCTACTGTAAATTTGGAGCCTTTTTAAACTACTGTCACACCCCGCTGACAAGCAGATGGCCAGGAGGGTTGTGTGTCGGCATATTTGTACGCATGTGTGTCCGCGAGTGTGTGAATGTGTGTATGTCTGCACTACAGAACTGTGAGCTCAGCAGGTTACTCCCCGTCTGGCGGCCGGCGCCTAAGGGTTTGACAAATAGGATCTGGCCCAATGGTGCTGCTTATTAGCAACATTTGTATGGAACCTCACCTGTGTGTGTGTGTGTGTGTGTGTGTGTGTGTGTGTGTTTTGTGTGTGTCACGTAACATTTGAATGTGATCTAGGGAGCTCACCTTTGCTAGACTTGCAGTCAGCGTTTCTCAGACGCAGACACACACCTCAGGATGGCGGACAGTTAATGTTCCCTTAATACCTGCGACTGCTGCACTCCTCACAGTGAAAAGTTACTCCTCTCTACGCCGCCGTTTCATGATGACTGGTGAAATGTTGAGTATACCTTCTGGACAGTGCTGAGGACAGGCAGACAGGCAGTTTGAATGTAAATGTGGATAATAGTTTGCCCGGATTACCCTGAACTTGCAAAAAACTGAATATAAACTGAATATAAAAGTAAACTGCATGAACAGTTTATCCAAATAAAAATGCATTTTTTTTGCCGACTCCACCTGTCAAAGGACCTTCCCATTGTTCTCCACAGATTCTAGCACGATATAAATAACTACACTGCACATACATACAGTGTATACATAGCTATTCCTATACCAATACCATTACATCACTTTCATGAAATTACGTATGCGCGCGTATGCAGATGAAACAACTCTTTTTCTCAGAAACTAGCTCACAAAATAAACACTGTCATGAGACACATTTAGCAGCAGTAATTTAAAGTTGTGTTTACACAGTCATCAGACAGAAGTTCAACTAATCACCGTGTTAAGGCGTAGCATCGTACAATGCATTGTTATGGTTTGGAAGGACTGTGAGATGGAAACGTTGGGTTCACCTGCTGTATTGATGTTTTTCGTCTTTCCTTCGATACTGGCTATTTTAATCATTTACATTTGAAATAGTTTTAATCCCAAAAGAAGAATAATGAAATGATTAAAACTTCTATTTGGTCAAAGTCCCCACAGAGTTCATCGGTCCCCACAAGGCAGAATGCTGTTGTAACTATTTTCTTGCCTCCAACACCTTTTTTCAAATTTCAATTTGTTTTCCAGTAAAGAAAAATGCAAGTGACCCCTGATCATTATTGACCCACATTGGTGCTTGTAATTGGGCCCTCTGCAGTCCACTCAGTCATTAGGTTGAACAGGTCTAAACTGATTAGTCAGTCCACAGTGTATTCAGCTGATATTTTGTGATCCAGCTCCAATAGTGCTAACCTTAGAGCAACCTTAAGTTTCTATTTTGAAGTTTTAAGAGCAGCTTTGCCAAAGCAACACGCTTGTTAATTCAGCTTGTTAGAGGCATTATTGTGCACTTGACACTGAACGAGGAACCTGCTCTGATTTAAATCTGCACAGATTTTGATGCTAAGCTTCTGATTTCTTTCACCAACGACTGGTGATTCCTTATAATCTTATTTAACTGTTGCTCAAAGGGATCTTTGTCTCTTTCTGCCCTTTCAATTGTCAGTTATTCTGAACCATTGCAGAGAGTTTTCTTCTTCATGTGCAAAACGTTACTGCTTTTGCAAACCCTTCACACAGAATAACATCTATTCAAAAATACTTCAGTAGGAATGAGAACAACAAAGCAACAGACACTAACAGATCACTCAAAACAAAACAGAATTCACATCCACCAGATATTTTACACTTTTATAGTGGAGGTCTACGGCTCTTGAGCTTAGTATACTTTTAATATTTGACTCAGTATCTCTAAAATAACGAACAGTTCATGTTTATGATGTTAAATTGGGCAATGATAACTCACTTAGGTACTTTAGAGCAGTGGTTGTCAACCAAACTCATACAAGAAGATCATTAGCTTTGACCACAGACAGAAAAACTGATTTGATTTTGGCTTTAATTTGTGCTTTTGGATTTCTAAAAATAACGGCACCTTCATCGTCAACAGTCCAAGGAATACCTTCTTATGTTACTGAGATAACTAGGCCTGTTAACATCTATAAAAACACAGTTCTTGTCCCCTATGTTAAGTGTCCACCTTGAAGGTCCCGACCTCCAGGTTGAGAACCACTGCATCAGGAATAGAGGTAGTATCTGCCCTGTAAACCATCAACATCTCAAAAACCAATTTGGAACAACTAATTATGATAGTACCTGATAATGTAATGTGAAAGTGAAAGTACACTGTTTCTCTTTAAAAGAGTCGAGTCTCATAAACTTTCCAAGCAGAAATTAGATGACTAGTCTTGAGTCTTTCCTTATTAGACAACTCAACACTTCACTAAAGACGACAAGTTATGTGAGCACAAACAGGTTTCTAAAGCACCAATTACATCGGCTACACGTGCTCAGACATCTGTGTCTCGACTCGGCAACCTTACAACAACAGTTCACCTCGCTGCAGATGTGGTTTTTCACATGATGGGTCTGATTACCTTTAGAACAAACTGAGGAAATGAAATCATCAGGTGAAGCAGAGGCCAGAGAGAGAGAGAGCAACGGGGAGAACCGAATACAGCCACCATTAGGTTAATGAGCTATGAAATGAAATGTATTTCTTAGCCTGCAGCCCTCATCCCCCCCTAAATATCAGCTAACACGGCTAATGAACTTTACGCTGTCATCAATTACCTGTAGCCATAATGGCCTGGTAGGGTTTCAATTCGCAGTGTGGAGCGAGCGAGGCAAAGCGAGATGACACAGTGTTCATATCACAATTATAGAGACAATAATTCAAAGGTAATAGAAAGAAATTAGTATATTAGTATTGACTTTACAGATATTGACTTTGTTAGTGAGACAGGAGGGGAACTAAGAAAGGATGATCAGAGTAAAGCAGATACTGACAGAGGGGAAAAATTCACTGATTACTGATATGGCGGCCAATAAAGTTAATTTTTGAGCTCCAATAAAAATCCTTTTCTATGTGGACTGCACTAATTTTTCAGCGATGCACTGAAACAAAAGATATTGAACTCCCTGTGACAAAAGTGCATGAATGTGACAAGTGTTGTCGCTAAATAATATTTCAGAAAATCTGTAGAACTCTTCGTATCGTCGCTTTATTAAAGGTGTTCAGGGAAAATCTACAAAAAATGTATCAATAAAAAATATCAGTAAATTTATCGTTTTGACATTTATTTGAATCAGTGTTTTACTTTATTTGTACATTTGACCATTTACAGCATTTTACCTTTTTTTTTACTTTTTTTTTTTTTTTACTTTTTTACAATGTAAGCAAAGGTACTGAGATATCTGCTTTCTTAATCAAATAACTTAAAGAGTATTTAAGTTAAATATTCTTTAACATTGCAGTGTTTGCTAAGCTGTTTTGCTTAAATTTTATTTTATGTTAGGAAAGGTCAAGAAGCATCCATTACATTAAGAATCTATGGGGAAATCCAAGAGGACTACAATAAAAACTCATACGTGTACAGTATTTAAATCAATACAGGTTGAGGGTTTTATCCGATAAAAGTAGGTCCTTAGGCCCTTCAAGCGATGCCAGAAAACAGCATGCCTTAGATCCCCACCTTTGCCTGCCACCCAGCTGGCAAAACACCCAACCCCTATGCCTCTCCCTGTGGGTGGTGAGTCCACAGGCCAGTGGCTCCATGTTGCTTTGGGCCCAATAGACTAAGGCCCAGCCACCAGATGCTCGCTGGCGAGCTCCCTTTCCAGGCTTCCCTAATCTGGACAAGGTGCAGAGCTCCTCGTAGTCAGATTCATAAGTGTTTTGTGAATCACATTTAGTCTGATCCATCCCCTGGGACCAATTTGCCTTGAGAGATCCTATGGGTTATTACTCCCAGAATCACATTTCTTTATTTAAATTCTTCGGAATTTAGATAAAGAAAATGAACTTGTTCTCCATCTTGGGGATATTTAAATCAATTAAAAGTGTTTAAGCTACTTTGTTAAATCCAGTGTATGTGTGAGTACTACTGGATTCAAGTTACTGCTTTTGTTCAAATGAACTCTTCTTTATGCATTTATTGAGTAAGATGAGGAGTAAATGTAATGAAATATGCAGCGTGGGTTTATCTGAGCCTCCTGGACATGCTTTATGTATTTCATCTACAATCACACGCAAAAATGCACAAAAACTTTAAATAAGGAAGCCAAATCCAAATGGACCTAAAGATTTCAAGGAAATGAAGAATCTATCTCATCTCTTAAGCAGTGTTTGTTCTCAGTAAATTTTCTGCAGTATCAACAAAAGCATGTGCAAAGACAAGAAGTTGGCAGCAGTTCACACCCAAAAACAGTTATGTGGATCACTGAGAAGTAAATATAACCACATCCAGAAATACTTTTCACTTAGCGTCCATCTTAACTCCCTCCTCTCAGTTCTCCTCCTCTCTTCCTCTTTGACACTAACAAGCAGTGAAAACTGGTGCGCGCTGGAGTCCTATACAGCCGACAGTCATCTCGGATAAAAATCATGCAGCCTCGGCTCTGCTATCTTAACCTCACACGCAGCCTGTCAGGCTCAAACACGCAGCCACCAGAGAGCGGACACAAAGTGGTTTTGAAAGGTCAGACTTACGACGTGTAATAAAACAGGTATGTTGTGTGATCAAACTGAATCACGTGCAATGGTCGTAGTGCACCGTCTGCTCCGTGAGCACAGGACGTTTGAGCACGTAGAGCAATATGACGGCCTGCTATTGAGTATATTGGGCTGACAATTCATTGAGCTTGAAGCTACTACTGGTGCTTGACCTGCAACGGGGACATTTGGCTAAAAAGTTTGCCCTAAACTTCATGTGATTCACATGCATGTGGATGTCCATTTAATAGGTGTAGGCACATTGGAGCTCATTAAACAGGGAAAACAATCTTTTTATGGGATGCTAAACCTTTCAAATGTCAGAGAGTACTAACAAGTGAAGACTTAAACTGCTAAGGGTAAACAATGTTCAACTGGTGATTTGCAAATTTAAATTCCAATATTGTCGACTGAGGTCCAGAGTCCTCAGGTGCTCATTATATTGTAGAATAATAAAAAGCAGAGGTATTTAATGTGCTTAGTATGTGACTAATAAGCTGATCAACATTCTTGCTCGAAGGCTAGTAATTATATTAGGCGTTTGGTTAAAATTCGGTCAAACAAAGGTAACTTTAATGACTTACACGACAGGCAGGATAACACAAAAGGTGGCCGAGGAGTCCGCTTAAAAAAAACAAGCTCAATCCCATCATCCAAGAAAAATCAAACCAGCAGAAGTCCAACAACAAAAAATACAATCGAAGACCGAACAATGCATGACTGGGGGAACAGACACAGGCAACATGACAAGTGAAAGAGGAAAACACATATGCGGTGTCTCAGTTCAGACACTTCTGTTAGTACACTTCTATGTAGTACACTGTGTACTTCCTGGCATAGTGCACTGATTGTCTCATTCCGCGTACAGGCGCTGTGCACAACATTCTACATCGACTTCTTCTTCGCCAAATTGCAACCGGGCGGAGCATTGGCACCAACATTTGACTGCCAAAATATGAATATAAAACATATGTACAAGTTACATTTGTATATTGAGGTATTCACCACAACAGCTTCAGTTCCAGCAGCTCCGATGGCCGCCATTTTCACAATGCCGGTGGCTCCTCGCCTGTAGCTCCATAGCCAAAATGGCGACTATTGACCGTTATGAGTGCACCATCCAGGTGCAATGCAAAAGAGTGCAAAATATATATAAAGTTTTTATAGTTTATAGTGATAAAACATAATTAGGAATGGGCATAAAAAGGTAAGAAAGATGATGATGGTTGATGGTGTTTGTATTCCTCTCATGTTTTCATGCATTCCTACCATCCCACTTCACAAAATAAGACCCAAATAAGAACATATGCGTTCATTCTTTTCCTAAAATGAGGTGTGTGTGGATATGCCTACAGGAAACAATTGTATTCTGTCCTCGTACATATGCTACTTCTCAAGCACAAACTGAACCTTCAGTGAGTGAGAATATAAAAGGCAGCACCTTCAGACCCTGCTGACTGGCCAGTCCTATCTGATAAGGCGAGGACAGAGTTGGTGAGCAGAGCAACTGGTCAGAAAAAGTCAGATTTCATCTTTTCAGAAGGAGTCCTGGGGGGGAGGATGCTCACCAGCGTTACCTCTACGGAAAACGTCTCAATCGAGGAATTAAAAGGAGCTGGGTCGTCTGGTCGGCTGGTTTTTGCTGCAATCTTTTATCAGAAAGTAAAAGAGAGAATGACAAGAATGCTGGAAAGAAAGTGGAGACAATAAATTAAACAGAAATAAAAATATATAAAGCAGAAAGAGGAGCTGGCATGAAGTCCTGACATTATTCAATCACTGCAGAGGAAGCACAGACACACTTCGCCTATCAGATAACAGAGTTGGATAGATCCTGTGCTCAGTTAGGTTGTTGTAAGGTGCAAAGCGCTGTCATCAAAACTTGGTATTTATTAAATATAATTCAAAATGAACTAATTATCTGCATGAGCTGGAGGATTATGGGTGCTTACGGTTCGCTTTAGTGGTTTGCTTTTGTGTCTGCGCCACACTTTTGAGAGCTCACCGTGACATCGTTGGATTTTCTGTTTAATGGAGTTTAAGTTTGAGTTTGTGGCACTGTTGACGCCGTCTTTTCTTATAGTAACTACACAGATCCTAACAGAACTGTAACACACATCTTTCAGGGAATGATTTACTGAAATGAAAGCTGAGTGTTAGGAAGACTGACTAGTTCAAACCAGTGTTTCTCAAACTTGTACCACCTCAGAAAATATTAGGCTCTCCAGATTGAGCTATGGACAGTTCAGGAGGAAGAACATTGTTTATTATTGACTGTTCTCCTGAACAGAACCGGTTCAAGACCCAAAGCTAATTTGGTAGAAAATGTGTACTCCTGATGATGCACTTCTCTTCTAATTTTTCCTGTTTGGAGCCATGATTGCAGAGTTCATTTTACCTCATCTCACTATCTTGCCGTCACATTTTAACTCTTAACTAATTGTGGAGTTCACACTCCATACCATGGTCCGTGCTGGATTTGAACCAACCACCCTCCGGTGGCAAGTTCCCATGGACTGAGCAGCTACTGCCCTATCTCACGTTAGTGTGAGAACCAGAGTTTTAAAACAAACCTACAGAGGAGCTTTGGCTGATTTGTCTGTTCACAAACTGTGTCTTTCAATCTATGTGTGTCTGTGCAACATAGCAATTCCCTATGACACACACACACACACACATACAGAGCACTCTGAGCAGTTGACTCTCAGGCCAAAAGCGATTGTTAGAGGCAGAGCGATGGGAACAATTGTTTGGACAGTGTGTTGAGATATAATCCCTTCATCTGGACTGTCTCTCCCTCTGTCTTTTCATCTCTCATACGCTCACACACAAATCCACACACACACACACACACACACAAACTCTCCATTTGCCCAGCATGGCAGAAGAGCGTAACTCTGTCACCTTCCTTTGTTTACAGCTTTTCTCTCTCACCGCCTGATCTTCAGTCCTCAGATATCAGATAAGTCCAAAAACACGACGAAACAAAGACAATGCAGCCGACTGACGGACCAGTGGACCGGCTTAACCGGACACACCGGCTATATTCCTGTCTAAAGATGAAGTCCATTTTTTTGGGTCATACCATTGAGTAACGTCACCTTTTAAATGATGCTTAAATTATTTGTGTCCCCAGCAGACTTGATGCCGTTACTGCTTGTTGATACTTTAGCGCACAGTTTGTTACACTGTGATTGATGAGCCCTAAAATGAACCATCAGTGGTCCGTTGCATTAATACACAGACAGCAAATAATGTTATTACATTTATTTCACTACAAAACAGAAGTGACAACATGATTTCTCGCTGGTTTTCCGTCATATTTCTTGTTTATGTCCTTTGCATTTAGCTAATTAGAACTCTTTTTGCTAACAGGATTAAGGAAAAAAATAAGCAGCTGACTCTCAAAGTAATACAACATGTTTATGCCACTTTTGCCGTTGTAATTTCATCTAAGCACTTAGACTTAATTAGTAAAGATTCTGCTCTTTCCATACTTAGCGAAAAAGCCTTTAAATTTTGCAGCTGCTTGATGTAAATCATTAATATCAGATGTTTCACTGTGGCCTCGAGCAGCGGTCCACAACCTTTTTCCTGAAGGGAACTCTTTTCTGTCATTGAGTAAGCTGGCGACCCCTCACTAAGTGACATATTTTACGGGTATTTCATATTATATTCAATGCAAAACAATAATGGAACAGAACAACTGTACAGTTATCTAAAATAATGAATGCAATAACTGGGTGGGTTCTTTCCAAGTACCAAGGTATTTTCTGACATTTTACAGACTACTACAATGACTCACAGCCTAATGTAGTTTTCAAATGTCTTGTTTTGTCTTATAATAGCCAAAAACCCAAAGTGATTCAATATGCAGTGAAATACAACAGAGAGGCAGCAAGTGCACTCATCAAAGTAGCTAAAACCAATAAATGTTTTGCATCTTTTCTTGATAAAATATACGATAATATAGACTTTAATGATCCCACACCGGGAAAATTCACTTGTCACGGCAGCTCTTAAACACAAGGAGGATGGAGAAAGTCAAGAAGTTACGCTGGCGTTAAAGAGTCTGACAGCTGTTGGAATGAAGGACCTGTGGTAGCGCTCCTTCTTACATGGTGGGAGTAGCAGTCTGTCGCTGAAGGAGCTGTTTAAGGCCTCCACAGTCTCATGCAGGAGAGGAGTTGTTCACGATGGACGTCGGCTTTGCTAACATCCTCCTCTCCCCCACTTCCTCTAATAAAATAAGTTAAATCTACTTAGCTAACTTATTTACACTAACTTATTATGCAAGTACAGTTGCAAAAATACATTTTTACTGCAAAGACTGCTATAGAATTATTATTTTTTGCACATGCTGTGCAGTAACTCTTAAAAGCAGATGAATGCAGGAGAACACCCCGTGATGTTCTGTATCCAAGTGACATGATGCTATCAGTGTGCCTATCTATCTAAAGTAGCACACAGCTTCTCTCTACCTGTGTTCATTATGCGGGAAAAAACTGTTTTCTGCTTTAATGAGAGTTGCTGCGGCTGTGGCATGTTTGTGTATAAGTGTGTGTGTGTGTGTGTGTGTGTGTGTGTGGGTGTGTGTGGGTGTGTGTGTGTGTGTGTGAGTGTGTGAGAGAGAGAGAGAGAGAGAGAGAGAGAGAGAGAGAGAGAGAGAGAGAGAGAGAGAGAGAGAGAGAGAGAGAGAGAGTGTGTGTGAAGCACATGAATCTAGAGAGCAGATGGAAGCACATCACAGCAGGAGGCAAACACACACACCTATGTTCAGTGCACAGAAGAGTAAATGATCAGGGACATAAGCTCAAACGTCGGGGTCAGAGGGAGCTAGAGGTATGCTGTAACAACCCATCAACAAACACACACACAAACACACACACACACACACACACACACACACACACACACACACATCCACTTAGTCCCTAAATAAAATGTCATTGTCAGCCTGTGTGTGTGTGCGTGTTACTGAATGGCTTGACAGTCAGCCATCCCATCGCTGTGTAGCAGAGGCGGCTGCTGCATTGTCTGCCGTACAATAGTGATTAGGAGGGCGACAGAGACAGAAGGAAAGCGAGTGAATCTTATTGTGTGTTATACAATGGCATTTTTGGGAAGAATGCAAGAGAGAGGAAAAGAGATAAAAAGCGGTTTTATTGTGTGTTGTACAATAGTGTTTAGCTGGATGAGCTCAGAGGAGTGCAGACGAAAAGAGAGGAGATTTAACAGGAGATTGACTGGATCTGTCGGGCTGTCATTTCAAAGCAGGGCGCACACGAACATGCAGTTACACAACATGTGACGACTCCTGACTGTGTTTGAAATCTTCAAACCTTTAACAGGATTTGAGTATCAAACTCTAATGGGATTGACTAATGGGTAAAAATGGCTGATCAGATTTTTAATTAGAGAGTTTTGTTCTTTGTTGCTGTGGTTGGTTGATATTAAATTAAAGACCAGACCAGAAATATTGAGTTTCTGTCGACTTAAAGCGTTGCAGGGCTTTTACTTTGAAATAGAAACAGGAAGTATAAAGGTTGTATTAACAGCGTTATATGTTAACTTTAATAGAGCGTATCAAAATTATCAACATTGTACATAATTGGTATGGTACATACATTATGGACTGTAATAGCTGGTTAGCTACCACGCTAAGAACGCCAGTGTTGTGCCAGAACCTGAGCTAGGGTAGCGGGCAATGTACCCAGGCTCAGCAGCTTTTATGGACATGACAGAGATGACAATGACGGAGGAAGCTAAGAAGAGAAAATGAAGCCGCCGGACAAGAGTAAATCTGGGCTTGACTTTTAGTGGTTGGTGAGAGCTTGGTGAAATAAAAGGCTGAAAGACAGACAAAAGCTTGAATTTCAAATTTGGGCTGGCGTAAGTCTTTTTCGCTACATTAGAAGTGACAAATCCAAAGATTAGGATGAATTTATACCGAGCTTTTGCAACATTAAACTTATCATTTTAGTTATATTTGACCAGACAGGTCGGAACAACGTGAGTTGAACGGAAGTGGCACTAAAAAGACACCCGAATGCCGAAGCCTTGGAACTCGTCCAGGTGCAGTTTATTAGAAGCAAAATATAATTGAACCAAACTGTAGAAAATTACACAAAACAATGATTTATGGGTGTGAGGGGATGGATGTTGACATTCGGTTGTTTAGCATCGTATTAACATAACAAAGTGACATCTGTTTCATCCGATTTTAACCTGTGCAAACAGCAGAGAAGATAAATCACAGCACAGACAAGTCAAATCACGTTTATCTACAGTTAACAGGCAGAGCATCAGATTTATTTTGAGATCCCACTATTTTCACAACCTGCATTTTAATCTGACGGTTGACAGTTAAACAAAAGTCTGTCCAATGAAAAAGCCGTGGAAAACTTTTCTCAACAAATGTTTCCCACCAAGTCTCCAGCACAAAAACTAAACCTAAAACTGACAAAAGACTGCCCTACATGACTAAAATACACACATCAGTATGCACTGTATGAGATTATGTTATTTGATCTCACACTCAACAACTGAGCAAAGATAGCCCATATTACTGCTTGATATAACTTCAGACAACACCACCTGAGGTATGTATTAGTTTCTGACTCTGGGAAAAGTGAGGAAATCTCTGTCTTTAATTACATCACACACATTTAGGCTCTTCTATGTGATCTTCTTTTGATAACTAATTTAATATTTTTGCACTTCCATTCACTGAGCCTCCGCTGAAACTGTCTGGAGCCACGCTGGGGAAGCCCGCCTCCCACTTTGAAAACCTCCACACTACAGGGCTGTGACTTTTTAATCAAAATCAAACTACTTTTAAAATGTGGGAAAAAATATATTCCATCTGTAATGATGTGTTTAAGTTCAAACTCTGACGATTTGAATTAGTTTGCTGTCTTGTGCCAGCAGGGGGCGTTCTTAAAATCTACTGCCAGATCATAGACGGTGTAAAACATGGACCTTGTATCCATGTCGCCGTCCACAGGTTTCTGAGTTTCTGTAGGTGGAGATCAGGCTGGCTGAATGAAGCCTGGGAGCTCAAACAAGCCACCTGTGACAGCACCCACTAGCACCCACTAGCAAGTGGCCACGCTCTTAATTCTGCATATCTTGAATGGGGAAATTAGCTATAGAGGCCAAAACCTTTTTTGGTCTCTAGTTGGCCATTTTAATATGGGGGCTTATGGAGATTGACTCGTCCTGTAGCCAGCCTCAAGTGGCCATTTGAGGAACTGCAGTTTTGGTTGCCGCTTGTGCCGAATTGCCATGATGAATAAAAGACCACTGATGTTCTTCATAAAAAGGAAGAAAGCATCGGAGAAGTTATATTTCAGTGCATTGATTTAGTGTTAATGGAAAACTACAACAAGATGATGGAATAAAGTCAGCTCTACGAAGAAGAAGTGAGCACACAACCACACATTTCTTTACCTTGGCTTTCACTCCTGCACTGTCTAATCATCCTCCCCTCTCCTCCGTCCCATCTGTTATCTCCATGCAAGATGTCCTCTAGCCTCCATTATCCTGATTGTGATTGAGCCAGGTTTGTCTCAGGATCGGCTCTCCAACATTCCCTTCTTATCCTTAAAGCAACATTTCACTTTACTGCTGCCACCAGGTGTGACATTGTCCGTCATCAACCTCCAACATAACGGTCTTTTTGACTTTGGAAAGTGAGCATTTTACTGCATTCATGTCAGATGGGAACATTTGGATGATACAGATACATGAAAGGTAGAAAACACCTGATATATCAGGAGGTTACAGCTCCTCAAGAAGGTTTAACCCCTAAATTCCACCAGGTATGACTCTAACGTCGCGGCTGCAATGATGTTTTGGTTTGTTCTCTATGCAATGGATTGTTTTGCCCACCAGACACCTTGTTGTTAATTTGCTTCAGCGCTAATCGTAAAATCACAATCATTGTCTAAAACAGCCACATTCAGCTCCACTGACCCTAAATCCCACAGGGATGAGAGTGAACACTGCTTCCTCTCATTAACCATGTTCATCACCACAGTAATTTTTATATCTATATTATCCGAATCCTTCAAAAGCCATTCCAAGATATATGCAGTTGCTTGTGATATTTATTTTCCGTCAGTTGTCATCATCATTAACGTGACGTCCCTCCCTCTGGGTGTTCTCGTTAACCTCAGAAAGTCGATGGTTGACTGTGGAAGGTCGCCAGATCATTTAGGGCTCATGACTATCAAGATGAAATCCACGAGCCTCTTTCATTTTGCACTTTCAGCATTGCCACAGCACAAATCATACACATTCATGAATTCCTATCGTTGCTAATGCCAACACTCTACTGGTTATTTTAGTAAACGTCAGTTAAATAAGTGAAGTTTTAAGTGAATCTCTTGCATGGACTGTCGTCTTTTCCCATTCCCTGAGCTTGTTTGCGACTCTAGTTTCAACAGACTCAAGTTTCACTATAGAGTTTGTTCTTCAAATGTTTGCCATCTTTTGAACTGTTGAAAGATGGAAGCTTTCCATGGATCCAAAATTGGAACCAAACTCAAAACACACCTATGAAAAACCTACCTGAACCCAATGGCCGCCCAAGCATCTATTGAAAACCTATTGCTCTCTTCATATCAAGAGAGTCCTCCAACTATCTATTTGTTGCACAGCAAGATGGTTTACACTGCTTCCACTTCATCAGAATCATTCTTTACTGAGATACGGCCCAGCATAAAGGATGGCTGATAGATAATGAGCACTACTGTATGCTTTGATTTCTTTTGACCTATCATGCAATAAACTGAAGAAATAAACGTCAAAGACCTAAGACCAGCAGCAATAAAATGGGAGCCTTCACGATTAGAATAGGCTGAAGAAAAACTTCCATGCTAAAGGCTGAGCATAACTTGGACCTAGTGGGACTTGAGGCTCCAGTCAGGTCTCCAAGACAACCAGTTAACTCATTTGTACCTCTGCTCCCTGCCACCGAAGTTGCTAAAAGAAAATTTTATTATAGTGAAGGAGAAGAAGGTAAGAGATAAAGACCGGAAAGAAAAAGTCTAACGCAGCACAGTGTGAGGTGTTGGTGCTAGCTATCATGTGACAGTTTTCATATCTCCTCTGTGGTAAACTGGCAGAAGGTCAGGGATATTGAACAGACAGGTTGCCAGAAGTTTGGCTTAGTGGATTCCCAGGGATCTCAGTTTGGCTCTTGTCAACGAGCCTATTTATAGCATTTCCAAGCTTCTCTAATACAAATCTCTGTCCATCTGTGAAAATCAAACCCACTTGACCTTTTTCCAATTCTTGTCATACTCCACAGTGAAGCACGGGGGATAATCTGCAGTTAAGGCAGGATTGGGTTGATAAATAAGAATGGATCCCAATCTGTTTTAGATTGATTTACCTCAACTTACTGTTCACTGCTCTTGGCCACTTTATCTTTTTCCCTTCACATTTATCCTCCAACACAACAATATAACACTCTTCAGAAAGATAGTTGCAAGAATTGATGCTATTTCACCAAGGTGATTTAACTTCATTCTTCAATTTCAGCACTAAACAAGACGACAACACAAGTTAATACATCCAAACAATCAGGTAGCTCAAAGTGTAAAAAAAAAAATGTACAAAGCTCTGCAAGGCCTGAGGGCTTCAAGTTTTCATTCTCTGCATTTACTTTGTCAAGTTTGCATGTTCTCATGCAGCTGAGCAAGGCACGAGTGTCAGTACACCCCTAAACAGAAAGTACAGCAAAGGTGAGCTCTTTAGTTTTTCCCTCATTTGGTTATAAACCAAAGTACTGCACAAATTAAGATCTTGACCTGATGAAAAGCCACAAATCACCAACATTTTTGAACATGGATGTGTGTACCAGATTTCATGGCAATTCATCCAATATTTGAGATATTTCGCCCTAAATCACAAAGATCAACCTCTGCGTGACCGAGAAGTTTCCGTCTACGTCAGAGATTCCTGAATTTCTGGACAAAATACTTACAGAAGACATTTGCTGTGAAAATTCTGACCTGCATGTGACACTAGAAAAATAGGGTCACCAAAGTCATTGGGATTCATCCTCTGGGTCCAGGAACAACAGTATAAAAACCTTTAGCTTTAGCCTGAAGCGTTTCTAAAGATTCATACTTGAGCATTATTCCACCCCAAACACAAAGAGCCCTTGACATTCTGGGGAATTATTATAGTCTACAAAATTACGTCAACACAGCTTTGTTCTGAATATTTGGTCTTTCATCGTTTTTTTTAATCAATGTGAAGTCCAAATTCAATCTTTACCTAAGCTGCAGCCTCGTTTTACAGCAATCATTCCCAAGTTCTCGCTGGTAATTTGACAATGATGGACGGTACGATATTGGTTAAAATGATACACACAGCACCTTCAACCTTCAAGTTCAGAGTCTCTGTTACATTAAGCCATAACAGTCGCACTGATAAGAATGAGAGATCACCGCTGTCATTATTTCCAAATGATTTGCTATAATGAGAACTCAACCCCCTCCGTGTATTTCTAAGATTAATGTGTTTGTCAGTGTGTGTACATGCATATCTGCATGGTTGCCTGTGGTCACTATTGTTTAGTGTGTGTGTGTGAGCATGTGTGTGAGAGTCTGGCCCTTATCTAAAGGTTAATGAGTGGGGAGTCACCACATTGTAACACTGAGGCTTCTCTACAGCTCAGAGTTAATTGGGACACTCTTTAACTTTATGGTTAATGATGTCAGACACCAGCCTTGACATGGTGTGTGAGCTGTATGTGAGTGTGTGTGTGCGTGCATTTGTGTAACAGTTACTTTTAGCTGGCAGTTTTTGGCCTGTAAAAATGAAGGAAACCTAAAAAACGTGTCTGATAGAGAAGACATGAGAACATAAACTGAGAAAAAGAAGACCAACACAACATAAACACTTATATGATGCTATATAAAAACAGCCCTGAATTTGTGAAGCTTTAAATGTTCACATTCATGTTTGTGGTGGTAATCATACTGTTAGAAGTATAGAAACGCCTCAGTGTTTATAGGCCTCTTCAGTAAAACCTAAAGCACACCAGAGGCAGCCATGCACTGTTAAAACATCTGATATTATATGAAATAGCTTCAGGTCTTGATTATATACTTAACAATCTCAGAATCCATCGGCTATTGTCTGACAACGATTTAGCCTATGAGGGCAAATCGTGGGTTTCCAGTGAAGCGAGTACTTCATACGTGACAATGACAAAGACACGTTTCTGCTATTCGAATATGAACATGAATACTGTTCACATCTAATATGAACTGTATTCATATCGTCGCTGTCTGATCAAAATCAACACTTTAATGATTTTGACTATTTACTCTAGATGCAATAAGCATATTCTCTTCCGTCTACCGTCAGCATTTAGGATCTTATTACAAGTTACTATATGTAATATGTAGTCAGACTGATGCATGAATCAGTGTCAGATGGCCGTCAACTTGGATGATGCGGACTTCAATCTAAAAAAATAAAAATAGCTTTGTTAAAGCCAATGTGCTGCATGGAAACATGTAGGACAGCCTTGCTACTGACAGTTTACCAGCTGAGGTGGACATAACCAGGAGGGTCAAGGGTCTGAACCACCAACAAAGACGTCGTTTTCATCGGACAGCGGCAATATGAATTCTGAATGAACAAACTTTTTTTTTAAAAAAAGGTATTAAAAAGCTAAATTGTCATCGAACAATAACCTTAATTTCAGTCAACACATTCCACCTCTTTTGCTTTCTACATGCAGTATTACTAGAGCCTGTGTAAATGTGATTGGTTAGTACTATTCAGACGGAAACTAGAACACTTCCACCAAAATCTTGGTCCATTGCCTACAGATTCTGCAGTCATGTGCAGATATCTGTTTATAGAGGTTACTTGATACTTGTGCCGACTTAAAATACCTCTCAATTCTAGAGCTTCAGGAATGCACAACACCAGCCGTGGACAGCCGTTATTGATCCTGCTGCTCAGACCTGTAATAAGAATAACAATAACAATACTATTGAGTTTTCTGCATTGAGACATAATCTCAAATAGAGAATCGCAATGAATCACACAATCGATTTTTTTTTTTCCATCAACCCTAATGGCACAAATGTAAAACTCAGACGCTGTTTCAATGTCAGCTTTTTCGGGGGGTTACCAAGACTTAAATGTCTCAACGGCTTAATCTAAAAACAGACCTGACCATGTTGCCTCTGACAAAATCAGAACAAAGCCTCATCAAAAGCCACTTCTAGCTGCGGAGAAAAGTGTGACATAAAGCGGCACAGTCTGCAGATGCAGATAAATAACCTCGTTTTTTCTAGGCAGACTTGACCGAAGAGAAGCTTAAAAAAAAAATCAGCACAACTAGAATTTAAGAATTTAAATAAAACCAGCCAACTAAAATGAACTTTTTACCGATTCTGCACATTAGAATCTAAAATATTAGTTCAACGAAGGAGTCTTTCATCTTTAAATAATTCAGAGAGCTGAAAATTTACAGTCAATGTTGCTTAATTTATTCCCAGATATAGAAAATCAAGGACATATTGCGTCACAGTACGACCATGGATGAATTATCTCTGTACGTCTAAATCATGGAAGACTTAGCAATGAATCGATTCCGCAATAAAACAGTAGACCTGTCGACTAAAACTCAGGATTAGGTGAATCTTATTGATTGAACGATGAGGAAATAGGTTTGTTGCAGCAGTAAACAGTACAAAACGAAAGAAAAGAGAACAGAGGAACTCGGGGAAATTAAATATAATCCAATCGATACAGCACTAGAACCTGTCATGAGTGAATGAATGGATGAGGGTATGACAGACAGCTTTACAGTCAGTGATACACATCAGTGCATTTGTACATTTGTTTGTGTGTGTGTGTGTGTGCAGGAGAGTTGAATTGTCAGCATTGCAGTGTGATTTACACAAGGCCTTTACGGTAAAGTACCATGAAGAACATTAGACAAATGACACCGAGACCAGAAAAGATTGATTATAGGCAGATAGGCAAAGGAAGAGAGAGTGTGTGATGGGTTGGGACACACACACACACACACACACACACACACACACACACACACACTGAGGAAGAAACATCCCGGCCGAAATGAGCTGTAACTGAAACTCATCCTAATGGGTCAGTTTAGCTGGAAAGCATACCCTATTAAATATGCATAATATTCAGCAAAGTCATGTAGAGTAGCCAGTGAGGGAACAGGATCATAGAGAGAGCCTGCACACACACACACACACACACACACACACACACACACACACACACACACACACACACACACACACACACACACACACACACTCTTTAAAAAAAACAAAAAACAAGGTAAATCTTACACATTACTTCAGCCATGATGACGATGAAACTTTAATGATCCCAGCGGGGAAACTGGGTCACTGCAGCGCAGACAAACAGTAACGTGATCCCCAAAAAACGCTGGATAGAATTTGGTCAAGAATAGAAACAAAGTCGAACAAAACATCTGCTGCATTAGACACACACGAGACTGAGGTATTTATACTACTACGTTTTATGTCGTGGAAGAATTTTTAAAGTATGAATGTCAAACATTACTTTGTCCCAGCTTAAAGGTGGCAGGGATGTACGGTTGTAAGTACTGATACTTTTTCGATACCCCGTGTTTAAAACAATACAATCTACACTGTCTACACATTCACTAGTATCTTAAGCACCTAAACAGATTTATTTATTTATTTCAATGCCTCCTGGAATCGATTAACTAGTGGACAATCTCCACCTCACTTGCCGCTTGTGCAGGCGACAGTCAATCACACAGCAGAGACACAGAAAGAGAGAGGGAGATCTGGTTGTCTGGTATTACATCGAAGATGCACACACAGTGTTTATTTTACAAACACTGACCAGGTAGAACAACAGTGAACACGCCACATTGGTTCTAACCGTGTGGCCTTCTCCACGCGTGGCTCGCCAGCTGGAGAACAGAATCATGGGTGAAAAAAAATCCAAAATTTGTGTTTTTAGGCAACTTTATAAAAAATACTGCTGTTCCATTGTACTGCGAAAGAGGCAGGGGAAGCAGGAGTGTGTGTAGAAAGAGACAGAGGTGTAGGTGTGTGTGGAAAAGAGAAGGAAAAGCTGAGGAACATGAACGTGTGAGCCAAAGACGGTTAAAGAAGTTTGTGAGTACACTAAAATAAAGTGGAGAATTACAATGGTGACATAAGGATGGATAATGTATTCAAATAAAGTATTAACCCCCCCCCCCCCCACACTATAACTGGTCCTCAGTATGTGTTCAGTGAGTTTTGTGTGCAGGATACAAGAGAACCCTATTGTTGTGCCATGGTATTGAATATTGGTTTGGTTTGGTTTATTCTTGGCAGTTGTGTGTACATGGTAACTGTATTTGTGAACTCAAATGAGATTTGTACCTGATGTTTCTGGCTTTCTGCCAGAAAAATGCCAACCTCACGTTGACTTACTATTTTAACCCAATTCATGATCTTTTAAACCTAACCAAGTAATTTTAAGCAAACTGTGACTGAAACTTAAAAACAATCTAAAGTAAACTGAAAGTAACAAGTCTAACAATAAAAAGTCGACATCATTTGAGTTCCCCAGGTCGTTAATCCCGGTCAGTCCTCTATGATCCATTCATCCACCACCCTATGTGGATGGCAATATACATTCATGGAAACATACTTATGAATATTAAGATGTCATTTCTGCCACTGGATCCCCCTAAATATTACACATTGGTGATGATTTGCCATATTTCTTTTCTGTATGTAAGAATAAACTGAATATTTTTGGGTTTAGGCCCATTGGTCGAACAAAAACCGCAAGTTAAAGGAATCACCTTGAACATAACGAAACTATGACAATCACAATATCCTGACATAACTGGGGAATTAATAAACGATTAAAATAACTGCTAATCACAGTGCTAACATATAGATATCATTATTTTAGGTTTAAGGTTGTAAAGTTGTAAAGAACGTTTTTCTTTTTAAGTAATATCCGTACAGACCCTTCTTACAGTCTAAGCCCATAAGCCACATTTTCAGCTGAAGGGAAACACTCCAGTGACCAATCACTACTGATTTAGACTGACAGTACACAACTCCAAGCAAGTTTTAAAATAAACTTATAAAAACTTCCAAAACTCACACAGCTCTTTGGTCGGAAGTTATTAGCAGTAAATTAGCACATCAAGGTCCTCATGAGGCACATCGAGATATAACGAGTCTGCAGATGTTTGTGTGCATGCTCAGCTGTTTAACTCATAGTTGTGTCGACGCACAGCGACCCCAAACTGTCACAACTTTTTCTGCTGTGTCTCCTATTTTAGCATTAAATCACTGAAGTTATAGTTAGCAAGTGAACCTGCGACAAGGTGTTATATGAGACTGTAACGTCTCATCTTGTTTCTTTACATTCACACATCGTGATTCCTCTTTAAATTAGCAGGGCGCTCACTTGATGTGAGGATATTTTGGCTGATTCTGAAATAGTTTTGGGTTTAAGTTATGTTATCACAAGGTCAATTCTTCTAAAGCTTTCTGCTACATTTTGTGGCCTGCAGCAGTTTTCTCACTTCTCGTGAAGATGGGAGGGAACTCTGGTGACATGATAGCAGGTTTCATTTGTGGACTACACCAACAGCACTCTGCAATTACAGACAGTAACAACAAGACGTGACTGACATCTGTAAGTAAGTGGACAGCGCCATGCATGGCAGCTCTATCACTATGGGTGAATGAGAAGCCATTTATAAAGTACTTTACCAGTACTTTAAGGCAGAGGAGTGCTTTATAAGTGCAGTTCATTTACCATTTATCTTGTGATGGTCTTTTTTTTGTTAAACTGCTATTTCCAAAAAACTGCCAAAAAACTGCAGTTCCTCAAACGGCCACTTGAGGCCGGCTCCAGAAGTGAGTCAGTCTCCATAAGCCCCCATGTTAAAATGTCCAACTTCACAGCAGAAATAAACATGTTTACAGCCTGGTACAAAAAACAGTTTTGGTCTCTATAGCTAATTTCCCCATTCATGACAACTGTACTGAGGGAGAATTTTTATAGAACTCACCTGTTCAGATTATATTAAGGCTCAAAGTTATGCAGAATTAACAGTGTGGCTGCTTTGATTGGCAGGTGGGTGCCGTTACAGATGGCTTCTTTGAGCACTCAGGCATCATTCAGCCCATTTCAGGTCCACCAATGATTTTTAGATTAGCCAGGAGGCAGGACTACCATCATATACTGTCACTGATTCGGACACATGCCCAAAATCAAGTTATTGTCACATTAATCCAGCCTACAGTAACAGTCAGTAATCTCTCGAGTTGATTTTAACTGAAAAACTTGTCTACCCTGTCTACTTCAGAGTTTCAGAAGGTGACTCTGTTAATCTGATGGAGTGCAGCAACATCTCTGAATGAGAATTTAAAGACATTGAGGATTTGCAGAAACAGATGGCAGCAACAGCACTCCGGTAATATATAGAAAAGTGGAGAAAAAGAACCTAAAAATGGAGCCGAGTATACTTTAATCACAAAAGCTTCCACTGGATGTCACCATCCCTGCTCATTAAACTGAGAAAATTGTGGCACTTTACTTGAAATGACACTAAAAGCACATTCGTAAAGCACGATAATTATTATGATCAGAGCTGGATATACTAACATTGTATTTTAAATGAAGCCTGTCTTTGCCTCCAGTGGGTTTTCCCACAAAATGCAGAAGCCAATTTGTGTTGCAGACCAAAATACATCCAGACACACTAGGTGTAGGAAGTAAATTCAGTTGTTAAGCAGCTGCTTTCTGCACATCAGCAGACACTGAGGTAGAAGGAAATGGACAGACAGAGTTCATTCTTCAGGAAAGCCCTGAGGGGCTGCTGAGAACAGCCAGAGGCCAGCTTCACACACAGAATCCACACAGCCAACCAGAACGCACACTCTGATCCTGTCGCAATGGGATTCATACTTGTGTGTGGACATTTTGTTGTTCTTAAAGGCATCGTTAACTCTCCTGGCCTGCAGCAAAAGAGAGGCTAAGACCAAAACCTTGATCTATGGCGAAAAACTGCCCAAGGGCAAGACCACCGCACGCACGACAACACAAGCCTCTGCCTCAGTGTGTTACCATAATAAAGCTGTCCTACGGTCTGTGAGCTTTTCACTTTCCACTGCCCCGAGTTAGCTCAGCCTTCTGCCCCCCTCTCCCCTGTTCACGCACTCAAATAAATACACAAATTGAACGCACACTTGACAGACACATGCATGCGCCCCTCAGAAGGTGCACAATGCTTGGCTGGCCATGCATTCACTCCAACGCCCCGTTACACTCTGTCACTCAGTCAACACAACAAGATGGAGCACAGAGTTAGGAGACTGATTGACTGTCTGCCCCCCCCCCCCCCCCCTCTGACGGCTGAAAGTCTAATATAGCAAAGTGCTCCAGGATGAGTTAAACACAAATTATTCATTTCTTCTGTAAACAAATAGGAAGTCAAGCGAAGAGCCCGACAATCAGACGAGGGTTTGAGTTATGAACCTGTAGGGTGGACAGAGAAAAATAAGCAATTATGGAAGAGGAGGCAAGAAAAGCAGCTTTACAAATTGATGCCTATTTTGTCAGCTAGAGCTGTACATAACAATTTTCATTTTTGATTAAACTACCAATTCTTTTCTTGATTAATCAGTAACTGTTTGCTTGACATCACTTTTTTTCCCCCATCAAACTTTTCAAATGACTTGTTTTGTCTGATAAACAATCCAGAAGACAAAGAGAGAAGATTGAACTGAGTCATGTTTGATTTTTTAGTATGAACGATGATTAACAGCTGATCAGGTTGCTCATTTTATTTAAAAAGAAAGCACAAAATCCCAAAGTACTTTCAGCAACACCCCTTCACCGACATGTGCACAATAGTTTGTGGGTAGTATCGAACTCTTTTTACAAAGATCCTTGGAGTTTTGGCTCAACCAAAATCAAAGATCCTCCATCAAATCCTGAAGCCTTTCTATAACCACTCACGATTTAATGAACCAGAAAAACCATCAAATAACTGTTTTTCCTTTTAACTTTGTAAATAACACCTATCTGAACCTTTGTAAGATTTGAAGACCTAACTGAGACCTAACCTAAGTGTAGTAATTACTGTAGTTTTATGACGCTAAAAAATTTGTTGTATTTCTTTTTAATAAAGAAACAATCTGGGATGTTAAGCATTCAGAAATTGCTGGAAAAGATAGAGGGGTAACTGGGAAACCCCTCCAGACACGTCTCCGTCATGTCGTGACCATGATGCTGTTTTTTTTCAGACTTTGTTGACTTGCTCAGATTCGGTCATTTTTCTCTGGTTTATGTGCATCTTAATATGCTTAGAACGGCCACAATAGCTCCGGTAACCGCAGCGCACACGGAATTCGTTGTATCCGTGCCCGGTGGGATTTGGCTATAAGACAAACAACAGAGGTCATTAACTGGAATCAAACCATCATTGCAAGGTGCTCAAGAATCTGGGATCTTTTGCATTTTTTAGGGGTTTTTTTTTACATCTGAAACCACTCACAGATTAGCAATTTTGCTTCAGAAAACACTAAAATTATGATGAGAATATCAGACTTGTTGGTGAATCTTCTGTCAGTCAGCTAACTTTAAGATCGGACAGCCGGCTGGCACCTCTATGCAGTTTTTACAGGCTGATTCCACTTTTGTGTACAGGCATTCTCCCCCAGCCCGCTAGCATGTCATCCGAGTCCTTGGCGACCCCATAAATGTCAGGTCATTTCAACGTCACTTCTCCAGCATCTAGTCTGGTGCGCGAGGACGTTTTCTCTGGCGAACCTGTCAGCTTTATAAGGCTGTTAAAATGATCAAAGTCCCTTTTAGAAACCCTGAGAGAGAGAGAGAGAGAGAGAAGGAGAGAGGAGAGGGAAAGAAAGAGAGAGAGCGCAGACAGACATGCAGACAGACAATCAGACAGGAGGCGATGGGGTATAAACGCAAAGGCAGATGGAGAGTTTGAAGAGCTACAGATTGCAATGAGAAGACATATTAGGCCTTTGAGAATGACAGGACACGGTTATCAAGCCGGGCCGTACGCTGTTGCCTTTGGTACTAATTACACTTTGTAGTAAATCTCCAGACAGATAGTCTGAGTGATAATGAGCAGCGCTGAAGCAAACATGATGTAATCTACAAGCCAAGGCTGGTAACGCCAAAGAGGAGTGGAAGCTGGTGAAGCAGCAACTGACTGCATGAATGAATGAGTGAGTGAGTGAGCGTCGGTTCTCTAAGGCCTTGTTCAGAGTGCCAGTGCAAATCTGTTTTTTGGCATATCAAGATTGATTTTAGAAAGTCTGGACAGCAAAAAAATCTGAACCCAAAACATGTGAAATGCGATTTCTGCAAATCAGATCCAAACCACATTTGGAGGTGGGACTCCCGTTGGATTTCCGCACACGCTCTGGCTGCTTATATCGGATTTGAAAGTCTTTTGAGCGAACCGCGACAGGACAACACAGCACAGACAACAACAGTCAGTGGACCAGACGCTGAAATAAATTGTCTGCTGGCACTTCTATGGGAGGCTTCGGTCCAGACAACACCTGCTTCGGTGGTAGAAAGCCGCATCGCCAGCGTGTATAGTTACTGCCGTCTACATGGTCACCACAGCAACCCATTCAAGATAGGTTGGTGATGTCTGGACACAAAAATCTGATCAAATCACTTGCAATTAAAGAATGCAGACAGTCTGCCTTAAAGATCCAATTTGGGAAATCTGATTTCCCTGCAGTCTGAACAAAGCCTGAGTAATGTGAGCAGGCTATTGAAGGACGGACAGACAGAAAGTAAAAGAAAGAAAGAAAGAAAAACGTTTCTTATGCTGGGTTCAGGCTGAATGATACCAGCTCAACACGACAGGCGTAGATCATCGGAAACGAAAATGGGCATCAGTTGCCGTGTGTTGTACCTAAAGCAATAACACATGAGAGGGAGTGCTGATATACTGGATATCGGCACGGTTGTGATTCGGTTATTGACTGCTGTTAGTTACTGGTTTAATTAACGGTTGTGTATTGATGGTGATCAGGTTAATCAGATACATGCAGAGTATGCAGCAAATGATTGCCCCTTGTGTGTGTTTTTGAACCGCTTGTAGATATATGTGATATCTTTGTGTTGCAAAGTTTGTCACAATCTAAGATAAATGATGACCGTTGATGTAACGTTAGTGTAAGCTGTTATTCTCGATATCAGCACTCATGAAACACCTCTTGTCCAATCAAATTGCTTGGTTGGAACTAACTGTTGTATAACCAACATCCCATCTGGGATGCCAACTTTACGTAAAAAGCTTCACTTCTAGTTGTCAATCAGCTGAACACTGATTGCTACAGACTGGAGGGAAGGGAGGGAGAGTACGGCTGACAGCTTTTGTCTGCTTGTTTTGACTCAAAGTTTTAAAAGCCCCCTCACATTTTGACAGAAATGTTACTCTTGGTTAACTTTTTGTTTTAACATACTTCACACAATGTCTTCAAAGATTATTTTTTGAACATTTTGCCTCCACACAGTTGACATAATCATGAAAAACATGAAGAGAGAGGAGCATGATTACATGTCCACAGCTGGATTTGAAACCGGGGATGTTGTAGTTACATCCACTTCGAAATGTAAACACCATTAGAAATTATATTAACGCTTGTTGCATCATTAAAAAAAAAAACATTTTAATTGCTGCAATAATCTGATTTACCCATAGCACTCATTAAAATGCAGTGTAATCTAATCAGTTAGTGTCTTTCACATGCCGACAGGAAAAAAAGAGATAAAAGAGTGAAGCACTAAAAGACAGAAACAAGCAACAGGAAGAAGAGAGACTGAGAGATGGAGAAGACACGTGTTTTAATTATTTGTTCCTCCTGATGTTATCTATAATATGATTAATTCAAACAGATGAGTAAATAAATTACAAACTCCTGACTTTGGTTCACCCACGGTCTTGTAGTACATTTCCAGATCTCTGTTTTTCACAGAGGACTTGTTTCTTCTTTTGATCTTTGCCGAGAACCACTGGTGTGAAACGAGCCAGTTTGATGGAGGCGGGAAAACAGCTACATCGTGGCCTATAACAGATAAAAGTGCATGCATGCACAGCACACTATTGCAAAAGCAGTAGTATACATAAATTTGTCCATGTATGGGTATATTTCTACAGCAGATGTTGGACTCTTCTCAGCGATTCTGAGTAACACAGACAGAGAATGAATAAATTCGTAAACAAGGTCTCTCTGCGTGAACTGTAAAATGACCACACACACACACACAAAGCTAAAGCTGTGGACTCAGGGAATACTGTCTTCCCATAAACACACACCAAGTTCAACACTGCAGAATTTTGGAAGAGACGCTAATAAACTTTAAAACTGCACAAGTCACATTTTGTCTCTAACATTCAAAAATCCGACATCTGGCAGGCAGCAGCAGACCAAGCCACGCTTCCCTCAGACCACTTAAAGATACCCTGTGGAGTTACCTTGTGAACAAAAGCTGTTTTTATACTCAGAATTGTTCCCCAAACACACTCGAGGTCTAACAAAGATGCATCCTTGCTCTTAAAACATTTGCTAATCAGACTTTCCTTAAAAGCTTGATTGTTCCCTGCCTCTCTTGGCGCATTGCTGTGTATCTTGGAGCATTACTGCCACCTGCGAAAAAACCAAGCAGCAACCTCCGTGGCTGTGAAATGAAGTCAACACAAAGTGCCAAAAGCTGCAGTTCCTCAAACAGCCACTTGGCGCTGGCTATAGAGCAAGTGGATTTCCATAAGCCCCCATATTAAAACGTCCAGTGTGTTGCCCAGACCTGGTTACAGTGAACGAACAGGGAAGTATACCAAAACTATTTAAGCAACCAAGAGATAAATATGCTGCAGCTCATAGCTCTCACACTAATACTCAAACATGACTGCTCATATTTTAGTACTTTGTAAATAAACAGCATGAAAGCGTCACAATGTACATGGCAAATAACCAGCAGAATAAAGATAAGTTCAGCCACTACAAGAAATTAATTCACAATTAATACCTCTGCAAATAACAGCACAGATGGGCGCAACCGAACAGCAAATATTAGCCAGCAGACATTAAAACATTGCCCACAGGCAGTTCTGTATGGGATTATAACAGCACACGTACTTTATGTTTCTTCTCTGACATCAGAGTACTTTTTACTCCACTACATCAATATAATACCTTTAGTTACTAAAGCCTCTACCTCCTGAGCCATGCTGCCACTTAAAGTACCAAGCATAAAAGTACTCATTATGCGAAATGGCCCATTTCAGAATAATGTATATTGTTTTATTGGAATATAATTATTAATGCATCATCGTGTAAAGGTGGGGCTAATTTTACAAACTTAATATACTGCTAGGTAGCTTGTGAATTTCCCCCCCGATCAATAAAGTACTGCTAAATGGACGTGCATTTATATAGCACTATGACCACTCAAAGTGCTTCATACACTGATGGCAGAGGCTGACATGCAAGATGCCAACTGCTCATCAGGAAGTAAGTAATGCTGATTCATGCACAAACTCACACACCGATGGCACGGCCTTCGGGAGCAATTTGGGCTTCTCGGTATCTTGCCCAAGGACACTTTGACATGCAGACTGGAGTAAAAGTATACAAGTATTAGCATGAAAATATAGGCCTACTTAAGGTAAATGGACTGCATTTATATGCTGCTTCTCTAGCACGGCGATCAAACCACAGATCTTCTGATCAGTGGACGACCTACTCTATCTCTGAGCCACAGCCACCCCTATCTCATCTTATATTAAACTATAATGATACCTCATAATGTATTTTGTATTATCAGTCTCAAGTTATTAAATAAATGTGGTGAGTGTAATAATTATCTTTTAACCGTAGAGGAGAAGAAGTATAAAGGAGCAGAAAGATACTCAGATACTATATAAATTTGTACTCGAGTACAATAATAATTATGTACTTGGTTATTTTCCAATTGCATGTGCATCCTGTGTGCACAGTACATACAGTACATGACAAGAGTTCTTGTATCACTATGTTTTCATTAGTGAATAATGACCTCAAAAATAAGAATCAGAACAGAATACTGTTTCTGTTACCTCCTTATATCTCCACACGATGCAGATCCTCTTCCACAGAGCCCGTCATGTTGAAACGCCACATTTTTACGGTAGCCTGTTATGGACAAACTAAATACTGGCTCCAGATGTGCAATGCACAGCCACTTAGTCTTTCCTTCATGCTAGGAAGAAAGAGCTGAGGTGAGGGGGTTGCAATCAGCATCTACACCACTAGATGCCACTTAATCCTACACACTGGTCCTTTCAGTCGCACTGCAAATGTACAGATCCAGTATTGCTGCCAAAACACGGATTGATTGCTTGATTGATTGATATTCCTACAATTAACAAAATAAAATTAAACTCAAAATGTATTTATTGATGTGAAAGAAAACAGTTTCCCTGCCATAGTTTTTCCTTCCTTGGCATCTTTGCCTTAATCATCACTGTAACTTTAATTAATTGCATAAGCTGTTTCCATTAGCTTAATTGGCAACTCCATTATAATAGCAAGAAATTAATAAACAGGCTAACAAACTGCTCGGGAGGCAAAACGGTCCATGCTATTTTAGTTATCAAAACAATAAATCATGTGCGAAACATTTCTGCTATTCGGGGTGAAATCGTGCCTCTCGTTGATATCGGTGTAAACAAGCCGAGGAGCTGAACAAAACACATGCCATCAACACATGTCTAACTTTGAGAAAACATGTTAGCACTTTGATTCACTCCTTTCTTTCTTTTACACTCAGTCAAGCTTGTTTTGTTTTTTCTCTTGGACTTGATAATCATCCAACGTAAGAAAGCAGGCGGCTCTCTCGTGTGTGTGTAAAAAGAAAATCACTGGGGTTTAAACTATTATATTGGTTTTAATATTTTGTGTTCAAATTCTACATGCAGCATGCCAGAGCAGAAGTCATATGTAGCTGTAAAACAAAAGCGATCCCCCTCCTGGAAGAGCTTATACTTCTTTTTCCCTGGGTTCAAGTCCCAGCAGGACTCTCTGTGTGCTTTTTCTCATCTATATCCCTCCATAATCCTTCCCTCAGCTGTTGAGGCCAATAAATAGGGCTGTCAGGGAGGAAGAATAGGCTGGGGAGTGAAAATGTTCACTCTCAACGAGGAAAAACACTGTCCATGGTAGTTAAGACAACATTGGATTGCTGCTTGAAGTTCTTGGTTGGCAGTGCGAGCCGGAAAAGTAGGGAGAGAGAAACAGTAGCTGGTAGTTTGACTCAATCCACACATGCACGTACATACCAACACAACATTTACAGCTACAATCAACCATGAACAGTAAACATCAGCAGAGCAAGCTTTGGCCTAATATGCATTCAGGAAAGCTCCGCACAAAAATCGTCTCGCTGAAATATGAATTATGAATTAATATGAATTATGGCCCTGCAGGACTGCGGCGTCTGCTCATTAATCAGTGTGTTTTCAGTGGACAGGGAGAAATATACCCGATTCCCAACGCGTTAATTCAAAGAACAGGTAGGCACACGGACAAATGTGCAAACACAAACAAACGAGCAAATTACATTTGGAATCAATTAAGGACTTTCAATCAATGCGGTCAGTTTCCTGCTCGCTCTGTCATTATAGAGGCATTTTTCTTTTGTGAGCAAAAAATATTAAAAACGTTCATACCAGATGATAATTAGCAATGAATAAATCAAATAATTTTTACGACATTACACGTTGGATTACTGGTAAAAGTGGTTAACTGCCCCGGTGAGTGCAAGATTCTAATGGGTCCCAAAGGCCGCCAGTTTAACTGCTTGTAATAATTTGATTTATTGCAGATTTGTTTGTGAATATGCACTGTCACAAAACCCAAACTGCATTTTTATCTACCTTATCGTCATACAAGAACAAAGCTGCGGATTACATGAACTGCCAAGCATCCAATGCCAATGATTTTTTAGAAATTCTCACTTTCTGGAATATCTACCAATGGTACCTACAATCTAGGCAAATAAATCCTCACACCTTTAGCTGGTAACTCCTATCATATTGTTAATGAAGCTAAAGCTAAGTAAAGTTTTATGAATAACCACTTATATGTATGGTTTTCTGCCTATCAGAAAGACCAAAATTGATTGTAAATACATTTTATAAATTAGGCATTTCACAAGCAGGATTACTGGTTTGCTTTTTGGGGGTTTGGGTTTGGGTTAAGTTAAAAATAATGAGGCCTCCATGTGTTGTCAGCTGTGCAGTCTGTACTTTATCGACTTTAGGAGTCGACCAGATTCAACAATAAGTCCTAAAATCTGTTGTATCTATGTTTACATGCACTTTAGTGTATGAGTTATGATGAGTGTTTAGAGTTATTAACCCTTTATCCAATCCACTAATAAATGACTTCTTTACAGGTAGTGTAATGGAAGCGATCATAATCGGATGGATTTCTGTTTTATCTTTTGATTTGGTGCGTGGATTATTCAATCAGACAAGTTTCTGCCATTTTCCAACCACGCATGACGGTCATGAAAGCACGCAGCCGTCTCTTTATCTTAAGATCAGAGTCGATGATCTCATTATCTCTGGGAAACAAATTGATGGTTTTGCAGAGCCTCGTAACCCTGTCAGTGCTTCCAGTGAGCATAAAGACTCAAGTGTAATTGACAGTGTCGGCAATCACAGCTGATCAAGGCAGAGGTTGCAGCCACAACCACCGATGAATTTAAGTCCAACTCAGAGGAAAATAATAGTTGTGAAAGCTACATTTCAAAAAATGATCTGAGCTGTCATGATTCAGAACGATGCCTCTAAATGTTGTGTGAGCTATGCTATGTGTAATAATCATGTTTCAACACGCATGGTCTGCAGCATTTCCATATAAATAATTGTTAGTTTGGAAGATTAGCTAACTAGAACAGCCAGTTCACAATAAGCATGTGCTGCTCTAAATACTGGCCCTGGTTCATGAGTCATGAGTCCTTAGTGCCCTGACATACCCTCACAGATTTCCCTTTAGCTCCTCTCCTCAGGAGAATCCCCACTGCTGCCTTAAGTGCTCTTCCATTACCGTGATAACTCAGGTGAACTTTCTAAAAAAAGAGCCATTGAGGGCAGAGAGAGCGAGAGGGAGAGTCAACAATGATGTAAACTCCAGGACTCCATTTTGCCCAGAATTCTTTGTGATCATTTATCATTACCTGAGTACAACACTTTGTGGCAGGACAAGGAATGCATAAAAAATATCCAGAGCACTACAAGTACAAGCAAATACACTCCTTCCCCCTTGAATCCTTGGAAATTGCATGACGTGTGGCATTAAGATCAAGTGTAAGGAGGCCAAGATGGGCCACTGAGGTTACGTTAGTCAGTTTTACATCTCTGGTTTGTTGGCTGAGACTCACATTTAAAGTGCCTGTGGTGTAGTCCAAACCATGGCCAGGGTGCTACTAGGGCACTGATCAAGGAACCAATTCCAATACTAAATCTTGTCCCTGTTTACATTTGGCAATAACATGCAACCTGTGCCTGGATATCTTACCTGGATGAGGGAGATCACATGTTAATGAAGGTGTACAGGTATGCAGAACCATTGTTTTCCTATAGGCATGCGCTTCTCCAGCAGTTTTTAGATGTGCATACAGGTTAAAATATTCTCAACTTTTGTTGAGTTGCACAGCTGTCACACTTGGCCCATGTATCCTGTCACATCAAGCAGGAGGACTTTACCATTACCTCCATGTTTTGACACTGGTAGATGTTAAAGACCTTTGACAAGGTGTTTCTTAAGCGGCTATGCCTGTAGCAATGCGTCTCTGTCTGATCTGCCTACCTCCACCTCTTCCTGCTCGCTTGAGCAAAAGCTACAAATAGACGCTAACAAGTCTTCCTGTGCAAAAAGTGATTCAAAATGAATGACGCCCATCCGTGGCTTTGCTTTTGTTGGCCTTCACCAACCCTGCCTAACTAATTTGCATATAGAATGGACAACAGATGATGTGGCGGGGAACTGAAACGTTTTATACTGTATGTTTGGAGCACATAAGGGTGTGAGAGTCAGCTAGGTAATGACTCAAAGTGGGGAAGCACTGAGCTGCAGGATTAGAAGCAACTGCTCTCAGATGAATGCTAGAGTTGTTAGTTTGCCAGACACTAAAATGTGAAGAACTGGTTGTAGCCATGACATCTTGTTCTTTGGACATCCAAATGCCTTGATTGTCAAATCCCTGACCACAGAGTACTAATACATTTCTTAAGGGGACAAAGGAACATACAAAAACACTTCATCGTCAGAAAACCTACTGAAAAACACAAAAAATAATTGCACCCTGCCTGGGATTTGTACAGTGCACATAAACAAGCAATGTGTGCATAGTGGTAAAGCAAAGACGCCAAGAAGATCCTAAAGATAAAGCTCCGAACAGCTTGACAACAACAATTAAAGTAATCAAATTAATTAGTCTGGAGCCTTTTCTAATTTTATTAAGCTCTTGATACCGTTTGGATTTTGTATCATATGTTTATCTGCATATAACAGCACCATCTACGGTATATTTATGTGATTTATCTATGTTGCTCTTTCAGCTATACATCCACAAAAAATGTAATTTTGCCCAACTTCTCTCGTTAATCCAATAACACTGCAGCAGCCTATGCTTGTGTAATATCTCATCCTATCACCGAACACGATTCACAACAGATACAGCAGGTACTCGCAGACAGCAGCGGGCTCTTTATAACTCTCTGCCTCTATGTGGCATACAGGGATGGATGGAGGGAACCAGATGAAGGGAAGCAACAGGAGGAAGAGAGAGGTGAGAGGTGGATGGAGAGCGTTAGAGGTGGATGAAGGGAGGGCAGGAGGAGGTGCAGGGGGGTGGATGGTGGGCTGACAGCACTGCCGGTACCGCTGCTGCTGCTGCTGCTGCTGTAATAGGCTCACATCACAGTTCTGCCATCTTCACCATGTCTCCTCCTATCTATCCGGACTGTCTCTGTGCCTGTCACTTCTCATCAGAGAGGGAGAGCGAGCAAAAGACATGGAGGCAGTGAGGATGGAAAGAGAGAGAGAGAGAGTGAAAGAGACTAGCTAGTCTTGTTAAAGAAAACTAAGAAAAAGTCTGGTGGATGGCAGGGTCAGTATGCTAACAAAGGGCTGCATTTACATGGGTCAAAGTGGTTGGTGTACGGTCTCTGTATGACTGGGAAGATATTTGAAGTAGTGGAATTTTCTGGCGATTTAACTAAAAAGAAATAAGAAAGAAAAAAATCAAGGGATCAGTTGTCACCCACACTCCCTGCTGAGTTGGTAGTTTGATGTCCTGAAAATGTATTCTCACATTATATCAGAAACATTGCATATTTAGCAGGTTTGGGAGAATTGGTGGTGGATGCTGGATTTGCATGGTGTGTGGTCACACACACAGTTTCACAAAAAGTTAATGAAAACGCAGTAATGCCACAAACCAATAAGCAATGAAAGACTAAAGCTAAATTGATTGGGTGTTGGTGGGCAGTGTTGGAACGAAATTTCAATTTCAGAAACTCAGTCCAAAGTAAACTGTATGGCAATTATGTGCTTAATGGTTGACTAGAAAAACAACAGCAATGCCCATTTGCTCAACTTGATGACTTCCTTTAAAAATAGACCCCTCTATGACTTTGTTATAGCACCTAAAAAAAAGTATTTGGCAACTTATTGTAGACGGTGAGCTGATTGCTAAAAGACGAGCCAGCCAGGAACATTTCAGCGTGAATGAGAGCAATAACTTCTCAAGCTTCTATTTTCTCTTGGCTCTTTGCTTCCCTCTGGCATTTTGTTCTCATCTCTGTACACATTTAATTCATTAAAGGGTTGTTGAAAAGGAATTATAAGTGATTTGAGCTAGCAAGCTTGCCAGCTGTCAAAGCTCAGTTGCTAACAGGATAATAAGTAAGCAAGGCGGTTAGTTCAAAAAACATAGTGGCAAAAAACATTGTGGGAGCAGTTTATACTATGGCAGAGGAGCGTTTAATAAAAGTAGATGGTGAAACGAAGCTAATAAGCTACGCTAGTTTCCTCCATTTTAGACTCTCTGTTCCCTCCAAAGGCAACACTGTCAACATGGCTGGTTCATATGTTTCATTTCACTTAATTTGAATGAACAAACCTACAGATTACTGCCATTCAGTCAATGAAATGTATTGTGTTCACTGAAATTCTTGCTGTTTAACTGTAAACTACAGAGGGACTTATCACAGCTTATTGCTATTTACTGTGGCTAATACCGGTGAGGGTGCATTACATCCCCACTGCTATGAAGCTAACGCTGTGAGCTACCGTCAACGTCTCCTTTCTAGTGAACACAGGACTGAACACAACTACAAAGACCTATGGTGGCGATAATATAGTCTAGACGTGGTTTACGTGATGGGTTTGGCTCCTAGCATCTCTGGGCTGAGTTTGGTTAGCTGCATGGCTAACTGAGCTAATGGCCGTTAACAGTTGGCAACTTAGCAATCTTTCAATCACGAAACTCATAATTGACCTCCATACTGTAACGTCAGCCAGTCTACCGGGCCTGGTTCTGTTCAGTAAGCCGCAGTTACTTAGCTTTTAGCTACTTCAGCAAGTAGCTAAAGTTATCTGCCCATCGGGAAACTATGTAACTCACAGAGAGTTGAAGATGGAAGTTTTATCAAAATCAGTGAATCAAAGTATAAAGTTGTGCTTTTCTAGGTGAGGCCCAGCCATAGATGTAGTAATACAACACCCCTCAGAAACACTGTGCTCTGGCGGTGCCATATACAAGGAAGACCTTCACTGGACACTAATTAAAATTTTTATAGTTTACAAGGAAATGCCATCTCAAAAATATCAAAGAATACCCGAAAATACCAAACAAATGACTTTTTTGTGATTGCTGGAACAGATACTGGCATGTAGGTGACATATAAAACAAGATGTGATAAAAACAACAATTTTGACTTCATGGGGACTTAAAGGTCAGGGCGTACAAAGTGTTGTCGCTTAAACCTAATCATACCTTTGTCATAGCAGCAGTGATAGATTTTTTTTAAGCTGGATTTGAAAGGTCATATGGTTCCTTCAGCAAAGCACTGACACAGCCAATGGTGTTTTGTTATTTAGGTTTGATGATTTGTTGGTCTGTTTTGTCATGTGTGTTTTTCTTTCTGCTGAAGGAAATAGAGCAAGAGAAAATCAATGCAGCGCCCCAATAGGAGGCCATAAAGAAACAGAGCTTGCAGATGGATGCTGGGTGTGAATGAAATGGCAGCAGCAGCAGCAGCAGCAGCACCAGAGAATGAGCGGCGAGTTTGACAGCTTAAACAGACCGCCCAATATGAGACGGCAATTACACGAGGTCAGCTGACATGCCAGCTAATCCAGCACTGCTCAAACTGTCTGCCTGAAGCAGCCTTAACAAGCATCATTTCATACAGACTTTGTAGTGACATAACTCGACTTAAAAAGTTAGTTTTTCTTAAACTATCACACGAATTTTAAAGAAATGCTCTCGGACCTCAGTATAAATGAGCAGTGTTTCGGATTCAAAGAAAAATCTTGATATTAGTTTGAGGAAAATAAAAAGTATTGGCTGCTGTGTTGGTCGGGACACTTCTTTCTATTTGAGGCTGAGGGTTAGAGCCATGATTAACACCCATGAGGGAAATAGTTCATGTTGTAATTTATGTAGCGTATTGTGTCGAGGACATCTTTACATCATGAAGCATGTATCCGGAACAGCTCCTTCCCCTGAGCTGGCTGTAGGCTTTCAGTCATTCAGACAGCCCGGCTGTAAAGACGCTGCTGACAACCACAGTTTCAGATAAAATTGCTCTTGGCACTAACAACTTTATCTGGATGTTTTGCCCTTCGGATATACTCCAAACCAAAATGCCTCAGTTACTGTCACCATCTGTCAGCTCTTCAACACAGAGATTTATTTCAGTGACAGACAGTCAAACTCAACAAGGCCAGACCCTGAATCCCCCTCAGATGACGATACCCAAGGATTTGGGCACGACAGTTTAATCTGCAGCACTAAAGATGATGCCAAAGCTCTTTGTTGAAGTCTCCAATCCAAGCTCTCACTTGGCATCTCTCTCTTTAGGGAAGTGATGGCAGAGATCCAGACCCCAAGATAATTTTGGGGGAAAGGAAGAAAAACATATTTCTTCAAAGTAGGGGGTTTCTATGCGAGGAAAAAATTAAGTAAACCTAGCACCACAAACTATCTCCATCAGCAGGAAGTAGAAAAAACGAAGTCGCTGCCGCCTGCCCAGTTGTGTTTGGTATGCTTAAGTTGCTTTCCAAAAAGAGAAAGGCTGACACAGAATGCAAGGTATTTCAAGAAAAAATGGAAAGAGCAGTATTTCTTCTGGGAGGTATATCCATCCACCCATCCATCCATTTTCAATGGCCACTTATCCTTGTCAGGGTCACGGGGAGCTAACATTGGGCAAGAGGCGGGGTACACCCTGGACAAGTCACCAGTCCATCACAGGGCTGACACACAGGGACAGACAACCATTCACACTCACATTCACGCCTACCTTATGGGCAGTTTGGAGTTACCAATTAACCTGCATGTCTTTGGACTGTGGGAGGAACCCACACAAACACGAAGAGAACATGCAAACTCCACAAAGAAAGGCCAGGATTCAAACCAGGAACCTTCTTGCTGTGAGGCGAGAGTGCTAACCAGTACAGTAGGTGAATGCAATAGCATCATCTCTAAAAAAAAAAACAACAATCTGTGATGGAGAAGTTGAGGCCAGGTATATGAAATCACTGCAGCATCGAAGACCTGCATGATAAAGGCAGTCGAGCTGGTGCGCCGGACAAGTTTAGCTTGTTGAGAAATACTGCAGTTGAGAGAATTGGGGAACTCGCTCCGGACAACTGAAAGATAAAGTCCTTTATTGCCTTCTCTATTGCTATTGATGAAAGCACCAACATGACTGATGTAGACCAATTAGGAGTATTTATTCACGATGTGGGTGCATCTTTGACTGTCACTGAGGAGTTTGTTGCGCTGCTAATGACAGACATTATCACAGGTAATGACGTCTCTGGAGGCCTTGTCAGGGCCCTGGACAGATTGGTCAGTCTGGCAACCGATAGCGCACCTCCAGTGATTGGAAAAAAACAGCTGATGTGGTGAAAGCTCTGACTGTTAATCCAGAGCTTTCACTACATATTACATCAAGAAGCCTTATGCAGGAAGAGCCTGAAACCAAACTGTTGTTATCCAAACTGTGAATTTTATCGGCGTAATGTGAAGCTCTTTTGTCCACACATAGTATTATGCACGGCCTGTCCTATCACGCTGAGAAGCAGTGCTTAAATGTTTCCTTGAATTACACACAGAGATTGCCCAACTCATGGAGCAGAGAGGAAAGCCAGTGGCAAAGTTGGATGAGCGTCTTGTGCATCTCGCCTTTTTTAGTGGAAATTACAGAACATTTGAACGTTAAAGTCCGATAGTCGGTTCTTGTTTCTGTTGTTACCTGCAGGTTAAGTGTACTGTACTGATTTAGAAGAGTGTTTTAAATATAGAGGAGACCTCTAATCCAATTTTAAATATGTTCTGCAGCATTGACGTAAAGTTAAATGAAGCGATGCAGGAAAACATATATTTGAAATGAAGGATTTGACCCAGCACAGCTTCGAATCCGTGTCACTAATTCAACATGAAGGCTGGTTAATATTACGGCATGCGGACTGGCCATGTAAATAAAACAGTGGCTAAGTGCTCTTGGCTGCGTCCGGGGATTTCCGGGTACAGTACGGCTGTCCTGCTGTCAGTTATATCTCCACAACATTAGGACGTGCTCTCCACCATCCCTGTGCACGCCTGTCTGATCCAATCCTGATGTAAAGCTCAGGAGGACGAGGCGAGACAGCTGGTCTCTGCGTTAGGAACCACAGGCAGTGATTTTGATTTGTTTTAAACAGAGTAATGTTTGAGTGAAATTGAATACAAATACAAAAACATTGTCGCTGTACAAAGAAGAAAAGGGTTCAAATATAACACGAAATCTAAAATACACACAACGTTAGTGGCAAGGATCATAAATTTCTCATATCTCAAGTTGTTTCTTGGTGAGTTGCTGATAGATAGATGCATGTGTGTACATTATTAAATTCCAAGGACATGTAGGCATCAGCGTATATGGTTAATTCACAAAGTTCAATTCAATTTAATTTTATTCATATAGCGCCAAATCATAACAGGAGTTATCTCATGACACTTTCCATATAGAGCAATACATCTGTGCTTTCACAGGGACTGAGGTCTGAATTTCTTCAGGCATTTTTTAAACTCGTTTCAATAAATGACTGTTTGTTTTAATTATTTTATATTGTTTTATATATTAGTTATTTTTAATAGTTTCATTTTATTTTGTCTCATAAAGCACTTTAAAAGGTTCTATATAAATGAAGCTTATTTTTATTATTACTTTGCTTTTATTTATTAAAACAAAACAATGTTGAAATATTAAAACACTGTCATTGTTTATCTTTTATTCAGTGTGAACACACAATGTGTTTCATTTATTTATTATCATGAAAACATTTGAGTTTTATTTACATTGTACCAACAATAAATGTCACCTTTAAAGCAAGTCATTATCAAGACCAATATTTGGGAAAACATCTGATTCTTTTTTAGTTCTTTTATTATCATGTATAAGCTGATACTTGCAGAGATAAATAATTTAAAAAAAGATGATGAAAGCTGCTGAAAGATGAACTGACACATTTGTTCATAAAATCTAATCTTGTCTGATAAAGAGAAAAAATATTTTAATTCAAACACATTTAAGAAATGTGCCAAATTCCTGCGTGCTCCTGTGTTTTAAAATTCCTATCATCATTCAAGACTGAGAATTTGTTAAACATGTTGAACTCCTTATCTTCCTATTTTAACTAAACACTGTTCTAATGACGCCCTTTTAAGACTTTCTCTTGACATACAGCGAGTGAAGGAGAAATAAACAGTAAATTGTTGTAAACGCGCTCACTGTAGCTAAAATCACATGTTAAACAGTGGCAGCTCTGCAGTATGCAGCTGCAGTCCAGCCTCTGGGAGCTGACACTCAGCACATTTAGGAGAAAAAGCAGATTGCTGTGTGACACATTTGGCGAGTGTGTGATTTTAAATACTAAATCATGTTTGGTTTTTATCTAATAGAGGTTCCAATTTGATCAAATCCAGTGTGTTTTAATATTATTTATGTGTCAAGTTAAAACTGAAAATCGAAACGTTTTCTTTCATCGTGTGGTTGGAGGAGAGGCGCTTGTTTTCCGTTGAGCTGCCCTTGCAGAAAGTTGGATTGGTTGGTGGAGAAAGCAAAGTTTTGACAGCAAAGAAGAACAAAAGCCACAACAGAACTTCTTCCCTGTCAAAATGGATTTGGCCTGCAGAGTTTGTGCTCACTTATCTGGACAATAATGTAAACTCAGATATTTTTTCACCAAGATAATCATAGTAGGGAATGGAGATCATACAGAACAAGTGCACCGAGACGATGTACAGCTTTCTTTGTATTGTTTTTGACATTCCCCGGTAACCTTCTGGATCTTCTGGATTCTCTGTGATTATTTTTGTATTGTATCTGTCTATTCTCTACACCTCAGACCAATAATCTTCCCTGCTTTAGACAATAAAGTTAAACACTTTAAAGGACCAGTGTGTAGGATGTCATTATAATAAAATAAAAAGTGTTAATATGCAGTTCTTGTACATTTATAGCTTCTCCTACGAAGTCATTTTAAGGTATTACAACAGTTTTTTTTACTATGCCATCAATCATTATCTACACTGTGGATGACCAGTTATAGTATGTATGCATACAAAAATCTATATGCTTACAAATACATTAAAATGATTTATAAATAATTAATTAAATGTTTATATACTGCTTATAAATGCTAAATAAGGTGATTTAAATTAAATACTCTAGATTTAATACAGGATGGTAATAGTGTTTCTATCTTTAGCTTGATTTGCAGTTGTTTTTTAAGTGCATACACCTTTTAAAAAGGTAATTTTTTATTAATTTTTTTATTGATTGTATGTGTTCAACTGCTGCTGTTCAATGTCATCAGTGCTCCTGTGACTTATGTGTTTAATACCTGCCTGCGTACCTAATTTCCCCTGGGATAATGATCAAGTTATTATGTCCAGAACGTAATATGAAAGAGGCCCTTCGAGCAAAATATCATGTGTGACGTGGTGATTGAAAAAGAAGCAACCAATAAGTCGATAGAAGACGAAGATGACCAATCACATTGTCTAACAGTGTCACACTCATGTATGACTCAAACTGTGATTCGCTGGTTAAACCTCTGTTTTGTTTCACCACAGAAATCCCGTTCTGTTCTAACCTGTTTGCCGCTCAGGCTGTAGGTTAATATGTCTTCCTGTCAGCCTCCACTTATCCAATAACAAAGAGCCTGAAGCCTCGCCTCATTAGTTACCATGCAAATTAGATCACTATTGATATCTCCTAACGAACTGCCACCTCGTCAGTTCGATTTCCTGTTAACTCACTCCAGACAACGAAAATCAACATCCAGCAATTAGTTTCAGGGCCGGCGGATCGGTCTGCAGGGCTCAGATACAGTGTAGATATTCATTACGCTAAATGGGGCCCCGTCTCGCTGCTGTTCATTGGTTCGGCGTTGTCACTCGTCTGATTGGACGTAAAGGTCCTCGAGGGCTGGTCTGAAGACGTCTACGGGCCTGAAGGCGGAGTTTCTACTTCGGGGTGTTAGATCCCGAATTCACTGCTGCAATCTGTGGATTCTCCATTTAGGGTTTCACATCAAAAACACACTGAGATGAAACAGGATCAATCTGCTTATGGAGTGTAGAGCTCACACGATGGCACATTTCTTATTAATAACCATCATTTACAAAAATGTCTTCATAGCCAAAGGTAACATAAAAAATACAGCCTATTGTTCAGTCAGAGTGCTCACTAAAATCTATAATAATCAAAATCTTAACAGCTACCGCTTTTTATTTAGTTCTAATAAGTGAATACTGTACCAACCTTTTTTATTATTATTCTAAATTTGACGACATGAAATAATAAAATAAACTTCATACAGGACTTTTTAACACAAACTTAAGTTCTTTACAAGGAGAAAACGATTAAAACATTTCAGTTCTACAACAAAACATGCCACTATACAGTAACCCTTTTAAACTTACCCATCCCATCACAGATCCTCTGTATATACTCTCTCCTAGTCCACATCCTATCACCCTTCTCTCGTCTTGGCCGTGAAGGGATTTATCTGTGTAACGGCGTAATATTCATGACATGCCTCCACCTTTTAGTAGCACTGCCTCTCTCTGTCATGTTCTTTCTCATTACGGTGCTGCAGTGGAAATGACAAGGTACAAGAGCCGAGACCTTTTTAATATCTTTGTATCCCCCCCTTCCTTGTCAAGTAGGAGAAAAGGAGGAGAAAAGGCAGACCAACGCGACACAAAAAAAATGAACAGACAACGAACAACGTACTGTACGAACTAATGGAAGTTTTGTCAAGCATGACCTCCTTTTTCTCCTTTTAAAAAAGGGAACACTGGACAACTCGCATGCCTAGTTTGCTGTTTTTTATGCTGGAAAACAGGCCATGTCACTCTTAAAGTTACAGCTTCATGAAAACGCTTCAGTTGGCATTTCTGTGACCAGCTGAAACTGAGAAAAAAAGAAAAAAGGCCAAAAGCTGTTTACATCCATTTAGCAATTTTCCTCGCTTCTCGTTTCTTATTTTCTGCTTTCACTCCCATCTCTCTGCTGCTCCTTGCTTACAATAATAATAATAACCTCTTTCTGTCATAAATACTACTTGCCTCAGCAGCGAGAGAGAAAACGTTTGATAGACTGAACAGGCTGTGAGCAGAAACTCAGACTCCAGTATCAGTGAAATTAATTGAAGTGCCATTAGCTGGATGGCTGTTTTATACTCACAGCAGCAAAAGGTGACTAATTTCTGCCTCCGCCGAGCTGACACACAAATAAACCCCCCACACCCAGACGAGCTCACACATTTCCATTACTGCGGCTGGGGTCAATTGCATGTGGTGGGTCGATGTAGGTCCATGGACGCCGGCCACGTCTGGGCTCAGATATGCTAAAGCGGGACAGTTTATCAAACGGGCTGGGACCAGGGAAACCTCTGAGTTACACTGTTTATTCAGGGTAATAAATAAATACTGAATAAACAACTTAAAATATTGTAATATTAAATAATAGCTATAAATAGCTGCTACTTTGCCTACAGCCATAGACAGCTCATGAGGCAGTGGGCTACTGAATACAAACCCTCAACCCTCCTACACAGGAGCAAGACACCCAGACTGAAAGAGGCCCAAAATGACACATTTCTTGTCGCCATTTTGAGTCTTTGTGGTTGTTTTTTTCCCCTCTTTTTTCATCTATTTTATCCGCCAGTGTTTGTTTGTTTGTTTTTTTTGCATCTTTGTGGTCGTTTGGCATCTTTTTTTGGCCATCTTTAATCTCTTTGTAGTTCCTTTGTGTCTCTTTGTGTTTGTTTTTGTTTATTTTGTGTCTCTTTGTAGTTTTGTCACTTCTCTCAGTGGTTGTTTTGTGTCTCTTTGTGGCCTTTCTTTTAGCTTTGTCTCTTTGTAGTAGTTTTGTGTCTCTTTGTGGCAATTCATTTTATTTTTGTGGTTGTTTTGTGACTCTTTGTGGTCATTTTGTATCATTTGAACAACTTAGCAGTCACTTCATAACAGAGGTTCTGTCCAGAGGCCCTGAGCCTGTACCCAGTAGGCTCATTCAGTAATCCATCCATGATACATGAACTACCCATAATGGTTTGACTCTGGTGGTCATATTTTAGTAGGTTGCCACTCCTCTGGTCCTACACTTGGCTTGGACGCTAATATCACTCTCTAATCTCATCCTTTTTTAAAAAATGTACCCTCCTCTTTGCTCTCCTTTTCTCTCTCACACACCTCCTTTTCTTTCTCCTCTCTGTTTCCCTTTTTTCTTCAGGTCCAAGAAATGCAAAAGCCAAAAGGGGGAATTGGGATAGTGAAAGAATGAGGACAGTGTATTTGTCATGGTGGAATAGAAATACAGTACAATACCACAGCTGAATAAATCTTTTCACATGGTGAGAAAAATCTCTCAGTGATTGGAAACAATGTTGGAGCTCATTGGCCGAGAGCGATTCTCCTAAAAAACTCAAAACACTGAACAGACAATATGGCTTTATTAATTCTCCTGTTAACTTCTGTTAACAAAATGTGTTCATCCCTTTACTGAACACCACTAAGTACTACAGGAAAGGACTCTTGAATCCTCCTTCCAATATTGATTCAAAGTCCATCAATGCCTAATGCCAATACTTACTACTAACTTACTACTAATACTTCTAATAAAATCAGCTAATGTACTATTATGGGAAGAGCCATGTGTCATGAGTCACAAGCTACTGTAAATGCACTTCTGACTTCATCGTGAATGAATTATTGTCCAAATTATTATTGCCTGTTGATTACTCCATCATGTATGTTAAAGCAAAAAATTACTTAAATAAATAATTTGTTTGTGTGACCTCCCGAAACCAGACTTAAACTTTTTAAACCACCTTCAACCTCAGAAACTATTAGCCGTACCACTTACCATCATCAAAACAGACGTTAGAATACAGCAGCAGCGTAGGCACGACACTATTCAGCTATGGACAGTTGGCACAGGAGGCAAGGATAACCCATAATGAAAAAGAAGATTATTCATTGTCGGCTATTGTTGAATCCTGAACAGAACTGGTCAAAGAACCCGAATGAATTTAGTGCAAAAGCTGTACTCCTGATCTGCACTCACTTCTCTTTATATTATTTCCCATTTGGAGCCACGACTGAGTTTTTGAACCATTCATTTTACCTCCACCTACTATCTTGCCGTCACATTTTAGCTCGTATCTAATCACTGATGTGTGTGTGTGTGTTGCATGCTTGATCGTGACTACATGGCAACAGTGAAAGAAAGTATTAGAGGAAATACAAAAAAACTAATTTGACCCATATTCCAGCAACCTCATAGTTTATTTCCATTTGACATTTTGTAGTATTATGTTTTTAAATTTTTAAATTTGGACAAAAATATTTCAGATATTTCTCCACGTACCACTAGAGGGAGGTTGCATACCTTAGTTGCCCTAAACTATCGAGGCGTTCGCTGCACACGTACACACACAGATCATTCCTCAATGGTATTTTGATATTGATCATGTTGAAACCAGTATCAGTACTCAAAAAAAGACTTTGTATCAGTAGTATCAATACTTTAAGTATTGATCCGTCTGCCTCTGACTGAAAGAGAAGAGAGAACTGCTCACTTACTCCATTTACTCCTACAGTAGCTGTTCTACTGATATAACCACCTCTTTATATGAACCCATTAGTGTACGTTGTAAATTCAGCTGTAAAGAAACATGTGTATTATTCACATATGAAACATTCATAAAGCTGCGATGAATGGCTCTTGTGCCATAGTATCACAACCAGTAACAGCACCAGTCTTTATCCTTTCCTTACACAAGAACAGGATTCGACAGTTCCATTTGCAACAATCATTATTTCAGCCATTAGCTACTGCATTAGCTACCGGAGGCATTTCTAAATCAGCTACGTATAGATTTACAAACACACACACACATATACACACACACATATCGCTGAGTCCATTAAGGCCCTACATACAAATCAAGCAGGAAATACAAACCCTTGTGCTCCATCACTGAAAATGAATATATGCAAAACAAAGAGCTGCTCCGGCTTTTAAATCATCAATCACATAATAGTCCCCTGAATTAAGAAATGGGATACAGGAGACAGGATGTGATGTCAACAGGTAAGCAGAGACAGCAAGGACGGCAATTGAAGAAACTCAAGGTCAGACATCCTCAGTCTATGGGCTAAATTCAGCTTTTATTTTGAAAGTCTGATCAGAAAAATGCATCTTTCGTGGACATGTGATGGTTGTTAGCTCACAAATCTATAAATGGCATCAACCTTTGAGTAAAAGAAGCGTGGTTCCTAAGCCACAAACAAAATTATACCCACAAGGTATGCACTCTAAATGCACACATACCTATTTTTCATTTCAGCTCGGCTTTGCGAGACGATACTCTCGTCAGATATTCCTGACACTCTGTTGCTGAGCGGTGTTGGGGAAACTCCCGCAAGGCATCGGTTTCTCCTTTTGTCTGTCTTCTCATCTCTGTCTCTTTCTCTGGCTCAGGACATAAAAGTGGTACTTTCGCTTTCAGGCAACTCTTAGAAAGCCTGTTAGGTATCTGACTAGAGACAGCCGAGTCAAACGGAGAGAGAGGGGAGAAAGAAGGAATCCGAATAAATGAACTTCAGAGACGTGCCGGCGTCATGGGGAAAGACGGGGAAAAGTGAGCGCCGAAGCCAGACACGGTGAGCCTGCAGGGTAGAGCGAGGCTAAAATAAGACAGAAGTGGGGATGTTTGATGGTGAGAGGAAGACAGTCAGACAGAGATGTTGTCCAATCCTAACCTCTTAACCTCTTCTCCTTCACTCTCACAATCACGCTTTCTCTTTCCAATACATAGTTTGCTTTTGTTGCCTGGTCTGGACGTTTTGAAAAGTTTTATTTAAACCGAGGTTCTGCTGCAGCGGGTTAACTGTTATCATTATTTCTTTTAGCTTTCTGACTCAGAACTGCTGCAAGGACCTGGCAGTTTTCATTATCAAACATTACAAAGTGCTGTAGGAAATAACTATCAGCAGAGTAGAGTCTGTGGAGCGCTGTCAATAGATTGACATAAACTGATAAGTTGGGAGACTTTTTTTTGTTGCAGAAGTCTTTTGTAAACATCTAAAGGTGCACTCATATCAAGAATACTTGAAGTTGTTTATTGAGTTTTCAGCACAACCGTTTCTCCACAAGAAGTGCTTACTGATAAAAGCTTCACAATGAAGTCTGTGTCGATTCTACATGAAGTAGCTCGGACCTTATTTCTTGAAATGTTGAACTTTAAGGGACAGAACATGTCTCTAGATAGGTCTACCACTTTGGTCCAGACAGAAACAAAACAACAACTTTTAGATGAATTGCCATGAAATTTAGTTCAGACGTTCATGTTCTCCAGCTCCAACTTTGGTGATCCCCTGACTTTTCATCTTGCGCCGTCATGAAGTTGATATTTGGATGGATTGCCATGAAATTTAGGCTCGGTCCCCTCAGGATGAATTGTAATAACACTAATCTAGCACTATCATCACATCAAAATGTGTCCAATATTTTGGACACATAGTTAGTCTTAGACGTGTTTAATGCTAATTAGCAAATGTTAGCACGGTCTTATGCAAAACTAGCATGGTGAACATGGTGAAAAATCATCAATATGTCCATATCTGCATGCTAATGTTAGCATTTAGCTCAAAGCACCACTAAGCACAGCCTCACAGAGACGCTAGCGTGGCTGTAAACTCCTTTAATAATGCCTTGATCACCAAATTTCAATCACCTGCATTGTTTTGGGGTGGAATGGAAGTCCTTCCATATGACACCTAAAGTACCTGCAAGGTAAATGAGGGAAAATATGTTGTGTTTTATGATTTGGGGGAACTATTCCTTAAGGTTCCGTTGTTTTACTGTAGCTTCAACCAGACTTTGTTTGATTGACAGGTGTCTAAGCCCAGCACAGTCACCTTGGCTTCGTCACCTTTTTGGTTTTTTTTAAACCAACAAACAGCTCAAGTACAAAAGCAAGAAAATCCCAATTATTCCCAGAGAGCAGAGACGCAACAAAGATGTGAATTAACACCGTGAGCCAAGTGCTGGCATATTTTACACTTCCTAATAATGAATAAATGGTGTTTTGATTCATAAACAGTAGAAAGCTATTTCCACGGGTTATTTTGCATTTGATTCGTGGCATTAAATATTTATCAGCTGGTTAAAAAAAAGGTATAATACAATCAAACTAAACGTCTGTGCTGTTACAGTATTGGGAATATAAATAGACCACCTGGGTGGCCCATTAAGAACCACTGTATCAAACTAATGTTGTCTACAGAGGCAAACAGCTCAGATGGCGAGGTGAGAAAACATTACAGACTTTAGCCTCAGGCAAAAAAAATGCTGCTGTCAGAAGGGCTGGAATACACACACACACACATTTGCACCTTTGCTGCAGTTCGCACTTGCTGAAATCATCAATTTAAACAGTTACTTACAGAGTGGGACTTCCATTAAAGGAGAGTTAATATTCTCAGCCGCTGCGAGTGTTAAGCCTATTTATGTGTCCTTCTTTTGTGAAATTACAGTCTGCCAGGGGGGTGTTTCAGATGTCCTACATTTTACTGTCCTCTAAAATAGTCTCATGACAGATTAGACACAAACTTTTTTTGCTAAGAGGTCCAACTGATTTAAATAATTGACAATTATATTAGTCAGCCACCTACCTTTACCTCATTCGTAGCATCTACTTGCCTTTCTAGAGACCTGAGAAGCACAAAATAAAGTTCAATGTAGACAAAGACGGCATTAGCAATTAGTGAGAAGTGCTGTCTAAGGTGGGTGAAAGTGGCTGAGCTAGTCAGGTTAGCATATGCCATGTAATTTCTTTTATCTAAAGAGCTTACCTTGACTTTTTCTCTCTGTACAACATTGTTTTGATGATACAGCCATGCTGTACAGCGAGAATGTTTTCCTTGTTTTCAAAATGGTGGACACTTTTGTCATTTTTTTTAGCTGTGTTGCAAAATCCACTTTTATTGAACCTCCTCTGTCACAGCTTCACGAAAAAACTAAAGTTTACAGACAGATATGATAGTTCATGCTACAAATATTACTTTATAATTAACTGTGGGAACATATTGCCCCACTGGCAACCATGAAGCTCTTTATTGAACATACTGAGAATATAATGCCAAGTAGTCTAAATGTCACAAAGCAAATAGGAAGAAGTTTGGAGAGCTATTGTGACTGACTAGTGCTCGCTGTCAGGGTAGATAGTGCAAGCTACCCCTGTGAGTAGTCACTACGTTACCGCTAGCACAGCTTATTTCACGAGTTTCAATGTAGGAGACACGAAAATATAAGAAATATACACAGGATTTGGGATTTGTCCCTGAATTTCGTGCACATCCAACACTAACAGTGAATTATAAAGATTTTTGTGTGAGTCGATTACATACAAAGTCAATGTAAAGACGCCAATACACGCAAATTTCCATCCAATAGCACCAGGCGACACAACTGACACAGATTTCACTTTCTTGCACCATTCGTGTGAGTTGAAATTATTATTTATTATCAACTTTGAGCAAAAAATGTTGCACTTATCACAAAAATTCGCTTCACATTTGGTGGGAAAACACCATAATGCATACATTATGTTTTCACATGCTTGGAATAATAAAGAATAAATCTAAAGAGTTCATCAAGATACATTTTGCCAATGCATGTCTATAATCTGATTTCTTAATCCTTAATATAAAATGATGCAAATGTGCTTTGACTCTTATTGACTCTTCACAAATCAATGCATAAAAATTCACCAGAATGCAGGAAATGAAGTGTCTGACACTTTAAATCTCATGAGGGAGAGACCCCGAGACCCCCCCATTTGATTTGTGTCACCCAGGCAAGGTGTCTCTTTTTTTTTTTTAACCACACTGGAGGTGGAAACCCGAGCAATAACAGTGTCCTGATACATCAAAATGGACGACAACTAGTTTGGACATTTATTAGTTTACTGTATTCCAGCTAAGCGCAGTTTTGTGTAAATCTTTGTAGTCCAATAAATGAAAGTCAGCAAAGCAAGGGGGAAACAAGACGTTGTCATTTCTCATGAGCAAAAAGTCTGACTAAGCCTTTCTTTTGAGACCACACACACACACACACACACACACACAAACACAAAGCAACTGAACACACACTCACGTCCCCGGTTCCTGTTATTTATCACTCGGATGTCAAAATTTCTGTTCAATTGTCCGTAGTATAAAGTCAACTTTGAGGCAGAAATACAGACATGAATGACGCTGCATTTAAGCCGTGTGCTCTTTACCTATTAGGAAGTGAATCTGTGTGTGTGTGTGTGCATGAATGTTTTATCATCTCTGAAACTCGTACACAGCAGTTGCTTCCTCGCAGAGTTCTGATTAATTATACAATATCTGACCTCTTAATGTTCACTTTGTTAAACTCTCTTTCCTCCTCTTAACTGAACTCTGATCCTGTGTTTAATTCAGCTAAAAACAGAAAAACACACTAATTGTTCCTTGTTTCGCTTTTTTACGTTTAAGTATGACATGTTGTTCACAACCTGACAAAGAAAAGTGTTTTCCCTCGTTTACCGCTAATGATTTTCTGGGTGACCTCCGTGTTTAAAATGATTGGTTGCATCATCTTTTGGCGAGTCAGGTTTGTGGGAATGACTGTGAAACCCTGTCCTGTACACGTTGTGTTTATGTCCTGCTCGTTTCCAAGGAAACTTAATAGCTACCTGGATTATGTTCACTGTCATCATTATTCCAATCCAGAAAATGTCACTTTCTTATGTCAGTTTTCAGTTTGTATGTAAAAAAAAAAAGGGCTAATTAAACACTCAGAGCATAATTATGAGAAAATCATGGTTTTGACTAAATTTATTACGAAAGTTAAGTGTTTCTTCAAGTCAAAAATGTTTTTGTGTTTAACCACAGGCTTTCCATCATGGCAGGTTCAAACTAAACAACATTTTGCCAGTTATGATGGCTATTGTGTCTAAATAGGCGATTATAGAGTCATACCTGCTGTGACTTGGCCCAGATACATGACAGACAACACATTGGTCCCCAAAAAGTTACAGCTTTTTACATGTTATGTCAGGACCAACTTCCAGCACCCTTTTTTTGGGTTAATGGTCCATGGAAAATATTCAGGTTTTTGCTTCACTTTGCTCATGAAGTAGCTACATGTGGGTTTAAATATGTTTTTGGGACAGTTTGTTTAACGTCATTTGTTTTTCATGTCCTGGATTCTTTTATTTTTTTCATTTTTGTTATTAATATTTATCTATTTAAAGGTTTAGGTCAGGTTAAGAACTAAGCTGTGGTCGTTTTAGGGTTCAGGGTAAGATTATGATAAAACTCAGCATCCCGATGTTATGTGTAAAGCCAGTAGAAGGTCCTCACTACTATAGTAACACAAAAATATGTGAGTATTTGAGAGTGTGTGCTTTACTCTTGGTTAATGTTTCTCTCGTCCTTGAGTTACAAATGCAAATGACAGCTAGCTCCATTTTCCCTAACGCACAGCTGGAGAGGCATTTTAAAGCATCACTCTTCACCTCCTTTCACCTCCTCCGTCGATCCCAAACATACCCACGCGCACACACACACACACGCTGACACTGAAAGAGTGTGTCTGGCGTTTTGGGCAGTAATGAGGAACAACTCGCATGCATTTAAAAGTTTCCACCTCTACCCCCTCACGCTGCAGACGGGCGCCATTTTCACGCAGGAAGGCCGCAACCTTGACTTGATTTATTTACCTCTTTTCCCTCAAGTGTCGCCTTTTTCCTCCTTATTTTGTGTGTGTGTGTGTGTTTTTGTGTGTGTGTGTGTCACTCCCTCTCTCTTTTTAAGCGTAAGTAAACACTCCTCGCTTTTAGGGGGCGTTTAAAAAGTCACCCTGGCGAACGGCGAGATGGCCGATCTTTACTCTGACACCGAACAAAACTCTACACGAACCCTGATGGATGGTCTTGACCTCGCACTGCCGGGGATGACGGTAATGCGTGTACGTGTGTGTGTGTGTGTGTGTGTTCACATAAGCGACCTTTTGCAGCAGCATGACAGGGCCATTGATCCTGGCCTGTAATTGGACAGCATCAACGCAGACACATCCAGAGGAGTGTGTCTGTGTGTGTGTGTGTATAAATATATATGTGGATATGTGTACATGTGTTTTTAAACCCTTCATTACTTTTACAGGAAAGGTTCACTGATCTCTGCACTGCTCCGGGTCTAAGTCCTGATTCATATTCATAGAGTTTGACACGTTCACAGTAGAGTAGCAAAGTGGCAAAGCTTTCCGTCTCTGGAGTATTTGAAAGTTTTCTCACGATATTTCTCAACGCATAAACATACACATACGGGAATCACAATTTTTCTCTCAGTTTGTATGTTTGAAATAAACTCCGTCAGTCAAACTATCTTTCAGCCGTGTCTTAAAGGAGAAGGAGAAGCCTTACAGCTTTGAGGGAGTACTGCTGCGTATATGAAACAGGTTGTATAAAGAGGTTTTTGAGGTTTCACAAAATCTGAAAAATGCCCTCAAGTGATGTCACTTGAGTCAGTCCGTTGGGGCTGATGATGAGGTTTGAAAAATTAACAAAATCTGGAGCTGTGGAGTAGGAAAGAAGTGACCTTACCAGACCTTCATAGCTTGTTCCTCAGCTCTGCTTAAGACTAGCGGTTTCAAACTACATTACCCGCTACTAGCATAACCACAGACTGTATAAATATGGTTGTCATATCTGTGACATCACCCACAGGTTTCTGGAGAGCAGTTGTGAAGCTCAGTGTGGTGAGGCAGTCCTGCCTCAGCCGCCTCCCAGCTAATCTAAAAAATGGGCAAAGATGTGGATCGTGGGTGGAGCTGAGGTATGGGCGCTTATGAACATCTAGTCTGCAGCATGCTGATGCCTTAAATACTACAATATCTATGTGCCTCCACAATGTTTGCAAGTAGAAGCCAGTCAAAGATGCAAATCAGACACAGCAGCAAATTTAGGACACTTTGTAGTTGTTAATGTCCTCTGTGGATCTCGGGTTGCTTTGTGAAGTCTGAAAAATAACCCTGATGACTGATTTGCAGTTTAGGGTGCAAAAAATAACACACAACAAAATAAGTCAGAGAAATAATCCACACATGAAAGATAACCATACGCGTGGGAATAACAACATTGAGTGTGAAAAATGAGTTTCATAGATGTAGGCGTTTAGCAGCCTGAAAGGGTCTCATCAGATGCATTATAGAAAATGTAGGATGTAGCGATGTTGGAGCTCGATCCATGTGGGCCTCTGCTGCATCAGTTTTGACCATTCTTTTTTTTTTTTTTTTTTTTTTAAAATCAGTCCCCCGTGAGTCCCCTGAAAAAGTGCGATATTAAATCACTCGAGTGTTCGATGAAAGAACCATATTTTTGCTCCTTTTTTGTACTCAAGTGGGAAAACTCCAACTGCCAGTCACCTCACATTGTCTGTGCAGAAAATGGGCTGCAGTTTTTTTTTACTCCTGGACAGTTGGACACCCAAAATAACTCCCCCACACTTGACGACATAATGAGGGTTTCTCAGTACAACCTCAGTCTTCTACTGGGAGCAGCTTAGCAGCTCTTAGATACTGCTATATTTGTCCAGCGTAGAAAAAGTACAGACACGAGGCAGAACCCGACTTCAGGCTGTTTGTGCTGTATCAGTGCGCGCATGTAAATATGATCCCACTGCTTACACTGACACTTTCCACTTTCCATTTTATGCCTCCGTACCTCCCTGCGGCATTTCATCACAATTGTAAAATGCTAAACTTCGGTATCTGTGAAACCACAGGGTCAGACTGTGGACTTACAGCTCATATCGACAGAGCAGAGACGGCAGAGAAATCCTTTCCAAGTTAGCCTGTATCCCATCTGAATCCCGTTAGGTGGTTTTATAACTTAAAGCCTGGGACACACCGGAGGATAATTGCGATGATGTAAACATATTTGGACATTTGGAAATCTAGGATCTGAAGCTCAACTGGCACCGATGCTCATCCATCTGGTGGGGAAAAAAAAGTTTTTTAGATTCAATCACAACTACAGAGGCAAAGTCGCAAACGGATCTGAGCTGCTTCGATCATATCAGACACGTTTGATATTTACAACCCAGGTGGAGACCGCTGTGAGCATGATGGATCGCTAAGTCAATACTATGAGGCTAAAAAGGGCTTTTTGTTGTTGTTGTTGTTGTTTGTTTCCGCGTGTTACATGTTAGATACCTGCTCATTTTATCAGCTTGAAAATCATTTTGGAGTCACGCTGTGGTTTCGGGGTGTGTGATAAAGGTTTTGCACGGAGTGTGTTATCTAGCAGGGACACATGATTTTCAGTGTGTGTGCGTTCGCTTCAAAGTTAACAAGTGAGACGCTCCTGAAAAAGCTTTTTGTGCACAAAGAAGTCGACTTTCATGAAAGCATTTCTTATCAACACCAAAAGTCCAAAAGTTTCCCAGCTTGTTTCCCATAAATACACAGGCTATACTTCATATATTGGTGTATACACACAAGATCCATCTCAGGGTCCTCCGTACGTGAGATGTGTCACTTCTAGTCCTGCCACTGCAAATCAACAGTCCAGGCTGCAGCTCTGTGCAGCTTTCAGCTCATTGTTTTGGTCCTCCACACCATCTGGCTGAGCCCCCATGGCTCCCACAGGTCCCCCCTCTCCCCTCCCATAGGAGTCTGTGGACAGCAGCTCTCAGCACACATACTGATAGTACACTATCTGCTCAGAGCCACTAGCAGAGAGCTGGTGGTAAACAAGAAGAGTTGTAAACATTGAACAAGCTAAGGAGAGCCAGGTCGTTTTTTTGTTGTTTTTTTTTAAAGGAGCTGGTGGCCGAGCTAAATTATGAATATTTAACTTGTGATATCAACGCCGGAGGTCGGGGTCTCATACCAACTGTCAATGCTGGCTTTCATTCATATTTAAAATGTACATATACGTACAATACTTGACACAATTTAAATTCTCTGCTCTCAAAATCGCCAATTCTTTGTACCAACACCAAAACACAGGCCGCATACTGCCTTAACCCGGCTAAACATGTTTAATGATACCATTTAATTATCATTTTATCGCCATAAAAACTTAATGTGACCACATACTCAAGATAGATCAACACTTTAACTCAAGAAAATACACTAAATACATTTTTTTTAGCTGCGAGCAGCAGCTCTATCAGTCCACAAACATTTCCCAGCCTTTGTTGGCCACAGGTTTTCGGCGGCTGTTAGCAGAGGACTGCTACCGTACATTAACACAAAGGATCTGTTGGGCTGCCACATCACAAAATGGCTGCCGCTGCGCACACACACTATAAATCATGCCTCGCCACTCAGACAGGTGTAGATGCTTAAGCCACATAATTGAAGCAGGAATGGGAAGCTTCAGGGAGGTCTGAACAAAAAGGGAGCAGGGAGAGCAGACAGCCCACGGCTGGAAGGAGCCGACTTTAAAGAAAGTACCTTAATGTTTAAGAACTGTTTCAAGTAGAAGAAGACGTCTGTTATGACGGAGGAAATGGACATTTCATGTTGAGGACTTTTTTGAATTCTGTTAAAAGATCCCTTTTTCTCCTCTGGGAAGTTGGATCTTTGACTTTGATTGAAGAAATGACCTGTGGATAAGCAGCCTTGGAGGAGATCTTCTTTTGAACTTTAACTTTTTGCCTGTTGCACTGCCCGGTTAACCAAAGGACAGCTGATTAACGGTTCATGCCAGCAGGAGCGGATTATAGGAAAAAGGCACATAACTCTATTAGCCCATAAAGCAGTGCCCACCCTAGCAACTGCAACTTTCTATCAATGAGGCTGTGAGGTTGTATGTATACCTGTGAACGCCTGTGCATATTTCCACAGGAAGATCAGCAGGCTCTGAAACCAGCTTAGCATAATGGTCAAACCGTTTGATGACAGAAGAGTGGCAGGGTTTAAACTGAAAGTTAGCGGCTTAGCTGCACTCTATGATCAAGCAGAAGTCTCTAGTGCACATGGGCCTCACAATATAGAAGCATATGTGCAAGATCTGGGTAATTTTCATGTCCATAAATTGAACTTTTTGGGGCTTTGTGCACCACTGAGCAGCTTCAATAAGGATAAACGGAGCCCTGCCGCTAACACTATATCCAGTTCTCTTTATACATCCATTGTGCAAACCCTGTAGCTACTCCATTACACCTTATGAGAGTGAACAAATATATCTTATTAACACATGCACGTCTTTGGTGATTAGACCCCATCGTGACATATTTAAAATGGAGTGGTGAAGCCGTGACCTCCTGATGGAGTCTGGTGGTGGTGAGCTTGATGAACCGGAGGTGAACTGGATGGAAGATTTCGCATTGAGATGACAGAAAGTTTGAAGTTTGACAGGAGCAGCACGACGGGCTGATGGTGGTAATCATGGTCAGATCTGGTTGGCTGTAATAACGCCTTTTCACGGCACACATTTTGACTTGTCATCGCAGGAGAAGCGCGGGTGAAACTAATTTTGTTAACGATGACTCAGCTCCATGAAGTAAGCCACGACAGTGAGCCAGCAGGCACGAAACCAGCACCGTGGAGCTACCTCACCAGACTGTAATACAGCCGTTTTTATGGTTTTACACCAATTACACCTGAACATTTCCTGCCATGACAAGCTGAAATATCTGCTGTGAAAACCGTCTACAGCGGCCCATATTTTAAATTTTTCATAATAGACACTTACAGGACAATAATACCGATGAAACTGATGTGTAACGGCGCTATACGTTGCAAATGGAAGTTATGAAGATGAAGATATGAAGTATTTCTACGGGTAGAAAGGATCCAAATGCAGATGTGACAGGAGTGGAGATGAACACCCCTCTGAGCTGTCAGAGCCTCTCTGAGACACACACACACACACCTACACACACACACACCGCAGTTAGAAAGAGAAGTAGGAGGTAATAAGAATGGAGATTAGACTTTCGATTAAACTGCTTTCTTATTCTCCAGCCCTCCAACAGCTTTGACACGGAGCATCTGAGTAGCGGCCGTAGCAAATTCGCCTTCAGCGTTTACAAACAGAAACGACTTTGAACGCTCACTTCTGAGAGTGTGTCTGAGTTTTCCAATTGGCAGCCATAGCACTCAAAGGGGAATGTGTCATCGCCGGTGCTGGGGAGGGAAAATTGCATTGCAGTGTATCTGCGTATATGTGTGTGTATGTGTGTGTTTGCTCATGCATATGCATATGGAACAAACACACGCCGATGCGAAATAAACAAAACAACAAGGCGGCTGTCAGCACACAGCAGACGGGGTCACAAGAGACGGCGGCGGTGATGGCGTGCGCACGTGCTCTCACATAAACACGCGTGCAGAGGCCCGCGCGAGCGAACGCACACAAAGCGGGTCACGACAAAACAAAGAACAGAAGTTTAGTCGAAAGACAAACTGCTGTCATCACATCACAGACGCGCCGGGCTCCGTGAAAGTTGAGATTCACACGTTCGCTTTCAAAACAAACGGTGGAAAATTCACCACCACCGAGTTTTCAGCGACGTGTTTTCACTTTGAGATTTGTGAAGAAAGGATTCTGTGGTTAACTTTCCATTCTTGGCGGAGGTGTGGAGAAGTTTTTAGGAAGCCTGCTGTAAACTTATTTCTAATGTTCATCTTACTGCTTTCTGTTTTTTTCTGTTATTAATTAAAAAAATAAGATGTTTCCTGGAAAGAACAATGCACTTTTATTCAACGTTCTAAGACTCTTTAATTGAGTTTAATTAGTTTTATTGAGTTCATGAGCAGTTGTTTTCTTTTGGATTTCCATGGAGATCAACCCAAAAAATGTTTATTTATTATTCCTTTTATATTGAAGCACATGCTTGTAGACGAATTATACAGTTTTGCATCTTCTGCTGACCAAACGACTCTTTAGATTACACAGCCAATTAACTGAAGTTAATCAGTTGTCCTAATCTCTAATTAGTACCATATAACACATATTTTCCAGGAACCTTCCTGTAAATGTTACACTTGCCTTCATAACTAAGGGTTTGAATTCTCCAGGACCTCTGCCAGGGCGTGTGTATGTGTGTTATGTTGATGCTCAGTTGGAGCTGGATGCCATCAAGGATTTGAAGGCAGCTGGCCATTGTCTCCAGCATTCACTCCTCTGGCACCATGTTACCAACCATGTTACTCTGGAGTTGTTTCTTGTATAGTTTATGTCTGACGAAGGATCTCGCAGGTTCACCATCAACAGGACTACAACTACAACAATTCATTTTGAGATTATTAAGAAGAAGAACTGTTGAACAATAGAGCAGAAATAAAAGCAGCTTTTAGCCACAGCTGTCCTTGTGTGTGCATTTCGAGGGCTGCTTCTTTTCCTTCTCCACTCTATCGTGGTACAGATGGAAGGTCTGTACACATCACTCGCTCACTCCACAACTTCAAGAGAACAGAGACTTCACGTTCATGCGCCTCTCTAGAGCTTCCTTCATGCTTTCTACCGCGTATCCAGATGTTCCTGACGGTGGCGGTGCTAGAGAGAGCGCTCCAATTGCTTGTTGACACTGTTCACAACGTTTCCATTACCATGAGCCGAGACTAAAAACGTCTGATCGTATTAAACATGCTTGGTTTTATCGGAACGTCAAGACGAGAAAAAAAGCCAACTTGAGACAGCTCGGACTGAGTTTTACGACCACCTTACACCAATCAATCAAAATGACAGGAGTGTGTCGCAACTCAAGCAAAACTTTCAGGATTTTAGACCAAAACTGGAAGTTTGTCTGCAACTCACGTGAGCTCCCTTATTTGCCGTGGTCGCAGAGCCGGGCTAGAACAAAGGATCCTACAAAATAAAACATAACCATACAAACATTTCTGAGAGCAGCAATGACAATTCTTGGACATAAAGTTGGTCCTGATCAGACATATTTGAGGTCCCAAACCTCATATCAGTTTAAAAAGTATCTTGTTATTAAGGTGCACTAAAAATGCAAAAACAGTAAATGTTCAATTAATTATTTATGATACTGATTACTTCAGCTAAACAAACTGTCATGTTGCTGCTGCAGTAGCCTCATACCTGGTGATGTAAAAGTTGACATTTGATATAGGACATTTGAGAATTATATATTTAATAAACTGTATGTCCACTCGTATCATAAACCTTTGTGTGATGGAATTTAAAATCAACAAGCCGTCAACCAAAAAAATGCAAACCGTCATTGTCATATTTCCAAGTTCTGAACACGTGCGAGAACATTCATATTTCTTCTTATTCTTCAGTTTATGACGCCCAGTTTCAATACAATATATTACACACTTACGTGTCACTTTGATGGATGCAGTTACAAATCCTGAAACATCTGTTTACTTTGCCAGCTCATATTTATAATAATAATAATATGGACAGCTGTAGCTATGATCTAATATCATTCAGTGTGATGACTCTGCAATAAATGTTACTACAGTAGTGAAGCTTAAATATTCGCATATGCTGAGACTCTCACTTTTGCATATTAAATATATATTTATATATATGCGTTCATTACAACTTAAAGCACACACTGTACCACACTGAAGATCATTAGTCTCTTTATCTAATTTATTTGTCAGTCGTGCCTCAATGAGATGTAAATGTCCTGTGTGTTTCTTGCTTGCTTTGCTTTTTATTTTTTACTTCTCTTCTGTGAACAGTGAGATTGGAGATCGAGGGGAAATCAAAAGTTGAGCCGCAGAACTTCAGTCTGAGAATTAGCCACCGACACGAAATATCCGGAGGAAATCTTGACAAGGTGTCAAACAGCAGCAGCAGCACAGTTGCGTTTGTGATGTGTTCGAGTGTGTGCCACTGTCAGCAGTAACAACATATGGCTCCATTAAAAATAACACAAGTCAATTACTTGAACAGGTTAGATGTGCCAACACAGCAGCGGCGGCGGCGGCACAACCACCGACAGGAATACTTTACTTTTATGAGACAGTGCACTGAACATATTTAGCAAAACTGAAACAGACTGCACAATAAATCCTGATGCAAAGAAATTAATGAATACTGGGCTGTTTTTCTGTGGCCTTCATGGAATAAAGCTAAATAAAATACTCTGCATATCGATTCTTATTTCTCAAAATCTTCTTCCTCCCACTGAACTTGCTGCTCTTGTCTCATGTTTGTCAGAAACATGGAAACTAGGTATGGTAAGCTCGCTAAAAAAGAACCAATTAACAGATATGTCTCAAGGCAGTCTTAAGGATCAGTATCAGGGCAGATCTGGGCATATTTTAATGGGCTGGTATCAGCTAAAATAAATCAAATTCAGATCCTTACTGTACTCTACACTGCTGCATTTTGTCCTCTACAGTGCGAGCGTTGCACTCGTGACATCCAAATAGACCTCTCTTTTTTTTTTTGACTTGTCATAGCAGGAAAAACACCGGTTAAACAAATTTCATTAACGATGGCTCAGATTTAATAAGTGTTTCAGTAAAACATGTCAATGAGCCAGCGCTCACGATGCCAGGACCCTGGAACGAGCTGAAAACCACTCATTATTCCTATTATTAATTACACCTGTGCTCTCCCTGCTATGATGTGTCAAAATGTCAGCTGTGAAAACACTTTCAGGTTCAGTATGCAGCTGTTCATTCGGATAAAGTGATGGATGGCACTCAGTATTGGCAGATATTTTATATTATATAAGTATGATCCATAAATCATCTACATATCCGTCTACATAATAAGATATAACTGAGATATTTCACTCAACCTAAAGAGAATTATCACCTGAATCTGCAGCTCTCTGCTCTCAGCTGTCTTAACTGCAACTTTACAGTTTTTGGTTCACTCTCACTACTTACAGGCATAGACAGTATAAAAATCAGCATCGAGTCTGTGACGTTACCTACAGGTTTCTGAAAATCCATTGAGAAGCTCAGACTGTGGTGGCTCTGGCTGTCGCCATCTTGGCCATCTTGCCTCAAGGCTAATCTAAGAATGGTCATCAGTGGAGGTGAGCCACCTGTCAATCAAAGTGGCCACGCTGTTAATTCTGCATAACTTTAAGCCTTAATATAATTTGAACAGGTGAGTTCTATAAAAATTCACCCTCAGTACAGTTGTCATGAGAGACCAAAACAGTTTTTTGTACCAGGCTGTAAACATGTTTATTTCTGCTGTCAAGTTGGACAGCACCAAACGTCAGACAAACACATTTAGCGACTAGAACAAAGTGGAACGTTTAGCAGCTAAAGAGTTATTTCCCTTCACAAAGTGGCTTTAAATAAATGAATCATGTTGGATGTGTAAGTAAGATACTGTTTGCTAAACTAAGTTCACCATGTCAACTTAAAAAAAAGTTTATGCAGGCTTAACAACTCGGATCAAGGGGGGAAAAAAACAGGACACTCCTCCAAATTATTAAATTGCATGATCAAAACAAAATGAATATTGCTAATTATAATTGAAAATTAAATTGATTTAATCTTTGATCTTTTGCAGCCGTATGGATAGAAGGTCGGCGAATCTGTGTCTTGCATTTGTAGAGCTTATATTTAAAAGGTCATTTTGTCGCTGTTTCAATGAGAACATGTGCAGGTAGTCTGCTTTCTCTGTTAAAATGCTCTTAATTTTTATGCTGTTGTCTTCTCATGTTAAGACAAATGAATAATAAAAAAAGAAATTGGTCAGAACACGAAGAAAAAGAAAGAAATTGGGCCACTGGAGCATCAGAATTAATGGGTAACAGCTATAAAATCCATTATAAATAATACAGAGCAAAGGAAGCGTGTCTAAACATAACAAGTAATTACCACAACACAAAATAATCTAAAGAGGTCAGTGTGAGTGATTCAGACACACAGACGGTCTGTTACAACTCTGCTGTCAGGAGTCAAAGGGCCTCGTACCATTTTCACCTCGACAACCCCGAGGCTATTTCTGCTCTATATTTATGACTGTGAGGTGTGTGTGTGTGTGTGTGTGTGTGTGTGTGTGTGTGTGTGTGTGTGTGTGTGTGTGTGTAGGCAGCTCTCGCCTCAGGCACATCAAACTCTCAGCATGTAAGGATGAACTAACAGGCATCAAGCAGACACACACACACGCACGCCACACCACACACACACACACACACACACACACACACACACACACACACATTATCATCACACGGCCCTATTTTGGTCTGATCCCAACCTTGAAATGACCGCCTCTCAACCTGCTGTCACGCTACAAGACCGACACCGGACCTCAAACTGTGACAGAGAGACAGAGAGAGAGCGATGTGAGGAATAACTGAGGAGGAAAATGAAAGAACAGGTGAGTGAATGAAAGGAGGGAAGACAGAGAAGGAAAGGTTGGTGAGTGATGGACAGAAGAGAGAAAAGGAAAGGAGCAGACAGAAGAATGACAGAGAGGAAACAAGAGGAGGAGGCGAGGTAACAAGCAGAGGAAAGGGAGAAGTAAAGAAAAAGGGTAAAACAGGAAAAGACGGAATGATAATCAGGGAAAAGGATGATAAGGAAGGAAAGGAAAGGATAGAAAAGTTGATAGAAGAATGAAAGAAAATGGGGAAAAGAGGAACAGGGAAGTGAAAAATAGAGAGAAATAGAATAAATAGAGAGGAAACACAGTGAGGAAATCATGAAACAGGGATGAAGTGCCCAGGAAAAGAGGAATAATGAAAAAAAAGTAAGACGAGGGGAGGGAAATTAGGAGAAACAAAGAAAGAGGTGAGGAAGCGATGTGAAGAGAAGAGGAATCAGGAGAGACGATGAAAGGAGGAAAGGAAAACAGAAAAAAATAAGGGAGAAGAAGGGTGTGAGGAGAGGGGAGTAAGGAGACAGGAAGGAAAGGAAATGAAATTCCAAGAAGAAAAGACAGAAATGAAAAGAAAAGGAAACACTGAGAGAAGAATGACGAGAGGAGAGAAAAAGGAGAGGAGAAGGAGGAAGGAGATAAAACGAATGGGGGGAAACAAGGAGGAGGGGAATGATAAAATCAGATCAGAAAGGATGGAAAGTAAAAGAGGATAGTAGAAAGATGAGAAACTCAAGGGGAATATTACAAGGTGAGGAGGAAGGAGAGGAACAAGAAGAGGAAAGAAGAGAAAGTGGAAATAAAAGGAGGGAGGAGGAGAAAACAAGGAGAGGAATATAATATAATGGAAGGAAACAAAACAAAAAGAAAGGACGTAATGACATGAGGAGAAAACTGAAATGAAAAGAAAAGGAAGTAATGCAAGGAAAGGAGGAGGAGGGAGGAGGGGACAAACAAGGAGAAGAAAGGACAAAAAAAATAAAGGAGGAACGAGGAATGAGCAGAGGAAAAGAAGAGAAAAATACAATGAAATACCGACAGAGGTGAAAAGGCAAAAAAGAAGGAGCAAGAAAAATGCGAGAAGGAGAAGAAAGAAGGAGGAGGAGGAGGAAGCGTAGGTGGAGCAGACTGCTGGGATGTTGAGTGTGTAAACATGTGATAAGCAGCAGCTATCCGGCTCTATCTGCCTGCGGAGACAATCAGATAAGAGCTAATCTATTCTGATCATATTTACACACATTCACACTCTCAAACACACACTTTAAAAAGGACACACCACACACACACACACACACGCACGCACGCACGCACACAGCTTTTCTAGCCTATGGTCATGTCAGGTCAGCGTGTCTGTGGAGCTGACGCGATTAGTCACTGAATAAATAAACAACAACAGGAAGTCCCCGTCGTGCAACAACCTGCGTTCGAGTCCCACCTTTGCATTTCCCGTCATCTCTCTATTATCTGTGATAAATGCTTCAATCAACATCGCATAGACATTGGTAATTCTGAGATTTAGAGGCCCCCAGATTAAGAGTGCAATATCACTGTGGTAAATATGGACAGTTGTATGCTTATATTTGTTATAATTATATTACTTATGATCAAAAACTAGCCAGTCTGACAGCCAAACATCAAGCAAGGTCAACAACACAAAACACAGCAGCCAGCTAATATTACTTACTAGTCCAACAGCAAGAAGCCCAGCTCGGCGTCTGTCTTTCAGACTTTTATTTTCAAAAGATTTACTCTTGTCCTGCCACTTCTTGCTCTGTCAACATGAGTCCTGTTAAATTGCCTAGCTCAAGTTCTGGCACGACACCAGCACCACTCCCTGTCAGCATTCCCCTGAGCCCCGGGCCTGGAAACGTCCTCTTACTGGAGGTCCAAAACACCTGAATATGATGTGATATTCAAGCTAAAATCTGTTTTAAACATCAAACTTAAAATGTGTCTCCTAAGATGCTCCTTCATAAATTCACAGTACCTGTAGTTATGATGGACTTCAAACTTTCTATAAACTTGCAGCATGATGCACTTCTTTGTTGTCCGTTCATGTGTATTACAAAATTGAATCACTTCCTCCTTTTCAATTTTCATGCATGACCCGCTGAGCTTAAAGCTCACACTCTAGTGAGACATCATCTGCTTTTATTATTGATCAGAAAAACAACCCCACTGTCCTCATACAACTACACATTACCACATATATTACTAATATTTCTACTGTATGTGATGTATGATCTAAAGTCAGAGGGGGTGTGTAAACTTGTTTCCTACAGGATGAACTGATGTGACGGCCTGCACCTCTCTGGACCTGCAGCAGGCTGCTGGCTGTGTTTCCCGCCTGTCTCTAAACCATGACACTGCAGAAGTCCATAGGCCAAGAATAGCCGGAGGGGCTTCAAGTGCAATATCACATTTTCATAATGAGAGCCAATGAGCTGTAAATCCCTGCTGACAGAGTTATGGAGCGAGAAGAGCTTATGGCGGCGATACTGAAACTATTAAACAGCCACCTCCCTCTGGCACAAGGTGCTGTCTGTGTGTGTGTGTGTGTGTGTGTGTGTGTGTGTGTGTGTGTGCGTTTGTAAACACACTGTATATTTATATATGTGTGTTTGTCAGCATTAACAAGAAACAGCTGCATGTGGCGGTTCACAGCTAAACCCCCATCGTGACGCTCAGATTCTCCTGGTTTACAAGCTACGTTTTTTTTAATTAAGCAAGCAGATCTCACATTGCTATTTTGTGTGTGTGTGTGTGTGTGTGTGTGTGTGTGTGTGTGTGTGTGTGTGTGTGTGTGTGTGTGTGTGTGTGTGTGTGTGTGTTTGTGTTTGTACAGAGTACATTCTTTGTTTATGGCATAATAAATCTTTCATTGTTTCTTTTATTGTTTTATGTTTTTTGTGTATAAATACTTTGAGAGTACTGATTGTGGCAAAGCTGCTGTTAAAAAAAAGAGATCCATGTACTGTATAGCAAAAGAAAAATATACATTACTTCTGAGCCTATATTGTCATCCAAACACAGGCATAATATAAAATATAAAAATAGGGTGGAGGAGGTGGTTATTAAGCAATCTCAGGTAAATAAGCTTCTGTTTTATTCTGAAATAAATATTTATAATAATAAGTTCCCTTTTAACCATCTTTACATTTTCCCTGTCATTTCTTTCCAGCTCAATAATCATGATTAATTTATGTTTCCAAACACAGATCAGTCGCATTTTCAGTACTGCAGCGTATCAATCACTCCGTTGAAAAGGAGATCGGCTGCAGTCTCTAATCCCTCCAGGACCTGCACACCTCCAGGATGACCCTGAGGCGTGCGGGGAAGTTTGTGGCCGACCCCTCCAACCCCAACTCCAACTCTAACTCCAGACACTGGACAGGACGCTGTGGTCAATCAGGACCAAAACACTAACACGCACTGTGACCACTGCATTGCAGACTCCTTAAATCATAAACATAGTTATGAATATTATATTCCATGTCTGCCTTATTCTGAAAATAGAGGCCCCCAGTCTTACACACTGGACCTTTAACATTCCGTAGTAAAGTTTATACACCTGAATCTATATGAGTTACTTAAACACAAAACTTTTGGACTATTTGCAAATATTTTTTAACTTAATACTGTGAACTTTCTTGGACAATATTTTTGCACATTTCTGCACAACTTTACTCTTTATTTAACTAAACTCATATTGTACATATTGTCTCTTTTTATTGTTCTTTTATTGTCTCTGTATTTCTTCACGTTATTGTCATTTTATGCTTCTTGACTGCAGAACTGTGTTTATTGTTTATGCACCGATATACCAAGGCAGTGAAAAGCTACTTGGCAATAAACCTGAATGTGATATATCATTTTAAAGCGTTTTTGTTGTACGGAGTAACTTCACTAAAACAGGAGCCTCTAATATTCCTCATTACCATTTCATGTGTTTTAAAATCCTCTATTATTAAAAAGCAGGTAATTAACATGCAGCCCTGCTCCTGGAATTCCTTGAAACGGAGCCGATTGTTTTATTTGTTTTCAGGGAACTAAATAAGTTCATGAATTATAGTAAAATCCTCACAAGGAATCATCATGGCGTCCTCTGCAGGATGATGAAGAGGTCAGCTGAGGTCAGGTGTCAGCCTTTTCTTTTTTTTTGTTCTTTTGGCTCAAGGACACCTCAGCACCATCGAGGGATTTTTGATTTTTACTGCAGGCGATGTTTTTTAGAGCTCCGCTCAGAGAAAAGTAGAATAAATGTAGCTGCTAAAAACAAATTAATTGCAAAGAGACTCTCTACTCTCACTGGATACGCCTGCAGGAGGTTGTGTTTGTGTGTGTAAGTGTGTGTGTGTGTGTGTGTGTGTGTGCGCGCCTCAGGCTCATTTATACCGATAATTTCACAATTTTATCTAAAATCCAGTGATTTGATTTATGCTTCTCTCTGTTCAGCATGCCACACACTTTTGAGGACGTTGCATTGACTTACATTGATTCTCTACAGGCCTGCCCTAACCTTAACGATAACCCACTCAGACTTAACACCAGACCTTGACCTCACCACAATGACACACGCTGCGGTTCAGCAAATGCGGCTGCAGAGAAAACAGTCACTGAGTCACCGGCATATTGTTCAAATATAAAAAAAAACAAACACAGCGACATAATTAGCTCGCTTTAAGTCGTCCGTGTCACGTCACTTGAATCACAACAGTTCAATTTCTCAGCTTTGATCATCTCCCGCAGTGATCAAAGACAGCTGTTTTCTATTTCCTGCAGCAGAGTTTGGTGTGAAAAACTGGATCCAGTCATCATTAAACTGAGTCAGGATACATACAAAACAGACACACACTCAAATACAGAGTGTTACTATATTACTAACACACCAAACTAGCACTCAGAGATACTACTAACTTCATCTTATGTAGTGTTTTTCGTCTCTACCAACTCCTGATGGACATTTCTGGCTCTTTCAGCTGCTAAATGCTTCACTACGTTCACTAGCTTGTCTCTAACTTTGTCCGTCTCCTGTTTGGTGCAGAGCAGGTCATGCAGAGTTCGGTTTTTAGAGCTTTTGCACTGAAAAACAAAGCAATGAGAGTGGCGACACTGAACCAGTAAAGTTGCCGCTGGATGGCTTAACAATGAGCTGAAGCTCCACAAAGCCAGACGAGGCAGCATTAGGTCTCACTAAACCAGGACCAGCATCTTTTTCTAACACGAAATCAAGGCAGTTTTTTAATTATTCCATCATCTTAACCACGTTAATGCTCATGGATTTCTCCCTTTCTTATAAGTCATCAAGTCTGCAGCTATAAATTATTAATACACAGATTTTTGTTCAGATTGTCTACAACCTTTGGTCCAAACAGTCACTGGGTGTTTTCGTGACCTAGAAGTCATTAGGAAATGATTTATTAACTGGTTACAACTCTTTACAAAGGTTACCTTATTAGAAAGTGACATCTACTCAGATTAGATTTCAGATTACAATCTAAATCGGGTCAGTTATTTAGAAGAGATAAAATTCTCATTAAAAGGAGAGGAGGGTAATCACCTTTTAGAAACTACTTCAGCAAACCAGAAACTGAAACGTGAAGAAACATGAAAACCAACATCTCCACAACTAGTTTCTCACTTTTTCTGTGATTACAAAAGCTGTATCTGTTAAAAGCACAATAAACACAGTGTTTGTCTTAATCTAAATAGTAACTATAGCTGTCCAATCTTTCTCCTGTACTGTCAGGAATAGCAGCAGGTTTCACTGTGCGATGGGCTGGAGAGTAAACCGTGAAGTAGAGAAGTGATTTCTCCAAGGAGTTACAAAAACGACTCGATACTAAAACAACCAAAAAATATCCAAACTGGAACTGGAGAAAAGATGGATACATCTACAGTCCTGCATGTGTGTGTTTGGGATCCCTGCAATAAAGGAAATCACCATCCTTCTGTTTTTGTCTCAGAGAGCAAATGAAAAGTCATACACAAACAACACTTCCTTGTTTCTCTCTGATAAAACTACTTTTCTTCTTCTTTCCTGGAGAAACTAAAGAGCATTGTGATGGATTCACATTGCAATCCATCCTTCCACGCGGTGTTTCCACTATTTTACCACCTCTCTGTCTCTGAGCGAGGATGGATGGAACGACACGAGCACCTTTACTTCAACTCAACTGATCAGTAAACAAATAGACGGAGAGGAAGAGGAGGCGAAAGAAAGGAAAGGGTGCGAACGACAACAGAGAAATTAGAGTGCAGTAGGCAGAGAGGCGGAAATGAGACGGCAGAGGAGGAGGAGGAGGAGGTGGAAAAAACAGTGATTGAGTTGAATTGTGTTCCTGGCTCATCCACTGGGTGCACAAGGAAAGCAAGTGATGTAGGACTGAGTGAGAAGGCTGGAGACGCTTCATACGGCTGCAGAAAATGACATCCTTTCTGCAAGCAGACAGCAAAGCATCACTTGTTGTTTTCCCAGACGGAGAGATTGTTCCTCCAGCGTGTGTTGTTGTGACTGTCAAATGGACGTGGTTAAGAATGGGCACTTACCAGAAGGGAAGTGATTTAAAATTTGAGCTTTTATTCTGATATGGAGAGCAAAGATCACGCAAAGTTACAGAAAAAGGTATCCAGAAGCTCAACCGCTCAAAGCAAACTTTGGAGGAGCAGTCGTTCGTATACAGAGCAAACTGAGCTGACTAATCTGTGGTCCCAGAAATAAAACATAAAGGCTGCATGGATTATTTTATGGGTTTTTTTGTCAGAAATTGTAGGGTGGATGTGGTGGATGGTTTGCGTGCAGGACTTGGTCACCAGAGACCAAGTTCTGAGTGCTGGTGCAGGCATCAAAAACACTTTGGTTGAGGTTAGGAGAAGGCTGAGGTTAAATATTAAAAGTAAACACGACATCTTGTGCCTCATAGTCCCTGTGGACGTTTTTTAAAACCCCGATTAACTAACACTGACATATCATCGGTTTGTTAGCTGGGTTGCCCAGACTGTTAGCTCAGAGCACCGAGGGAGTGGTAGTGTTTGGACCACCAGGAAGAGCGTGGGGAATGTTGACGGGGAGTCGAGCCAGTGTCGTGCCAGAACCGGAGCTGGGTAAGCAGGCAATGTTGCCGGCCTGAGCAGCCTCTAAAGACATAATGACAGAGGAGAAAAAAATAAAGACGATGCTGACGGAAGAAGCTAAGAAGAGAAAAGAGTGGCCAAAGTTTCATGAAATACAAATCTGAAACACAGACACTGAGCTGGGCTTCTTGCTGTTGGACTAGTAAGTAATATTAGCTGGCTGCTATGTCTTGTGTTGTTGACCTTGCTTGATGTTTGGCTGTTAGCAAAGTTGTCGACTCTAGACAGTGTTGCTTTAACCGTTTTAAAGACAACTAGAGAATCGATGATAAGCAGGTTAAAAAGTTTTGGTGCAACCTTAAACATCCGGTACTTACCGGTTTATTGAATTAACACTTCCATTTATTCTGTGACATTCAGAGAGTAAATTCAATCAACCCAACAAAAGTTTAAGATCACACTGTGTCCCTGTTTGTGATCGTCACTGACTGCTTTAGCCTTTTGATACATTAACTTCTTTTTCCCGTTAAGACTGATAGAGGGTCAGCTAAAATAAATGCCATGGCCTTGTTGCACTAAATGCCAATCTATGTTTAGCTTTCACACACCAAGAGGGACCATTAACCTCTATTCATCTGCTGATTGGCTGCTGTGGTCAAGTCAAACCTGATCAATAGAGCTTCCTTTTACCTTCCAACCAGCCTTGGCAGAAACCTTCAGGGTATTGATGAGCTCAATTGCTGTCGTCTGCTGGCTGAGAAATCTGAAAGGTGTTTAAAGCCCCAAAGAAACTCTTAAAAATGATGTAAGCAACAAGTAAATAAGAAATGAATACTGATAATTAGGATTTAATATTTTCATCAGAATGTCATGGGTATGTCATAAAGTCCTGACAGCTTTCATTTGAGTTATTGCGTTTATTCAGTCCGGCTGTGGTCAAAGAAGGTCAGAACATTTGTGACTAATTTATTTCAGCTTCCTCCAGCTGAGTGCTCAAGAGAAGATAAGCTAAGATAAGATAAGATATCTAAAGAGGAACATGATAAATTAACCAGATTAACAAGAAATGTGGATTTAAGTTAAGACGTTTTACTTAATTGAGGATTTTTGGATTTTGAGAATATTTTCTTCCAGCAGGCACTCAAAGAAGGATTTACTGAACTTCAAAATGAACTTTATTGAGATTGTTTTTGTTTTTGGAAACTTTAAATAAACTACAAATTTAAGACAACTGGCCAAACTCAATCTGCTGATGAAGACCATGTGATATGACTGAAAGCTTCCACAAAAGTTACTTAATGAACCACATGGTGAATTTTTTCTCTCAACTGTCTAAAAATATTTTGTGTTTGTTTGTTTGTTTGATAGTTTTGATGCATGAATACATCCGGATTCTTCTCATATACCGACAAGCAGCTCAGAGTTTATTCTAAAACTTTTGGACTACCTGGTAAGTGCTGAAAATATGTGTCTGTACTTTACTATGAACTAAGCATAAGCATGGCCCTGATTGATCCAAACTCAATTTAGGAAACAAACATTTTAAAAGTTGTTTGCTTGTTGTCTTACAGACAAACTGGACAAAATATAATTTCAGACTTTTTACAAACAACCGTAATGATGTAGCCGTTTCAGCCTACTTTTGATCAGTATATTGAACTTAGATCACAGAAGGTTATTTGCGGCTCATACCACTGTACTTTCTGTGTGAACACACCATCGAACCCTCAATTCAGGAGAGCAAACTAGTATACTGTATTGTGTATATATGGGATAATACAAACTAAAGCACTTGTTGGGAATTGTTGGGTGTTGAGATAACTTCTGTTCTGTTATTTGGTGCTATATGAATAAAACTGAACTTAAACTGTTGAGCTCACTTGTCATTTATCTCCTTCTCCTGCACACACTGCATATTCACAGCTTGATTTGTGTTTCTTTAATTAGGCTGTTAAGTCGGTCAAACATCAAAGTTCCTTAAAAGTCCTGAATTTCTTCTCTTCTCTCTCTGAAACTGGCAGACTGTTATTATTCCTCGTGGTGCTCTTCATCATGACTCGCATTAAAGATGCACTGAGACAGCAGTGAAACCTCTTCCATGGTTTTAGCTCAGCTCTTAGAAGGGGGTGGGAAGAGGGGAGGAGAGTGAGCACGGGGACAGATAAGGGAATGATGGAGAGAATAAGAGCATGGAAAAAGGAAAAAGGGGGGAGACGAGGAGGAGAGAGATGAAGGTGAAGAGGAGGAGGATGGGAAGGGAGGGAGATAAGCGGCAACAAGGAAAGAGGACACTGACTTTTGATGTGCTTTAATAGAACATCTCACAACAAGGCCGCGTAGAAATAACTAAAAAAATAAAAACTCACACACACTCACACACTGCACTTACTCTACTACACATCAACAGCGCCGGCCACCCACATGACCACAGCTGACATTTTAATTAATACTGTGTCAGACCCTTTTCTCCCGTCATACATATTGAATTCTGCAGCTGCCAAACATTCACAGATGTGACAGCAGCTGTGTTTCCATCTGAGTATTTTTTTTTTATGCATACTGGGACACATCAAATTAAAAACACTGAGTGGAAAGAGCACAATATCACTAATTCATTCAACATCTTCACTTCCTTTTTATGAAACAATTAGTGATTGACGACACGTTTCTAACACGATGACGGAGTAAAGTGTGTGTCCATCACCATCTATCAGAGACGTTGTAGACGTTGTATTATGTATGTCCTGTTAATGCAATAAAGGGCAACACATACTGTCCTATTTATAACGTCAATGCTCCAGAAAAGCAGCAATTAAAAGACACCCTCTCCCCAGACATACTTCTTATAGCTCTATAACAGGTCCGCCGTGTGCTACTGGTGACAATTAATGTGCAAATATGATGGGTGGTGTGCTTTGCAGCTAACTGGCACATTCAGTGAAGCTTTTGTGAAATCTTTCTTCAGTAAGCTGCATCTTTTCTCTCACGTCAAAGCTGTCGAAGCTCTTTCATTCACAAATTAAATGTCAGTCAGTTCAAGGTTCATTTTTTTGTCGACAACACATGGTTGCACAATGAAATACAAGTTGTAGACAGTGGATACTTCTGTATCGCTTGTCAGACAGCAGCGATGTGAACAGGCTGTGGCTGTGGGTATGCTTTCTGCCCTGCGCTGGCACCTCATCTCACCGATATAACTGATCCTCAGTAGTTGGGTGCCAACGATGTCTTAAATCACCCACTGCAGTGCCCTCATGCCAGTTTGTAATGTTTTATAATTAGGATATTTTCGATCAAACTTGGCATGGGAATTTTTGCTTTATTGCGTTTCCTTAAAAGGTGTGTAAGATTCAGAGTCAGCTCTATTTACAGAGAAATTTAATATAATATGTTTTCAATGGTGTATAATCACCTGAAAATGAGAATCGTTATGTTTTTGTCACCTTCGAATGAGACTTTTAATATTTACATACGCTGTACGTCCTCTTTCACGGAGTCCGCCATCATGTTTCTACAGTAGCACACAAATGGACAAACCAAACACTGGCTCTAGATATGTCATGTTTTTCACACGTTTAACAACCACCGTAGTTTCTCCATTAGGATTAGAACAGGAGGGCAAGTGGAGGGGGTTACAATCCACAACTACACAACCAGATTCCACTAAATCATACAGACGTTTACGTATATTTGTTGATTTTTAAAACATCTTTGTGATTCTATTATTCTGGCTGTCAGAGCTCAACTCAACATCATTTCTTCTTCTGTATTGTTGCTTCTTTCCATCACCATGTGTACTGTAAGTGCACTGCTATACATAATTCCAGTAAAGGCTGAAGAATAAAGGTTGACGAGCAACTAGCTGTACTTAACTTACTTAAGTAAGATTTTTTGTACTTGTAACTGAGTATTTTTACAGTGGTATATGTACTTTTACTTAAGTATACCTCATACCTCCTCCACCACCGCTGGTATTAGCAGTTTTCATACAGCTATTTAACTGTTTTTATGACAGTTTACTTTCTTCACTCACCTTCAGGAAAATACATCCACTTCACACTGATTTTTAAGATGCATTCAGGACTTGTTTGTCAGTTCCAGGAAACGCGGCAATATTTAATTTCTTAGTAAAAAAAAACATCCTGTGGCATTAAAAGGCCATCTGTCTGCACTGCCACGGGGCCTGCAAGTTACTTTTTAAGCACTGAAGCAAAGAATGAAGAACCAAGGAGCTAAAATAGCTTCAAGATGCTATAGTTAAAAAAAAAAATTTTAAAAGTAGAGAGGAGGTCGATGAGCGGAGATGAAGGGAAGAAGGGAGATGTTTATGGATTTTATTGTACAGTCAGCAGGACACCTCTCATCACATTTGACCGTGCTCTACACTCTTTCTTCTTCCCTCTTCTTTTCCGACCATGAAAGCTCTCATGAAAGACGTGACGGCGATCTGAATTAAGCGTTTCATCTGCCGTTCTGTAAAATTGAGCCCTCGGCCTCGGGTATCAAACATTCTTTGGAGAGACACTTAAGACACTTGAGAGAGCGAGGCTCTAATTGGAGAATCTGGCTGTTATCTATGTACAGTAAAAAAAAAAAAAACAGCCTGAGTTCAATCCAGCTCCGCTCAGTGGGAGGTGAGATCTCTATCTACCCCCTTCATTCACAGCTTAATTCAATTGGAGGGCAATTATCGACCGCCCGAGGCTTCAAGAACCTCGTCGGTTTCTGTTCCCATCAGGGAGCCTTGCTGTGTAGGATCCCCCCGTCGACTGCACTGGGTGATATCTGTATCGATGTGCTGTGTGTAAAACACCAGCGCAGGCAGAACAGCGAAACACACACGAAAAAGGCTTTCTCCGTCACAAAATCCAGATTCAAAAGATTGTGAAGCTGCGTCGTTTACAGACAGATGAGCTCTCAGGAGAAAACTTTTGTCCCGGTGGGTACAGAACCATCAAATTGACTCATTCCTTCAGAGGGATAGCAGATTGTTTTCTACATAATGACCACTGAAGGGAAAGTTACTTAAAAAACATTATTTGAGGCCATCAGCAGAGTTTCAGGAGCTGTTCAGGATAAATACCCTCCTAACCCTCTCCTCCTCTTTTGCTCTCATATTCTGCACCCCTCCAGCCCACCCCACGTCTTCCTCCTCCTATTTCCTCTCCTTGCTACTCTCTGTAGGGTCCTGAGGGAGTCCGTGGTGCCCAGGTGCTACAGCAGATTCCCCAACAAAACTTCCCCACAACGCAGCAACAGACAGAAGAAGCATGTTTCACTCACAGTCTTTACATTTGGTTGTTGATAGTGTGGTGTTATAACCTGTAGTACCAAAGTACCAAACACCACCTCCATATACTTTAATGTCTCCTCTTTCATTCTTCTCTCTGGAGCTCTAGCACAGGGCGTTTCGTGTTGCTATAAATGCTTTCAAAGTATTTATATAGCACCTAGACATGCTTAAGAATTTTAAACAATGGAAAACTTAAAGCTGGTATTCTGCTACTCAGATGATCGGTGGTTCGATCCCCGTCTCCTCTAGTATGCAAGCGTCCTTGGGCAAGACACTGAACCCCAAATTGCACCACCGGTGTGTGAATGCGTATGAAAGGTTAGCTCCTAAAACTGATGCAGCAGTTGACACCTTGAATGGCAGCCAATGCCATCGGTTTCATTTACTTGAAACAGACGAACATTCTTATAGATAACTTTTAAAAATCACTTTTAGGCCATCCATTTTCCATAACAACTTATCCTTAGCACGGTCGCAGCTAACATTGGACGAGAGGTGAGGTATATCCTGTACAGGTCGTCAATAGAGACATCAGAGTCATTCACACTCACATTCACACCTATGAGTCACCTATTAATCTGCATGTTTTTGGACTCCACAGAGAACCCATGCAGACACAAGGATGACCCAAAAACTCCACACAGAAAGGTCCCAGCCCCAGCTATGATTTAGTTAATGCTTTGGTGAACAGTTTTAATTTCATTCAAACAAAATGTGAGACTTGTCTCCACCCACACATCCTCTGATTCTTGTCCAAGTCTTTGCCTGTGACCTTGTGAGTTCTGGTGTCTCTAAAGTCTGTCTGTAATTTTGTTTTTCACACAATAGATGCTTTTTACAGCGGCCCTGAGAGCTTAACGCACCGCAACTTAAGAAAACATCTTCACCAATTTAAGAACACAACAGCAACATTTAGAGAAAAAAATGCTGCAAAGTGAAAAAACACGACCACATACAGAAATCTAATCAGCTTCTTAATGACTTACAGGACCAAGAGTCTGCATACCTCGGAGGAAGTTTAATTCTGTTTGGAGCATTTAACGTGGAGAGTTTCAGCTCTTACCCCGAACGCACCGATCAGACCTGTGACTTCCCAGCTTTGGAGGCAATTAAGCATCAACAACATGAATCACATGCTCGGTGTTGCTAAAATCAAACATCACACTATGTTTGAATCAAAGCTTGAGGTCCCGTCTGGTTTGTCTCTCTGTTTCTTCTTCTGAGTTCAAAAACTCGACGGAAATCAAGTGCTGAGTTTTTTCATATATATATATATATATATATATATATATAAAAAGTGAGAGAGATGATAACCTTCATAAGTTCCTTGAAATATGTCAAATGAGAGACAGAAATGAAAACTACTGGGAGCTAAACTCAATGCCACTGTCAGAATAAGCTCTTTGGTTTTGGATATAATCAGGCCAATGCCAGTCTGGGACAGAGAACGGACTAATGTAGAGTTTAATTATCGAAGAAGCACATTAATGCACTCTATTGACTATCACCCTTTGTGTTTGATGCAGAAGATGGTGTGATTTTCTCCTTCCAGGTGTGAAAAATGGCACCTTTTATGTGGATTATGTCGCCTACACTGGAACTAAAAACCATTTGTTTTTCGTCACTATAAAAGCTGCTGCCAAGAGCTCATAAAACAACAACAACCACATTCATTAATACACAGAGTACATTTTTACGCACTCAGGCATCCTGTTAATATACAGACGGTTAAAGAAAAAGCTTTCCTGCATTGTTGGTGCTGTTATAATGTCAAACAATAGACACAGCTCTAGAAAATAAGCAATTAAATGGCCTAAAACAGAGAAACTGAAGAGAAAGTTTAAGGCGAGCGGAGTACACGGGGATCAAACGCAGTCACGCAATGATCATATTCCCCTGTTTGTTATTTTTATCTGAGAAAAGTTGCATACTGCAGAATTTAGTTTGCTTTGTAGAGATGTGTACTCTCAGCATGTGAGCTGCAGCTGATAAAGTATTGATACGAGCCCGTGGCGCAAATACAAATACAATTATGTGCCCGCAGTTACAGAAACACGCTGCAATCCACCGGCAGGATGACACACTTCTGCTGTGCTGGTTTTCTTACTCCAGCAGCAGATTTGGTGTTTACATCCGCATCAGACGGACTGTTGTGGAAATGCAGTCCTTCTTTGCGTGTCACAATTTAAGAGGACCAAAAAATATTTACCAAATTAAAATCTTAATACTTTATACTTGGTTATAAATCATTTGCAGTCAGTGACTGCTGGGTTTCAGAGCCACACACTCACAGCTAACACCAGAAGAAAGGGCAAAAGAGCGGAGGTGCTAAGTTGATTACAGGACGAGATATACTGTATGTGGTTTTGTCTGAATCTTGTGAGCGAACAGAAACGATCGATCAAACACATTATACGCTGACTTAAGTAAATAATCAGAACAGGACGTCACAGTGTTCTTCATAGTCGAGAGTTTTTGATCCAACTCACGTGGCAAAACATTCTGGTGTGTCTGTCTGATACCCTGCTGAGAATAGAATGAGAATAAAATATAAAAAGCTCCTTACCAATAGACCCATTTCTGATTATAGCGTGATGTTGGTTACTACAAAGTTCACTTTTACTGAATTAACTTAGTTTCAGGCTGTGGGTCGAGCGAATGCACGGGGGACATCTTCTTCTGTGTAACGTGGTCACTTTAATGTCCGTGTCGACAGTAGGACAACTGAACACTGACCAACAATGTGACACATCACGACAGGGTTTAACTTCATGTCACTCCACCAATCTTAACAATCAAGTAATTGATATTACAGGCAAGGTGTACTATAAAATAAAGTGACATAACAAAATAAAAATAATTATCAATAATTAAATTATGCCAGTTCTCTAACTAAACCTGAGAAAAATAGCACTAAAAGATGATCTGCCTCAAGTTAAAGCGAGTTTAAAGTTAGATATTATTGATGTTTTACTGCTTTGTGGAGACCTTTGTTAAAGAAGAGCACAGAGCCACAGTTCTCTGAAGTCTTTAACCCCTGGAAACACCCCCGGTATCTTCCCCAGTGATGCTCAGCCAGGCCTTGGCGCTTGTTTCAGGGACTCTGAACTGTCTTGTGCTAAATACCCCCTCTGTTGTTGTATGTTTGGGATCGTTGTCCTGCTAGACTAACCTACACCGATATGACGTGAACCCTCTCAAACGCCATTAAAGCTAAAAATCAGCATTTAACCTCAAAGTCATTGTTTAATTTCATATATAGAGGCGCTAAAATGGAGCTGGATTTGCAGACTACACCCGAGCAGGTGCTCGCTGTAAAATTTCAGCTGCTGTTTGGCAGAACTTGGCAGGATCCTGGATACACGCTGGTTTTCCTTTGGGTCTCACCAAAATCTAAAACCTAAAATATGCAACAGATGACTCTCGGGCTAACATATCCAGGAAAAAGCGAGAGAAGCTGAGAGTGTTGTTCCCATTTCACTCCACATGCAATGGTTCCATTTCTTTCAGCTGCCAGCTCTCACTAAAAAAAATTTTCAAAAGGTGAACTCCCCCTCGCCGGCTCGGATCACTTTTCTCTCGACCAACTGCTGAGCTGACAAAACTTTCCTTCTCTAAACAGTCACCGCCTCTCTGCTCTCCTGCTCCTCTCTCTCTCTCTCTCTCACACATTCATACACACTATGTACAGTACACACACTTACAGGAGCACGCACTCGCATTTTCGTAGCATTTTGTCTCAGGAGCACAGCGACAGTGACGCTCAACTCCCCTGACAATTGTGAAAATATGCACATGAAAGCGTCCAACCTGCTTCATTCAAATACAGAAGAGCAGCAGCAGCAGCAAGTCCACAACGCTCTCGAGCAGGAGAGTTTCCAAGCCAATAAACTATGTTTGTAAAGATCGACAGCGGCAACATCTCTGCACACAAACACAACAAGCACTTGTAAGGTAATGATGTACAAACACACTGCATTCGAAACAACCGGCAGCAAATAAGAGCCGATAATGAGATAGCTGCCACAGAGCTAATGTCTGCTAAAATGCAGGCTGTCTGCTCTTTTTCGCGGGACGACAAACCAACTCAGCAGTCACAAAGACGCCAGCAAAAGACTACAAATGTGAGATGTGCTACGTGAGTCTCTAACAAATCCTCTTAATTGATAGATCTTCAAAGCACTGAATCTCTTTTCAAATGGAAATAAAAGCACACCCAGCAGCAGCGTAAACAAGATAGGATCAAAAAGCATTGTCTTACTTTGAGTATTCTTCATTATCCCTGTTACAACGAGAGTCCTTGTGTTTCTCCCAGTCTTTGCCATGTTTACATGTGGTCAGTAGAATAATATCTTCCCCGTTGTGGATGTGATACAGAGCATTCCTTGTCTCAGAACCTATGCCAGTTAGGTATCGCTTCCCTTTGAAAACCAGCAGGTACTTCCTGGAGGGTGGTGCATCGTTGAGTGTCAGATAACCTATGCCCCCTCCTTTTAGTGGGTGATCCTTGGAGAACAGAGGGATGGAGATATCAAAGTTGGGTCGGAAGTTGACCACGTCTGCGCTTGCCTTGGCCAGCATTGCCTGTCCCACCTCAAAGCCAAGATCCTCTGTATAGTCCGGCCAGGTGCCAGAGTAGAGGTTGAATATGAGGTGGTTCCTGCCATCGTTCCACGTCGGCAGGCTCTGGATGCGGAGCCTGACGTTCTGGACGTACTGAGCCGAGAGCTGGTCCCTGTCCAACGTGTCCACGGCGAGAATGAACAGACAGGCCCGAGAAGGGTCCGTGGTGTGGAAGCGAGACTCCTCGATTGACGACAGGATCTTCTGGTAGGTCTCAGAGATCTCGTCCCCTCTCTGAGGAGGGTAGATGTAAACCCTGAAGCCCGACTGACAGCGTGCAAAGTCGAAGCAGGTTTCCATGCGGCAGCGCTTGTTCTTGTAGATGTTGTCGCGGATCGCACGACGTTCTCGGGGCGAGGTGTGCTGGTGATGGAGCTGAGGGCTGTCCTCCTGGACACACAGATATAAACACAGATATTAGGACAACCCAAAAAGCTTTAAAACTACATCTCCATCAATACTGACTTGGGGTTTCATTGCTTTTGTTGCATCACTGAGCTACAGCAACTCAGATAACAAGTCTACATGAGAAGACGAATCGTGATTGTCTTTGATGCGACTAAAACATCGGTCCTCAACCAACTCATGATCCATTAAAGCAACTGGACTCCCAGGATCGTATTTCATCCTCTTACCAATTCATCTCTAAAAACAGATATCTGCATATGAATTAAGAACCTGTGGGCACCGAGATTTTGGCATCAGACACGTTCTGGTTTCTATTTGTTGTAGTATTGACTAATAACATTTGAGCAGGCTTTGGTTGCACGCAGGTTACATGCAACAGTCTGCATGGAAAGCATTGGCTGAAATGCAAATTTTAGAAGCCGTCAGCAATCGTCTGACAATGATTTAGCTTTTCATATGTATATGTACATACCTGTTCACAGACATTACACACTAGTCTTTCTTGTCATTCTCACGTATCAAGTTGCTAATCTGACTGCAGAGGAAGTCTTTGATCGGATATGCTCTGGCTATTCAAGAAGCCTTGAAACATTGGCTGTTGCACCCAAAGGCTAAATCGTCGTCAGATGATAGCCCAAGGCTTCCGAGATGTCATAGTCTGATCTGACACCCATCATCTGAACAGTGTTTAGAGGCCTGAGGATGTTACTCTATCAAGTATTTACGCAAAAAAAGAAACAAATACTAGAGGAAAAGGAGAGAAAATAAACATGTTGCAGAAAGTTTTCTTCTCATTTCTGTATCTGTTAATCACATATTTAAACATCTTGTGACGCCCCCCAGCAAACACTGCCCTGAAGCTTTGAACGTGAGCTGCAAGCTCATCGTTCATCTTTAACTCAATTTTAAAACCATGAATTTTTAAGAATGTATTTACTTGAGCTACTGTATCATGTAGAAATGTATAGTCCTTTTTTTTTATTATTTCTTTGACCATTTAAAATAACACTAAGAAAGGCTCTTATGATGAATACTTTTAATTTTACAGAACATTTTGCTGACAACGGTTTTGTGGATTTGAATGAAGGACTTTAACTTGTAATTGAGTATTCCTATATTGTGCCATCTGAACAGTTTTTCCTTCTAAATGAGCTGCTAGATTTCTTTTTTGCTTTGAATTATATAACAAATATTCTCCATCGTTTCTTATATTTTGAACGGCTTCAGTCTACCTCTTGCTCTCCCCCTTCCAGGTACGGCTCCAGCAGCTGGGTCGACCCCAGCCAGTGCCTGGGAGGTCTGGACGGGCTTCTCTGGGGCAGGGGCTGTGGCTGGTACACGTCCTGGCCCTGGTGGTAGTACTGGTATTCCTGCTGGTGGTACTGGTGGTATTGGGGGTACTGGGGAAACTGGTTATACTGGTACGGCTGCTGCTGGAAGTCCCCGATTTGCAGACCCCACAGGTAGATGAGGAAGAGAAGACCGGCCCCCACAGACACGAGCAGGTACCGCTTCTTAGCCTGCATGTGTGCTGTGGGGGGGAGGAAGAGGAGGACGTGGTGGGTAGAACAAGGGAGGAAGAGAGGACAGGAGGGAGGTATGACGACAAGAGGAGGAGGAGGAGGAGGAAGGTGGTGTTAGAGACTGGTAGTGGTGCAGGGGAGAGGATAAAATAAGAAGAAGGGGAATACAAAGTAAAAAAGGGAAAAAGGGAGGACAAGGAACTAGGAAATGATGAGGAGAGGAGGTGCAAGGAGGTAGACACAGGTCAGCTCGACCCACAGGGCAGCCCCTCTATCCACAGCTCGGCATTTTGGGACTTGGAGTCACTAAAAAATAAAAGAAAGAGGAAATGAATGCTTGGATTAAATTAGCAACAAAGTCTTGAACAAATCTGGACTCTTAAAACAAAATAAACATTTACTAAGAATACTTTCACACTGCGTAAAATCACTGTGTGTGAAGCTGATCAGATGAATGCATAAAAAGACTTCACGTGTATTTTTCTTAGACAAAACTTCTCTATCAAAAGACAAAACACAGAAATTGTCTCACGCATCAATTAAGAGTTCAAAATCGATCATATTGTCCATGAAAAGCGCAGATATCTTTTATAATATTGTCTTATTTTTAACAAAGAAACAAGTAGTGGTCTGTTCCCTCTAAGCTGACCGCCTAATATGTTATTAAAGACATCAAATTTAATATCTCATGCATCATCAGAGCACGTCAGTGAGGCATTTTTACTGATTTGTCTGCAGTGAGAAAACAAGCAAAAGGTTTCAGTTCTACCTTTTGTGCCATATTTGTTTTGCATTAATACATTTTTATAAATCATAATTATTTTGTGCAAATTCGGAGCTCTTTTTCTGCAAAACTGGAACTTTTTCAAACAGTTGTGCAGCGTTACCTTGTGTGATAACACACCGATATTTTTCATCAGTACATCAGGCTGTAAGGTGGTGAATGAATGCGCTTGAGATCTATTAGAGAAATATCATGTTCGATAAACAATGCAGCACTAAACTGCAGGATTTTTTTTTCGAATGGAGTTCGGTGCGCAGCAAACAACACGTGTGCCATGAGATAAGCCATCGCCAAATAGTAATGGTGTCTGATTTGTTCTCCACTCAGTGTAACCTACCTGTTTACAGGGAACACCTGTGGTCCCAGGAAGGGATCGGGCTATCCGCTGCTCTCCCCTCCAGCCTGAGCAGGACTCCACAGTTCGGATACACATTCTCCAGCTACACACACACACACACACCCCTGATCACAAATCCATCCACGAAAATGATCAGATTATTATTATTAACAAAGAAAAATGTGTGAAAAGGAGCAGTCACTGAGCTCTGCGTGCGTCGGGAAGCCAAAAACGGTGCGCTGCCTTCATCCTCCACCGCGTCCCAGTCACAAACTTTCCTCGAGAAAAAGGAGCACGGGGTGATTTTTCACGCGGAGACGCACGGCGGGTATCCACGGTGTGGATTTAGACACGCAACCGTCTGCCAGCATCCATCCACAATGAACTGATGTGTTAAACAAAGCGCGTACATCTCCAAAAAAAACAACAAATCCCCTGCGCACAAAAAGAGAAAATATCCCGGAAATAGATGATCCAAACTTTGTATTTACATCCACGCTCCCACCTGTGCGCGCGGAGAAAAATAAGCATACATCATCATCATCATCCCAGGTAAGTTAAGGAAATGCGGGCGCACCTGATCCGGAGAGACGCGCTTCAATAAAAAATCCTATTAGGAGCGACTTCACGGTCCGCTGCACGGCAGCCAGCAGGTTTTTTATCAATGAGGTTAAAGTAACGGATCAAATGAACACCACGAGTGTGTGCTGAGGGGTCTTCTGGGTTATTCCATCCTGACTGACTCGCTTCCAACCAGACCCGTTTGTCCTCACGTTCCCCAACCCTCAAATCCTCAGTTGGATCTGGGGCTGCGCCACCGTGCAGCATCCAGCAACATCAGCATCAGCAGCAGCGGCAGCAGCAGCAGCAGCGCTGATAAGCCAGACAGCAGCGAGCTGAGCAGGCTGGGGGGGTCGGAGCATGCATGGGGCGTTCAGTTGGCTTTGATAAGGTATATGGGGGAGCTCGTCATAAATCAGCATCTCGATCCGGATATGTAGGTGTGTTATCAGTTTAAAAGGTGAGTAAACTCATAGGAAATGTCTGTCAGAAGGTAGATCACACACAACAAAGTCCCAGAGGAGCTGTTTAGGATCTTTAAACTGTCTGTGTTATCACTAGTTTCTATTTGGGCACCAAACTCCATTCAGAAATCTGCAAAATTTAGGATTTGTGAGTGTTAGCATCAAATATGGGGTTAAAAAATGACTTAAAAACACAGTTCATGCTTTTTATGATGCATCTGTTATGCAGCTTGTAGTTGCTCCAATAAAATGTGAACAGTTTACATGAATCCGCTTATATTTTCTTGTGCTTAAGGTCCAGGAGCTCATCATAATTCAGCATCTTTGCTTCTAAAATCTTAAGACATGTCTTTGAAAGATCACTAAAAAAGTCCCAGATGAGCCCTTTAGGACCTCTAATCTTGCCTGTGTTATCACTAGTTTCAATTTGGGAACCAAACTCCATTCAGAAATCTTCAAATTTAGGATTTGTGAGCGTTATAACCAAACATGGGGTTAAATAAAGAGTTAAACACAACTTAAAGACACAGTTTATGCATTTTAGGATGCATCTGTTATGCAGCTTGCAGTTGCTTCAATAAGACGTGAAATGAACATTCACTCTCAAGGCATGACCAGTTGCTCTATCAGCCAGTTTATATTGTTGATCATTTACACAGAATTAAAGTACACTTTAGGGACTGTTAGACAGTTTGGGTGATCTACGTGTAATCTGTCACATTTGCAAAATAAAATCTTCTCTTCCTCAATCCACTAACAGGCTGCAGGCTCTCCTTCAGGTTATGATGATTTGGTGGCAAATGACGTTTAAAGGATTTGTCAGGATTTAGTGAACTGACTCTTATGCAAACCTTTGCACTTTTAATTAAGTCTTAGCTCATTAAATCTCTTAACGATTCGAGTATACAACCCAATGAATCAACTTTGACCACTTGTCTTTCCGCTCCTTCATTCGTGTTGCTGTTATTTGTACAGAAGCCATTGACTGAATAAAATTAATTTGCTCGTGATTTAAATGGATGTCATTATCTCATAAATTAGAGAGAGGGGAGTTTACAGATGCTGTGACTCCACATGTAAAAAGGCACATCATGTAGCAAACAGCGCCATCCTGTGGTTCATGTTGTCACTTCAGTGGATGAGCCTCTCATCATCTGACCGTGGTACTCTGTGCACGAGATTCCAGCCTGGATTGTGGAGATTATTTGTGTTACTCAGACAATTACTGCTGAGATTTGGGTACAAATGATTATTTCAAAAGTAAAAATGACATCTTGGTATACATAGTGGAGGAAGAGATACTCACTTTTAAGTAAGTTTGAATTCAGGACTACTTAACTTATACTTAAATTACCTAGAATACAGAAATAACAGCAAAGGTAAAGTAAGTAAGTCAAATTATTCATAACTTGTTATTTTTACAGTGTTATAATAGATGATTATATTATTCTGTTTATTGAAAGTATTTATTATTTCTGTAACTTTATTTCTAATGTTGTAGTTTGCCAACGTGGAGTCAGTTTTAGACACGCAGGAGACAATTTAAAGGATAAACCTGAATAAATGAGAAACATAACAAATGCAGATGCTTCCACACACAATGCACATCCAGCCATGCTCCGTGGCATTTATAAAAATGCTGAGCAGGGCCAGTGAATGCTGATTTTGTATCCAGGTAACTAGAGGTAAAGATCTACAGGTTTAAAAGCAGATTTGCTGTTGAGGCACGGAGAGCTTCAGTCACAAAAACTGCTCGACTGGCTCGTGTTTCAATGACTGTAATATCTGCATTTAGATATATAGGAAAGAGAATGTGAATGCAGGATGTGATCAGCAAGAACAGTCCATCAACAATGACACAGAGAGGATATTATAGTGGGCTGCAGTGGATAAAGCCCTCACTACAAACATGAATGGCATCAGCACTGGTCTGCAGATGTGGAAACAAGTGATCTGGTCAGATGAGCCATCTTCATCATATTCTCCACAAATGTGGCGTACACCAACAGGCCTGAATGTTTGTTGGACCCCTACAGTGAGGGGATCTGGTGGCTCTATTACAGCATAACAGCCAAACATCAAGCAAGGTCAACAACAGCAGACATAGCAGCCAGCTAATATTACTTACTAGTCCAACAGCAGTCAGCCCAGCTCGGCGTCTGTCTTTCAGCCTTTTATTTCACCAAGCTCTCACCAACCACTAAAAGTCAGTCCCAGATTTACTCTTGTCCGGCAGTTTCTTGCTCACTCGCTCTCTCATTTTTTCTTCTTAGCTTCCTCTGTCAACGTCCTCTTCGCCTCTGTCATTATGATGTCCATAGAGGCTCATATTGCCTGCTTGCCCAGCTCCGGTTCTGGCATTCCCCCAGGCCTGAAAACCTCTTCTTCTTCCCAGTGGTCCAAAACGCCTGTGGTACAAACACTAACACTCCCCCCCAGTGCTCTGAGTTCACAGTCCGGGCAGCCCGGCTAACAAACTGAGCTAACGTTAGTTAGATAGATAGTTTGCAGCAGTTTACTTTACTGTCCATCAATAAACTCACAAAAAATATGATTCAGTTTCACCAAAAATCAGTCAAATAGTTGGTGGTGTGTGACTTGATGCCGTAAAACGTTACGTACTTCTCGAGGGTGATCGTACCCAGAGCACAAAGTTACATAGCTCTTCCTATATGCTGTATACCATATCACTCATTTACGCCTTTTTAAAGCTGCTCCTTTTACCGGCAGGAAGAGGAGCCTGTCTGACAAATCATCCACACACAGCACATTAATGCTATTAATATTAATCCAGTCAGCGTGTGATGCTTTATAGCTACTGCACATGATGACAGAGACACAAATAAGATCTCTGTCTTGAATCGGATAAAGCGCCATGTACAAGTTTGATTTAGACTTTCACTTGATTGAAACATTTTGATTTAGCTCTCTCGATTGCGTTCTCAGATTCAGTGTTTCTATAATCCAGGTTTTAAAGTGCACAAGCTCAACCAACTAGCTGTGAGACAGAAACCCGGAGCACAGTGCAGTCTTGTGTATTTTAGCTTGATCTCAGTGGAATTTCGATTTTGGGAAATGTACTCGACTTGACCTGTTTTCAGTCCATTGTGTCAGCACTTCCACTTTCTCATTTGTGCCATTAATCTGAAGGCTTACTGCAGATGACCGTACTAAAGCCTCTCTCCTCTCCTGATACTGGCTTTAGGTGAGACATGAGACTGTGAACTGGCTTTAAAATCATTCCTAATACTATTTCCAGATTGATTTTGTTGGATTTTTATTACATTTTTGTTCAACATCCTCTAAACGAAGCTATAAAAGTTGTTGCTTGTTGCAGTTTTATGTGTTTCTGTTGTTCACAGGAGATGGGGGCATGCTTGAGGAATGGGAAACCAATGAAGGCTCTGAACTTATTTGAAGACACATTAGAGATGATTTCTCATCTTTAATCTCGGGCCGTACAACAACAAACTAAATCCACGGACATGACATGCTTTGAATTGTAGGAATGCACAGACCAACATTTGTCTAAAACACTAGCAGTCTCTCTCTGTGTGCACACAAGAAACTAAAGTTCTGTTTTCATTTACCTGTACTGTGATAACTCTGAAGGATTGGCCGGCGTTGATGGCTTCATGGTCGATTAGGGGATGATAAATCTCAAAAGGTTGCAGAGCAGCAGCAGCAGCAGCAGCAGCAGAGAGAGAGGGACAACTTTGATCTGTTTCCAGTCTCAGTCCATCGCTTCGCTTCCTCCACTTCATTTTCACCATCAATCTGGAAGCTTATGGGAGAGTTCAGGAGACTGTTAGTAAAAAATCTGTCCTCACTCCTGTTCCAGCTTTTAGGGTGAGACTGTGATCCAGTATTTTTGTGATCCAGACTTGATTTTACTGCACGGTAAAAACTGTAGATTTTACGGTAAAAAAATGACAGTAAAAGACCGTAAAATATTTCAACATGAAATATGACTGAGTTTTACTGTATACAGTTATACATTTATACTGCATTTTAAGAAATTTTATTCAGAAAAAGTAGTAAAATATTATATTAGAGAATGTTAATTGTACAGTAAAACACTAATATTTAATGGCATATTTTACGGTATTTTACTGTCATCGTTTGGCAGTTTTTCACTGTAAAATCTACAGACATGAGTACTTGAATGCAGGAGTATTCTGCTGATTTGTCCATTTAATGTCTATTAGTTTGTTTGGTTGCAGAGATAATACACTAAATATCCACGATAGAGACTAATTCTAGCATCATTGTAGGCGACAAAATAAACTTACAGATGAATGATTTCACTCACTGCACCACCAGCAGCTGTTCCTCAAGCTTATCGCTCAGAGTACATGGTAGAAACTGAAGGCAACTTAACTGAGTGCAATGACCAAAGAGTCTTTTATGTTCTTTTTCAACATGGTGTCCTCTCTGATGTCTCATCTCTCTGAACTTGTGATGCTCCCCAGAGAAGCCACAACACCACCGCAACGTTTTATTTTGAAAGGCTGATGTTTGGTTCATGCTGCAGGCGACACATTGCCCACATTAAAGATGTCCTATATTCATGTTACTGTCAACAATAGCATGAAAAAAACCCAAAACCAAAAATGTGTTTGACTCCTCTACATTGTCTGCAGCACTCGGCCACTAACTCCAAGACATAAACCTTTGAAAACATGTCATATACTTTCCTAAAACAAATGTTAGTCAAACTTTTCTAAGTCGTTCATTTGTAATTTGAACTATTTTAGCCATGCGTTTGGTTTCCTGCAGCAGAATGTGTGTGTGTGGGATTTAATCACAATAAACTGCAGCGTGTGTTCATAGAAATGGAGGAACAGTGTGGCTCTCTGATCTGTTTTATTAAACAATGAAGCTCTAAGGTGCAGAGACAATTCTTGTTAGCATCAACTCATGTTGGTTTTTAATCCTCTCCAAGTGTCATTCATCAATCAAATACAAATTAAAGGTTAACTTCTCTTATGTGAGGCTTTGCAGATATTCTCAGTGCTGATATAAACAAACGTTGGAAGAAAGGTGGAAAAACAAGCAATTTTTCATTTACCAGCTAATAACAAAATATATATATTATAAAATTTACATTTATTTATATACATTTATACAAATATAATATTTCAAGGAAATTAGTTATTTAAGTTCAAAAACACTTTTTGTGTGGCTCATCTGGACGTTCCTCTCTTCTAAGTTCTTTCCTGAAGAAAACTTTTGTACTTACTTGATCTTTAAGGACTTACTTTTCAAAAATATGGACACAAACTGGACCTTAATCGATTAAGACTTAAAGTGAGTTTTGTGCAATCCGCCGCTCATTTCCTCAGAGGGGAAACTAAAGTCCCACTACACCGACTGTGAAGTTGTGAAGTTTGAATAGTTTTAAAGATGATCGGCGACCCGAGAAGTGATTCCTGTCTGAGGGGAAAATGATTTGACTCTGTCCAAATCTTTGTTCAGTATGCCATGTGGAGGAGTCATCTAAATGCTAACCATGTTGACTGAGTCACATCATCGGCTGGGCGCACATGTAGACCTCCAACACCCCAATCTAACACACACTCCAACACACACACACACACACACACACACACACAAAAAATAAAAGACAATGGCTCTGGCCTGGTTTGTGATTGTTTGTTTCATGTAATGACTCGAGCTAACTCATAATGTCACACACACACACACACACACACACACACACACACACAGAAAGACAGCTGGACCACTAGCTGCTATAATCTAGTCCTGTTCTGTTCGGATCCTCCAGCTCAGGATTTGAGGCTGCACTGCAATTTTCAAACAACAACAACAATCCACATTTTCAGACCATCTGGTGCCGAACAAAACACAAAGTGAGGCTGTAATTATTATCCATATGAGAATCATGACAAACAAACAGAACAGCTAAAAGCCTCCTCCATCTACAAAAGTGCATGAAGTGACGCATGAGCCACGTTTGCACTGTTTGATTCAACTTGACTATACTGTACTTTTTTTGGGGGGGGGTTCCATTGTGGAGAGCACCTGGTAATTTTTTGATATCACCTCAGTCGAGATTTGAGGCGAGCTGACCCAATACTAAAGGACGACACTGCAAACAAGAAGCTCAGCATCTGTTTCAGCCTTTTATTTCACCAAGCTCTCGCCAACGACTAAAAGTCAGTCCCGGATTTACCCTTGTCCGATGACTTCTTGCTCGCTCACTCTCTTATTTTCTCTCCCTAGCTTCCTCTGTCAACGTCCTCTTTGGGCTATTCACTTCTGACATTATGCTGTATATACGGAGGCTGCTGCCCACTAAAAAATAAAATGTGTAAGTGTACTATACACTGTTAGAAATGAGAAAGGATTGCGTGTAACAAGAGTTACAGGGTTACTGCACAAAGCATCAGTCTTTGTACTACAGCAGCAGTCATGGCTGAAAGCCATCCTGTAGATCATGATAGAAGTCTGATTCAACTTCTAGTTTTTATTTTATTCAATCTGTTTATTTAATAGACACTCTTGTAGCTGTCTGGTTTGTTTCAGTTCAGGATTATATAAAACTTTATGCAGGCTCCAAAATGTTCAAGCAGAAGATGACTACAGAGCGAGTGAACAGCACAGTACACTTGTTCCATCAGCTGCTGTGAAATGAAACTGAAAATGGAATACAGACTCTAACGCCGACAGTAACAGCATCTGCACACTGTTAACACAGTATTGCATCAATGGCCATTATTTTTCCAAACTCAAGTCGTCATGGATACAGAGAGAGAGAGACAAAGAGACAGCATAATTACATCTTGTCAAACAGTCCAACAGTCTGTAGACCACACTTCATTTAGTGCTGAGCATAGTCACAAATGATGAGGAGACAGACAGTGATGTAAACTGGATGAAGCATTTCATTTTATCACTGAATGGCCAAATTATATTTATATTATATATTATATATGCATGTTTGCATTAAATGTGCTATAGAAATAAATAAAATGTAAGTTCATAGAAGATAAACTTCATCTCGGGATTAACAAACTCGGAGTTTTCCCAACTCGTGCTTTCAGAAAGACGTTCAAAGTTACCTGATTCCACAGTTGCGCAACATCTCCAGCTGTGCGCCCCACACCGCCTCCACCACAGCTTCTTCAACACTGTCCAGCACTGCAGCGTCAACTTCACACACATCCATCATCAGCGTCCACCTGAACTTCATCCTCCATCAATCTTCCCACATTAAACTGCAGGTAGTCATGGCGGCTCATGCAAAACTTTCCATCCGTGCGGGTCAACATACACCTGTCTACAACTTCATTTAGTTCCGGTGCGCGAGTTAAAACAAGGCAGTGATAATAGATCTGATCGCAACACTTTAACCAATCATGCTTCAGACTGATGTAAGGACCACCCACTTCATTAGCATACAGACAAATAAATGTAGAAATATATAAATGCTTAAATAAACAAATATAAGTACAGAAATAACATTCATTACCAAAAGACATTAATTTGTTTATTTATTTATTTATATTTCTTTTTTGTCCTCCACACTTATAACACTCATCAGAATATGTGCAATTTGTGGTGATAGAGATTTAAGATCATATTTCTTACAGACCTGTAAGAAAAAAATGTGTATTTTTGTGTAATTAGGTTATAGAGATCCTTGTATATACAATACATGCACATACTGTATATAGACACACAGGTACACAGTCAGTTTGCTGCTCGTCTGTATGTAACAATGTTCATCTGTATGGCTTCTGTTAAATAAAGAAATAAAAACTATATCTGCTGATTTTGCAACAGAAGACATGATATAAGGAACAAACGACGTTGAGGTCGTACAAATACACCAAACTTATGTTTCATAATAATACGACCCTCCGCTTTCAGCTGTTCTAGATGAGTCTTAATATCTTTTCTATCTTTACAGTCAGACACTTTCAGTCACAGCTCTCTGTCATGTCACCACCACTCACTGGCAGTGTGTGTTCATGTGTGCATACGATATGTGTGTGTATGTGCAGAAGAAACATATTAGGGTCAATCAATAAAAGGAAGAGCCTCAAGGACTCAGGATGAAGAGAAGCAGGAATCCTCTCTGACCTCTTTTCCTTCCTCTCCTCCTCTCCTCCTCTCCTCCTCTCCTCTTCTCCTCCTTCAGTCCAGGACTCCTGACCTTTTGCCCAAACTGTGAAATGTCAGAGGAGGCTTGTAATGTCACAACAGCTCACCGGGTGAGGATGAGTCCTTGTTATGGGAGTCCACATGTTTGGTGAGACTTTTCCAGCTCAGTGAGAAACACCTGCCATCATAGTTTAACCCTTTAAAGCAACACTGTGTAACTTTTCCACCAGAAAATAACTTTTATAATTCTAAATCATTTTGATGCTACATGCTATGGTTGAAATATGGTCATTTCACTGATGGACTTAAGTCTGGATAGTAAAGTAGAGTTTTCACATGACACAGTCTTGAGCTGTAATCCTGACTGACTTGATTCAGTGTCATTCTCTAAGGCCTGTTGGCTGCTCTGCTCGGTCTAATTTGTTCACAGCTTATCTCAAATGGAAGTTCTTATAATGTTCTTTGAAATAAAGGCCAATCCTATTTGACCATTGGAGCAAGATGACATGTATTAGACTGAAGAGATGACTTCCTCCTGTGCGGATTCATTTTACCATCCTCTCTCTCCCACTATGTAATGTCCTTTTTCTTTCTCCACACACAGAGCGCCGTGAAGATGATATAACTCATATAACTGATAAGAGCAGGTCTGTTGTGTTCGCCGGGAAAAATGAAATAAAATGGGCTGGAATGGCAGTCGGATATTGTTCAGGAACGAGCACGAGTACTGTATGTGTGTGACTCTTTTGCCCTCTGTCGCATTACATTTTTACTTTATGTATCTTTTCCTTTGGCTCTTTATTATTTTCCCTCCCTTTTATGAGAAGAATATTATTGTTTGTTTGATTATTTCTTTGTCTGCTTCGCTCTTTCCTTTCTGTCTTATACCATAAAACACAAAAAGAAGGTGTGTGTGTAGACCACAAAGGGGATTAGAGACACTTCATGAGAGAGACAAACTGGTAGTCCAACAGCAAGAAGCCCAGCTTGGCGTCTGTCTTTCAGACTTTTATTTCATGAAGCTCTCACCACTATAGCGCCCTCTTGTGGCCAGTCTCACTGTGCCTTGCTGTGTAGTGTACTGTGAGCACTTGGATGGTGCACTCATAGCAGTCAAAAAGTTGAATGCGGGACACTGGACACATCTCGCCCTCAACTGCAAATGGTGGCCGAGGAAGCTGCTGGAGTTGCGGCAGTCGCAGTGAATATCACAATATACGAATGTCGGTTGTACATATGTTTTATATTTATATTTTGGCAGTCAAATGTTGGAGCTAATGCTTCACTTGCAACTCCAGTTGCAATTCAACAAAGAAGAAGAAGAAGAAGCGGTAAAATGTTGGGTGCACAGCGGTCGTACTCAAATTGAGACAACGCTACCCTGCCGGAATTAGCGCACTACTCCAGGAAGTACACAGTGTACTACAAAGAAGTGTACTAATGGAAGTATCCTAACTGAATCTCTTTTCCTCTTCTAATTTTCGTCCTCTGTCCTCTTTGGTCTCTTCGCCATGCTCTGCCTCTGCTGAGCCTGGTTACACTGCCCTGGTGCCCATTGCGAGGTTGCTCCCCTTCTGCATTCCCTCCTGCCCCATGCCTGAAAACCTCCTCTTCCCGGGGTAAACACCTCCCCAGTGATCTGAGCTCACCGTCCGGGCAGTACAGTTAACCGAGTGGTGCTAAGTAGCTAACAGCAGCTACATTTAGCAGCAGTTTACTTTACTGCCCATCAAGAAACTCCATAAAATATGATCCAGTTTTACTAAAATCAGTGAAATAATTTGTTGTGTGTGAGTGAGCCCAAAGTTACACCTAAAATTCCCACTTTACTGAAAAATAGTCATTAGTTATTTTTCTATTTTTTTTAAAAAAAAGTGAAAGCATTAGGTGAAGCAGAATTAGGGATGGTGCAGGTGAAATTAATCCTTACTATCCATCGCTGCCTTTTCTCTATTGATGCGTCTCTGAGTAGCGGCGGTGAGACCCTGTTGCTGTCAATGCGGCGATGACTGGTTACCGTGAATATTCGCTCGGATAAATGAATTCCCTCGTAAAATATTTTCAGCATTAATGGCTTGTGATGGAAGCTGTAAATTCATGTTAAAATGAAGTGGCCATCTTGAGGTTTTGGCATTTCAATTATCCACAACACCATGCGCAGTGCACTCTGTCATTCTGTCAACTTCAATGTTTTAATATTCTGTTTTAAAAGCCTCCTCGCAAACACGCGCAAACACACGCGCAATACATACTGTGTATACGTATGTATCGCGAACGCACACACAAATTTTTATTTATAGCCGGAGCTATGCCTCAGTGACTAACCAGAGTAAAATATTTATGTGTAGCCTCGTGATTGACGTTTTCATGCATTTTCAAGTGAGTCTGTGAAGAGGGATAATTTAGTAGGTAATCCATTTGAGGAGCAAGCAAGCATTCAGGAAAACATGCATCACGACATTGATGTTGACTGTAATATGTGATTATCTTGATCAACATGACACCTGAATCTACACCACTTGCACTCGCATTCTTTCAGACACACAGATGCAGCATATGCTGAAATTGTAAACCCTTTTCAATTAATGTTTTCTTTATCTCACACTCTCCTGCTTTACTATTATTTGCTCATGTCCCCAAAGGTTCATGTATATTGTAAAGAACACATCAGCCACGTTGGATTTCACACAACTATTTGTAGTTTTGGCCGTCATCTCTCCATCACTACAGTAAAGGGGCAAGAAATATGAGCAGTCGGGCTATGAAACATCACATAAGTTCTGAACAAGTCAACTTTTTAGTCAGATTATGTAAACCACCAATGTGGCTAACCTGGGGGTTTGTTTAAAACTTGTATGATTGCCGAGCTGCTTGGTTTTCTTGCTGCCTCTGACTTATTTTTATCCACCTTCCTCAGAGCTCTGCAATCTTTAATAAGGGTTATTATCTGTAAACTATCATAGATATACTACATAGACTGCCAAGGGACTTCCCATGATGCACTTAGCCCTCTCCTTCTCTATCTATCAATCTGTACACAATCATCTCCCATTAATGCATGTTGCTAGTTTAGCTTCCTCCCTGGAGTTTTTCTTGCAGGTTCTCATAGATCATGGCTACGCCTAGGTGGGGGATTGTGGTTGCATCCTGCTTGACATCCACTACAAATGCTATTGGTTTCATCATCATTATTACTTCTATTAATCATATTTCTAGTTGTAATATCATTACTATTATTGTTTCTGTGCATCTTTGTCTCTTGTTGCCTCTCTTCCTTGCCACTGTTGCCAAGTGATTGCTAATGGTGGGCATTGTTAGGTCTCTGTAAATAAGTACAGTGCAGACTTGCTCTATATGGAAAGTGTCGTGATTTGGTGCTATATAAATAACATTTTCTCAGTTGCACAAACCACAAAAGAAAACCAGCCACTCCACTGTTTGTCACTGATGTCACATAGGGTGAAAAAACCCTATATACATTTATATACATGAATGCATGCATCACATATTGTTACCGTTGACATAATTCATGCTGCAAATGCAATTAAAATAGGAAAAGGAGAAACATTATGGATCAGTGAGCAGTACACACTGATGACTAGCTGCAGAGCCACAGGAGGTGTGCAAAAGAAATAAACACAATACATCTCCGCTCACAGACCCTCCAACTATACATTAGTCTTAAAAACAAATGAGCATCAGTTCTGGCCCAGAAACTCCAATTTAACTAAATTTCACCATAATTAACTTCCTCCTCGTGTTCTCTATCATTTCCTCTCTCTCATGCCTCAACTGTCACGTTTGTGCAAGAAAGGTGACTCAAGGGAAAGCCCAAATGCAGACGCCACAGGAGGTAGAGTTTGTGCAGTCCAAAGATGATTTATTAACACAAAACTTACAGGGTGGCGAGGCAGGACAGGGACAAACACAGGGCTGAACGATTGACACATGGTAAGAACTGACTGAAATACTAAGCAAAGACAGGACAACAAGACACAGGTGAAAACTAATCAGGGTGGAACAGACAATCAAAAGTGGCAAGAAACACAACAAAGGCAGGAAGTAAAATGACACATGTGGAAAGGGGAAAAACTAAACAAGAAACCCAAAACCATGACATCGAATTTCTCTTTCTTTTGTGTAAAAAGCATTTTAAATACGCTTCTTAAAGGACCAGCGGTGAAGTCGCAGATTGCAACCAACTTTCAAGCATGTAGGAGAAACTACAGTGGCTGCAAATGAAGTGCAAAAGGCAAAATTTAGAGTCCAAGTTTGGTTTGTCCCATCTGGGCTACTGTAGAAACATAACAGTTCAACATGGTGGACTGCATGGAAGAGGACCCGCAGTGTCTGTAGATAATGTGACCAAGTGTTACCGGTAAACTTCCGCTAAAATCTAATAAATCAGGAGAAGACAGTGGTTGGCTCCTCAAGAAGTATCTTTGTTGAGAAACTCAAAGAAACAGAAGCACATAACTATAACAAAGAAAACATTTAATGAGACCTTTATACAATACCTTCCCCCAGTTGGACACGTGCAGGTGACTGGAATCTATATCCATAAATAACCATGTTTATATTGAATTAAACATGTTAGCGCTGATTATATATATCAGTTCCTTGACTGACTTGTCTAAACAATCACTGCAAGCCTGAGTCCCTTGGCAAATATGAAGAGTCTAACAAATATGAGCTAGACTCTGAGCTAAAAAATATATATATCACGGTCCTCCAGTTTAAATATTAAGATCATATGTTTGAACGTTTTAAAAATTGAGCCTACCAAATCAAACTCCAAACAAAGGCTGGCCTCAGCTGCTCTCTCAGGTGTGTCCCAGGTGAGCTTCCCTTCCCTTGTTATACACTCCTAGTGATAGACTTCCTGCTACCCTCCCTTAGCAAAGGCTATAACGTAACAAAGACATAATGATAATAAATAGTTATGAATATTATATTCCATTTCTGCCAGTAGATCCTGCTAAATCTTACACACTGGATCTTTAATACAAAGGCTCCAAGTCACCAAATTACCAACAGAACAGCGAAGAAAAAGAAAACCACAGTTTAGACGATGAAAACAAACACCGCAGCCGTCATGAGAGAAGAGCTCACGTTACTGTTTGATGGTTAAGACGTCATGATTTTTTTTTTTCCTGATCAGAGGTTCACCTTTAACTGATGTGCACTCAGTGAAACATATTAGCTGCTGTGATGCTTTTTCCCACAAGACTTAAAGGCAGCACAAACCCATCCTCCCCCGCCTTCATCACTCTCTCCCCTTTTTCACTCCATTGCTTCCAATACAGAGAAGATAAATCAAGTGCCATGAGTCCATTGATGTGAGGGGAAATAGATGGGCCATTTGTTGACAAAACTCATTTTCTCACTTCCAGGTAATAAAGTACACTGTGTTCTTCTTCTCTTTGCTTTTTTTTGGATGTAGCTGGAGGTTTGCCACCTCATCCGCCTTCCTTCCTTCCTGTGTCACTCGTTTGTCTTGACAAATGGGTGTTTGGTAGCAGACGGTCATGGTGATTGGACTAGCGCACACACACACACACAGATTTCTGTTCAGTCTGGCCTTGTCGGCACCTGCGGTAGCCTGTGAACAGGTGCGCTCTGCTAATAAACTCAGCAGGAGCCCTGAATCTGCTTTAATGTTGCTGTCTCTATCCCTCTCCCTATCTTCCTCGCTCTTTCTTTCGATAACCAGGTGCCAAAACATTAGTCAAAAATATGCTAAAACATATAGAGAATGTGCAGAGAATAAGCTGTGAGTGAGCTGTAATTGATACCCATGTGATTAGAACAAATTACTGCATGTAGGTGCATAAACATCCTGCTCCTCCCGTCTTGACCTCCTTTATTTATCCACACATATGTGTTCTCGCCCGGAGGGATGGTTTGACTGAATGTGTGGACATTTTGTCGGTTACGCCACATTGATCACCGCTGAAATGAAGAGTCTCAGGGGGGGAAAGCTGCTGGATGTCTCTCTTTTCTGCTGTAATTCGATTGGTAAGAAGCTCCATGGCAGAAATTCAGTTTGAATGTAGCCAAACACATTGAATCTCAGCATGGATTTGGACCGTAGAGGAATAAAATGAAAGCCTTAGAGAGTAAAAAAGCTGCATCCATATAAATAAAATGTATAAAATGATAAAGGAGATTTGGTGGAAACTTTAGAGCAGCTTTACAACACATAAAGGGACGCACATGTTTCCTCCATGTCCGAGTTCAGCCAGAACAGCCGTGATGAATTTGCCCCAGAGGACTCGGTGGAGGACCCATTCCTCAACCGCATGTCTGTGCACGCAGCATGCAACATACAAGCGAGAGAATGTGAAAGTGACAACAGGAGGCTGCACATCGTTTGGTCATGGGTTGGCCTGGAGGAGGTGGTTAGCTACAGAGGTGAGCTCTGCAAGCAAAAGCTTGTTTGACTGTGCCAATGTTCAGGTAAAAGGGGGAATCAGGGGGATATGACCCATTGTGGAAGGCCTACCAGTGTAAGCTAGGACTGGAGGAACTCTTGTATGGGCAGCACTGCGATCCTTGGCCACCAGGACCAGCAGTCTGATGAGAAACCAGGTATTAAGCCAACACAGATCAGTAACTTTGGGTGTTTCCTCTCCAGAATTGGACATGAGAGGACAAATAAAGCCTCCACATTCAGGAGGATTACACTCTTTATTGTGTTGGGGGCTTCTCCATCAGTGGTTAAGCAGGAATTGGTCAAACTCTCTTTGGTTGCAACACTAACATATCCCTGGTGGGACTTAAAGGGGACATTTGTCCTAATGTGGCAAAGAAGGCAAAGACAACAGAGGTCTTAATTGACTCTGAATGCCGTTTTTACATTTGTTTGAGGTGGTGCAACCACGTGTGGTACGTCTGGTACATAATTAATCTAATATATATGCCACAGGGACAGAGACACATCATGATAAAGTTTTATTTTATTTAAATTAGGAAAATTAATGTGCCAATTAAGGGGTATTGGGGTGTGGTTGTCAGTATAGGCAGTGTCTAAAATCTAAAATTTAGTTGACTTCATAACCACTAAAGTACTTCAACCGAATCCTCGAATCCTGACAATCATTACAATTCTTAACACAGACTTATGACAGATATAGCAGCTCTTTTCAGATGCACTGTAGTATGCTACACTACCTCCACCGGTGTTCCTCGGGACTCAAGAAGAGCCTCTGCATCGACATTCTCATCACGCGACCTATTCTGCCTGAAATTGGTAGAGGTGTCCCCGTCTTAGATGTATGGCTGCAGCAAGTTGAGGATGGACATGTACTCCCACCTCCAACTACTGCCTCCTGCTGCCCCTGAACCTGACTTCTTCCACTGTTTCTTTCTCTTTTATTAAAGTTCCTCCAAACATTATGCTCCTGTTACTCCACTGCAATGCGTTGTCACATTATTTTTCACTCCACTGGTATTCTATCAAGACCCGCCACACTCTGTGCTATGCTAACAACAACAATATACTGTTCTTACTGTCTCCAAAAAGACACTGCAGTTCAAGGATTACAAAACTTTTGAAAGAGATATGTTTGCACCAGAGCCGGCGTTGAACAAAAACTGCAGTTCCTCGAACGGCCACTTGAGGCTGGCTCCAGAAGTGAGTCAGTCTCCATAAGTCCCCATGTTAAAATGTCCAACTTCACAGCAGAAATAAACATGTTTACAGCCTGGTACAAAAAACAGTTTTGGTCTCTATAGCTAATTTCCGCGTTCATGACAACTGTACTGAGGGTGAATTTTTATAGAACTCACCTGTTCAAATTATATTAAGGCTTAAAGTTATGCAGAATTAGGAGTGTTGCTTCATTCAGACTTCATTCAGGCTGCCTCAGCTCCACCCAAGCACCACGTCTTCGCCTGTTTTTCAGATTAGCCAAGAGGCGACGGGGTCAGGACTACTTAGACATACGTAAGTAGTAGATACTACGTCCATGATTTATATTGTCTATGCAAATACGTGGCGCTCTCATTTTAAACATCTCAAAAATGTGCTGGCCTCAGGAAAAAAACACTTTGGACACACTCGTTTAAAGTAAATTGGATGCCAGGAGACATTTTATTTAAGGTGTAACAGAAGCATAATGTGACAGATTACTGCTCCCAGGGAGTCATAAGTAGAGCTGATAATGTTACTTTTCAATATTAATACTGTTCTGAGCCAGAAGCACCAGCAAAGTAGTGAAGTTGAAGTGAGCAACAGATTTCTGGCATGGCCTCCTCAACTTTCACATCCCGTCTGAACTTACAGTGAACTTCTCTCTTTTTCCTCCCCTTCCTCGCGCCCTGACGCTAACTCATTTTTCTTTCAGAAACTATTGATCTTTCTTTCCCTGGTGCAGCTATGAATAAATCACAAGAAAGTGACAGAGAGGCTGCTGAGGCTGGCAGACGCTGAAGGACTGAGTGGGAGGACGGGGGCTCTGTGTTGACTTTCAACTGGTCTGTTTGATACCGCCTGAAAACACCTGGTCGCCGTCGCAGCCGCAGTGTAGGCACGGCTGGATGGAACAATGACAAAAGACACATGTCATATTATAGCTGTGCTTGTATGTGGCTCTATCCCTCAGTCTGTGATGATCTAAATCTACTCATCTATATGTCCCACAGTCTGTTTGTAAGGTGTGAGGATGTAGCATGATTTGAAAATGTGCAACACAAAGAAACAAAGAAACAAACTTAAACTTTATAGCTAAAGTTACACTGCCAAAAGTATGTGGACACCCCTGCACACCTACTTTTAGTATGGCTATGTTTTTCATGTGTTTTTGGACTGAGCCTCTTGAGGTAGAGTAAGTAAACTGCTGCAAACTATAGCCGCTGTTAGCTTAGTTTGTTAGCCAGGGGAATGCTGACAAGGAGCTGTCGTGCCAGAACCGGAGCTAGGCAAGCGGGTAATGTAACTGGGCTCTGCAGCTTCTGTGGACATAAAAACTGAAGAGAACGTTGACGGAGGAAGCTAAGAAGAGAAGCCTCCGAACAAGAGTAAGTCTGGGACTGGCCTTTTCCTGTTTCAACATGACATTTCAGTCAGAAACTGACCAGGCAGCACAAAAGCCTGAACTCAATTGAACCGGAACGCTAACTATGTGTCAAGCCTCTTCATCCACCATCAATTCCTAAACTCATGAATGCTCATATGGATGAACAAAAGATGAGCAGGTTCCAATCTGGTGGAAAAGCCTTTAGACTCTGCTAAACAGTCACTGTTTAGTTATCCACATACTTTGTTTAGGTGTCCACATAGTTTTGTCATTTCTCATTTGACATAATATACTGTCAGTATTTTCAACTCGCTCTGGCGGTGTGTCTTTTCTAAAGAGGACACATCTTGAAATAAACTGGATTTGCATTTGTGTATTTAACATCCGAGTTTTCATTTCTGCTCAGTCGTCAAGAGTCAGCGGTGTATTTCATCATCTCCCTCCTCCTTCCTCCTTCCTCCTTCACTCTATCAGTGAGGTGGATTTACGTTTTGTGCTGAGTAAGCGCTCCCCCCCCCAGCCACGCCCTGCCAAATCAAATGTCACGCCATCTCCTGGGGTATTAATCACACTCAGGGACACACATATATAAACACACACAATCAGGCCCAGAAACAGGAAGAAAAAGAAGGAAAGGTTACTTTAGAGGAAGTTTGGTATTCTGGAAACACGTATATAATTATAAACAGGCACTCTATCTTATGAGAGAGAGTCTGAGTGAATGTTTTGGTATACATAAGTGTCTTTTTTCATTGTTTTATGAATCCTTACAAACTCATCTAATGCAGCTAAATATTGTTCAAACTCAAAGACTTTTATTTTAAAGTCTAGTGGAGATCCAAATATTTCCAGACACATCAAATAGGTCAGAATGAAACATGTATAAAAACATCACAAGAGATTTGGAATATTTCTGGAAGCAGCTGATAAAACACACCGTGATCTTAGAAACCTGTGAGCTACTTAAGAGGAGGGAATGCTTAAGACTTATCCTGCCAAATATAACTACTGCATGAGTCTATGGCAACCTCTGTGGCTGTGAAAGTGAAGCCAATGCAGAAGTGCCCAAAACTGCAGTTCCTCAAACGTCCACTTGAGGCTGGCTGCAGAAGTCTCCATAAGTCCCTATGTTAAAATGTCCAACTTCACAGCAGAAATAAACATGTTTACAGCCTGGTACAAAAAACAGTTTTGGTCTCTATAGCTAATTTCCCCGTTCATGACAACTGTACTGAGGGTGAATTTTTATACAACTCACCTGTTCAAATTATATTAAGACTTAAAGTTATGCAGAATTAAGAGCGTGGACGCTTTGATTGGCAGGTAGGTGCTGTTACAGATCGCTTGTTTGAACACCCAGGCGTCATTCAGCCCGCCTAAGGTCCGCTGATGATCCACGCCTTGCCAATTTTTAGATTAGCCGGCAGGCGGAGAAGGCAGAAACCTGTGGGTGATGTCACACATGTGCTGTCCATTCTTTATACAGTCCACGGTCTATGGATGTAAACCATGCAGTCACCTGCATGCACCATGATTTAGATGTGAGGTAGTTTTAGCACATCGTGTTGTTGTTGTAGTGTTGTTCAACACTACATTTGCTGTCTTTGGTGTTTATGACATGTTGATTTTGGCCACACTCACACACACACCGATGCATTAATATGTTTTTATGATTATGACCTTTAGCTTTAGGAGCCCTAGATCTTTCACGGTGGTTTGTTTCAGCTGCAGGGAAACACTGGATATGTATGGGAGGTATGAGGCTGTAGCTGTAAAAGCAGAAAGATGACAAATGACTGATGATCACACGAGAGCAGCACAAGTTAAGTCTCTCTGCCAAAGAGACAGACGATATTAAAAAAACTAAAACTCAGCAGGCAGGATTGTTTTGCCAAAGCAGCTTCTTTAATTCAACCAACAGCACCGCCACGAAGAAACGTTCAGAAATAGACATGACCTTTTCACGTTATACAAATGTGCCGTGTTATTGATGCTTACAATCCACATTTAAAAAGGAGGCCAACGTTATAAATAAAGCAAATAGGACATTATAAAAAAAAAAGTGTTTGAAAGTTTGAAAACCGCTTCACACATTCAGGACATTCACGAGTTATAATTGCTGCAGCTGCAGCCAGTTAAAACAGGAATCACTTTAATCACATTAGCCAGTGTATATCAAAAACATTATGTTGTTTGCGTTTTATCAGTCAAAAATACGAGCACAGACGTTTCAAATAGAAGCTGGAGATTCAAAGCAACCAGCTGGATTTTAAAGTCAATTTCAGTCAGCATGTGTGAGAGAGAAAAGCAAACAGCAGGAGGAAGTTTTACGGTTTGGATTCAGCTTTTTTAATCTGACACCTACAGAAATGTTTAAATGAAAACTCAGCTACTCTGACTTTTGGACTTTTTACTCTTTTCTCCATCCGCCTGTTATTTCCTATGAACTACAAGATCATCACTCAGTAGAGTGCTCAGTCGTAAACGCATAAGATCACGATCTACAACTTTCTGGGGCCTTGTTTTATTAGACAAATATAATTTTATAGATATTGTTGATTTAGGTTTGACTTTGTTTTGTCATAGTCTGATATTTTGAGATTTGTCAATCAAGTGCTATTTAAGTGAATGTAAACAAAGCAGCCAACAATGTAATAAAATGTGTTTGTATTGATGAAGATGAGGTTTTCAAACCCAGAGCCAGTGTCATGCCAGAACAGGAGCTGGGCAAGTGGGCAATTTAATCTGGCTCAGCAGCCTCTATGGACATAATGACGGAGGATTTTGACAGAGGAAGCTATGAAGAGAAGAGTGACTGAGCAAGAAGCTGCCGACAAGAGTAAATGTGGGACTGACTTTTAGTGGTTGGTGAGAGCTTGGTGAAATAAAAGGCTGAAAGACAGACGCCGAGCTGGGCTGACTGCTGTTGGACTTGTAAGTAATATTAGCTGGCTGCTATGTCTGCTGTTGTTGACCTTGGCTGTATTGGACAAATCACATTTTTGACTGAAACTGATGGTGCTCGAGGAAAAGTTAACAGTACGAAATTTCATGTCAATCCATCCAGAAGTTTACAAATAGAGGAAAGGTCAGTACGGTTGATCCCCTGGGGATCATGAATGTTTGTACAAAGGTTCATTACAATTCTCTCGTTATGAGATTTCAGTCTTGACCAAAGTGGTGGACCGTCAGGCAAACACACAGCTAGCATAACTAAAAATACACTCATGATGAAGATGATGAGGACTTGGATGCAACCCCACTCAAAAAAATGAAACTACTGGACGGTGGGTATCAGAAAAAGAAAGACAAAAACTAATCTCATCCATCAGCACAGGTCAGATTTCACACAGGAAATGGGTTTCTTTCTCTCTTCATTCTTCATTGATCCTTCTTTCTCTTCACCTTCTCTTCTTATTTCCATCACTCCCACTTCTGTCCCTTCTGAGGACATTTATTTCCTGTTATTCAGAAAAACACTCTGGAGAGAAGAAACGAAAACAAATCAAATTAAAGTTAGCAGCTGGTTTCTTTCAGTGAAATGAAATGTGAATCATGAGAGCTCTATATGTTCAACTTGAAATAAAATGTGTAGTTTCAACTGTGAGGAGAAGAAACCAGTCAGTGGATCATTAATATCCTGTATATACATGCATGACGTCCTGTGAATTTCCAAGCATATTACATGGGAATGTTGGTCCACACCACTATACACACTTTTCAGTGTAGTGTTGAAAAACCCAGCTACCTTCTACAACAGTTTTATTATTTTGGTGCTCAGCTACACCATGAGGATAAAGCCATTTGGCCTTCTCACCGGAGCAGATGTCATTGAGTTCATCGATTTCTTCTTGAACTTTGAGGAGGAGGAGGTCCTGCAAGATTTCCTGCTGCTGCTCCACAGCCTCCACCCCGAGAAGCTCCAGGTGATGATCCTTTAATCTCAGCAGTGCACGGCCTGGAGGAGAGGTGTGTATATGTGAGCTTTGGTTCGTGCCGATGAAGAAAGTTGAATTTAATGTACAAGTCGTACCTGATATAGCGTGTTTAATGATGGCTTTATGGAGCGTGCTCATGTGGTCTGGGTACTGCTCCTGCACCCACTCCAACACGTCTTCCACCGACCACGATGACACTCGCTTTGACAGATCCATCACACTGAAACATCAGCAACACCCTGAAAAGGCAAAAGTAAAAAAGTTAAGAACATAGAAACATCTTAAATATTGTTGTTGTGCTCCGGGTACGATCACCTGCGATAAATATGTAACACTTTATGGCACCAAGTCAAACACCACCAACTATTTCACTGATTTTGGTGAAACTGGATCATCTGGTAAATCTCTCTGTGATTTACAGAGTTTCCTGATGTACAGTGAAGTAAACTGCTGCCAACTGTAGCTGCTGTTAGCTAATGTTAGCTCAGTTTGTTAGCGGGGCTGCCCAGACTGTGGGCTCAGAGCACCGGGGGAGTGTTAGTGTTTGTACCACAGGTGTTTTTGGACCACCAGGAAGAAGAAGAGGAGGTTTTTAGGCCCGGGAGCTAGGCAACCAGGCTCAGCAGCCTCTATGGACCAAATGGCAGAGGTGAAAAGACCAAAGAGGACATTGACAGAGGAAGCTATGAAGAGAAAAGGAGAGAGTGACCAAGCAAGAAGCCGTCGGACAAGAGTAAATCTGGGAGTCCGCTCACTCGTTCATGAAATAAAAGGCTCTTTTCTACTGCTCATGCTTTCCATTCAAGAGTAAACGTAACAACTCATCACTTCTGTGTTCGGTTGCAACTCAGTCTTATGTTTGATTAATCTTCTGCCCATCGATTAAGTGATGTGTGATGACTTGCTGCAGCTCTACGTGTGTGGCAGAAAATTTTCCTCCAAGAACATCCGGTAAGACAACGAGCACTGTGTTGATGATAAACCTAAAAAACTGTTTTTGTTAAAGCTCACCAGACCAGAATTTGAGCAGAGTAATTCGGCCTCCATCACTGTGAACGTGCAGACGTCGCTCTGCGGCAGCTCATGTGAAGTTTAGCCTCGGGGCACATTAGCCGAGGACATTGTTGTCTGCGGTAGACCCTCAGAAAGTGAGTAAATGTCATTTTCTCTTGATATTTGACGCTTTGGATTAATTTTCCCTTCTCGTGTGGTGTCACCTTCTTACTCGGTATAAGCCTATTTTCCGGTGATTAATTCAACAACCTCCTGAACATGATGACAAATAGCTGAGCATGGTTGAGGGATTCCACTGAGCCGAACATAACAGCAAGGTGAAACCGACCAACTCCGACACTCTGAGGTCGAAAAAGTTGCTGCTTGTTGTAAAGAAAAGTTGCTTCTACGCCTCCGGTTCATTTGGCTTTCCTCCCAGCCATATCCTCTTGGGCTGCACTGCTATAGGGCGAAAACTGCTAAACTGTTGATGTGACCTTTTCAGCGGGCCAGTCTAGTTATTGGGTTATAAATATAGGAATGTAATATCCTGTGTTAATTAAAGGGGATGCGTGATTGGTCGAGACAGTAACGAGGTCCCAGTAGAGTAATTGACATACACAGAGTGAAGACCTTTACACCGGGGCAAAGACACAGAGGAAACTTCCCTTCAGAGTCGGGGATGAGCTGAGGGTAATCTCGCTGTTGTTTATAATGTTGGTTTTATGGCTTGGGACAGCGTTTTTTAAACTATACGACTCCCAAACTTTGCCTCAGTGCGTCTATATCTGCAGGGGAATAAAGTGACTGAATGTACAGCTTGTCTTTATTTGCTCTAAACCATTTCATTTACGTCCACACTGCCAAGTTACAGCTGAACCTGGGCTTGTAAACAAAAGTAATATACAGTAACAAGCAGGGTGGAAAATTGGCTTTCTGTACCACTTACTTGATTGTGTGATTGTTTTTTTACATTCCACCACTCTCTGCTTTATGTAGCTGCAACGTATTGACTAATGTTTATCATTTAATCCAAATGGATGTGTTTAAATCTATATTAATCACATTCAGCAGATGAACACAAGCGCTTTAAGCGTTATTAATCTCGCTGGCATGGTGACTCCTCTTTCACTGCTCGTGCTACTTGCTCCTGCTGCCACCTTCTGCTTCGAGAGTGTACATTAAGGTGAATGTGTGGGAAGCTCTGTTTTCTTCTGGGCAACTTGATTTCGACTGATAATGTATTTTAAAGCAACTCTGTATAAGTTGCTACTACCATAAAGACAACTAAGCTACAGCTGCTGTTAGCTCAGCTTGTTAGCCAGGCGGTCAGATCAGAGCCCCGGGGGAGTGTGTTTGTACCACAGGCCTTTTCGACCATCAGACAGAGGAGGTTTTCAGGCCCAGGGCGTGGGGAAGTGCTGACGGGGAGCAGAGCCGGTGTCGTGCCAGAACAGGAGCTGGGCAAGTGGCCAATGTCATGAGGCTCAGCAGCCTCTTTGGACATAAAGACAGAGGAGAAAAGACCGAAGGGGACGCTGATGGAGGAGGCTAAGAAGAGAAAAGGTGAGAGTGACTTAGCAAGAAGCTGCTGGACAAGAGTAAATCTGGGACTGACTTTTTTACAGTGTACAGCTGTTCATACTTTCTACGCAATCTTGCTTTAAGACATGTTGCCCATAGAATATGGGAGAAATGAAACTTCTTAAATGTTGCCTAAACACATGCAGCCACACAATTTTGCCATTTCTATAAAATACAGTCTCAAATTGAGAAAATTCATTTCTAAAATTAGAAAATGGTAAACACACGGTACCTGAAAAGTGTTCAGAGTCCAGCCCTAAAGTTGTAACAATCATACTGATTTGATCCCATGAACACCTTCATACATATAACATCTATAAGACTAAGAATGAACTAAACTAGACCAAACTAAACAGTCTTTAAAAAGGACACATATACAAGTTGCAGGTTGCAGTCATCCTTCATATTTCCCAAGGTAGTAGCCTACCATCTTGTGGTGCACTGCAGAATTACCTCATCTCTTGATCAAGCCTTTATATAAACCTTTATTTAAAAAGAAACTCTACTCTTTCAGAGACTTGACCTCTATAATCTGTAGCTTTCCATGAGGCATTCTCAGGACAATATCTGTTCATATTTTGAATAATTACAGCTCGACTTTGTTTCCTTTCAGAAGACTGACACCAAAGTCTTGAGTTTTGTATAACATTTTATACACTGCTCATGAATCACTTCATCTAAAAAGTTGTTGTCTTACAGTCACACTGTGCAATGATGTGCTCAGCTGTATGTTTTAATGTAAAAACTCTGTTAAACTTGGTAAAAATGGACTAAATTAGTAACTTTCTTGTTTACAGGCTATTGCCGAATTGAAGCAGAAACCTTCAAACATGTTTTCTGTGTCATATCAGGTGTGTTTCTGTTCAGGTAAATTAAGTTTCGTTAAAATATCAAAAATTTGAACAGAGTTTGGTGTCGGCACGCCCAGGCCCGCTAACAGTAACCAGCTGTTTGTTTTCATCAAACATTCATAACAGACTGTCGGTGTAACATCACACCGACATCATCACAAACTTTATGAAGCTTTTTGTTAAGTCATAAGTCATATTTACCTCCGCTCTGTTCGACACCGATAAAATATTAATGGCGACCCTCGTCTCTACCTGTTCAGTCCATGGAGGTGTTGCATTCCTTTTCCTGGCTCCGCCCACACAGCTGCTCGTGATGCCTTCAGGTGCGGTCAGAAATATTAGCAGTGGCACAAGACCACAGCTTCAAAAGTTCCTCTTGCAGTTTGTGAGTAAACACACAAAAAGTGGAGAATTTAGCAGGATGCTGCAAGAAGAAAGAACCTCCTAGAAATAGTTTTTATTTGCACCCCAAAAAGGTAATCGTAAAATTAAAACTATATTTCCAGAATATCAATTTATATATAATATAATGTATTAACTGTTAGTTTCTGATCATTAATTCTCTCTACCTTACCATTACTCTGCCATGTGTGCTGTCTGACTGACTAACAAGTGACTGAGGTCGCTTTTAAGGGAATATGTTGACAGTCCTTGTTTTGGCAAGTTCTTACATCACCTCATTTAGGCTTATGTTCTACACACAGATGTTTTAGTCATCAAAGCTGCAAAAATATACATAAATATACATAGAAGAGCGGAGGCCTATGTGCCCAGGTTGAGTCCCAGCCTGATTTAATATTTATATTTACATTTAGTCATTTAGCTGACCAAAGCAACTTACAAAAAAGGGAAACAATCAAGGTACAGTGTAACAAGGACATGTTAGTGCATAAATAAGTACTACTGCATAGAATCAAGGGCATGTCCAGTTGTTGGTAGTGTTGGAGAGGACGTCCTCTCTGAAGAGCTGGAGGTCTTGACGCCAATGATCTGGTAGGAACTGGTAGGACGTTCCACCAACGGGGAACAACAACCCTGGTTACCACAAAATAATACATAACCGATATGAAAATCTTAATTTAAACATGGAGGATGCAAACGTAATTTAAGTTTTTTCAGAAGGTGAAGCTGTCCAACTTTGAGGACACAAGGTTCACTCGCCTTATATATCCCACCCACTGACAGGTGGCATGATAACAGGTAATCAGTATTATATATATATATGCATTCCCCATGAATGATTCCTCTTTCAAAGTCACTTAGATCTTTTCTTCTTGCCATCTCATACAAACTCGGAATCAACTGGACCTGCTAAGCATTTCACACAGCATGATTGGATGTTAATGGCTTAATTGTACCATGTAGTGCACCTGTGAGGACGCTCTGCATTCGTTACGTTTCTTCAGGTTTTCCCTTTAATTTATCACCCGTCCATATATCAGTGTTTCCCACACAGACTACCACCCAACAACCCATTTGGGGACAGGAATAGATGTTATGTGGTATTACGTTAGAAGATGGTGAAGAACCTCGTCCACACGTGGCTCACCTCTAATGAAAACCAAATAATTGGTGAAACGCTTGTTGTAATTTTTGGGCGAGTTACTGCTGACCAAGGAAGCCATCAGAGCAGATACAGCTTGTATGTAAACACTAAAATCAGGTGGAGAATTAAGTATAATTAATGGTGAATATGTGTACTTTTATATAAAGTGTTACCAGATTAAGTATTTGGACTCAGATCTGGACTAAGACTCGAGATGAACTCCAATATAAACAACACCATCGTCTGCAAACGCGTTGACATTAATGTTTCACGGTAACAAAGAAGATACAGAGACGACATGCTGCATTTCAAATGGTGCTTTTATTGCAATGTGTTGCATTCCCACATTCATAGATGTTATAGATTTGTTAGTCAAAGCATCATTTCCTCAAGGTTGGCATCCTAACCTTGGAAAAAAAAAAAAAAAGCAGAGGGATCAAATGCACGAGGTGTTTGTGTTTTGAGTGTAGTAGAGAAGTGTGTGTGTGTAAACTTGAGCAGCCACGAACATATGAATGAACAAACCTCCAAATTTAGACTTCCAGTAGATGCAAATAAAGAGTTTTTTTTTTTTTCTTTTTTCGTTTTTCTTAAATTGTCAAACAAAATGAGTTTTGTTTGTCTATCAGCCTACAGGGCTCTCACTCCCTGCAGGGACTGGACCCGGCCTGAGACTGATTGTCTACAACATTCCAAAGAAAAGGTAGATTTCTTTATATTCACGTTACACACCTGAACAGGGGGGGGAGTCGGGGGGTATTAAAAGAGACAGAGAGAGAAAAAAGAGAAAATATAACATGCATAAAATTCTCCCAGATGAACAATGTCACTCATATTGTCTTGTAATAGCTGCTCCGATGCCTCTTTAAAAACAAACTTTACATGAGTGTAATATACAAAACTGGACAAAAATGAGTAAAATGTATAATATATATTTATATATATTTTTATTTATATTAATTTGTACAAGGGAGCAAGTGGAACCTTGGTCATTTTTCTCAAATTCTCCAGAGAAAGCATTACCGCCCCCAAAAAACAACACAAAGTGGTGAGTTAATAATAAGCCTTCTTTCTTTTTTTTTTTTTTTAAAGTCTCTGAACCATATCCAACCTCAGTCCCAACACGGCAGCACGTACAATACTTGATGACTGTCGTCATCACACATCAATGCCTTGATGCTGTAGTAACTTTCACACAGAGTAGAGATTAGTTTTGAACACCTGCATTAGGAATGAGTGGGAGTTACGATTTAAAAAGGACAATGGAGAGTGTTGGCGGTGCACACATACCAAACCATTTTGGACCAATGACAAGTGAGAACGCTTCATGTTTTTTTGTTTTTTTGCTTGAGAAAAATCTAAATTGATCAAACTGTAACCTCTGTTTATTAATGCAACACATTTTGTTTGTTAATTTATTTATTTTTTGCTATGAATTTCCCTGATTACCTACGTCAGACATCCTACACCCGGCATTGGCCCGATTCTGGTATCAGCACACCACAAAATATTCTACATTAGGTAGCACAAAAGTGTGACAAGACAAGCAAAAACAAAGACAAGCAACACAGTTAGTGTGTTGTCATTTATGTCAGTGCACAATTGTTGCTAGATAGCAGAGGTTAAGTCTCACACAACCAGACTTTATTTTTTGACTTTTGCTAATAAAAAAAGCGAGTGTCCACCTTGGTTTAAGGAAAAACACGTTCAAAGCTGCGGGAAAGTGAACTGCCGAGAGGTTGCGGCGGCGGCGGCGGCGGCGACAGCGGCAGCTAAAGAGCTAAGTGTTAACGGTTGCTGAAACTGTGTTGTGAGCAGGAATGTTCTGAGAGTTCAAGCTGAAAAAGGTTTTTTTTTTTAATAACAGTACGCCTGGTGTCAGCTGACAGCGCAGAGAGGAGGGGGAGGGACGTCACCTGAAGAAGATTGGCATAGTATTTATACTGAGGATCGGTTGGTGTAGACAGAAATACAGAAAGAGACAGCGAGAGAACTACATTACAAAGAAGGTGTGTACAATTTCTAGTTGTCGTCGTTGTCGTTTTGGATAATGGGTATCCACAACAGTCAAGTTCTTCATAAAGAACCTGAGCGATTTCGTTAAGTTCAAATTAAACTAGTAAAACTAACATTATCTTGGTACATTCAGGGGACATTATTTATTCTATCTCCAAATACTGATCTGATTGAGACAGTTTCTGATGGCCTTTTCACTCCAAGTAAATCTGATATAAAGTGCAAAATTAGATTGTATTTGCAAATTCCTGGAATAATTTGATTAATCTTCTATGTGTGTAAAAAAGTCATTTAAAATACAGTAAACTTCTTTTTTTTTATAAAGGTGAAAAAAGGTTTAAAAAAACCCTGGTTAACAAGGTTATTATTGTTAAACAGCAAAGGAGCAATCTTTACTGCAGAAAATATATACACGAGGCACCTCAAGTTTGGTATAAAGTATTCTGTTAATGGAACAAAAAAAATGTTTTTTTCTTCTCTCCCAAGAATGAGATTAAAAGCTGAGAAAGGTCATCAGATATCGACTAAATTCACTAAGACTAAATTCACTGAGAGGGGTCCTCCCACTGAAGGGGCTTTTTGTCGTTCTGTGTGAACTAACTATAAATATCTGGCCTATGAAATTAATGATTTAAATGTTGCTCCAGTGTTAATTCTACATACCCAAGCCAACGTGAGGAAAAATGCTTGTTTCAGTAAGGTGCATAGCTATTGGTTGCAATGTTTTTTTTAAAATCTTTCTTTCCTGTAAACGAGTGGGTAGCACTTCAGGCACAAAAGACCTCATTGGCAAAGTGGAGACGTCTCTAAACTGGCCTAACTTTGGGACATCGCGCAAGAACGTTGCTGAGAGACAGGCCACTTTAAAGGACAGATGAGTGTCTACGAAAGAAACGAGCGAGAGGACAAAAAAAAAAGAGAGACGAACATGCAAAACAACGTCGAACGGCAGCAGAACGTTTGCTGTGTGAGAAAGAGAGAAAAATCCAAATTAACAAAAAGTTAAATGAACAAAAAGGGCCGCTACATTTTATGTCTTGTCCAGTGATGATGAGGTTTGCATATGATATCCATCAAACATCTGAAGCTTTGGTCATTTACTATTGACAAATGCAAAAAAAGGCTACATCAGTCAGACAGTTAGAAAAAAAAAAAAAAAAAAAAAAAGCCCACTAATATACACAACAACCAGGCAATGCTTCTCCATAAAACCAAGGCTCCACTCTCCCAGATCTGCTTAAACTTTTTTGACAACAGAGAAAATTAAATAATATGGCCTTTTTTTTTTTTTTAAATTAACCCGTACAAAAAGCCAGTCCACACTGCTTCTTCTCTCTCAGTAAAATCACATTCAGCAGTCGCTAAAAACCATTCTCTGGCATAGTTATCTGAAACACCCACAGGTACTGTGCAGGGTCTAAAGAGTAAAAGAAGAAAAGAATCAAACCAGGACATCTTCGACTTTTCCATCTTAGAGAACACCAGATATACAGTATTAATCACTTACACACATACAACCGCACTCACTGATAGTCATATACATACATACATCATCAGAAAAATAAAAAAGTAGAAAATCAAAACATAAAATAAAAACATGACGGAGGCGAGTAGTTTTTTTTTGTTTTTTTGACGTTTTTTTTCTTTTCTTCCACAAACTCGGAGCACTACTTTTTTGTTGATTCTGAACAAATACATATTCACATTTCTCTGTTATATACATTATGTTAACATCTTGAAACCAATGTTACAAAAGAACCTAACCTTGTACCTGTTAAACTGTAGTGAAGGAAGGAGGGACTGTCGTCTTTTTTTTTTTTTTTCTGTTTTTTTTTCTTCCATTGAATGGCTGTTGCATAAAAAAGATTACATATGCATCGGTTGTATTTGGCATGTTTGTTTGTTTGTTTTTTTGAAATCGCAGGATAAGCTGAGAGTTTCTGCAGTTAACAGGGTTGTAGAGGAAACCATTTCCATAGGAATGCCTATTCCACGCAGAAAAGTGAAAGGAAAGGAAGTGGGGGAGGGAAGGAGGGAGGAGAGAGGTTAGCAATACTGTATGTGTGAAATCATCAGAGCAGATTAACAAAGAAGAGGCTGACCCTTTGCAGAATCCTTCCAAAAATATACATTCTTCCACTTTGTGCAGCTTCTGTCTCTTTGGAGTGTTTGATATGGACCAAACAGCGGCGCAGGAGTGTCCGGCCGCCGTTTTCACACTGTGAGAAACATCGAATTTACCGGGAAGATCTCTAAAATTATCTGGTTACTCGAGAAGCTCGACTTATCTGAGCTCCCTCGTCGCCACCACTGACGGGCTTTCTCTTTCTTTATCGACACAACTGCAGAGTGAGTGCAAACCGGACAAGAATCTAAGTGCAGGCAGTCGAGAGCCGCACAGTCTCTAAACATTTTGTTTCGTCTCCCTAACTCTTTCCCAGCGTTCGGAGGGTTTAAAAATAACAAAAGTGGAATGGAAACCGTGTCTAAAAAAACAACAACTAACCATTCGAGTCGGAGGAGGGTTAACTTCAGGTTGGGTCCTATTTACTACTTCATTACTAAACTGTTCATAGCTTTTAGTGATGGAAAGTCTCAGTTTGGAGGTAGAGGGGGCAAGTTTTAATCTGAGACGCCACGACATGTTACATAAACTAGCAGATCGAGGTAGAGGTCAAAAGGAAAGAAATGGGATGCAGTACGTGATCTGAGGAGAGCTGGAAATCACTTTTGATTATCGATTAATTGAAAAAAGAAAAAAAAAGAGATCAACATTCACTTGTTCCAGCTCCTCCAGCGTGAGGATTTGCTGCTTTATATCGTCGTAAATTGAACATCCTTTGGTTTTTAGATGATGAAAATCATTAGTTGCAGCCCTAAACCTCATGTACATACTTTACTTTGTTCATTTTTAGTTTTAAGAAGTGCTTAGTAGCCGGCGATGTTCAATCAAAATGATCAAAAACATCGCCGGGGAAGGTGAAAAGCAGGAAAACGTACATTTTCTGATCAACAGCAGCTCACAGTGTGAAAACACGGCCGAGAGAGGAAAGACCAGACACAACCGTCTGATTAAAACAATAATGAGGTAATAAACTGCAGCTTGTTTTTCTAATAAATATACACACACAGAAAAAAAAAAAAAATAGAAAGAAAGAAAACCATCTCAGGAAGTCTTTGTAGATCATTTGTTTTGAGTCCAGAAGGCAGGAGCGTCCTGCATTTAAATTAACAAGAAAAGATTGAAAGATGGCGACAGTTCCTGAGCCTCTGTTTGAAACAACACACACACGCAAGAGCGTCCGAGCCGAGCACAAAGTGGTTCTCACATCACACAACATTGGAGGAGTTTGGCGGGTGGAATGTTGACATTGCATACTATCCCTCTATATCTGGGTTTAAACGTTGCATACGGTGAAGTATCTTCTGTAAAAAACAGTACACAGGAAAAAAGCCCTATTCCACTGAAGTAGCGTCAGACTGCGGTTGTTTGTTGACCTAAAGTGAGCGATGAGCTGGGTTTGTCGTCGTCGTCGTCGTCGTCGTGAGACTCACTAAACAGGGAGGGGGGGTGAGGACGCTTCCGAATATCTGTACAGATTTCACGACTGTCTCTGATTTTTTTTTTCCAGGACAGAAGGAAGATACAAAAAAAAAAAAGAGAAACAATGAACCAAGAACAAGAGTTCACACGGGAATAAATCAATCAGGGAAAGACTCACTGGATGTTCCCTAATTAGATTCATTCCTGTGTAAAAAAGGGCTGAAGTGACTGAAAACATGTCAGTCCTCATAGCATCCTACACTTGTAACCTTTGGGTATTTATTAGTGTCAGACTGAGCCCGAAGCAGATATTTCATATGCCTGATCATACGTATCTTTACATGTAAAGAATATTTAGAGGCAACGTCTCGGCAGCCAGGGTTTCTGTTTGTGTTTTTATAGGATTGTTTTTTTTGTAAATTCCTGGTGGTGTGAGCTATAGCGCATCTTTTCTTTACTGTGTGTGTGTGTGTGTGTGTGTGTGTGTGTGTGTGTGAAGTGGACTTGTTAACAGAGGTCTGTTATCGCTGAGAGAGACAGTGTCTGACTGAGCAACAGTAGTCAACAGAAAACTGTATATGTGTATGTATATGTGTGTGTGTGTGTGTGTGTGTAGCCAGTGGAGTGAAATCTTCATCAGGGAACCAGAGAAAAACCAAAAAGAACAAAACAAAACAAACAAAAATAAAAAAATAAAATCCTCGAAGGGGGAATAAACACTGATGAAACAGGTCTGCAGGAGGTGAGGAGAAAATAAAACATTTCTGTGATTCAACCCGTCCTGTTTTGATTCAATTTCATGACAGCTTTAAATTAATCATCCATCACATCTTTGTTAGGAACTTCTATTACTAAAGCCTCTACTTAAATGTCATTATATAGGAACAATGATCCGTTAAAGCCGCGCCGTTCGCCCCGCGACTAACGTCGACGCGGCTCAGTACCGTTAGCGTCGCCGGGCGTGTGTCGCGTAATCGCGGCGAAGGGACGCGGCTTTAACGGTATTGTTATTTTTTTCTTTTATACAATGGTTACAAACACATGTACTGTCTTGAAAGGTTTTCTCTTGAAAGTATTGTACATACATAAGAATAAAAAAAAAGAGGAGAAAGCAAAGAAAAGATGGCTAACTAGCTCCCTGGTTACCACAAGAGAAAGCAAAGCGATCAACCCCCTTTTTTTTTTTTTAATTTTTGTTTGTTTATCTCAGAAAAGTGTGGCCTCTTGTAGCGCTTGAATGGGATGCCAAAAGGGAGCGAGATCTAGCTATATTATATTTTTTTGTTTTTTAAAAATCAATTGCTTTAAAATTTCTTTTTCACATTTCAGAAGATGGAATAACTTCCTCCTCCACTGCAACATGTAGCGGTATGAACAATATCATGATGCCAAAAAAAAGTAATCTCAGAAAAAAAACAAACATGAGCTGACATTAGAATTTAAAAAGAAACAAACAAACAAAATAAAAACCTGCATCGAATCACATTATACATAGTTTTGCTGTTCTGAGTAATCAATTACTTACATTTCTTTTTTTCTTTTTAAAGGAAAGCAGTTACAAGAGAAGAGTGAGCTCATCCCCAAGTCTTTGTCCTTCTGTACTGTACAATACTACCCGCCTGCATGGTGCACATGGCAAACAACACTGATAGGCCGAGAGATAGCATGAAAGTTACAGAGAGAGAGAGAGAGAGAGAGAGAGAGAGAGGGAGAGAGAGAGAGAACCCGACAGGGTTCTGTATTCACAGCTGCTGAGGTGAGGGGTAAAATGTGACGGACAGACAGTTAAATAATCATAACAGTCTTTTTTTTAATATACTTTGAAAAAAAAATAAAACCTCCTCCCGGGGGGAGAAAGACACGTAAGTTCCAAACTGAGCAGCATCCCGTCTGTCTCCCATCCATCCATCCATCCATCCATCCATCCATCCATCCATCCTGGCTGTTGTCAAAGCTTGTTCTGATGATCATGAAGATGATGATGATGACGGTGAGAGCAGAAGATTTAAAAAACAAAAACAAAAAAACAACTCAACCAAAAGAATAAAAACAGAAGACGTCATAGAATAATATGTAGAAGTAGAAGAAGTAGAAGAAGAAGAAGAAGAAGCAGAGCTCGGGAAAAACTCAAACTTCCACCAGGCACTGTAGCTGATAGAGAGAGACAGTCACAGAACCAGCTGATACTGAGCTTCTATCCCACAATGCCACAGAGGTCTGAAACCTTAACATTCCCACATCGCTGAGAGACAGGTAAGAGGAAAACAAAAAACAAAAAGCCAGAGGTGCTGCTGTGCGGGATAACTCCCACACTTTCTTAAAGAAAAAGAAAAAAACACGCTGAGCTCAGCTGTATGCTGCAACTCATGCTCCCAAGATGCACTGCTGCTGCTGCTGTTGTTGTTGCTGCTGCTGCTGCTGCGGCGACGGCCCGACAGAAACCGTCCGCTCAGAGAGAGAAAGAAAAAAAAACACAACAAACAAACGAGAGAGAGAGGAAGAAGAAAAAAAAAAGAATAAAGGAAGCTGGCCCTGATTTGACAGTGACGACAACTTGGCAAATCTACAATGATGTCGCAGTTGTTTTCTTGGGTCAGGAAGCAGGAAGTAGGTCACCAAGGAATGAGCAGCAAGACAACACTGCCTTTAATAGGCTGAGGCAGACAGACAGGTTGTCAGACAGATTAGACAGGCAGGTTTAAATACACTGCTGCTCCTTCTGACTTGAGTCGTTTCTTAAAAGTTCTGGGCGGGAAAACGAACCAGCCCCGAATCCTCCCCCTTAATCCCCCTGCCCGCCCGCCCGCCCCGCACTGAAGCGATCCGGCCGTGTTAACTCCACTTTAACAGCCAAACCCTCTCCGAGCGTACGCACACGAACGTGGCCCGTCCAAACATCCATCCTTCCATCCATCCATCCGAAAAAGGTGAGACAGAGACAGCAATGGGGTCTGGTGCACCGACCTCCCGAGGAGGAGGCGTAGAAGTGAGAAGTAGACGGAGTTAGGAGAGCTGGAAAACAAGGGAGGGGGAGGGCGTGGGGGTCGTCACTCGGTGAGCAGCTGCTGGAGGAGGCTCTTCTGCTGGGCCTGGTTGTTCTGGGGGCCCTGCGGTCCGGGGCCCTTCTGGGAGGCCGTAGCTCCGATGGAGCCCTGGTTCAGGTAGGAGTCACTGCCAACCAGGTTCACTGTGCACTGGACGTCCGCGAACACCTGAACCTGCTGCACCTGCACACACGGAAGAGACGATGCATTCCAGATTTGGATACAATGTCGTCTAAGCAACAAGCCTGCCCGCCTTTTGCAAATGTGGGTGATTGCTTGGACACCAGAGGGTTAACAAATATTTCTGATCCCTGGTTGTAACTTATGCAACGAGCAGAAGTAGGAGCAGGTCCAAATTCAAGGACTTTCCAGGCCCAATTCCTTCAAATTCATTAGACGTGGATCAAGGTTAATTACTGTTACGACACAGAGTTTTATAATGACAACTAAGGGAAAGTTTATTTACAAATGTTACGTAAAAATATCAATATCAATATATCTGTCATATGCCGATAATACAGGCCATGCTAATGTATTGAACATGACACAGTGTTGCCTTTGTTTACTTGAGACTGAGTATCTGCAGGTTTCAACAAGAAAAAATGAAAAGACTTCTTGTATTTAAGTTACTGCTTCCAAACTGTTGAAATTTTCTTCTTACAGCAGCTCAAGGTAAAAAAAGGTAAGAAAATCTACAAAATAAATCAATAAAATAGAAACACAGCACGTCATGTGTGATTCATGGTAGCAGGATATCATGAATGGAAGGTGAACTGTATTTATACTTTATGGACAAAGTCAGCTGGTAGTTTGAGGTAGTTAGGTTCAGAGTCACTAACCTGCTGGTCGCTGCACACTGAACCCACGCTGCTGAGGTTACTGTTGCTCATGCCAACCGGCTGCCCCATGGGAGGTAATGAGCCGACACCACCCGAGCCTCCGGCCATGGAGACGGTGATGCTCATGTTGTTGTAAACCCCCTGCTGGCCAAAGGCCTGCCCTGCACTCTGTCCCGACTGCCCGAACAAGCTGCAACAATCAAGAGCAGACGGCGCGTTAAACCGTGAGAGGGTCTCGTTTAAATATGCGAATGTGACAAACGGCGAGCAATTAACGCCCGATGTGAGCCTCAACAACCGTGCACACTTCCTAACCTGTTGCTGCCCATGCCTGTCTGTTGCCAGCTCTTCATGTCTGGTGACTGGTAGCCAGGAGGTGGGGCTTGCTGAAGCAGAGGGCTCTGGGAGGTGGGGTTTTGAGGCGACAACAACGGGCTGGTCGGGCTCATCTCGGGAGGGAACGATGGGTCTTGCTGGACCAGAGCTTTGAAGGAGAAAAAGTGTACAAGTTCAGGTCAGTTAAGACAAATTACTCCGGTCTCTCAGTAAATAACTGTGATGTGATGGAGATTCCTTGAACTCACCAGACCCCCCAAACTGCTGGAACAGCCCCTGCTGCAATGAGGAGTTCACGGTGTTGTTGAACTGGCCCTGCACGCCGCCCATCATCGTCTGGTTATTCAGGGGAACTCTGACAGACAGTTTGTTGTCCAGAGGGCCCCCGGTCATGGGACTGAAGTGACTGGGTGAGGTAGGGGATTTTCCCGTCATTGGGTTGTACCCTGGTGGGAAGTTAAACTGCTGCTGCTGCTGCTGTTGAGGCGTTGTTGGGGGACCTTTCGGGACCCTGGCAGTTCCAATGGACCCCACGGCTCCAGTCGGGGCGCCTGCCATGTTCTGTCTCATCAGCATGAACTTCTGCTGGAAAAGCTGGCGCTGGCGGTGCTGGATGCTGTAGATTTCCCTCTGACGCTGGGCCAGCATCTGGGCATTCAGCGGCGGCTGCTGAGAGATGCGACGCAAAAGAGTTTGTTAGAGAACTTTTTTTCACGAGTTTTCAAAGTAAATATACACCTCGTTATTCAAGAGGACACTCAGTCTGCATGAGAAGGACAGGAAAGATAAATTTAGACTTCTGAGAGATTACCTGAAGGTCAAACCAATCTAACAGTGAAGAGGACATGAAAGTGATATAATACAACTTTATCTAAGGTTAGACATTTACAACGAGCTGTTTACAGCAGATCTGCAGCAACATTTAGGTACTTCTAAATATTTTTCTAAATATGTTATGTAGCTGAAATTGCTTCCCTTTTGTCTGTTTTCACGATTGCAAGGGGTGTTTTATTTTGAAAATCAACCAGATTTGTCCGTCAAAAGTAGAACAGCTGTATATTCTTGGCGGAGCACAGCAGAGAGCTGCTTCTAGGAAGCTACTGAAACTTGCTGCGGCGCTACTGGTGGGGTTTCTAACATTGACCAGACGGCCACCGTTAGCTCCGGTGGCCACGGCGCACACGGAACGCGTGCCGGGTGGAATTTAGCCGTTAGCCTGGTTTCTCTACAGACTAATCAGGGGAGCGTATGGCTCTTTCACTGCTAAATATTCCACCATCTTCACCGGTTTATCACCAAAACAGCTTTGTGCTGCTGTCAGAAATGACTGCAGTCAAGCCGAAACATCAAAAATGCAGAAAAAACACAAGAAAAAAAAGAGTCTGGAAGATTTAGAATGAGCTGAAAAATAGTGATTACAGAAGCTTGAAGTAATTCAGACAAACAAATTATCTCGGGAGTCTTTCGGCCTCGACTCACTTGTGAGGGCATCTGAGGCTGTTGAACCCCCTGACGAATCCCGACGTTCACATGCTGGGCTCCTGCTGGAAACGGATTCATGCCCGCCATCCTGTTCTGGAGCTGAGACAGAGTAAGAGAACAAAAAAAAAAGAAAAGACAAGGTCAGACAGGAGTGGAAGGATGAGAGGACGGAAGGCACAATTTAATCCGACAAAGGAAAAAATGAAGGAGAGGAGATGAATAATTGTGATGATGGAGGACGGAGAAGTGGAGAGCTCTTTTCAATCAATATTTTAAAAATGAAATCAGAGGATTCATCATGATATCAGAGGATTCATCATGATATCAGAGGATTCAGACTAACACAGAAAGCTACAAGTCACTCTGCACTTTAAAGTGTGTGTAGTACAGTACAGCTAAAAATAACTCAAAGGTGTTGTTGTTGTATTAGCAGACAAGTTACACCTCATTTCTCACTGCAAAGCTGTGACTGTACACATTAGCCCGAGCCGAAATCCTGAAAACATCCTGGTGAAACGAAACGCCACCGCCTCCCTTGTCCTCACCTGCTGTGGGCCTTGCAGCCTCTGCTGCAGCTGCAGGCGCAGCTGGTTGGGTGGCAGCCTGAGCTGAGCGCCCATCCCCTGCGGTCGAGTCGTCAAGCCCGGCCTCAGCCCCATGCCCGTCGTCCCGCCGGGGAAAGCCCCTCGGGGGGCTCCGAACCCCAGACCCTGCGTCCCCACCGTGGCCAGCTCTGGAGGAAACTGAGCTTGTGAAGCTGGTGTAAATTGGGATGGGTAGGTGGGCAGTTTAGGGTCCATGGAAACTGGGCTGGCAGTGGGTTGCTGGGGTGGGAAGTTTTGGGGCAAAGGGTCAAAACATCCACCCTGGGAAGAGGCAAAGAGACAAAAAATAAGAGATATTAAAGATGTCTTTCTTCTGAAATTCAAAAATTCTGCATTTCTTGCATCATTACTTGTCACAAGGAACAAAAAGAAGCAGTGACAGGCCATATTCTGGAGCTCAAATAACGGTAGAACAGCTGTAAATTTGGGGATTACTTGCAAAATACAAACACCTCCTGATGTACTTGAAATCGGTCCAGCAGGGTTTTTGCCAAATCCAGCTTTGTGGCACAAATAATGAGAACAGAGGCCAGCAGAGGCTACCAACGATCCAACAACTGTACTGTTTGTTGTGATTAATCATAGTAACACACTTACCTGTACCAGTTTGTCAATACCCAGGGCCTTATCCAGCTTGGCCAGCTCACTTTCATCGGTCCCACTGAGGAAGGTGACGAGCTGCTCCAACAGAGCTTTCTCGTCGTTTCGGCCTTCGGGTGTGGTCGGAGGGCCCAGCACTTCATCCAGCGTACACGGCACACACTGCCTGCTCGCGCACACACATTGTCACATCATTGTCAGTGGGTGAAAAAGAATATCACAAAGTTAAATGACAGCAGCAGCGGCGGCGGTGGTGCTTACTCTTGTGGTGATGCCAAGGGAGCTTGTAAAGGAGTTCCAAGACCGTCAAAGGACAAGGTGTCGGACAGAGCCAGCGGCTGGAACTGGGAGTCTCCCACGTCCATCTTGGTTAGGCCTGAAACAGATTTGAACGGTTTTAAAGCAAGAAAATCCAAAAAGAACACCGTACAAGTCTGTTAAACACTTGGTATGTGTATATTTAGCATTGTGCTGCTCTCTTGTCACATGTGGGGATATATATGTAACAGAATACAGTCTGAACACACCCAGTGCTGATGCTGATTCTGGTCATTTATAATAAAAGTATTGAAAGTTTCACCCTATAGAGGCCGACGTAACAATGCTCTACTGCTCCTGAAGATTTAGTGTCAGGTTACAGACAGAGTTCCCACAGTTAACTGTTATTATGTTGTCTTGTGTACCAGTGCTTGAACTGAATGGGTTGATGACTTCTGCCTCCGGAAAGGGGCTGTTGTCTTTGGGGGTCTGGAAGGGGTCTCCCTGTCCCTGAGCCTGTGTCTGGCTTGGAGTGGGGGGGCTGCAGAAATCAAACGACGACTGACTCTGGAGGCTGCAGCCTGAGGGTGGACCGCCATCGCTGAGCCCTGAGAGGCGAACACGAGCGCACAGAGAGTGAGGAAGAGCAAATAAAAGACAAAAAACTGACAGACAGAATCACAGTTTGAGACTTTTAGAGACAAACACTCAGAAAAGTCAAATATTTTGCTTTCTATGCAGTGTGTTGACACTGCAGTGCATCCTAAAAGCCACTAGGGGGCACACAGACCGATAACGTGAAGGTAAATGAATGAATAAATAGAGCAACCCGCCTGGATCAAAATACTACACCTAATACTACAACTGATAATAATAATAATCAGAATTTTAACTCCAATAAAAATCATAAAAGCCTCAATTTTTGTCATTTCTTAACCTGATGTTAAACCAAATATGACATGACGCCCACCCTCCCTGCTTAGTTGAAACTGTACCTCTGTTCGGAGTGCCGGGAGGCTCTCTCTTCACATTTAAGTTGCGGGGAGTGCTGGCCTCACCGGGCTGGAGCTGAGTGGGTGACTGCAGTTTGAGCTGGGGGGAAGGGGAGTGGAGTTGGGGTGACGGTGATTGCAACTGGGGAAGGGACTGGAGGGACAGGGGGGACTGGAGCTGGGGCACCGGGGACTGGAGTTGAGCTGGGGGCTGGGGGGCTGGAGACTGGAGTTGGGGGCCTCCTCCGGGGATAGTTGAATCCTCGCTGCCCTGTTTGGCCCCACTTGGGCCTCTCAGGCCAGGCAGCAGCTGGGTGAGAGGGTCCATGTCAACAGGGCCAGTAGACATCTGAGGGCGGGAAAACGGAGAGTAAGAGCAGAAATAAATGAAAGGGGGTCGAGATGAGGAAGAGACGGGATGGGAGAATGAACGGTGTAATGGTGTGAAAGAGGAAAGAATTAAAGAATAATGGGTGGCGGAAGAGAAGAAGGGGGGCAGAGGATCAGTGACAGAGAGATGGAGAGAGACAAAAGGTCAAAGGCCAGTGAGCTTCAAAGGCTGCAGCTGGTAGCTGAGCCTACAGTGGAGACAAAGTCCAAGAAAATAAACATTCAACATGATTTACAACGGCTGTCAGGCGACTGCCAATGCAGGAGCAAAGCTCAATAGAGGTAAAATTCCAACGCTTAATTGTGATGTAATCTTTCTCTCGGCGTCTCTCGAGTGAAAGCATGCAGGAGCGCCACCTCTGAAGGTGGAGGCCCATTTCAATTATCCGCTCATTACAATTATGATTTAAGTGTCATGAACCTGATTACATGTTCGACCTGCTTTGATTAATATAAGACTGCTGTCACAGGTTCACTGCTGGTCTGAACGAGGTTTAAACTCTTAGTCCAGTCCTATCACACCGGTGAGAGCACAGGCTCCGAAAAAATGACCTCCTAAGTCCTTTCCTAACCACTTTTCCTTGACCTTGACAGAAAACATCATGAGGTCAAGATGAGATGTGAAGGAGTTAGGAAAAGACGACAGCGGTGATCAGAGAATCCGACTGCGCTTACGCTAGACTACTGCACATCTGAGATATTACAGTGGGTTTTTTTTATGCAGGATATATAAAGATGGGCAACCCGGTGAAGATAGGACTTCATTATAAACATCAGACTTGTGGGACGGCGTTATCTCCTTTCCTTTCGTAAAGGGCGGTCCGGTGTATCCTATGCTATAGGAGATAAGAAAGGAAGCATTGAAGTAAATACTACTGGGTCATTTCACTCAGTTAGGAACCTTCCAAAGCAAAAAAGAAGGTTAAAAATAAGATCACTAAACATGCCTTCAAGGCGCAGCGCTCAGTCACAGGTGTTTTCAGTTATTCTGGTTGATTAGTTCTCCGCTCAGGCTGCCGGTGGTTGCTAACAGTACAGTCCTGAAGATGTCAATCAAACACAGTTTGTATCCACTTACACAGAACTGAGAAGAGGACTAATCAGCCAAAATAATTAAATTACCTCTGCGAGGTCACGGGACATTACAGAGTTTAAAAATAATGCTGCTGATCGACGTGTTCTGGCAGAACTTCTGTTTTTGTTTACTAAACTTTGCTAGAGGGTCAAATCTTTTTGTGTTGTTACAGATCGCCGCGACAACTACCAAAAAGTGTTACCGTGGAGTCTCGGCTGTCCCTGCGACTGTCTCTGCGGTTCTCCCCGACGGGGCTCGCTTTGGGACTGATGCAGGCGGAGCTGCTGGAGACTCCTGCGGGTTTTGAAGCACCTCCCGGCGCGACGGTTGACCCCGTGCAGGCAGTTCCATCCATGCTGGCTCTCTTCTCCACTTTCACCCGCACCGTCTGCAGGCTAAGAGCGGATGGAGGTGGCAGGTCCGCCAAGTCCTTGAAAAACAAAATGATGTTTTGGTTTAGTCGTGACTCGAGACGACAATGCTACGCGAGCTATGGAAGGTAAGTGGTCACCTTTTCGTCTGTATCCAGAAGAAAACGGAGTAGTTGATGGTCCTGTGGTTCTCTGGAGCTGGACTTAGGAGCTGCTGTGGTCAGTGCCGGACTGGCAGGCGGCTCCTTCTTGATGTCAGCTTGGTTCTTGTTTATTCCTTCCTCGTTGGTGGTGGAGGCGTCGTTGGGACTGCTGTCCTGGAGCAGCCGGTGGAGGATCTTATGTCGCTCCGTTAGTGTACTGTGTGAGGCAGGGCACTGAGGGGCAGGAGGAGGGTTCGGAGGATGAGGCGATGAGGTGCAGTGGATGCTGTTGCTGTTAGATTCTACTCCTGTTCCATTGCTATCCAGGAGCTGATTGGCTCTGGGGTTACCCAGCTGTGAGGCAGAAGGAAGGGGGGCTTTAACAGAGTCCTCTGCCCCTCCTTCTCCTCCCTCTTGGGGTTTTACCGATGGAGGCCGAGTAGAGGAGCCGGTGGGTGTACTGGTTTGTCTCTGTGGGACAGGAGAGGACAGGGAGAAGGACCCTGTCGACCCACCGCTGGCGCCGCTACTACCATCACCACCAGACTGCTGCCTGTTGAGGCTGCCTCCACTGCTTAGTGCCCCGGCTGGGGAATGGAGGCCTGGTGTGGAAGGAGAGAAGGGGTTCCCCGGTACCCGGGGGCTTCCCCCTAACCCAGGGCTGGCCCTTGGCATCCTGGGTGACATAAAAGAGGTAGGGGTGGCTGTGAGTGGGCTGCTCAGAGGAGAGGGGCTGTTCACCTGCTGGGGGCAGGTCCGATTGGGCGTCAGGTAGCCTGTGGGTGTGGCTGGGTTATGTCCGTGGGAGGAGGCGTTGCTGTTGTTGGGGTGAAGGCCCGAGGTGGCGAGGCCTGAGCCTTGGGTCCAGTTGCTGCCGGGAGGAAGGGAAGGGGAGCGGGAGGGAGTTTGGGCAAGGCTGCCAACGTTGGGTGGAAGGCTGGGGTTAGTGTTTTCCTGAGAGCTAGCAGTGTTGTGTTCCCTGGGAGAGAGGAGGGAAATAAAAGATAAGTGTAACCTGAGGAGAGCAAAAAAACAAAAAAACAAGCACACTGTCAAGTCCAATTGGGTGTAAATGTCACACTGTGTGTGTTTACATACGAGTGTCCCAGTTTTGACTCTTATCCTGGTTTTAGCTTCATTCTAATCATCCAGGTTTCAGATCAGCTGCATCAGCGCTGGCACGTCTCTGCCCGACCGAGTTCCCTCAACAGTTGAGATTGATTACCGGCTGCCTGAACCGTGCTGTACTTACCACTCTTTAATTTCTCCCTCCAATCAATACACGACTACAGCAAAAAATAGCATTTATTCTCCGCATTACCAGCGTCGCTTCGGCACGGGAAATCGATATTAATATCATTTATCGTCTTATTTTTACTTGAATCTAGAACTTGAGCTGACGGTGCGCGTTCAAACATCGCAGGAGACGATGATCAGGAGCCTGGATGAGGAGCTTATATGTCACAGGATCCTGATTTCTATCAGAATACTCCTGTTAGCATATCCAGGATCTGATTGTTATATGATATTCCATAACAGGGAGACTCATGTGCATGTAAACACACTCACTGTGACCCCCTGAAGCCTGCAACCACGTCAGGATAGACGCAAGTTTTACTCTTTGTTACGACTTATATACATATAAATATAAAATGCAGTCAAATTGATTCACTTGTGGCAGTTTGAATTGAAGATAAAGAATCATAATCCGTGCACACACAGTACCTGTCAATAGTGTGAATGCCCATAATGAAGGGCTGTACGTCAGGGTTAGGGGGGCAGCAGAACTTGCAGCGGGTCTGAGCGCTGAGCGGGGTGCCATCACTTAACGTGAAATGGTACAACGGGCTGATAGCGGTGCCGTGGGTCATCACTGTAGGGAGTATCAACACGTACATACACAGACACACACACATGCACACACACAGAGGGCAGGAGAAAGAGACAAAAACAGGGTTTAGACTTTGGTCATCTCTTGTTTGTTTTTGGCCTTGTTCCTCTCGCGGATGTATCCGAGCTTTAAGAGCTCGAACTCATCCAAAGGCCTACACAAGAGACACGCATCGAGGTGTTGCACCATATATAAGTGATTTCAGTGTTGAGATAATCAAATACATAGATGCATTTATTTTTATATCTAATGTCGTTGAAACAGCTGACTTAGATGAGTAAAAGCTTGTTTCTCTGACAGACGATGGACCGGTTGCACAGCAGACATTTTTCTATTAAGTGTCCCAGTGACAAGAGAACCACAGTGACAGTGAGCCGAGCAGAACAATAGCGGGACCTCCCCTTAGTGGAATGCAGCTGTTGTTAATACACCTGTGAGTTTCCTGTTATGACATGTTAAAATGTGCGCTGTGCAAGCCGGCCTATTGTGTCGGAGAAGAAGATGCTTCTTTGATGTCAACGTGTAATAAAACTCCACGTTTTTTAACCACGTGACCAACCAACTCTGGAGCACGGGGTTCTAATATGAATCTGTCCGAGCAGCAGAACTCCTTCAAACTGTCTCAGGATGAAACTCTCAATGATTCGACTGATCTAACTTCAAGTCAGACAAAGATGTGTGGACAGTTTGATGATCCTGGTTTTAGCAGTTGGAATACGACTTTATCTTTCCACTTTTGTTGGCCAGACAGAAGCAGAACAGAAACAATTAGTCTATTAATGTTTTAGTCAATCGGCAAGAAATTAATGAGCAACTACTTTGGTCATTTTTAATCATCTGAGTAAGATATTTCAAGAAAAATTAGATGACATTTGATGAGCCTCTATTTTCAGAAGAAGGCAGACATAGAATATAATATTCATAACTATGATTTCATGCATCTATAATCACCGGAAAATAAGAATCTTTTTGTTTGTTACTTAAAAATGAGCCTTTTATATCTACAGTGGGAGCGGGTCCTCTTCAATGGAGGCCGCCATGTTGAAACACCGTGTTTCTACAGCAGCCCAGAACAGACAAACTAAACACTGACTCTAGATACGGCCTTTCAAGTGTTGTAGTTAGATAGTTGCAGCCCCAGACTGGAGCGCTGTCTCATCTGATCCATCTTGCCTCTCCTGTTCTTCCCGCTACATAAATCTGCATTATACAGTATAAAAACTCTTCCAGTGATGCAGAGTGGGAAGTATGAAAAGTTATAGAGTTTTAGTATTCAAGTCGTTCTGTTATCTTGGTATTAAAAGTAGTGCTGAAACTTTGGTTACCATGACAAAGCTGCTCAATGATTTTTTTTTTTGGGGGGGGGGGAGTGAATCTCGGTAACTCACCCTCATGCAGCAGCTTCTTGGCGTGGGAGGGCTCTTTGCCCTGCGGCTGAAAGAAAGCATAGATGCACTTCCTGACCAGGTCTTCCCAGCCCGGCCGGCCTGTCGCTCGCAATGCACTCGTTTCTATGGAGATGATCTTCCCTGGAGCGGAGCATCACACACACACACACACACACACACACACACACAAAAGATCAGTCTATACAGATTTCAACATCCGCAGTAGCTTCCACACATTCAGGGGTCAAAATTGTGACCTCAGAATGAAAAATTGTATCTTCTACGAGTTGGAACATTTCCTAAAATGTGTCCGTTTTTGCTCTAAAACTTTGGGAGGTGATCATAAGTGCATCATATTAATATAAAATAATGAATGCTTCTTTCCTGCAACGATATGCCCACAGTAATGCTCAGTTTCAGAGTCTCAGAGTACCCCTCCAAGAAATTCCATCATATTCCAGCTACTGGATGACTTTTAGGAATTCTGCCTATGATATTATACCTGTGTGTGTGTGTGTGTGTGTGTGTGTGTGTTACCTGTGGGGTCTTGCTTCGTGATGAAAGACTCAGTGCTGAAAGCCTGGGCGCGAGGTATCCGACAGGCAATACAGATCAGGCAGCTCTGCAGGTCTGAGGAGAGAAAGGACACGACACAAGTGTTAAGGTGTGTGTGTGAGTGTGTGAGTGTGTGTGTCTCTGTTTGGGTCAGCCAAAGGAAAAAAGTAACCGGGGACAAAGGAAAAAAAGTGAAAGAACAGAAAGGGGAGGTGAAATAAGACAAAAGATGTCACATGACTGAGGTTTACATTCACACTAAATACTAATTTACACTCAGACACACTCGAAAAATACACGACAACCTGTCCAAACTCCAAACTCTGATCATCATTTAGGTTTCTCTGCATTAGTGAGACGTTTTAACAGTTAATCAGAGCTTGGAAATGTGCAGGGTGAGCCGTCAAATCACATCTGTGATGTTAATAACAGAAGCTGGGACACTGTGAGTTCAAATTTACGACGCACGAGGGCTGTGCCTTATCAAAAGGCACAGCGAAGACGTCATTTCATCAAGGCCAACGACGACTTCAAAAAATATGAAACGTCCTGCAAGAACCGCGTTTTAATAATATTTCAAACTTTCACTTGTAAAAAAAAAAAAGGAATTAAATTAAACTGGATTTATTCTCAACACAAAGTGTTCAGATACGAATATCTGGAAATCTGGCTTGTGGCTTTTAAATGTTACATTTTGTGCCATAAAAATAAAGTAAAACAAAAACTTTTCTAGATTAAAATGTTCCCCTCTTCTCAGCGTGGCAGAGGGAACCAAAGTGAAACCTTTTCGGTGAGTCATCTGTGGAATATTGGAGTGGAAGATGGAGTTTCAACAATCCAAAACAACAAAAATGTAATCACATTTTAAAAAACTCTGATTCACCGGTGCATAGTGGAGCCTCCTGAGCTGTCTGACCACTCGATAAGCTCAAGTTTGAAACGAGAGGTGAAAGTTAAAGGAGCCGTTCAGATGATTTCAGCGTTTTTATGGTTTCGCAGAGACTTAAGAACAAAAATGACCTCACAAAGATACGTAATGCAAGAGGAGTCAAGAAACTTGTGACACATGTTGGGGAAATAAAGCGATCACAATAAAAGACCTGAAACTGGCAAAGACAGGACACCAGTAATTAAATATAAAACATAACAGTAACAAAAGGCCTTCACGGGAATAAAGACGTTACAATCATAATTTCCTGTATTGATATTGGCTTCAATGAGCGTACAATCTATTGACTGAGTGCAGGAAATGCCCACAGGCTGTGTGCACTCGTTGTTTGTTTTTGTGTGTGTGTGTGTGTGTGTGTGTGTTTGTATGTACCCTCTCCCTCCTCCTGCAGGGTCCGTGGTTGGGACACGGTGAAACACTGCATGATCTCATATTGCTGGCGAGCCTCCGGATTTTCTGAATCCAACTCGTCCGGCGGCCTCTTCAGCATGCGACAGTTGAAGGTGTGGCTGTTCCTTCGGCCAGGTTCCTGTGGCCACGGCACACCGTTCACTGGACAGACAGGGAAAATAAACAAAGGGTTCAGCTTTGACGAGTAAACCTACGATGAAGTGTTATTAGCCCTTGAGGAGAATGTCAAAGGCGGCATGTGGAGCTTTTGTTTTTATGAGCGGCGGGTCACCCTCTTGTTTGCTTTTGTGCATACAGGTGATGCAATATGTCAGTGGTTTCACACTATTCCAATGACTTACTGGTGGCAGTTATTGCCACAAGTCACTGGTGGTTAGAAAAGTGCTAAACAAACGGAGCAGTTACGCCAATGCAAGTGAAATTCAAAATGTTTCTAAGGAACACGGGCGCAGTCGACACGTTTGTCCTAAGGGATGTTTCATGTGGCAAAGTGACAACATTGTTATCAGATATCTTACCGCTGCAAGCAACAATAATTTAAACCGCAATCTTTATGAACGTTATTTCTTCTCACTTGATTAAAAGGAATAGCGCTCCTTTTACATAAGAGCAGGAGAACAAACAGCGTACTTGAGATCCATCCAAATCCCTGCAGGACTCGCAAATTTACATGCGATTCGTGAGGGACGATAAATTGTGAAACGTGCTGCCGCCGCCACCGTTTGGGATCTGCGTCTAAATCGCTTGCGTAAAACAGGCATCTGATTTCCTGTGTTTCACTGTAAAGCTGTGCCACAGGGCACAGTCCAACACTTTTCCTGCCAAATCTCCTTGAAGGCTGCTTGAAAATACAGTTTTATTGATGGCTTATTTAAAGTACACACGGCATATTATCTGTTTTTTATCGTCGCGTGCACAAGAACTACAGTGACAGGAGTCGTCGGCAGTGAAACTCTTCGATGGTTTTTTTGTGTATTTCGCTCAACTGTTGTACCAGCTCGTGGAAAACAAAGCGCCCTGAAATCACACCCAGATGTACTCGAAGACGCCCACCTCTTTCAGAATAATCTGTATGTTTCGCTGGGATGTGTTTCCAGTCGCTCTTTGAGGTTTTAAGGATCTCTGTTTCCAAGGAGAAAGGAGAGCTGTAAGTGACTGGCACAAAATTAAAAGGGATTACAAGATCAACAGAAAATCCAACTGCTCAACCTTGTCGTCGACTTTTGTCCTTACACGACCCCCCACCCCCTCCTCCGTTTTCCATTATAATGTCTTCTCAAGGTTGTAGCTAAAAATTAAAATAACATTAGTGCAGGGAGTCATTGTTGCGCTCTTCCCTCGCTCCTCCAGCTCACCCCCGCATGCTCTCTACTCCCTCTTTGAGCACATTGTGCAGCTTTGTGAAGAGCACATAAAACTGTTAATTTAAAATTTCCATCGTCCGTCATTCTACCTTTTCTTCGCAGCTCTTCAGAGTTGCTTTAGCCGCGACATTTTCCATCAATAAACCCAGTTAATTATCTGTATTAAGAACTGTACACTGATTTTTCAGCCAAAGCCCATCTCCTGACTTTTACTGCCTTCCTTAATGGCTTTCATCGGCATGGAAACTGTCAGATTTCAGGACACTGAAAGTGTAATTACCAAAATATCTTTTAAAAAATAATAACTGTTGGCACCTTAAAGCTAGGCTATAAAGTGTTAGACAGGAGATGCATGCGCGGTCAGCTTTCTCGGTTCAAACTCTCGGCTCACTCACCCAGGCTTTTGGGCAGCAGATTGCGAACAAATTCATTGTGGTCTCCCACGTGGAGGATGCTGTAGACACTTGAGGTCATCAGCTCCTCCTGGGCGTATCCAAGGTAACTCGTCACGTTCTCGGAAACGAAGACAATGCGGCCCTCTCGGTTGACGACGAAGAAAAACCCATCCGAGGGCCTGAGTGAGCAGGAGAAGGAGGAGAAAGAGGAAAATCAGATTGTGTGTGTTGAGCTGGAGTAAAAACCCCAGCAGTAGTAATGGTGGTATGTGTGATTGTGTGCATGTGTTGTTCACCTCTAGCAGCATGGGCCCAAGTGCCTCTTTCTCCACCAGCCCCTGGCTACTGGAGGAGATGTCGCTCTTCTGCACCTCGTCATCTGGAGACAGAAGAGCTGCTTTCTCTGTCCGGAGGAGACAAACATCATCAGAAATGAGAAATCTGAACACGCAGACGCAGAACTGTCCTGAAAAATAACTCGGTAAGTCAAAAAGCAAACGTCATACTCCACGTGAGATTCATGTTTTCTCAATTTTGATCTGTTATAACATCATAAACATCCACTGAGAATCAATCAAGATCTGTGTGAAAGGAAATTTACTTTAGAAACATGAATATAAGAAAATCAGATGTGACATTTTCATCAAGTATTCGTGCCTGAGAGGCGTTCTTTTCATAAATACATGCACAAATCTCATCATCATTAATTTCAGCATAAAATGAAAAAAGAAAATTTAGTTTGAGTGTAAAATTTCAGACAAAATTCATCATTTTAACGACTGAAAAACAGATTAGTCGCCACAAATAGCACAATAACTCAAACATGCAAACACATGTGGCTAAGCTTCTTGCTAATCAGTCCAGTTTGTGTGTGTGTGTGTGTGTGTGTGTGTGTGTGTGTGGTTCCTCACCCTGCTCACGCCGCTTCATCAGCTGGATTTGGTCCACGGTGCTCTTGAGGATGTGGCACTTGTCGGGCTTGACACTGAGACTGGCAATGTCGCCCATGTTGGATGACAGCAGCTCAGCCAGCTCCTCGATGTAGCGGCACTCCAGCTCCCGTCTCCGCTTCTCCAGACTGCGGCACAGAAATAACATTTGTAGACAGCCATGAAATCACTGGCATTCAGTCCTTTTTTTAAAGAAATGTTACACTGGGGAAGTGATTCAACATGTGAGGCCTGTAACTAATTATATTTTGCAATTGATTAATCTGCTGTTAATCGTTTCCATTCATAAACATCAGAAAACTGTGAAAAATGTTCAACCAACAGTCCAAAAACCGAAGATATTCATATTTACTCTAATGTAAGACAGGGAGAAGCATCAAATCTTCACATCTGAGAGAAACATCAAATCTTTGCCATTTTTGCTCAAAATTGACTTTAATTAAATTAAATTAAAATAATAGCAGATTAAATCGATCTTTCTAAACCTCAAAACCACTTAATCAAAGGATCACAAATTACTTTAAGTAAGTTTTAAGTCATATTATCTGTAACAGGAGAAGAAAAACACATTTTTAAGTCTCTATCACACAACAGATGACTCATTTACAATTAATCAAACAAACCCACATCATAAAAACGAAGATAAATACTTTGTTTGTAACGTAACTTGGACAAGTTTATCTTATCTGGTATGTAAACAAATACATTTCCCCTGTAAAATAAATTTACGCTGCATGTTTCAAATAATCTGTACAGGAATGAGCCCTCAGTGAAAGCTGCGCCTGCCCTGCAGGAAGAATACAGAGTTATTATGCGGAACAGTCAATCAAATTTTTCAAAAATAATTAAAACAACATGAGCTGACAGTGAGGAAGTAATAAAAAGAAAAATAGGAAGCTGGTGAGAGAGCGGAGGATGTGCTGAGACAAGAAGAACCTTAATAAACTGTCGTCGTACGAGACATCCTGCGGAGAGAAAGACAAGGAGGCACGGGGGGGAAATTCCCGAGAGGAAGACGTGGTGGGATGGGAACGCTGGAGAGAGAGTGGAGAGAGTGGAGAGAGTGGAGAGAGTGGATTCTGACAGGAACACAAACAACAGAATAAATCTTTAATGAAAACAAAACGATTAGTAATTAATTGATTAGTCCATCGACTGAAAATTAATCAGCAGCTATTAAAGTCTTCAATGAGAGTAAACTGAATAACTTCATGTTTTGGACTGTTGGTCGTACAGCTCGATCAATACTGGATTTTAGAGGCCGACATTGATATTTGGGAGTTTTAAAAAATCATATCAGGAACAATAATTAACAGGATTATCGATATGGATCCTTTGTTTCATGAAAGAGTTAAAGATATGTCCTCAGTGGAAGCAGCAGCCTCCGTGACTGTGAAATGAACCCAATGTGAAAAAACTGCAGTTCCTCAAACGGCCACATGGGGCTGGCTCCAGAAGTGAGTCAGTCTCCATAAGTCCCCATGTCAGCAGCAATAAACATGTTTACAGCCTGGTACAAAAAACTGTTTTGGTCTCTAGAATTTCCCTGTTCATGACAACTGAGGGTTAATTTTTTATTTAACTCACCCAATTAAACTATAATTTTAACAATTAACTACACAATTTGCACGGTAGGTGCTATCACAGGCGCTGGTTTTAGCCTCATTCAGTCCGCTACCTGAGCTCCAGCTACTGTCTACGTCTTTGTCAATTAGCCAAGGAACTGGCGGAGTCGGGCATCGCAAAGTTGCCGACGGACAGAGCCACCACACTGTGACTCTTCAGAAACCGATGGGTGACGTCACGGAGACTACATCCATGTTTTCTACAGTGTAAGGATAAAAAAAAAAAAACTCCCTAAAGCTTTCTGGTAAGAATCTACGTAACAGAGATAGAATCTGTGTAACCTCGAACACATGTTTAAGTTTTTGTCGTGAAATATTACGTCATTTATCAACCAAACTATCCATCCTGATTAATCTGCGATAACCTGATGTCAGCTGATTTATCGGCCCGGCAGATGTATCTTTCAGGATGTCTAATAGCTGACATTAAACATCACTGTAAAATATTCTGTATATATAACAGTCAAGTAATCTTGTAGATGAATAAATCATGAACACAATCGTTGTGACTCGACTTGACTTCGTTAAATAGTTTCCTGGAACATTTGAACTTCTGCTCACAAGTGATGTCCTGATAAAAGTAACTAGTTTCTTTATAACAAAAACAAAACAGGTGGTTTAAATTATCACTGTCAGAGTTATGAAATGTATAAGTAACATCAGAACGTACTGAGTACATGCTGTGGTTTCTCATCCAGCTGCCTGTAATTTGTTACCATAATATGTAAACATGAAGTTGCCGTATATTATCAAGCGGAGCACTGACAGAAAATATTTAAAAAGCAGCTTTAAATCTTCCTTTCAGGCACCACGCACGGCCTTCAGCTTAACTTCATTCTCCGGTTTTCAATAACACGCTTCCAACCCGACGAGTTACAGCAAGGTATGTGGTAAACATGAAAAACGGAATGCGTGTATATGTGAGTATGCATGTGTGTGTGTGTGTGTGTGTGTGTGTGTGTGTGTGAGACGACAACAGCAAAAGTAGGTCAGCGCATTGGCCAGCCAGAACACACAGGCGTGGTGACCAAGGGAGGGAGGGGTGAGGAGGGAGGGGGGAGGAGGACGCTGCTGCTGCTGTGTGTGAATGCGCAGGTCAGTGGCTGCGTGTAGTTGCTGTAGAAATGCTAGCTGAGCTATTACATCAGCTTACATCAGCTATCGGGCCTTATAGACTCACACATACAGCACACACACACACACACACACACACACACTGAGAACATTCACTCCTTAACCACTGCATGACCTACCTTAAACCTAAATCTGCGTCTAACCTTAACCCCTAAATCGAGATGGTCTTCTTAAGTCACCCCTCACAAGGTTTCACACATAAGACGGCGTTCAAAAAGCCTCTCAGAGGCGGCACTCTACTCAAAGTACAAGTGAGAGATACGCCACGGGTTTCCCGTCGTCACTCATCAGGCAACTCGTCTTGTGCTCCGCAGAGGGAGCGACTGGCCGTACGCGAGGCCAAATGATTGTGAGGAGCAACAGGAGCGAGGACAGACGTGACAAGTCCGTGTTTATCATGGCTAAGAGTAACTGGCCTTGGAGGAGAGTTTTCATTTATTAATCTGCCATTTTGTCGTCACATAGTTGAACAGTTTGGATAACTAACGTTTGATGCTCTTTGACATGCGCGGGTCATGTTTTTCTAGGGCTGCAGCAAACATTTATTTTCATTATCAAGTAATCTTCTCATCATTTTCATCAAAAAATGTCTTCAAATGTTTGTTTTCAACTGAAGCGGGAAGAGGAAGTGAACATCCCTAAGACAGCAAACATGCTGGAGGCATATGGATGCAAATCATACACATACACTATATTGCCAAAAGTATTCGCTCACCTGCCTTGAGTCACATATGAACTTAAGTGACATCCCATTCTTAATCCACAGGGTTTAATATGACGCTGGTCCACCCTTTGCAGCTATAAGAGCTTCAACTCTTCTGGGAAGGCTGTCCACGAGGTTTAGGAGTGTGTTTATGGGAATGTTTGACCATTCCTCCAGAAGCGCATTTGTGAGGTCACACACTGATGTTGGACGAGAAGGCCTGGCTATCAGTCTCTAATTCATCTCAAAGGTGTTCTATCGGGTTGAGGTCAGGACTCTGTGCAGGCCAGTCAAGTTCATCCACACCAAACTCTCTCATCCATGTCTTTATGGACCTTGCTTTGTGCACTGGTGCACAGTCATGTTGGAAGAGGAAGGGGCCATCGGCAAACTGTTCCCACAAAGTTGGGAGCATGGAATTGTCCAAAATCTCTTGAAGCATTCAGAGTTCCTTTCACTGGAACTAAGGGGCCAAGCCCAGCTCCTGAAAAACAACCCCACACCATAATCCCCCCTTCACCAATCTTTACACTTGGCACAATGCAGTCACACAGGTACCGTTCTCCTGGCAACCGCCAAACCCAGACTCGTCCATCAGATTGCCAGATGGAGAAGTGCGATTCGTCACTCCAGAGAACGCGTCTCCACTGCTCTAGAGTCCAGTGGCGGCGTGCTTTACACCACTGCATACAGTGTGTGACCTCACAAATGCGCTTCTGGAAGAATGGTCAAACATTCCCATAAACACACTCCTAAACCTCGTGGACAGCCTTCCCAGAAGAGTTGAAGCTCTTATAGCTGCAAAGGGTGGACCAACGTCATATTAAACCCTGTGGATTAAGAATGGGATGTCACTTAAGTTCATATGCGAGTCAAGGCAGGTGAGCGAATACTTTTGGCAATGTAGTGTATCTTCCCCAAGAAATGTTCAGTTCTGTACCTGGGCAATATAACTGACGTGGTGCTGACGGAAGATAGTTACTTTAAAGTTCTACAAAGGCCATCACGAGAAAATGGCTTGATATGGACCCACCCAGACTAGATATAGTAGATGTAGTGCAGGAAATATTCATGATGGAATAAAATGACTTATTCTTTAAGAGTGAACAGTCTGAACAGTCGTGCAAAAGATTTTTGACGTTCCTCAAACAGAGAAAAACAGATTTGAGATTTTGCTGTTTGTTGCGTTGGTGCGTCACGTTTCTACAGCGCCTTTCTGCCTGGAAATGGAACGTTACGTCACAGAACAGAAGAAGTGTTTACCTTTGCCCTGATGTGTCACATGGTGAGCCCTTCCTCTTGCGTGACTCTGCCGTGGCAGGGTCCAGGGGGTTTTCCCCTACTGCACTCATTTTCAGCTTCAACTGACCTGCAGAGGAGGAAGAAGAAGAAGAAGAAGAAGAAGGTGAAGCAAACGAAAGGTCGTAAACAGAACCTGTGTGACACACAGGTAACTCCTGGAACAGATTCAAGTTAATTATTCTCTCTACCGCTCTGATGGAAGGTATGTGCAGGAGGAAACATCATCTTACATAAGAGCTGTTACTGTCATACAGTAATTATAGTATTATTATTATGCATTTTATTATATCACTTAGGGCCAATGGAGAGGTTCACACAGTTCTCACATGAACAGCACGTCAAAACGAAAATACGGCAAATATTTGAATTTGGTCCAAACGTCAACATGAATAAGTTACAAAAAATAAAAAACTTTTTAAAGGTGCGCGGTACGTCAACTTAAAAAATAAATATATATATTAAAAAATAGATATAAAGCTGTGCAAAGAAATAAAAATGATTGTTTATCAGGCCACTGCAGCAACAGACAGTTTTATATAACTTATATTCTTTAGATTCTCACGATCCATACATTATGTAAAACTTAAAATGAGAAAAATACATCAAACTGCAAGAAGTTAGCCTTAAAATTAACATGACACGTATAATATGTGAAGCTGATTTGTGATTTTTATTTAAATAAATGTCTGTGAAGTCATTGTATAGCTGTGATTGAGCTTATGGCTCTCTGATGATCCGTTTCATGTGCAGTATTATGAACGTTTCCGGCCATCAACAGACTCGCTCTTCAAGCGGCGTACTTATACGCAGGTACCGTCGCCGCAGACGTCGTTCCCTTTTCACTCTCATGTGAACCGGTGACCTGGTGCATTGTTGTTACGGAGGTCTCTTGACCTCGGTAGTGAGGTCCAGAGACACGCCTGCAGTTACAGCTCATCGCCACAGGTGTCGCCAAAGAGGACAAACAGATCTTTGAGATTGTTACTTTAAACTTCCAGCATGTGACGTATTTTTGTGGTTATATTTGTTTGTGGTTGTATTTGACAGAAATGAATAAATCAAATGACGTGGGAAAAAAAAGCAGAGACATAAATCAGGTATCTGTGGCTGTCGCTGAGCTTTAATGAGCCAATCTAATTAAACCACATTTAATGTGGTTGAATGAAATGACGCCCTGCCTGTTTACCTGCATGCACTCATTGCACATAAAAATATGTTTTAAGGGAGCAGCTTTGAAGGACGGAGGTTCAGAATCTAGCTGTCTCTTGCTACTTTCTCCAAGATCACTCATCATAGCTTTTAGTAGTTAACATTACACTATTTATCTATATTTCTTTCCCATATTTTAATATTTATAAATGTTGCTTTAGGTTTGAAATCACAGTTGGGGTTGCACAAAGTAAATTCCAGTGCAGTCTGTGCCATTAGAACCCTCCCGCTGAAGCTGATTCGTCTCTAGAACATTTTAAACGCTGTAGTTTGCGGTATTATTGCCGCTGATTGCATTACACTGAAAAGCCTCCCAAATAATTTGTCTTGTGTGTTTCTGACATTCCTCATCAGTCTCCCTTAATGGACTCATGCCTGTTCTTTATCTGCAAAGTCTACAGTCTGCATCTCTCTCTCGCTGCATCGGGAGGTGTAACTATGACAACAGTGAACGCTGCAACGTTTGATGAAGCACACACCGTGTATGGAGGATAATTAACAGGGTTACTGCACGATCCATTAAGCCAAATATTAAAGTTAAACCCTTTTAAATGGCGGCAGAAATTTAATTTAGGACTCGTCTATTCATGCAAATCCACAGAAGAACCCACAGAGGATTTGAATTTCTGTCATGTTTAGCAAAGTTTAGAGACAGACGGGGTTTGTTATTTCATTACTAACCTGCTGTTTTGTCTGTTGACCAAAGTCGAGTTTGTGAAAGAATTTGGAGACATTAACGAGTAACACATCATGACTAGGAGGCACAAATGCACACATGACAAAAGATGGACTCAAGCCTCTAAATCTGTAAAACCACATCTATGCTGTAGTATCTAAATAAAAATCTGTAAGTTGTGGACATGCGCGCTGAACTAAAGACGCACACACACACACAGAAACGTTTGAAATCCACTGGGCAACCCGCAAAAAACAAGCCGCCATTGTCACAGCGTTGGGTGCCGCCGCAGGGCCACGCTGCTCACAGGACGCTAATCCTTCCTGACTAGCCTCGTTTACATTTCACCTCAGATCACCCCTTCTCCTTCTCGGCCCCTCCTTGTGTTGCTGACGCGCAGCACTTCCAAAAAAAAAAATCCACCCGCCACAGCGAGAGATGAGAAGAGCCGCTGCACTTTAGCACTCAATGAAAATACAAATAAATCGCTCGGCATGTGCTTAAATAACGGCAGAGACTGTACGTATGATGAAGTCAGATTATTACCTGAGAAAACAGATTTATTACGTCTGAATCTGCAGCAAACAGCAGCACAAATTTCAAGAAACAGGACCAGCTTACTGTCATATTTCTTGTTTACTGCACATCTCTTTAAACAAGCAAAGCATGAACTACATTCCCAAACAACAACAGCTAATGTTTTTATACTTGGACAAAAAAAAAAAGGCTTAAAATCATTTATTGATTAATGCTCTGTTGATCAACTAACCTCCTCAGCTCTAATGTGAAGCGACAGCGGCTGCAAACAGAGCAGAGAGGCTCCTTCCATCTTTACAGAATGACCTTGCCATCATAATACTCTTCATTTATGATGCTGACAAGTCCAAATCACGCCGGTGTATTTCCGGCAACAGTTTACTGACGGAGAGACGAGAGAGCACAAAGATACAGCAGGTCTGCTTCACGACATGCCAGAGAGGGCTGCACGATTACGGCCAGAACGATAATCACGATTATTCACAGACTTTAGGGACAAGATATTGTTATCGTCTCTGAATCTCTGTACCCAAAATTAAATGAACAGAGCGCTGCTTTCACTGTCGTTGGATGGATAAGATGACGCGTCGTGCAGCACTTCAAGCGCTTATCGTACTACAGTATGTGGTGTTTTTTAAGGTGGATGAACAAGTTAGTTGTGCTGCTCGTGCACTGAATATTTAAATCTGCTTAATCTTTGTTCTAGTTCTAAATACTGACAACAGATGATGATACTAAATGTACTTTCTGATCTACTGAAGCGATGGCGGGTGCAAGGTGTCAACGTCAGGAGCACATCAGCAGCTGTGCAGCGCTTCTTTTCCATGTGTTCACACTGACACTAAGCTCAACATAACACACATTCACACTCCGACATCGGGAGCAGTTTGGGGTTCAGTATCTTGCTCAGACCAGCAACCCTCTGATCTCTAGATGACCCGACTCTACCGTCAGCGCCACAGACGATCTGTTTGGAGGGAGTAGCTCTTCGGCTTCTCCTCCAGGCATTTGATTTTGCACGTCTGCTCTCTACTGTATATTCCTCTTTTACTCTTTACTGCAGCCGCAACATCCGGGAATTTTTTTATTTTTTTTGTTGCACAGGCTGGTGCTGCTGCAGGGTGCACGTACAGCAGGCATGACAGCTCCCCTCCAAAAGTGAAGCCACATCGATCACGCCCCGGTGGCTGCCTCTTAGTTTAGGAAGCGCCTGATTTGATATGCAGCAGAGTTTCCTGTGAGCCGAGCATAAATTATAAGAACGTCAATAACACAGTTGATCGTGTTCTTTCAACTGTGGGAACCCAAATATGTGGCCGTGATTAATATTCAATCAATCGTGGAGCCCTTTTGCTGTGGACGCTGCACTCTGACACACTATTGATGCTTCTATTTATAAATTTGAACCCGTGAACGTGCTCCAGCTGTGCGCTCATACTGTGAAAACACAGCTAACAATCCTTTTTCCTATAGAGCTGCAATGGGGGAAACCTGGCCGAAGTGTGCATTGTTGATAAGCTCGCTGGCCGCGCACAACAAGCCATCAACAGCCATCATCATATTTCTGGGCTTTCCTGTTCCATTGTGATTAGGTTACGAACACTTCTTCCTACCTGGTAAGTGTTTCTGATGAAGTCTTTACTCTCGGTGGCCAGTTTTGCTGTCACATCCCAATACTGTACAAGGCGAGATGAAAAACATACATGATGGGGTGAAGGTGAACCTCGTGAACTCTTTAACTGCACATGGACTTCATGGATACAGCTGAGAGTCTTGCAGTCATCAGTCAGAATAGAGGAACACTTTGTTTACGTTGGGAGCATTGGTCAGTCAGCAGGTTCTCTCTTAATCTAATGCACTCTACTGCACATGCTGAACATGAGGCAGCTTCTTCAGTCTTGCAGTGTACTGCTGTGTAGTACAGGGCCAATGATTGGAGGATAAAAAGAAGTCATTTTAAATGTTTTTCATTTATTTTGGATTCACCGTTACCTGGCAGAATCTTTTATTTATTTATCTACCTGCTGTGAAATGTGTTACACGATGTTTTCTAGCAAAAAATATCAATCAAGATTGATTGTATTTACAGTGATAACCTCATTTATACTTCATGCTTCTTGGACAGCGTTCAGATCTCAAAAAAGCGAAGTGTAAACGCATCCGAGAGGCATTCAGGACTGTGTGAAATCACACTGTTTCACACACCTGTGAAGGTGGTTTGAGATGTGTTCTAGTTCCTCTGCTGTGCAACTACGTCAGCAAGCAGTGCTGATATGATAAACACGATTCAATCATGTGTCCATGTTAAGGACATAGCGTGTTGGATGGTTGGTAGCCGATGCGTGCTAAACTGTGCAACAGTTCTTCTTCTGTGGTTTCTGGCTGTTACCAAACACCTTCAGGTGCATTACCACCTCCTCCCGGACTGGAGAAGGGCTGATCCTGATTCCCATGAAGCAAAGACAGACTGCGATCAGATCTGTGATCTGGCCAAGTGTGAATGAACGGGTCTTAAATCTCATTTGGATTTTATCCTAATACAAGACACTTGAAGTGTAAATGGGGCCTTTGTTCAACTTCAACTAAGTCGCGTTTACTTGAAACGACTGTCTCACATTGCCTCTTTAAAATGACGTCTCTATTTTTCTTTTTTCTCAAACGTTTTCTCTGCAAATAAACTGTCAACAATATGATTTATATTTACTTTGTCTCTCATTGGATCTCTTTCAATCAGAGCCTCAAAACTTTCGTCTGTAGTCGTAGGTGTGCTTTTGTGTTCTTGAAAAAATTTACACCCTAAAAATCTGAAAAAGTTTATGAAATTAGGTGTCAAAATCAGGTAAAAATGAATTCTCAGCTCCAGGACTGTGGGGGGTCAATCAGCCACTCTGAAACGTGTCAGATGAGTTCAGAAAATGGCATGACTAACTTTGAAACACTCTGAGCTGAGATGAATTCATCTCTATCGCTCTGCTCAGGGTGGCCTCAGCGTGTCATCGAGCCACCCTTTAAGGACCGCCCACAAAATCCTGGACTGAAAACTGGTGACAAACTGTTTGAACCTCTAACTCCACATTTCAGTAATATATCGTTCAAAGTCTTTTCACGTGTTTTCAGCAACATATTTAATGTATTTTGAAAGAAATCTCAGAATTGCCTTTACACAGACTAATTTGAATTTTAAGGTCCACATACTGCAGATCTGCTGTATAAGACGGGCTACTGCTGTGGACTGATGATGAGCTGAATCGCTGACCTAACTCTGCTCGTCTCTAGACTGCACTAAAGAGATGCTAAAAACAAAACAGCACCTTAACCATCAGGTTTAGATGGCAATATGTTTATGCTCCCAGCTACATTCTTTCACTCACGGCTTACTGTATTTGAAAGAACAGCGTGGCTGCAAGAGCCCTGCTGTTTTCTGTTCTGCTCCGTTCATTTGATGTGGGAAGATAATGTTGACGCACTATTGTTGCCACATCACAACACTTCATATGAAATAAATATAAATGCAAAATACAAGAGCATCTTTGATGTGAAGGCAGCAGTTGGCAGTTACTGTGAAACAAACAAACAAACAAAAAAAAAGTTTTGATGTGCGGCTGATATGTTTCGGCTTAAAAAAGGAAGTTAGATGGTTAAAACAGTTTTTACAGTTTAAGCAAACAAGAAACTTCCAGCGTGTAGTGAAGACAGGCGATGTCTTTTTCAGTCCACAACAAAAGCACCAGGGGTCCTGATCTCTGTCAGCAGTCAGAAAGCGGTTAAAACTGAGACTATCCAGGTGGATTTACGGACTTAAACTCTGACACTCTGCCTGTTGTGTTCTGGCTTTGTTTATTTCACGTACCCAGCTTCTAAATCTGAGGCTGGCTCGCAGGTTATGCTCCAAAATAAAGCCACGAAGAAGTTTAATCTGGTTTGCGTGCGATGGTTTGAGAGGAAGAGAGTGAACACTGGTTGAGAGACATAGACGGTGAATGAGAGTGAGCGAGCGCCGTCGGTGATGAAGCTGGTTAATCAGAGGAATGGAAATTTATTTCCTGATTGTTTCACAGCGGTTATGTTCAGCACAAATAGACACACAGATATAGAATACACTCAGCCACCTGCTCCACGATAACTGTTAAATTGATTTTTTTTTTTAAACACCAATATCCTGTTATTTCACAATTTACACCCAGTAATGTGTGAACTCACACACACACGACTGAACAATTACTAAGCAACACACATATATACAAACATAAATAGGTCTAGCAACAGCCAAACTTCTCCAATATCTCCATCAGAGGTACATATCTAATAATAGAGCTGCAATGATTGGTCGATTAATCCATCAGATCAATGTTTCTCAAACTTTTTATACCACCTCAGAAAATATCTGTCTCTCCAAGTACCACCATTGTGACAGACATTAAAATCATGCAGAGTATTTAAAGCATTTATTTAACCTCTGCTTACTATCTCATTTTTAACTAAATTTGACGGTGATCAGGCCGTTATTGAACGATTTTGCAAAAAATTTGAGCGACCCCCTCGTTTCATTTCATTCAAAATGTTGTACATGATTTTATTTCATTTACCACTACAGGAAAGCAAGAAAGCTCCACCAGTGGTACGCGCACCACAGTTTGAGAACCAGCGAGTTAGATAGTTAGAACGCCAACAACTTAATCAATTAATTGTTTCTGATGAATTTTTTAAAGAAAGAAATGTGACATTTTTCTGATTTCAGCTTCTCAAATGTGAATATTTTCTGACTTCTTTCGTCATCTGTGACAGTAAACTGAATCTCTCTGGGTTGTGGACAAAACAAGACACTTGGGGACGTCACCTCGGCCTCAACATTTCTCACCACGTTATGGACCTAACGACTGATCAATTAACTGAAAAATATGACATTATTAGTTAGTTACAGCCCTTCAAACTGACACCACCCCGTGATGTAAAAGTCATCTCCACTGAAGAAAGACTCACGCAACTCTCCTCTCCTCTCACGCTGAAAAACACTGAACAAAGCACAGCTAACAGCTTCATCTACGCATGCAGACAGTTACTTCAACGTGAAGCTTAATAAACAACTCGCTGCCCTGAAGCGACGCATGTATGTAACACATACCACAGCGGCTTTTCACAACCTGCGCTCATCATAGCGTCCGGCCTGCGTTACATGTGACTCAAACAATCATAATTGCAACTGTTACAGCTGCAGTGTGTGAGCACAGCCTCAGTCACTTTACACACACACACACACACACACACACACACACCGGCCTTGCAGTGAAGCAAAAAGGAAAGAAAGAAAGGAGGAGGAGGTGGGGAGGGGAGGGGAGGTGGTGGTGGGACGTGCTCGAGAAAAACAACTGCGAGTCTAACGCACACACACCTGTAGACCAGGTCAGCCCCTCCTGCACCTTCTGACCTCACCCCCCTCTCTCTGCTGTGTGACGTATGGTGGAGCCTTCAGTCGCCAAAGAGGAAGAAGAAAAGGCAGCGACGGCGCAGCAGAGCCAGACCGCTGCGAAACACAGCCCGACGCGTCCGCGGGCTCTCCATTACCGCCGCCTGCTGCTGCCGTCTCAATATCTTCTTTAAGGTTTTGTCCTTTTTTTTTTTCTCTCTCCTCTCAAAGCTTCCTCCACCTTCGGTTTCTCATTCCACGAGCTGGGCTGATCACTTCACACACACATACACAAACACACACACACGCGCGCGCACTCAGTGGCAATGTATGGCTTGCAGGGGGGTTGAGGAAGAGACCACCAGGTAGAGAGCGGGGAATAAAGGATGTGGATTACCACAAGAGGTGGAGGGAGGAAAGAGCAAATGAGGCACTGACACACACATTAATTATCTTTATTAATACACTACAAGCTATCAGTGTGTTCTGCTTTCAATATTTAGGCTTCTTTGGTATGAATATGAAGCTGAGTGCTGACAGGAAGCAGTAGATTGTCTAAATGATGACTGGAGCTTCATATTTTGGTTGTTAATTATTCGGTAAAACGCCTCAAATACTTCCAATTTTTATGCCTTTCTAAATCTCAAAATGTGACACTCAAAATTTCATATCATTCCAGGAATGTCATGACTGAGTGGGAACCCTTCAGAGTCCGCTGTGTAGATTAAAGATGATGATGTGTGATATGGAGGAGTTTAAAATTGATATTTCATGTTGTGCTTTATCATAATTTGAACAAAAGCTAAAAAAAAAAAAAAAAGATTATTTTCTCCACCATGCTGCTCATGCACACGGCCGTGACCACCCCTCTGTGCTGCGCCGCGTTGGTACGGCCCATGAGAAGCTGCTCAGTCACTGTTGCTAAGGCCCACCCTCTGGAATATAGGACATGACCAGAGAATGTATACAGCTCTCAGCCGTGGGCCAAAGTGCACCTCCTGACTGCTGGATTATATTCATACGTGGTGTGTGAGTATTAACATGTGGACAGGTGGAATTTTGGATCGGTGTGTGCAGATCGCCGCTTTAACAGAGCAGCTGTCTTGTTGTCTGCATGTGGCCTCCATATGAGGGTCAGTTTACTCATAATTCAATCAATGAACAAACTGATTCGGCCATTACTCTACTATCGAGCTACTACAGGCCGGCACGCCTCCCCACATGCACCACTCGAAGTCACTGAACATTTGTTTGAACCGCTTTTTATCAGAAATAATATCTGATCATCGCCCGTGATGTTCCTTCTCACATTTATAGCAGTTTGTTTGTAAATATGCAGCAATCTGACATTTCACGACCTCCAGTTTTACAGCGATTTAATTTGCTTAATTTTAGAGGCTGCTGCGATTTTACTTTCCCCCGCACACAATATTAGTCTGCCTGCATGCATAATTTATCCAAACCCGATGAATCAAACTGCATTTGAGGAGAGACGAGAGGGATTTGGCTCGTGTTTTTAATCGTGAACGGGTTTCTTGTGTGTTCTGTCAGAGGGAAACACACTTCTACGACGTACGAGGTGTGTGTGAGGCACATCACAAACGCATTTCCATCGCCTCTCCTCAAGTCTGAATCAACATGTACTGCTGTGTCACCTTCAGACACACGTGATGATGCAGGTTTACCCACAAATTCTGACCCGGCCGGCTGCACAACAACACAACAATTATAAGTTACCACACCGGCATCAAACTGATGCCAGCCATGCCTGCCTCACCTCAGCGCGTCTGTGTTATTGTCACGTACTCGTTATTATCGCCTTTTAGGCTATGAAACATTATTAAAGCGGCAACTAATGATTACCTCAATTATCGATAATTCTGCTGATTATCTTCATGATTTATTATTTGTTCGATGAGGACGTCAGAAAATAATAAAAAAAAGTGGCCATCGCAGTTCTCTAAAGCCCAAACTGACACGCACAGATTAGTTTTGTAGTCCAAACGCTGATCTAAAACACAAAGATATTAAACTGTCTGTAATATGAGGTGATATTAAAGAGGCTGGAACATGAAAATATTTGTATTTTGCTTTAAAGAAAAACAATTGAATCTAGTACACGGTCTTTGTCTGTGCAAAAACGTAAATATATTCAACTTATTATCACAGAAAACAACTGATTATTCACATTTATTAACTGAAACAAAAAAAATATGAATAGATTATCAGAATTTCAACTGATTAATTTCCTTTAATTCAATCATTTCAGCTCTAAACACAGTCTGCACTCTAACTAACAAGTTTCCATACTGTAACATTAATAGAAACAAACAGCGCTGTGGAAAATGTTCAAAACAATATGGAACTCTATGGAAAATGTTCAGCGGTGATGCATTCATGATTTGTGGTAAACGGGTTTAAACAAAAACAGCGTTGTGGTCCTTTAAAAAAAAGAAAAATGTCCCTGCTTCTCAATTGAATACCCTGTTAAGCTCCAGTCCATTGTTTCCCACCATCTGTATACACCCAGATCCAGGATGTTTACCAAGAGTAAGAAATAACCTTGGACTGCACACATTCCACACACACACACACACACACACACACACACACTACAGTTAGCCCCTCGGTGTATAGAATACATAATGTACAGCAGTGTGCAGGGGTGAGTTATAGCCAGTGGACTTCTGCCCAGAGTCACTTCTCTCAGCTGAAAGGTGATATCTAGTCTGAGATACATACGGAAAATGTTACTTACAAATCATACAACATGTCAGACAAGCAGACGCAGGAAATCCTAAAAAAGTGACAGAATATATCTCCGAGCTCGTTGTAAAATGAATATTCTCTTTAAAACAACACAAATGTGATGCCGTTCATTTAGACGGGCGCACGTCTCGGCGCCTACGTGTCGCTGCTCACCTCATTTTTCACGGAGCATTTTAAATCTGTGACACGTTCGCTGCCAGACTGATAATTCCACATGAATATTCATCATTTATTGAACTCCGCCGGTCTCTGTCTAATTTGGAGTGCGAGTATGGATATGTGTGTGTGTGTGTGTGTCCTCATTTCAACTCGTGTAACGCTATGGGAGGCCTCGTCAGACATGCTGGGATGTTCAGAGCCAGGCAGCCGGTTTGGGGCCACAAATCTCAAAGCGTACAGCTCAGGGGAATAATGCAGAAAGGCCGGAGAGAGAGAGAGAGAGAGAGAGAGAGAGAGAGAGAGCAAGAGACAGAGGTGTATCATCTTTCGTTTCTCTCTTAACTATTAATTTAGCCTCGACTAACCGGTCCTCTTCCAAATGAACCTGACAGATTATTAAGTCTGCGTTGAGACAGTGAAGACCGGAGTCTTTTCATTATTCAGTCTGAATGAGAAAACTTTGCACACCTCTGGTTATTTTTCACCCATCAGCTCTTTTTCATAGTTTTCGTGTCATTACAATAAAGCGCTGCAGGGAGCGCGTATAGCATCGCCCCGGTTCCCTCGACAAAACAGCCGTGGGATTTTTGTGCTCAAATTAAGTTGTGTTAAAATAAAAAAGTGGAAGACATGCAAGGAGGTCTGGATACTGCCTCCTGTACACGTGGGTAGATTATCATACTGTGTGAAAGAAAGTGGATGTGCTCTAGCTGCAGCAATTAACCAATTAGCTGATTAAAATCAAAGTCAATCGTTTCCGTCAAGGACAAATACCAAATATTTGCTGCTCTTCTTGCTTTTATATGAATGTGGATTGAATACTTTGGGTTATTTGGATCTTCTTGAGCTCTCAGATGTTTTTTGGCTTTTTGAACTTTTATTGGATAGCAGCCGACGAGCAGCAGCTGAAGACTGACAGAAAAGTGGGAGAGGAAAGGAGTGACATGCAGCGAAGGACCACAGGTCTGAATCGAACTCCGGGCCACTGCAGCAACGGCTGAACCTTTGTACATCGGGGCGCTCACTCTCACTCAACTTTTGATTTGTAGACAAAGCGATTAATCAAATAATAACTGACAGAATCAAAGATAACGAAAACAATCATTCCTCCGAGAAGCTACAACATGAAACAAGAAGAGATCCATCCAGGCACGTAGCGCACGTGTGCACACGAAGTCCATGACTCATTTTCTACTAAATACGGCAGCTCCTGTGTCTTACTTTAGTTCACTGAATATTAAATGTTGACCTCTGTTCACCTACAACCATGACCCCAGGCCTGAGTTAGGAGCTCGGTTTACTCTAAAATCATAAATGAAACATGTATTTTCAGTCAGTAAAGAATACTGGAAGTGAGAATGCTTTACTTACTTGATCTAGGGCTCCAGTGGGTGAGTCATGTGGTGGCTGTCGTGGCCTCGTCCAGGGCTCAGAGCAAAGATAAGAGGGAGGAAGGGGACACTGGGGGCTGAGAGGGCGGAGGGGGTGAGATCAGTGGTAGGTGATCAGTTTGGAGTCAAGACGATGGAGCGATGGTAAGGGGTGGGGTTGGGGGGGGTGGGGGGGTTATGGCTCCACGGCCGCTCTGTCACATGGCACCATCCCAGGTGCGGGGAGAAGCCTGTCGGCCTCTTGACTGCAGAGAAGAGACGAGAAACACCGTTAGTGTGCATTTAGGATTTCATGTGCAAGATCTACACCCGTTGCAGGCTGTCATCATTATTCAAAGAATGCAGGTGACCCCATACACCTACAGACCGTCAGTGCTGCATGCTTCGAATAAGAAGAGCACAAAAAAATCCACTTAAATCGTCAGTTCATGAGCACACGGAGCAGAAAAAGCCTGCACACTCTTCCATCCGCTCCTGATGTTTATGTTTCTTAACAAGACATCAGCTTGATGTCCGCAGACAGCTGGCTAGTTAGCTACCCCAGCAGGTGGGGACAGACTGATCGCAGTCAAAATCCACACACCGTTCTGTCAACTTCCGTGGCTTCACCTGTCACGGTCGTAACGGGCAGGTCTACAAACACAAACAGAGAGCGCACTTCGGTGTGCGGAGTCATTTTGATCTAGTCCGTCCCTCTCAGGGATGCAAATGTCAGGACAGTCCTGTAAACTGCAGCAGAGGCACAGATGATGTAAAGTATTCACGTACTGGACAGCGGATGCGTGATATCAAATTTGCCATGCTGCCATGTTTGTAGTCCTGTCTCTTCTGCCTCCGGGCCAATTTAAAAAATCAACAAAGACGTGGATCATCGGCACACCTGAGGCCTGTGTGCTCAAACAAGCCACCTCTAACGGCACCTCACCTGTCAATCAAAGCATCAGTTAATCCTGCATAACTTTAAGCCTTAATATAATTTGAACAGGTGGTTGTTAAATCCCTGACAGTTGTCATGAACGGGGAAATTAGCTATAGAGACCAAAACTGTTTTTTGTACCAGGCTGTAAACATGTTTATTTCTGCTGTGAAGTTGGACATTTTAACATGGGGACTTATGGAGACTGACTCACTTCTGGAGCCAGCCTCAAGTGGACGTTTGAGGAACTGCAGTTTTTGGCACTTTACCTCACAATCAGGGAGGTTGCTGCTTGGTCCAAATGACAGTGGTTTGGACCAATCAGCGTGCTATGAGGAACTACTGGCAGCTATAGGACGTCTACAGGAAGTGACTACGGCAGCTGCTAAAAAGGTTAGCATAGATGCAGCTCGAATCAGGTACATCAGAGGTGGAGAGTAAAGAACGTCCCTGGAGGCGTTTCTTAATGGAAAAGACAACAAGAGTTTGACAAATGCCTTCCCATGTGGTTCTGTATAACAAACCATTTGGTTGCAGTCAGCCCCTGCATCCACAAACTGTACATCAGGAGCATTATCTAGCAGGTATTGTAATGTCTACAAGAAGAAGACAAAGAACAATGAAGTACATGGGGAAGCGCACTGATTTCAAACTAATAATTATCATAATTAGTCTCGTTGAGGTGTGGGCAACTACACAGTATGAAAGAAATGTTTCCTAACGCCCAACACCACCTGATGAAGTATTCCTGCTAATCCAGTTTCTTTCATTAAGTTGCGACTTCTGCCAGGAAACCTGTGACCGAAACTGTTTGTGCGAAGCGCTCCGCCTGAGATCCATAACCTCCGTCAGGTCTCTCAGTGACCAGCTGATGCTCCGTTCGATTTCATCACATATTTCTCAGGTGTGAATTACACCTTGTGCGAACTGGAAGATGAGTTACACGGGCCTGTTCAAAAATCATGTACGGTTTAGTTCGGCAATGAGCTCTTTCATTCTTTTTTTAATCCCCCCGCACGGCACACAAAGAAGCATGATTGAGCTTGTTTGGACACCTGAACAAAAAAAGCTGGAGAGAGAGAGAGAGAGAGAGACAAACTGTAAACTGTTGTTGGCCCTCACTTCATTGTGGTTACTTAATACATTTAAAAACTGCAGATAAAACTCAGGTAGATTTCAGATAACGGTGGCATGCCACGCTGAAATGTCATTGGCCCGGAGCGACGAAAATCGGCGAGCCATCCCTTCACAAATATCAGATAAGGATGGGACTCGCTCCAGATGTGTGAATGTGTGCTCAGGGGGAAAGCAGTGTTGACTTTCTCACGGCAGATTGGTGACGAGACGCTGCCGACGTGTATTCTGAACATGGATCCGCACGTTGGGGGGCCCTCACGGTGAACGCCTGGCCTTTATCTCCACCTTCTTCTTCACCTTCAAAGCTCTTACAGCCAAGCCTTTTGAAGGCGCGACATGTTAAGAGGATCTCCTCGCGCACGAGGTATGACGAAGGAGCTGAAGCATTTTTATTATTTTATTTCTATGTGCTTTTATCAAAGATTGCACGCCATCCTTGATTTCTTCACGTGTCACAGGAAGCTCCATCGTCCTTCACCAACTTTCGGTCCAGCTGCAGTGTCGTCTGCGGTAGGCCGGCTAACGCTTGCTTGTTATGGAACAGCGTGACAGTCTTTATTCCTCATCTATCAATGCTTGTAAATAAGTACAAGGACTACGTGACAAATGGTGCAGATGTGGAAAGGTCAGCCAGCTTACACAAGCGCATGTTATCAGCTCGAAGAAGGTCAAACGAGAGAGTCCAAATTCGGAAGTCTGGTCTTTTTTAATTATGATCCAGCGGCATGACAATAACAACAACACAATCATGGTCTCACACCTTATTATGTAACACCTTATTATGTAACAGTGACGTGACGGCAACATCTACACCCAAAAGAAAACTAGACTGATCACTTATTTTATGACCAATTATCATAACTAAGATTCAGGAGGAAGAGCGAACACATCACACGCCAAACTGTTTCAAGCTTTAGTTCCTTCATATGCACAATGAATACAGTCAGTGGCCCGCTAACAATGTTTCATACAATACGTATGAAAGGAAAGTGGAGGCAGTGGAGCATCATCTAACCTTAACCTTTACATCTGTGTGGGAGAACCTTAACTGTCTGTCAAGGAGGAACGTTTGCTTCACTGATCAGACTATTCAAATTCAGATATTCTCACACATGCTGAAAGTGCTCAGCGTTAAGTAACACTCTGTCAGGTTAGCATTGAGACCGATGAAAGCGATACGGTAGCTTGCTTTGGCAGTCAAGACTTTGAAAGATTGGGACAATACTTTGATTTATGAATGCCTAGATCAGGGTCACCCAGTGGGCCATAACTGAAGACTGGGACTACGTCACGGGGACACCTCCTATGTCGGTGAGCCTGTTTGCCTTGTCAGCAGCCTCCCGCCTGCTTTGAAAGTCCCCTGTTCTCAAAGTCAACTTTTCGTTTGGACGTTGTCTCGGGGGCTCTAATGTCACTGTGCGTTCATCCGCTGACCGCTGATTATTGTGTCGATAAACAACCGAAGCAGCAGCGGGGGAGGGGCGGCGCACGGGTCTTGACCAATGACAGTATCTTGACCTGTGTGGTGGCTGCTGCAGTGCATTGTGGGATTTGTAGTATGCACGGTGGGAGCGCGATTATGAATTGTAGGTCTAATATTCAGTGAGAATACGCGATCAAGAGATCGGGATTAATGCTTTTGAGTCACCAATCTTGAGAACCAATCAATGAGGCACATATAGCATGCTCTATTCCAGTGAAGATGGCAGCAAAGCTAGTGAAAATGGGTCTAACTTCAGTGGATCATAACATACTGGGGTATGGACTTAATCAGTTCAAGTTTAGATCAAACATTTCTATGAATATCAGTTTTTTTAAGCCGTGACAAAGGCTAAAACGAGACTAGCTAAGCTCTGATTGGCATTCCAGTACTTGCTCTGATAATACTGCTATACCAGCTGGTCAGTATCGGTCGATGCGACTCAAGCATGACGTGCAATCTGTTTTTTTGGGTGTTTGATCAACCACCGCATCCAGAAACGTGTTACATAATCCTTGGCACAGCCTCACAATGGGAACAGGTCAGTGTGCAATCTTTTCTAATAACGTTGCACGGCCTGAAAACTGGCTGCAATTAACATGTCATCCTCCGACTTCTTGATGTGCAGCCACGCTTTCGGATGTCATTTTTTAATCATGACAGCGATAAATCATGAGCCACCAGTCAGCTAATTACAGCTGAGCCGGTCAATAATTACACTTCCGTGCGCCCAGTAATGACGGTGGTTTACTTTTCGCGGCGCAGTCGATGTCCCCCCCTTCGCCTTATCTCTTAACATTTGTTTGTGTAAACATGGCACTTGACACTGGATGTTCAGCAAACACACTGAAAAAAAAACAACAAAGTGACCGCGTGCACACACAGACAAACACACACTCACACACACTCTCAGCACTGTCCAACTGGAAAACTAAGTCACAGCTGGAACATTAAAAAAAGCTTAAAACCCTCCTGTGAGTTGTAAACCTTGAAATTGACCTCACTTATAACATTAAAAATAAAGTTTTGTCCAATTAATCAAGAGGAATTTCATTATTTTTAAATTCATTCATCGTTTCAGGCATTTTCCAAGTAGAAATATCAAACATTTACAGGTTCTTGCCTCTCGTGTGAGGAGTTTACGCTTTTCTTTTCAACTGAATATGAGAAAACAAGCAATTTAAACATGTCACCTTGGCTTCTGAGTGATTATGAGAGATTATGATGCCCCGTTTGTCACTATTTTCTCACATTTTACAGACAAAACAACAAATCCATTAATTGAAACAATCATTTGCCCCGTCTGATGTGGAACGGCGACGTCCAACAGATGTCAGGTATATTCGGTATCTGCGCTCGTGCTGATAAAACGTACTGTAGTGCTGCATCACTGATGATTTTCAACCAACACGAGAAGCTACGTTATCTTTGTCTTGACTCCAGATGTTCCACACCTCATAACACATCAGCCCTGCGAGGCAAAGCACAGCTGCTCCTGCTGCCGACTCCAACATAGAAGTTTGTTTCACCTCCATCCACCAACACATCATGACTGTGTGTCAGCTGCATGCTTAGCTGGGGTTCTCACAGGTGTTTGTAAATGTAAATACATGCTATAAAATAATTAAATCAAACTGAAACTATAACAGAAAGATGAAGCACAAAATGAGCCAATACACAAAAATCAAACACATGCATACATCTCGAAAACTGAATTCCATTTAGCTTAAATACTATTATTACTACTATACATATTAAATCATGTCATGAGGTAGATATTTAACTTCATTCTCTTCAAATCAAGGTTCAGATGTACTCACTGCAGGTAAGTCAGCAGAGCAGGTAAACACAGGTGTCTTTGCTGTGGCTGATTTCACACTGTACTGCGTTTCCTTGTGTGACATGATTCCCTGACGGCGGTCATCACCTGCTTGCTTTGTCATCAAACCTGTTTTTCCCTTTACACATATTTAGCTGTCAAGTGCAGGCAGGCAGAAAAAAAAAAAAAAAGGTACTGGCAGGCCGACCTGAGATGAAAACCACACCTCGGTGGCCTGTATTTGAGCTGAATGGGACAAGGGGAGGTGGGACGGAGGAAGTAAGGCAAGCTGGATGGACCTTTCTTTGGATATTATCAGAGGGAAGGTGAGCCGCTACAGCCTATTGACTCTGGTAAATATAGGGCAGTAAGTATGCAACACACTTTACATCCACTCTTATGTTTAAATAGACTCCTTTTAACGCACTCCCTCTACTCCATGATGATTCATCTTGTATACAGCAGGGCTACTTATTAAACAGTAAATAAATGTCAGTAAGAGGACCAACACTAAGAGTCTACAGCCAGGCTAGCAGGTCTAGTGGGATGCAAGGACGCACTTCCACCCAGAGTTCCCCCGAGAACTTCATGTCCCAGTTCAGTCCATTGTCGTCCGCCAAATTTTGAAAAAGTTTACTGATGCATGAAAGAGCGATACAACAAACTGCACCACGCGTCCAGTCCAGCAGGTGGCAGTCAGAGGAAGAAGAACACGACAATGGAGGCAGCCAGACAGGTATCATAATTTGTGTGGCACTGTAATTAAGCGCTTAGCATAGAGGAGTTTCAAGTCGTGCTGCATAACTCAGATTCAATTCAAAGCAGTGCTTTGAATTGAATGCCAACATGTAAATCTTTAGCGTGTTTAACACGTTATTTTATGGCTAACAATTAGTACTGAACACAAACCAGGTGAGGATGTCGGGAATATTTTAATGTTAGCAGATATTTGATCGTTGTAAGTTATTTCAATACATCTTGTGGGAAACATGACTGTTCATGACAATCCGCCCAATTATCGTCGATAACTTTTACTTAAAAGGTCAACCTTGTGGTGGTACTGCAGGAAAACTCCAGCGGTCACCAACTAGGGTGCATCTTCTGGGAACCACGAACATCTCTATAAAATTTAATGGCAATCCATCTGTTGAGATATTTCAGTGGTCGCCTGGCTGACCGACAGCGTCATCTCCTCAAAAGCATCTTTACAGTCCCCTAAACCAACAACGTGCCCCCGGGCATCTAATGCTGTTCATTAAATAATCATGTCGACCAAGCAAGTCAGGTTCTTTGCAGCGTGGTAGTAAAGTCAGAATCGATGAGCGGCACCGCAGAGATATTCCTGTAAAGCAGCTGCACAGTGTGTCGAGTTTGCAGAATGTTTCAGCTCAGGTTAGACAGTCAAAGAAGAAAAACTCGGAGGCTTCTAAACAACAACCAGGATCGTGCGTCTGCTTTGTATTCTACACATACAGAGGTGTGGAGAGGACGGAGCTATGGCTGAGTACAGTCGTCGGTTCTGGGATGATGCACCTGGAATACAGCGAGTGGGCGGAAAGTGATCATAGATTTCAACAGCATCCACAAACACACACACACACACACACACACACACACACACACACAAAAAGAGACGTAAATAACCAGAACACTGGTGTGAAAACACATGTGGACTCCTGGCCATAAACCCGCAGCCAGCGCCTGAATATGTGGACCACAAACAGTAGTTATTTGCACTGCATTACACTTCACACAAAACAACAAGACCACTTCCTTTCCACTTAGGTCTGTTTCCCTCCGTCAATGGCCGCAGTCTAGACATCACCCATCAGGCTGCTTTGCCTCCGACTCCCGAGCGAGGCAGAGCCCGTACACGTTTCTCGTGATGACAAACAGGAGATGGCGTTTCACTCCTCTTAATCTTGCTCTTACTTCAGCTTCCCCCGAGCTTCTCCATACTTTCACATTGCGTCGTAAATCCCTTTGGTCCTGAGCCAGTAGCAAATTTGAAGCAGGGAGCACACATGAAACGAAAGTGAAACTGGCGTGTTCTCAAAGATGACAGCGGCACATCTGCGACTAGAAAGGCGGCTGTGTCGGTCGACCGCAGCGTGAGCAGGACTCCTGTTAAAACTTGTCAAAACTTTTCCCACAGTCACCTACCGCTCGCTGTGGTCATGTGATTAGATGAGGTGTTTATGTGCCTGCTTAGCGGTTGTACTTCCAGTTTATTATATATATTATTGACACTGTGGGGAGGTGAGCCAGCTGTGATATAAAGAGGAATCAAGTTCAGGCAAATGAATCCCCCAAATGTGCAAGGGTCAACCAAAAGTCTGTGCATAAGTACGTGTGTTTGAGTACCTTTAAAGGTAAATGGGGAAATAGGAATAGATTTATCATGGCAGCATCTCTCAGGTAGCTTTTATTAGAATTTAGTACAAGTAATTCACTGTAGCACGACTTAAAAATTAAAACATTTCCACTGAAATCTCTTGACTGTTAATTGCTTTTCCAATAAATGATTCATGTTTGCACCGAGAGGTTAAATCTTCTTCCTCCTGAGAGATTAAATTCAACTTTTAGAGCTTTAAAACCTTTTGTATCGTCTTTGTTTAGAGCTCATCGTCTAAAATGTATTCCTCCTTCACACAAACACAAACTCCATCGTGTGACACAGAAGGGAGAGACCTCCAGTTACAGTTTCAATTGCACCCAATGTCATTTGAGAATCCGCCAAATTCAGTTTCAGATTGAGAATAACGGAGGCCCAGGGCCATTCATCTGCTCTGCAGATTCAGTAATAACAGCGATACCGCAAAAACAACAAAACGGCGGACGCGATGCCAAGTCGAAGCATTCTCCAGTGCAGGAATAACAAATATGTGAGACACATTTAAGTGCTGACTCCCGACTTGCTCGGCAACGTCTTCGTGAAAAGTCTTGGGGAAGTTATCTCACCGCCCACCCCCATTTAAAAACCCAGGCACATAGACACCTTCATGCTCTACTTCACAGCGCCATATGTTCATTACTGCACTGTTCACTTCACATCTAAGGTGAGATAACCACCACAACTGTTAAAGTTCCTCCAATTCACTTGACAGCAGAGAATGATGTACCTGTGAAAAACATCCTCTCCGTTTCTTCTTATCGCTTTCTCATTTCCCGGCATCATCGCCGCCGTCCTCGCAAACACATTTTTCATCGTAAACGGCAAAAAGTTAAAAGCTATCGCGCGACTCTTCTTATTGTGTCCCGGCATGTTCGGGGCAAAGACCGGCTCGGCTGTTAACTCGCTCACAACACCGCGACAACAATCGTTCTTCCTTCGCTCTGTTTTCTCACTTGCCCTATCGATTTCTTCCTGTACGTGGTCTCTCTGTTTCTCTCATTCTTCCCCTTTACCTTTTCTCCTTCCCTCCATTTCCTCCCAACCCTCACAAATTCTCACAGTCTGCTGCACAAGCTCCGCTCTTTTTTTTTTTTTTCCAGGCGAGAATGTAGGCCATCGCTCTGACAGCAGGAAGGCAGCGAGGAGTCGAAGCAGCGCCGCTCTTCTTCTTCTTCTTCTCTGCATTCTGCTTGCTCACAGCAGCTGAAGACAGCACGCATGTCCCGACAGGTGACAAATTATAGGAAAGACCTGAATAAATGTGTTGAGGAGCGTAATGAACAGGTGCACTGCACGGTACAATTAAGCAACCGGAATAGTGCGCTCGGAGGTGCAGATCTCCTCCAGGTGTGTCTGGAGGCTCGTGAAGTGTATGTCCGGGCAAGAGGAGACGATGTGCAGGTTAATCTGGACGCCAACCTCGTAAAAATGCAAACATAAAGAGTCTGCCAGCACCGATGTGACCACTGCGTACGCTGTGCCGCCTGGCAGAGGCAGATTTCCGTACTGAAGCAGGCGGTTAAGAGGAGCGAGGAGTCAGCGGTCAGTGTCAATAACCATTTTAAAAAACTGTGAATCACTGCAAACATGAGAGGTCCTTCAGCATAAATGTGCACAGAAGATATTCGGCTGATGTGTACACAAACATATCATCATCAAATCATGCTGTGTGACGTTTATAAAAAGGCAGAGCGCGTCCAGTTGATCAAGACGGCAAAAAGAAGGAAGAGAGTTCATTAGGACGCCCGTGTAGTTCACCTGGGAGGGTGTGTTTCCCATGTACTAAGGCGTAAGAGTCCTTACAGCAGCAGCAGCGGCCGCCCGGGTTTGCTGCATGTGCATGTGCACTGCTGCATGTCGTCCCCGGTCTCTCACGCTAACCCTTTCCTGTCTCTCTGCCTTCAAATAAAAAGGCATAAAAAGCAGGAAAAAAAACTCAGAAAGAGGGTTCAGTGTTGGGGCACGGATGGCAGCAGCTTGAGTCACAAAAACTGCTCAGCTGGCTCATGCATAGTCACTAACACGACATCTGCATTTATGAGAAAGAAGTCAGTAAACAGGGTCAGAAACTGGTTAAAGATGTTTCATCTGGGGGCATTTAAGAGTTAAATGAAGGAATCGAACCACGGCTGGTGCGGCAAGGGCTTTTAGCCTTTGTGCATGGAGCGTACGCTCTACCAGGTGAGCTCCTAGGACGCCCCGGAAATTGTGGTTGACAGCAACATGATATGTAAGGGCAAACAGGAGAGCAACTCTTCCTCAGGTGACGTGATCAGCAATAACAGACCGTCAACAATCACACAGAGAGGACATTATAGTGGAGTTGCAGTGGGTAAACCCTTCATTACAAACACGAACGCCATCAGCGCTGGTCTGCAGAGATGTGGAAACAAGTGATCTGGTCAGATGAGTCATCTTCGCCATATTCTCCACGAGTGTGGCGCACACCAAGAGAACGGTGCAGGCCTGAATGTTGGACCCCTACAGTGAATGAGGGGATCTGGTGGCTCTGTTATGCTGCGGGGGACATTTTTTTCTGGCATGGTTTGGGTCCACTTGTCCCCTTCGGAGGGAAGCGTCACTGCAAATCAACACAAAGCTGCTCTGAGTGATCAACTTTATCCAAACATTTCTATCCTGATACGAAGAGTCTCTTCCAGGATGTCCATAATACACTTTGTCGGTTTCTGCCTTTAATTTGTCACCCTCTATGTGTGTGTACGTGTGGTGTGTGTGTGTGTGTGTGTGTGTGTGTGTTGCTGCCTTACACTGCCTCGCAGTGCCAGAGTCGAGGGACAAACCACAGCATACAGCAGCCCCGTGCTGCACAGGCTACAACAAGAGCTGGTTCACATTTGCAGAAACGAGGGCTTTTGCACGTCCCATTGCATATTATCTGAGAGGACTTGAAATCCTCTGGAAAACAGTTTATTTTATCTACACGCTCTGATTTGTGATAACGCCGATCTGCCAGGACTACGTAAACCAGGGCCCCCGCACCGCATGTTGAAACTAGGCCAGAGCTGTAGACATCACACCTTGAGTAAAAGAAAACCGCATCGAGAGATCATTTCACTCGATACCCGTAAAGCAAACAAACAAGAAAACAAGTAGTGGGTTGATAAGGTCCGTCCTGATTACTTTTTGCCTCACCTGCCATAAAGAAATACCATTCATCCATCGCTGCTGCTGGCACAGGATTAATGTATATAGATTTCTGAAAGATATGTATAGAAAAGCGAGCATGAAGTTAACTTAATGACTCACAATCTGTGTGAGAAACTTTAACGTTATTTGGTAAAACCAAAGGAGATATGTTGGTCGGTAATGTACAGAAATGCCTCATATATATGTTTGAGGTCATTTATAAATAGTGTCTCCGTTACATAGTTCACCAGAGAGCACTGACTCCGCTCAGTACATTTCTTGGTTATATATGACATATTTTGTGAAATTGGAATAAGATGTTCAACCCCTAAAATAAACCTCTTCTGTTAAGCGATAGGGATCAAGAACCGCTTCCAAATGATCCAATCCATCAGAGTCATATACCTCCAAACATGATGAAAATGAAAGCAGCTGAATTTGCAAATCAAAAGACGTCAAACTCATGCGTCTGCGCTGCTGGAAAATCGCAACAAAAAGGAGTCAGACTGGAGGAAAAAGAAACTGTGTGAAGGGCAAATTCTTTTCACAAAGAAAAACAACAACAGTGCTGATACATATCTGTAAATGACAAAGTAACAGCAGCAACAAGCCAGAACCTCTTTCTAGGAACAACCTGACACACAACATTCACACCACACAGCCTGGGCAGATATTTTCTTTGAATGCGTCGTCAGCTTTACACGATGACTGAGCTCGACTCGTTCATCAGCTCCCCTTTTTTCTACTCTCATATTTTTTTATTTTGTATTTCTATATTGCTCATTTTTACCTCAAATTTTATAGTATTGTATTTTGTTCTTGTGTGTAGTACTGTTACACTGTGTAGTGCTCTTAAGCTGAGCTGACCGGTTCTTCTCGTCCAGCAAATTTCACTGTATTGTTGACTCTGTGTTAACTTACACATGACAAACAAACCTGAGAAACTGTGTAGGCCTACTTTGTTTTTGCTCAGTGATCAATATATGAATCGATAAAGAATCATCAATTTCATCAAATTCATAAATTCCTATCCGTACTTCTGTTACTTCTGTCTCTAACATATCATTAATGATGTTATTTTAATTCATATATCAATATCTGTATCAGAAAAATCCACCATCAGTCGAGGTTGACCATTTTGATTCTGCGGCAAAATACTGAAAAACTTTAATTTCTGGCGCCCCCAAGTGGTCAGAACCCAAATGACACCATAGTAGACATTAATAAATGTCACGTGACTTTGTTTTAATTAAAGTAACACCAAATCATAAAGTACTACTGTGCAGCGTAAACGCAACGGCAATCAATCCATTAGTTTCAGACGTAAAAGGTCAGGGGTTACTCGGATACATCGTCAGGGAACCATGAACGCCAAAATTTGGTGCCGACCAAACAGCAACTTCTGTGGCTGTGAAGTGAAGCCAATGTGGAAGTGCCAAAAAGTGCAGTTCCTCAACCGTCCACTTGAGGCTGGCTCCAGAAGTGAGTCAGTCTCCATAAGCCCCCATGTTAAAATGTCCAACTTCACAGCAGAAATAAACATGTTTACAGCCTGGTACAAAAAACAGTTTTGGTCTCTATAGCTAATTTCCCCATTCATGACAACTGTACTGAGGGTGAATTTTTATAGAACTCACCTGTTCAAATTATATTAAGACTTAAAGTTATGCAGGATTAAGAGCGTGGACGCTTTGATTGAGAGGTGGGGGCTGTTACAGATGGCTTGTTTGAGCAACCAGGCGTCATTCGCCCCGCCTCAGGTCAACCAACGATCCAAATCTTTGCTAGTTTTTAGATTAGCCGTGAGGCAGAAGAGGCAGGACTGCCAAGATGGCGGCAGCAAGAGCCAGCTCTTCAGAAACCTTTGGGTGACGTCACACATACGCTGTATTTATACCGTCATTGGCGCCAACACTTCACGTAGAAGTTGAGATATTTCAGTGAAAACTCGGACCTGTAGGTGGTGCTAGAGGAGAAGCCAGGTGATCAAAGTCACTGGGTTTCATCCTCTGTGCACCGTGAATACGGACGCCAAATTTCATGCCAATCCACCTGATGGTTGTTTAGATATTTCAAACATTGCCACTGGAGCTGTCACTTATGAGCACTGTGATTTCCAATGAGCTGCTGACCTCTGGTCGCCTCGCTCATTCTTGTTTTGATATTCAGAAACTGGAACTTGAGAGTCTGAAGTACTCGCTTGGCTACACTGGGACTCACCCAAAGTTTATTACATTCACTTGTCCTCAGATAAAACTTTCCACAAACACAGTTTGATCAACTTAAGTGTGTGAGATAACAACAAATAAATCAACCGCCAACAGCTGTGGGTTACGGTTACAAACTCCATAGGACATACAGTAAATGTAGGGGCGAATAGTCTGTTCTTATGATCCATGAACAGTGTACAATGTTTCCAATATTTGAGGGTTGATGCTAAAAGTTGAATCCCAGTGTTGACAGTGATCTTAAACTGGATCTTAAAAAGAAGATGTCAGCAGCTTCAGTTTGATTTCACGGTTAAGAACGGGACAAACAACTCTCTACGAGGCGACGGAGTCAAACACCTCGCTGCGCACGAGAGAGAACCGTCTAAAAGGAGGTGATATTATTCACAGAGGGAGCAAGATGTGACACTGTGTCATAAAGAAGGATGAAGACAGATGTTTGAAATGTTAAACTAAAGCAGAAGATGCAGATTTAAAAGACGCTGATTCAGTGGAGTTTTGGTGCTGAAGTAGTAGAACACGATATCAAAAAATAGATCTGCAGTAACGTGACATACGCCGAGATGTTCACGTGCTATCGTCCCCAAAAAGTTGAGGCAGGTGAGCCTCGCCGATTCAGTCATCCGCATTCAGTATTTGCTGGCTGTTCTGACCCCGACGTTAAAGCATCAGAGTGACATTTTCGCAGGTCGGCTGCAGGTGTCCTGAGGGTTCAAAACAAACAGCATGGAAACCTACTACAAGCTCCAGCAGAAGAATGCTGTGACAGTGGCAGGCAGGCTGCAGCAGCAGCAGTGCTGAGTGCTAAAATGGCTGCTCATTCTCCATACAGACACACAGAGAGCTTAGCTGAGAAGAGGAGGAGGAGGGCTCCCACTCCCAACAATTTGCCTCAAATGTGGCTCATCCTTAGGTAGGCTTAACAGCTCGTGTGTGTGGAGCTAATAAAAAGGGAAAACGCCGGGGCCGTCACTTGAGAGAGAATGAATATTAAACACGAGGGATTCACACTCTAATTAGAGGCTTCTTCCAAGAAATCATCAAGCAGCAACAATTTCCTCCCTCGTCTGCCTCCACATCCCCGTGCAAAGAGGTGAAGGTAACTACGCCGCCACGCTCCGACAAGATCCGGTTAAGGATCTTCATGTCTTCAGAGAGTCCATCCATAATTTTCTTCTATTTATTTGCATGCATTGTTTGATCTGTCTTACGCGCCACGAGACAAAAAATAAAGAGTCGGGCTCTTTTATTTAAACAATCACGACTACTTTCACTTTTTTTCTCGCAATGTTTTTGTTCTGCTGTTGACAGTCAGGATGTACTGAGGCAGTCACGGCAAACTTTGAACTGAATAACTGAGGTCTGCGTGAACTCTATATCCTGGGCTCTTATCTGGACTACATCTTAGCCTAGAGAGGCCCAGATACAATGCTTTCACTTAGAACATGGCAAAGTCTGCAACGCCAATACTACACAAATAGACTACCTTCGCTATCAGCGAGTGCACTCGAGCAAAACAGAAGTAGTTGCCTGCGACGTGCATAAAGAAGCATTAAATCCAACCATTTAAAAACATTTAACAAATTATAGTTTGATAGTATCGGTGTCTGGTTATCATCCAAACTCACCTCTAACTAGTTCTCAGAGCCACATTTGTGATTGTAAGGCACTGAACGGACTGAACTTCACATATGTTCAAATAGCCTTGGGTTGTTGTCGTTGTAGTTTCTCAGCATTGTTTGCATCACAAGTTCGAACGAGGAAAACTTTAAATAAACTTTAACACATTAAAAACGGGTTCAACTGAAATATCTCACCCCCTCCCCTCTCTCTCTCTCTCTCTCTCTCTTTTCATTTGAAATGAAACAGATTTATGTTTGAGAAAAAAACAGAGCCCGTTTTCCAACCTTATTATCAGAAGATTTGCAACCGCTTAAAACACCTCTCTGTTACCCTATGACACTTCTAGCACACAGAGGCCAAATTCCAAAGTAATACCAACGCTTAAACAGCCTTTAAAACCAAAATATTGCAGTGCTACTCATGATTTTTTTTTTTTTTAGTTTGACTCGTGTTGTGAGTAAAACAGGTAGGTCATCGACTCACTCCAAACATATACGGACAATCAATCATTTAGACTCAATTCAGCTAATTCATCTTCTTTACATGCAGTTATATCCTTTAAATCAACCACTGCAATGTCAACAGGCAGCTGTCTCGACCTAAAACCTATTAAGTCATGTAAGTATAACCCATTCATTCATCCACACGCTTCAAGCTGCTGACAAACAATATTTTGCACCATTTTCGCACTCAAAAGTATTAAAAAAAAACAAAACACAAACACTACTTCTTGCCGGCTGACAAACCTTTAAAAGCAGCACCAGCGCCACAATGAAACAGAAACGAGGTCGATTCAGGTGAATTTTTTCTGTTTTGTTTTTGTCCCGTTAATCGAAGGCTATGCATCGCCTCCGCCTGCGCGTTCACGCCGTACACGACTTACATATGTAGGTTATATATATAGAAAAACAACAACAACAACAACAACTATAGGTTTTTTGGCCGTGTGCCAAGAGGTCAAGACGCCCTTTTATTAAAGTTTTCGCGGTCAAGCGCGTATTAGTCTATTTAACCGACCTGCAGCGACACCTAGAGGCCGTTCGCGTTATCTTAAAAACAAAAACAAAAAAAACACGAACAGCCTCGTATGTTTCAACGCAGGTGGCGGATAAAAAAAGGGGCAGCAGAATGTCCCATTTGCACGTTATGTGTTCAGTTGAGAGAAGATGGTGTCTTTGAAAAAATTGTAGCAAACGTTATGTGGAAAAATCAACAATGAGTCAGGCATGTTTTGGAGGAGGAGGAGGAGGAGGAGGAGGAGGAGGCCCTGCTCGGCTCTGCTCGCATATTGCTGCTCCCCGCTGCAGCTCAGCCCAGTTAAAAAATCATGGATGGGGGTCAGGATGACATGTTGTTGTCATGCATGCGTTTCACTCACCTGTTTTTTGTTGTCGTCCTTTTTTTTGTTTGTTTAAACTTGTAAATAAAAGATCCGAGCCGAGTGGAAGTTGTCACGCTGGATGATTAATCCACCATGCAAAGATTGTGCGTGGAAAGCAGCACAGTTAGCTCGCTTAGCTCGCCAGCTTAACTTACTTTGCGACAAGGATACGCAGACGTCTTGACTTTTTTTTTTTTTTTTTTATCCGCTCATACTTTGGATTTATAATTTTGCGGTCAAGATGTGACGGTTCATGTTTATAAAAAAAAAAAATCCAACTGGGGCTCAGCTCGGGGAAACCGAGGGCAAAAGTTGCGCGCTAAGCTTGGCTCGCTGGAGATTTTAACGTCAGCTTCTGTTGACAAACAAGCCTGCGTAGTTAAAAATCACACACACCACTTGAAGCGAGCTAACGCCAGGCAGGCTACTGCCAGCACGGTTAGCTTAGCCCGGGCTAACCAAGCTTTGCTTAAATCCAAACGTTGCTCCGTAAAAATCCCGTTTTCCGCCGCGGCCGACTCGTGTCCCATCGGCGGCTGCGGATCGTTAAGTAACTCCGGGAGTCACTCGTGGGCGGTTTTCGTGTGTTTCAATGACGGCGCACTCGCGTTTGCAAACCCAAGTTATCGCTTTGGTCTCTGCTGCTCTCCGCCATTTCCAATCTCTCTCAACACAAACAAACAGGGGGCTGCTCGTGCTCGTGCGCGCGGAGCAGGAGCGGAGCGTCGAGGCGCGCTCACGCGGGAGGAGGAGGTGGTGGAGGAGGAGGAGGAGGAGGAGGAGAAGCTTCTGCACCGTGTTGATAGAAAGAAGAGCTGACTTTTGATTATTATGATTAATAATTAGACTTCGAGCTGATATAAAACAGGATATGTTGAGTGACGGCGTGCACGGTGCAGACACTGCAGGGAGCGTGCTGATGCGCTGTTCAGGCCTCGCGGAGCAGCGTGCAGAGTGTTAACATACTGATGCATCATTAATCACAAAGACACTGCAATAAATGTATAGTTCACACTGAGGGAAGTCACCACACTGCATTAAAAATACATTTAATGGAGAACAGCATGCACAGATAACAGACATAAATACAGCTAAAAAAAACAAGCACAACAAGTTTCAGCTTTATTTCTCACATGCAGGTTAACACAGAGTCAACAGCTCAGCACTGACAGTGTGTAACATACAGAAAATACAATACTATATAAAACATGTAGGTAGAAATAAGAATATAAAATAGAAATTATGAAAGTATAAAAAACTAGAATAGAGAAAAATATAAATATGTGTCTAACACAAAATATATAAATAAACTAAATATACAAAATAAAGTTGGAATAAAATATTTTCACCAATGTGATTTATTCTTGACAGATAAAGTTTATCTTCTCAAAACTGTATCGATCAATCTCTTCCAAACATATCACGGTGAAAATTAAACCACAATTAATCAAGAATAAAAAAGGAATGTGTCTAAAAACAAAATGATTCTAACTTTATGGGCAACAGTGTAAAATACAAAATATACTAAAACAGAATATGGAAAGTCTGTTTGAAGCTGCTATACACTGAACAGGTTCTGATAACTATATTCAAGTATTACTGTATAAATAATATATAAATAGGATATTGGAATACTGATTGTAAGAGTAAAGTGAGAGACAGAGGTCGACAGGTAAACAAACATTAAACTGCTGTGTACTACTAGATAAAATATATACTGTGCAGTCATGACCAAAAGTATTGACAACCTGCATTTCTCCCCCGAAATTGTTGCATTTACATTTTAAATGCTTTGGTATTCTTATGTTTATTTATTTGTTTGCATTGGAGCAACACAAAAAAGTCAAATCAGAAATTAATTCCTGGCAACGTTGAGAGACGTTAAAAAGAGATTTTAGATCTTTACAAAGTTAGTTCAGTTTACAAATGGACAAAAATGATCTTGTTTTCTTCTTTTCTTTGTTTTAAATTAACTGAATTTCTCTTTGACTTTTTGAAGACCACGAGAGCTGTGATTTTTATTTTTCCACAACGTTTTTTAAATTGTTTAATTGGTAATCAGTTCATTATATGAAAGGAAAGAAGTGCTGATGCAAGAGTCACGTACATGCTATGCTCTCGATATTCTTATCACACTTTGCATGAACAATTTGCAAAATATCTTCTGAGTCTATCGTTTTTATTCGTGTGTGATCAGACAGCTGTCATTGTTGCAGTTCATACTGATTGCCAGTGGAGGTTTGATTTCTTAATGCAACTTTAAAGCTGCATTACTCTCTCAAAACACATTCTGAGCTTCTAATGTAAAGTCTTACACTCGTTGTATACTATTACCTGCTTATAGATCCAATATGGAACAAAATTAGCATTCAGTTGGAGTCTTTTGTCCACCTGATAAATGCAAATCCACCAACTCCTGAGAGAAATATCTGGCTCTTTATCTGCTGGACGCTGCACAATGTTTACCAGATAGTCGCAAACTTTGTAGCATAGAGTTTATAGATACTCCTGGAGTCTGGAGAGTGGATGGAAGATGAACAGTTTATGTTATGAAAGAGGATATGTGCTTTTAAAAGTGGCTTATTTGTAAGTGCTACATTTACGATTTAAGCAGTCAGGAGCTGAAATGTTGGGGCTATTTTTTTTGTGTTTAATTAATTCACAATTTAGATAATTAATTTAGCCGATGTGACGTCTAAGTTATGAGAGTAACGATCAGAATGAAGCAGAAAACGAGCTGAAAAGCTCTAAAACGGAACTACAGGTTTGAGCTATGACTCTTTCACATTACACAGACATTTGTACCTTGTGCATATAAAATATTGATCTCTGCAGCTTTAATGTTACTCCTGGTATGAAACAACACAGATCCTGTTAACCTTCTCGACTCCTGCAGCTGTTTACATGATAAAAACGATACAGTACAAGAGTTTGCACTTGCACACCATCTTGAATCTACTTCCCCGGGGCTGCTTGTCATGTACATCTCACTCTGTACAGTATATGTTTTGATGACCTTGTGAGAATGAGAGTTGCGTGTGCATGGGTGTGTCTTTGTGAGATATTCAGGGAAATACAAGTAGAAGTAATTACATCGTGCATAATACGTTAATTGGTCACTTACATTCTTCTGTAGAGCACGTCGTCTTACTTCAAAGTTTAAAGTGATGACTCATGAAAGCTGGCATGTTGGATCGATGGTCCTGACTGTGAGAGGTGCTGACTTTTTGTCATTAAGCTGGTCCTTATTAAAGCATGCCAGCAAAGGGTGGAGGAAGGTGAAGATGACTCACGCATGGCGTGCTGTTGATTTGAAAAATATTCAGGTAACTCCCCACATATGAATGACAGCAGGTTTACTCACTGTATGCAAATGAGTCTGTTGTCACAGTGCTCAGGTTTGGTTTGAGTCCCGTCAGTCACAGATGAGATACCCGTCAGTCGAGGAGACAGACTTAATAAACGAGAATCAAAAATTCCACACGGAAAAATGAAATTAGCTTTGAAGACAAATTACTTTCTATCAGCTGCACCCAGACTGGAAAATAGTTGCACCACCACATTTGTTATTTATGTTGTTATTTATATGAAATATGAAATTTATGCAAAACAGAGCTACAGAGGAGCAAAAACAGCATCTGCAGCCGCTCTGGAACACTGTTTGACGTGTTTGATGACATTTTTAACCAGTCCACCCTGTTCAGACCTTCAGAAAATTAATTAGCAGCTAATTAAATTGATTGATCAAAGTGATTTTTTTTTTTTTTTTTTTTTTTTTTTTTTTTTTTTAAGATTTGCCTTTATTTGACAGAGACAGCTTGAAGAGTGACAGGAATCTGGGGAGAGAGAAAATGGGGAATGACATGCGGGAAAGAGCCCCAGGTCGGATTCAAACCCTGGGCCGCCGTGGGAAGGACTGAGCCTTCGTACACGGGGCGGCTGCTCTACCAACTGAGCTAAACACCACCCCATCAAAGTGATTTTTTTTACAAGCAAAACATTGTTTTGTCCCACAGTTCAAACAGTTTGTTGGACCAAACAAGCGTTTTAAAGACATAACCTCGGGCTTTAAGAAATCATAATGGACGTTTTCTGACATTTTTACTGAAAACAAATGTAATATAAAAATATTCCTAATGAACTAATAAAGAAAATAGTTGCAGCCCTAATTCTGTGTAAGATTATCAGCATCAATAACCAGTCAGATGCTGGACTGATGGTTGTCCTCTCACCCTCATAATTGGTATAATAAAGGTATTGAATGGGATTAATGATAGTTTTTAAGTATTTGTGTCTGACACTGTGTTTTCCCATTGAGTAGGTAAATTAATATATATCAATACTCAACTCAAAAGTGTGTTTTCTTATTGAACTTCACTGTGCAGAGTTTGACACTAAAATCTGCTGAATTATTTTCACGTGGACGTAATTAGACATGTTTGCATCCAAATAAATTTAGTTGTTTGTGGGAAAAAAATGTGTTTTTTAGACAAAGACAAGAAAAGATGTAATCCAAGACTACAGAGGGCTCTCGTGTTAAAACTGGAAGATCGATTCACTGGAGTGTTGTGAGTGAGTGTCACTGCTGACCAACACTGATGCACTGACACACACATTTTAAATCACATTGTGAGCTCAATGACTCATTTCAGATGTATCAATAACAAGTCGAGCCATTCACAGCTTCACTCACAAATGCTGTAATTATCTGGTGATGTGTGCAGATCAATATAACCAACGTCTAGCACTGATATTACAGCATGTATACTGTATGTTTGTGTATATTTACAGGATATATACGGGCGACTGGTGCCCCATAACCAAAAACAAATTAAAAGAAGGTAAATCTTAGATATTTATGAATCATTCTATTATATATTGAAACCCAAAATGATATTTGAAATAGCATTAAACTTAATATACATAAAATCGTGATTTATAGGGTTCCTTCAGTTTGGAGGTTAATCCTAAATTTTGTCACATTTACATGTATAAATAAACACATTCTGTTTTATATTTCTGTGTCTCATTGGACATTTTGCTGAAGTTATATGTGAAATTGTTTTAGTGTTTTTCACAGAAAATGGAGGCGACAACAATACCACGAACTGCTGGATGACATGTAGAGAGAGCAGATGAGCAGTTCTGGGAAGACATCAGAGAAATGAACGCTGCTGTATTTAATAAAGTGGACGAGGACACGGCGCTCTTTCATTTGTGGTCATTAATGTACAGACGCTATAAAGTTTACTCTTCAAATAAAACTCCCTTCTCCACAAACGCAGACCAAAATAACACTTTAATACACACACCGTCAGATCAGAGCAGAAAATAAGGTGAGATGACAAAGTCGGCTGTGAATCATGTCGGACTGTGGAGACACCTCAACCAGCTGCTCATGATAATTATTAAGTGATATTAAATACATGTTTTTGGCAGCGTAGTGTATTTTTGGACAAAGAAGACGTCGATTGAACCACAAACTTTGAGCCTGAAAAAGATCCGTATGGTATCATTCCCATAAAAGCTACTAATAATACATTTACTGTTCAGTGACGATGATCAATCATCACTTACACATGCTAATTTTGATTGTTAGTGGATTCCAGCACTTGCTAATAATTTGGCCATTTTGTAGAGGATCAGACAAAGTCAAACAAAGTGTTTGTTCATGACAAATCTTATTTTTTCTTCATAGAAATGAACTGAAACATTTTCTACACATATTCATATTTTATTGCATATTTAATAGTTATTGTCATTTGTTGTTTTTTTCATGATTTGATATTTTCTCAGTTAATATTAATCACTTATTGTCATTATGTCTTATTGTGGATAAACCTCTCTGTGATATGAATGACTGTATTCTGTCTATGCTATTATTTTTGCGCCCTCTATTGGTCATGTTGTGTATTGACTTTATGGCAGCGCACAGCTGGCATAAAAACCAGATGCAGTGTTTGTAAGTGAGTTCATCTGGTACCGAGTCCATGAACAAATTATATGATGAGAACAACCAACAGACAGATCAAGAACAGATTTTATTTTTATTTTTTGACGCTGTGTGACTCTTTGTTCTTATATTTATTATAGTTACCTGTTTCTTATTGTTTCGATCATTTCACGTATTTCAATTTGGCTTTTATTGCAGTTTTTTGTCCTTAATGACACTGTGTGATTTTAAATTGTTGTCTTCTTATTGTTGTTGCTTTTGTTTGGACCACAGCAAGACTAGCGACCGCTTTTGTGGAAGCTAACGGGGGATCCAAATAAAGAAAAAAAGAATAAAGATGAGGCGAGTTGACATGAGAGTGACAAGAACTCTTTTGTGACTACAAGTGAAACCATTATAAACTTTAATATCAGTATCTGGTTCCATCCATGGCATCCATCCATGTTACTACTAATTTTGTACCTCACTATATGAGCAGAAAATATCATAATCCTCAAACTTTGTGGGGTTTTAATCCAGAACAAATTAATCCAGAAAGTAATTCATATTCTCTGATTTTAATCTTGGAAATTACAGGTGTTTGGATGCACTGATGAACACGGTGGTGGCCTCATTAAGAGCATAATTTTTCATACTGAAAAGTCTCTGTGGCTTCCTCACTGCTGACATGCACTGCAGTTCACAGATGGACGACGTCTTTCGGGGACGGCTCATTTGAAGAGTTTGAACTTGCGCAGCAGCGGCTGGACAGTCTCTTTCAGACACGGCTTCAGAGCCAAGCAGGTGGGGATGTTCTCTGGTTGTTCGATCCAGAGTTTGTGAGCCACGCCGGCCTGTGTTAGAGTGTCTGACAGACCGGAGAGGGCGGCTTCGTCTGGAGCCTGGAGGGGACAAAATACAGAGTATTAAAGATTAAGACCACAGACACACAGTACCTCACATTATATCACTGTGCTTCATGTAAGAAAATAAATATTTGTTGTTGATTTAAACCTCTGAAATGCAAAACTACATTTAAAAATGATCTGATTTAAGAAATTATTGAATTGTAATAATTAAAGGAGCTTCATCTGGTAACTTTAAGCATTATAATTATATACAATTTTATATATACAACAACAATAATTTTATCAAACCTTTATAAGAATCCCTTCATTATATAACTGCTCTAACATTATATTAAAAGGTCCACCTTCTCCTTCCAAGCAAGTAGGACAAATTCTGGCTGTGAAATTATAATATCTCGATCAGTGTTTGGTTTGTCTGTTCTGGGCTACTGTAGAAAAATGGCGGTTCAACATGGCGGACTCCGTGAAAGAGGACCCACTCTCACTGTAGATATAAAGGGCTCATTTTAAGACAACAAAAGCACAACAATTCTTATTTTCAGGTGATTAAACACCAATTAAAACATACTAATGAATATTGTATTACATTTCTGCGAATAGATGCTCCTAAACCTCACACACTGGACCTTTAATATCACTGATGTAATGTGAATTTGAGAAATACCTCCGTACTACATTAGAAATTCGGTAGGTTACTACTTTCTTTGCCTATAAGTACATATTTATAGCAGCTAGAAAACCATTTAAGACCTTATTCTATTCATAAGGAGCCACTTTTAAATTCGGCACGCAGCTTACACAGATAAAACATCTTTTTATAGTAAAATAGAGGACTTTTAAAGTCATTTTACTCGTGTTTTGACAGCTAAGCAAGCTAAAAACGGTGAATAAAGGGTTAAAAATGACACTTTATATACATAAAGTATAGCCGAACTGTAGCTAACAGCTTTTAATTTAATAATAATAATAAGTCTATATATATGTGTCAGAAAAAAAACAGACTTCACTAAAAAGGCGAGTATCTAAAGGGAGTTTGGCGGCGCTTACCCCGAGCACCACCTTGTGCATGGAGTCCAGCTCGGACAGGTACCGCTGCGTGTCCGCGTCCGCGTAGTGCAGGTGAATGGCGGCGGTGGCTGCGTGACAGGCCTGAGTTATAACGGCTCCCAGAGGCCAGGACAGCTTGTGAACCAGGTCCGACCGGACCACGACATACTGCACCAACCGGCCAGGAGACCCGGCTCCCGTGGCCGCCATATTTAGCCCGTATAGGAACGGATTCAGCAGGAGGGGGAGTGTTTATTTTCCGGTTCAGACCGCTGTGTGTTGTTAAAACGAGGCTGACCTCTGGTGGTCACTCTCAGAACTGCAGGGGAAAACAGCACAGCTACCTGTGAACTACTTCTTAACTCCAATAAAAAGACAATTTAAACAGATAAATGATGTGTGTTTATTCTGTTAAATCATTCAGGAAATGAAGGCAGGTCCTGTTATGTACTGCATAATGTGGGTTTGTCATTTTACACCTCTTTCAGCGCGTTATATCAGCACCTAAAATAACAGAATGGGAAGGAGACAAAGTATGTTTAGTACATAAGTACAAGTTTGAGGTATTTATACTTCACTTGAATGTTATAAACAAATATAAACTAAATATAAGATACCTCAAACACATTTTTATGTGTTCCTACAAATTAGAAGCTTTATCCAGAACCAAACATGGTGAGATTTATACTGAAAATGTCACCAACCGAGCAACTACTTTAAAAAATACAGCAATAGGTCTATAGTAAGAGGTCCAGTAAGGTAAAGATGCAATTCTGAGACCTTGGGGTGGTGCTAGATGAAGCTACAGAGATATAGGAGTGTGCTAATAACATATCCATCTGTAATTAAGTAAAGGAATTACACTGCATCACCTGAACTCAGACATAAGGTGGACCCAAAGAAGTCGGCTCGGTGTATTAAGTGTAATGAGGAGGTTGGTAGTTTTATACACACTGTATGGACCTGTGAGTGGAAGTAAGAGTAGTAAGAGGAGGAAGTTAAATTTGGTCACACATCTCATGTACACACATTAATGCAGCAGTGATATGAATCCAGAAACTTTAAAGATAATAGTAAAACACTGACAGGGGACTTTTTTGCTACATTGCTGATAATACTTACTGAATACTTCCTCCAGCCGCCTGTTGGTACGAACTCTCTTCACTTCCTCTGAGAAAATATTAAAAGTAGCCACATTTAAACGTGTTCTGAATCAAATTCGCAGTTAAAACTCAAAATCTGTTGCAGCTCAATATTTTTGTCATTAATATTAACTTCCATAATCTTAAAACACTCCCTGTGATTTCACAGAATTAAGAGGCATGATGCCTGTATCTGTGTAATTGTTTTACTGATCTACTTCTTGTATAACTAAATGAATCAGTGAAGGAGTAGCGGCATCTCCAGATACTGTGGTGGATCGTCCAATAAAATAAATCAAACTTCTTCTAAAGATGATTTTGTTTTCTCTTTTTTTATTTCTTTTTCAAAGGATTATAAAACTGAAAAATAATCTTAATAGTCTTACATAAATGAGATTCGTTCTCCTTTATTCATTTTGTTTTTAAACCTTAAAATATTCATGTTTTATTTTAGTTGACTTCTTAAAACTGAATGAAGCGTAAACAGATTCATTCAAATAAACGACAAACAAACACGAGTAAATGTCACAATAATTATTTATTAAGCATACACATTATAATATAAATATAAAATATGCTATTTTTGTTTTTAAAATTGGTGAGACATCATTATATCTGTGTTGAGACAGACAACCATACAAACAGGTTTTAATATTCTACCAAAATCTGCTGAAACTTCTATGCAGCTGTAACAAACTTGCCATGATGGTGTCGTCCTAAAATCAGAGCCTATATTCATGGAGCACATCAGAGAGGTGTGACTGATCTAGGATCAGGTCCATGGAAATGTCACCATAAACGAGGAGGCAGACTGGTCTTAGATCAGCACTCCTAATCTAAGATGCCGTATGCAAGTGGGCCCACGTACAGAGAGAGAGCACAATAACCTACCGTATATTTCTTTATATTTAGATATATTTCTTACTGTAGTCCAACGATGGCAATTAGCAGCATGATAATGCACCACTCAGATTTTTTTTTTCTAGTTCCAAGAAACTGCAAAAAAAATAAGTCAGGAAGTAAAGAAAATAAATAAACATCAAACGTACGGATGATCATTGTCACTGTACTAAGAGAGAAACTCGTCCACAGTGAAACAATCAAGAGAGAATCAAACAATCAAATCAGATCGGAGTGATGACATTTGACAGTCGGGATCGGGTCCAGTTCAGTTTTCACCTCAGTCGGCGGCAGGAAGCGGAGAATCATTACATTTTTACCAGAGTGAAAATTAATGACATCGAGTTCAGTGAGAGTTTATCCCCAAACCATGAAGTACAGTTTCAGCTGACTGAACCTGAAGTGAACTGAACCTCGAGCCCATCAATGACGATAAAGAACAAATAGTTTGAACATTTTTTCTCTTTTTTTTTTTTAAGTTTAAGTTTTTTTTTCTTTTTCGAGTTTGGTTGACATGCTGAATCCTTGTTGTGTTTTGCAGGTTTGTGGTCAATCAAAAGGAAAAGTATTGAGCGAACCACTCCTGGCGCTGGGCGTCCGGGGAGTCGATGGCGGAGTCCTTTGTTTCAGGAGGGCTTCAGGACAGGACGGGACGGGGAGCGCACAAAAAACATCACCACAACAACGGAAAAAAATAAAAATAAATAAAATCAAAGACAGAAGAAGACAAGTCAGGAGAGAAGCCAGAGGGTGATTCAGCACAGACTCACACATGGTGGCAGCAGCGTCGAGTGTTTTTATGTCATTAAACGTAGTAAAGTTACATGTCAAGTGTGATTTTTTGACTAAATCAAACAAAGAACCAATGCATGTTTGGATTTTATTGATATACGCCATCAGATGACACTAATCTGAGAGTTTAAAGGTCCATGTAAAGGTGTAATCCACCTTTTTTTCCATTGGAGGGCAGCAAAGCCATTGACAAGATCCACTGAGACTCAGCAGAGAGCAGAGACACTAATCCCAGTTTAACACTACGTACCAACTGTTTGCTGTTTGCACTGATAATTAATCGTCATAATAAAATGTTCTGGCTGTTTTTTACTAGCAAAAACTCCAAACTTTGGAAACTTTATCAGAGAAAACTACCTTTTATATTCCAAAAGATTTGAGGGATACCTCTGATGATCATCAGAAACATTAAAAGACTCAAACAGACGATGAATTGATCACACTATCTATCTGATATTTCTTCTCCCTCTGCGCCATAGAGCTTCATCATCGTCCAGAAACATGTCAGTGAGTCACACTGTTGCACTGGGTGACATGTTCCTTCATTACCATGAACACACACACTGTTTACTTTGACTCTACACCGTCCTGCGGCTGTAAATGCTCACTACAGCACCAAAATGTTTGTTAATCCGTTGCTGGAAATAGTCCCCAACAAAATGCATCATTTCCTCCTGTTTGTTAAAAACTGCAGTGACCAGCTGTTTTAGGAGAATAACTGGGCTTTAGAGTTTTTCTTTTGTTTGGTTTGTTTGTTTTAATTTAAGTCTTCAGTAGAAACTAACAGAGCTGAGAGCCACAGGCAGAGAAGGAAGTCAGAGAGTATAAAGAGGCGGATTAACACGTTGTTGGTTTTGGTCTTTTCATGCGATTTGTTGACAGTAAGTATTGTTGACGTATTCTTTTCTCTCTTTCTTTTTTAAACTTAACTTTGTCAGATTGTCCAGTGTGAACACGTGACATGTTCCTGCCTAAAATAAACCTGCCCAGAATTTGAGAAATAATTCTCATCTGAAGATCTACTTGTTTTTTTTACTCTGAGATTTCAAACACACCTCACGGTCTTTATCAGCATATGGAGTAAAGCTGAGGAAGACCTTGAGATGTGGTTGAAAGCTCCAGTCTAATCCAGCCTGTATTGTCTCAGGGTATAATATTTCCATGGTTTTATGTTGCGTCTCATAAGTGACCGACAGTATTTGTTTTTACGGGACAATGTCCATCATTTCCTCAAAGTTTGAACTAATTAGGTTCAATGTTTGTATCTATTCAAACAAACACCTACACCACCCTAAACAAATACCTTCTGTTTTTTTTAAATTGGCTACTTCTTAAATAAACAGTCACATAACTCCAGAGGGTAATATTTAAATGTTTGTTGCGGCCATTTTTTGTTGCTTTCTACGCTCGAAGAAGGCAATGACTTCCCAGCGGGCTTCCCTTATGTTTGTGCAGCCTGATAAATCATGTTTATACTGTACATGGTCACACTCAGTCCATAAAATATTAATTGTGATACACAGTTATTTGCATACAAACATCCCCATATTAAATAAACCCTGCAGTACATTTTGTGCTATGTTATTGTAGTTATTCACTCTAAAATAACAATGAACTCTCCCTGCATTTGGTTCTAATCTTTCAATGCCACCAATTTTTACGTTGTCATAGACAAAAGGAAGTGGTAAAATCTGAGTTTGAACACGAGAAGTTGAACCCTCATTGATCCATGATGTCTAGAAATGAGAAAAGAGAGCGGACAGGAATGAAACTGTGAGCAGAGATGTCGGATGAATTGAGAAATATGATGAAGGAAATGTGACATGAAGAGTTTGGCAGAAGGATGAGACGATGAATCGAGGTCAGAAGAAGCAAAAAGATAAGAGAGATGAGGAAAGGAGAGAATCAGAGGAAAGGAAGTAATGATGTGACTTTTCTTACAGTTTTCTACAGGTCTGTTTCTTCTTTAATAAAGCAAAGCTAAACTTTCAAAAACGTACATATCTACCGTTCATCCCTGTGTCAAGCGTCCCAGCCCTCCCCTCAGTGTTTTCGGATCGTCTATGTTTGAGACTTTGCTTGTTTTTTTTCTGCCTGCTCCTTTGGATTTGTTTGCCCAAACTGGACTGGCTTTCCTGATTTTGGCGTGAGCATATTGGGACAGCTGCCGTCCTTAGATAATCACTCCAGTACCGCTAACAACATGCTGGCTGCCCATCACGTGTAGGCTACAACTCAAATCTGTTCGCTTTGTCTCGTTCCCCTGCTGGTGCTCAGCCTGCCAGCTTCTGTGAGTCAAACAAAGACACACCCCTCCAGCATTTCTGATATTTACCAAAAGAGCTTATTAAAAACTGCTAACAATACATTTTAAAAAATGTTAACAATCATGAAGGTGTATAAAACTAATGTTTTAGCTGCATTTGAGTGAAAAAAATGATGGTAAACTATTGAGTGGCTGGTAAATTTTGAAGATTCATGAGCAATCTGTGGGGAAAAAAGTGAATTTTGCACCCTGCATGTACACTGTATGGACCATGTTTGTATAAACCACATTGACCACAATATAAGGTTCTTGAAATTGGTTAAAATTAGTCACTACTAGTCTGTAGCCTTTACTTATTTACCCTTACATTTGACCACTTTACATCTCTCTATCCAAAGTTTAAACATCTGATCAGCCTACATTCTCTCCTGTTTACATCTAGCTATAATCATGTTCTAGTCCTAATAGAGTGTCGGCTAAAGTGAGCTTTACAGTCAGCATTTGGATATTTGTATGTCCCGGGCAAAAATACAAAACAGCTGCCTGAACTTGATGAATACTTTACATTTCCATGTTAAAGAATACAGTAAGCGGAGGTAATAAAGTAAGATAAATTCTTTTAAATTTCCTGCTGAAGCTTTGCTAAAACAGCCTTTACGTTTGGGACTAAATTAAAGTCTAAGAAACTGCTCTAAATATTAATTTCACTCTGCTCGCTGTTGTTTGGCTCACAGTTTAGTATAAACTGTAACAACCGTAATATTCCTGGACTGATTGATGTTGAAAGTCAACCTAAATGAGGTCTGTTGTCTTATAAAAAAATGTCTGTTGAGACTCGATGATTTAAAGAGGTCAGATTTAAAAATTGCTGATCACAGCGTTGTGGGAAAAGGGATACTGTCAGGGCAGAGCGATTAGGCCAACTACAAATGTTTGTCAAGAACAAAGAGCGTGCAGGGAGAGGAGGGACGAATTGTTTAATGGAGTCTGAAAACATTTCAAGGCAGGTCTATAATATCTGACCTCATACTGTCACTGCTTGGCTCTGTTGTGAGTGTGTGTGTGTGTGTGTGTGTGTGCATTTTGTAAGAGGTTGGTCCCATAATAACAGGTTTGTTCCAAGCGTTTGCAAAAGCAGCCACCACATCTCACTCTTTGCATAAACAGCAGAAAAAACATGCACAACAACCAAAACATGCTCGTACTCACACACGTACACTCTCACACATGCTATAAACGTAACACCAGTGCTTTGGAAAGACACATTTCTTGGCATGCGATACACAAACTGGAGGTATTCGTGTGAGGAGTTACATAATTTATCATCACATCAGCTCACACCACAGCGACCAATCACAGACGTAATCAAGAAACAAGAGAAGCATTTATTGGACCACAGAGTTGAGAAGTTAAAGCTGTTTTTTTCAAAAATAAGACACCACCACACACAGAGGGGACAGTCCATGATAGCAAAAGACAATATCTACTTCATTAGAAATCCACATGACAAAAGAGCTTCTTCTTAATCCCATTTCCGGTTGAGGAGATAAAGTGCAGCGTGTGCAACATGCTGAATTTTAGATGAGGATGAGGATGAAGAACCACAGGATGGCACAATGCACAACAAAGAGCCACGACAAATATCAACAGCAAGTTGAATAACTTCCTGAACAGAAAAGGGGGAAATCTGTCGGGCATGCACGCCGTTAAAACGTTCAGACTGACGGACACGTGGAAGAAAAATAAAATAAATAAATAAATCAAAGAAAGACATGCCCCTTTTGCATTCCAAGGCCATTCTTTGAAGCTTCAGTCACGTACGGGACTCTTTGTGTTGATGTTCTGGTTAGAATATTCATTTCTAAATATTCGTCACTTTTTATAGCTTCATAGCAACTACAAACAGGATAGGTAAGTGGAGTGATAGTCCACTTATAAGAGTTTGAGTTTGGATGGTGGTTCTGTTCTTCCTAACAACAAAAGAGCAAACGTCTAAATTAAATAGTGTCCATCTGCTCGACTGTGAGCTACAAACGTTAGCATATCCAGGGCATTACATAATATATTATTTTCATGGGATTACAAATTAGATTTAAAAAATCCTGGTTCACAGAACCGTATATTATTTCACCACAGTGTGGCTGCTACTATTAGTTAAGGCTAGTTTAAGCTGACGTAAGCTAGCAGCTCTGTCCTGCTTTATTTTATTTATTAATTTATTATTATTTATTTATTTAAAATCATATTGTGTATATACATTTATATTGTTTATATTTTTAATACTTGATTTTCTTTATTTTCTAATGTCTTTAAAGAATATTTGTTATGCACCAATTTCACCAGAACAAATTCCTTGTATGTGAAAAATGTGGAAATAACCTTTTTTCTGATTCTGATTCTGTGTATTTGATTTGAAGTTTGCACTCCAGCGACCCGAGCTAAAGTTGTTACCTGAGATAGATCTGGATAGTCCTAAAAGTGTTTTTCTCTTGAAATGTTAAAAGTGAAACTCAGTGCTTGAAAGCACAAACAATAAAGCGTAAATCTAACCTCTGTACTGCACGTCTGAGAGCGTAAACGAAGCAGCTAGCCAGGATTGTTAGAACATTTTGCCTTAGCACACTGATAATACTTGTAACTTGTGTTTGACATGCAGCTTTAGCGTTAGCCTTTTGGCACGAGGTCAAGAAGCGCATATTTAAGATCCCTGTCCAGGTTTTGTTTTATAACAAGTCAGCTGGAAACACTAAAAAGTCACCCGGAGATGACTAACTTATGTAGCTAATGTTACAGCTAACGAACCCGTCTCACAACAGTTGTAATTTAAGCCATCATAAAAATGATTTTGTCGACAGAAAGCTTGACGTAGGCGTAGCAGCGACAGTAACTTGAGGAGGTGGGTTATTAGGGAACGGTCAGTTACAACACATTTGAAAGCTTTTATTTTTACACTCTGCAGCTCGCGATGACGATGATTTCATGCTACTTATGGTTTATGACTTGGCAGGAAAGGAATGAAAATGTCAAACACCAGTTACTGTAGCACTGAGAAGTTTCTTTTCAAAGCCAGAAACCACAGGTGCAGTGAGAGTTCTGGTGTTTTGATTAGATTTTTTTTATTATTTTGAGGCTTTTGTGAGAGAACACACAGCCTAAAATACAGTTTCTACATTCAAGGTTTGACACAGGCTACGAGTCAAATCAATAAAAGTGCTTGAACCTCTTTAAACAGCAAGTTTTTTTTTTTCCCAATTAAACGAGGTCTGTGATTGGATGACTGATGCGTGGATTGACCAGCTGCTGCCCGTGGGGGCTGAAAAGGTCTCACCTCATGAATTTCTTGGGTTCGGTGGGAGGGGTCGGCGGGGGAAGAGGTTTGTTGGAGTTGAGTTCAAGGTGGTGGAGGGGGGAGTTGGGGATGGGCTCTAGGCGGCTGGGCTGGGCTGGGGGCGGCGGCGGCGGCGGGGCCTGTGGGGGCTGCCCACTTCCCGAACCTGCCACGCCCACGCCCACGCCCGCTGCCTCCATAGCCCTGACATTAGAAGAGCTGCTGAATCTGCTGGCTGCTGTTTTCTCATTCTTTCTCTTTTGCTACACAGAAAACAAAAAGAAAAGGAGGGGCACGAGGGTCAAAATGGAGCAAAAGGGAAGTCTGAAACAAAATAATAAGAAAAGATAAGAAGAAATGGAGGACAAGGAGGGAGAATGGAGTACAGGGAGAGCCCTAGAGGTCCATCCAGTTAGAGACAGGAAAAGAGCAGCGTGCTAACTTGATCATATTTTTTTTTAGAAAGCTGATCGAAGCAGAGTGAATGGATCGATCTGAAGACTGGCATCAATCAGTCTCAGTCTTAAAGCGTCAGTCGCTCTGAGCAGAATGGAAGTTCACATGAGGAGAGAGATGTGTCAGAGCAGAAAACATCTCACACTAACAGAAATGGCTTGGAAAGCAAAGGAGAGCTGGAGGAAGAGTCAGCAAGAACAGTCGAGAATCACTCGCATATTTAGAGACGCACAGACAAAAGTGATGGATAAAAAACTAGCACACACACACACACACACAACACACATATACAAATATGTGGAAAGATACAGAACAAAAACACTGGAAGTTATAGAACCCGAGAGATGGTGTCGACAGTTATATACTGATCATGCAGTGGGGACCATTCAGTTCAGACACACTGTGAGAAATGTTTTCGAGGAGCACTGGGAGCTTTAAAGACCCTGAAAACACAATCTGTCAAACGGCTTCTTACTATGAGCGATGGGATCCGGCATGACACACAAGTTTCTGTCAAAGTTTGAACAGTTTTGGTCATTTTACTTCAAAGAGTTTGTGTGTTTTTGGGCTCTTCTCACTGGTATGGGCTGGCTCCAGAAGTGAGCCAGTCTCCATAAGTCCCCATGTTAAAATGTCCAATGTTTACAGCCTGGTACAAAAAACAGTTTTGGTCTCTATAGCTAATTTCCCCGTTCATGACAACTGTACTGAGGGTGAATTTTTATACAACTCACCTGTTCAAATTATATTAAGGCTTAAAGTTATGCAGAATTAAGAGCGTGGACGCTTTGATTGACAGGTGGGTGTCATTACAGATGGCTTGGCGTCATTCGGCCAACCTCAGGTCCGCCGATGATCCATGTTTTTGCCAGTTTTTAGATTAGCTGGGAGGCGGAAGAGGCAGGAGTGCCAAGTTGGCTGCAGATTTTGAGCTTCAAAACAGCTCTTCAGAATACACACACTGTCCATTTTTGTAGTGGTTTACTGTACACATACAAATATATAATCTTTTAAGTAATAGCTTAATTTAACGTGAGTTTTCAGGGCTTTTAAAACAAACTATAAATAAATGGGATGAAATGTTTAAAGTATCCCTTCAATTTTGAGATAAAATGGCAGAATTTCAGTGAGCTGCATTAAAAATATCTGAATGGTTGCAGCTGATTTTATATGGCTGGTGGATGTATGTATTTGTATACTGTAGATCCTTTTCATCAAAGTTGAAGGCTAGTTCATTTCAACAAACATAAAGTCAGTGTTGTGTTGAGTTTTAGACAACTTTTTGAGCTGTGACAACTTGGTTTAATTGCTATATAAAAATGAGACCTTGGTAGGTAACAACCTCTATTTCATACCAGTTGTGCTGTCAACACATGAATGAAACACCACATTTCCCATTAATCCTGTTGTTTCCTGTCCCCTTTACCGTCATTGGCAACTTTTGTTTGTCCTAAGAAGAATAAAAATTGATTTTTCCATCAACCCCTTTACAATTTGACACTGCCGTGAACTCTAAAAGTTTTAGCTCTTTTCATTGGAACATCATAATTCTGTCTTTTGCTGTAAAACAACTTCCCATTGTGTTGTTCTGTCATAAAACGGTGCAGCAGCTCCAGTTCAACCTTGAAAACTCTCCGATCGAGGCTGACGACCGGCTCAACATGGTCTCATTTGTTAATAGCAATTATCAATTGAAAATGACTGTGGTCATGATTTATGGTTATTACAATGCAGTAGTACTTTTCTAAAAACTTCAGTCCTGAATGCTCTTCTGATCAATCAGCACTGACAGATATGAAATGAGATGGAGTGGATATCATCTTTGCTATGTTGTAAAATAAAGCGACAGTCTTATCAGAGTGCCCCTGTGTGTGGTGTGTTACAGGATACAAGGGCCTACCTTAATGAGCGGGTTGATAACTCCTACATTAGGACTGGCGTTGAACACTTTGTTGAAGTTCGTCTCCCTGTTGACAAGTTCCAGCTGGTAGAACTTCTTATCGTCCTGGAGGAGAAAAACATGTTAGCTGACAGCCAGAAAAGGCTGTGGAAGACTCAAGGGACTGTGAAAAGACTGGAAATCACACATTTAATGAGTTCTGTCTGTAGACTTTTTTTTAGAGGCACACACTTGACACTGCAGTTTCATGCCTTCTTGAAAACTGCTTCAAAACTTTCATTCCAACTTTTTTTAAATGTCCTTTAGCTGTAAACTCTTCTTCCAAGTTGAATTTGGGACCTGCGCGTCACCCTTTAAGCACTCCAGTGTCGACTCTTTACCACAGAACGACTACATGCTGTGGATCGTAAGACGAGGCTGTGACTCGGGAGCCTCAGTGGCAACAAGCACCACGCCGTGACAAATTGTAAGCTGATTTATGAAGTCACCTTCATGTGATTAGCGCAGTGGAACCACAGCAGCCTTGTGTTATTGTCAAACTGTGTCCCAGACAAACCCAATGAAAATCGGTGTTAATGAGGTGAAGTACACTGGATCTAAAACTGTCTGAAGGACAGAAAGTAAGGTTTGTGTGCAACAGTCTTTAAACAAAGCTAATTACAAACTTGAACCTCTGTGGTACTTTTTTACCATTTAACTTACACATTATTGAAAATTGCATACAGAAGCCCTGGAAGCCAACATGAATGAATGTAACTGACTAAATTTAGAAGTTAGGTAAACAAGGTTTGTTGGAAATAACTGCATTGTAATCATCCTTCATCTCTGTTTAATTAGCTGATTAAAGGCTTTGGCCTTGAGTGATTCTCATTGTGTCTTTCAGGTAGATCGAAACACTCTTATCAAATGTGGTATGCCTCAGGGCTGTATCTTGGGTCCTGTCTTATTCTCATTAGTGTGTTTTCTTCAGGTCAGTTCACTTACAAAGTATCTCTATTGTATGGATACCATGAAAGACTTCATACCTGTAAACATCAAAGATGGTCACTAAACATATTCAGCTACATTTCTACCCAAACTACCAACAACTTTGAATCCAGAACATACTTTTCAAGGAGCTTTAAAATTCCTTCGAAGTACAACAGACAACAAACAAACTGCAAGTACTCAAACAATCAGAAATATTGAGCGCTTTAACGTAACTTTGGGAAAGTACTACCAGTCAAGCAGGGACTTTTTGGGGGGTAAAATAATGTCCTGGGAACTTAATTTAGACCCTGGTTCCTATGGTGGAAAGCACTAAGTTCCTTCAAAGGTTTCTAGTCCCACATGTGAAAGAAGGCTTTAGTCACTATACTAGAAGAACATGATGCCAATGGATATTTTATGTCCCAAACTTTGGAGGTTCTGGCACACTTTTGAACTTTGGAGACGACCAGGCTAGCAGCTTCCTCCTGCTGCCAGTCTTTATGCTAAGCTACGCTAATTGCCTCCTGAAAGCTCCATACTTAGTGCACGGACACAAGCGTGACATCAATCTTCTCATCGAAGTCTCGGCAAGGAAGCAAATAAACATATTTCCCAAAAACTTTTGCCAGGAGTTGTGGGTAAAAAGACAAATTAGGTCTCAATCATTCTTTATTAATTTGAGACAAATATTTTCTCAGATGTCTTTTCTGGGTCTGAAAAAAAAAACCTTGCTCCAGTTTCTGACTGTAGTAATTCCCTTTATATTTCCCTCAGCGCACCTATCATTTCAAACACTGGGGGAAACAACTCAACTTGGGAAACCCTTTTGGGAAAACCATTTAATTTTGTGGGATATGAAAGAAGTCCAAACTGACAAAAAAGAAAAAAAAAATCTAGTGCTAGTACTGAAAGCTAAAAATAAATCGGAGAGGGAACATTTTCCTTTTCAGACTTCCTCCTTGTATATAGCACATATTACCTCATCAGCAGTTACCTACCACCAGTTTCTTGACTAGAGATTCCCTCTCAGACACCATGTCCTTGAGCTCAGCGATGATCTGCAGATCCTCAGGACGACTTTCTCGGTTTCTGAACTTCTCCTCTGTTCCTTCCAGCCTGTATGATGACGGGAAATACAAAACCAAACATAGTCTGCATTAGAGATTCACCGGGCGACATTCAGGCTTGTGTAAATACAACAGTTGAGTAATGAAGACTCTAAGAATCTAAGGCAACTCTCAAAACGTATTCCTGAGGGGAAAAAGACTGTATTAAGATGACCAGATTGTGTGCGCAGTTTCATCAGTGTAAAATATGCAACATCATATATCAATAACACATAAAAAAGACTAGGAGTAAGAGTTAGATCTTCCAGATTATAGTGTGTGTACAAGACCATTCATGAGTTAAATGCATGGACTTGAGGGAGTAAAAAGATGAGTGATTCATAGGCTTTCAGTTTTCATTAGCTTTTGATCAATAAAACAGTAATTGTCTCTGGTCCTCTTCCCATCCCTGTGCTCTTCTTTCCTCATCACAAAAACCATTAAGAAGGGTCGGATGCTCCAATCAAAGACAGCTGCGCAGTTCCTCCGGAGGTTGTTTTTTTTTTGTTTTGTTCTGTGAGTTATGAGAACTTTCAAAGACGTTATAATGAATTTTTCTTATTTCCTGACTGGCCCCTCGGAGAAATCACCACTCGTGTACAAACCTCTGATTCATTCAAAATGTCTGTGACATTTTCCCTAATGCAACACATGCTAAATAATATTCTTCAAGCGACAAACGACTGATCATAAGCGACACCGTTGCCTGGAATATGACTAATGTTTGGAATTGTAATGAGATGAAAAAAGCCTCCATTTGGCAACAGCGGTGTAAAGTTTAGAGAAACTAATGCACTTTAAGTTTTTCCAGTTTCAGAAATTTTTGTCTTTTGCCAATACACAAGATCTGAGTCATCAGTTTCCCGTTACTTTACATCATATCACTGTGTCAACCTCATAATTTGATGCAGCGACGTACTGGAAATGTTTATCAGAGTGTGTTCTGGGCACTTAGGTTATTTCCTTTGAGGTTCAAGCTATTTTTTTTACAATAATACAATTAATTTTGGTAGGAATGAAACTGATAATTTACATCACACCGTTCGAGATCTGAAATACAAGTTTAAATCAAACAAGGACAAACAAAACCGACGTCTAAAGCCAAGTGAGTTTCTGTAAAACTTCAAATTAATCATGAAACACAGAGTTCAGATAGAAGTGTTGTTTTTTTTTGGCTGCAGGACCTTCTCAGGAAATGACAAAGGTTTCTCTGCGACTCTATTTCTGGTGTTATTGATACCTTATGTGACAGCAAGCTAAACAGCCTTTCACTTCCCACACTCCCACAGTACAACCCACCGAGGGGTATCTTTGTGACATTCATGTCACAGTGTGAAGTCACACTTTCTAAAGGCCGAGTACCGGAACAGCTTGTCTTCCCGATAAACTGCTCTCTCTCCAAGGAATGTCCGCCGCTGTACAGATGCAGCCACCAGAGCCCTGCTCAGTGATACTGATCCATACTGATCTGCAGTTTCATCAGATATACTGTCTGCTGCTGTGCTGGTCCTTCTGTGCACTTCTGCAAGCGGATTCATCCAGTTTGTCGAACATTTTTCTGCAGCTCAAGCATCAAAATCTCTTTTGCTGCTCTAGCAGCGTCTGTGTTTGGCAGGAACCGATTGTTTTATAACAAAGAGAAGAGAACGCATTAAGTAGCTTAAATTATGGGTGATAAGCTTTATCTTCAATAATTTGAATTATTTAACTACTTAAAACAGTATTAAGTGTTTTTTTGGCCACTTTAGGGCATCAGTAAAACAGTTGTCCATTTAGATATCCGGCAGACGCGGAGCAACATTAGCAATGCCAATGGTTTGATATTCTAATAAATCATAATGGCCCTTTCAAGCCGCATTAATCAGTGTTTTGGCCTTTAAAACGAGCAACGCAGAGCTCCAAAACAAACTAAAAATCACACTTATGTAACATGGCATGGCCTTGTACAGCTGCTTATTTACACATCGAGCAGACACGGAAGCAATAATTTACCTCTTGGTGAGTTCATTACTGAACAGGAGAAAGTGGAGGCCATCAGAGTATTGATAACTTGTTGATGTTCACCAGTTAGTTACTAACTCTGTACGTCTTCTGTTTGGGGCTGGTAAAATTAGATGACGAAAGCATTAACACTGAACCTGATTTTTGTGGGCTCAAAAACCAAAACAATGAGCTGAAAGATGCTAAAATGCTTGGCACAGCTGAGAGGATCTGCAGAGTTGGATGATAATTTTCTGCAGCTTCGTCACTACAGGCGACTCAACACATTGTTAAAGGTAAGATTTAGTGGTGAGATTGCATTGTGTAGGAGAATCTACGGTGGCCTTCGTGTGTCAAAAGAGGTTAGGGTCACAACCGCATGAGTAGCCTGTTGAGACTACTGAGGTTCCTTTTGATACATATATTTGGAACTTGTATTTAGTTAGATACTCAAGCAACTAGTAAACACTTCTTCTTCTACGTCTTCTTTTGTCTGCTACGTACTTTGTAGTGCCCTTTGACTGCTCTGGGCTACGGTAACAAACATGGCAAGGCAAGAAGGTGTAAGAGGACCCTTTTATGTAGATATAAAAGGCTCATTCTATGGCAATAAAAGGAAAAATCCGTTTTTTATGCATGTTATATTCCATTTCTTCTAAACGATCACCCTAAAAGTTACACACTGAACCTTTAATACAATAAAATTGACAGGTGAAGCTTTGAAACTACTCATAATGAGTATATGGTTTGAGTAAAGTTTTTTTTTTTGTCCAGATCCGAAAATGAAGTGCCTGTAAGTGCTGTGCTCTTTCAAGTTTTTAATCCTTAACAGTCATTTTGGCTGGGAATCATACACTGTCAGCATGAAAAACTATCTGAGGCTAACACTTCCAGAGAGAGCATTTGTTCAGTAAAAACTCCTCAAATGGAGCTCACTTGTTCCCACTGAGTCTGGTGGGGGATTCATAATCCGGTCCAAATATTCAGAGGTTTTTTTTTTTCTGCTCGTCGTTCCAATGTGTAATTATATCTTTGCACTAGCTGGTTGAACTGTAGCCGAATTTCCTCTGGGCAGCGGGAGCACATTGAGGCCAAGTGTTTAGTGTCCAACTATTTTACGCACGAATGCATGCATCAGTAACCCTTCACTGAGCGGGGAAGACCCTCTGTGACACCCAGCTGGAGTGTCAGTGATATACGAAAGACAAGGGAGTCCAGTGTCATGCATGGCATTCGTGATATTTTTGGATTTGTCTCAGCTCACGTGAGCAGAATATTTCCAGGAATTGGACAAATGCACCTGCTAACGCTCGACTTATGCGGGCCATCAAACCAATTTCCCTGCGCACCCTCATCTATCCACTGCATGTTTAAGCTGATAAGAGCTATTCAACAGACATCTCTGCTCCAAATATGAGTAGTGAAGCAGCGGCAAGGTGCTGAAGTAGTTTTTCAGGAACTAGTTCATGTTAGGCAAAGTGTTGGGTGAGTTCTTCTGTTATCTTCACCACCTTCTGGTCGCGTTTTCTCATTTTCTCTCATCGGTGCTGCTGCAGTTACCGGCAGAGTTAGCAAACTCACTAGACCAGATGTCATTTATTTAACTACATGAATGATTCTCCACTGTTGGCGCCAAATAAATGACCTCAAAGAGCACGAATACTAACTGTAAAGATACTTTAAGTGGTTTGCTGCTGCCTCAGAGTTTTTCTCTCATCAAGTAACCAGATATAACAGGTTGTAGCTTAGCAATATAGCAATACAACGCAATGAATATCTAACTAACTGGAAAATCAAACTCTGTTGCTTCATCACTGATTTTGTTAAATCGGTGTCGTCGCCACTGGTGAAGAGGTGTAGGCCTATAATTCAGGAAAAAGTAGCTGTAAGCGATGGAGGCAGCAGCACCACCTCACATTGTCCAATATCTAAATGTTAATTGTTTGTAAACACACCCTTCATTTTTCCTTTGATTAAGCGTCTGGCTGTCTTATAAATGTGATAATGCACTCTGAGGCGTTCAAATATGATGAATAATCATCAGTAATGGACGAGGACGTGTCCCCTGTCAAGTCATTTCTTTCTAATAATAGAAGACTCACAGTGTATGATCTATTAAAGGGATAATTATAAGAAAACAGAGGTGAAAGACAAAAGAAGATGATAAGAAAAAGTCACATTAAGACGCTTTAAGAGTCGGTATGTCCCATATTAACAACAACACACAAACGTCTATATAAATTCTTTAAAGGCAGCATGTTATTATCTACACCTGCCCGAGACAGATACATCTTTTAAAGGGCTGTGTGATTCGTGCGGCGGCTCTGACCTTCATCCTGATTTGATTCTCACAAACTACAGCGACGAAGAAGAACATCATTAAGCTCCATCACTTTCTTTGTTGTGATGAATCTGGGCTTGTCTGCTCCATTTGAGAACAAACGGCTGTGTTGTGTTGAGTGTTTAAAGGGGTTCTTGCTTTGGCATCCAGCGAGTCTTGTTTTAATCCTGCAAATGTTTAACTGGTGAGATTTAACGGGGTAATGTGACGAGCAGCCGGCGCACTGTTGCTATGGTTACCGGCAGTTTAATACACTTTACAGGTCTGATTTGAGGACTGCGGTTAAAAGTGTTGACTGTAATTACGTTTCCGGATGGTGTCACTTACGAGCTGGAATATCGCTGATGTGACTACGGACTGAGTTTCTAGTTGGCATGACGACCAATACCCCAAATAAACACAAACTGTAAACGAACAGACGCAGGACGAAATATTTAAATAATCATGAAGCTTAAGCGTTGGAGCTTTCTGCGGTGGCTGTTTAGGGAGAAGGACGCGTAGAGGGAGAGGGACGAGACTGTCGTCACCACGTTGATTAATTAGGCGGGAAGGGACGGGGCTGGTAGTTAAGATAGATCTGTGTTTTCGTTAATTAGATGGAAGACGGTGTGTCATCTCTGGGGACGGCTCCAGAACTGCATCTATACTGGGAAATGTTCAGAAACTGCCAGAAAATAAAAAACTGCGTAGCATTAGAGTAAATTTGTCCCAGAAAAACTGGTAAGAATAACACAGAAAGGAGCCTGACTACATGTTTAATATGTAAAGTTAAAAAAATTTCATGGCAATCCATCTGATAGTTGTCATAAAGGTCAAGCTCACGGTGGCGCTACGTGAAAAGTCTGAGGATCATCAGTGAGCGTATGATTCATCCGCTGGAGACCATGAATGTCAACAAAATGTCATGGAAATCCATCCAACAATTTCAGTGTGGACCAAACAGACAAGACAATGCCACCCCAAGAACCAAACTGTGTGCAAAAAACAGAGGTCAACTTGGACGGGAAATGCAAAAGTCCAAAAAACAGCCACTGAGATCAAATGTCACGACATACATCTCCGAGATAATGGAGCAAAGTCCATCCTCTGATAAAGACTGAAACAAGGCTGAAAAAGCTAGTGAGGGGACCTTGAGCTAAAAAATCTTAAGTAGTTGACTAGAAGTAAAACTTTCAGGATAAGATCTGCTGTATAAGCTCATAGATTCTCCTCTTCTGTTGCATTTTTTGGATTTTCATTTTGTTGTTCTGTTATGCTGTTTGTTTTATCTTTTTTCCTTCTGTTATATTTGCACAGAGTTTAGTCGATTGTACCGATTTATGAAACAACAGAGAAAATGGTGGAACATTTTTAGGAAATATCTCCTTTACGGTCACTCTATCAGCATTTGTCCAACTGCCTTTGCATTGTACTGTATATATATATTGTGTAATACGAGCTCTGTTTGGCTGTACATCCTCTGTAGTCCAGCAGGTGTCACTTTGCTCTCAGCTGAGTCAGACAAAAAGGAGGTCAGCTCTGAGGAGGATGATAGCTCGCTGCATATCTCCTGACTCTGTTGTTTTCCACATGGCCTTTCTTTCTTTATCTCACTCTGTTGTCCTTCTGTCTATCTCTGGAAATTTCTCTCGAGGTTTGTTTCAGCTCATTTCCCTCATGACTCGGCATCAACTCACTGCCCACCGGCAAAAGATTTACCTTTAAACTCGCTTCTTTCTCCATCCATCCATCCATCATCTTCTCTGACTCTCTGTCTCTGTCTTCACCTGCATTCATTCGTGTCACTTCCCATAAACACTCTCCTCATTCTCTGTAGTTACACCCTCAAAATGCTGCACCCTCACAGCTTTCACTCGTATATCTGCACTATAGCGTTTGCTTCACCCGACACCTAAACTGACCTCTCTTTCCTACAGTAACTTCACTCTGTGTCATCAATAATATAACCACCCTCTTCATCTTCAGTAATAAAAGACATGCCCTCCCACCGATTGGATTCTTTGACCCCGGCATCATTACTCGCTAAGCTAAACGTCTTTGATCGTCATTTCATGTGAGTCTATACATTATCTTTGAACTCAGCAAGTTCTCCAAACCGAGGAAGTTCTTACTGATATTTCATATGTAGACAGGAGTTATTTCAGACTGTACATTTGGCAGGACCAGTCCTGAGTTTAATGATGCACAGTTCATCTGAGATGAATGTTTCATGGCTACAGGAGTCCGAGAATCTCGGGAGTTTCGTCTTAAACCGGTGAAACATCCAATTCTGTGATACTCCTGACCAATCAGTGAATATTCCTGCCTCATAGTGTTCCTGCACAAAAAAAAGAGGAAACAATATACATTTAAACATACATTTATACTACTTAAATGTTCAGGGTTATGTCACAGTTGAGGCAGTGAAACAAATCGAGCACGCCAACCGGTCCAATCTTAGCCTGGCATCGCTGGACTAATTCACAAATGCAAATTGTCAGAGCAAATAAAACATCGTGAGCTCTGCAGATTCGTCTGGTTCCCAGGCTGGGCCGATCAATAAGGCTGAACAATGGAAAGGGTTATTTACAGCAGGAAGAGCTGAAGTTACGACTGCTAACACAGGAGGTCATGTCTGAGAATTTGACGAGAAGAGTTTATATTTAACATAAACTACACAAGTTTTAAGTATGATTCTTTGACAAATCTACTATATATGTGACAACAATAAGACAATAAATATCAGTGTAAATTAAACTCTAGAAAGGGATTATTATCCTGGCAGTGTGTGAAACCAAAATTTAGGAACAGTTAAATTATTATTAAACGTGTCAGTATTTCTAAAAATCCTGGCAACAGCACTGACAATAGCTACGATTTAATTTGGTGCATTTTTGGCAGGAAGAGATGTTTATATTTGACGCTTGACATTCTGCTTTGTGTGCTCGTCATGACACGGTAAATCTCCCGTGTTAGAAAAGCAGCTCTTCCTCTTGCGGTTTATACTCCGGCGAAAGATAAGAGCAAGATCAACAATAGGATGGGACAGATGAACGAACCACAACAGCGCTCAGATAAAAAAAAGAGTGAATGAAAACCAAAATATCCGGCAGACTGGACAGTTGTTAATGTCACGGAGACGCGCTGACGCACATCTGAGCTCAGACAGACATCCAGAGATTTTTTCACTCATAAACTGAGAGCTTCTGATATCAATCTTTCATTAAGTTGGACTCAGTTGTCTGAAAAACCGACTTTAATCAAAGATGGAGCGCTAGACAATGCCGCCGTCTTTCTTTTTAATCTCTGATTTCATGGAGTATTGTTTCCCTTTTGTTTTGGAAAAATGGAAGTGCATTGTTTCCACAAGAATGAGGCTCAGGTACAGATCGAGGGTGCTCAGGGTTAATCTCTCCCGGCGACGCCTTTCATGGTGAGCCAGTTTTGTCGTGCTCGGTGCAGCTGTTTATAACGTATAACACAAGCAATATGATTAGCTGAGAGGAAAATAATCCATCACGGCCGCCTCCTCTATATTTATGCTCCACTCCAACGTGACGTAAATGAAAATAAAAATAGACCGCATGGATGCGCCCGCTCCTATATGACAACTGTGAGTGTGTTTAGATATGCCCTAATTGTCTCTTGTGATTTTTTTTTTAGGTCAGTGCATAAATAAAAAAGAAAAGCACAGCGTTTAATGTGTTTTTACTATATCTGGTCACCTGCTCGACTAGAGGAGAGGATATGACAAAGTGTAGAGGTGTAGAAGAAACCAGGAGTGTTCGGGCAGGTGTGAACGCGTCATCTTTTATCCCTCCCTGGAGAAAACCTGTCTGTTGTTTTAAGCTTCCACAGCACACAATCACATTATTGAGCTGTGCACATGGCGATCATGAGGAAAGAATTAGATTTGTTTTATAGACCTCGGTTGTTGTTGCACAGCTGTTTGAAAGACCACACAAGCACACATTAGCGTGTGAGCAGTATGTACATACAGTATCTGAAGGGCGGAGATCTTGTCTTTGAGCACTTCCTGGGCTTTGTTGAAGTCCGACAGCATGTTCTGCGTCTCTCTGCTGTGGACGGCGCTCATTTCGGCGAGCTCCCTCTCGTGCCTCTTCGTCAGCTCTTGTTCGTGAGCCCTGAGGAGAGAGAAGAACGGGCAGGTGAGTTTCTGAGAGACGACCAGAGCTGCTGATTTGTATTGTAGTGTAACCACAGAGGATGGCAGGTGTCCGTTAACAAGTCACGTCAAACATGATTGTGCTAAAACAGACTTACCGACAAGTCAAACAATCTAACCTACAAAAAAATGGATGACGGTTTGAACACACCTTCTCTTAACGTGTGGTCGTGGTATAAGAGCGATAATGCACTCTGAGGTGTTCTGACATAACAAATAACAGAGTCAATGCTTTGCAGTGGTTGAATAAATATTCAGATCATTTATTTAGGTGAAAGTAGCAACTCAATAATTTACAAATACTCCATTACAAGTGTCAAAGGCAAAAATAAAAAAATATTATCAGCTAAACTGACTAAATATGAAGAATAACCCTGTTTATTGTTGTATTGTTATATACTACTGTATATTATTGGATTTTAAATTACTGATGCGTTAAAGTTTATGCAGCATTTTAATGTTTTATTACGATGGTCATAATTTTGAAAAGTTATACACGGTTAGAAATTTACTGGACCACAACGCAGCATTGTTTAATTTTCTCAATTAAAAGTTTCTTAAAATTACATTTTCTATAAAGTAACTAGTAACTATAGCTGCCAGCTTCTATGTGAAGTATAAAGTATAGCTAAAACTAACTAACTAAAGTACAAGTACTTAAGTAAATGGACTGACGCTTTGAGACGCTTTCTTTACCTTTATGTTGATATTTTTTGTATATAAGGACATTTAGTTACAAACTGTACACTTCTATAAGATGAAAGTACAAACAGACAAACAATTATGCCATATCAGGTCATGTGAAATCCTAAAATCCCTCCCAGTTAATGAAGTCGTTTGTATGGAGTCCAAAAAAAAACAAAAACGCCCTTGGCGGCTCGGGAACGGCCCAAACTTTATTTATTTATTTTCAAATCGGGTGACAGTTCCCTTTAAGACTTAATCAGGACCTGCAGACTCTCTCTCCTTCTCCGTCCGTCTCTCCCAGGAGAAGCGAACATAATGGATTGTTCCACAGAGGAAACGGTGGCGAGATTAGAAAAAAGGGGGAGACAGATGCACAGAATGAATTCCTCGAACATAATTGCATGAAAACATACCCGGTGTGAATGTAATTAAGATAGAAGTGTGACTTGACTGTTGTGGAAAAATAACAGCAGAATGTGATAAGGCATTAATATAACATAAATGTGGTACGGCTTAAGCTCAAAATATGACACACATGTCAAACACGTGCACAGAACGTGTGAAATTAATAATTCTTCTTATGTAATATGTATGTATGTAATATGTTAAATTTAGGTTTTTCTACAGGAGGAAAGGAGCTAAAAAAAGAAGATGACGATGGAAAATGGGGATAAAAGATGATCGTAATTAAACGAGGAGGAGAAAAAGGTTGATAAAAGAGATGTGAGGGAGAGGAGGAGGATGGAGGAGAAACATGGACGTCTGCCTCTCACTCTGACTGGGCCAACTCCCCCTGAGGGGTGCACATCTTATCTCCCTCTCTCTCTCTCTCTGCTTCCTCTTTATTTATTTATCAACCTATTTTTATCCCTGTGACCAGGATTCAGACGAGGAGTTACGTAACAGAAGCAGAAATGTGCTGCGCATGGGCCTGCCGGCAGAGAGCGAGCGAGCGAGCGAGATAGGAGAGGACGCATATGAAAAGCTAAGAGCGCATGAATTAACGATAGAGGGGAAAAAAGCGGCATGGGAGCAGCCGTCAAACATACGCACATGTGGAAAAACCTTCAAACACACACACACACACACACACGCACGCATAAATCCATGCCTACAGATTGATTCTAATGAGGAGCTGGACCACATTAGGCATACAACACTTTAAAAAATTCATAACATGCCGCAGGGAACAACACGATTACAGATTCCATTTTGCTTTTACCCTAAATAACCTTCACATCTCCTAATCAATAGGCTCCCGACACTGATCGAAGGAGAGAGAGAGAGGGACACAAAGACAGCAGGAGACACCGATTCGCCTTGTTTGGTTTTTCTCCCTCACTTTCATCTCGGCGTGTGTTTTCCTCAGGCCAGGAGCGGGAGACGGATTGCAGAAACTATCGTCATTCGAATGTAATAAGAGAAGTCGAATTCAGCAGCATGCACTGATGACAGAGGCCACAGAGCAGAAAGGGTCGTGTGTGAGTGTGTGTGTGTGTGTGTGTGTGTCCTGAAATGTCAGGGATAATGTTTTATTAATGTTCTCAATGTTGCTACTCTGTTCTTACTCGCTGGCATTCACGTTCACCCAGAGTGAGACGAGAAGATTGATACTGTTTTTGTATCTGTACGTTAAAATACGACGCTGGAGGCTGGAAGTGATTAGCTTAGCTTAGCACAAAGACTGGAAGCAGGGGGAAAAGCTAGCTCAAAGGATCAAATATATGTCTACCAACACCTTTCTTCACGTCCAATAAGGGGGGGCACAAGATAATTTCTGGGGGTCACCAAATAAAATAAAATAAAGTGGCAGCTCTCAGCGATGTCAACACTTTAATGACATTTAACACAGGGGACAAGAACTCAAAAACATTACATACTCTAGGCTATAGACTCTGTTTTATACATGTAAACAGGCCCAGTTACCTCATGAGAATGTATTTGTATTTATTATTATTCTTTTAGGCCTAAAGCATGTTGACTATTTCAATAAATCTAAAAAAATCTAATTAGTTCTTGTTCTGTCTGTGTGCAAATATATGGTCCTCCTGTGTGAGCCTCGTAGCTTTCATGTGTTTCATTCCAGTAATTCCTGAACAGTGTCGGATTGTTGTGACTGTAAAAGGTTGAGAACCTTTTTTTTAATTTGTACACGAACAATAATGGATCAATAACTACAGTCGTTTGTCAAAAAATAGCTACAACATGTGACCTACCCTAAAATCACAGATTAAATATGTGTTCAGACATAAAGCAAAACACATTGTCAGCTTGCATCATTTGTTTGAGTTTGACCGTTCAGTTCAGTTTGTGTTGATTCGCCCCAAACAGTCAACGTAACAACTGCAACAAACATTAGCTGTAAGCCAGCTAGCAACTCATGAGGAACTCCAGTTCTTCGTGCGTTTTTTCCCCTCCGGTATCCCATCTCTCTATGATTGGGTATTGGGAGTAATGGGGAAGTATTGGGATAAATGTGAATTTTTGCTCCAGTTGAAACATGTTAAACTTCTGTGATCACGTCTTCTTGTTGTCTCGGGTGAATTTTGTGTCTAATTTTGTCTTTCCATTGACTTTGCATGCAGTCACACCACCTCTAAAATCGTTCTGGTTTTAGGAGGTGTCTGTAGGCAGGTTTTTGTTTTCAGTTTTCCCCACTTCTGGTCTTTATGCTAAGCTATGCTAATCCCTTTAAGGTTCCAGCTCTGAATTTAGTCACAGAAATGTCGGGAGTCTCTATATCTTTAATAGAACCACAGTAAAAGCTAAACTCCATGCTGTTTGACAGGTAAGTGAACTGGGACGATGAGGAGCATTAAACACAGACACAAAATGGAAGCAAAGAAGATGAAAAACAAAAGAACTCAAGGACCATCCCTTTGAATTCATGAGAAAAATATTCAGTAGTTTGGTTGCCAGGTTACAGTGCATTAAGATAAACTGCACTGTGAACACAAAGAGGTCTCTGCTGCTTTAGTTGTGCATGTGTATGTGTGTGAGACGAGGATGCAAAGTCCAATATATCTAGTCTATCTGAAATTTTAAAGTACGACAGTGTTGACACAGGTTTTAAAGGATTTTAAAGGACACCACTTCACACAGTCTGAATGGTTTGGTTACATGAACCAGGACGTGCTTCAACAAGTTTTGGAGGTCAGTGGTGATAAAACTCGAGTGTTATTGGACAAAACCAAATCAGAAGAGCTCCCAGGAAGGATTAAACTCTCTGCACTGGCTCTGAAGAGAAGTTTGCACCATTATTTTGTACTGTGCTCCGCACGCTGAGTCATACCTGATCTGCTGATTGGCTTCGCTGCGGATCTTGAGCACCTCCTTGCCCTTGAGCTCCAGCTCTTTAGTCAGAGTGCTGATGTTCTCGTTGAGCGTGTGGATCTGGTGGTCGAGCTGAGCGATGTGGTTCTTCCTCCTGGAGACTTCCTCCTGCAGCTCAGTGATCCGGCCCAACAGCTCACGCTCCTGGGAAGAAACAAAAAAACAGTTTTTAATTAAAGCCTCTTTTTTTTCTTGATCTTCTTTCTTGATCTGAGCACAAACATCTATTGAGATTTTCCAAATAAAATCAAGGACAACTTGCTTTTCCTCAAATTTTCTGCGTTCACGTGGACTGAGAGGTGCCTGATGTCTTTTTATAGTAACACTTAGCTTTTTTTTGGCTAACTGTATGTATAAATGATTGTAGAACATATTCATGTTGTACATTCAACTCTTGTTCTGGTGTTCACCTGTGTATCTCTAGTATTTTTTACAGTATTCTTACATTTCGTGGTAGACAAAATACTCTATACATTATATATGGCATTGTAGTTACCAGTGAAGCTGCGTAAGAGATGTATTTTCTTTCTGCATTTGATGTAAATTGCTATTTTTATTCCAATGTGAGTGGACAAAATTTGAATACAAGCCGTACAATTCAACAGTTTCCTAAATTACAGCCTCAAAATGACTTTAGAGTTGAATCAACAACCTGAAAACTTCAAAAACATAGGATTTGATAAAAGCCTGTTGTGTTTGATTACAGTGGGTGGTAACTCGGTATATTGGTCTCATTTTGACTCATTTCTCTACTTTTATTGTGAAATATAATAAAATAGAGGTAGAATTTGGGGATTTTACCTCCTTTCTTTAATTAAGCTGATATGTTGCTTCTGCATTTTCAGACCTTGAAGCCAAAGTTCTTGGTCAGAGTGTTTAAAACGTCTTTTCGGGGATCCACACATTAAATGATTAATCCACAACAAGCGAGTCAAAGTTCCACACTGGCTGTTAAACGCTGGTAAACCCACGATGAATGTTAATGAATGGACTGACTTATGAAATCACAAATACCCGTGTGTGGATGAGACCACTGCTGTTCACGTGAATGTGCTGGTTATTATGTGTAAAGGGGGAGTGCTGCAGTGTTGGAGGACAGTGCAAAACTACCTTCTAAAATAAACCCTGTAAAGCAGAAGTTTTCAAAGTCTGAGACTGTGGGCCTCCCGACAGTTTACTTGCTGAATTTCGCTCGATTCCTGGACGCCTATGGGATCATGATTATGTTATTTCACCCCATAGATACTCAAAAATTGAGCCAACATAGCCTAATATTGCTGTTTGACACAACGTCTGACTACATCAAATACATAAAAAGGACTGCCTGAAGGCATTTATTGGTTTCTGACTCTGGGAAAGTGTATCCGAACTATCTCTTTAACCAAATCATGCACATTTAGGCTGTTCTACGTGATCTCCTTGATGTATTTTCACTTCCTCTCACTGAGCCTCCCCTGAAACTGTTTGTAGCCCCCCTGGGGAAGCCCGCCTCCCACTCTGTAGATCCTGAGGACTGGCTCACATGTCGACTGTAAAAGATTCAAGTCATTCACAAATATGACAAAACCTACATTTCAGTTGCTCGTGTGAATCAGCTCTCTCCAAGTCACTGAATGACGTCCATTCATCCAATGACCAACTATCCAAATTACTCATGACCCCCCCTGCAGAGCTGCTCTTTTCTTCTGAGCTCCACCATCACACAAAAGATCTGGAAGTTTATATTAGTCGTGATTTGAAAGTGAGAAAATGAACAAGTGATTTTGCCGACAGGGTGGGAGTGAACAATGTGGAGGTTCAATCAAACACGCAACTGCCTGACTTCACAGAGAGCCCTGTACGACGTGACTCACTACTTCTAAAACTTGGTGTAACGTGCTTTTTTAAAAAGTTGTAATCTCTAATCTTTCAGTCCTGGTCCTAAGAAGTATTTGTTGTTAATATAATCTGATTCAGTTTAAAGGATAAGGATATATATTTTTCGTATTGTTGAGAAATCCCATAAAAAACCATGATGAATTGATCCCATGAACTAGTATTGATTTATATAACTAACAGTAACTGTAGTTTATTTTGATTCAGTCTGTTCACACCGTCCTGATGCCACAAGAGCAGAAAATGTGTATTAATCCACCGCTGAAAATAGTCCCCAACAAAAACACTGTTTCCTCCTGTTTGAGTAACATTTCATAAAAACTACAATACCCAGATGTTTTAGGAAATTAGTGAGTATCAAATATTTATTCAGCAGGGAACAGTGTGGTGGACACTGGTAATAAAATGAGTACGAGCGACACAATGTGCAGGATTCTTTGGTTCCTCTCAGCTGCAATTAAGATTTTTTTTTACTCTGCATGAACTTTGTTGACATTTTTTAAAGCAAAGCACTTCAAAAATCCAAAAAGAGACTCCCACCCTGTTTCATCGTGTCATTATCCAGCCATCAACATGCAAAAACAGCCTAGTTCAGTGTTCAAATCCACATCATGATGGGAAGCAGAGTGGAGCTTGTTTGCCAAATTGATCATTATGATTAGACGTTTGAATAAAGAGGCAAAGATGTGATCTGAAGGTTCCCAGTCAAGGGCCACTTAACTCCATCATATTTAGATTAAACACTGTCGAGTTATTGTCCACTAATGACTCCCTCACTCTGCAAAAATCTAACACGACTTGCCTCCATAACAATTTGTGCCAAGGGCTATGTTCACATATCCAAAAGCCATAATCTTGTATAATCACCTCATGGTCACAAATCCCGTCCAGACTATCTGTCTCTATCAGAGTCTCTCTAAACATTTGATTTAATGTCATTGGCTGATTTTTTTTGCTGTCAATAAACCTGGCGGCGCGAATAAGCACAACGGACACAGGGCAGATTAATCTTTAATGACTCATATACTCATTTCACTATCCGTCTCATCAAACTGGGGCTTTATTCTGCGGAGGGAGGAGGAACAAAACAAACAGAAAAAAACAAGCGAACAAGAAGGGGATTAAACAAAAGCTGGCAGAATAAAAGAAAGAAACAAAGACGAAAGAAAATAAACCGAAATTGGTTCCTCTCAGGGCATTCGGGATGATTTGAAGGGTATGTAATGCGCAGGGACTTTTTTCAAGGTGTAATCAAATGAAAGCAGATATCTGTTCGCTGTTCACATTCACGGCACACGAGCGGCGAGATGAAACTGCAGGTTTGGAGCTTTTATTTCTTCTCTCGTGCTGCGTCTGTCACTCTGTCATCGCTGTCTGTTCTCTCATTCGCCGTCTCACTTTCCCCTCCGCTCCAAACAAACTCAGTTAAATAAACCAACAGCCTCTGTGAAGGAGGAGTGTGCGCACCATTTTGCCACCGCCGCTGCCTCCCTATTCTCATTTTCAAGTCTCTGAAAAATAAATAAGGCATTCAAATATTTATCAAGTGACTCGACTGGATTGGGGTGCGATTTCTTGATCTACTGAAAATGGAAAAAATAAATATTAAAGATGACGGGAGGACATTTTTTTCTCAATATCCAGTATGACTCATAGTGTATTATAGAGTTAGTTAGTACTAGTTCGTATAACCCAAGCTGCAACCTCCGTTGCTGTGAAGTGAAGCCACTGCAGAAGTGTTAAAAACTGCAGTTCCTCAAACGTCCACTTGAGGCTGGCTCCAGAAGTGAGTCAGTCTCCATAAGTCCCCATGTTAAAATGTCCAACTTCACAGCAGAAATAAACATGTTTACAGCCTGGTACAAAAAACAGTTTTGGTCTCTATAGCTAATTTCCCCGTTCATGACAACTGTACTGAGGGTGAATTTTTATACAACTCACCTGTTCACATTATATTAAGGCTTAAAGTTATGCAGAATTAAGAGCCTGGCTGCTTTGATTGACAGGGAGGCGCTGTTACAGATGGCTTGTTTGAGTACCCAGGCTTCATTTATCCCCCCTCAGGTCCGTCGATGATCCACATCCACATCCACTACGAACATGGCGGCAGCCGGAGCGACAGATTCTGAGCTTCAAATCGGCTCTTCATCGTGGCAACATATAAGTAACTTTATATCAAAATCACAGAAATCAGCACACTCTGTCTGACCAGGCTCACTGGTCATGATAATGCCTACACATGTGTACATAAGATTTTGTATTGGCAGAGCAGGAAGGCACGATGGACACATGCTGAATTTAGCAGCACTGTCTGTGAATATATTTAACTGGTAAATGGACTGTACTTATATAGCACCTTTCTAGTCTGACCACTCAAGATGCTTTTACACTACATGTTTCATTCACCCACTCACACACACTGATGGCACTGGCTGCCATGCAAGATACTGCTCAGAGAGGAGCTAATCATTCACACACTGACAGCAAAGCCTTTGGGAGTAATTTGGGGAACAGTATGTTGCTCAAGGACACATCGCAGACTGGAGGAGTTGGGGATCAAACAGCCAATGTTCTGATTAGTGGACAGCCGCCCATTTACTTTATCATCTGATAAATCATTGACAATATGATATTTAATCTCATTATACGCTTTAAGAGCAGTAACATATAAGAATAATTCAGGAAATACTAGTTTCTTTGTCTTGTTTACTTTTAGCAATCATAATATTAGTCATATGAACATTATACTTGATGTGTTGTAGGCTGTAGACGATGACCAAATCACCTGCCAAGCCTAATTTTTTTGTGTGATGTTTAATGTTCTATCTATTTTAATATCTGTGTCATTCCAAATTCAACTACAGATTTAATGCCAGGCGAGAAAGTAGAGATAAAGAATGACGAGGAATGCGAGAGCTGTAAGGGAAAATGACAGCACTTCCGAGATACTTTACATGTTGATAAAAATAATAATTCCAAGTTCAGAGTGGAAGCTTCCGGCAAACACAAGAAAGAAACACTTTGTCACGAGCACTTAAAAACAACATCAAAACAGCGTCATGGAAATAGAACGGAGAGGATCTATAAAGGAGACGCTGATGATGTGATAATTGATCAGACAGCTCCGTTAGATCAAACGAGTTTACAGTAAGTATCTCCAGGGAGACGGATGACAATGTACGCGCACAAACACACACAACCATTCATCAGCCTCTTCCTCCCCGTCTGTTAAGTAATTGGAGGTATGAAAACATTATTTAACACAGCGTGACGACTGTCTGCGTCGGAGCTCTTCCACTCTGATGACTCAACTCAGGAAGTTTCAGTTTATATGTCATTAACACTCCGACATAGCAAACAAGGAATTCATGTAAACACAAACTCTTGTTGTCTCCGAATTTAAACGTCGTGCGATTAGCATTTTAATGTTAATACATAAATAAGACACCAACCAAGATCTACCAAGATCTGTGGCCAACATTACTGTCTTCTTTCAGAGGTTGTAGCAGGCTTACTGGCCTCATCTGAAACCAGACGACCTCAGGCATCCACAGGTCCCAACCATGTCATGTTAGCTTGAAAGTAAGGGGTCTAAATAATGCTAATGGTCATTATCAAAGGGGTCCCTTGACCTCTGACATTAAGATATCTGAATGAAGATGAGTACCCACAAGTCTCCTCTTGACAGACATGCCCACTTTATGGTAATCCGATGCAGCTTTTGGCAAAACATTCAGTTTAAATGTTATTTTTGTCTGCTGTATTTGAATATTTTTACATACTGGGGTCCTAAAGCATTATTTGAATTGCATACACTGGGTATGGCCGGAAAGCTGAGACTCAATGAGCCCAGTTGTATTCATGTGTTACCATAGTAGCCATTTCATTGTAGTTAAAACTTGACCTCTCTGTATAAAATGACTTGTTGTGACCTCTAAGATAATCACAGCCTCATGAAAATTTACAACCACAAACTAGAAACCGAGAGTATTCAGACGATGTATGGCTTTGCAGGTTATACTGACAGTAAGAGGGATACTGAGTCATTTCCAGAAGTGAAGTGCTCGCCATCCAATCACTGAGAAGAACAATTCTTGGAGAAATCTCCAAATGTCAAAAGTTTTTGAGAACAAATCACAGCAAGAAGTTTTGTGTCTTCAATTTTTACATTTTGCACCAAGGCCATGTAACAAATGTACTATGTACTAATGTACTTAGTGTACTTATACACTAAACTTAAATACCCAAATAAGTGCCTGAACAAAACACAATGATTCTTGCAGATTTACGACTAGAAAAAATAAAAACACAGTGCTGAGCTGCATCTTAAATAAATCTTCAGGGAGAGGTGGGGTGGAAGAGGTTAACTCTATTACCCCAAAAGTAAATTTACTCGCTCGGGGTACAGTTTGTGCAGCTTGTGTCATGAAATCTGCTGGATTATTTTAAAGCACAAAGGGAGATAACAGCAGATGGTAAAAGGACAGAAAGGATAAAGTCACTATCAAATTAAGATATCCAAACTTATCCTATCAAAGACACAAAACATAACTGCAATGTTCAAATATTCTGCTGCATACCGTCCTCTCTCTCTGCACTCACATTTCATGCCTGATTCTCTGCCGTAACCTTTAAAATCCTCTTCAAAATAAAGCGAAGAATGCCCAAAAAGTTTTTATTTATCAGGAATATTTAATTTAAAGTAGCAGCGTTTGAGCTGAATTGTTAAAGTGGTTGATCCGTGATGTGTATGATGGGATTTGAGAAGTGTTTGCAGGAGCCGGAGCTAAAAATGAAAACTCATTCGGTTTAAAAATAAACATCCTGTAGCATCTTTCCTTGAGTTATACTAATACATACGTAGGGAACAGAAATAGGGAAATGTTCTGATGTTTCTACCTCCTCACATGCCGAGTTAGACAGTTCAAAGGTCACAGTTGTATGCCCGGGACAAAATCTGTCTAAATGACGGCCTGTGACTCAACATGAATCTACAGCCTGTGAGCTACAACGCTGTATTTACTACAAGCTCATGACTGACAGACAGTTCAGACTCTAACGCTCCACTATTAGCCTTTATTGACTCCTTGTTAGCTTGGCAGCTAAGGATGAGAGGGACTGATGGTGGTGTGTCGGGGTATTAAAGACTACCAGCTGTGCTCCTCTGCTAGAACATCTGTATCACGAGGTGATGAGAGACGGACCCGTAGTGTTTGGGGTAATTAGTTACAAGAGATGGTGAGCAGGTAGCCTGCCGGCTGGTGTGTGTGTCTGTGTGTGTGTGTGTGTGAACCAGCAGCAGGTGTTGTGTGAAGCACTCAACATCTCTCAAATCGCCTTCGTCCTGATTTTTCCAGATTCGATGATCCAAATTGTTCGATCAATTAATTATAACGCTGAAGATTCTCATCAAATCAAACCTCGTTTTTGAGACTACTTGTTGTATACTTAGTGGCGGAGTACGCCATTCACATATTGGATTTAAATAGCCTTCCATGCAGCATGTGCAGCATGTTATCATCGATATCAGCGTGAGAGCACGCTCTTTCACATTAAAAGCGCTCGACTGATGAAGCATGGCGTGGCTTTTATTGTGAAGCAGTCGCAGGAGATTTATTGGTCACCCCCCGGTTAGTCCATCAATAACGCATTTACAAAACAAGACAATGGATATTTAAAGCAGTGGATCAGTCCTGAACACGAATCAAACGAGAAGGAGCTGCAGGATGAAAAAGCTGCGGGCGACAAACAACTTTACCGCGTCCTGCTGCTGTGTGGAAAACAACTCGCACTGCACGCGGTGTGGAATCAGACCGTGTTAACAGATTCATCGCTGCTCTGTTGTGTTGCTGACACCGTGTGCTGCCCTCAGACGACCTTTGACCTCAAACCACAGTTGCTGTAACCATCGGAGGTTAAAATGAGCGGGAGCGATCCGCACATACAGAGCAGCACGGCGGAGGAGGAGAGGCAGGTCAACGTTACTCGAATTGACAACAACTCCTTACATCACTGTGGTGCAATGATATATAATAAAGCATATAAATGATTAACATGAACTGCACTGTCTGGTCTAGTTTTATCACAAAGGTTAGCTTCAATGAGGCGGCTCGCTCTCAGTGTTTTCAGTTTAGCTGGCAGGCACGCAGTCTGATGAAATGTGGAGAGGAAAATAAGAAATGCTGTTCATTGTTGTGCAGAATTTTATTCATCGGTGGTCAGTTCAGTGTCTCATACTGAAAGGTTTTTAAGTTTTATCATCTCATCTCTGAAGAAGCTGTCCTCTCTGTCTCGTCTAGGCCACCTTTGAGGTCTTACCTGTGTCCGGTTGTTCTCCAGCGTTTTCTCCAGCTCCATCTTGGCAGCAGCGGACTCCTGTTGGTGGGTTTGTCTCAGGTGTTCGATGGCCGACGCGTGGATGTGGTTCAACTCTGATCGCAGAGAGGCTGACGGAGAGAGCGTAAAAAGACACACGAAGACATAAAGAAGATGTTTAATTTGTGCATCATACACAAGGAAACAAAGCTCATTAACACATTTCAAGATTCAAGGATCGTTCCTCCTAACTTTTAGTCCGGCTGTGAAAAAGTGCTCATTAGATGCAGAGACATTTTTATGACAAAATAAATAAATAAAGTCTTTTTTTTATTTTGCACATAAAGCAGAACGCTTCAGCTGCCTTTACCCAAGTGGCCTTTAATCCACACTCCAATGAACACCTTTCATTGCAACCAGTCTAATGGTTTGGAGAAGCACTGAGAGGGAACACATACTGCTATTAGCTTTCTATTTAAATATAAGACCAATTTAAAAGGCCAGAAAAAAAAGAGAAAGACAGACTGGACTGACCGCTGTCTACAGAATAAGAACAGATGAAGCAAAGAGAGGGAGAGAGAGATGAAGAGAAGAAGGGGCTAATAAAAGGATGTCAGGATGTGGGAAGTGAGAGATAGATGGAAGCAGCTCTCCGGTGTCAGGACCATGACATGAAGGTTAATGGAAGACCATTTTTCACAGCCCGGCACTGGTGTGTTAGCACTAAAAACTGACTTTACTGCACCTCCCAGCTGTGCCGGTCTATCTTTACTGTACGTCTCTGCTGATGTTCTCATTGTTCTTCACACGCTGTTGTTTGTACATCATGCAAATACACACAGACTGCACCAGCTTGGTATGACAGTAGTGACAGTGCAAATTATAATGGAGATATTATATTTTTGTCTCTAAAGCCACACAAATCAAAGAATATCTATATGTCTTCCAAGGTGGCCATGATATGAAATGTATCTTTCTCTGGGATTTTCTTTGGTTGTTATTGACAATATTCATGTGAGCAAATGTGAGTATATTAAATATTGACTTTGAAATAAAGAACAACAAATGACAGAAGCTTCACAATAAGCTATATTCTAGTGATTTCTTCTATAAAGTTGCACATTAACGTGAAAAACAAACGTTTAAATCTACAGTGGCTCATCAGGATTCTGTTGCACCGGCTATAAAGTTCAAAGTTAGCCAAATTATAATGTAACGTGTTTACAAAGTGGATATTTAAGTTTAAAAAAATCTGAGTAAAATGAACTGAATTAAAGTGGGTTGTACCTCATGTAAAGATTAGTTCTTACAAGCTTAATATTCACACCCAGCTGTAACAGTTATGTAGCTAACCGAACTAACTGACAAAGCTAACGCGAACGTGACCTGAAAAGTGAAGAGTTATAGATGTAGCCTGACACTTGATAAAATGCTGTCTAATAATGACATAAACTGGGAAGATCTTATAGCAGGTAACTTACTTAAAAAATTATGCCAATAACTTCATACCTAATAGTAATGTTAGCTACGTTAGCATGACTGGGTATGCTACTAACTGCTAGCTCTAGCACACCTACTTCTCCATGTTTACAGCTATAATATAAACCAATACCTACATTTACAAATGAATAACAGTTCATTTTAATATATAAAGTTGTAAAACATGTCATGTTGTGTCTTTTTTGTGTTGTACGACTACAGCTATCTGCTACAGTGACTTGCTAACAACTGGTTTACACATTAAGGTTTTTACGAGCTTTAATGGTCAAGCCAGATTAAGTAAATCAACAGTTTGGAGGTAGCTAGTAATTACTAAGAGCTTAGGAAGGACTTAAGAAAGGGGGTTCATATTATATGTGATATGCATTATGCTAACTGATAGCTTGTTATGTGAGCTTGCCTGTATATTTAGACCATATTAAACTGTACTTTATTGAATTCCACCTACATTTGGACAGAAAGATGAGCACTTCTGCGTCTCAGACTAAGAATCTTAAATCTCTATTTACTACATGAAAGGACTTCAGTACGTTCTTGCAGCATGACTTCAGTTTCCACAGTGAAATCAGTGCACACTGTGACCAAAAACCCAAATCTGTGCATCCCAAAGTGATTTTGTTGACAAAGAAAATGTGCCACAGGGTCATGTGAGGTTGAATCTTTTTAATGCATGTCTCCACACACCACACAAACAGACAAACAAACCGCACACGGACTCTTAAGGCCTTACCCAGCATGGCTTTGCCCTCGTCCTCCAGTTCAAAGCGGAGCGTTTGCAGCTCTTGTTCCGACTGCTGTTTGAGCGTCTCGATGCTCTGGCGGTGAGCCTCTCTGAGAGACTGCAGCTCTGCGTGGTGATGATGGCGGAGACGCTCCTCCAACTCCTGATGGAGAGATGAGAGGGATGGTGGGAGGTAAGGGGAACAAAGAAAGAGAGGGCAGGAGGAGAGGAAGAAAGAGGAAAACAGAGAGTGGGAGTGGGCCAGAGGGAGAGAGTGTAAAGCGAAACGAGGAAGAAGTCGGGTAGAAAGAAAGAGGATAATTTGTTGATGAAAAGTTTAAGATGTAGGAGGAGACGATGGAGTGGGAGAGAAAAGTAGGAAGGAAGAGAGATATAAAAATGAAAGTGAGGCGGAGGCAGATAGAGAAGCAACATTTTAAATCCTCTTCAAGGCCTGAAGGAGAAACTGGCCAATCATCATACACTGACTTAAACTGCACTGAAACATCAGCCGGAGGAGATGAAAAATATATATTACCATTTCTACTGCACGCTTTCACCTCTGTGTTAAAATGAATTGTAAAACTAAAAATGTGAAGTCTCATAAAAGATGTTCTTTAAAAGGTCTGCTGATGGTTTCAATGGATCCCTCTGCAGCAGGACCTTGACTGTAACCAAATTCAATCTGAAGGCACTCTATGGTGGAGGAGTTTGTGTGAATAGAAAAAGGTAAAGTCGCCTCTTTTGTTAAAATACAGCCAGATGTCTCGAGTTTCCTTAAAGGTTTGCTCATAAAAGCGAAGGACTTCTGTTCAGGACGGCCTTCAACTTGAATCTGATTAAATTAAAGGTCCGGTGTGTTAGATTTATGGAAATGGAATATAGTATTCATAACTTTGTTTTCATTAGTGTATGAACACCTGAAAATAAGAGTTGTTATGTTTTTGTGACCTTGAATGAGGCTTTTATATCTACAGATGCTCCACAGAGTCCGCCATGTTGAATCTCAATGTTAATAGAGCCAGTGTAGCAACTAGAAATGTTTTTTTTTGCACCTTTAGCCACTTTATCATGCTTGAAAAGAGTGTGTGAGGTAACAGGGTTGCAATCAGCAACACACTGGTCCTTTTATAATGCTGATATTTAGTTCAATATATTTTCCTCAGTTAATGATGTCTGCAGAAAAATAAGAAATTCCTGGTCAAAGTATTTATATGGAAACTTTCTAATTTGTTAATTTTGTGGCTGTTTTGCGGCTAATCTGTCTGCAAACTGCAAAAAACTGCAGTTCCTCAAACGTCCACTTGAGACTGGCTCCAGAAGTGAGTCAGTCTCCATAAGTCCCCATGTTAAAATGTCCCAACTTCACAGCAGAAATAAACATGTTTACAGCCTGGTACAAAAAACAGTTTTGGTCTCTATAGCTAATTTCCCCGTTCATGACAACTGTACTGAGGGTGAATTTTTATACAAGTCACCTGTTCAGATTATATCAAGGCTTAAAGTTTGACAGGTTGACAGGTAGGTCAGGTTCTCAGGTCATCTGAGATGAAACCTCTGAATTTAATGAAAATTTTCTGTACTTAATTAACAATTCTATTTGTGGAGGAACCAAGAAAACTACACACTGTTTTGTTAATTGCATATATATTTTCTAAACGAGCTGATTAATTACATTGTGTTCAGTTAGTTTGATGCAGCTGTTTTTGGCTCCGTTACAGGAATTTAACAAACAACTTAAGCAGAACAACATGTTAGAATACCAGCAATAAAAAACTGACAAGCACTTATATACACAGTATTAGTATCAGGCATTAGCACTGCTGACTGGAGGGCTGCCACAACACACACACACACACACACTGAGTATAGACCTACTAACATTACACTGCTGGCAGCCGAATGTTTAATCTGGCAGAAAAAAAGCTGTTGTTGATGTGCGAGGATCCACATTTCGCGTGAGTGTTTGTAGCAGCAGGTTTATTGGAAATATGGTTTTTACTTTTTGGGAGAAACATTCACAAGCGGCGCTGCTTTCAGCTCGATACGCAACTCAACAGATGTTTGTTGTGCCAAGAGGTCAACGGTCTATTAAACTCATCAATCTGGCTCGTGGGCAGAGAGACCGACGTTACATTTGACCACCAACGGCATGCTGATGACAGTTTTTATAACTGATCGCAGTGATCCTGAGTTACTCTGCACTGATGTATGGATTTTTATGGATGCAGCTGCTGGAGCCAATATCAAGTTGTTGTGCACTCGTGTTTTGGTTTTGGCGGACTGTTTAAGCTGGATAAAATTTCTACCACCACCACCACCACCACCCTGCAGCGGGTATTTTTATAGTGTGGTTTTACTACTTTTACTGAAGGATCTGTATATTTACTCTACCACTGCCATTTTGTAATTGGCAGAGGCAGCCAAGCGGATACCTGCGTGTCTGTCAAATGAAGCCAATGCAGAAGTGCCAAAAACTGCAGTTCCTCAAACGGCCACTTGAGGCTGGCTCCAGAAGTGAGTCAGTCTCCATAAGTCCCCATGTTAAAATGTCCAACTTCACAGCAGAAATAAACATGTTTACAGCCTGGTACAAAAAACAGTTTTGGTCTCTATAGCTAATTTCCCCGTTCATGACAACTGTACTGAGGGTGAATTTATATACAACTCACCTGTTCAAATTATATTAAGGCTTAAAGTTATGCAGAATTAAGAGCGTGGCTGCTTTGATTGACAGGTGGGTGCTGTTACAGGTGGCTTCAAGTCCATATTTAACATATTTTATTTACTTTCCCTTTGTGTTATTATCTCATTTAATTAAATTCAGACAATGTGCTACTGCACATGTATATGACATATTTTCTAATGTTGCACCCTATCTAAAAATTACCTGTGTTTAAATATCCGGATACATTATTAATATACAGTATAATTCAATTTGTTGTAGGCTTCTAACAGGTAACACAAGCCTTTGCAGACTGATCATATTAAATGTTTAATATCAAAGAATAAAACACAGCAGCAGTCTTAGAATATTCAGCAGAGCTGAGATCGGAGCCCTGAAAGCGCCCCACTGTAGACAAGAAAATTGCTCTTCACACTGAGTTTAACCCATTTCTTTTTCTCCAGTCAAATATTAAGCTGCCATTTTGCGAATTATAACCAGAACCCATCAACGAGGAAAAAATGATATTCATAGAAGGTTGACAGCAACATCTGTGGCATTTTAATTCGCCAATATGTGATGCCTTTGGGAAATGATTCATGGAATGAAGAGTGAGCTCTGAATATTCAAATGAACCTCGCTCTGAGTCGGCGGCGGACAGCAGTCTCCGATTCGTTTGACGAGGCACCCGAGCTGTTTTTACGCTAACGCTCCGAAAGCCCCAGATGCAAAACAAAATGTTACAGTTCATTAAGGACAAGATCTCTGTGAGCGGATGGATAATAATGCTGTCCACGTTGTATTTAGTTGTGTATCCACTGAAAATGTTGAGTATTACAACAAGCTTCTCCTCTCTGTCATTTCAGAGGCTGTTAGTACCTCTCTGTCCTGCAGTAGCTCTAGATTTCTCCTGCCATACAGCACCACCTGACCTCCACCTGACCTCCAGTTTACGACAGTGGGCTCATATTCAATCCATAAAGTATATTGAGTATTAAAAAACCTTGCTCTTAGAAGCCCATTTGTAACTTACACACCTGATCTGATCTATAAATCTCAAACTGAGGCACCATTTGACACTATTTCTAGAACATCACATCCCGTTTTTTAAATTCAAAACACCTCATGTCTAGCAATTTATTTCCACACACTTTTAGTTGATCATTCCTGATTGATCACATTGTTCATAAAGTTAATGAAAAGTTAATCACAGGTGTTGGCGCATACGACGTAACCAGCAGGACAATCGCTCATGTCAAGTCCAGATTTCTTATAAGATCATTTACAGATCAAAGTAAGGTTTTAGATAAACCTGCTTATACATGGTTTTCTGCTTCAAAGTCATACTTTACGTAGAAATCTGTATTTTTGTGATTTAGCGCCGCCAGTTTCAGAGTGCAATACCCCTTCTGTAAATATGGACAGCTGTACACGCGTATTTGTGATTTATATATAGCTTATGATCAAAACCTGTGAGTCGACAGCCAACCAGAATCATTTAAAATTTAAATAGTTGGTGGTGTGTGCTGTAAAGTGTTACATACTTGTCGCAGGTGATTGCATGTGGATCAGGTGTGCAGGGTGAAGACTTACTTTACTTAATAACACGTCAGTGTAGCATCAAAACGATACAAATTAAATGGTAGAAAAGTTACACAATGTTGCTTTAAGATCAAAATTGATCATCTGTTTTGTGAACGAGGCCCCCTGCTCAAAAACATTTAGAATCATCTTTTGTGTATTCTGCATCAATGGTTCTACTTTTCTGTTGTGTATTTGACTCTTTTACTGGTCCACTGAGCCATTCCACACTAATTGTGCGCACTGCTCTCCCTGACTTCATAGACAGGATCTAACAACGTAAACAACTACAACAAAAGTAACGTAAATCTCGCGTGGCGCTACATTTGCTTCTGTTCCATCACGTAACAGAAGATCAGAACGCTGCAGCTGTGACTTTAAAGTTAGCATCAACTCTGAACATTAAAGACTTCAACGTTCGGTTCACGGAGCAAGTAAAAACTCAAGTAGATGTGTGCTGAAACTCCAGGGAGAGGATTTTTTACAGTGTGATAAAGTGAGTTTTAAAAGCCACTAATCTCTCTTATTCATTGGTATCGATCACCGGCCTTTATGTGCCGTGGGTCAGGAAAAACCATACCTTTTATTCCTTTAATTAAAGAGAGCACATTAATTACTCCTAATCGTAGCGACTCCTATAATTACAAATTGACTGTAATGTTGTTACATTTGCCTCGTCCTCTCTCGTCTCGGTGCCGTTTCGTGTGCCTCGTTGTTCAATCTTCATTCCATTACTGGAGGGTCAATATTTGTTACGGTGCTGTTGCCTGAATTCATTTAACTGAGTGAAAAAAAAGGGATGATACTGATGAACGAGAGCGAGAGACGGGCGAGATAAACGCACAAAGACATGAAGTGAGACGGTGGCCCTCGGGTCCTCTGGCGGTCTGATCCAGCTGCCTCAGCACAGGTCTTAATCCTGACCCCGAGGACAGCTTCAAGACTGGAGGCTGGAGGAACTGAGGCGTTTAAAAAAAGGGCTGTGGCTTAAAAGCATGTCTGATATGTACTCGGGTTGTTGAGTGATTTAAAACCCAAGAGCTGAATCTTAATGCCTAAACTAACCTGGAGCATCGACTTGGAAACAGGTGTAACATGCTCTCTTCTCCTGGTCTTAGTCAGCACTCGGCTGCTGCATTATGATGATCTTCAGTTTATTCAAAGCTTTCTTGGGCAAACCAGAACAGAGCGGCAGTACACGAGTGGAGCCTGTTAGAGATGAAGGAATATATAACCTTTATCTGCCCGCCAGAAAAGACTGCACGCTGGAACGACTCCAGAGAAGTTATTTTAGCCCACGTGGGCTTTAAAATTCAGATCAGATCAGAGAAAACAAGTGAGCTAAGTTAGGTCCTGATTTGTAGCAGCCAAGATTTCAATAATATAAGATTTTGGTTTTATTACCTCATAAAAATGTATTTAATAAGACTAATAGTCTACAGGTATGCTAGAAGCTCTGCGAGTCAAGCTGAGCAGTGCTTTGAGGTAAATGTTCGCCATATGGGGCGACAATCGAATGGTCATTGGTTCTCAGCTGCCCCCAGTCCAGTCCAGTCCAGTCCAGTGTCCTTGGGCAACCCTAAATTGCTCATGATGGCTGTGCCGTGACGTGTACGTACTGTATGGGTGAGCTTAGCGTCATCGTTAGCGCTACACCGCTTTTTATGGCCAGTTGGCAGTGTGTGTTTTAAAATCGCTTTGAACGGTTGGCTCTATAAATAGTCCTTAACCGTCTTAGTTTAGCATATTATCATGCTAACATGCTATTTCGTCATTAGATTTGCAGGTAATGGTTGCAACCATTAACACCTCTGAAATCTTAAATAAACACTGTGAGCTGGCTCCTTTAGGGTGGCAGTATGGATATCTCAGGGCGAGGCGACATACATTCAAACATCTTTTTTTAATGTCCAATAAAACACTTGCCCTCTAGTAATTAAATTTTACATCCTCTGTATTTCACATTTGTTTATTTATATTCCTTTTTCCTGTTTTAATTTGTATTGACTTATTTCATTTTGCTCAGCGTTAACTCCTGTTGTGTTTACTGCTGTTGAAAGTTACTCTGTCTTTTTGTTTAGTTCTACTAATGAACGAGACTCATTGACAGACATGATGTGTTTATTTTTTTCCATGCTGCGAGCCAAAGTACCCATGTGGGACAATAAAGACTGAATTGAACTAAAACGTTATTTGGATTCATCCTCTGGGGACAACGAAAGTCTGCACAAAATCAAATGGTGTCTGGAACTAAGTGGTGCACGGCAGAAAAGATGAAGGAACTGTACTGTTTGTTTTTTTTATCCGTATAATCTTATTTTTATTTGGAAAGCGTGCAGGCGAAACAAAGTCTGAGAAATAAGACAAGTAAGACAAAAGATGATAAGCAAATCAATGAGCTGTCAATTGCTCACTGCTTCTGTTTGAAGGTTTTGGGTAGCGGGGAAGCTGGAGAAGCTAAATTAGGTTACGTGAATGTGTTTGCGTAGCACTGATTTGTAGAAACTTTATTACTTCCTGGATGTCACCGACTGCGAACTGTGAACAGATAACGCCTGACAATCTGAATGTACCTCCCATTCACACACACACACACACACATATACACATCCCTCTAAAGCCTCCACTCTGGGTAATTGAGTTTTCTCTCCCTGCACTGCTGACAGAAATATAAACACCCCGCCACCATAAAAAGCCCTCTGTAAAGCTTCTAACACTTTATTTCCCTGCTTATTAGCTATGACTGTGACAGGAGAGAGAATAGTCTGAATATTTGACACAAAAGTTGATCAGTTTTGTGATTTCACCGAGGGGAATGTGCGCCGGCTACCGTGTGCGTTTGCGTCGTCGGAGAGACGAAACGAGTGGAGGAGGAGAGGAAGATAACAGGGAGGAGAGGTGTTTGTTAGAGCAGTCAGTTTGGTTTTACGGGGAAAATAATGAGTGCTGTGTGTGACTCGGGGGTGATATTCTTTCTCCACATTTGTACTCAACGAGTTGCCAAAAAACACATCATAAGGACGCCGCTTCCTGACCTCCATTCTGCCGAAAGCAATAATAGAATTTGGGCCCGTCCGAGCCGGAAAAGGGATTTGGAAATGTGATGTATAGCTGATCCAAATCGACCTTGACTGTGAAATGGAAGGATTAGCGCCGAAGAACATTTCCTTGGCACCTTGAGGAGTGCGTATGTTGTGTTTGTGCATGCATATTTTGACTTCATAAAGAGGACACAGAGCTGTCAGTATAGCGTCTTGGTATAGAGGCTGGCTGCTGTCAGTGAGAGTGAGTAACGGTGGTGATGACTCACTGCCAGTCTAACCTTGACTCTGACAGGGCTCTATTGGATTAAAATGTCATGGATGGCTTCTCCTGAGGAGCTTCTCTAACTGGCAGAGGAGATGGCATGAACGCAGCAGCTCATGGTGCATGTGTTAGTTTAAAATATCTACACTGTTTGCATATAATTATGATTTTAAATGATATATTGAGGGAGGTTTTCTACATCAGAGCACTGTCTTTGGTGCTAAGTTTTGAGGTACGTGTCCAGCCGCTGTCCGCGGTGCTGACTGCCTCGTTCTGCTGCCTTGAGTTGCAGCTCTGCACCACATCAACCCGCAGTATTCCTGTGAGGCTGCTTTATGTATTGATTTCTGATTGCACCAAAAATATCGGCAAACAGCAGCATGGCTTTTTGACAAGAGTCACTGATATCGGCCGATATTATCTGACTGCATATGTATCGTATTGGCACATACTGTCTTACATATTTCAAGTGTTGAAGTTGAAGTATCTCGGGGTCTTGTTCATGAGTGATGGGTAAATGTAGCGTGAGATGGCCCAGCGGGTTTGTTGCGGCGTCTGCAGTAGTGCAGATGCTGTACCGGACTGTTGAGAGAAAGAAGGAAGGCAAAGCCTTCGATTTTCCAGTCCATCTACGTTCCAACTGTCACCTGTTGTCATGAGCTTTGGGTAGTGACCGAAAGAATGAGATCGGCGGGCGAAATAAGCTTCCTCCACTGGGTGGCTGGGCTCACCATTAGAGATAGGGTGAGGAGCTCGGCCAGAGTAGAGCCTCTGCTCCTCCGCTTCGAAAGGAGTCAGCTGAGGTGGTTCGGGTATCTCCGTATGGAGGTGTTTGGGGCACCTCCATCTGGGAGGAGACCCCGGGGCAGACCCAGAAAACCACTGGAGGGACTACATAGCCCATCTAGCTTTGGATCGCCTCGGGATCCTCCAGGAGGAGCTGGAACGCCCTCAGACAGATTAAACATTTGTTTTCAGTCATATTTTATCATCTGAAGTTTGAGTTTTAGTTGACTAAAATGGATTTACAGGTTCAGTTAAAGTGTAATGGATTATTTAAACTTTTGTCTCTCCTGGAATAAATGTCTATTTTGATTAATAAGACTAATTTGCTAATCTAAGATCAGCAACTCAGAGTTATTCACTCCTCTAATCAGTACAGGACAGAGAAAGTTTCTTTCAGGTTGTAATGTATCAACACAAGCACACCAGCTCAGATTAGCCGGTAAAGTTCACCCTACCACATGAAGAGATGTCTCTTCCCGACATGTCAGTGTCAACAGATTTCATTTTGTGTGTATGTCTGGACGAGCTCTGCTCCTCAGTGTAGAGCTCGTCGTTTCATTCCTCAGTGAAAAAAATGTTTGATAAAAATGATTCAGTAAGATGAACACTGATCGGTTCTGGCCTCAGAAATCTAGTTTTGGTTTCTTGCTATTGCAAGAAACTGACAGTTGGTGATAACATGACAAGAAACAATGAGCCAGATAAAAGCCTGCTAGCTGCAGGTTTCAGAATATTAAATCAGCTTTGCAGATGTTTTATGAAGAAGGAATACATCTGTTAGGATACACACGGTGTGTTTTGGAGAGTAAACTGTGACTGTAGCTGTCTTTCTTTAAAAGAAACCTCCACAGACTCGGTGTCTGTGTGTGTGTGTGTGTGTGTGTGTGTGTGTGTGTGTGTGTGTGTGTGTGTGTGCATGTTTGCCACCTCCTACCTTCAGGTCTCTCTGCCTGGCGTGCTCCATGTCCTGCATGGAGCAGCAGTGGACCTCCTGCAGACGCTGCTGCCGCCTCTGGTGCTCCGTCTGCAGCTCGTCCAGCTGCATCCTCAGGTGCTCCCTCTCCTGGCTGAACTGATGCTGCAGCTGCTGCAGCGACGACTGCGACTGGGAGAGCTGCATCTCCAGACTCTGCTTCAACAGGGAGATCTGGAGAGGACGGGGAGAAAGTTCAACAAGGCGCTGCATACATGTATATATATTAAAAGGAAAGTGAGTCGGTGGTGCCGGAAGAACCAGATGTTCTCTGGGGATCTTTATGCGGCAGAATAACAAGAAAGGGCAAAGAGGGGGTGGCAATCAATTAGGCTTAAACAAATATGATCTTTCTTTAAAGCCTTGAGCCATAAAGTTTCTTACTTTACACAAATTGTTCTCAGTACATAATAAAATAGAGCTAATGCTGGAGCGCACCGAGCATGAGAATTCATTGTTGGAAGGAAGCAGCATAATTTACCAAATGAGTCTGTCTAGACAGCTTAAGACAATGAATGTTTGTGAAAGTGTAGAGACAAAAGCACAACCTCGTATAAACTTGATTCGGCAGCGCTCGTTCCAGTGAAGCAAACTTGATAAAGAACAGGAAACTTTAGAAAACAGAGGACTGCATCCGTTATTCGAGTGACCTACAGAAAGGTCAACCAGCTGCTGTGTGAAGATCACACGTGTCCTCTCTGTCGAGAAACAGCAACACTTGTTGGCAGGATGCAAAGTTATTCTCGCCCGGGGGACGATAACCTTGTCTGCTTTACCAACTGCTGAAGTCCCCCGGAGCGAAATGACTGACAGGAAGGAAAACTTTGAGCACAGGTAAGGACAGCCGGACCTCGAATGATTCATTTATTAACACGACGTTGGAATAAATATCGACGGATCGTCATACGCACAAGAAAGAAAGAAAGAAAGAAAGAAAGCCGATGCAGCTCAGCCTCAATAGCTGCGTCCCAAATTTAGATTTCAATATTATGACTAAGACATGAGTCATACGATGTCTCATGAGGTTGGATAGCTTTATTAACACAAACGTATAATTATATATGCTGTATTCTGATCCTGATACTAAGACGTTTACTCATCCTGAACTCTGAAATGTTTCAGGTGGAAACACCTGGGTAACAAGTCGTGATGTAGGCAGCTAGAATTTCTTAAAATTGTATTCATTGATCTGTTTTGTGCAACAAACTGTGAGAACATCAGTGCCATTTCACCCTTATGAAGCTGTGAAAAGATTCTCTGTGTCTGTTTGTCAGAGCTTATTTGAAGAGCTCACAGTGAAGTTGTGGGCCAAAAAATCAAAACAATGAGCTGAAAGACTCTAAAACACTCTGCAGAGCTGAGGGGAACTGAAGAGTTGGCTGATAACCGCTCCAAGGCGGTGACTATAAACAACACCTTTGACTTTACACACATATTTTCCACTGTTAATATAATTTAGATTCCTCTTAAAGTCCTAGCAGAGGTGATAATTTCATGTGTTGCTGCCAAGTCTAAACTACAACGCCACTGATATTTATAAAGTGGATGCACAGTTGTACTTTTTGAAAACATACTGTGAAGCAGCTGGTGTGTGAGCAAAAGTTAAATCGTATTCATATTAAGTTAAATATCTGCCCACGCATCGAGGCATCACTGGCACTGATATAAGCTGTTAGAGGCCACTGATGAATTTAAACTATATATGATACATATGTTGATTAAATTCACAAACATCTGTGTCTGTATCAATGTTAAGTTTGAAGGCAGATTTTGAGTTTTGAGCATTAAGTTTTAGTCTCTAAAGTTTCAGTTTTAGTTGACTGAATATTGTAAGACTGTAAAAGCTCGTAAAGAAATCAAGAAGCTTGCTGTTAGAAAAAGTAAAATGCCTTTATTGAACTGGTAAACTAGGTAAAAAATACATCTTTGATGTGTTTCGCCGTTAACTTTCCTCTTCCATGAATAAACAGCTGAGGTTTATGTGTCCATCACACGGTTTGACTCCGCTTGCTGAATGTTTGCACCTGTTGATTTACTCACCTTTTCTGTCACCACATACTCGTCTGTAACTTCTTGGAAAAGGCTGAACGCCTCGTAAAAGACGTATTTTCTAACCACGTGCTACCTTGAGCAAACGTTGAAAAAAGTCATGAAGAAACAGAGGACAGTTACCGGTTTCTTCATGACTTTTTTCAAGGTTTGCTCCACCAAAGAGTTTCACCTTAACAGTGTCAAGAAGCTCTCCTGTTCTGTGATGTTTTATTATGAGACTGTAGTTGACTAAATCCACAGTAAAGTAATTTACTGGTTTAGTTAATACATCATTTAAAGGTTTCTCTAGAATATCCAAACTCATTAAATACTCCAGGAGCAAACGTCTGTTACGATTAATAAGACTAATTTGCTAATCTAAGATCAGCAACTCAGGCATTGCCAGGCATCAGCGCCAGGCATCACTGGCACTGATAAATAAAAAAAGCCATTAGAAAATAGTCTGGACCATCATTTAATTTCCAAACAGCACATCTTCTGTCAGCGCGTATCTATCAGGAGATTGACCGCTCGTCCGATTCGAGTATTAAGAGTAAATAAACACGGCTCTGGCGATCGCGAGGTGTGAAGAGGACGCATTAATCACAGGGTGGGAGTTGATGGACACGCACGTACGGCACGCGGGAATGGACATAAATAACGCCGTCGGCACGGTTCATCCGTGTGCAAGGTTTGACCACAGGAAAGAGCTCAGTCACGCTACATTAATATTACCGGGCGGTCATTAGCAACAGCGGCATGCTGCGGTGTATTCTGCATCAAATAACGAGTGTGTGAGCGAGAAATAAGTCAGCGTGGCACCGACAGGAGGTCTTACAGGAAGGTGATTGCTCTTATTGCAGATCTCATCCTCTCTCCCTCCCTATTGATCCTTTTTTTTTACCACTGGTATAATTACAGCCAATCGACTAGAAGCTGGAGGCTTCTGGTATTTTGTGCTCAGAGAGATCAAACAATCTTTAATCAGCAAAGACTGCACTTAAAGTCCTCTTTATCCAGGGCTACTGATCATCTCTCTTTGCCTGTTCTTTGTACATTACATCTTGTGTTCCCTGAAGAATTTTGTACAGAGCATAAAACCCCAAAAAACACTTCATTAGGTGTCATTTTATTCCTCTCGCATAGTTATAAAAAAAGACTACAAAGGCCAGGAAGGAGTCGGATCAACACACATGCATTCGCTGTACCAGCAATAGTCGTACCTGTTCCAGCAGGTCCTCCACTTTCCTCTGCCAGCTCTCCCTGGCGTTGCTCAGTTCCTGCTCCTTGTTTTGTGCCAGCTGAGCCAGCGCCGAGGCCTTGTCCTCCTCGTGCTCCTCTCTCAGCTCCTCGCGGAGCTTCTTACACTCCTGCCTATAACACAACAACAACAACAACACACACATAAATACAGGGATTTGTATGGATTCACTAAACCCGCAAAAAGAGAGGGCAGCGTCAGTTCTGAGTGTGGAAAGCAAAGAAAGCAAAGGTCAGTGCTTTTACACTTGAATAATCAATATAATTAAAATTCAACAGAATAAAATAACCATATTTTTTAAAGATTATTTAAATAAATACACACATATATAGAGAGAGGAGGGATTACTTCCAGCAGGGCCGCATATTGTAAACAAACTCTGGCCGCTGAGCTGCCATTTTCATTCCAAAGTCAAAGATCTAAAACTTCTTCTGTGCTTCTTCAGTGTCCACTGAACTGTGGCTACTTCACACAGGGCTACAGATACTAGCCTTTGATTGGCTAGTACTCGTTGCCTTTGTTGGAATATCAGGGAAAGCCAATGACATTTACATTTAGACATTTAGCTGACGCTTTTATCCAAAGCAACTTACAAAACAGGGAAACAATTAAGGTACAGTGCGACTGGGACATGTTAGTGCAGCAGTAGTAGTAGTACTACTTGCATAGAATCAGAATAGATTCAGCAGGTCCGGTTGTCGATAGTGCTAACACAGATTTTCTACTTGAAATAGGAGCAGAAACCAAAAGCATTGAAGTCTCTGCAACAACATGAACACCACAAACGTTATGGCAACATCTGACATTTGATGTGACCTGATACATGTAAATCCAATATTTACTGTCCTTCTCATCCTGGTTTGGTCTCCACCAGGTGCTGAGAAAGGTCTTTATCTGCTAAATGCTCCGCTGTGTTCACCTGCTAGTCGATAACTTTGTCTGTCTGCAGTTCGCTTGTCAGCATGAACTGTTACAGTTTTTAGATTTCAAGTCTGTCTGTAAGATGAGAAAGCAATCTGAAAGGTTGGCGTGTGCGTCGGTAGAAGAATTAAATATGATTTATAGTCAATAAGGCAATCTCCGAAAGCTTAGTGCATTTCTTTTAGGCATGCAACAAGAATATCTGGTGAAAGAAGAGAATCAAACACAATGCAGCCAAGGTAAAGAGCTCAATACTCGCTGTAAGGGAACAAGAAGTGGTCAAGCCTCAACACTGCATCTATTGAGCGACCATCGCTCTTCAACAGTTGTTTGCATGGCTCTATATGTGTGTGTGTGTGTGTGTGTGTGTGTGTGTGTGTGTGCGCTGCCAATATAATAGCTGTGTGGGAGTTGAAATGGCAGCTGTTAAATCAAGTATCGAGGCAAACACATTTTTTTTTGTCGCTTTGAGAGGTAGAAAGTGTTAGACTGAAGGCGGCTTTTATACACACACACACACACACACACACACACACACACACACACAGCAGTACAGTCACACACCAGACAGTCACGTTCATCATGCAGCTCGCTTGACACGTGTCATCATTCATGTCCTCGTTCAGTGTAAAGCCCGCATGCGCGCTCTCTCTCTCTCTAACACACACACATATATAAACACTCACACACACACACACACACACACACACAGGCCTTGGGCTTCAAAGAGCTCCGGTCTGCCTAATAAGAGTCGTTCTATACCATCTGCTGGGCAGGAAGTGAGACGAGGGCAGACGGAGAGAGGTAAAGGAGAGGAGTGGATGAACGGAGGGTTGAAGGAACTGTCAAAGATTGAAGAAATATCCTGATAAAATGTGGAATAATTGGCTGAATTTTACTCCCGGTGCTACGAGATATAAAGGCACACGTGCTCGTTTAAGGTGTGTGTGTGTGTGTGCATATGCTTCAGCGGTGTGCTGCAGCTTTAAAAATACGACTTGTCCTGTATTTTCATGTTTGTCTGAGCTCAAAATTACACTTTACCTATAAAAGCTTTTACAAACACTCAGATGGGATTAGAGCTACTGCACGTTGTAATGAGGGTAATTAAATATTAGCTGTCCTCCTGCTATTTACCTTGTTAATGTCACATCACAGGCGGACATGGAGAGTTTAGACAAATATTCCCAAACGTACATCACTGTACACAAGACCTGACGGAGGCGTCTTATACAAACTCTGACCTAAAGTTTGAGAGCAGATCAGTTTGTACCAGGAGAAAAAGTCAAAGCTTCACCTTGAGGAGTTACAACATTCATGAGACAGGGCCAAAGTTTCCAATGTGATCTCCAACTCATAAAACCTACTCTGTTGATCGCAACCTATTAAAGACAAGCAAGGCGCCATGTTGTTTTCTTGGGTTTTGAAAACTGCACTTAATCAAGTCTAAGCATCTACGCTGTACTTAGACACAATGGAGCTTTGAGCTAAATGTTAACGTGAGCATGCTAACACGCTGGTAAAGATGTTTTCGCTCTTCTCCCGACTGACTTACGATAAGAGTTTGACTGCCTTCTATGATTTGTTGATTTGATTGGTTGAAGTTCACCCATGACAGACTGTAGAAAATCCCCACCTCCTTCCACCTCACCTCAATGGAGGGCGGAGCCCTCAAGTCTATTTAGGCAGCTAGCTCACCTGTGTGAGCCCTTTTCCCTGACTGAGAACAAAGGAGCTGGCTGGCCTCATCCTCATCTTTCTTTATCCTCAATGATTGAGCTGCATATTTGATGTGAGTTATCCCTTTTTGTTCCACACACTCATAGTAGTAGTCAGTAGTTAAATCAATAATGTAAATGCTAATTTCTCCCTTTTCTTAAGATTGAGTTGTATTTGTTGAGACTAAGTATTTTGTTCAATTGTGAATTGACCCTTAAGTTTCGAGTTGTGTGGATTAATATGTTGCCATTCTTTTATTTCCTCCTCTCCATCAGAAAAGAACCAGCTAACAATAAATGAGAATGAATTGGATCTTCTGTGTTTGTGCATTGTTCTGATCAACGAACAATCCATTGCGTTGCTTCACCAATAAACAAGAACCAGTCTATTCTCCACACCAAGGCAATATTTTACACAGACGATGATAGGCAGATGATCCAGTCACCTGCCTGCCCGTTTCTAAACAGTTTCAGCAGTGCAACAAATTATGTGGTTGCAAAGTTCATGCAACTTTTCCAATAAATATCAACCTCACTGAGTCACTAGAGGAAAAGTGGGGCTCAAATTGGGATACATTGTTTGGAAAGCATGAATGTACAAAATTTCATGCCAATTTCACTGGACGGGTGAAACTTTGACATGCGGGTGACGCTAGTAGAAAGTTTGGGTCAACAACGTTTCAGTTTTCATCCTCTGGGGACCATGAGTGAAAATTTCATGGCAATCCATCCACCAATTATTGAGATCTTTCAGTCTGGATTAAAGTGGTGAACCAACCAACTCACCTTCATCGTAATCCATCGATTTGACACACATTTAACCAGCACTGACCCTCGTCCCTGACGTGCTCTACAGGAGTGTTTCTGCATGACCGGGACAAACTAGCACGGTACTGTCTGCGCTTCAGCCCACTGATCCGCTGAATCTCCTCTGTTCTTTTTGGTAATCCTGAGAGCCCTTTCCATGATTATGCTATCACAGAGAAACCGCCTGTTTCCACTGTGAAACAGGGATTAAAAGCCGGCCTTCTTAATTCAGACGGCTCACTAACCACAGTGTACTCACCCCAACCGCCAAATGAATAGATGTTCTCCTGAGAATAAAGAGCTCTGCGCCAAAAGACAAAGGGAAGGTGAATGAAAGGTAATGAAGAAGAGACCGGAGAGGAGGGGGAAGAGTGACAGATAGGCGGCAGCTCGGTATGAATACACTGTTATTTCTACAGTTTGTGGACGTCTACTTTCACTCTGATATTCATTAGTGCTTTAACTGAATTGGCCACAGTCAACTTGTCAACACAGCAGACAGAAAATTAGAACAGGCGTTCCCTAATCTGTCTTTGATGCAGCCATTTTTAGTCATTAATGTCACACCATCATTGCTATCGCTGCATGTAACACTATTTCCTTTTGTGTTTAGCTGTTAAAATATTGGATTTAATGTGCCTGTCTGGAAGCCCCTTTCTCCCACTGCTTGAAAAAGCACCAATATGATAGTTACAGCAGGAAATCAGCCAAGTTTACATGATTAGTGGAGTATATCGGTGGTGGAAAGAAGATTGCGTTTGCAAATATTTGGGTAAAAAGAAACTTCATGCTTAGAGGGAGGTATAAAAAGAAGAATTCACTGTCTGGGGAGAAGCTGGCTGACAGATTTAGGTTGTGGTGATTCCCAAGACAGGAGGAAAAGGACGCTCCTAGTATCAGTTCATTCATAATTTGATGTAAAACTTGACACTTATTGGCCCGCTTATTTTGTTCTGCTTTACAGAACTCTCTCCTTACACTGGAGACCAATATAAACCAATAAAAACATTCATGTACATTGATCTGAGGTGCTGCAACTGCATCAAATACATATAATTTTATATGTGACCTCTGTTTAGATCTCTGATTTAACCATTATTGAACTTTTAACTGATGAATTTGTAAAAAAGTGACCTGATTTAAGCCCAAAGAGGTTTGATTTTATGATAGTGAGTGAGTATCATAAAGCACTTGCCACATTCAAATAGCAAATTCAAATTGGATCAGAGTGAAGTGATACAAGTGGAGTGGAGTAATGAAAAATACTGCGGCAGATATTCATGGAGCTCAGAGAGCGAGGAAAGGCTAAAAATATCAAACAATATCAAGTGTGACCTTTATGAAGAGACGGAGCGCTAACAGATTAAACAAACTTGCAGGTTGAGAGTGAGACGCAGATATAAAGAAACCAACAGGTCGTCGAGTAGCAGCCTGTAAATTTACATTTGTGTCAAATAAGAAACGGCAAAAATCCAATAATTATATATTGGAATATATTCATTTTTTCTACATAATAACATAAAATACCAACATTTCTTGATAAAGTTGGTTTAATTTGGAGATTTTTTAATTAGAGTCATGTTTAAGATGTGTACTGAACGGGCTGACATCTACACTGATACCAATACATCTAATTATGAAGGGAAATCTCTATTCCAGCATATCACATATGGAGTTACACAGGGTCAAGCATGTCTTGAGGTCACTGTAGGGACAGTGTTAAATCTTAGATTGTTAGACAGACACTGACTTCTTCTTCTTGAGAGCAGCCGTATGTTTGTGTTGAGCAAATAGGCGCCATTCGGATCATTACTATGGTAACCGAGGTCAGAGGATAGGGCTGTCTCCACTCAACAGATAGGTATATAATGTAGAAGCCTCTACAAGGTCGGATAACAATGTTAGACCACCACCACAACCACTGTAGACTAATGACCAATTGGCAAACACCTTATACTGTAGATACACTGAGTATGACCATTTGTGGACATACAGTAGTCGTGCCACCTAATTAGTTTTGGTATTATTTATCCAGGGTTTGAGAACATGGATTACTGGGCCGACCAGACACAGGTCCAGGCTCGCAAAGGGTCTGTGGTCCCCTAAAGACAGAGCCAATGTAGGAAGTGACTAATAATATATACTCAAAGATTCAAAGAGGTCAGTCCAAAGTCAAAAGAATTTTAATATTGAGTATTTTGACTACTTTAAGGTCAGATGTAACTGTTTTTAAAAATTTGAATCTGCATACTGTCATACTACAGACTACAGACTTAATTTGTTTAGCAACAGATCTGAAGTCTGTCTCTCCTGTGTGTATGACTCAAGAACAGGTGGAAAAAAGGATAATCTTTCCGTGTTCCTTCATCTCGTTTTAATCTGTGAAACAGGTGTGGACAAACAGAGTTTTGGCAGGTGAATTATTTACTTTCATTCTTATTTAGAACATATGGCGCAGTGTTGCACTTCAACCTCGTGTGGCAGAAATGAGTATTACAACAACAAACACACAAAAAAACCTGCCAAAAACTTACACAGATTATGTAAATATATCCTGGCAAAACATGTTTTTTTTTCACCTGTTTCACAGACTGGAATTATATTTTTTCCTCACTCGCCTCTCAGTGCTCCTTTAACGGTTTTATAGAATATATTTATGATGTTTCATAGATTACTGTATATGTAGTATTTATAGAAAGGATTGTCAGTGTGGATGTGCTGTGACAGGAAGCGTTGGACGGGAGGAGTTAGTCTCTCCTTCATCATCAGTGTGACTCATACTGACATTTCCAACCAACAGCAGCACGTTACAGCTGTGGTTAACCTGCAAAATGTCACTTAGATGCAAAACTGCTATAAACAGTAGCTGCAGTGTTCACGGGCTGACCTTTTCCATGTCTGTGCCCGCGGGACCGATGTTCTCCAGGTCCGTCCATGTCTGAGACACTGGTCTGAAGCACACTGTGTGACTTTTCTACCATAAACTGACAGATTTTAAATTTTAAATAAATGTTGATGCTACACTGAGATTCATACGTCTGTTCTCACACTACGTAACTTTGTGCCCTGGGTACGATCATCCATGAGAAGTACGTAACGCTTTACGGCACTAAGTCACACACCACCAACTATTTCACTGATTTTGGTGAAACTGGATCATATTTTATGGAGAAAATGTTTTCTGGTTTTCCCTCTGATGTCCTCCGGCTGCTCCGACTCAACTCTCTGTGATTTACAGAGTTTCCTGATGGACAGTGAAGTAAACTGCTGCCAACTGTAGCTGCTGTTAGCTGCTGTTTGTTAGCCGGGCTGCCCGGACTGTGAGTTCAGAGCACCGTGGTAGTGTTAGAGTTTGTACCACAGGTGTTTTTGGACCACCGGGAAGAGGAGCCAATGTCGTGCCAGAACAGGAGCTGGGCAAGAGTGCAATGTAACCAGGCTCAGCAGCCTCTATGGACATAATGACAGAGGCCGAGCTGGGCTGAGTGCTGTTGGACTAGTAAGTAACATTAGCTGGCTGCTATGTCTTGTGTTGTTGACGTTGCTTGATGTTTGGCTGTTAGCAAAGTTGTGGACTCACCTTTTAAAAGCAACATGCTAGTTATAGCAGCCGGAGGGAATGTCAGTAAATTAAAGTTAATAAAAGTTAATCAAATCATCTCCAACAGGAGAAGTCGTATAAAATAATAAACAGATATCGAGGCACTCAGCTTTGTCTGGAGACACTTCAGCATAAAAAGAGACACAATCTATTTTTAAGTGGAAAAGCTTTCTGTGGTTTCGACCCATTAAGACGCTATTTAATGCTGAGATAAACTTTAATGGAGTCATTTAGAGGCTGCAGACTTTACTGTGTGAAAAATACATCAGTTCACACCTCAGAACAGTCAATTTCATTCTTTGAGGTTTGTGAATAATAACACTTCAAAGGTCCGTGGACGTGAACAGAGACTTTGAGCTCGGGGCTTTAACACTGGATTGAGATGAGAAGTTGCACAGTCCTCCAAGGATAATGCTCTGTCACGGTCAATACTGTGAGCCGGATGACCTGTGTGTGTGTGTGTGTGTGTGTGTGTGTGTGTGTGTGTGTGTTCGAGTAAGTGTGGGAAAAGAAAATAGGGAAACACACAGACTTCCATTTCCCATCCATTCTTAATTTCACGCTCCCCATTTATTAGAAGACGAGATAAAGAAAGACGGTGTTACTCTGTCTCTAATACACACACACACACACACACACACACACACACACACACACACACACACACACACCTACCTGAGTGTTTCAGTCCATTTGAGCTCCAGCTCCAGAGCCATCTTGTCCATCTTGTGTTTTTCTTCTTCTTTGGTGGTGATGAGTTTGGCTTCATGCTGACGCTTCTGTGTCTCCAACTCTCCCTGTGAACAGACAGAGAGACAGGTGGAGTCAGAGAGACAGGCAGACAGGTGAAGTCAGAGAGACAGGCAGACAGGTGAAGTAAGACAGACAGACAGAGAGACAAACAGTCAAAGTCCAAGAGACAGACAGGAAAAGTCAGACAGGCGGTCAAAATGATGAGGGGTAGACAGGCAGACAGACAGACAGGTGAAGTTAGACAGACAGACAGACAGACAGACAGACAGACAGACAGACAGACAGACAGACAGGCGAAGTTAGACAGACAGACAGACAGACAGACAGACAGACAGGTGAAGTTAGAGAGACAGATAGACAGACAGACAGGCAGGCAGGCAGGCAGACAGACAGACAGACAGACAGACAGACAGACAGACAGACAGACAGACAGACAGTTCTTGGTGCAGCGTGAAAGAAGTCTTTCAGTGACTTTGCTAACAGCTGATACACACAGACATTAGAGGTCTCTGATGTTCATCAATCCAGAAACAGTGGTGAGATGGAAGTCCTTCAGAAAACTCATGCTGACATGGATGAAATGAATCGAGGATTAATCAAAGAGCTGATGAACAGAAAACGGTTTGGACACATTTAATAACTGCTCAAATGAAACATCTAGCCAATCATCAACTCTGGTTCCAAATACATCATGTGCAGACTTTTTCGTAACTTTTTATACACTAATTAAATGAAGCAATATTAACTGTCACTACTGTAAACTGCAGCAAACGTAGATTATACTGTGGACGGTGGAAGAAGTGTGTATATATGTGTGTTTTTTTCCTTCTATCTTTGGACCAGTTTGAGTTTTCGACCTTCAAAGTGACATTTCATCTGCTCCTCTCTTCTTCAAAGGACTGTTTGAAAGTTCAAACTTGGCTCTCGAGCTGAGGTTAGAAATATATTTAGATTAAAGTTTGAGGTTGGTCGTGTTATTGTGATGGTTAAGGTGACGGCACAGACGTACAGAATAAACCTGTGTGTGTGTGTGTGTGTGTGTGTTCGTGCAGACCTGCAGTGCAGTCAGCAGGTTGCTGGTCTCTCTCAGCCGGGCTCTGGTAGCGTCCAGCTCCTCCAGCAGTTTGTCCTGCGCCTCCTTCAGCGTGGAGATCTGTCCCTCGGCCGTTCCGATGTCCTGCTCCCCCTGCTGCACCTCCTCCTGCAGCCGAGTCACCTGCGGTGGAGGAGGGAGGAGAGACGGATCGGCAGACAGACGGTTAGCCGAAGAGAGACTGAACCACATTCACAACATCTACACCGGTTGCTCTTGAGGCTGAATCTCAGTGTGGCAACAACCTTGAGACTACATCAGCATTTTCTGCTCAGCGAGGTGGAATTTCATCAAAAATGGATTCAATAATCATTTCTGTGTCTGATTTTTAAATGAGCTGGGACCGTACACTTTCTGCCAACGTGGCAACACAGTTTTGCTCTGCATCATTTAGTCATTTACCCTCAATGTTAAAGCAAAGTACAACTTGGAAAGTGTGTGCATGGAGTGCATAAAGAGCAGCAGACAGGGTGAGGCAGCGGGTTTATTTACAGATCTGTAACCAAGACTAATGACGCCTGACTGCAGGGACCGGATTAAACCTTTGTTAGACAAAAAAATGGAGTTCTTTATCTCTCTCTATCTCTTTTTAAAAATTCATTCAACACACACAGACCCGTTTTCCATAAGCGCTTATCCTTATCAGGGTCACGAGGGGCTGGAGCCGAATCCAGCTGACTTTGGGCAAGAGGTGATGTACATCCCGGACAAGGTGCCAGTTCATCACAGACACATAAACACTCTGAGTTTTAACCAGGAACCTTCTTGCTGTGAGGCGACATTGCTAAACACTGCACCAGCCATGCCGCAAATTAAATACATTCAAACTAAAATGGCAGGTTCAGGTCGCGTTCAGACCGTCCGGGGCTGTGGCAAAAACACGTTTTTCTATTCATTTGAGTGGTAGAAGTCAGTTTTAGCTGTGGATGTGCAGGCCAAGGGGGTGTCCACCAAAAAACACAGCGTCCTGCAGCAAAGACGTTGAGCCGGATTCAACTTTTGGAAAAAACGCAGCCTGATGTCACACTGCGGCCGCCAATCAGATATTCGTCCACAGTCAGCCTGAAATGTCTCTGAGACTATCCAGGTGGATTCATGGACTAAACTCTGATACTCCACCTGTTGTGTTCTGGCTTTGGGTATGTCATGTACCCGGCCTCTAAATCTGTGAGTTTAATTTGTGTCCGATGTTTTGAAAGAGACAGCTTTGGTCGAGTGACACAGACAGTGAGTGAGAGTGAGCGAGCGCCGGCCTCGATAAAGCCGGTTAATCAGCGAAATAAAAAGTTATTTCCTGACTGTTTCACAGCGATTACGTTCAGCTGTCTGAATGCATCACGCACTCACTCTTTAGTTAAGTAAACTTACACAGAAAACAAGTTTGAATACTTCAAATTCAGGAAAAACAACCAACATTATTGATGAATAATGCTAATATTTACAAAAAGTAACACTTAACAGGAACAGGAGCATCATAACTCCATGTTGTGTTTGCATTCTGCTGTTTGGAGTAGTTACACAGTTTAATTCTAAATTACTTTTAATACATTTCTCATAACTCACTCTAAAAAATAAACTTGTACAGTGTCAGGTTTAGACATTTGGGTTGTTAAATAGCTAAAACTCCATTTGAGTTTATACAGTTTATTTTCCCACATCTGTAATTCTAATACGTCCTTTAAGAAATATGAGAGCTGCACATTTGGAAGTGACCCTCGTCTCATTTTTCAGCCGGTAATATGACGGTTTACTTCATCTTTCAAATGGTAAATACTGTTTAACATTCAAGTCACGCGTATTATTATTATAGAGCGAAAGATTCAGACTCCAGTTTCCAAAACTTTTGGAGGTGAATCACCAACAACAAGCAAAGAGTAGTCAGTATATTACAATGTCCTCATACAGTGGCTGTTTCAGAGCTTTCAATCATATCACGTGACCTTTATCAACCAATCAAGGATGCAGTACATGTTCAGTCAGTAAAACTGCTGTTTCTGGATGTATAGTTCATAAGGAAGCGACCAAAGACAGTTGAAATGGTTTCAAACATGAGCTTATATAAGTACAAAGTTCTCCATGTCCCACCTCCTCATTGGCTTCGGTGAGTTTGGAGGTCAGCTCCTCCCTCAGCTCGTCCAGCTGCTGCTTGAGGAGCGTCTTCTGCTCCTCCAGCGAGAGGCGCTCCCTCTCAAACTGCTGCTCAAGCTCCTGTGGAAACCAGCCAGAGACACAAATCTGTCAAAACAACTCAGAGGTAAAAGCCAAGGTGCTGCAACGAGGAACCCTCCATTAGTGATTCACATGCAGGTGAAACAGTTTACGCTCCTGATCAGGAAAGCTCTGCACGTCTTATTGGAAGTCAAGTAATGTTTTATTGGTATTCATGGTGTTTTACATCTGTGAAGATTCTCAGTCATCCAGGTAATAGGAAATCTGAGAGAGACAACTCAAAGGCAGTTTGATTTATTTATAAATCCGCAAGTCCACTTTCCTTCATCTCACTACATTTCAAAGAACAATCATGATATTACGAAGCACTTTGATCTCATTACTGTGTTCACCCACAAGACGTACTGTATGAAGTACAGTCATGCTCAATTCATGTTACACCAAGCTGAATCACAGCAAGGGGTTAGTTAGTTAGTTAGTTAGTTAGTTAGTTTTTGTCATTAACGTCTTGCAAACTACAGTTAAACAAGACTCTACAGCTATGCTAGCAGCTCTGTGAGACTTCAAGTGTTTTGAGCTAAATGCTAAGATCAGCGTGCTAACATGCTCCCAGTAGTAATGCTAACGTTGTAATGTTTTAATGTTCATCGTCTTGATTCTAGCATGTTAGCATGCTAACATTTGCTAATGGTACTAAACAGCTAAATGCTAAAATCTACATGCTAAGAAGCTCAATAATAATGCTAACAATGTTAATTTAGCATGTTAGCATGCTAACATGATGCTAACATTGTGGTATTTGAATGTTCAACAAGTTCATCATCTTAATTTAGCATGCTAACATTTGCTAATGGCACTAAACAGCTAAGCATGCTAACATGCTCCAAATAATAACGCTAACATTGTGATATTTTAATGCTCACTATGTTCATCATCTTGATTTAAACATTTTAGCATGCTAACATTTGCTAATGGCTTTTAACACAAGTGCTATGGAGACCGATGGGTGTTTTGCAGGTATTTGTATATATTTGGTCACGTAAATACATATATGTGGGGCTTTTATTGGATAGGACAACTGTAGACAGACAAGGGTGGTGCAGAAAGGTGCAACTGAACCCAGGTTGCTGCAGTAAGGACTCAGCTTTTTATATGTGGGGCCCACAGTGCATTAAGTTGCCAAAGAAAATGCATATTTTGACTTGATGTTAGCGATAGATGAAACATTGGGATCCACAAACTGATATTTCAGTTTGAACCAAAGTGGCTGACTGACACAGATACACACACATGCTGCTAGCATGGCTAAAAACAGTGGAAGTGGATGTGTTGGAGGCTCAGGCTGTCTTTTATTTGATTTTTATTTGATGCAGAAGACACACTGCACAAGATTTATTTAATCTCTGAGAGTGTTATCACACTCGTCTCATATCCTTCATCTTCTTGTATGTGCAGTGTTTCCTCAGTTGTGCTGCAGATCCAGAAGTTACCTCCCTTGCTCCTTTTTTTTGTTTGACGTCGCATTCACAGCATTCATCCGTACACATTTCTAAAAATACTTTCATTGTCCTCGACGGAGAGGAGAGAAAGAGCTCCGGCATTGTTACCATAATAAAGCTTATTATTTCTGTATGAATGGGGGAACGATTTCTGTTACAGTGTGCAATGATTGCTGCTTTCCAAGAACAATTAGAGCTGAGGGAAATTGCTGTAATGTCAAATGAAATTCGCGACCATTATTCATTGCGTAGGAGGGTGGAGTTTGTAATGCCCTAAAAAAGAAATATTCAGGGCATTGACTAACTGTGACACAGTTCCATAAAAATGAATGGGACTTCACAGGAATCCATCTGAATGGAAGAAAGAGTGGAAAAATCACAGTAATTCATGCGTAATGCTTCGCGGCATCTCATATTTCAGCAGCAGCTTAGAGGGTCAAAAGGGTGGAGAAAGTTTCTCCGTTTGGCAGGATGATAACTGTGGGAACTCTTCCTCGCTGACACAAATATGCATCAGTAAAACAGTTTGGCATAATTTGGCACAAAGACTGAAAAGTTGGCGAGTTTTAGCGTGTTATCGAAACTCCAAATGATCCAGAGAAACGTCAGTCCACCCCTGTTTTCCCCCGCCGACTGCCTCTCTGTGATTTGCTCACGATAGGTTGGAACACAATCCTAAAAAAAGCCAAGAATAGGGCGAGTACACGTCCACCTCCAGGCCACGGTGGAACTGCATCAAGATCTCTTCCATCTACTGTTCGCCTGAAGCCTTCTTCTCCCACAGGTCCTCACAAAAGTTTTCCTCGAAACTATTCCTTGTAAATCCAGTGGAGAAAAAAAGGTTTGCGGTAAAAAAAATCAGGACTTCAAACACTCATACACATAATTACCAACTCAATGCATCGTTCTACCTGCTGTGCTAGAAAATCTAGCACTTAAAACTGAATTAATTAATCATTTTGGCCCTTAAGGCAGCAAAACCAACCTTTAAAAACAGCACTGGCACATTATTATGCACCTAATATAACATATATATATACACAGTACAGACCAAAAGTTTGGACACACTTTCTCATTTAAGAGAATGGGAAAGTGTGTCCAAACTTTTGGTCTGTACTGTATATATATATATATATATATAAATATATAATAATATGTTAAAGCTAATATATTAGCAAACGAATCTATCCACAGCTTTCATGTGAAGTTGTGTTTCTAGTGTGGTGACCATATTTTCATGTACTCGCATGTATGCACGCACCACAGGTGTTTTCATCAGGATGGAGGACCAGCGCTCAGCACACCTACCGAGCGAACCTTTCAACACTCATGGATGCCATGAACATGAGCACTTTGGTTGCCAGGTACTTTACGGAGGAAGGAGCGAGCCTCCTGGAGCTCTTTAGAAAAGACCGACTCACTTCGGCCTGACAGCTAACCATTAGCATACTGACAGGTTCTGTCAAAACAAGCGCTCGCCCCGCTCGGCTCGTAGGGTAGCAACAGCCTTGACAACGACGCATCGATTTATTGACACGCATACGGACGAATCAGGTGAATTCAAACACGTTTGTTGTTTGTATTTTTGTACTGGGTTAGGAGATAATCATGGCAGTGTTGGACAGAACATGGTAAATGTGTATGTAAGCACTGAAAACAAGTATAATATTATAATTAATATTTTAATTGAGGTGAAATTCAGTCGTGGATGTTGATATTTTGGTGTTACAGACATTTGTTGGGACTTCTAGCAGGAAACTAGCACAATCCCGGACAAACTGATGTCTGATCAGTGCAGTTTCTATAGTTTCTATCTTTAAGTCCAGAGTTAACGCTAACTCTCCTGTTAGCACTGTCTCTTTAGCTTGCTAAATGCTAGTCGCTGACTTTGCTTGTTCTCTGTTTGGTCCTCGGCAGGTAGAGAACAGTTAGAGGCCTGCTAATGCTATGAGATGCTAATGAGAGTGGTGAGAGTCAGGTTTAGGGCCATAAAACCGAAACAATGAGCTGAAAGACGCTACAATGCTAATAAGTATTGTTGTGTTTATGTCAGCTTAGAATAGAATGACACTTTTATATCTGCCGCCATCTTTCTACGGCAGCCCGGAGGGGACAAACCAAACACCAGCTCTATATAGGACCTTTCACTGTAGTTTCTCCTCCATGCTTGAACCGAGAGGGAGAGGTGAGGGGTTTTCAGTTGGTTGAATCTGGAACTTCACCACTAGATGCCACTAAATTCCACACGCTGGACCTTTAAGTGTTAATATTAGTACAACAGTGGTACAAAAGCTTAAATCATGTGTAATGTGCTTTAAATGTTCATTTGATTGGGTCCTGTGGGCCACATGGCGATTGTTAAATCTAAAAATGAATCAATGAATACATCATATTTGTCTCAATATGTGAGCTAACGTGACTTCCATCGCTCTGATGAGATCAAGGACATGACAAAAGGAATCTTTTGGCCGTCGGCCGATCGAGAAACAGAAAGTCGAGACGAGGAGGACTCACTCAATACGGCGCATCAGGATTCATGTCATTCCTCGCCGCTCGATATAAGGGGCGAGACCGAGGCGCTGCAGACCTGTTCATTTAAATTCAAAACCAGGTCCTCTCATAGACAACTCTCATTATAATTTAAAGTGATGAAAGAATGGAGGTGATGAAAGAAAAGATGATTAACGAGACGTGATGAAACTTGGATCAGACAAAAGAGAGGAAGAGAAAAAAAAAATCAAGTGATGAGGAACAGAGGGAATGAAAAGGCGTCGCAATCATCGGCGTGCCTCTGATTTAGCAGAAAATACATAAAAAAACTGGAGCGGCAGCGAGTGAACGATGGAGGAGTGAATGGATTCTGCTTCCTCCCCATCACTCTCTCTCAATGTGGACATTTCTAATCATGAACACGGGTGAACAAAGGGGAATTATTGCTCGTATCGAAAACAGAGTGGGAGGGAATATGAGCTTCAGAGAGGAGGAAGTCTGCAATATGGAGGAACGCATATCTTATAACGACGGGGGGAAAAGCATAACACTCTGCTCTTAATGTAGCTGTCAGCTCTGATGTGCTCTACTGTGCGCTATCATTTAAAACACGTCCTCGTTATGCAACTTTGATGCAAGAGAATACTTGATCACTTGCTTTTTCTGCGTGGTTGTGTGTGTGACTGGAATGAAGGACTCCGTGGAGAGTTAGGCATCACCACCACCACCATCATCATCACGAGGCTATTTCAGGCTGGTGGAGCTGTGTGCCTCGGCTCAGGCGGGCTGCAGTCAAATTAGTGGTAGGCTGTGGTTTGGAACAGCCAAGGCCGGCTCATTAAACGAGTCCCAGGGCCTGGTTTGTAATCCTAAGGGGCAATTTCACTGCCACATATCAGGTACAGAAGACACGGCGATGCTGGAGTTTGAGTATTCTGTGCTGTTTCAACACCGAGCACCAGAGGGAACGAGTGTGTGATTTGTGAGGAGCTGCAGTCGGATTGTCGCGGCTTGTTTTGCTTAAGGTTGAAGAGTATGACCTTAAAATTGAACCCAATATCATCTCGTATTAATATCTGCAATAGAAACTATTCTCTAGAGGTTGTGCCTGCTAAACTTTGAAACTCTCAAACTCCCGAGGACACCTTTAAAAACCACTTCGCCTGTTTAGATCAGCTTTGTATTCTATCGTGTTTTTAGTCTGCCTCGTTATTCATCTTTATTGTGATGCACTTTGAGAACTTTTGCACTTCTGAAGAGTGCTTATGGTAAGATGTTAAATTGGCTGCAGTTATGTAGTCCTCTTCAACCTGAACGGACAAAGCACTTTATAATTTTGCCTCTCATTCATCCACTCCAGCTTCTATCGGGGGTTGGCGTCCATTAATCGCCAAGGCCGTGTGCTCTGCCTCCTGAGCTACAGTCGCACCTCACTACTACCACTGCTTCTACTACTACAGTATCTCATATCTATGTTTTATTTTTTCCAATGCAAATTCAATTTTCATATTAATCTGCCAGAGGTTTTCAGTTCGAGACAGGCCTCCCCAGGGGGGGCTCCGAACAGTTTCAGGGGAGGCTCAGTGAATAGAAGTGGAAAAACTATTACATTAGTTATCCAAAGAAGATCACATAGCCTAAATGTGTGTGATTTGGTTAAAGTAGTTTGGGGAAATCTTACTGTTTTTTTTCCACCCCATTTTACCACAGTCACAAATTTAATAAACGTCTTAGGACAGATCTTTTTTTATGTTTTTTGGTGTAGTCAGCAACATTAGGCTATCTTGGCTCGACTGTTTAGTGTCTATGGGATCAAATAACATTACCGCGATCCCACGGGCGTCCGGGAGCTGAGCGAGACTAAGTGAGCAAATTGAGGAACAAAACTTTTGTCTGTCCCATCAGACAAAACCTTTTCGAAGTTTTGTCCACAGTCTCAAACTTTGCAAACCAGCAACTGCAGCAACTTACTCTACCAATACAGCATCTAACAGACCAACACTAATGACATTTTAAGAGCCAGTTAAGCTCATATTCATATTTAGTTTGTGATAACGTCATTGTCAAGTCTTAGAACATGAAGTCGGTCATAAACCACTCTGAGATTTAACTTTAACAGATTCTCAGGACGAGATTCACTTACTCACTCATTCATTATTTACATTTAACCCCATCTGAAAGGCTTTCACTGTGTAGACTGGGCAGGACGGTGTTACAGTAATCGAGTCGTGAGTGTTTCAGGAGTAGGGTAGCACGTTGAGCTAGCGAAGCTGCACGACCAGGCAACCGAGGCAACGCGATCAGAGAAGGTTAGTTGGTCATCGTTCATGACTCCTAAGTTTCTCGTTACCCTGGTAGGGGGAAGAAGACATAGGGAGTATGGTGAGTTGAGTTTTTGAGAGGTTCAGCTGGAGGTGGTGTGCCTTCATCCATGTAGATATGTCTGAGAGGCAATCAGAGATCCGTGCAGACAGCGAGGGGTCATCAGGAGGAAATGACGAGATAGAGCAGAGTGTCATCTGCATAGCGGTGATATGAGAAGCTGACAGGTGCTGACAGGTGCTATGATAGCGAGATAATGAGTGTTATTCACTTCCCCTGTCATAGTGGTCATAATGTTCTGGCTGATCTGTGTATTTGAGAATGCATTACAGTGTTGAAGAGTTTCTATTCCAGGTGAGGTGGCCTCGTACATTTTCAGGACTCGGCTCTTCATGAAATTTGGATTTCTAGGTCGTCTGGCACAAAAAAACAAGGCTGAAATGTTGCATGAATAATAATAACAATATGAATCAGCTGTTTTCTTTGAAGCACCTTCAATAGAAATTCACATTTGCTCATAAATCTGTTGAACTCACTCGAGCTGATAAACCTCTCTGCTTCTTCCAAAGACCTCAAAAAGGTAATGGAGTAAAAATATATACCATAGAATATGCAGCCATCTAAGAAGCGGGTGTATGCTGTATGTATGAGCTTAAGGCCTGTTAGGATCGCCACACTCTGCGCTAAGTAAGCAGCAGTGAAATATTTATGTTGGGAAGTTTTAAGAAACACACACACAGAAACTCGTGGGCTGCCAGAGTCTCATCCTTCAGCCAACACTCATATCCATCTCTTTCACCATCACATCATTTTGCCCTAATTTTGATTACTTTACTCACTTTATGCTCTCCACTTGCAGTTTTATGTGCAGTAAATGTCATCAGAGTACGAGCGGGGCTGTGAATTTTAAATCGAAGGGTCCTGCACGCATTTAAATGTCAGAACTCCGCACCTGTTCCAAACCTTTAATATCCACATTTATTGAAGAGATTTCAGTGCTTAATGTAATTAGTCGTCTCGCCTTTGTTGAGCCTAAAAAGTTATTATTTAAAATGTCAAATATCATAGAAAAGTTTGGCACGAATTGTTAAAAATCAAGACATTCCTTTCCTCACGTGTAGGCAGCATGTTAATCTAATTAGTATTTCATTGTCTTCTGCACAATGCCACACTAAAGCAGCTGTGTGTGTTTGTGTGTGAGCAGTTTTGCCCAAAAATAGCACAAAAGACGCCCTTATCACCTGTGTGACTCATCGCCAGACTGCGTACAGCGTCCGCAGACATCGCTGAACTCTGTTTTCATTGAGGATCTATTTTTATTTGCCTTTCTTTTTGGGTCTCTTTTGGAACATTAGGTCGCTCCTCCGGGTTACTCGCATTTCTCCCAGGTTATGGGAGCTCAGACGTGTCCTAGATGACATTTAGGAGTGATAAATATAAATGTACTCCCACGTCGGTAGGCTGCATTTCCTCCTTTTTGAGCACGCCAGCCTCTTAGTCACTGTTATGACCCCTTTCTGATGTGTTTCAGTCTTTAACCTAAATAAACTGCAGGAGCTCCTGTTACATGTTCTGCCTACGTGTGACGTTGTATTAATGTTATTTTTCACGCTGTTGTTCACTGAGTCATATCTTTGGTAACCTTTGCTCCTGTCCACATTATATCAGAGCATGCAGACGTGTGTGATTCTAAACATGAAATAAAAATTCACTTTCATGATTCTGTTTTCTATCCAGGCCTCAAACGCCATCTTGATCTTGTTTCTTTGTCGCCTACTGTGCTGCTAATTTCTTCACGGGTCCGACTGCTACCAGCATCGCTGACTCATTTCTGTCCTGCAGCGAAGAGCTGATCAGTATTTGTAACAGCAACAGCTTGTGGGTTTTAGACATTATTGCTCTTTCTGCAGCAAAGGGTAAAAAAAAAAAATATTAACTTTAAAGGACAAGTGTGTCGGATTTATGTATACCAAGCATCTAGCGGTGTTGCTGCTAAATTACGCCCTTGCATCACCCTCTCCTTCCGAGCGTGAAGGAGAATGAACTGAAGAAATGTACGAAAAATATGGCAGTTCTCCGTGGAAGAGGACTGTTAGCATCTGAAGATATAAAGGCTCATTCTAAGGTAGCAAAAACATATTTTCAGGTGATTATACATTAATGAAAACATAGTTATGAATATTATATTCCATTTCTGCCATAATCTGTCAATAGAGCTCTTAAATCTGACACACCTGACCTTTAAAGGTGTGTTATGTTTTTAATAAGCACACTAAAGCCTGATAGAGCTTGAGCTAAACTAACTTCATCCTGGTTCCATATGATGTCCTCTGTAAAAGTTAGCCGTAACCCCCGGGGTCCTTTAAAGTGTAATAGATCCTGTCAGTGCGCTCATTAAATCCAAGCACTGCCTGAAAAATGTGAACTGTTTCTGCTCTAAACAAAGTTGAAACCATCCGTCTCAGGTTGGTGACAACATAACTCTCCTGGTCTCTCTTAAACCTGTCTCTCTCTCTCTCCACTCCTTAGTTTAGTGGAAATAAACTTATAAAGTTTCCACTTCAAACACAGTTCAGCCCTCAAAGATAACCTGCCAGACTTCAAGCTATGTGCTTGTGTCTGAAGCACAGTGGTTTGGATCAATCAAATGGAGTCCTGTGGTTCTAAGTGTGACGCAGCAAGAAGCAACTGTTCGTTCAAAAACAACAATGGCAGCTGTTAAAGAGGTTAGCGTATCATCATTTATGTCAGAACTGGAGAGTATTTCTTCATGAAACAGCAACAAAGGCTTTTCTTGGTTTCTTCTTTGAACGGTTTTCAGTCAGAGTTTGACGACATGATTTGGTTTGTTGATCTGATTGGAAGCTCGCCCGGGATAGACGGCGACAGACAGACGGTTCATCCGATCACAGGCCAAGAATCTTTTGAAAGTGTCAGGCCTTTTGCTTTTTATTAAAGATATTTTTGGATTATTTATTGGATAGTGGCAGGTGAAGAGTGACAGAAAAGCAGGGAAAGAAAGGGGGGAATGACATGCAGCAAATGGCCACAAGTCAGATTTCAAACCCTGGGCTGCAGCGCCGACGACTGTGCCTAATTACAGCAGCAAAAAACATTTTTATTTACGCATTTAGCGTTTTCCAAAACTGTTACGACGATGTCTTACTCAGAATCTAGTTTATTCTTTACATTTTAAAGGGGACATATTATGAAAATATCACGTTTTCAGTGATGCACACTAACGTAACGGCAGAAGTTTGTTAGTTGGATGTCTGTCTGGGGGTCTGACTCTGGTTCAAACATATAAAGGTTGTAACGGTTATGTCAGCCTGACGCCGAACTCTGACGGTCAGCACGCTGGGGCGGAATGAGCCGGCAGCTCATTAGCATTTAAAGGGACAGACACCAAATCCTGCCGTCTGAGCACTGAGCGTTACAGACATTTCCATCTCAACACAGACAAACCTTCTGGGATAATATTGAGACCTTTCGTGAGCCACTACACATTTATAATTCTCAAACTGAGCTCTCTCCCGCTCTCGTAACAGATGGTTCAGTCAGTGAACAACGTACTTTTGAGGTTAGCGAGACGCGCTTGTGACCGGTTGCCTGTTGAAATCCCTCAACCAGCTCACAGAGTGTCTGTGGGGAAGTCAATGAGTGCCGCTGACTCCTCTCCAAACAACTTGATGAGCAGCAGCAGTGAACATAAGAGCACCGTGGCTGTCCCGCGTACGTTTCTACACAGACCAATGCAAGTTTAAGCATCAGTATACCTCCACACACACACACACACACACACACACACACACACACACACACAATATAAGTGTGGTGTTGATCAGACTGAAACATATGCAGGCAGCACAGGGGGTCTGTCATTTATCATCAGCTCATTCATTAACAAACAGTGTAGAGCATCAACAGACTGTGACAGGTCCAAATCTTCTGGCAGAACGCAGACAGACTGAGCGAGCTGACAGTTTGTGTTTTGACTGAGTCACTCCTCAAAATCAAACTGCTCAATTTTTATATAAGCTTCTCTTTGCAACTAGTACACTGGCAGCAGGTAACTGTTGGATTCTGGGCAACAGGAATAGGAAGAATTGTGAAATTATGGCAGTGTTTATCAATTTATCACGACTTCTGTTCATCCAGTTTAGAATAAAGGATTCTGATCATTGATATAAAGCTGCACTACTCAATATTTCCAACGTTAAAAATCGATAAAATGAATACAAATAATGTTAAACGAGCTGCTTGTAGCAATGAAGCCTCTGCTGGTCCCCCATGGAACATTTTAGCTTCTTTCAGCTCGTTGTTTTGGTTTTACAGCCTGCAACTTTACTGTTTTGGTTCAGTCTCACCTCTCTCATTGACCATATACCTGCCGTGCCACCACATGGCAGACAAAGTGACATAGTGGAGTACTCAGCAACTGAAGAGCCAGATTTTTTTTTTTTCAGGAGGAGTTAGAGAAAACCCAGTGTCGGATCCATCGGCTTTCATCTGACGAACAGATATCCAGGCTAGGACTTCCTCTGCAGTCCGATTAGCAACTTGATACACATGAATGACAAGAAAGACACTTTTTTTTAATCCGCATGTGAATGCAGATAACTCTTATAAACCCAATAAATCATCGTCAAACAATAGCTGATGGGTTTGGGGTTGGCATGGCAACATGATTGGTCAAATCTACTTGGACTACAAATGGACACGATAACTTCTGATGCCAGAATCTTGGTTCCTCGCCTAAAGATTCAGCTTTCATATGCAGAATTTATTTTCGGAGATTAGTGGAGATCAAAAACTGAACTGAACGTAGAGTGATCGGTGGGATTATATTTGTCAGATCTCCAGAAACACGACAAAGATGACATGTCAACGTCAACATCAGTAACAAAAGAAGTATAAATATAAGAATGTTATGGAAAAAAAGTACTACAATTGTTCTTTTATGATTATATTTGACAAATAAATTGAATTTATTTGAATGTTGTAGACGGTGCAGTCACAGTAGCTACTTTATATACTGTTGGTTAGTTAAATCTATACCAAGACAGCTGATCACATGATGTGATCCATTTTTTACTAGTGGCTGCAACGATCAGATAACTGTAGTGCAGTACAACAGCAGCTAATATAGTAAAAGTATAAAGTTTCATAATATGGTTTCATATTGTTGTAAATGTACTTTGTGACTTTCTACCTCTGCTCTCCGCAGAGAGCGATACGAGCTTCCCAAGGACGCCATCTTTACAGCTTGAGACGAGCCCCGAGCTCGATGATGCAGGATCAATTAAAACATACAGCTGTTCATTTTTCCTCCATGAGCCATAAACGCTGATTACACAAGATGCGGCAATCTGAAAATTAATCTAATGGATTTTCATACATTTCACCCGGCGAGTTCGCCATCTGATGCACCCTCTGTCGGACATATTGTTGGATTCTTTTGTTGTCGCAACTTAGTGGGCCGCACGCAGGGTTCATGGTGGTCAGGTAGAGCCTCCATAAGTGGCCTGCTCTGTATACTGGTCTATCCTTGGAGTGTGTGTTGTTTTATGTGTGTGTGTGTGTGTGTGTACTCACAGCCAGCAGGCGGTTCTTCTCCTTCTCTGCGTTGTTGAGAGCGTTCTCCAGGGTCACTCTGTGTTTCTTGGCGACTTCCTCCAGAGCTCGAGTCTGGCTCTCCTTCATCTGGCTGGCCTCTTCTTCGGATCGAGCTCGCACATTGCTCATGTCCTTCTCGTGGGACGCCTTCTCCTCACGCAGGGTCTGACAAAAAAAAAAAACAGACGATAAATATGCATGCGCACGCACATTTTTAATATGCTCGAAGGTGATAGACGGCACACACACACACACACACACAGCTCGGGCTGACATTCACACCATATGCTGTATTATTCAGCCATATTGCCAGTGTTTACAAAGTGACAGCCAAGGAATCAATCCTGCATTCTGTCTGTCTGTATCTCTCTCTGTCTCCATCTTCCTCACCACTTCACATTCAGATTTATTAATATGAGCAAGCTGAAAACAGAAAGATTTTGTAGCAGACTCCACGCGGGATTATTGATTATGGATCTATAAAGCTGATAACCATTCAGAGTCTCCATGGAGTCAGGACGAGCTGGTGTTCGTCAGATGTTGTCTTCATCATCAGGAGTGACAGATGCAGTAAATTGACCTTTCGCTGAGCCACGGCCCTCTTAGTTACTGTTGCTACGCCTGTCAAGCTGATAACGGTGACACTTTGAATTGTTATTTCTTAAACGATGGGAAAGAAAGGCACAAAAGTTGCCAGCAGATTAGCCATCTAGCTAATGCCAAATCTGCAGACTTTATACTGTTTTGACTGATCAGAACTGTGTAAAAGGTCTTTAATAGGCACTTAATGGACTGTACACATGATACAAAGCTATAAAATTGAGACCAAAGCTAAATATCCCAGCTAAAAAGTTAGCATCTCCACCAAAACATGTAAAATGAGTATTATTTTTCTTAGCATAAAGCTAATTAGCCCAATAAATAAAAATGTGGTTACCCCATGTTTGTCATGTTTTTCAAACAGTACGTTTCACTTCTATTAAAGAAGAGCTTTGACAATGACAACTAATGCTAACGCTATCCCGCTATCTTCAAGTCTTCCCTGAATCCCATAAAGGGCAGCTAACGTTAGCATAAACTCTTAAGTATTAGCATCTTAGCTTCTGAATGTTTCGGCCTTTAATGAGGCTTTTTATAACGTAACCTGTTATCTCACAAAATAATGCAATGAGCTAAAGATATGCTAACTTTTGGCCTTTAAAGGAATGCTATGTAGGTAGTAAGCTGGTTAGCCAGCTATGCTAATGTTTGCAGCTTCCATATCAAATCTCGACAGACCTGCTGAGCCAAGTTACAGCAGCTTAATTAGTGATTTGTAAGTGGTTTTTATGTGGGTAAGTAAGAGGAGTGGCAGCTGAATCAGAAGATAGCTGCCTCGTAGATTTTGAACTGAAGGGATAAATCGAGGAAAGTGGTAAAATATAGGAACAAATAACAGCTAGAAGATGTTTCTTAGAGGAGACAGAGTGAAGTCCTGCTGATTTAAGTTGTTGCTAAGCTCCATATATTGTGTAACAGGCAGACGTGCAGACAGGGAAGAACGAATGCCCTCTATACCAAGCAACAGTGCACTGGGTTTGTCGTTGTACCTCTGGTACAATATGAATTAATGCTAAGGTCACAGGAAACAGTGTTTTATTGTGGTAAACCAGAAAAACAAACAAGTCTGCAGGGCATTTATTTGGGGTTTAATCAGGGGGAGCAGCCGTTTCTTCATTTCATGGGTTTAACAAAAATTTTAATTAGCCAAATGTTGCCAAAAAGGCCACATGGGAACGGTAATATCCACCACTCGAGTCGGCATTAGGCACAGTAAAAGACTCTACCTAGAGTAAGCCAAGAAACTCTCTGTGAAAAGTGTGTACCAAGATTATGAGCTTCAAAATCAGATGTAGATATCTCTTTGTCATATTCTCTGTTTTAACACACTGCTGGTATTCTGCTGATTTTTTTGTGTTAAAGACGCAACTCTTTCCTCTTTCTTGGATGTTCTGATCAAGTTCTTTTGGGGGCTTTTTTTTTAGTCTTTCTTGGACAGAGGCAGCTTGAAAAGATAGGAAAGATGGGAAAGGGTGTAGAGAAAGAGGGCATGAGATGCAGCAGAGGGCTGCAGGTTGGAGTCGAACACAGGCCACTGCGGAAAGGACTGAGCCTTTGGACGTGGGACGCATGTTCAACCAGGTGAGCTACCAGGGTGCCCATACGTTTTTTTTGGCCCTGATCTTGAGCCGTATTTGCCAATAACGAGTCAGATCAAAGCGGCAACCTCCGTGGCTGAAAAATGAAGCCAATGCGGAAGTGCTGAAAAGTGTAATTCCTCAAGTGGCCACTTGAGGCTGGCTCCAGAAGTGAGTCAGTCTCCATAAGTCCCCATGTTAAAATGCCCAACTTCACAGCAGAAATAAACATGTTTACAGCCTGGTACAAAAAACAGTTTTGGTCTCTATAGCTAATTTCCCCGTTCATGACAACTGTACTGAGGGTGAATTTTTATACAACTCACCTGTTCAAATTATATTAAGGCTTAAAGTTATGCAGAATTAACAGCGTGACTGCTTTGATTGACAGGTGGGTGTCCTTACAGATGGCTTGTTTGAGCAACCGGGCTTCATTCAGATCCACATTATTGCCGATATACTCTTTGGACACGTGTGGGTGACGTCACTCATGCTCTGTCCATTCCTTATACATGTCATTGGTCCGCTCAGATACTTATATTTACCTAAATGTTGAATAACGTGTAGCCTTCTAAGTTTGGCACAGCCTTTGGTCCTGGTTCAAACCTTGTTGGTGAGCTTTAATTACTGATATGCTGTAAAGAATACAACTCCTATCCTGGTCTGATGTTCTTTTAGTCACTCTCATAAACAATCTCTGGCTGAGTACAGACACCAGCATGCAGAGAGCACTTTAACCGGATAACAGCTGTGAGTTTTATTCTGATCTTGTTATCAAGTTACTCATTGAATTAACATTTATTAGCAGCAGCTGATATGAACTTCCTCCGGCGGCATCTTAACCTGTGAAAGCGCCGGTCAGCGCCGGCTAAAAATAAACAAAAACAAGGAGCAGCTAGACGATTTGTACACCGAGGAGAGATAACGTTATACACAGTCCTTATCGCATTTTGCCAATTCAGGTGTCAACAGAGTCGATCACGAGTGGAACCAAATTATTTTCCACATGCACACAGTCTAATTTTCACCCTCTTACACAGAGATATGAAGGAGGAGAGTCGAGCTGCAACATTTTGGATGAAATCTCTGGAAAGTCTGCTGCCAAATGCTTCATTTATCAAGTGTTAAACTTGAAAAGATGCTGCAAATCTTTACGATCTTTAAGATTACAGCCCTAAAACACGCACTGTGTATATTCCGTTTAGCTCTTACCAAAAACAAGTGAGTGTCTGGCAGATTGTGGGATATATCAGACACTGGCAACAACATCAAAAAACTTTAATATCCCACCAGGGATGCAGTCATACTGTGTGTGTGCACGAACTGCTCCAAACCAATGGCTGTTTTGGAAATCCACCAAGAAAGCGTCCATCAAACCGGTCAAACCGAGCGAGACTGCTGTGTTATCATATGGCCAAACAAACCCGAGGGGGAAAACATCTCTACGAGCGTGACATGAAAACATCCCGGGAGGTTAATTTCTCTTTTTGCTGAGAGAGGGCAAGGCAAGGCGAGAAAAAAGAAAGAAAACGAGGCTCTAAAGCAAAACAAAACTGAGCCTCCCATTAATGTAACGACTTTCCACAACTTTTTACAATTAACTCAGACCCCGAACATTATCTGAAATGTTCTTTGCTAATGTTGCTTATTTGCAAACACAATTGATCCAAAAAAAAAATGCAAAGAAGTTTCTGCTGTTTAAATTTAGCCACTCGTGGTTACAAACCAGCAACAGACGAGCGAGTAATCAATTTCAAACACAAATCAGCTGAGCGATGAGGGACGCTGCTGCTTGCCATTACAGAAATAGTCGTAAAAGTTTATGCGGCGCGAGATCTTCCATTATGCCGAGGAAGATATTCAAATTGGCTGCGGCTCTCTCGCTCTCGGTGGGAGAAAACTCTCCCAGCTCTCGGAGGATTACGCTGCACAAATGTCAGAGATAAAGCGACGACGGGAAAACACACACGAAGCGGCAACACTTGACATTTGCCGTCAGCCGCTGGTTGGTCTGCTGACTGCGCTGTTCCTTAAATCATCCGACCTTTAAGTGTCTTGGTTTTTAAAAAGAAGTTTGTAAACGCTGTGATCGACAGGTTTGACCCTTTCGACAGTTTGATGATTGTGGGTCAATTTTTGCTGCATAAACTTTGTTGCATACGGGACTTTCTTCATAATCTGTAGAAACTCTGCAACAGGATGTCTGAGAGTAACTCTTGAAGTTTAGAAAGGTAAAGAAACTTTTTGAAATACATCAATAATTCACGACAAATATTCCTTCCACGTCTTTAAAGAGCGGTCTTGGGGGAAAACATCAACCTCACAAGAAAAGACGGGGGCGTTACTGTTTCTGTGAAGTCAAAGCCGAAGAAATAAAAAACTTTTCTCTCATTTGGGGGCAAACAACTATTAGAATTGCTTCATAGCCCCAAGAAATTGTCTTTTACTCTCGGGCTTTTGTCTTTAACAGGCTGGATTTTGGGGATTACTGAAGGGTTTCGGGGCCCGATCACAAAGGAGGAGCTGCAGCTCCATTAAAGGTCACGAGGGGGAAAAAGAGAATAGAAAGAAATAAGCAATCTCCTCATCTGACAATCAACGTTCTGTCACTCTGAAATGACAGTGAAGCGTTGAGAAAGAACGGGCGTCGAGAGAGATGTGTTCGTTTGAAGCAAGAGGACCAACGTTAAAAGATTCTGTGGTCTCCAAAACTTCCTAAAATGCATGCTAATCGCTTACTTTGAGTTTTCTTGGTGGTATAACGTGACGTGGTTTTGTATGCGAGGACGTATTCTCTAAAATATGAGCACAGAATTTTTTACTAACTGTATTTGAAGGATGAAAAAAAAGGTCTGGAGCAAAGTATTCCAAAAACTTGACTCACAGCATCTTGATGGCTTATTGGTTATTCATAAGAGTGTTATACCAGCCTGGAGTGAATACAAATTACGCCACCAGCACACACACACACACACACACACACCTTCTCCAGGGACTGGAGCTGTTGTTTCTGTCTTTCGTCCAGAGCCTGGCACTGGCTCTGCAGAGACTCCCTCTCTTCTTCCATCCTCAGCACTTTGTCCTTCAGCCGGCTCCGCTCGTTGTCCAGGTCCCTGATGGCTGCTTCCTGGGTCATCTGTGTGGCCTGCAGGCTGCTTATCTGACCTATGACAGGACAGAGCCGACTGACGTGAGAGGAATGCGAGCAGTAAAGTTATGTCAGCTGTATGTTGTCAGATTTCATGTTGAGGAAACGAACACAAAGTAAACAGCTGTCAGCAAATTTTACATCTCATTGCATCATCATTTCAAACCAGTCAATGTGTCCATCCTGATGATGTTATTTATTGTGGTAGCAGTTGCTAGGAGGAGCTAATGTTACATTTTTGGAACAATCAAAGCATTTTATGGTTTAATGTCATTATTGTTCACGAAAGCTCGCTATACAAGATATGCTCGCCTACAAATTTCTTCTTGATTGACTGTCTCAAGGCTAAATTCCACCAGCAACGGATGCGATGAGCTGCATGTGCTCCGCGTCAGTCTGCACAGGGCAGATCGAAGGCAGATCTGGAAGGCAGACACCGAAACGGCGTAGAGAATCCGATCGATTTCAAAAACACGCAATTCAAAATATGCCCTGTGCAAACTTTTGATCGTAAAAACAGACATGATTAAACGATGTAGCACATTTACATATTTAGAAGCACATAAACCAAGAAATCTGAGCAAGTTAACAAAGTCTGGTGAGCAAAAACGCTCCTGGTGGAGTTTGACGGTGCACGGAGAACAGACTACAACAGCATTGCGGCCACGCCCTGACGGAGACGTGCCTGGCGGAAACAGCCGTCAACGGGAAGAATGCCAGATCTATTCGAATCAATGTTTCGTGATAATTGCCAATCAGTTTTGCCTCCAAATAAACTGGTTTAGATGATCTGACTAACTTTTTGAAGTCTTTGTTCCCTTTACAGTATAAATAAAAGAGGAGCTTCTGTAAGATCTGCACCAGACGGCGGGAAATGCGAGTGCCACGGTTGCATCTACCAGCTGGATCTTATTCGTCTCCCTCGCATGCGAGCAGCTCCAGAGGAAGCTGATCAAACATTCTCATTGGGCGCGAGCGGTTCATAGGAGCTAATGGGCCGAGCATAATCCTGCAGCACAGAGCCGCTGCTATTGCTCACACATTTCAGACAGTAATGTTCATGCGATGTTGTTTCACAAAGTACTGACGGAGAGACTTCACAAGATATTAAATCAGATACTAACATGCAACGATTTACCCCGACGTGAGTGCACACAAACACACACACACACACACACACACACACACACACACACACACACACACACCTTAAACTGGACATAATTGATGCAAAGAGTTTCCTCTGCTTCTCTGCCTCTGAGGGACGACTGGGAATAACATTAGCTTGGATATACAACGTTGGACCATTAAAGCGTTTCAGGCCATGATGCCTCAGACGAGATGTTAGTGGATACGTTTGATGCGTTTGCACGACAAGCCCGTGTGGGTGGCGTGGGTGCAATTATTCACAAGCACTTATGAACACAGGTCCACGTGAGAGCAGAGAAGACGCTGAGTGTCTTACTGGCTTTGAGCAGTATTTCGGTCGCTTGCTGTTGAACTCGGTCTCTGGCTGCCTCGAGCTCACACTCGGCTTCCTTCTGACGGATCTCCACGATTTCTGAGTTCTGGGTCACCTCGTCCAGCTGCTTGGTTAAATCCTGCAGAGGAATCAAATCAACACAGAAGACTCTGTTAACACATAGAGTATTTCATAGCAGTCAGGCAGGGGTGGGCGTCTTACCTTTAAGATATTGACTGAAATAACTCAGTGCCAGCACTGGTAGTATCAAAACGTCTCCATTTAAACTTTATTCAATCTTTTTGGTACACAGTTCTAGTAAATAATACTATTTGTGTGTTTTTTCCTGCAGCCAATCACTGCAAGTGTTCTTTGATTTAATGCAATGTGTGATTGGCCCACTATCACAGCTACAGCTAGCAGCTACATACACTGGCAGTTAAGCGTGCCGAGATGCCAATAAAATATTCAAAGCATGGCTATGCTAGCCTGTGGCATCTGACAGACATGCATTAAATGTGGAAGGATTATTTCAGGAAAAGCTGGGAGTAACATGCTAAAGCACGTCATCGAGTATGGAGAAAACTTCAGTGTGAACCGCTGCACCGTGTTCGCAAGCCAAAAAAAAAAAGCTATTGAATAAAGTAATCTGGTTGTACTGGCATAACTGGTATTGTAATCTTGTAATCCAGTCCTACCAAGAAGAGGACGCAGTAACGGAACACCAGACCACCGTTTAAGTGACTCTTGCACATGAACTGATTGATGCATCTCCCAAAGTTACAGAGTCAGCTGTTGTCAGTTTGCTCCTGAAGTCAACAATGAGTTTTCGACCATCTTGATCCACCATATCTGTTTTGAACGAAGCATACTGGTGGCATTTCACTAATACTGAAGATCAAGAATGGAAATCCTGACTGCTGCGCAGTTAATAAGAACTAGATTTCAGGGAGGGATTTGACATGCACACACACACACACGAACACACACACGAACACACACGCAGTACAGTCGCTGTGTGATTTAGCACTTTGTAAGAACTCATGAGAGGCAATTTCACATCTTTCAATCCCATCAAACAGCCTGCCTCAAACTTAATTACTGCTGCTACGGCTAAGACAAAGAAACCTCAGTATGATAATAACCACTGAGGAGTCACACACAAATTAGATGTGATGTGTGTTTTAGGCTGTGTGTGTGTGTGTGTGTGCATGTGTGTGTGTGCTGATTTCCCTGATGAGCCCAGAGCAGGTAGTTGCACTTTGTGACCACTAGGTTCAGATAAGACATCCATAAAGACTGTGTGTGTGTGTGTGTGTGTGTGTGTGCATGTGCTGATTTCCCTGATGAGCCCAGAGCAGGTAGTTGCACTTTGTGACCACTAGGTTCAGATAAGACATCCATAAAGACTGTGTGTGTGTGTGTGTGTGTGTGTGTGTGTGTGTGTGTGTGTGTGTGTGTGTGTGATTTTACATCTCTGTGAGGACCAATTTGGGCTTTAGACCTTGAAGGTTACAGTTTTTCTGGAAAGTGAGGACATTTTGTCTGTTTGGGGGTTCAGCTCTTAATTAATCCCACTTGGGGATTTTTTTTTTTTTTTTTTTTTACAATTTTTAAATCTTTACACCCTGTTGTTTTTTATTACACAAACATATAGGCCTGAAATACACACACAGGACCTATAGACATGCATCCGTAGAGAGATGTCGGACTGACAGGGCTGCCAGGGTTTGATGTCTGCCAGTCCGTAACTCGTATTTTAAGATTAAATCTAGATCAAGGGCAGGGTCACGTTGGGGTTACGCATGTCGTTTTGATGATAAAGTTCAAGGTCCTCACAAGGGCAGTGTGTAAACATGTGTGATCTTGTTTACCGTTTATATGAGGACCAGTGTATGGTTTAGAGCTTAAGAGGACAATTTTCAAAAGTGGTCCTTCTCTCTTCAAAGGCTGTTTGAGGGTTAAGATTTGATCTTAGGGTTGAGGTTAGAATTTAGATTTTAAGGTTAGTTCAAGAAGTTAAGGTTTATGTGTGATAGGTTAGATAACTGAGTGTCCTTACAAGTACAGTGTATAAGCATACACGTCTCTCTATGTATTTATGTTGTGTGAGGACTAATTGGAGTTTTAGTTCACACTAATTTTAAGGACTAAGTAGTGAGGGCGTTTTAGGAAAGTGGGAATATTTTCTCCAGTCCTCACTTCTTCAAAAGGCTGTTAAAGGTTAAGTCTAACATTATTCTAAGTTCATTTGTTCTTACAGAAGATGTAACTCTTAACAGGTCACAAATGTATACTCATTTTTTAAAGGATCACTCTTGGGCACTCAAATTTTTTAGTAAACATTACTCAAACTGAATTTAGATGCATTATGATATACTGGTACTGATGATAACTGAACATAGACATTAAATAATAAAATTATGTTAGTAATACACATATAACATGTAATTAAGTGCCTCATAAATCATTTCCATTTCTTTCCGTTCTCGCTTTGGGATTCATGCTCAGAGTAATTGTTCTTTTTGTATGTCTACAGTTGGTTAAACTCTCTCCACCTCACTATACTCGCATTTTGAGTGTAATTAATTTGTCAAAGAGACAAAATACACAATAAAAAATTAGAAATTAATTTGGCTGAAATTTTAGGTTTAAATACTGTATTTAGATGCTGTTATAATATCGTTATCGTGAATTCTTTTGGCCACGGTAATCGCGTTGTGAAAATCTGATATTGTGACAGCGCTGACAGGAATGAAGAGTGCAATGAATTAACTGTCTGAGGCTGGAGGACGGGTCAAAATAGTTTAATTAATTGTATCTCTGTCGATTTATCTGGCCTAAAAGAGGAATCTCATTGTTACAGATATTTAGTCATTACCTCTGATTCACCCTGCTGCATATTTAAACACACAGAGCCTCACTTTGAGTGTCACTCATCCTTATTGGCTATGTCTGAACCTTACATTTCCATTTAAATATAAAAGGCTTCGGAAAACTACATGATTTATTGTTTTATCTCACTAAAAGCTTCCACCAACCAGTCCAGATAGACTTTACCTGAGAGTGAAGCATTTAGTCCAAATACAGTGACAGCAGCAATTTACCATAGCTTCAGTTGAGTATTTCACTTGGGGGACAATTTGTAATTTTTGGCGTGCACATTCCTACAGAAGCTTGTGAAAAGTCAGCCATTAATTACGTCTGTCTCAGTTACTCCGAGCGATCATTTGCTTGCATTTCTCTGGAGATTTGCCTACTAAATCATGAGCTAAAGGAGGATGACAGAGAACACTGAAGCAAGAAGCTGGAGGATCCTGACACCAACCACAAATACTTCTAGACTGGTGGCATGTCGATATTTGACGCTACAGTTTCCTCTCATGTAGCGTGCCGGTACAGTAATCCTGCCTTCCTGAGACTATCCTGAGGTGCAATTTAGCAAAAAGAGTCTACAAGAATCACTCTGCTACCGTATGGAAACCACTGATTACTTACTATAGGCAAAAAGAACAATGAGATATGAGGTGTGTATTGTCACGATCAAACCAAAGATTGAAACATCTGCTGTGAGCTTGTTAAGGTTAAATGAAAATCTATTATTGCTTTAACAATGAACTCACAGCAGGAGCAGAAGGATTAAAGGATATGTTCATAGACTGAGGCTGTTATTAAGAGATTGTGATATTACCTTAGCAACAATACAGCACATCAGCTATGTACGGTTTTGAAAGACTAAAATCAGTTTCTCCCCTCTGATATCTGCTTTTCTTAAATCTCGTATCAAATAAGAGAATCTAGAAGAGCTGTCAGCTGAAGTCGGTTTCGAGCTCTCTGCTCTGTTGTCGTTTCGTTATCTGGGTTACAGTTAATTGCTCCGATAACTAATGAAATTATTAACTCCGGGCACACCAACCACTGCTGACCTTGATCATATTCTCAGTAATGCTGAAGAGAGAGAGAGAGGAGAGGGGGGGGGGCTCTTTCCTGTCTTCTGTGCAATCAGTGATAATTTCACACAAACTTCAGAGCATATCATAACAAAACAGACCTACTTAACCAATTCCCCTGGAGCACGTGTCAACTTTATTTTCAACCGTGGAGATGATGAGATGTGAGTCTACTCCAAAGACGTTAGAGAAGTCAGAAAGTAGAATTTCTAAAAGATCTACTTGGGAAATGAACACAGCATTGCTATTCTTGCACTATGCAAATTGTACACATTACTGCTGGTGGGGAAACAGTGCTGCATGTAAATGGCTGCTCAAATCATCCAAAAAAAAGATACTAAATGTCATGAAAACAGCCAAAGATTTGTGACAAATGACCATCGTTTAGATTCAACACACAGGTGGGTTGTATCACAGATAACAAAGATGTCCACAACACTGTATGACTCAATAAAAAAGTATAATCCGGCTTCTCTTTAAAGGTGCCCTGTGGAGTTATCTTGTAAACAAACAGAGTTATGTTTACACTTATCTCTTATGAAAACATACTGTGTATCCATGAGGAACATGTCGAATGCATTTCCTTCTCATAAAACATTCGCAAACCTATTTTTTTAATATTTAATGCGTAGGTTACATCCGTGTTTTCATGTCTTCCTCTTCATTGCTTTTCCTGGTGCGTTCCGACGTTTGTTTGTTTGTTTGTTGTCGTGGCACCGACGTTCGATCAGCAGAAAAGTGAAACCGGTGGCTGGAATGTGCATCGTGTTGTCCATGTGATTGTGCATGTACAGGATATAAACTATATAGGAGCCCCCTGATAAAAACATTGCTCTGTTGTGCTGCTTGTTGTCAAAAAAAGACTGCAGAGGACCTTTTAGTTATCTAGAGGAGAGTTGGAACATAAAGTTAAAATACTTTGATTAATTAAGAACATTTTCAGATATTAAAATAGCTTTTAGACAACACAGTTGTGTCTAATTGACCTCGAAAAAGGCGACAAATAACTCTTTGAAATGCAACAAATGTGTTTGACTTCAAAGTTTTCAGCTCAATAAAGCTGTAAAAGCAAAGTGCTATTTTCTGAATTCACACATCTGCTGAGGTTTTTTTTTTATGACAGTGATAAAAACAGTTGTCATAGTTATTATATATTTTTTTATGTCTGGACAGTGTTTTATATCAGAAATTAACTTCCGTTGAACATCTACTTTTTTGTAATTTAATCTGTGAAGTGGAGTATCGCCACCAGGCTATCCGTGTAAACTGTTTGATTTTCATCACATATACTCATTTTATTTTATACGCCCATTTCATCATCTATTACAGGGGACACATTTTGTAGGCTGTTCATAAAAACTGCATCAGATTAAATCACAGAATGTTCTGGTACTGTTTCACCATCCCTGTCGATGGCGATGTGCTTGAAGCAGCTGTTTTGCGGCTGTGACATGAAACCAATGCAGAAGTGCCAAGAACTGCAGTTCCTCAAACGTCCACTTGAGGCTGGCTCCAGAAGTGAGTCAGTCTCCATAAGTCCCCATGTTAAAATGTCCAACTTCACAGCAGAAATAAACATGTTACAGCCTGGTACAAAAAAAACACCGACATCGTGGTGCAGTTGTCATGAACGGGGAAATTAGCTACAGAGACCAACTGTAGCTAATTTCCCCGTTCATGACTGCACCACAATGTCGGTGGCCAAAATCACCACACAAGCTCTGTGATGGCTCTGTGGGTGACATTCATATTTATACTGTCTCTGGTTCGGACTCACCTTGATGGTGCTCTCAGAGGTGGTGAGCGACGCATGAAGCTTGTGGGACTTCTCCCGGTTCTCCCGAGCTTCGTCCGTTACCCTGGCCAACTCGGCCCTCAGTTTTCCGAGGGTCTTCTGCAGCGCCGCCTCCTGAGTCTGAAATTCCCGCCGCAGCTCGGCCTCGGTGCGTTTCCACGCCAGCAGGTTGTCGGCGGTCAGCTGCTGAGTTCTCTTCATGGCCTCAAGCTCGCGCTCGTAAAAGGCCTGAGCCTGGAAACAGACAGGCCGGTGTGTCAAACACATCATCCAAACAGATTAATGGAAGTATAAAACATAAAACAGCAAGCGTCTAGTATGGACACTGCGCTCGATTTTACTTTTCCATCTTTACTTTATAAAGATTTTAAGTTTTGAAAGCTTTCTCATCAAAATGCAATCTCATGCTAAAAGAATCAACGCAAGCAAAGCCAAATTGACTTGGCCGACAGTGTTCACTGTCAGCGAGGATGCGTTTTTATTGAAATTAATAGCTTCTAAATGCAGTAATTAAATTCGGCTTTTGATATACACCAATCTGCAGATCACAGCCTTCACTTTCAGCAAGGTCGACATAATTGTGCCAACAATAAACCTTATTTAATCATTAGTTATCCAAGGATGTGAAGCACAGTTTGCTTTAGCTTTAGCAACACTTTGGGAGTGTTTTTTTTACTGTAAAAGTAATTCCAGGTGAGATTTTTATAATCTTTGGACTTCTGTTGTACTACAAAAAGTTACTAAAATGAATTTCTCAAACATAAATTACTATTTAAATGATATTATCCATATGAAAGTTAAATTTTTTTATTCAATAAAAGCTCAAGGTAACAGATCTCAGAGGAACATGAAAATGATGTGAAGTTTGAGGTTTGTGGCCCAAGAAATAAACGATTAAAATTAATTTTCCCCTCAATATATTGGAAATAAACATAATTAGCTGAAGTTTATCATCTGATACAGGACGGACTCCAATATATCTTTATTAAGTTTACCCATAAATGTATTTACTTTATAAAATATACCTATTTAGATCACTGCAAAGATGAAATTCAAGGCTGATACTCCCCAAAAGTTGTCAGAAATCAACACTTATTTTAAGTTTGCACAAGCAGCAAAAGTTTTCTGTCGCTGCTTCAGTGCTGTACCTTGCTGAGTTTGGCCTCGTACTCCTCCACCAGTCTTTTCTTATCCTGCTTGAGCTCCTCCACCCGCTCTGTCAGGGAATCCACCTGCGACACATCAGCACAACATGAGCTCACATGACAGCTCACATGGGTAAAGTTTGGAGTTAAAAATATCTCTTTGGTTTACATACAGAGAAAGTTTGACCTGCTGTGCTCTCAGAGTTGATGAAGCAGGTTAATTCACTGGCTTGCCCACAAACAGTTAATAATATAATAACCACTACTGCCCCACTTTCTCCCTGTGGTGATTTAGTTTAGTTGCTTCGGCTTCCAGGAGCTGCTCTACTTTTGCAGTAGTTAGTGTGTTACCTCAGCTTTATGGAGCTGTCCCAGTTTCTCCTGGTCTTTACTGTAGTTTGCATTCTGACTCTGGTGGCTGCGAAGGAGCTCCTGGATCTCCTGTCTGTGCTGGGCCTTCAGCTCCTCCAGCGCGGCCCTCTTCTCCTGCTCGAACTGGGTCTGGGCCTGGCTGAACGTGCGCAGCTTCTCCTCGAAGGACCGTCGCATCTCCTCCACCTCCCTCGACATGGACACCACGCGCTGCGTGTGCTGCCAAGAGAACGCGGGAATGAAAAGGCTGAGCTAACAGGAGGATTGATTTGTGGGTTTGTAGGCTTCTCATGCCGTGGGTAAACTTTTTAAAAAGCCCTAAACCAGCTGGTGATGTACCGGCTCGGGGGAGTTTGACCTTCTGGCTGCCAACCTGCCTGCTCTAAATTAGCACTGAAAACAGAAACCCACCATCTGAACAGTAAACACTTGATACAGTAAGTCAAACATAGGAAGAAAAACATCCTGTAGCAGCAATGTAGCATTTTGTTAGCGTGAAGTAGGCGAGGTAAATTATAAACATCTCTCAGGGCCAGATTCACATGTACAGATCATTTAATTTGGCTGCACACTCTGAAATTAGCATTTCATTTACTAAAGGCAGCAGATAATTACACAATCAGCGACTCGCTCTAACTACTAGGTACACTTTGTACCTGAACACAAGCTCAAAAGGTTCACACGGATGGTGAATTTTGTGCCGCGCAGAGCTCGAAACCAACTCTGAAATCTGTTATGTTCTCTTTCTTCCGTCAAGGTCAGAGACATTCATCAGTAACATCCATCTGAGTGCTGAACTCTCACGAACGCACAATTACAAACACACTTCGGCATGAAGCGAAGCGTGGGTGCACGTTCTTTCTTTGACTGTCACTCGAAATCATGCAGCATACCTCAAACACAAAGCCGCACTTCCTCTACTCTCTGTATGTAAACCTATAATAATGTCATCCATCCATCTATCCTGTCAACTGCTGCATCGTCTTTCACGTGCACACACACACACACACACACACACGGGGAAAAGGTCATACACACTGACTACATACAGACAAGGCAGAGGCAAATTACGCCATAATGCGTGGTACTCCTTTACCACTTATTATTTTTAACTCTTATCATGCAGAACATACAGTAAAAACACCTGAAGTCTGTCAGATGTACCATCCTTGATTCCAAAAAACGTTCAGCCTTTTAGCCCTTTTTAGATTTCCAAAACAATTTGATGAGTCATCACATTTGCATACTTTCCATCTCAGATGAGCTCAGATTTAGAGGTCTGCTGTGTTTCTGGATGTGTCTGGATTTTCTGAAGTGTTCCTGAGCCCATTTATTAATATCCTTTGATACAATCGTAATGGTTTGAATGCAGTGAAGGTCAAGGACATTCAGTGTTGGTTTTCAGCCTTATGTGCAGAGATTTCTCTGGATTCTTTGAATCGTTTAATGATGTTACTGATTGTAGATGATAAAATCCCTAAATTTCTTGCAATTGTGCGTTGAGAAACGTACCAATGAGACATTACACAGCTTTCTTTTGTTGCCTCTCTCCCAACTTTTATGGGTCTCAGTTGCGGGCATCAAATTCAGAATGAGTATGTTTACAAAAGAAGAACATTAAATATCTTGTCTTTGAGAGATGACAACATAATTAATTTGAGATCTCGAGAAAACAAAAAGTCTAGTGTATAAATCAATGCAACTGCAACGTTCTCCTGCTCTTCTGACGGTGCTTCAACTGAATGACGTTTCCCGCAATGATTTAATATATTAAGACTATCCTTTTGCTTTCTCGATATATCAAATTAATTATGTTGTTATCTCGGGAAAACAAAGTTTCGTTATCTTGAGATCTCGAGAAAATGAGCCCGTTATCTCAGGACAACAACATTTGTTATTTCGACATGACGACACAAATAACTCGAGATCTCAAGAAAACAAATGAGGAAATAAAACGTATGAATGTATGACCGCTTGGGGCTTGAGGATTTTCAAATCACTGAATTCTGTTTTTATTTACGTTTTACACAGCATCCAAACATTTTTGTAATCGAGGTTGTAGATAGTCGGAGCAAGTGTGATGTACTCAACGACACTTATTATACACCCTGCCACCTACAATGTTACACATAGATCATCATACATCATATCTATTCCAAGTATAAACAGGAAATCACATCACAAAGACATTTTTTATAACAAAGAGAGGATGAAGACTTCCATTCACTTGAAATACCCCTTCGAACTATAACCAAACATTAGAGCCAGTAGTGGAAACCAGTATTCACCAGTCAGGTGTGACTTGCTTCTCAAATACAGCGTGCCATTGAAATATTTCCTCCCTGAACCTTCGGCAAATCGTGGCATGACCAGCACAGGTTAAAGGGAGTTAAAGTCCCGATCCTCTGACTTGCATTTGTCACATTTCGGTGAAACTGTGCGGTAAATCCTCTTCGGCTTTACCTCTGAATAGTGTGGACGCTGCATAATTTGAAATTGCGTGAGCTGAAGTCTGGCATTAACGGAACAATTCTTATTTCTACTTAACCCTTTGACTCAGAGCTCAAGAGCTATTTCGGAGCCGATGCTCTTGCCCTGTGCACGGTTGAGATATTCAGAGGAAATAATCTCCATAAAGAGAGCGACCGATTGCAATATTAAGCGTTTGGAGGTGGGAGGTAAAGACAGAGATGCTGCCAGAGTGGGCTAAACTATCTATTAAAGTTTGTTGCCTGTAGGTGGTAAGAAAAGGTGACTGAGGGAGACTGTATTATCTTTTAACTGGCTAAAAAAGAGATGTGAATCTACCTAAGACTTTCTAAACATTTGTTAGCTTTGTTTTCACACAGCTGGAGCAACTAATTCACACTACACCGCTCCGTGTGTCAGAAGCATTTCGAAGCGACTGAAATTCAGCTGTTCAAACCACCACGGGAGGTGTTTGAGACGTTTTCTAGCCAGATGTTGAAGAGGTGTGAATGCATATATCATCTTTACTCCTCATAACTGGAACAACGTCAGTCAGCAGCCTGTGGAAACAGCCTAAAGGGGGTCTGCGCACTGTGATAATGGCAGCTAAAGTTACTCTGAAATTATGTGTTGCTCCCTCTGTGTCATTAAAGCGAGTTGTTGTAGCGTTTATCTGATCCCTGATCAGTGCATGATCTGCATGAGAGAGTGCTGATCTGTGTGTCATCCACATGTGTTCATTTGTGGATAACTGATATTGTCGTAACTGTCGTAAGCAGTTATTAAACCACTCTGGGCTCACACTGATCTGCATGACCAAGATAGACAGAAATCATGTTTGTGATATGGCCCGACGGACGCTCGCATATTTGGCCAATCTCATCTGGATTTTATCTGGAAGAAGATAACGAGTGAAAACGTGGCCTAAAGGAGCTCTCATCACACTGCTCCTCCAACACAAACGCTCAGACAAACACACAGCGGTGATGACGGACAAGAGAGACTCTCCAGCCTCACAACAGGGGACGGGAACAGACATTAGTACTGATTACCTGCAGCTGTGACTGCAGCATCATGCCGGGCACAGCTGACACACACACACACACCCACACACACACACACACACACACACACACACACACACATCATCTCTCCGTCTTACCTGAGCCTCGGTGCAAAGCTGCATGTCCTCCACCCTCTGACGGTAGCTCTCGAACTCGGCCAGCGCCTGCCTCTTCATCCTCTCGTGGAGCTCCATGGACTCCTCCAGAGACTGGATCCGCCTCTTCAGGTCCATCTCATCGCTGATCTTGCTCTTGTACTGGAGCAGACATGAAGGACTCGGTTAGTTAGATTAGTTAATTAGTTAGTTAGTTAGTTAGTTAGTTAGTTAGTTAGCCAGAATGCACACATACAGTCATCAGATACATAAATATAAATAGTAAAAAACACTTATTATGCAAAATATACATACAAGAAGACAGAAGGTGAAGAAAAAAACACAAAGTTTGTCACTTGTACAATCCCTGATTACAAAAAAAGTTTTGCCTTTTAGCCCATTTTAGATTTCCAAAACAATTTGAAATGCATACTCTTTAATTTAACTTTATTTTCTGCCAACAAATAAAAAGAAATACACAGTAACAACAAGGACAGGAAAAAGTAACAACAATGCAACATTATAAAAGGTGACAGTCAATAAACATCACAGATTTCAATTCAATAAATAGATTTACTGATGCGCACAGACTGTAAATGTGGCCTTGATTTATCTCGTCACGATGCTCAAATGAAATCGAAAATTAACAGATTAAATAGGTACATTCAGTTCAGTTGATTTAATTATGTTTCATTCGAGGCACAACAGTGAACCGCCCCTCCGGGCAGACTTTGTGGAGACGTGAGGAATTAGCGTGCGATAGCTGTTCAAGGTTAGTCACATTTCTGTCAGGGGGAAGCAAGTAATTCTTATAAGGAAGGATGACATATAGACCTGAATAATTAATATTCGGCTGGTTAAATATTCATGAGTTCGTTTTGAGTGTGATCTCAGCTCTCTGGATCTCCAGATAGTGTAGTAGTTTAGTGTGGAGCAGCTAAACATGAATGTAAGAGATACAGTGATACTGTCTCGTCTTGACTGAGTGACCTGAACGTGACTCTTGTCACTGAGTCAAGAAGACCAGACTAAGACAAGTCAAGACTAAGACCAGAGTGTATTGAGACCGAGACGAGACCAAGACCAGACAGTATAGAGCCTACTTTCATTGCATATATTTTTTAAATATAAAGTAGTATACATATTACAACTTGGCTGAATATGTGATGGTCAGGATTTTTGGGGCCGATCACTGCTCGCTGACAACTTCACATTCATTTCTCTTGTTATTGAGCTGCTTCATAAAATACTCAGTTTGATTTGTTGGAAGAACTTTGCAGCTGCTGGCTCGTGGTCATGTGGTTAAACCTCGACCTTGTCCTCTCTTTAGATTTCTGTGTCATGTAGGTGTTTGTCTAGAAGTACAGACTGAAGAACAGCCTTTTGAACCGTTTCTCAGCCGCTTTCACCGTCATATGTTCGGCTCTCTTCAACGGGGCGCCAACGTCGGTATTTTCAGTTCATTATGAAAGCGTGGCGGGATAAGTTAGACATTATTAGGTGGGAAACACTGTTGATTTCCCCACAGTTGTGGTCTTGAAATAAAAGCCTGAGTCCTCTTTGTCCGAGTCTCAAGACCAAGACGATCTTGAGTACTACAACACTGCAAAGAGTACAAAGCCTCGCTCCACTGATTCATCATCATATTTAACCAGGAAAAGTTATTTATAACCCGAGTTGTCAATCAATACAAAAGTAAAACTCTAATATGCACTTACTTATTCCTCTCAGGAAGCGTTGATTGATTACATTACTTATTTAAATTAATGTTCGTTTACAACGTCACTTCAAATATCTAGTCAGCTCCCTTCCTTCTTCTTCACACATCATCATCACATTCAGACAGATGATTTAAGTCAGAGGGTATTAACGTCTATTAAAAGTAAGACATCAGTGTCTTACTGAATAGTAGAGGTTATAAACCTGCAGTATCTTCTCTCGGGTCTCGGACAGAATCTGCTGCACCTCCTCTTCGTGGGCCTCCTTCAGAGTGGCGATGGCCGCCTCGTGCTCGTCGTTTTTCGTGTTCAGTGCATAGATAACCTGCAGCAGGAGAGGAGAGAAACCCCATTAGCTGTTAGACGTGTTCATAATCAGGAGTTATTACAGTATTAAAACTCGTGGGGGGGCAGACCAGCTGCTCCTCTCAGCAGCTCCAGTTCAACCCACACGGACTGTGTTAGGACCGCCGTGCTTGATGTGTTTCGTTCAAAAATTAAAGTGGACACTCGAAATGAAGCAGCAGAACATCACAGAGGCTGAAGGGAGGAAATATGAACATGAAAGGAAGGTTATTATTGATGGGTTTCTTTTTAGAATAGAGCTGCTAACACTCAATACTTAAAAAAGCTTCTCATACAGCATTCATACTTATCAAATCCTGCACTGAGAGCCAAAATAATGAATTCTTTTTATGTGTAATAGTTTGTACTACACTTGAGGTAAGGTTAGGTAGCAATATGCAATATGATGATAAAAACACGAATGAATGGATACATTTGTGCAAATATTAAGCAGTAAACCGTAAAACCCTCGTCATACAGCTGCAAGGTTTGGTCCATTAATCAATTAATTGTCAACAAATAAATGAAAGAAAAAACAAAAAAACAAAAAAACATTTTATCATCTGTTTCTCTCTGGAGCTCCAGCAAGAACAGGGCATTTTGTCTCATTAATATTCATGAGCCTCTCCTCTGATTGGCTGATTGTTATCTGAGTGAAACACAACCAGGCTGACCACAGGTAATGGACTGTAACCTTTGCACAGGCCAGGTGGGCCATGCCTGTTCGAATTCTCTAACTGTTAGGAAAGGAGCTTCAGTGCTTCCTTTCTTATCTCCTTTAGCAGAGGATACACGGGACCATCCTTTACAAAAGTTCTTATAAATTCTCCTTCACCTTTCCTTCATGACATTTTACATCGAAGTCAAGGAAAGGTGTTCTCGAAAGGACACAGGAGATCTTTTTTTTTTATCATTTTGAGTCACTTTTTATGAAAAAATCTCTGATTTTAGCTTCTTAAATGTGATTTTTTGGGTTTCTTTTAGTCATCTATGACAGTAAACTGAACATCTGTGGGTCGTGAACTATTATTCTGGGCTTTAGTAAACAATGATCAATATTTTTAAGTATATTTTGGACCAAACAACTCATCGATTAATCGAGAAGACTGATAATGAAAATATTAGTTGCAGCCCCGCCTAGTCACACTTTACATAAATGACTCTTTCCGTTAAAATCAGCTCATAGAAGACATGAAGCAGGCAGAGAAATGCAAATTACCGCCATATTCTAATGACATTGCATGCAAATGAGCAAAGATTACAGTGCATGAGCTGTGCTGTGCAGCTGCATACAGTGTATGTTTCCAGTATTAGCTCGGGAGCGTCAGCGGTGCCCCACTGTTATAAATTAGAAATCAGTTGATGCCTTGTATTTCTGGGGATAAAAATAACACGAGCAAACTGTTGTGCAAGAGATTGACCTTTTAAATCCATCCCAAAAATACATGCAGCCATCCAGAGAGCTATAATCTGACAGCGCAGTGATCCCCTGCTCGGGGCTGCAGCACAGAGAGGGAGAACGAGAGGACACAAATGGGTTTCACATTTCCACATGAAAAACCACGAGACTCTGTTCCCCCCCCCCCCCGTGCTCCTCCGCCTGCCGTGAGAGACAAAGCTATGTGTTGCCTCTTCGAAAAGCCGAGTCAATAATTCAGCACATTGAACTGTGCCGATGGTGCTAAGGAGTCTTTGTGTAGTTTGGACCAAAGTCCGTCATCAGTGTGAGAGAAATGAAGGCGGTCGAAAGCTTTCTTTGAAACGGCGACGTCCGCTCTTCGTGCCTCGCCGTGCCGTGCACAGAGATGATTCACTTTGACAAGCGGCTGTGTTTTTCAAATTCATACTTATTTATCCCTCCACCCACCTCCACCCACCCCCGCCTCAGAGCTTCACTCAATTAGAGAAATTAATACAGATTGTAATCAAGAGGTACTCAACCATGGAAGTTATTTTATTGACCTCTTAATGTGAATACAATCATCATCCTTTATTTATGTATGCTGCATATTAATGACATCCTAAAATATTTACTGTATGTAGTGTGTGAGACAAAACTTGGTTGTTAGTTTGACTATTTGCTGTCGCTGCTCTGTTTCTCAGTGAAAAAGTGTCCGTTTACTGTGATAAGAAAGAAAACTAAGAGTCCTCAGACATGCTAGCGGCTCTGTGAGGCTTCAACACTAACACTGTCATGCTAGGGCTGTCAAAAAATATTGTAAATTAAATTATATACCAGAATTATTAAAAAGCAAACAAATACTTCAACAACAACCGTGTTGTAATGATGGCAGAGAGTTCACAACCCAACTTGAGCTCCGTGCAATCTAAAGATCCCCATTTAGATACAGGAGTTACATTTGGCTAATGTAGCCTCCATGGTGTCACGTTCGCAGTTCAGATGCATTTATTGCATGTACCATTATCGCTAAAGGAGGCAGAGGAGAGTAAGAAGCCATCGCTAACTGCTAAGCTAAAATAGCTGTAGCTAGTAGAACGGAATTGGAAACTGTGGGATTAGCAATCAAGTCGCTAAAAGGAGAGCTATGAGTGCTTTAGCAGAACTAAATGTACAGCAGATAGACAGCTGCTGTAATGAAGAAGATATCAATAATAACTGGGCTGAACCAGAGCTACAAAAATACTTTTCACTTCATACTTTTCACCAAGCTAAAAGTGCAGCTGAGGTCGATGGGCATGTCATTATTTCTGCAGGTATTTGGCCATAAATCACAATATTGGACAAAGTTATTACAGTTTATAAGGGAGGTAATGGCAGGTAAATTAATGGCAGCAGCTGTTGAGTCATTTCACATAATGTCAACCTCATTGTAGCACTAGAGGAAAAGTCACCAAAGCCATGGGGATTTGACCTCTGGGGACCACGAATGTCTGTGCAAAATGTCATGTAAATCCAAAAATAAAGTGAAATATTGCAACAAACCAACAAACCATCATTTCCATCCCTAGATCCACACAGCTGGCATAGCTAATTCACATGCATTAACATGTGTATCACATTAAAATTAAGTAAAGTCAAGTAGTTTATTTACATAGGCTAAAATCACATGTTTATTTACAATCTGTGCTTTCATCTGGGCCTGTCATGTTTAATCTCTTTCTCTACTTTTTCATATTCACAAATGAGGACCGAAACGTCCGAGATCAGAGACAAACCGCAACAAAGACAAACAAAGCTGAGAAAATTCAGTTTGGTTCAAACACGTCTGAATTATTCAGTCAGCTCATCAGCTTAAAGACGCAACAGTTACGAGGAGCTAAAATCTCCATCGCGTCCCGAAAGTCATCAGCACACTCTGCAGATGAAATGCACTAATTATAATACTGTGAGGTCTACACACAACCACGAAATAACAAACACACACACATGCACGCACACGTACTGAAGCAAACACTAGAAGATCCTCATGAACCGATGCACCCGCGTCCAAACTCATCAGTGTAATTTGTCAGACAAACGGTGTGTGTGTGTGTCACACACAGGCTGCCAGACGGAGGCTGCCAATATTGAAATCATTGTCATCATCAATAGATATTGATCCTGCAAGTCAGCAATGTGCTAGAAAGAGATTGTAAAAGGGAGTGGCAGCTGACACTCTGGGTCAATATTCACAATTTAGGTAAATAAACTTTGATTTTCATATTGAGGAACACAATTCTGTCTTATACAAGAGATAGTAGTCGCACATGTCCTGACTTTTGAGGCTTTGTTTGTACTACAATACACACAACTGTTACCCTCGATCCTCTCAGGCAGCACTTTCTCCCAGACTCTTAATAAGGCAGTACACAGCCTTAAAGAAGTCCTACCTTCAGGTGGAATTATGATTATCTTTCAAAGTGTTGTGTGGCGACCTCGTAGGTACACACAAAGTTCAGTGTATCAACAAACATCAGTTCTGGAAACATCTATAAAGAAACAAAAGCAGCCTGAGCTGACCTGTTACTGTTCATGAAGTCTTCCAACAGTCCACGTGGGTCTGATGTGCAGCTACATTTTTAAGGAACATCTTATATACAGTACACAACAACTAAACCATCACTGTACGTTTAATACGACACCTTAATGGAGACATAAACTAGCTTTAAAGCTGCAGTAGTCAATTTTTGGCCACTTGGGGGCAGTAGAAACAAGCTGTAAACGCAACACTGACAAATTATCACTTTAAAGATCCCATGAAACAGCGAGCAGAGTGCGATTTGATTCTGCATATTTACGTGTTTCCTATAAAAACAGAAAGCGACGGAGGCCACGCCCTCCCGGAAACCACATTATGTTGTGATTGGTCAGCTCCCACAGGCCTGAGCCGTCACCGCCAGTCATTCTGCATCAGTTTTGCCCTTGTTTAGTAACCATGGAGGCTAACTACTAGCTCAATATGGACTGAAAGGTAAAATTATGATATGCCTCTGAGTTCAGGATGAGTCATCAACGTTTTTTTTTTTGTATCGTTTTCCATGAAATGACAAACTATCATTATCGTACTATTAAAATGACCTACGTTGTCATTGTTGAGCCACATACTGGTGTATAGCTGACATACAGCGCCAAGCATATCATGTAAAAACACCTACATTCATCCAGTCTGAGTTAATGAGGACTGTAAGAACAACATTCAACATTTAGCTATAATAATAGCTTCAGAAAATACTGATCAGTACATCTTTAAGAGGCTGAAAAGTAGCTTGAATGTGAAGAAGATAATTGCTATGAACAGATGGTTTAGCACTCTGGTGGATGGGATGAACACTTTTACATACACATAAAACTTTAACTGTTACCTATACATCCATGCAGTAAGAATTTAAATTATTCATTCACTGTTTACATGCAGTAAAAGTAACCCAAGTTCTGCTGTGCCGTGGAGTCTAAATCTAATTTTATTCTGTTGAGTCTTGGTGTGTGTTTTTTTAATAAATGTCACTGCTCAGGCTTCATTTTGCTGAAAACACTGTTGGTTTGCCGGTAGGCTCGTGTTGGTGTGGGCGCACTTTTCTAACGTGTGAGGAAAATAGAAAAAAGTATGAGCGAGTGTCTGTCTGGTAGCAGCTATCCTTTCTCATCTCCTCGGGTCGATCGGTTCATGTCCTTGGAGGAGTTTGCATAAATGATAGTGATACCGAGCAGATCGATAAGGTGACAGCGAAATGCCACAAATTTCCTCTGTCAAGAAAGTCACAGCTGAGAAACTCGGGGAGACTTTTCACCGGGCGAGCTACAGCTGAGTCCCCCGCTAGCTGCTCCATGAAATATGACTGCGCTGTCAAACACGGTAAAAGCTGGAAAAATAATGGCTGTTTTGTTCCGTCTGCTCACTTTTACTTAAACTTTCCAACCTTTTTTTGTACTTGCTCAGCTTCATGTTGCTCTCCACCAACCACATAACCTTCACAGGAATATTCCAGAGATGTGAACTCGTGTTTTCTTCCCTCTTGTGCTTCTCTTTGACCCCCTTTTCAGCCTCCATTGTTTGGATGCAGTGCTTGTTGTTATGGAGGAGAGCCAAATTGTGAATATTCTACATTGTACTCTTGACATTCGCTTGTCAAAGAAACCTTTAGAAAACAGGTTCAATACACAAACTGGAAGTGATGTTGAGTACAACAAAGAAATGTTAATGTTACGAATACATTAACCAACGCAGACAGCTACATTATTTACAAAGAAATAGAAGTCAAACTGGCAGATAAAGACTAAAACTGAATCTAGAATTTAGAGTCTGTAAGAAAGAATAAGGTATGAATAAGACTAGGATCAAGAAAAAAGACTAATAAAACAATTCTTCATTAGAAATAAATTCAAATATTATTTTAGGAAAATTAAACTTTAAGGACTTAATTAAAGATTAAGTCCTTAAAGTTTAACAGAATTTAACAGAATTTTAATTAATACTAAGAAATAAGAAAATGCGAATGAATGTTTGTTTCTTTTGCTACTGTTGTGCAAAAATTAGGCAACGGTTAACGAGAAAAGCAGGAGGTGACGGCAGTTCTCCAGTGGTGAAACCAAAAAAAGAGTACGCAACAAGAAGCCGGGATTAAAAGAGCTCCAGCAGAACCTCAACTGGTGAAAAACAAGATAGAAAACAGGACGTAAATGTGACGTTTCAGTTTGTTTCATGTATTAATATGAGGATGGTTACATCAGATCTGTGTGTCAAACTTTTCTAATGCAATACTTCAACATGTCTCTCGAAATACATCAAACATGGCTCTACTGACCAACGCTCCACCAAAAAAACTCAAAGTTGAATCTGAAAAAGACCTTTAGATCTCTCCGGAAGATTTTAACAATAGCGGTGCGAGGTGGTCTGACAGGGGAGGTAAGTCAAAACTTATTAATTTGCTAATAAAAGACAAGAATCTGTGACGATCAAAGCAAAATATGCTGTTTCATCGTCACTTGACTTTTTTTACCACCTGGTGGGTCACATACTTCCTCAGAGATGGCCAATATTTGGTAAGATATACCGGTGTGTGATTTTGTATCTTGCTGATTTGTTTCTACAAAACAAGGAGGACAAGGACGTCCATACTGCAGCTCTGTGTCTCTCTAAGGATAAGTTCTAGTCTCTCAGGCTGTGATTCACTGAAAATCTGTATTTGGTCCTTCAGTGGAGAATTACTGCACTAAAGAGAACATAAAAGTATCATCCTCTTTCAAGGGAACTGCTGAGTAGTTTGACAGCAAACCAAAGCCACCACCATCAAAAAACAAGCATTTATGGATATAATAAAATCATTATTGACCTCCAGTATAGTGCCTCGTGCATTGAAAATCTTTAAAAAAAACAAACAAACAGGGAATGAAAGCAAACCATAGTATTAAGTAAACAGTAAAAGTCCATCAATCTCTGCTAAGTGTTACACTAAATGAAATCCAGTTTGTTTGGACTCTAACGAGCTGCAAAAGTCTTTCAACTGGCGGGATGAAAGCCACCAAAATCCAGTCCATTAACAAAGCTAATTGCTAACCTCCGCGACGAGGGAATCGCAAAAGTGTCTGAACTGAACCTCGAGACCAAAAGACGGTTTGCACCCAAAGATGAATGCAAAAAAATGACAGCAGATACCAAATCGTGTCCCTTCAGTCTCGTGTCATTGACTTCACAAAAGGATCAAAGAGAGAAGTAAACGTTTTTAAAAAAAGATGCTGGTTCAACCTCAAAGGATCTAATAACTCCTAACGAACTGTGACGGGCTATCTCCTCTCTCTCACACACACACACACACACACACACACACACACACACACCTTACTCATCTCTCAGCTCAAGTCTCTCCGTCTGCTGATGAGACTTTGATGATAATGATGATGTCTAATGACTACCATTTCACTACCCTAACACTAGCCGGTAGTCATTTTCCACCCTGTGGCAGTGGAGCTTTGTCTTATGAGTGCAGTGGGTGTGCGTGCATAAAGGAAAGATTGCAGAGTGAAGAATGTACTGAGCACAGACGAGAGTGCTGCGTTAGAGGAATGGCTGCCACCTTCTATAACAGGAAGAGTTTTTTATTTTAATATCCCGTCGTTAAAGGAATAGTTTGATGTTTTGGGGAGATCCGCTCTCATGTCCTTTGGATACAAGTCTGCAGCCAACAGCTGATTATCTTAGCTTAGCATAACAGCTAGAAGCCGCTCCTCAAGCGAAGACTTTTTACTCCCGAGCCTTAACCCTTCATTCACCCACTGCATTTAAAGTCCTTGACTACCAAAACTCTTTCATAATTTTGGACTTTCTGTTTTTATTGGTTGATTGAAAAATTAAGTTTTGTTTTCTTGAGCATGTGAGTTTATTCTTGACTTTGGGATCTAAATAAAACGCTAAATTGCCGTTTTTTTACACTGTGTTTGCAATTAAGCAAACCGGATGTGACGTGTTAGTCACTGTAATGCAGCTGTTTCCACCAATTTCCAGTGTTTGTCGATGTTTTTGTCTAATAAATTAGATCTATTATCTTACAAGTCTGACTTCAAAATTCAGAAATCTGATCTAATAATTATGAATTATATCACATACTTTTGACTTCATCATTTTCACCAAATTCATAGTGAAAATTAAGAGTAGCAGTAGTATTAATAAAACCTTTGAGAACAACCAACGTCCCTATAGCCGCTGCAGTCATGTTATAAAAGTCAGTATGTTCATGATCTGTACCATAATTTCACATTTCGAAGGCAAAGAGCTGCAGTCCAAAGAGCAGGCGGATTTGAAAAGTTAAGCCTCACAGATATGAATGACTGTATTTTGCTAGCAGTGTATTGATTTCTGCACCCTCGGGAATAAAATCGTTAACCGTGTGGAAGGAGGGCAACGAGGAGACGCAGCATTTAATTGCTGCAACAGCTATTGATGTGTCATTTCACTGGCAGAGCCCCTTTTAGAGAAGGGGCTGTCGCAGAGGGTAGTCAGTTTAGTGGAAAACTGGTTTAGCAAGCAATTAACTTCATCATTACTGCTGCATACTAAACTATTGTTCTGTTGATGGGAAGCCAGACTCTGAGCTCTCGAGCCTTAACCCTTCATTCACCCACTGGAGTTAAAGCTACAGTCTCCTTCAGGAAGGAAACTGAGTTGTTCTTGACTACAGAAACCTTTACCTCTTTAATATTTCTTGTACTTTCTTTTATTTATAGGATGTTGAAATGTTAAGTTTTGTTCTCTCATTATAAAACTTTATTCTTGTCCTTGGGATCAGTTTGTGTGACAAAATAATCTCAACTCAAGGTTTGTTTACTACTAACTTTGACTCTTAACCTTGGCTGAATTAACATCTGAGTAAATAACTTGTTATCATGCGAGGTTATCTGCCAACACCTGATCCGGTTCTACTGATGTGGACCGTAAGCAGTGGTCCAGTATTCAGGTCCTTTACTTCCGTGAAAACACTGACACCAAACTGTATAGATACTGTTGTTACGGCTGCAGCCGACACACCTATGTATAGCTTTTGCTTGTAGAGTTAGTTGTGTATGCAGATCGCCTGCCGCCACCGGAGGAGGATCCCGATTGGAGCGGCATCCAGTCCGACCCTCCAATACGAAGGATCCAATCTGAAGAAACTACATTATTTAATTTAGAACAGGCCGACAGTCGTGGCAGCTTGGTTTTTGTGTTGAGTTTGCCAGTGTGCATCTTTGTGTGTATTAACTGTGAATGTTAACAGTTGTGTTAACTCGTATTTTTGTCATGGTACTTGTTCACTACCTGGAGACTGAGCCAGATCTAGTTCACATCTGTTTAGACTCACCGCTTCATCTTCATATGAAGACGTGTGTCAGCCCTGTGATGAACTTGCGACTTGTTCAGTGTTTACCCCGAACCACCAACTCTAACTCTCTCTCTTTTTTTTTTACAGTCGGCGGTTATCTATTTGATTGCGATGTCCCGTGGTCTGCCTTTGACTCTCTACCCCAAACTGTGACAGTTGTCAGACAGCACCGGGAGAGTCAATGTGCTAATCAATAAACCTAACCCCCGGTGACCTTGATGAGGATAAGAGTTTACAAAAAATGGATACATGGGTGTTTAGTATGAACAATTTGTAAAGTAAGTAGTGACTAAAGCTGAGAGATGACCCTAACCATACCTCAAATTTGTTCTTAAGTAAATTTGAGTTGAGTTTATGCTGTCATATACTGAAATCTAGAACTTATTAAAACTTATGACAAAGATGTGATTAATATTTGTCTAAAATGTCTGTTGGCCTTATCGACTAATAATCATTGAGATGAGAGCTATATCCATCAGATCCATCCGCTGGTGGTGTTATGACGTAACGTCTGCTCACTTTGATGCTTTTGAACACGACTTCACTGAACAATGTGATGAGACAGGAGTGCAAGGAGCCTCCTGAGCTGCCGCGAGGTGCATTAGAAGGTAATTATCATTACCTGCTTACTCTCATTATCACTTAATCATTGTCTAATTGGAAATTTAATTTCTAATTTGGAAGTGAGTGTGGAAGCAGAAATTTCTGCTTTCATTATTCTTCGTCTTTGTCTGCTCTCTTGCAGTGACTTCACACTCATTATTCTTTTAACCTTGTACGTTCAAACCAAAGTCTAACACGAAGATATCAGAAAACACTAAACAGCTGGTCTTATTTCTCAATACACATCACGACCCATGTGTCGTGTTTACTCTCTTTATGGCCATAATTTTGTCGTTTATCCCGCCACTAAAGCTTGTCTTTTATTTGTCACTGGCTCCACTTTTCCAGCTCTGTCTCATCGTTAAATGATTTTTAGATCTGACATTATTTCACAAACTGATACTCGGCTCTGGTCTAGTGTCATCCGGCACAGATCGAGTGGATCAGAAGGAATTTGACTCATTTACAGACGAATTATTCAACACTGCACTGTTTGCCTTTAAGGGTACTGTAAGACACTTTCTATGAAGACGACATCTATAGTGCATTATGGGGGCAAACACATAGATGTGTCTTATAATGAATTCAAGTGTCTTGTTGATACTCACCTCTACACACACCTTAACAATCAGCTGTAGTAAGAACTCAGATTGTCATTATAAGTGCCTGACAACCTGACCCGAGAGAGAAATGAAACATCACGTGTTCCTTTAGCTTGATCCGCTGTGTTTCTAACAAAGTATCGCTCGAGGAGAAGTCTCGTTCTGAAATCTCGGGAGACGTGGAAACATAATGCACGAGCAGGGAATGGTTTGTTGTGTTGGAGTAAGCGTATTAACTCATTTTGCCAACGTGGATGAGGACTTTGAATGTCCGTATTATTTATTTTAGTGAGCCGGAGTACAAAGATAAAATGACAGATTGAAGAGCTGATGATAATAGAGAAAAAACTGGTGAACCAGCTGACTAAAATTTGTTAATTTGGATACAATAACATGGGGAATAGCTCCCAAAGTTAATCTTTAACCCAGACTGGTTCCAGTCCAATATTATAGATCAGACCAGTATGACTGTACATTACTTGTGCTGTTTGTTTTATAGAAAACAACCTTTTTAAAGTGAATAACCATCAATTTGCAGATTAAAACCAATATTAGTATGAGTGTCTACAATGTGCTGCATCATCACTGCACTTCCCCTCACTGACAAACTTTCATATTTCTAAATAAATAAAAACTGCAGACCGAGGCAGCGTGCCATCTCATTTCCACAGCCTCGATATTATGCGTTTACTGGGGAGTGAATTTAACGAAGCAGAGAGAGAGGGAGAGATAGGAGGCCTAATTACTTTAATTATAATGTGTGGCTGTGATCTGCTAAACTGTAAGGTGCACCTTAATCCGTCAGCTAATTACGGGATGTTCTGTGGTGGTGTGAGTGATGGTGGTGGTGGTGGTGGTGGTGGTGGTGGTGCAGTTGAGCTGATGAGTTAAAAAACTCAAAGTTTGGCCTCAATTAAAAGCAGACGATCGGTGGATCAACTCTTTATAGTATCGTTGCAGATGAATGGCAGAATTTAAATGAAGAACCTCGAGAAAACGAAGTCGTGACTCGCTTGTTAGAATCTGTTCCGTCGACCGAGGAGGGCAGAAACGAAGCGAGGCTCGCTGCAGACTGAACATGTTTTCTGGTCTGGTTTTTTTGGGGAAAGCTTTTAATGCAAATGTCTCACATATCTATCTAACACTGCTGAATAAATCAAGCGCCCACTCAAAGTTTTTGAGACGATAACATTTGAATGCTTCAGTCATACACAGAGGAGTATTACTGTTACTGTTTCAAATTAAATGTACAGCATTAAATAAAATATGTATATTGACTTACGCCACAGCCCAAGAGCCTCAGCAGCACAGAAAGAGTACAAACCTTTTTTCAGGGAGGCTCTGAAGTGAATATTTTCCATCTGGATGCTCAGGTTTGGGCATTTTTCCAAAAAAAATACAGGAAAAACTGATTATAACTCAGATTTCTACAGTACAAAACATGCTTTACACTATCAAACACTGAAGAAAGAGAACGTCCTGGTACGATCAGACCTTCCGATGTCGACATTTGGCAAGAACACATTAGTCAATATGAAGTGAGAGATCCTTTGTCAGCATTACAAACTTAATAAATCAGAATCCTTTTTGCACAAAGACAGCTCGAAAAGTTATGGCTGAAACATTCAGCAGCAAAAAAAAAAAAAAACACTATTTTTGTCACACAGTTTATCCACTGCAGTCAAACTGAAAGACCTGTCACGGATCAGGCAGAACATAATGTTATATGAAAGGGATGAATATCAAAATGAATATAATATAAAACCATCAGTATCGGTTGAAGTGTACGTTATATTTAGAATATTTTCACAGCTTTACTTTGCTGCTGTCAGACAGCGCTTTGTACGAGGAGCTGAAGCCGCTCTCTTCAAAACCACCAGACTCCTTTAACAAAAACATATTAACAGGATGTTTTCACGTCTTGAATTGAATTGAAGATTTACATCTACCAGATTTTTCAGGATGCTGTACTGCTGCCATGGCGATGCGTGGACGGCAGCCAGTTACAGTAGCTCTGAACGCTTCAGTGATTTTAGTATTTTTACTAGTTTCTTTCGACACCAACCTCCATCTGTTTTGTGTGCAAACATGGACTTGGAACTATGGAGAATAGTGATTTGCCTTTTTCTTCATGATACATCAGGTGACCCATTAAAAAAAAAAAAAAAAAACACACATCGCTCTCTTGTTTACACTTGAGAACAGCTGTTAAGCGCTAAGCAGCGTTAGCATACTTTCTGTGGAAAGTGGACCAGAGAGCCATGCCAAAGTGAGGAGAAGGAGACGGGGATGGAGCTGAACCCAAGAGCAGAAAAGACGGTACGCTAATGGTGCTAACCAGGCTACAGAGGGAGTATTGACTGTAGCATGAATGGCTGAATGAACTCACCTCGGACACGTTGTGTACGTGAGCTGCTGTAACAAGTGAATTTCCTCAGCGTGGGATCAATCAATCAAATCTTTCTCATCTTATGTAAGTATGACACTAGATTACACAGCTATAGGACTGTTTGGGTTTCCAGTGGCTTCAACTACTTTGACTTTTACTCTTAAATATTAAACTTTGTCCTAACGGGACATTAATATTCCAGTTTATTCACTCTGTGCCTGGTTGTCCTCTTTATGCTCTCTTATGTGTGGACGAACAAGAGCAGCAAGTCATCTTGTCAACAGCGACCACTAAAAGATTAAACTGGAGTCAGATTGTACTTGTGATGGCCTCATTTGCAGCCACTCGCCGACTGAATGAGTTTTAATTTAACACAGGGGCAGATTTACTGAGTCATCTGCCTCCTGCAGACAGGAATTAGTGTGTTATTTAGCACAAACAGGCTCGCGGGCAGGTAAGTATGAGTGTGTGTGTGAGGTATGCTGCATGTAAACACTGATGTGCAGCTCTCTACTGCATGCATGTGCATTTAGGATTACACAAACGGCAGTAAATCCAGCCGCACGTGATAAATCCTTCTCGCCACGTCCAAAAATAAATCTGCACAGGTGTATTAAAGGAAGCTCGTGCAGTGAAAATGTAAAGTATCTGATTCTATGGAAGAACGAGCACCAAACACAGGTGGTGTAACAAATGTTTACAATAAATCTAAAGTTTAGTTCTGCCAACACTCCGTGCTCAGGCTGGATATTTTAACTTGTTATTCTGGCCATCGCTGCCAAAAACACATGCACACTAGAAGCATATGGCTTCTGAAGCCTGCATTTGTGTGTGTTTGTGTGTGTGTGTGTGTGTGTGTGTGTGTGGGCTGTTACTGTATTACGTAAACTAAACAGTAGAGATGTCTCTAATTGAATAATAAGCGCCATCTGGAGCCATTAGTATACTGTAAGTTTGAGTGCTTTTTATTGTTCTTTCTGCCTCTTTAACGCGGTTTCTGTTGCATAACGCTCGTATTTATATTAATAATCCACAGCACCAGTATGTTCAATATAATTATTTGATATTTTAACCTCTACCTAGCTGTAGACTTTATCTTGTTATATTCTTATTTATGTGGTTGTTCTCGGCCTGCTTCCTTCTGACTGAACCTCCAGTTATTTGAACTAATTGTCCCCAAAGTCCGTACTGAACTGGGAAAAATGGTTAGAAATCATCTGAATGTTCAGGAGCTCGTCCTAAATGACATCTGGCCGTAGATGTTTTGAATGTTTTGATATCTGGTAATCCTGTAATTTATTCTTTAGTTTAATTTTAAATCATGTTACTATTTGTCTTATGTCTGCAACCATGTTACTCGTGCTGTTGCCTGTCTTGCAATGTTGCAGTCAAGACCACCTAAACTGAGACTAAATCACGACCAAGACCAGACTGTATTGAGCCTGAGACATAAGACCAAGGCAGGGCGAGACTGAGTCAAGACCAGTCCGAGACAGTATATAAATAAGTAGCTAATATGTACAGCTATCACAACATTTCTTTGGGTGAGGGGTGAAGAGACTTTGAAGAGCTATGTAGCTTTACATGTCTCCATCACATTGCAGCTGCAACGCTGTTTTGGTTTGTTCTCCACTCGACTCGCGCTGCTCACGGCGTCCATCAAAAACAGAACAGCCGCATATTCTTGGCAGAGCCAAGTGGAGACCCCCTTTTGGGACACTTCTGAAATGGACCGTGGCGCTTCTGGTGGGGTCTGAAACATTGACTAGGACGGCCGCGTTCAGCTCAAGCGGCTGCGGCGCACACAGAACATGTTGCATCCGTGTCCGGTGGGTTTAGCCTTTAGTTTACCTCTCCTTAAAATGCTTACTTTACTTACTAAGTGTCACTGGAAGTTTCACATGGTCCCAGCTGTCTTAGTAAGAGTTACACTTCAGAATTCACGTACTGTTGTGGATTTTATTCTGGATGCAGTTTTGCAGACAAACTCTTTGTGGTTTAGGTAGCCATTTTTTTTATACAGTAGAGTTCCTCTCTCTGACAGCCACAGCTTCTTCTGTCTCCTGCATTCACTTTCTTCTTCTTTGTCCGAGAACCAGACGAGGCTGAGGAAGAATGCGGTCGATCCTGAGACGAGACTGAAGCCTTGAAAAAGTCTCAAGATAAAGATTGTTCTCAAGTACACTACTACACCATTAAACATATAACTAACATGTTTTCAATCTCAGTGAGTCTTTTCCTCCTGGCTGAATAAAACAAAGACTGAGTGCCTTCTCAGTGTGTGCAGCCACACTACAGTTGATGCAGAAACTTAAAAGCCTGGAGGTTTACTGGAGGCTATATTGATAGTACGCCCGGATTTCCTGCCAGTCGAGACACAGCATATATTATTTTGTTCAAAAGAGCATCCTGCTCCACTGAAAAAAAATCCCTCAACACACCCAGCATGACATCCATGAGATTTCAAATGCTGGAAAGAATAATAGGTTTAATAATTTGTGTGTAATTTGGGAAACTTTGGAGCAGTAACACGTAGAAAACCTGACGGATTTGAGTTCAAACAGCTGAAAGCCGTAAGAGTAACACAGTCACATTCATCTGCGGCAGGAGATGTGAGGTAAGATGTCAAAGAAGAGTCTTAGAGCCACATAAAGAACAAAGTCGGTATCTGGGTCTTTTCCACTTTCAGAGCTTTCAGATCTCAAAGATACAATTGTGATGCAGTCTGGGTGCTGTCGGGGTGTGTGTGTGTGTGTGTGTGTGTGTGTGTGTGTGTGTGTGAGTGAGTGTGTGTGTTGTGTAGACCCAGAGTTGATTACAGCCATTCTTCTGTCTCCTTTCATCTTTCCACAGGTCTTGGCAGTGTCAGACTTCTACAACAGCTCTTTGCTCAGGTTTTATTAAAGGCGGACCGAGGGCTTCATCCCACTCTCTCCAGGGATTTAGAGTACTATTGAAGGGAGCTGGAAAACTATCAGCTGCACTTCTTTTCTTACAGACTTCATTCAGCTTTTTGTTGTCACCGTAATGTTTGAGACAAGAAAAGATGTTTATGTACCCAACCCGGGGAAAGTTAAGTTCATAATCGGACGAGTCCAAACCTCATTATTCACGTCCAACGCCAATTTTTAGTGGTAGAAGTATTGCGCTATTTATGGAGCAAGGTGGACAATGGGAGGTCGGGACCTGGATGGTAGCACTTCTTTAACCTACCTAAACTAAAGAGATCACATGGGAATCCATCTTGCCAGGCTTTAAGCTGTGGACTTGTGTGCAAACCACAGTGGTTCAGCTACAGCATCATCTATAGGTGTCGTTTACGGAGCGAGAAGTGACTTTTCATTGGTGGTTACTAAAGACTAAAGATGTTAAAGGTTAACGGAGATGCTGCTAGCACCAATTATATAAGAACTGCAGAGTATTTCTTCACTGAAAGAAGAGCAAAGAACAGGACTGAAGGCTTCTCTTGATGGAAAAGATGTTTTCACTCTTCTTCCGACTCACTTCAGTAAGAGATGGGCTTTACATGGCTCGTTGATCCGACTGGTTGAAGTTCATCCATGATAAACAGCAATAGGCAGATGGTCCATCCAATCACCTGCCATCTATTTTCTGTGCCCGCCCTTTTCCCAAACAATTTCTGACAACTTTGCAGATTGTTCTATTACAAACCACCAGGTTTACATATGCAATGCAGCTTTAAGATGAATGTGCTGCTATTTTACTGTCTTTGTGACAGAATAATGACAAATTCTACCTCAACCTTGAGAAAACATGATAGATGCGTCTAAACAACCAAAAATACAAAAATGTGTCATCGTATTCACAAACATATCTCCATCTGCAGATGTTCAACTCTCCGTTAGAGCTACTGAACTGTAAAACAAAGAAAAGAACAAAAGAAAGAAGAATTGTTTTTACTTTTCTGCTCTTGACATCAGCACTGCTGTCATTATCCTGCTCTGCAGCTGCAGCTGTTCTTCCAGTAGAAACAGCATCAAACCGATGAACCGCTGAGCCGATGGCCTGCGGCCAGAAACACGTCGACTTGGGCAACTTGATTATTTCTGTTTTTTATTTCCCATCCGGTTATCTGTCTGTCTCGTCTTCCGCCTCATTCTTTTTTCAGGCGGCTTTGTGAAAGCGAAAGGCTGCTCTGATCATCAAACAAGCCCTTCGTTAGTTTGTTCTGGTTAACAAAATGTGAAGGGTTGTTTAGTAAAACGGATCAAACTGGCTGATAAAAGCAGCAAAAATCACACCGATACATGAGCTGGAAGCTCCTGCACAGCAGGTGGATGACAACCTTTATCAGGCCTGATTAATGTATTTGGAAAGAGCGATGAATGGAGACGTGAACATCCTCGTGAATTAGTTTTTTTACTGCTGCTTCCTTTTTATTTTATTTTACATCAGTTCTGCAGAATGGGATGGGGCGGGAACAGAGGATTAAATAAGTGGAGAGAGTTCATCATTTATCCATCCATCCATCCATCCATCCATCCATCCATCCATCCATCCATCCATCCATCCATCCATCCACGCTCTCCTCCCTCTCTCCCCGCTGTCACCAACGGGCTCGGAGGAAAACACGGTGATCCGATTACGTTTGTGAATGTGCGAGTGTGTGCGAGTTTGACGCTAGAGATGTGTGTGTTTGAATTACAGACAACACACCCTGTGCTGGGCAGACAGAATGTAGTGAAAGCTTAAATCCCCTCACAAAGGCAGCGTGACCGACTGATGAAATGTGGCTTTTCGGAGCTGCGTTGAGGTTTTGATAGACTGCAGAGGACGTCACAGCTGCTAAAGGAGTAGCAGCAAGGAATGCCATTAAAGCTCGTGTTGTGAGCAGACCAAGCGGCAAACTCCGTGGCTGCGAAGTGAAACCGATGCTGAAGTGCCAAAATCTGCAGTTCCTCAAACGTCCACTAGAGGGTGGCTACAGAATGAGTCAGTCTCCATAAGTCCCCATGTTAAAATGTCCAACTTCACAGCAGAAATAAACAGTTTTGGTCTCTATAGCTAATTTCCCCGTTCGTAAAGTCATATTTTCCATCAGGTTGTCCACGTTCATATATCCTGCATTAAAAAAAACACTGTAAAGCACACAGGGAGAAGTATCTCAGATGTGCGTTTTGTAGTCCATCTTCTAAAGTTTGTAGTTTTACCACAGATCACGTCACTAATGTTATGCCGTCGCATAATGACGTAGTTCTGTGTAAGTGCAGTCAGATTCTCTGAACACCGCAGACGTCTTTTCCTAACTCCTTATGAACTCCTTCACATCTTACCTTGACATTTTCCATCAAGGTCAAGGAAAAGTGTTTAGGACAGGACTTAGGTCTTTTTTTTTACTATTTGACCATACCCCATATACAGCCCGCCTTAGGTCTGCCGATGATCCACATCTTTGCTGATTTTTAGATTAGCTGACGGCGGAAGAGGCAGGACTACCAACATGGCGGCCGCCAGAGCCACATATTCTGAGCTTCAAAATGGTTCTTCAGAAACCTGTGGGTGACATCACGCATGTGCTGTCATTGGAGCAGACCCACAGACAAACCCATCAGCACATGGAAGTTTATCAGAAATAATAAATATTTTATGTGTTTCAGATGCCTGATTCTGATTTAAGTTGGACTCGCAGAGCTGCAGTTGTACTGGAAAATGAAAATCAACAAACACCTTAGGCCATAAATTGCACTAAATAAATATGTATTCGTAAATGAACTGTCTTAATCGTTTCTGACTATTTAAATCTAACAGCTGTGTGATTTTCATGTTCATTCTCAGGTGTTTTGCTTCAAAACAACCATCATCATCATCCCCTCCTCTCTGTGTGGTTTAATCACTGAGGAGAGAACAGTAAAGATCGCATGTGAGGAAGAGGCAGGTTTAATCTACCTGTGACATGCAGCTTCAACACTGTGTGTGTGTGTGTGTGTGTGTGTGTGTGTGTGTGTGTGTGTGTGTGTGTGTGTGTGTGTGTGTGTGTGTGTGTGTTTGTGTGTGCATGTTTCTATCACTACCTTGATCTCAGAAAATGTCAAAGCAGGAGTGGAGAGCTGCGAGAACACGGACAAAGAAAGTGAAAAAAAGGGTTTTCAGCCTGAGCTCTTCTGTCTCTGTCATCAGCTGCAGCTCTTGGCTACAGAAATGTGTGTGTGAGTGTGTGTGTGTGTTCGGTGTAGGTGAAAACTCGGAGGACTCTGAGAGGATGAGAGGGCAGAAGATGAGAGAGTCTAGACCACTTTTGCCTGATTTATGGTATGAGGGGGGCCACACATCATCACATCAAAGATCTCGTCGTCTTTGTGCACTGAAAGCGTCCTCTAACATCTCATGACCACACCTTCATGTTTTCTAGATTTGGCTAAAGCTCGTCGAGCACCTCAGCTGGATTTTCCAACACAATCCGAGCTGCCAAGAAGAAGATGCGACTGTGCATTTTTGCCAAGATGCCGTGTGCCGCTGCAGTTCAACCTGAAGATCGACAGCAGGGATTAATCCCAGGATTTGAGGCAGAGTCTCCCCACGTTCGGGGACCTGGTAGATTAAATATCGCAAAATTGCATCACGTTATGTAACGCTGAAACATTCTGAGAGGAGGGGGGAATAAGATGTGAAACAAATGTGTGTTTAAGATTACAGAGGAAAGAAACATCCAGTCCAGGACTGCAGGTTTCTGAGAACACGCTGTCATGTTATTAAATTCTCCTGTAATCCTCCACCTGCACGCCTCACTGTAGTCTTACTTCACTTCATTTCTCTGCAATAATCATCGCAGTTTCTCACAAATTACAGTCAGTTCTGTGATACGACGCACTAGTAAATCTACTTCAATTAAAGCTTTCATCCAGTCATCCAATCAGCAAACTACAGGGTTTGCTTTAGATAATAAGAAGAAGCATTGCGGATGTTTTTATTTATTTTTTATGTGAATTGAGCGCTGTGTTTGGTTTGTGGTCAGAACACCAGCAAAGTAAATTTGGTCTACGTCCTCTGATGATGTCTCTAAGCCGAGCTAATTTAGCCGAACAAAAGACTTCTAGTTTGTTAGGAATAATAGAGGAGTGGTGAACATGGGCATAAATTAATTGGCAAATACAAGTAACACGCAATTAGCATATGAGATAGAGACAAAGAGAAAAGATCTACACCTACTAATGAAACTATCCATCATCGCATTTTGTGAACAATAAGCTGTGAGCTGTGATGAGTTGACAACATAAACGGTCAGCTGACAGCGCGTTGTTTTACTGTTGTCCTGTCACGGTTTCAAACATGTTGTCCTGATTAAACTCCCACCTTGGCATCAGCATCCACAGAGTGTCAGTTTGTACAATAAAACTTTGGAGTTTATTCTCGGATTGGGACGATTAACAATAGGAAGAATGGTTGTGACATGATTATTGTGGTGTGACTGATGATTCAATGATATAAATACGACATTATGTAAATATTTGTAGCTCTTTTTGTTTATTTACTTCACAGTTGTATGAAGAATGTGAGCACTTTTAAAGCTATTCTCGATAGCAAGCTTTAATTTTTATTTGAAAAGTGAACTTTTGTGCAAATTTTAAATATTCAGACAGTAATGAAGTGTTCAAAACTGTATCAGAATGGACAGGTTTTAAGCTAATGGAGGACAGTAGTGTGCAAAGATATGCTGGGAAGCAGTGTGTGGATGTGTGGAAGGCTGAATTTTTTAAATAGTAGCTGCCTAACTTTACTACGAATCTGAGGACTCACCTGTTAGCTTGTCACCCAAATGAGGCAGCAGAAGCACCAGAAACGAGTGGAGTAACTGACTGTCTCCGACTACCTACTTTTCACCACACTTATCCTCGGAAGCAAGAAGCTTGTGAAAAGGTCACCATTGATAAAAATAAGAAGACCGTTGGCATCGGTTGTGTCTCCAGTCTAAAGACACGGAAAGCGATGAGAGGCTGCATTACACGATGTTGGGTTGTTTTCTATGAATTGCATTAGTTGAAATTCATTCGAACTTGCGTGTAAGAGTTGAACATTTCTGACTCAGTCATAGGGTCTGAAACGTATCCAAAAACTAACAGTTATTACAGACATGTCAGAACTAACAGTGACCCCTCGATTTGCTTGTAGACTGTTCTTCTGATGTGCCGTGATGTTCGAACTCTGTTTTGACGTCTGACTCGTGTCGAAAGTATCCCAAAAAGTAACTGTAGTGCAGCTATTACAGACGTCCCAACCCCTTCCCCCTTTTTTTTTTTTCCCTTTTTTTTTGTAGGTGAAAAGATACAGTGACAGAAAGCCTGCCAACTGGGGTTGGGCGATATGTATTTTTCAACCAGCCACTGTCAGCCCAACAACCAGCAACTGCAGATATATTCACGTGTCATTCTTTAAAGGCAGACATTAAATTAGTCAAAGAATAAGAAAAGAAAAAGAAAATAACCGACGACGGACTCAACAAATCGCTGATGGGCGATATATTTGTCCAATCGCCCAACCCTAATGCCAACCCTTCTTCATGTACCATACCCAGGAACCGTGGACTGAAAAAGCTGCAAGAATTGTCACTAAGACCGCGTTATTTTCTACAAACTTACATCATCAGGGTAGATGACCCTTTCTAGAATTCAGGACGGGGTATTCTTGAACAAAACTACAATCGGTACGAAATGTCCGAACCAAGTTGACCATCACGGAGAGGGGAAGGACGTTACAATCATAGAATTGGGGATTAGGCTGAACACTTTCAGACAGTCTCTCCTCAAAAGAAACAAAAAAGACATTGGACAGCTGTGAGGGAGGACGTTTCAAACTGTTTGACGATCAAACAAACCTCCTGTCGAGCATACTGACGCCTTAACACTGTCCTTCTTCTTCTTCGTGACCTCTAGTCCTTGACAGCCACATGAAAAGAACACTCTTTTTTAAATTTCCACTTGCTCTGTGGAATTACAGATTACAGAATTAGTGTAAAAACTCCTCCTCTCGTCCTGCCATTTTAGGAGAAAATAGCCTAATGCTGCAGAAAAATCCCCATTTTCATGTCATACTCATTGCCTACATGAAAGCGTCTAGCCGTTTCAAAGGGATCCGACCTGCTTTGTGTCCTGCAAAACCATCAACAGGATGCCCTATAGGTGCAGTAGTCCGGTAGAGGCTTTTTAAAATGAAAGAAGTACGGGTAATATTTGAATATCGCCTGCATTTGAAAGGCGTCTTTTGAATGTTGGAAAGTGGAGTCAGCATCTGCATAGAGCGTGGCTGTGTTCAAAGGATACTAACGAAAAGAGAGGGTGGAATATAATCTCTGGAGTTTACTGGCTTCCATTTAGGACACTCTTTTATGTCTCAGTGTTACGTTTTGATTGATTGTGTCTCGTGTGCAAGGATCGTACCTGACACCCGAATATTCGCCGGGCAAATGGGCCGAATCTGGCATCTCAATTAGTGGAAATGGCACCACGCTGCTGCTCTTCACTGATTGTTTTTACTTAAAAATCTCATCTCGTGCAGCTTTAAGTGTAGTAGAAGAAGGAGAAGAAGAAGAAGAAGTAGAGCCAAACTACAAATTGAAAAAGGACAATGGCGTTATTATCTTGATTGAAAATGTGCCAGGCCTATAAATGTGAGGCTCTTCTTCTTTTTTTTTTTTTTTTTGTCTCTGTGCTCAGCGAGGTATTTGTTTTACATGGGACACTAAGCCGCCTGCTCATTGCTCACGGCCTGGCAGAAATATGGCTTTTATTCCACTGTGATTTTTCAAGCTAACCTTCAAAAGAGTAAAGGACGAATCGGAGGGAGGGTGGGGATACTTTAAGGCTATTTAAAGCACAGATTTTCTCATTGGTCTTAACGGTTGAGTGCTGCGTTTAACATGAAGGACTTTTGATATTATTTTTTCACAAATGTGCTGACTAATGCTGCTTCACACTGGACATAATCCCCCACAAATGTAGCCAACATGAGCTGCACTGGGGAGTAGCCACAGAATACAAAGCTGGATATAAACAGGGGTGCAGAGGCGAGATCAATAATACGTTACCAGAGATCGTCTTATGATGGTTATAGCATGCTGTGATTCTCTTTGTTCAGCCACTTGATAACAAATTGATGCAGCAGCCAGTCAAACACCTGCATGCAGGCTGATACTGACGCAGTACTGTATGTCCTCATAGATCAGATTGACATTTCATCATTGAGATCATGGCTTCGGTTTAATGGCTTCAGACTGCCCACACAGTTTCACCTTCAGAGAGGCTGAATCGCATATTGTGTGCCGCGCGCTGTATTCTGTACATGCATAGTGATGAAATGGAGGCCGTGTAAGCGTTTTGTTGGATTTAAAAGCTTTTACAGAGACACATTGTCAAGCTGAGCGGTGTTGACAGCTGGTCTGCTGTTTGGCAGCATCTGGAGTGTGTAGATGCCAAGTTTTACAGCTGAAATATTGATTCCAAGCAGGCAGGTAAAGTGTGAGTGTCATGAGTCATAGCTAAAAATCCTTTGTGACCAGAGTTCCCCCGGTGGGCTCGACTGGCACTGAAGCGTACAGTGTACAAGTGCAACATCCAGTTCAGTCGGTCTGACCGGTGACCTTTGTCATGAGGGTGTCACCTGCTTCCTTTTTTTAGCCATACTAGCACCATAGAGAGAGAACATGACAAACATTATACCTGTCACTGTGAGTAAAAAGTACCAGCCCATAGAGCGTGTATGATGGACGAGGTGTCTTCACTTCCTCCCACTGCACGAAAATGAAGCCAGAATATCTCAGATATGAGCTGCCATCTGGTGCTGGTGACGTCATTTGGATATACCATCCATATAGGACTCAACGGTCAACCATGATGTGAAACCTTGTTTTTATAGCATCAAAGAACTTATTCACTTTGGGAAGAACTTATTCGACGTGAAAGATACTGAAGATACTTTAAGACTTGAAGTTTTTCTGTGACATGAGCTGGATATTTTTAAAAAATGGTGGAAAAGAAAAATAAATCATGTGTTTAAAATAACTAATATAATAATAAATAATGACCATATCATTCCCTTTTCAATATAACCCTGTGACAACCATCACTTCACCCATTCTGATCACATCTGCTTACTATGTTAGCAAGGTAACTAGGTATATACGAGGCCTCACTATGCTCCAAACTCAACACTTCTTGTACGCATTTCAAAGTAAAAGCAGTCTAGAAAAACCCTTCATTTCTTAACAGAGCTTTTATTGTGAAACATTTTCAGAAACTTGAATTTCAACTTTCAGTAATGGTTCTCATTATGTTACAGCTGAGTCACTTGCAATACCTAGCAGTAATTTCGGTATTACCGGTCTGGTCCAGTCTTTGACTTTGTCAAGTTTTACATTGACCCAAACCTAGATGCATGATTGGATGCTGTAAGACGTGTCGTACAGATAAATGAAGTAGTCAAGGTGCAAATCCAGGAAGCAAATTTGGCAAAACAATTTTCCTGAAGTGTTGATGCTAGAAAATGGGTCAGAGTTTTATCCTGACATGGTGCCTCAAGTTTGTTAAGCGTCATACGTTGACAGTTTGTTTCACACTTGAGGGTGCATTAAATATTTCAGTGACTCTTGTCTCATCGCTAACGGTGCTCGACCCTCAGCATGAGAGCCAAAAACTTTAAAGTCTTACACCAATCAGAAGCCTTAAAATTTTAAAGCCTTTAAAGGGCTCTTTCTCAAATTGAAGACCACCATGTATTTTATGTCTCTCGACACACATACATACACACACACATACACACACACACACACACTGTACCGCTTCATTACCCTGAAGTGTTTCAGATAACACCAACTGAGAATAACTCAAAAGTAATTTCTTCTCTCCTCGCTCCTCCACCCTCCTCCCACCATTCCTCCGGTCTCAGCAGATATCAGAACAGAGCAGGAAGAAGACGAGTTTCTCGCTTTTTGAAGAGAAAATGCGACGCTCTCAGGAGGTCCGCGCTGCTGCTGACAGAGTAGCAAAGGGATGGAGGAGATGGAGGGCCTGTGGAGAGTTGTGCTGACGCATCACGCTTTCTTTCTCCGTCTTTTCTGTATCTGATTTCCCCTCACACGGGCCCACACCACGTACACACTCGTGCACTGTTAGCCTGTAATCTCCTTGGTCTGCTAGTCACACTTTTATGTTTTCCCCCGCAGACCTCCCAGCATGCTGCAGCTGGCCGTGCGCTGCTTCAGCGAGGTTTGGAAGAATTTAGAAACAGTCGACATCAATCCGTTCGTTTTGTTGTATCTTGGCTGCAGGTAAACTTCATGAATATGAATGGACCGTTGCTGCAAATGCTAAAATTAGCAGCAACCAATGTGGATTTTAAAACCACAACGAAAAACAGTACTGACCTGAGTCGTCTTGTAAACACAACATTGGCACCTAAGAAAGGTGGCAGACGTGTTAGCAAATATTTATAGAAATATTTTCTATAAATGTGGCCATTGTGGCTCTATGTATCATGCTAACTTTGCACTCACCGCCTCCATAAACACATTATGAATCAGGGGCAAGCTGCACAAACCTCCCAACAGCTATTCAAATTAACATTAACATGAATCTTTTCAAACTTTGCTCAAAGAAGCCAGCCGAAGCGGTCATTAGGGCGAGCTGCTTAAGAATCTACACCCACACCCGTGTGAGGCTGTGGATAGATTTTTATTTAGTGTTTGTTGTGCTGGAGAAGAAACAAGTTCCTACAGTGGAAGAATAAAATGACAAGATGCACAACAGGCAGTTTTCTTGCACAGCTTGCAACTCGACATTCACAGTCTCTGAATCTCTGCGATAGAGGTCTGAGTGCAAAGTTAGCATCACCCACAGAGCAAGAAAAGAAGTGGAGTTTTCCAAAGCTTTTTTCAGACATTTAATTTGTTTTATGGCACATAAATCAAGCATATCAAACAGCTATTTTCAGCTCTGATAAAGGTATTCTACACACCTCGCTCAGTTCCAAAAGGCAGACAGACAAACTTTGTGAGGATGTTGAAGAAACCAGCAGCCAAAGAGCCAGACACTTCTCTCAGGAGCTGATGGAGACCAAAAGGAGAGGACGATTCCAAATGAATGCTAATGTTGCACTGTGGCTGCTGAATGTGTTACAGGCGACCATAAAAACATTCAAAGGCATTTTTCGGCAGTTATTTTGCCTTTAAAATCAGTTACAGAGAAAAGACAGCGACCTAACCGACTCAAATGAAAAATCCCAACATCTGACTAACCTCGCTTTGCACTGGCAGCCTCTCGAATCACAGGGGCGTCTAATTAGCCTGCCTGAATGAAAGAATCCAAAATATAGCTTGAAGCAAGTGTTTTCTCTTTGTGTTCTTATTCTGGAGCGGTGAAAAGAAATCAGTGAGAGATCGCTCAGACCACCCGGCTCACTGTAGCGTATAAATCCCAGTTTAATAAGCTGCACGGAACGGCAAATGATTACTGCTGCAGCCTTCATTTATTTATCTATAAAGAGGGACGCGTGTGTGTGTGTGTATGCTGGACTGGTTTCTAATTGCAGCGTTGTGGCCCTTTACGTTCAGTTCAGAGGAAGAACAAGGCTGAGAATATTTGGCTCTGATCAGTTTGGACTAAGGACATCACAGCACATACACACAACATTGTGTATGTGTGTGTGTATAGGTGTGTGTTTACATGCAGAGTTAAAGCTAATGTGGTTTCATCTACTGTCTGTCTTTGAAGCAGATACAAAAGATGGAAAAGAAAATTGAATATACACTAAAAGTCCTGATTTTGTACAATATATATTTTCTAATATGATGTCTAGGACTGGAACAAATGCTTATTTCCATTATGGATTTGTCTGTTCATTATTTTTGATTAATTAATTGATTGTTTTATCTGAAAATAGTGAAAAATATTGAATTTTCTTTGTTCAATTATCACATTTGGGAAGATCAAACCAAATTAATTCAGCACTTTTGCTTGTGAAATGACGTCCGTGATGAGAATTTACACACTGTTATAAAAAGGTACGAGTTCCCCACAGAGGAAGTTAATTATTTGTAATCTCAAGTTACCAAAATAAAATTCACAAGCAGACGAAATCAAAAAATAAGAGCGTAAACAGCTCCTACAGCAACAGACTGCTACTCCCACCATGTAAGAAAGAGCGCTGCCACAGGTCCTTCATTCCAACAGCTGTCAGACTCTTTAACACCATCATGAAAGTCTCATGACTTATTCTATAGATTTCATATCTGTGAGTAATTTCTTATAAACCTTGTGTATACGAGCTGCTGTGACAATTTGAATTTCCCCAGTGTGTTATCTGTTTGCACACGTTCAAACCTCACTAACCGCGAGCAAACATTACTTACTTACATTGGGGACAATTTCAGACATGGATTAATCACATTTGGTGCATTGGTGACATTTTTTCAGCAGCCAGACGGTGTCGATACACCTGAGTGCCCATGTGGTCCAAGAGTCAATCTCCATGGCTGTGAAGTGAAGCTAATGCACTAGTGCTAAAATCTGCAGTTCCTCAAACGTCCACTTGAGGCTGGCTCCAGAAGTGAGTCAGTCTCCATAAGTCCCCATGTTAAAATGTCCAACTTCACAGCAGAAATAAACATGTTTACAGCCTGGTACAAAAAACAGTTTTGGTCTCTATAGCTAATTTCCCTGTTCATGACAACTGTACTGAGGGTGAATTTATATAGAATTCACCTGTTCAAATGATATTAAGGCTTAAAGTTATGCAGCATTAACAGCTTGAATGCTTTGATTGACAGCTAGGTGCCGTTACAGATGGCTTGTTTGAGCACCGAGGTGTCATTCGGCCCGCCTCAGGTCCACCAATATTTAGATTAGCCGGTGGAGGCGGAAGAGGCTGATTGTGAGATTTTGAGCTCTTCTTTATACTGTCATTGGTTCAATGAATGAAAAGCCTTGGAAGTCTATAACACAGATAAATAAGCTCTGTCAGGATTTAGCTTCAATACTTGCTGCAGTCGGTTTGTTTTGAGATTTATTGACAGTATGAAAAACATACCAGCATGATCGCTTGAAGCTATTTTTCCAGTTAAAACTTAGACTTGGGAAAAAAAATGGTTTTCTATATTAATATCTCAGCAGATACAAACACTGAATGTGTCTTTTCACGGCTCTGTGAGGACAACAGGTGTGTGAGAATGAGCAGCAAAGCGATGCGTTGCTCATTTAGCATGCGCAGAAAAAAACACCCTGCCATGTAATCACAGCCGTGAGGATGTAATCACAGTACAAATACTGTACATGCACAGCACAGAGCACACTCCACATCTCTGAGCTCTGCGGCTAACAATTCAGCTGGCGCCTAATCTCGGGAGTTTGTCCCTCGTCCTCTACAGACTGTCAGATAAAAATGCCACAGCTCCTGGAGCCAGATGACAGGTGCCACGGCCAAGACCAGATAAAACTGATGAGACGGCATTATCTTTCTTCCGCTGAGCAGAGCGTGGCTTCTTCTTCCTCTTTCCTGTGAGGCACACGGTCGGCTTGGACAGCGACGGTCGAAGCATTAGGAGAACATGGGGGTGGTGACAACACAAAGAAAAGCACATTTATATGAATATTAAACGATCTGTTTGGTGAGTTTACTTGTTAATGAAAGATGCTGCAATGGTTACACTAATAAGCAGCTGTGTTGACACCGTGACTCCATTAAAGCTAATGCTTGGACGCTGAATGCGTGGCCTTTGGCACGTTTATTAAGCACTTACAAAAAAGACTTGCAACTGCATTTTGATGTGTTGTGATTGTTGTCTCAGTGCTGCATTATTAGTCAGGTTTTAACAGAAAATACTAATGAGTAAAAGCACTTTCACATCCAACTTTGTAATGTAAAGAAGGGCACTGGTAGCTCTTAGATGATTTATAAATACAGACAGAAGGCAGAGGGCGCTTCCTACCAGCAAACAGCGTTTCAGTTTTAATCTCAGCGGATGAGCAAAGCTACTGTAAATACCAAATAATTCAACAAAAGACACAAGACAGCATCAGGAACAAGGAATGCCTTACTGGGAGCATGACAGACTTAAGAATATCTGTGAGTTAGACGAGGGTTAGACCACAAAATTTGGTTTCAGTGTGATACCAAGTAATACCTGGGCTCAGAATATGGATATCGATACCAATATCAATAATTTTTATGACTAATAAAGGCCTATATAGGGTCATGTTGAGGGAGAAAATGTGTCATGCCTTATGAGCTGAATGCATCACATGAAAGGGAGTGGATGTACTGAATACGGCCGAATCACAGCCATGCTGATATTCAGTATAACAGCACTCCCTCTCGTGGTATATTGGTTTTATACAACAGTTCTACATGCTCCATTTATTAGTTAACAGTAATGAGTGACAGATTATGATTTTTTTGTTTATTTATTCTTTTTTTTGGGGCTCCACCAAAACGTTAAGCATGAGAAGGTTGACTGCTGTTAATGGTTGTGTATTGATTACTGACGGTGGCTGATCAGTTTCTAACAGGAGTATGAAGTAAATGGTCGCCCATTGTGTTTGTTTTTGAATTACTTGTAGAAATATGTTCATCTTTGTGGTGCAAAGTCTGTTACAGTCTAAGATAGATGATGACTGGTAATGTAATGTTAATGTAGGATGCTGTTATTCTCTATATCAGCACTCATGGGACGACTCTTGTCCAATCAAATTAGTCGTTTGGAACTAACTGTTGTATAAATTTTAAATGTATAAATAAGTCATTTCTCTTTACTATTCTCTGTTGAGACGAGGTTTAATGGTAAATTAACAGCCGTTTATTGTCAGAAATATTTGATCTCTGCAGGGGAGCAAATACTGCTGCACTAAGAGGAGTATCCAACATGAGATGGATCCATTTAATTCACACTGCTCCTCCTCTTTCATCCCTACTGTGAATCACACTGTCATATAAAATCAAGATATTGTACTTAGAGACAATTAATCTACAAATGTTCAGATCTCCGATAATAAATCATTCAAACCGTGTTGTGTTGGTGCGTTAGTGTGTAAAGACGGGTTGAAACTGAGCGCACTGTGCTCACAGATGTCCAATCCTTCACCTGTCACCAGGCAGACAGGAGAAACAGGACAGAGTGTGTGTGCGTGTGTGTGTCGTGTGTGTGTGTGTGTGTGTGTGTTTGTGTGTTTGAGGTTTGATGAGATCAGACAGACAGAGCTGACCAACTGCCCCAGAGAACAGATTCTGCTGAAAACAACCCACATGGGAGCATGTGGATCCAGATCATCTTCCCACCGGTCTGCGCCGCTCTCTCAATTTGTTTTTTCTTGTGGGACTCAAGCCATGGCAGGGAAGAAAAATCTGTGTGTGGGCACATTTTATTCACCAGGGCAAGATGCAATATTTGCAAAACATTGATTATGAGCAACAGTGGCAGAACTGCAAATATGCTCCTACATTTTGTTGGCGGCGCATGGCATTAAAATACGAAGAATGCAGGGTTTCTGATAGCTGGAGGGCAAGTGCTGCATCCCCTCCAGCAAGTACAAGTGCATCTGTAATGTTGTATTAACACTGAGGCCACGCAGGCAGCCTCAGCTGAAGATCTGTTTATTTAAATAATACTTGGATGAAAAATTAATGTTTTGCAAAGACATTATAAACATTCTTCTGTTTCATCACTAGACAAAAAGACTCAGGCTGCAACTAGCAGTTAAAGCGCTCCAGAGATTTGTTGTTCTTGTAAAACTTAATTTTAAAAAAAGTGTTTTTTTCCAACTGGAATGATTAAAGGAACCGATAAAGAACTGCATCAACAAGCAGAAGATTTTCTGAGAGGACATCATTATCAGGGTTTGATCCAGAATGTGCCTTTTTTATGCTTTACCACCTTAAAACTTACATTTCTCAACTAAATGACATTTATTTTCTTAGTTACCCAAACTACAAAACTACAGTTTGGTGTTCTCTGGTAGACTTGCATCTCTCGCGGCTGGAGATGTTTATTTAAGAAAGTTAGTCAGGGGAAACAGAAATGTGGGTCTGTTGGTTGATAATCAATCTATCGCTAACTGACTGAATTTGTTCTTCTGCCGTGTACGCTCTAACTACATAGATAGCAGTCGAGTATTGATCTACAGCTAACAACAGTCAGAATGACTTGTTTATACTTTAAAGCTCATCACCTGATCACTTTGACCTTTGGAGCATTCGAGGCTGTGGAGCAGGAGTCTTAAACTAGCTCGAAATGTTAGCTGATGCAATGTTAGCTTAGCATAAAAAGCTAAACTAAAAAGCATAAAGTACAATAAATTTTAAATACAACTTTGAAGTTGACGACGAGTAAAATACTGGTAAAATATCTGTCTGTGGCACATTTGAAGAATTATTTGACATTTTGGGATGTACGGCAAGTAGCTGGAGCCAGAAGACAGTTAGCTTAGCTTAGCTTAGCACTAAGCAGGGGGAAACAGCTGTTCTGTGTCCGAAAGTAACAAAATCTCACTAAATTAACACAAAATAACTTAATTTAAAAGCATATACTAACAAAACATCTTTAATGAAATAATTAGCATGCTACGTAGTTGCGTTCATGCACATAGCATGTACCAACATCTATTTAAGAGCTAAAATGTGACAGCAAGATAGTAAGCTGAGGTAAAATGACTGATTCACAAACTCTGCAATCATAAAATGGAAAATACTAGAAGAGAAGTGTTTATTAGGAGTCACCTTTTCCACCAAATTAGCTGTGGTTGTTGAACTGTTTCCATTCAGGATTTAACAACAGTCAACAATAAATAATCTGATTAGAAATAAACCTGCCTCCTGTATAAAAACAAACTGTCTGAAGCTTTTTGGAGAACTTCATATTTTCTGTAAAAAGTTTGAGAAACACTGTCCACTGACCTCTCACAGTAAACTTGAATTTCCAGGATGGATTGAATCAGTGTTGAGCAGCGCTAGTCGAACACATTGTCCTGTGGTGTGAATAATTTCAAACAGACCTTTGACGTCCGATCAATCAATCAAAGCTGGACACAGACAGCTCTGGTCAATAAGAGATGAGCATCTTATTCCAGCTCTCCACGTCAGCTCTGGGTGTGTGTTGTGGCAGCTGGAGAGTTGTTGCAGGCGGTTTTTATTTTATTTATTTTTATTTTTTTCACGGCATTAGAAGTCAGGTAGCGTCTGTACCCTCGAGCAGCTACTAGTGAAGTGTGGAGAAAGTTTTTAGCGAGCCTCGGCAGGGCCGGGCAGGAAGAAAGCGAAGTCTGCAACGTTTCACTTTGTCCTTAAACTTCTGTGGCTAAAAGTTTCTACAGGTGCCTATTGAGGGTTGAAGTATATTTAGAAGCGAGTGGGTGGACTGTAATTACACACTGAATAGACAGGTGAGGAGGGAGGGGAGGGTTAAACAAGAGTAAAAAAGACACAAGCGCAAACACACACACACACACGCGCGTGCATCTGATTGGCAGGGCTTATCGCAAAACGGGTTGCCATGGTAACTAGATACAGCTGCTTCTATAAAAAGGGAGGGAGGTTGGAAAAGGTGATGGAGGAGAGAGAGAGAGAGAGAGAGAGAGTGAGTGAGGAGAGAGAGAGGGGTAGGAATGAACCAACGACAGATAAGTGGCTGAGCATATTTCGAGTTCAAACCCAGTAATTTCGCCTCGGCTGGTGACGCATGTACTGAAAGCAGTGATTGAGTTAAAGGGAAGGAGGCGGGCAGGTTGGCAGTCAGGTACTGTCTAACTAAGCTGGGGGGGGAAACACAGCTCGCTGTGGAGAGATGATGATTGAGCTAATCGGAGTGATTATGACAATTAAGGCTCCCGCTGGTTAAAAATAATCATACGGCAAACTTCCGTCTGTCTTGGCTGGAGCAGCCGTCAGCCAGAAATTATACTTAAAGGTAAAAAAATAAACAACATTCATATTCATGCTTCTTCTGCTGTCGTAAATGATGATGCATTAAGTCTGTACGTGCACAACAGAGAGTATAAATATAAATACACCTCATTTGCGTGGAGGTTTTTGTTCCCCCGCGTCTACGCTGTTAAAACGAGATAAGGTCCGTTTGCGGAGCCTCCAGCCCACCCCCCACTTTGATCCGTTAATGGACATGAACACATCAACACACTCCTGATTATCTATGTTCAGCTGAAGCAGCATTTGTGCTTGCCTGCAGACTGTGAGTACGTCAGGATGAGGAAAACTAAGACGTGCTGTTCACTAATGGACAAAAAAAAACGACATTACGGTGAAGAAAATCAGGTTTTTTGTAACCTTTCTAACCTTTATGTGATGTTATCGTCACTATATCCTGATAAAATAAGTTTATATCTGTAGAAAAATGAGATAATCCCACTGATTGTTGGTGAAATCTGTCTTTTTCTTGCAGGTCATTGGTTCTCAGGTACTTTCAGACAGCGTGCCTCTGTTGTTGTCGCTGAGACGGGAGGAGGCAACAACAACAGCAGCGAGAGAGAATGGCTGCCACTGTCATCAACACACACACACACACACACACACACACCTATTTACTGTTTCTTTTGGAGTTTGATGGCTTAGCTTTTGTCACCTTGTTTCCATGTGAGGCCATGGCAACCACATCAAGCCAAGTGTACCTGAGTTCTCTGAATGATACACCTCTTTAACGGCAGCGATCGGTTGGTCTTGTAACAACATTAGACTCAAAGATTGATCGTCCAGTACGGGCCAGTAAACTGATGATGTTAGTTAGCTAACTTGCTAAATTTAAACTGACCATTTCCTCCATTTTTAAGCTACAATCTGCTCGTTTTAGCTACGTGATGAGATCAGAGCAGATGGACAATAACAACCTGTGGTTTATGGTGCAGCTTGTTAGCAGGATTTGATGAAGCTGGTAGTCTCAGTGGAGGATTTAAACTTCAGAACAGAGATGTAACTGGGCAGTAGACACACATTAATATCTGGATACTACTACAGTTACCTCGAGGCTTTCATGTGCCGATGGTTAAGGCTAATTGTTGCCGAATGCCAATAAAATAACTGACAACGAAGATGCTGCTACTGGTTCTTTTTTTCCAGTTGAGCACAGCTCTAAACTCCGATACAAAACATCAGATTTCCTCACAGTCTGAGGAAGTGAAAGTGTTTGTCCTGCTCATAGTTCAGTTATAAAATCCCGGCGCACCGCGGAGTCTCTGCTGCCAGGCAGCTGCCAGCGCTGTCAGCCAAAGAGTCAATCACAGTGGATGGCAGTGGAGGAGGTTTGTACCGCCGTCTGGTTTAAAATCGGTTTAATTCAATTCAAATTTCATTTATATAGCGCCGAATCATATAACAGAAGTTATCTCATGACACTTTCCATACAGAGCAGGTCTAGACCGTACCGAGCCAAGAGCGTCGGAGGACACGCCGCACTGTTTCTATCAACCTTTTCTGCTTCCATCACGAGTAGTTTTGTGGTTTGTGGACGTTTTGAGACTCCTGCATGGATCTGTGTGCAGTGACGCAGCTAAAAAAAAACAAAGGTGAAGTGATTCGACTGACAAGATGTGAGTCAGCTCGGGGCCTGTTTGACTGATGACTGGAACCATCCAGTTTTTAGGGGCTGCACTAAATAAGCGTTGCTATATCGTGATTAAAATGACAAGTTGTCAAATCAGCCATCTATTACAGTAATAGATATTAACCACAACCTTCAGGAAAACATTTTAGCTTCTACTAAATTACAGACGTTAGCCAGCTAGATAGCTGGATTCGACATGAAATGGTAAGCAGTGTGCTGTTTCCTTCCTCAGTTTCATGTGTTTCCTGTAAAAACAGTCAGATATGGAGGGACTTCAGAGTAGCCAATAACAAATGTGCATTACTCCCCCCAACGCTATGCATTGCAGGTAGCGCTATGAGCTAGTGTCAGCGTCTACCTTTCAGTGAACACGGCAGGACAGAACGCAAACTCAGAAACCAGCAGTGGCCAGCCTTGAAAGGAATACAGTAGTCTATAAGGGTGGTTTTCTTGTTGGGTTTGGCTCCTGGCATCCCGGGGCTGAGCCAGTTCAGTTAGCTACATGGCTCACCGAGCTAATGACTGTTAACGATGCGCTACTTAGCGATCTTTCCATCAGGAAAGTCTGTAAATCAACTCGGTCTAACTCGGTGTATTCCCTGTTGGTCTCAGAGGCTGTGCTCGAACCCGATCTGGTCCGGCTGAGCAGCTGAAGGAAAAAAACAGCAAATATATTGTGTATAAAATCTGATCCAGCTTCACCAAAATCACTGAATAAAGTTATAAAGTTGTGCTCAGAATCGCTCACCGACTGTATCAAACGGGAAGCACTCCACTCAGGCGACGTCAGAAGACAGAAAGCGCTTCATTGGATGTAAAATTAGTATACACGCCCCCGAGTGCAGGATGAGTCATCAACTTTTTATCGTTTACCAGGAAATGACAAACTCTAACATACCTAAATATACCTCAGAAATGACTTTCATGTTATTATTGAGCCAGATACTGAAGTATAGGTGACATATAGCATTAGATATATGTGATGAAAACACTCCCTGGGGATCCATCTTCTTTATTTACCACCACAGCAACGGTTGCCCCAGTTGTGAACTGTTGGACTGAATGCAGTTTCTCATATATTTACATGCAGGAAGCTAAATTTAACACAGTGCTCCAGGATAAAGCTCATTATGTAAACGGTGAAAACAAAAGAAACAGAGCTAACAATGCAGAGCATATGTGAAAGCACGTATAGTGACATGTAGGTGACAGACGTGTTTCATTGTCTTGTTGTGCGTCTGTTGCTGCTGCTGCTGCTGCTGTTCAGAATCAGGTCAGATGAGTCACCAGCAGCACAGGCCCACAGCTACAATCTCCTGCTCTCTAATCCACTCTGAGCCCGATGTGATAATGTGATCTCATTCAGCTCGCTTCTTCTGTTTGACGGCTGATGTCGCACAATTTTTGCGCGTGTGTTTGTCTGCCGCATGGTCATTTGTTTGAGTTAAGGTTTGACTGATGCAGGTTCTCCAAGGTTGTCATCGCTGCCGGATCGAAGCTGTGACTGTGACCTTGACCAAAAAAATCAAGAACTTGAAGTCTGTTATGATCTCCTCTTCTCACTCTTCTCTCAGTTTTGTTCATGTTTCCACATTTTATTTATTGCATGATACTTTAACGTAGTCTGGGAGCCAGATGAATCTGCTGAGCACATGTTTCACTTGCTCGGGTCGATGAGTCTGGCCACCCTTCAATTTAAATTGGATTCCAGCTGTCCTGGATCTGGTTAGGCCAATCACACAGTTTATTAATATGAGATGGGTTTTATACGGTGATTGATAGAGGAGCCAGTCCAGAGTTGATACTTCATATCTGACTGCACTGTTTAACTATAATATGAGAAAGTTTGTGCCTGGCTGCCACTTTTTTCCTGACTGAAAACGGTCCAAGCACTGCCGCATGTCGCTCAGCACTACGTCACACATTTCGTTACTGCCTCTATCTGCATGTCAACATAACCAGGCGATCCACCTATCTATCCACAAATACAAGCACACATGTGGAGAGATGGTGGAGCCACACAGAGCTGTGCCCTCGGAGCAGTTGTTGGTTCTGTACCACCCAGAAGGTGAACTGGCCTCTCCACCTCTCCCAAAACTGTTACTGACACCATGGCTAAATTTGGGGACTTTGCAGGACTCAGCACAAGCGGAGTGCCTCATTCTGAGTGAACCGCCTCCTTGATCGTTGTATCTCCCCTGCCAGGTATCAGCAACCAAAGCTTACTCAAACATGATTGGTTAATAATACCAAATATTCCAATACCAAACTCTCTTGCCTATAGAGTCTCCATTCATATGCAGATATCTGTTAATAGACTACACAACCCGTGATCACATTCAGTGCTTGTGTTTTTCAAAGATCAGAGCCAGTGCTTTAAAAATCTTGCAACTATGGCAACTATGGTTAGGAAAAGATTGTGATTAAATCAAATAAAATATGGTTACAGATGAGGAAACTAAGGCACTTGCTCAAGGTTAGAGAACAACTGGTTAGTAAACAGGCGAACAGGATACAAACTATGACCTTCCACATCGACCGAAAGTACATCGACCACCCACAACCTTTACGCCTTGCTCCGTAAAGGGCACGCCTCTTCCTGCGCCGGCTAAGGAACGGCATAAGACATCATTCCTCGACATACCGTGCTGTTCTTCAGATGCCAGTTTCACACCCACAGTGGTTCAAAACACAATGATATGATCTCATTCTGCTGAGTCCACACGCTCTCCAGCTCTTCACCTCCTACCATGTACAGTAATATTTAAATTTTAGATGAACAATAGCATTGTCTGCTGCTGGCATCACACCCAGTGACTCTCTGTTAATGACTCTTTGTTGCGGCTTTTCTATCTTTCTTCTTCTGTGTGTGTGTGTGTGTTCAGGTGGTGGCCGGCTTGTCCAGTCGACCGTCTCTCTCCAGCTGTCTCCCTCACTGTATGTGCTAACCCTGACTGACACTGACCCAGTCTAGAGGCTAAACACAGCATAGCAGTTTCAGATGCATCCAGCACTGCAACACACACACACACACACACACAAAGACAGACACACAATGGTTGGTTGTGGCGACGACAGCTTGATCTAATCTGACCTCGGCCTCAGACGCCGGGTTTTTATGTGTTTCTGTGTGTGGGTAAGTGTCCACAGCTGTTGAATGATGAGGCCTGTACTCCATCACCTGCTTCCCAGTCAGTCTCCTGTGAAATAAAGGATGACTGGAGGATGACACACACACACACACACATACACATGCACACTGACGTCTGGGTTTTACATTTTACTCATGCCTCGGCATATCTTGTCTGTATCCTGTCTTAATCTTTCCTCCCAGTCCACCCCGGGGTCCCTAATGTCTCCCTCTTGTCTTAAAAGTTGTCAGTTGTGTTTGCAGGGTGTGAACTTTTACCGCTGTGCTGTAAATCTATTCCTCGCACACAACGCACAGCTCGGCAGGGTTAGACACAAATAGTGCTGTATGCAGGACAGGGCCAATACGAGCCTTTTACTGCAAGTCAGAATAAAATAATCACATCGTACCAGTATTGGAGCATTTAGGAGTTTTTTCTGCAACAGAAAATGGTATAAAATGAATAAAACATTGGGTATTGACGGCTTCATTACAGAAACAAAACACTATTGGTTCAGGCCTTTTTAGAATACAGATTTGGGACTTTAGTTCTATTAAATAAAGTCATGCAAATGTACTTCACAGTCTTTAATTTGGAGGACTGACGAGTTCAATTTGTGTTTGGAAATATAGCTCAAAGCTGTTGTCATAATTTGTGATGATAATCATGTGAAATGGAAAATGTATATTAGTAGTATTATCAAATTGTATGTTGCTGTTTCGGTTACATGATTCATTTTTCAAAGAAGCCAATCAGAGATCAAGATTTAAATGTCTTTGTTTCTCACAAATTGAGTACTTCAATGGTTTGTGTATGATCATAAAACAAAACACATTTGTGAATTTCAGTATAAAACAACACTACAGTGTAAAACGTACTGGTCCTTGTGAGGTTTTGGAGCACTTCAAGGTTTCTAGCCTTGTTCTGGCCCACTTAGCCGATGTTAAACTTCACCTGTCTTAATTAGATGTGCTTGTGCATCCATGTAAGACGATACATTTGTCAGCTGTCAGAGATTTTAGCCTTCTCTTTAATATCTCTGAGTGTACTAGACCATTTTTTGATTATTGCATTAATGTCATGAAATTAAAACAAATCTGTCCGTACTCACTATTTATCAAATGATTTACATCAACATACATATTGAAAGCAGAGATGCTCACAAGTCTCAAGTCTCTGATGGTTAGTGGTTGATGGTTGCTTAGCACGCTGCACAGCTACGTATATCTAAGGAATTCAGAGCATGCATCATCCTCACTCCTCTATTTATTCGCAGACAACATCTGCATTGAATAGTTGCTGGTATATGATCACTTTAAACAGGCTATCGCAATGCAGTATGAAATGAAAGTGCAATGAAAGCTTTCCTTTAAACTGTATTTTGCCTCGTAACATGAAAATACAGCTACAGGAACGACCAAGTAGATATAGATTTAATCGGAAAAGACTGTTAACATTATTATGCATGTGAAAATAACTGTAACCTATGATTAAATAACAGCTGTATTGTTTATTTAAACTGACTTATAATCTACTGTAAACGAACACACGCCTCTCGCCTCTCACACCCAGTGTGACGGTAACTTAATAAGCCTTTAACGTTACATAAACCTGTCGCCTGCCTGTAGACGACGTTAATAATTAACACGGCCTTTCTCTCAGTTTAACGTTAGCCAGCAGATGGTGGCAGCGGAACGTGGATGATTAAGTTACACAACCAGTTTTACAGTCCCGGCAAACAAACACTCAAAACATTCAGCGAACGCCAATCTTATCAAGTTAGCTAGTAGGAAGCTAACGTTAGATAGCCAGGTGACTCTTCTGTCCGGGGTGTTTTTAAGGTGTCTGATAAAGTTTGATGTCGTCGTCCAGCGTCCTTTATTTTCATACTGCAGACGTTGTATTCAGTGATTCTTCTTTTGGGCCTGGTGTCAAGTTATTACAGCCAAAAGGTTATGACAAATGTTGCTGCAGCTTACAGTCATCTGTGGCTGCGTGTACTCGCATGATAATAAGGGAGGGGATGACATTCAGCTTTTCAGACTTTGTTAATGCAACAAAGGGATAAAATAGAGATTGCTCACGAGTCCCAAATCTCTGAGTCTGAGATGAGTCTCAGTTCTTATGAGGATGAGTCTCACTGTGTTTGCGACTTAGGATACATTCAGACAGGATCAGGCGATGCTGCGGAGCGTCGCAGGGTTGTCGGGCGGTGTGTAGGGGCTGCTGGGGGTGTGTCTATTTGTGCCGAACGTAACCGCTGTGAAACAATCAGGAAGTAACTTTTTATTTCATTCACTGTCTATGTCACTGAACCAAAGCTAGCTTTCTCTCTCTTTGTCCCACAGTATAATACAGTATCGTGTGTTCCTTCGTCTGTTTTACAGTTTAGACTGCGTCCTGTGTCATGTTGGTTCTTGTTATGTCGGTGGGTTATATAAAACAAACACATAAAGCACAGAGTACACAGCTATCATAGACCGCAGAGAGGAAGCAGAAGCCAGAATGAACTGGCTCGGTCGTCGATCTCTCCCATACTGTGCTGGCTGATTTACGGCCTCCTGCTTGTCCTTTGCCAGCGCCAGGTGAGGCGCTGGAGCATGAAAATCATTTACGGTGTGATCGCTTTCTGTTGAGTCATGCTGTAGATCACAGGCACGGGGCCTGGAGGTCATTCTCTACGACTCGACTCGTCTCCAATTAAAAAAACACGACTCTGGTTGGGGTCTAAATGGAGATCGCCGCAGAACGGACTGTTACAAGTGTGCGTGGCGCGATATGTGATGTATGAATGGGGCAGTCATTATGGAGAAAGTGTTAAGAATAGCTCAGCACAGGGTCCCTGTGGGAAAAAGCTGAGCTCGCTCGCTCTTTTCCTCTCTGTTTTGCTCACACACTCAGTCACAGCACACTGAATTCCATTAGCGGTGGCATCAGTGTCTATAGCACTTGTAGCCTGCAGCCTCTCTGTTACGTGGGCGCGAGCGTACGTCTGTGTGATCTCATCGCTTGTTGTGTTTTCGACGCATTGGGAGCGGGTGAACCCAGAGCACCAAAACCTTAGAGAAAACTGGTCCACTTTGCACTCGTGTTTCCGTAATCCACACTCAATAATCCCTACGCTCGTCACTTGGCGTGTGTGTGTGTGTGTGTGTGTGTGTGTGTGTGTGTGTGTGTGTGTGTGTGCACGTTGGTTTAATGGGGTGATAAAAACAGACAAGGCCAGGATGTCATAGCTCACCTGCAGAGCTGTCATACAAACAAGTACACAGATGAAAAAGTGACCGAGAGCTGGAGGAAAAGAAGCGGCGCTGTGCTGGTCGAACATTCTGCTGAAGCGGTAATAAGCTGCGAATCCACAGCTGACTGTCCGCGTATTGTGTTGACTGAAAAGCTGGCGGTATTAACACCGAGAGGGCTCACAGTGTCGCAGGCTGCTCTCAGACTGGCAGACCAAATCTGAATTTTGGCAAATACAGGCTGTTTTTTATCAAGTCTGGACAGCAAAAGAGAATCCCAGCTCAGTGTTACTGTTTTGAAATTCCCAGAGTGTTTTCAGTGTCATGGGAGATGCAGGCTGAGTGGCTACTATGCTAAAACTTTTCCTGTCGGCTTGGTATCAAGATGTATTAACCCCGCAAAATCCACCAGGCACGGATGCGCGGTCACCACAACGATAAGCGGCCGTTCTAGTCAATGTTTCAAACCCCGCCGGCTCCGCCGCGGTCCAGTTCAGAAGCGTCCTAGAAGCGGGCCTCCACTCGGCTCCGCCCACGTCAATTTACACAGAGCACCTCGAGCTGGCAGAGCATGGCAGAGACGTGCCCGTTGGGGTTTCGGGCTTAGAGCTGCAAATAGTGACAGACTGACCACAGCTCAGTGCAGCAGTGATAAGTGGGCTGGTAGTCAGCGCTAACTGAGCCGACGAGCCATGAGCAGCTACTGAAGCTTTGACAATGACACACTCACGGCCGTTTGTAAAACTGTCTGTGGTACTAAGTGGCAGCCTCCGTGGAAATGAAGCCAATGCAGAAGTGCCAAAAACTGCTGTTCCTCAAACAGCCACTAGAGGCTGGCTACAAAACGAGTCACTCTCCAAGTCCCCATGTTAAAATGTCCAACTTCAAAGCAGAAATAAGCATGTTTACAGCCTGGTACAAAAACAGTCTTGGTCTCTACAGCTAATTTCATTAACTTCATTAAATTAAGGCTTAAAGTTATGCATAATTAAGAGCATGGCCAATTTGATTGACAGGTAGGTGCTGTTACAGGTGGCTTGTTTGAGCAACCAGGCGTCATTCAGCCCGCCTCAGCTCCACCCAGGATTGCCATTTTTAGGCAGGACAACCGAGATGGCAGCTGAGCTTCACAGCGACTCTTCAGAAGCCTGTGGGTAACAGATACGACTTCCATGTTTTGTGGTTATGTGGGGAAGTGTTACTACGTAGCCTTAGCCCAACATTTATCACAGGATCACCATGGGAAGAAATGTTGCTTCTATAGCAAAAGGTTCAAACCACTGCACCAAAATACTAAGCACAAGGTTAGGAAGAAATGGTGTAAACTCCTGTGGGTGATGTGTCGTGATCACCATATATTTGACTTGTCTCCCATTAAAAAAGCGGGGTCTGCCAACGTCTCATTAGAGGTCGTTAACGCTCTTCTTTTCATGGCATGGAGTAAATTAGTCCCAAACAGTTGAATCTATGTCAGGGTCGGCCTTGCAAGGTTCAGGGTGATTTAAAACAGCAGGTGGTGTGTTGAGCAGATAAATTTGGTAAGAATGTCAATATTAACACCAGCATTGATGTGTTTCATCACGGGGCAGTCATAATTTACAGCGTTTAAGCATGCCGGACCTCTTTTGTCAATAAAATGTCAGAAAAATTAAAGTTTTTAAAACCCAAAAAATATCTCCTTAATTACGGCAGCTAATCCTCACAATCAAGAGGCTGGGCATCGTTTATTTGGGAGCATTTTTGCCTGAAAAATGGCTTGAATTATTAATTGGCTATTTGATAGTTGATTCATTTTCTGTAGTTCAGTCGATCATTTCAGCTTCCAGCTCCAAAGGACTGAACATGTGGTTATTCACGTCACATCTTTCTAAAGAAACCTTTAGTTTTTACTAAAGCGCTGACAGATTACAGTGAATTTCATTTACATAATTTGTTTTGCAGGTTTATTTTGTATTTTTGGATGGTAGTAGTATCAGTTTTTCACCCGGGAGTTGGTGCATGAAAACACATATTTTTTGACTTCTTTCTAGGTGATGATGAAAATCCGTTCTCTACCAGGAACAATACAAATCAAATATGTCTACTGGAGTCCTGCTGATATCTTATATACCCCCCTTGTCTTTCAACTTACTCTTCTACTACTCCCCTCTGTCTGTTCTTGACACCTCCGACAAACCGAGATGTGTGTAATACTCAATTTTAATTTTCAGTTTGAAGCTTGCCGTGAGTGTGCTGCATCATAACCGCTCCCAGCAGCATGATTTCAGCCTGGAAAGCTACAACTGTGTGACGCCGATAGTTTGCTTTTGGATTTCACATTATTGAGCATTCATTACTGTTGAATCTGAGAGCTGTGTGAAGGTGTTTAACTTTCATTTCCCAGGATCAGTTTCTGATTACAAGAAGAGCAAAAATGGACCTTTCTTTTCTAAAATACAAAATCTTGTGTGCTACCTTCAAACTGAGCACAAGTTCAGAAAGTTTTGGTTGCGTCACGGATGCTATTAAACCTCTGTTGAATATAAATTCCTTAAAACTTGGGACAAATACAACAAATGAGTTTTGGATCTCTAAGAAAACAAAATCATTTGATATTAGAGGGTTCAGGTACAGGAAATAAAAAGAAACAAACATTATCTAAGTCGAGTATAACAGTATAATCTACGTATGTATTGTGTACATCTGTCAAGGTTATTTTACTTTTTGCCAATTTAGACAATCTTACACTACCAAAGACTGTTATGTAGACACATATATAAGATATAGATAGAAATAAGAAGGATTTAATGAAATATTGACTGAAATGAACTGAAATTACACGATAAACCAACTGCTTGAAGAGCTACAAAACTCTACATTATGATTTGAATTATTCTAAATGCTAATAATGTCTTAATTTTAACAAACAGCATCTGTCACAGATTAATGTGTGAGCATAAAGAACCAGCTACAGAATCAAACAAACACCATGACACAGCAGCCAATTATGAAACTCATCCAGTGACTCAGTTTTTTGTTGGTTAGAGACAACATCACACATACTGCCAGTTACTACTGGATCCTGGCGTCTTTATCATCCCGGCTAGCGGCGCTTCTTTAGTAACGTTTCCTCAGGATGCTGTGACATTTTCAGTAATGTCCTCTGCACAAATGTAGAGGAGAACTTAGCTGTAGTTCCTCTCACATCAGAATAATCAATGGATGGCACAGCTGGCTGCAGCTGCACGTCTGATTGGGGCTGTAGTCAGCAGTGTGTCCTGTTTGAGTGTTTTGAAAACACAGCAGCAGTGAAGCAGCAGATTTTTCCACCCTGTGTGATTGTGCTTTTGGTTTGTCAGCGCCTCTGGGCTGAGCGAGGTCTCCATATCAACAAACAGAATTTAATTTGGACAAATGGGATGAATGTACAGCTCCCCGGTGGATGAAGCTGGGATGCTTCTCCTTCTGTTGGAGCTCTACATTTTGATTAGGCTGATTAGTCAGGTGGATTTTAACATGAACTTCTCGCCTGGGGTTGTTCAATTATAGATGGAATGGACTAAAACCTGAAAGTTTGAAGCATGTTTTTTAAAGTTGTGAGCTGTTACGGCAGCTCTTTTGGCACTAGAGCGATTCAAATCATGCCTAACATGTCGGTTTAATGCTTTACTGGACGGCCTCTGATGCTCCGACGTTCACTTTAGAGAGGGACGAAGAACAAAAATGTATTAAAAGGAACATCTGACTTACTGAAAGGCGCAACGAGGCAAAGAAAAAGCAAGGTAGGCATTTGTGGAGAATGAGCAGTATTGATTGAACATAAACCACCACTCAAGAGAACGGATGGGTTTAAAAAGGAGGAATGCTGAGTCATGGCGTTGTCGAGCAGTCAGCCACTCAGGGTAAAGACAGGTCACGGGGGCTGGGCGGATAAATAGATATTTAGGGTAATCGTCCACAATACCCCCCGATGAGTTCTAACTACAAGCTTTTGAAGATTTGGTCAATTTTTATCAGTGTTTCCCAGCATCCCCTCTGATGGAGTCAGCTCAGGGTCAGATCTTTCCCATGGTGCTTTGTGATTTCAAACAGCATGAGATGTTGACTTTGTTAGATTAATATGGACGGTGGAAATGTTTTTATATCTTTATTCTTACTTTAATCTTGAAATATATATTTGGCACAAACTTCTGACTTCTACTGACACATAGTGTGATTGATGAATTGCAAAAACTGTTGTGTCTCCATGGCAACAAGACAAAATGGAGGGGATATGTGCTGTTTCTTAGCCGATCAGAATATATTAGATTTACACTAAACGTCCTTTACAAATATTTTAATTTATCATTTAATCTGACATAAATATTTATATTTTTTCCTTTCTTGTGTCCAGTTAGCCTAAATTTATTATCTCCAATACACAAACTCACAAATGGAAAAGAGAACGACACAGTCAGAAACCAAATAACCAGCAAACAATCAACAGACTAGATCACAAAATAAAAAGAGAAGGCGTTAACAATGATCAGTGATAGTGTTTCTGAAAACATTTCAATCTGTTTTAAGATGAAACATTTTTAAATAAACTAAATGATGATAAGGAACGGATATTCACAGGTAACTTCTTTTCTGATTGGAAGGTTACTATTTGCTCTTATAATGGCCCGTGCGTCCCCTCAGGGATCGGTTTCATCTTATCTTAATGGGAAGACAGACTGAGGGCTGGGTGAAGTCACAGTGAGCCCCGCTGTTGTTTGGATGTCCTTTAGCTCGAGGGAAGGACGGACAGATAAACATGGAGAGAGGGCGAGAGGGAGAGCGGAGTGAAACAGGCCTGCCAATTCCTGAAAGAGCCGAGGCGGGCTTCAGTAAAAAGAAAAGAGAAGAGAAAGAAAGGGCCAGAAAAGGCTGGAAGCACAGAAAGAAAGGAAATATAGTCACGGGTGACTCATTTGATTAAAATATAAAGATAATTATAGGTTGATAAGGATATGATTATAAATTATTTAAGGCCATCGCACAGGCTTCTTTAAATTAGTGTCATGAAAGTGTCACAATATGCAGATGATTCATTTTTCTACATGTGTCATCTAACTGCTTTCTCCTTGCTGAGCGATGATGAAGCCAATCACTGACAAGTGTCGCCTTGTGGTTGGTTATTTTGGCACAGAGACCTGCTAAGATGAAGCTTTATTTATCCCTACCCCATGCGTCAAAGACATAAAGTGTGTACAGTAATGAAGGCTGTACATAAATGTAATTAGAGTCCTGTCTGCAGTGCAAAGTAGAGGTCTTAAACGGGTCTGAATTATATTCAGTCCAACTGGTACAGGCCCTTTATATTGCTGCCAGTCTCTGTCAACATGTCTTATGAATCACTTCATAATCTCATCAACATTACAAGAAAACTACTGGGTTCAGATAAATGTTATTTTGAAGGTCTTATCCAGTTGATTTGGTTCTGACTGCCGTCTTAATCTAAGAGTTGGTTTAGTTAAAGAGAGAAACTTGAATTTAGAAGATGTACAATTGGATTTTTCTGTTAAATAAAAGGAACTATGTGTAGAGAAGAATATTTCCTTTCTTGACATCGCACACATCTCCCAGCAGACACCTGCATGAAAAAATTGGCGGTCTCTGGTTGTTGGGACGGTGGCCAGTTGGAAAATTTTAACCTATCGCTTAATCCTAACGCACATACTTTCCATTCATTCAAACTATGAAATGAAATATTACAGAACGTATTACTACTTCCAATGTTTTCTTCATCATCCGAAGCTTTGAAAATGACAAAAACACTGAGAATGTTAGCAGAATAAATAAAACCACTAAAAAAATGGCAGTAAAGATTACACTGCCTATCCAATACATAGTATATGGCTGTTTTTACAATCTAAATAATTACAGGAAATGAAATTTATCCATTTAGAATTGGAAATATTTGAGAGGTCAACAGTTAAACATTTCTTAACAGTTGGAAGTGTTGAATTAATTCAGTAAACCCTGCTGAGCGAAACTTAATGACAGTGTTTCACCTTGCTCAGCAGATGCCTCATGTGGAAGTCGCTGCCTGCGGCTACGGTTGTTCCTCTGAGTTTTAAAAACACATGATACTCTTGATAATGGTGAAATAAAAAAGAGTGGTAACTGCTAATGTTGGGTGCTGTTTGTCCGTCTCACCGATCAGGAAAAAGAAAAATAGAACCCAGTGAGTAAAGACAGGTCCCTGGTGGCCATGAAGACTCACACGGCTGCCAAGAAAAGAAGAAAGTCGAAGCAGACTTTTAGCCTCCGAAATCCTGATGCTTACTTTCTCCTGACAATGTCTGCCAAAAAGCTTCCTTTTCTAGTTATACGTGTGGGCGTGTGTCCACCTGGGAGGTCTAGACTTTGCAGTGGCTTTCAGTCAAAATCAGGTTTTGAAGTCTGATTCAGATATTTACCCAGATGTGTCATTTAAGGTATTCTTAAGTATTTATGAATCAATATGGGACCATTTTATGCAAAAGACCACACTTAACTGTTAACTGTATAGTGTGTTAAGGCAAATCCAGGCAGGTTTCTTGGCTGAAATAAACAAGAATTTTGGAAGGCAGAAAAGATTAGTCTGAAGTAAAACTAAACGAGCAAAGAGGGGAGAAAGCTGGCCCACAGTTGTCATTAATGATGGATTGTATCTGGATTTTTCAGCCGGCTAAATGCACCCACGTGCAAATTTATGCAACTTCTTTTGTTTTTCCACATTTGGGCTGTTATGTTGGCTTGTTTTTCTTTTGTTCTCCTGATTTTATTCGTTTCAGAATGCAGAACAGAGTTTTAAGCCAGAATATGGTTTTATCTCGTGTTGTATGACAACGTGAAGGAGCGAATGCTTAGAAGTCGCTATGACATCTGTAAGACTGCGAGTTACTTAAATGCATTATATTAAAAAAGGTCCAGTGTGTCAGATGAATGGGGCTAATATATTAATATAACATTCATAACTATGATTGCATTAGGGATGTTCCTGATGATTTTAGCCATCAACTCAGAAAACAGTCAAAATAAATTAAAATTTTAAGACTGACAAACTGCATGCATGCAACCAGACTTAACAAGTAACATACCACGGTGTTACGAGGTATATATAAAATAGGAATGAAAATGAAAATGAAAATGTTTTCTTTGAGGCTTTTATATTTACAGAGGGAGAGGGGACGTCTTCCAGTCCGCCATGTTTCTACAGTGGCCCAGAATGGACAAACCAAACACTGGCTCTAGATAAGGCCTTTCAGGTGTTTTGTGGCCACCACAGTTTTACCTGCATGCTAGAAAGGAGAGGGTCAGGCGAATGCAGCGCAATCAGCAATTACACTGCTGGATGTCACAAATAGGACTGAAGACATGTCACAAATATGGCAGCAAGATGTGAGAAACAGCACTGTGACCAGAGCTGTAATGGTTTGTGTGTTCGACGGCATCATCCAGAAGAAAAGAAACATTTTTATGCACGGACCATGACTTGGGTGTGCCGTTACACCCCTAATTAAAAAGCTGATAAACACACTGTATCAACTTTATTTTATCCCCAAATAAACTGCATGGATTGGTAATAAAATCACATTTTCTTGGTCAAAATGCACTCGTGCAGAATGCCAACAATCCACTGTTTCCCTTCCAACTCTAATGATATGTTGTGCGTCTACAGACCTCTGCACAGCTGCTGTTGCCCACGAGCCGCTGCCTTTCAATATGGCCACCAGAAGGACTGTTACATCACCTGAAAGCCCTCACAGTTAAACAATCCTGTGCAGAGTGAGGCTTGTTGCAGGCGATTTGTGGCGAGGCGATGATGTGTTACATAGCGTTGGCCCATTAGAGGTGAAGGAAATGCTCTCGGAGCGAGACATGTTTTGTTTCTCAACAGATTTGTTTCCCTCGTTCTGTGCTGTACAGCCAGCAGCACAGAGAGCAGGGACATTACAAAGATTTCTGTTTGTCTGGTCTCATATAAACCTGCTTTTTTTTTTTTTTTTTATGTCTGCCTAATGACCAGATGGGTTTTTAACAGTTCTCAATAATATCAGCACTAATATGTTTGACTGAATCCAGTCAATAAACTCAAAGGAGCGCATAAAAAGACAATCCGCTGCGAGTATTCCACATATTGTGATGCAATAAACATAATTTCACGCCCTAAAACATTCAAAAACCTTACATTAACATGAGTCATTCAGTGAATCAGTGAGGCAGGTCTCATTGCAGCTTTTACAGTCTGTTGAGTACCAACACAACACACTACGCTGTGCTGGAATAAGTCCTCAGGTCAGACATCTCATAACAGCAATAATAAAAACACACTGGCTGTGTCTACAGACAGACCTCCGTCATATCAGAGGTGGAATCCACGGACTAACTCTTACGGGAACAGAATATGTGTGTGCGGTGTAAACACGCGTATAAACAGCCAATCATGCATCGGCGTTGCTCTGTGCGTTGCCTGTTGCTGCGACACAATTGGCTGCAGCGCCAGCCAACGGAAAAACGGGGCCAGAGAGAGGAGTACTAGAAATGTGGCTTCTGGCAAGGTCAAACATTAAGAGTGACTCATCAAATCATCCTCCATACACACCTCGCAAACCTATGAGCCGCTGTGAGTGTGTGTGTGTGTGTGTGTGTGTGTGTGTGTGTGTGTGTGTGGAAGTCAACAGGCATGTCAGCATTGCTTTATTTGTACTGGATAGTGCTTGAGGCCAATATACCCCTCTCTATCTCCTGTGTGTGTTTTAGTGTGAATGTGTGTGTGTGTGTGTGTGTGTGTGTGTGTGTGTGAGTGTGTGGGCGTATCTTAATGAAATCTGACAGAGAATTGTGACAATCAGTGAAGGAGCATCCTGCAGAGGTTAATAAGCTGTACTCCACACAGCGGCAGCATCAGCAGGCCGCCATGCACACACACACACACACACACACACACCAATCTCTCCTGTGTTTTCGTTCTACCTAAATTTATATTTAGAGATTACAAAGGGTGCTTTCAGCTGCTGTGAGGGGCAATCGTTCCAGTTTGTCACCTCAGGAAAACACTCCTGGGACTGGAAAAAAAAAAAAAAACGGTGACATGGCTCCTACCTCGCGCTTTCTGTTTTCCGCCATGAATAACGGCTTATAATGAGATGTCACTCAGCTCGTTCTGTCGTCGCTCTTACCCTACATCTTTTTACGCCGCTGACACACTTAGAAGGTCTAAAAAAAAACAAAAAAAGTTTGGTGTAGGTAAACAAAATCCGTCATTTGCTTTACACGGGAAGAGACATGTCGATAGCTGACTTCTAATCTGCGTCTCGGGAGCATCCATGAAGTTTCTGTTCAATTAACACGATATTATGAAAGTATGATAGTAGCAATAGCAATCTGTATTATTAAGGGCAATTTGGACTCAATTTGCACTTTCATTCATTGTCTACACCCTTCAAAAAAGGTCAAGTCTGGGGCAACTGGACTTGTTTGTAGATCCGTGAAGACGTTTAACCTTTTTTGAGGAAAGATGACCTGGATGACCAAGAACCTTCACAGACTGTCTGTCTGTCTTCAGTTTTTATCTCTATTTTCTTTTTACTTTTTATATAGTTTAACTTGTACAAATAGCACAAGTTTAATTTAAATGTAATAAATATACGTTTACTGTGTCAATTTTAATTTTATTGTATGTTTACATGCTGCTACAGGATGCTTGAATTTCCCTCAGGATCTTTCTAATAATAGTAGGACAATCAACATTTGTTTTCGCATTCTGATAGTTTCACTATTTTATTTTGAAAATCTACTTATTTTAGTGACATTTTTCAAAATAAAAGCTCTTTAACATTGCCACAAACTGCAGCTTTGTTTCTGAACGAGCAGTATCGCACTTTAAAATCCCCTCTTGGATCAGCTGTACTCTATTCCCAAGTCTGGAGTCATGTTGCTCTGACCATCTGCTCTCTAACCCTGCCCGGACTACACACACACACACACACACACACACACACACACATCACTTCACAACCACCCCTGGATTATGGCATCAACACGCACACACACACAAACACGCACTGACACGCATGCATTTTTGGCTTTCATGTTGCTGCCAAGTGATGACAGCGTGCTTGTTTGTGTGTTTTCAGCCAGATCAGCCACTGCTAAAGACACTCACATTTCTGGTGATAAACATCTCTATTTCTTACATTTCTATTCATTACATCTGTCAATATATTCCCCACATTTTTATCCACTAGCATCACTTCTTTCCTGCAGCAGTTTGTGTGAATTTTCATCTTTTTTGAGGGATTTTTTTTATTACAGGCGTCGAGGAGCAACGCTGACAGTTCTGAGATGATGGATGCATGGCAGGAAAAACATGAATAACAAATGACTCTGTGAACAAAAGCACCGATACTGATGATGATAATGGTTAGACTGGAATATTACTTCACCCATTATCATAGAAAAACACAGAGTGCTCTTATTACCACAGTTTGGATCAGTCTGCACTATAATACAGACCATGCAGCTGAGTCAACACACTCCTGTGTACGTCACTGGATTCCAGCGGACGAATCGAATCATACCTGTGATTTTCAGTAAATATCTATGTAATGGACTGTATCTGTACACCCACATGTTGGTATAGCTCTGTCTTTTAAACGTCTGAATAGTTGTTGAGATGTTTACGTGCACGATGACGCTGCAGCACTACAGAATACGACTTGCAAACACTGTACAAACACTACAGTATTTCACTGTCTCTGTCTCTTTCAATCCAGAAATACACGGAGTGTTCATGGATCTTTTTCTGATTCACTTTGACAGTAAAGACACACACACACACACACACACACACACACACCCGAGGCTAGGTAATACATTTGTTATAAGGCTTTTCTCCTGACGATACAAAATGACACGCTGCCCTCTCTGTTTCCACGACGCTCTGACAACAACCACAAACCTCAGTCCCGATTCACTGAGGCTTAAAAAAATTAAAAAAACATTCGGCCCACTTCTTACATGCAACTGCCCTGAATTATAATTTATATAAAACTTGTTGCCATAGCAGCAAAAACCCCTACATTGCCTTCTTTTTTGACAGAGGCGCTACAATAAAAAAAAAAAGCCATCAGAGAGTATAACTTATGAAATTCGGCTTTCCAAAAAGAAATTATGACAGCTAAATCCTCACCAAGCCCGAGCGAACACAAAAGGTCGGAAAGCAGCTTTGTGGGATTAAAAATTACTGCAAGGAGTCTTAAATAACAAGTCTGAATCATGAATAATGAAATTCAATGTCACAGGAGTGTAGAAGTCGATGACTGATTCACTGACTGTGCATGACGTCCCTGGGAAAGAGTGTAGAGGCGATGTTTGTGTCACTGCTGCACACTGTGCAGATCAGAAATCAGGACATTCAAACAACAATAGGACAGTCAAAGTGCCCCAAAATATGTCAAGGAAAGGAGCAAGAAATTCAGAATACAGAGCGTCAAAACTTCATCAATCACAGTATGCAAATGGGATAGTAAGAACAGCATTAAAGTAGGCCACTCGGAGTGTGAGATAAAAAATTCTGATGCCTCCATCGCTGCTCCATCGAGTCGTCCTCAGACACAACAGCAAAGCCACAAAAAGTCCCCGAAATCATCCGGCCTGCAACGTGCCAGAGAGCCGCTCGGCAGAGAGCTTTCAAAAGGTTGCTATTTATTCCTGAACGCGGCTCCAGACTCCGCTGGAGATCAGCGGTCAGCAGTGAGCAGATGGCCTGCATGCTATCGGCCTATTCCCCCCGCTTTGTTTGTGGCCTGATACGACAAGGTGCGGGAGATCCGAGGGCTCAGATGTGACGCCTGTGGGAGTCATGTGACTTTACATGTGAAAATATTGTTTACTATTGTTTTAGCTGGTAGTTCACCTCAGCTTTTACCTGGTCATATTTTATCAGGGGAATAACTGTATGAAATATTCATTGTTATTCCAATAAAATGTGCAATTATGTGTTCACTATGCCTGAAATTCTTATTTTCCCATTCATTTGTTGTACAACACGTTCTCCGCACTAAATGGGACTAACAAAAACGTCCATAAAATTCAAAATTGTGTGAAATTTCAGCTCGCTAATCTCTAAAGTACTCGTCCAACCCATTCGCAGCCACATGCCAATGGCCCCAGTAAAACCGTCCCTGAACTGAGATATCACACAAAACAGCTTGATGACGATGCATTCAATGTTCAGATTTGATATTAACAAAAGCATCAGTGTCCAAATTTAGCCATAAAGTACAGACTATACCTCAAAGAAATGAATCGTGCATTCATAATGCATGTTCTCTGTCGTCTTGGGAACATCTCTGAACGTATGGTTACATTGTAACCTCGGTTCTCCGAGTGAACACGGTCCATATGTACAGAGCTGGAGAGATAGTCTCTTCACTCAGAGAACCAAGGTTACAATGTAACCATACGTTATCACAGCGAGTGAGGCAGCTCACTTAACACATAAACATGCTTTTTTGGTCATTTATTTGGTGTCATTTGGCACTTTTTTTTGGGCACATTTGCGAGTAAAAACACATCTACTCATCTCGATTAAAACATAGCTAAAACAAACCTCATCATATGAAGAAGGTAAAGTAAAGAAATGTTGTTAAACTAATGGATATCTTCAGATTTAACCCAGTGTTAACAAACCAAAACTTACAGGGTTTGTTTATATTCTGGATTCTGCAAAATAAATCAGCCACCGTGACACAACTTTGATTTTTTTATGTGACGTAAAAGAGGTTTTTATTCCTTCACTCCTGCCACTCAAACCTCTATGAAACTTGCTCGTAAAGAGTGTAAAACTTCTGATGTTATACTATATAATTATTCCCCTGTGCTGGCATCTGAGCACCAATATAAACCTCTAGAAACTTCTAGATTATAGTCAGCTAAATGATGGGACAAAATAACAAGAAATATGTGTAGTTTCTTTGGAATTTATTGTTCATGTGTATCCTGGAGAAATGTTACTTTAAAGAGCCCATACTGCACTAAACCTTGGCACACACCGAGCCCGAAGCTGCTGAATTCTGATTTTTTTTTTCCCCTTCCTCCACTTCCTCAGCACAAAGAGAAATACTGAGAGCACAAATCTTATGTTAGCGGAGAATCCTTTGGAGGATATAACTGCTTTGAGGTGTCAAAACATCTCCAAAAAGCCACCTGGAAACATGGGTGAGGCACCGGTGCACCTCCAGCTTAATGATAATGACACGACTGGAGCCACAAACATGCTTTTGGACCCTGCAGTGAATGTTGTGGAGAGGTTGACACTCTGCGTTAGAAGTTTGGAACCCTGTCATGTTGGCAAGTGAGAGATGAAAGCAGTGCTCCTCCTCGGGGGCAAAAAAAGCATTTGAAATGCCCTTGAAAGCCCACAGGTACGGCTGGTGTAGACGGATAACATCCTAGTCAGCACGGGCCAAAGCAAATAAAACGTTTAACTGAGCTAATTCTTATTAATAAGCATATCATAAATCTGGATAAACAAGACATATTATTGCGTAAAACTAAAGATTGCATGCTGTATGAATAAATATTTAAGTGCAATGAGCATCCAAAGGCACAGACATTTGAATTCAGCACACATATGCTCTGGCATAACGGTGGGAATTGCACAGAGTGGAATAAAATAATCTGAATAAGAAAATAAGTAAGGGGTAAAGGGGATTGTATGACTCTAACAGGATATTTATATTTATGCCTCCTTGCAAGCCTGTCTCATTTTCAAGTGCAGCTTGTCATCACAAGGGATCAAAGTTTGGAGGAAGTGCCCTTATTTAGCTGCATAATTATTTATAAAGGTCCCCAGAATTACATTAACATTGGGCAGGTTAAACTAAATGCCAGCACAGACTGTCTGTGTGTGTGTTTCAGTGTGTGATTAACGACTGATCTGATTATTGTCCCAGGTAATGAGCCGATATTGATGGATGCAGCATCCCGAACAGACACACTCCAAACTCCATTAAAGGTCTCATAGTTTTTAGGGTTTTTTTGCCGTTTCACCACAATTCATGCTTCTATTATGTGTTTTAAAGACGTCTGAGGATGAAATAGCAGCTGCTTTTAAATTCGGCATACAATTCAAACACAAAGCAGTGTGTTTTTTTAATTAAAATCCAACTTTTATCATTAGTTCACCTCGGGTTTGCCAGGTTTGCTCCACCAGAAAGGCGGCTGCAGCGTGCAATGAGAGGCAACTATAAACTTTATGATCTTTATGAGGTGAATTGGTGATTTGTGTGTTATATCGACGCCGAACGTGCTAAAATATACTTCAAAATCAGGTAAAAAATACTTTTTGTTATGCCTTTTAAACATATTCAGCAATATGAGATTCATTACTAAATAGGTGAATTTCCTAAAGGAGTTTGGTGCTCATTTTCACACCACAACGGGGAGGTACAGGGTCTAACCCAAGGGTTGATACACCGCTCAGGGGGGAGAGTGATGAACAGGCCTCTTACCTTTGTTAGCTGTGCTATTTTCTTGCTCATCTTCAGGTGCAGGTCTTGGGTATATTCCATGGCGATGCCGGACTGAAAGGACATGCTGCTGCCGCCGCTGCTGCCGCCTGCTGCTGCTGCTGCTGCCGCTGCCGCTGCTGCTGCTGCTGCTGCTGGTGGTGGTAGTAGCGGAGGATGAACTAAATTTCCCCTGACCGGCAGGGCAGTAATACTGCTGCCAACCCGACCCAGTCGCCATCTTCACAACGATGCTTTAAACAGAGATATGAAGCGGGGCTTTAATGATAAACTGGACGCTGCTTCTTTTTTAGAGGCGGCCAGCGAGCGGCGGGAAAAAGAGGACCGGGACGGTTGGGTTTTTTTTTAACCGAAACACAACCAAAAATTCGGATAAAAATTAAGCCTTTTTATCCCACAAACTGTTAAAATTTGATTTCATTTTGCTCGAGTACACCAAAAGGGTGAGAAATATTGTTGTTTTTTTTAAATGTTAGCTTACTATCATGTTCGTTCAAAAAGAAATGTCCGTTTTCAGTGCTCCGGAGGTGCGGGTCCTGTCTTGCTGTCACCTGGTCGCCGTGATGCGGTGCTTCTTTTCGGGGCAAGGCTTGGCGGGCTGACTCCCTCCCCCTTTCGGTCCGGTCACCTTGATACCGAAATTTCTCAACGGGAGCCGTTAAGAGTGATTCCTCCTCGGTGCATTCCGGCTACATTGACGGAGAGAGAGTGTGTTGAGATTTGAAGGTATGTGTGTGTGTGTGAGAGAGAGAGTTGAGGCTCAGCGGTTGGTTGCTGCTCCTCTGTTGCCATGGATCACCTCAACAGTTTATGCTGCATTCACGTAGGATGGGAGCAGCGCTGCGTTCAAGTGCCGTCGGAAATATCCGAATGAGGACGGGTGAAACGCGCATGAATGATCCCAGCAACGTAATACACATGACGGGGGGGAGTGAAGGTGTGACGTGCAAGTGGTGGGTGTTTGTAAATCACACTTTAAAAGAAGACTAAAGTGTTTTTTTTGTTTGTTTGTATTTTAAAGGTGCATACACAAGAGCTCCTTCAAAATAAAAGACTTCCACAATGCAAATTCATTCAGTACGTCAATCAGCTGAACCCAATTAGCTCAATTAGCTGGGCTGATTGGCATCATTCTCATCAGCTGTAGTCTCATCGTATGTCCTCATTAATACATAAAAAAGTAAAATAAAATACATGTAAACTACAAATTATTTATTCTCACTGTTTACATTTAGTTTGTGTTATTTTAATATCATCATTCACACACAATCTACTCATACTGTGTAATATCTACCTAACTCATGTAAAAAACATATTTATTTCAGCATCCTTTGCACTATCAGCAGATCTTTAAGTGTATATGTATATAACATGACCAGACTCTGACTGCAGATTGCAGAACAGTAGGTGTTCACCAAAAACTTATATTGCAGAGGTTTGACAGGGTCAGATGTGTTATCTCATGGAAAAGGCACAAACAAAAACAAATGTATCATGTGTCTTTATTTGGTGTTGATATGTCTTGTATACATGTATGCTTTCGGCTGAGATTTATGCGAAAAATGTAGCTCATTTTGTGTTTTGTGCAAAAGAATTTGGACATCTAGGACTGTGAATCAATCAGAGTAATAATCAGTTGATTTAGATCAAGTAGATTATTATATAAAGGTACTCAAGCTAAAGCTACCAAACTGTGAATATTAGTATGCTTAAAGGACTTTCAGTAAATGTTATTAATGTTACAAGCATCCATTGACAAATTACGGGATATATGGGGTATATAATCTGAATCTGACAGATTGCCAGTCTGCTCAGCATGAAAACTGAGACATGTACATTAAGAGCGACGTGTAACTGGAGTCAAATTCCTCATGTGTGTGCACATACCTGGCCAATAAAAGTGATTCTGATTCTGAAAATAATATATTAAGAGAATAAATATTATAAAATAATACAAATAGAAAGAATAACCAATCAGGGGAAAAGTCTCAGTAGTTGACAGCGTTTAAATGATGCATCATCTGTGCTCACGTCTCAGAGATGCATTTTCTATTATCCCCTCCTGTCTCCGGATGTCAGCGTTGAGACAAAGCAATTCATATTGCTGTCATATTGTAGTGGAAACGCTGTGTCGGTAAGCTTTAAAATAAAAATGGGAAGAAACAGGATGAGTTTGAGATTTTCACACCTAATGGTGCTGTAATGTTTGGCTGCTCTCACTCTGACATCACAAGATGTTATTCCAATATCGCTGGTAAAATATTGACAGTTAAAGCTATATCCATGCTCAGCAGACTGGCAATCTGTCAGGTTCGGACTGTATTCCCGTATATCATAAAAATCAATACTGCTTATGGCCTTGACAATTGTATTTTGTCGATGGATGCTTGTAACATTAATGCATTTACTGAAAGTCCTTTAATGATACTAATAGTCACAGTTGAGTAGCTTTAGCTGCACAATAAGTACGTTTATATTAATCTACTGGATCTAAATCTGCTGTACTTTAACTGATTATTACTCTGATTGATTCACAGTCCTGGATGTTCAAATTATTTTGCACAGAACTCATAATGAACAAAGCATGTGTGCCATGTTATATTGATTCAAACAAAGGCTAACACCAAATAAAAACACATGATACATTTGTTTTTGTTTGTGCCTTTTCCATGAGATCAAACCTCTGCAGTCAAGGTTTTTGGTGAGCAGCTACCGTCCTGCAATCTGCAGTCAGAGTGCGTTCATGTTATTATGTCCATGTTATATCGTAAAGATGATAAATGAGCGTCCAACCTGATGATGTTCTCCTTAGCTTGCACGGCAATGCATGTTTTCATGAAGATTAAAATCTGGCCCTCCATCTGGTCTGTCAATGAATGTTATCTCTCTCCTGTTTAGCCCCACAGAGATCATAAAATATGAAACAAAGTTAATTTTTCTGAACTTCTTAAGTATTTTTTCTTTAAAGAAGGAAGTGCTGCTGTTTTTATCAGGAAAAACATACACCCTCAAAATGAAATGCAGCAGACATGAATGCACCGAGTTGAGTTTTTACTGACGTCACGTCATCTATCAAAGCTTGACTGAAGTGAAATAAAAAATTTAAAACGGGCTGGAATGGCAGCTGCAGGCAGTAACTCGCATTTTTCTAATCACACGGATGACGCAAACGGTATGATTTCTATTCATGCTTCCTCAAGACTCAGTGTTCACAGCATGCGTGTCTGTGTTTACAGAGAGGTGCTATATTTGAACCAACCAAGGTTTACAGATGTTGAATATAGATGAATTTGTGATTTTCTATGTTGGAATTCAAACAAAATGCAGAAGCTGTTCATGATACGGCTGATAAACAGAGAAACAGTGCAGTATAATTACATTTTACAATAACTGTGTCATCATAATCACCAGATTGGAAGTGGATTAAAATGTTCGTGTGATCCTTCCAGTGTGTCACTGCTAATTTAATTTGCACTTATTAAAATTGCACCATGTGCAGAAATATACCTCATATTTTTATCTTTCCTGAGATCCAAATGTATTACAGTACTGCAGGGTTAGCTGACTTGAGCCAAAATAAGAATTATGCTGTCAAGTTGGACATTTTAACATGGGGGCTTATGGAGATTGTCTCGTTCTGTAACCAGCCTCAAGTGGCCGTTTGGGGAACTGCAGTTTATGGCACTTCTGCATTGGCTTCACTTCACAGCCATGGAGGTTGCCACTTGCCTCACTGAAGCCATCCTTAGCATAACCCCTACCCTAGCACCATAACAGTATAAACACACATTAGAGTCTTCCAATTTTGAAACCTAATTTTTTTTATACTTTGGTTATTTTTAATCATTCAAATTTGGCTGGTTGGTTAATAGCACTTTTTACAGGATTCCCATTTTAAAACAAGCCAGCTGGAAACATTCATTGTTCATACATTCATTCTTGAGCATTTTTTCAAGCAAGTTTAAAATCATCATCCGTGAAAAGAAGTCAAATAGTGGCAAAAGATGTAGAAAACATGATGGAAATTGGCATTTATATTTGTATTAATTCAAAGGTTACATTCTCATCACTCCACAAAAATCTAATGTTTTCATCCGCTGAAATTTTTTGTCTCCTCAGTGGACGTTTTAGTCACATGCGTCATGTACGTCATGATTAATTCACCAGGTTTGTTTTCATTGCACTTTGTTGCATTTTGCTTTCAGCAATACAAAAACTTTTCACCTCAGCCAAGCATAAAAACTTTGTGACATTTGGAGTTTCTGTGTTTCCACTCAGGTTTTAAATTGGATGGAAATACAAACTAGTAACTAAGGGGCTTAACGAAATATCAATTTTGCATTTCACACTTTTCCTTCTCTGCTTCTACCAATCTGTTATCACAGTGTGTGTCAAACACCATGTTTCCCAAAACTCTAGCCGAACATAGATCTAACCATAACCTCAACTCACAGTGGGACCAAACAGAAAAAATCTCACTTTCCTCAAGTTACATCACTTTAAAGACTCATTGTGAGAAGTACAAGCACACACATGCTGTATGTATACACACACACACACACACACACACACTTCATAATCACTCATGTCCACTGAAGCTTGAAGCCAATGCGAGTGCATTAATTTTTGTCTTGTTGTGGGTCAATAATTCTTTAAACCTTTGAGGACGGTGAAAACGTATTGGTGGCGCTACACGCAGTCATAAACACAAACAGATGCACAGGTTTGATGTATCTTGTAATTGTAGAAAGCAATGGTACGTGCATTTATTATCAGGTTAAACAAGAAAGAGCCTCAAGGTCCATCAATAAAGGGATTACACTCCCAGGTGCTGAAATTATTCATTACAGCATACAAGGTTATCACACGGGCTCAGTTGTTGGGTTTATGCGCAGATACCCTCAGAAGGGCATGGGGCATCAATAAGCTGACAAATCCTCCAACATCTACAATCATTTACCAGCCAAACCTACAAAGCCTCAGCTTATAAACAGAATAAAACATTCAGGGACAACGTGGAGCTATAGCTGGTGACTGACAGGATGTTATCTGGTCAGCATGATGCATCATCTTAGAATAGTTGTTCTGAATGTTCCCAGATGTTTAGCTCTAGGGGTGGCAGCATCAGTTGGTCCAGACTGAATTTTGACTCTTGTTGGATGGATTGCAATGAATTTCTTTTAACATTTATGATCCCCAATGAAATTACAGTTCTTTTAATTAGCTCCTTGTTGGATTGACCACCAAATTTAATTGACGCAAGTCTCTAGAAATTCAACCTTCTGCTACAGTAGCATGTAACTTATCAACACTATGCTCATTCATATTTTAAGACATATAAATTATATCCAGCTACAATAAAGCCTGAAAATCCAGCAATCATAAATGGACGTACAGAGAGATGTTGCTATGCAGATGATATACCACTCTGTCTAGTCAAATTGGTGTAGGTAGGTTTCAGAACGTTGCAGACCGACGAACTGCAAACAAGTTTGAACTTGTCCGTTATGGTTTAGTACAAAAGCTGAACCCAAATACAGATGTTTAGATGTAGTGAACAAATGTAACTTTAATCACTTACTGAACAGGCAGGTGAACGACAACAAAAGGCGGCTGAGGACCATCCAATCATCCAAGATGAATTCAAACAACAAAAGTCCAACAACAAAAAATACAGAACTCCACTAGGAGCAGGAACACGGGGAGAAGCACTCAGACTGAACAACACAACACTGGTGAACAGACAGACTGGAGGCTAGCTGACTGGGATGCATGCCGGAGGCTAGTTGACCCAGGAGCTGGAGCTGGAGCTGGCAGGAGGCTGGCAGCTTGAGGCCTGTTGTTGCTTTCACACCAGGATAGAAGCTAGGCTAGGAAGAAAAAAAGCACCAGGAAGAAAACCCAACTCATCGATTGGCTTTCTGATCTTTGGTTCTCTGGATAGTCTGTTTACTTTCCCACTGTAAGCGAACCGCACCAGGGTTCACTTGCAAGCGGACCGAGACCCACGTTTTCAGGCAGACCAGAGTTCGCTTGTTTGGTCCGCACCAGAGTTTGAATGAGCTTTCACCGGACTATCCGAGGAAACAAACTCTGGTCTGTTTAAAGCGGACTAAACAGGTGAACATAGTTCAGTAGAACATGAGGAATAGGACCCAAAATGCAACTCAGGACCTGGACTGGTGCAGATCAATGGTTTATTAAGCTTACAGATTGTCTGTCAGGCATCATTAGTTGAAAGATGCTGAATTGAAGTCACTGTTAGGATGAAGGTATTTTCATTACTCGGATATAGATGAAACATTACATTTGGCCACACAAAGATAAGAAGACATTACTGCAGGTGACACATTTTTCCACCTAATAGTCGGCCAATGGTTAATGGGCTGGGCTATTACACTATATGAACTTCTGTTGTTGTCAGTATTTATCACTGCACTGAGGCTAATATGGCCAAGAAGAGCCATTGTTTAGTGAGCACAGACCCTTTGAAGGCGACATTCTTTCAGCATGTGTATGCCATTGAGGTGGACTGCCAGGGGACATTTATTCCTCCCAGCTCACATCAGTAAATCAATAAAACTAAAATACTCTCAGAGGGAGCAGTATCCTTGGCTCACTTTCTCTGTTTTTCGACAAATTCGGTCATCTTGCAGTGACAGCGACAGAATAACATCAGCCTCATGTCCTTTCATTTATTAAATCCTGTCTTGGGACACAGAATCACATTACAGTAACTGACCACGTACATCAAGATGGCAGTTCTGGACCACCGCAGTGTAACTACACACTGTCACATGCAACAATGAACAAACGATGGTTTAATTGCACTTACTTAAAATATGCAGTACCTCGTGACAAGGTGACTTCAGTGGTTTTGTTTGCTTCGTGTAAACATTCAAATATTCTACTGTTTGCATGTCCAGGACAAGGACATTAATAACAATGTGTCCTTCATTCAATGATACAATTTTGTTAAAATATGCTTAAAAAACTTCAGTGAACTGTGAAAATGCAACATGTGGTCGACATTGGCTTTTGCAGTTTCTACCATAGCTCGTATTATGTATTTATGTGACTGGTGTTCCTTTTTGATAGAGCTTATAGTTTGGGCTGGCTCAGGTGAGTCCTGAACCATCCCTTAGTGATGCTGCCATAGGCCTAGACTGCTGGAGGACTTCCCATGATGCACTGAGCTCTTCCTCTCTATCTGTACACATTTATGTCCAATTAACGCGTGTTACTAACATTACTTCTTCCCCAAGGTCTTTCTGCTTTCTCACCTCGCAGGTTCTCACAGATCGTGGCCACGCATCTGGTATTGCTGTTGCACCTCCTGCTGTGGTCCTGCTTGATGTCCACTATAAATACTATTTTTATTATTATCGCTATTGCTACTATTATTCATGTCTCCATTAAAGTTTATAGTCATCATTATAATTATTTTTTATTGCTGCTGCGCATCTGTGTGTCTCTCTCTCTTTAACTCTGCTGCCTACTAATGAGCTCGGTTCTGCTCGAGGTTTTTCCTTGCCACTGTCACCAAGTGCTTGCTCATGGTGGCCATTGTTGGGTCTCTGTAGATAATATTATAAAGAGTATGATCTAGACCTGCTCGATATGGAAAGTGTCATGAGATAACTTTTATTATGATTTGCTGCTATATAAACTGAATAGATATATATCATAAATTCAAAATTCCTTTGCATTAAACATTAAGTTACATTCTTCCCAGCACTGATCTGATTGGTTCAGTCTGGGAGTAGATTTTCAATCATGCTGGGTGTGTTTATGTCTATATTTATTACTTATTATGCTACGTGTTGGAGTGTTGTACACCTGCATGAAAAAAATGACTGATTTTATCACAAGAAATGTTCAGATTTGAGCCAAATAACGGACCTACAGCTCTGTGGGATCTTTCGGCACCAAGTGGCTCGTATTAATCTGATTAGAGCCTGTTAGCTTCATCGTAGAAGTTGTGAAACAGCCAACCTTTATTCAAAAATTACACCGTATAATGTATTTGTTGGCCAACGTTGTGTAATTTTGTGTAAACACTTTTAATACTTCACTTTTTTGTGAACTAAAGGAGAGATGGATGTTAATGGCAGCGTTCTTTTTTTCCTTCTGAGTTGGTGTTTATCACCTGAAATAAACAAACATACAAATGTGGAGAGTGCTAGTTGTTCTCCCTCGAGTCGCAGGTCTGCGGTACCACGAAAGAGGTCGTCAACCAAACCCTGAAGCAGCTGTGTTAATCAGTAGCAACAGCTGCTGCAGTGTTTGGTTGGAGTGAAATGGAACAGAGATGGAAGAGGTTTCAGGGAACGTTGGAGTGGGCACATCAAAATGATTGTTTATAGTGTTAGAGGAAAAGAGGATAGATTCATCCCATGTCTGGAAATCAAGAAAAACTGATTCAAAACATTTTTATGCTTGATATTGTCACCGCAGTAAACTGCTTTGACCCTATCAGACTCCTAGACGTGCTGGTGCAAACATTTTGACTTCATCTTTACAGCTTTTGATCTGTATTAGTCAAGGTGTGTATGTGTGTGTGTGATAAATGTAGAGGAGTTCATGATGAAATTAAACTTACAGTTGCAACTGAGAGAATTAAATTACAGACTTTGATTTTTGCTACACCGAGAAGAGAGTTATATTTGGAAGTGACACGGTTGTGCTTATTGATGTGGTATTATCTTCGTGTTGACAGGTCGTGGTATGAAAAAAGCTGCAGTTATACTGAGATTACTTACACACTGATAGCATAAAAATTCACCCTCAGTACAGTTGTCATGAACGGGGAAATTAGCTATAGAGACCAAAACTGTTTTTTGTTCCAGGCTGTAAACATGTTTATTTCTGCTGTGAAGTTGGACATTTTAACATGGGGACTTATGGAGACTGACTCACTTCTGGAGCCAGCCTCAAGTGGACGTTTGAGGAACTGCAGTTTCTGGCACTTCCACATTGGCTTCACTTCACAGTGATGGAGGTTGATGCTTGGTTGCCACCATATATGAATTTCACACAAGTCTGCTTCGTGATTTGACAATGAATGAAGAGACTTTCCTTTCTGAATGCCAAAATTTAATCGAATATTTCTTTGGGGATTTATGGTAACTATTGCAGCAGCTAAAGCACCTCACAGCCCAGAATGTCTGTCAAGAATGAGAATGAAAGGTTTTACTGGTCTCCCTTTGGATTAGAGGGGTGCAATTTGGATTAAATCTTCTTTCATGGTCTAATTTACATCCTCATATAGTAAATTTCTTTTATATTCACCTTTGGAACCATTTATAGATGAAATAATCAGGTAGGAGTGACTGTTGTTGGCTAATATAGTGAATTAAAACGTCCTGCTTACCCATGGTGAACACAAACAGGTGTTTTAAATTATTGTGGTTGTTTAGACCTCCTCTCAGCACTGTGTGTGTAGACTTCTGCACTTGTTTGGGCAGGACAAATTATACCTTTTATCACACTTAGTGGTATTTGGAGATTTAATCAGCCAGACTTACTGAAAACCTGTGCAAAGGTGTGCAATACCCAACGTATTTCATCACATTAACGCAAAATAAATGTGTAAATATTGCTAGAAAACAGCACTGCTTATTTGATTTGCAACTTTGTCTGCAAAGACACTGAAGAGAAATCACAAGCACATATTGCCCACCACAATTTAGGACCTCACACAGGCTAATGGCCTCATATTTTTGGCTGTTAATGTGTGTGTGTGATGTCAGTGTGTATGTGCAGAGAGATCACTGTTTGATTTGTAAATGAGATCCTCATTTAACTTGCTCTTAATGAATAATAAAAAGGGGGATGTGCTGGCTCAGCTTTAGATGACTGAATCTGGCTTCTGGAGATCAGCTTTCTAACGGCAAAGAGAGGTCGATGAAGATATATTATGAGCGTGCGCACTTGGAACATTGTGTTTGTATTTCTGACACGCGTTAAGGATGAGTATGGTGAAAAAAAGTTCGGGAGGTGTGCTGGTATTCTTGAAGAAAATGAAAACGAGGAGAGCTGTGGGAATATGGGCTGCATCTGGTGCAATAAAATGATGGACTGCTCTCTATTGTTTTCCATTGTATGCTGGGGATTGACTCTGTAACTGCAAACACATGGACACACACACACACACACACTTGTTTGTCATCCATCTGTGTTTCTATTTTTAGAGGACATAAAAATTGAGGTTCAACATTGCCGCTTCACTTCTTCAAGCTTTAATAATTGGAATATTTTATATGTCTGAGCATCGTCTTGCGAAGGGAATACAAACTACAACAATCCAATTAGGAGAGCGTGGTGGCTCTCACCAAAAAAAAAAAAAAAAAAAAAAAAAAGTAATAAAGTTGACAACATAATAACCACAACAATCTAATCTCTCACACTGAAACACACGGCGTGCGGCGTTAACACTGGAGGGCAAACAATCAAATTGAAACATAATTGTATAACTCCACAGAAGGTTATTGGGTGAGCAAGTTTTACAGAGGAAACACAGAATTGGATCAATTCAAAGTGTTTCAGTCGGATCACAGCAGCAGCTCCAACACACACCTGTAACACATTAGTGTGTGTGTCTAAACACAGTTGCTCATATGTCACCTTTTATACGGTATATAGGTTAATATTGTTCCATCAGCTCTCTGTGTTGTTAGCTGATGATATTAAACTCCTCTAAAACTAGTTCATTTGTCTGGCTTTCAGTCGAGATTTGATGGTCTAAATACTGTTTAGGACAAAGATAAATGTGGTGGAAATATACACACAGCATAGCCGGCTCTGTCTTCTAGAAATTAAGTTAATATACAACAGCAGATACGCTTTCAGGGAAACCTAATGCTGAAGTATTTCATATGTTTTCCACCAAAATAGGCAATCTTGCAATACACTATCCACTCGTTGATGGTTATGTTTAGTCACTAGCAGTACTTAATTAAGATCAGGGAAAGCTCATGGTCTGTTACAATAGAGAAAAAATGAGAAATTACTTTAGAGGAGATTTTTTATGAACATTTAACCAAAATAATGATTTTTCCTGAACCTAAATCAAGGTGCTTCTGTTGCCTAACCAGAGACAAACGCATACGGTAACCATCGACCCAACAACCACTTCTTTGCAACACGTTACATGAATGTAGTCAATCAAAGAAACGTCAGTGAACATAATCCAATCCAGAATAATTTAGTAATATACAGGCATAATTTCTAGGAGACATGAGATTTAAAGATTCACTGAACTGTGAAGTCAGCAAAGTGGATTTTATAATGTTACACTGCTGTCAAACTAGTTTTGGTTGTTCTAAACAGGGCTGAAAGGACATTAACTTGGACGGTAACCGGAAGAATAAAATTAGTTGGCACAATGTCCAATACTCTGTCCGAAGACACTAATCATGTTTAGTATTTAGAAACAGGAGGCCATAACATGTAATCTGCCATGAAGCAGGACTGTGAGGTTAGCTGGATAAAACCTAAAACCTAATACTTTATATTTGCATTTATTGTATTTCATCAAGCTCAAAATATCAGAATCAACTGATGTTAAGAGTGTCAAGCTGTAGTGCTGCTGGATAAGGATAAATATGCTGGATAATGTGTCAGAAATGATAAATAATTGATTAATTAAAAGAAAATATTCTCACTGGTAGGATCTTTGTTTCCTACCAGTTTTACTCTTCACCTTTTGTTCTTCCTCTCTTCAGTGGCGTCCCAGGAGGAACTTCACTGACAGTTCCCTCGATAACAGAGAATGCTAAACAAGAATGCATATGTATGTATGGCCTGTTTAGGGATTCAGCATGTGTGTGTGTGTGTGTGTGTGTGTGTGTGTGTGTGTGTATGGAAATGTATTCAAAGGCACTGTGTCACTGCTGTCATCTCTCTGCTCCCCTGCCAGTTTATGGCGAATGCTGTAGAGTAGATCCACATCTAGTCTCTCTCTCTCTTTCTCTGCATCCTCACTGTTAGCAAAGTGCAGAAGACTGTACCGTTCATCCATTATTCACAGTTTAAGAAGTGTCGCCTGTAGTGATTCAACATGCAACTAAAGAGCGGCAAACCTTAAGTTACTTCTTGAAAAGTTTTTTTAAACTTAATGGAAAACTTGCAGGTTCCATGTTACTGCACTACAAAAGGCTTTATTTTGGTTTCAAGCTGATATTGGTGTGGTACCATGATTTACAGTTAGTTTGGCTGATTAGACGTCTGCTCAGATCTTTATTTAGGGAGCAAACTGTCTAGCAAGCAGCAACAACCCTCACAAGTTTCTACTACTTAGATCTTTATTTATGGTCCAAAGTCAACCTGATCTTTAAAAAAAAAGAAGTTGTCGTGACAGATGGAAAGCAGGTGCGTATTGGTCTCATTCCTCCTATATCTTATAGCCAGATGGTACATATTTTTATAACTGTAATGTCATCTTGTGTGTTGGTTTGTTCCCATATGGATGGTGGGGAAATGACAGCTTGGTAGGGCTGCTGACAAAAACAAAAAGCAGGGACGAAAAATAGAAGCAAAATATACTGTCTTGCTAGGAGGAAAAGCTTTAGGTTGAGCCAAGACAGTAAAACTAGCTATCCACTGAGAGAATAATTTATGTTAACACCCGGGCTACACTAGCATCAGGTGATAGGAGTTATACCGATATATGCATTTGAATACAGCTATCCTGACAGGACATTTGTTTTCGGAGTGTGGAGATCAGTGGTAAAAATCTGGACCACTGTGGATGTCTGTGGATAATATAAAGATGTTAAAACAAACACATCTGCTCATTTTTTGCAAGAAAAAAAAGCCTGACAAGCACATATTCTGTTGTTCCTTCACGGTGAAAGGCAGCTGCACTCAGTAGAAAACTTGTTATTCATCCATGAATATATTCTGGGACACTGTGCTGCAAAGACTCAAGCTGAGCGGCAGTGTCCTGTGTCTAATGGACATAGACCCGATGACTGTCGACGTGCGCCTGCTGGAGCTGTTGCAGGTTTTTTTTTTTTTTTTTTTTTAGGTTTGAGGTGTTGGTGCAGGCTGGAGCCAAGGTGACTCACACCCAACAGCATGAGATCCTGTGGGTGAGAAGAAGAAGAAGAAGAGAGGATTAGTCCACAGCTGATGATGCTTTCTGGGATTCAGAAATTCAAATTCAAGATGTGAAATGACATTATTAATTGCTCTAAGGCTGCAAACGCTGTAGCAGCAAAGAGTGAAGTCAATATTTCTCTGCTGCTTTAGAGATGTTTCTTCCATTTTCTCTTTTGAAAACAGGTAGAAAGGAAACTCAGTCAAAGGCAACAAAAACTGAACAACTGACCTTGCATCAGAGGAAAAACTAACCTTGGTAACTGGTAAACTGGTTGGAGAACAGGAACACACCATTTTATATTCTCTCTGCTTTGGTGTGTTATATTGAATTTAAAGATCAAATGCTGCCTCGGTGTTATGAAACATCGCTGTGCTGTATCATTGTTAGATAAGTTTGGAAGTCACTCATTTTATAGCACAGACAGAGCTGGATTGTTGCTGTTATGACCATCACACTTACGAAGATAGCTGATATATGTTGTAATGTTTTCTTTAAACGAATACTGTTAGTTCAAAATCTTAAGAAATACTCTTGTTCATTTAATTGCAGAGAGTTAGATGAGAAGATTGATACCTCACATGTTTGTATGCTAAATATGTAGCTATAGGCTAGCAGCTAGTTAGCTTAGCATAGCGTGAAGACTGGAAACAGGGAGAAACAGCTAGCCTGGCTGTGTCCAAAGGTAGCACGTAACAGTTAGCCTAACAGTAAATTAACAGTTACTTAAAAATGTGTATTAGCAATACAAGCCTCAGACAGCTAGTATAATGGCTAGCTCAGTTAGCAGCTCCAAAGGTAGCAAAATCCACTTAGCATTGGGCTATTTTTTTGGCTAATCAAACATTAACGTTAGCTAATTAGTTAATCAGAGGTGCTTGTAGTTGGATTTAGTGACCTTCATAGAGAGCCATGCTAGCTGTTTGCCCCTGCTTCCAGTCTTTGTGCTAAGCTAAGTTAACTGTCAGGTAGTAGCATCATATTTAAAGCACCAACATGAGACTCTCTGCAAGAAAGCATATTTCCCAAAATGTCTTGAACTTTCTGAACTTTACTTTTAAGGATAGTTTGGCTACAGCAACATCCTGTGACATTAAGTGTAATTATGTGTTTTGACAAATTAACTCAAAGTCCTTCACCAGCTGCTCATCTGGAGTTTTAAACCATCTCACTGACTTCATCATTAATTCTTCTGACATTCAGAAAGTCAAGGATGAACTCTCATGCTGTTGTTTATAGGAGGTGTATGTGCATGAGTGAAATAGATACTAGACAGATAGACAGATACTGGCGAAGGTTTCTAGACTTATTTCTCTTCAAAAGCTGGTGAATAATCTGCATGTTTCTTCCTTTCTACACCTGTAGTGTTTCTCTCAGTGTTTGGCAGATGGATTTTCATTCAGTAGAACTGTTATCTAGTGGACGTGGGCTGCTGGATGTAAATGGTGTGCTATTACTGTCTTTGTCAGGTCGGCTTGATTGGGCATTTGGTGTGTGTATGTGTGTGTGTGCATCATTCCCTTTGTGCCGGATCGCTTCATCCAGAAAGACATTATTACATCAAAGTAAACTAATCTGAATATTCATCACATTATTAGCTCAGAAAAATGATTATGCAAGTTGTTTAATACATTCATGAAAATCCTTTTAATTCTGTCACAGTCGTTTTGAACTTTCATCTATGAGTATTAAAATGTTGTTATGTTGAAATATTGGACAAGAAGAGCGAAACATAATCTCTGCTTTCAGGTGTAATTTGAATTCAAATAGCTGTTTAATGAAACATACAATAATAGTGATTCTCCTCATCAGAAAACAGAGAATATTTATCATTATATATAACTCTCATATACTTGTAGTGGTGTTAAGCTGTGCAGGTGGTATATAGGTTAAGTACATGCATTTTAATTTATTGTACTTACAGTAAATCCATATATACATAAGTCATCAGGCTTTATAATCTCTCTGTTTTGCTCAGTGTGCTGCAGTAAACCAGACAATAATAACAGTTATGTAATGAATAAGCCATAGAGTCCATATGGTGTTACAGTCTACACACATTGCACACACTATAGTTTGATGTGGGATTTAAAAGATGGCTACAGATTTATGGCTGGAAAAGTAAATATTTTTCACCATTATTTACACACATCTAATCTCAAGTCACTTGATTGCAAATATGGAGGTTTTTAATATGTATAGTACTTTTCATGACAAAGTACTACGACTACCACAATGTAAATACTTACATTATACATTATAAGGAAAAGTCTTGTCGTGAGTAGCCGTATAATAAATAATAATGTACGGTGGGCGGGTCATTTTTTTAAAAATAAACCCAACAGGTGATGAAGCACCCTCACATGAAGCATACATATCTATCTACTATATACTATATCTATATACAGTTAGGTAGTTAAATCATAAACCTATTATCTCTTTTACATATTAAATCTTGATCTGAAAAGTAACTAGTAACTATAGCTACAGTATGTAGCAGAGTAAGAAGTACAATATTTCCTTTTGACGTATACTAAAACTATAAAGTGTCATAAAGTTAGAGTCAGATAAAAATGCTGTCTACAGCCTATGGCTTCAATGCATCCAAAACACATCTGTCATCCTCCTGTTCTCAACACTGTTCGGCTACTCAACAGTGACTTCACAGTTTCTTTCTCTGCACTCATGCATCTTTAATATGGAAGTTCATCATACTGGTGTGTTTGGATAGTTTATACCTTTTTCTAAAAATGAATGTGACGTTCCTGCTGTTAGCTGGAACTGGAGTTTGTCATTGTGTTTATGTACTACTTTTACTGGGTGTTTTCTTTTTAACATCTTACTTTACCACTTTAAATGATCTTTCCTTGGCCCAAAAGTTTACATTTTGTGCATGAATTCTGTCTCATTATATTGTTTTCTTTCTCCCTGTCTTCCATTTGCTTTCTTTATTTCCTTTTCTCTTTCTGTCTTTTGTCTTTTTTCTCTCTTACTATGCTGCAAAATATAGTTTTCATAGACACTACAGTTCAAAAGTTCAGAATCAACTGTTGTACTGATGTTTTTCCTCTTTTATTAAATAGTGGCTATTGTAACATAGTTAAAAACAGTATGATTTGGACACCAAATTCATCATTTACATTTGAAAATGAAGAATAATTGAATAATCTAAACAACTATTTAGTCTATCACCCCACAGTGTTACAGGATATTGGAGAAACTGTTAACTTTGAACTATTTCCCCTGCAATACTTTGGATTTTGACTTTGTTTTTCAGTCCATTAACGTTCGATCATTATTGAACCACAGCAGTGCCTCTTCAGTCCACTCAGTGTTTAGAGTGAACACGTTTAAACTGATTTGTCAGTCCATAAAATGTTCAGCTGATGTTCCGTGATCCAGCTCCAATAGTGCTAACCTCAGACCAACCTTCTGTTTCTATTTTGAAGTTTTATTTACTCAATTCCTGCTTGTTAGAGGCATTTATGCGCACTTGACACTGAAACAGGAGCCTGTTCTTATTTAAATCTGCACATTTTGATGCTAAACCTTCAGTTTCTTTTTGCACTGACTGATTTCTTCTATTTAAACTCTTGCTCAGAGGGTTCTTTGTCTCTTTCCGGTTGAACCACTGTAGCATTTTGTTCTCCATGTACAAAATATTACTCTTCCTGCAAACCCGTCATACAAAATAACATCTATTTGTGAAGAGGACTGTCAGCAATCTAAAAGCATGAAAGGCAATTTAAAAATACAGAGTAGTGCTGTCAACCATCTGACTGTACTGGACGGTAGTGTACAATATATATATATATATATAAAAAAAAAATTCCAGCTAAGTCTGATTGAGGCTTTGAAAGCTGAGGATGGGGCAGCATCAGATAAAACTCAAAACAAATAGGATTCAGCAGAGTAATAAGGCGCGTGGAGGGAGAACAGCACAGCTACAGTCAAACAATAGCATTTCTATGCTAATATATCACAGGGAATACAATCACGGCACAACACTTCATCCGTTTTATGTCTGTGAGGGGATTAATTCAGACACAATTGCAGCTTACACACCGCCCATATATTGCAAAATAATATGGTGCGTACCGAAACATCCATCAACCTGTTTACAAGAAAGTCTGAGAACTTTTTTAATAAGAGCATTAAAACGAGGAAGTAAAACGCCTAAATACGAGAAAAACCCTGAAGTCTATCGCGCCTCTGTTGTTCAATAAAAGATGAGCTCAAGAGAGAAAATAAACACTTCTTCCTTCAGGGTTATTGTGGCTCAGCAGATTTACTCTCAGTCTCACACGCATGTACACACACACACACACACACACACACACACACACACACACACACACACACACACACACACACACACACACACACACACACACACTCACACACTTAAATCAGGGAATTTTCAGGAACGCAGATGCACGGGTTGCGTCCTCTCCTGTTCTAATCTGCTGCAGCTGAATGAAAGTTGTTTACTATTTAAAGCTCCGCTCTGTTCTTCTTGTTTAAACACAGAATAATCTGAGTCCTCGCATGGGAAGAGGAAGAAGGTAAGACAAGAAAGAAGAGGAAGGAGGAGGAAGAAGACGGGGAAACTCCAGGAAGTTCAACTGTTTCTTTCTGAGAGTGAGAAGAGAAAATAAATGCCACCTGCATGTCTGTGTGCTAAATATGTACCTAGAGATAAAAGGCAATTAGTTTAGCTTAGCATAAAGACTGTAAGCATTAAGGAAAAGCTTCACAGGGTGTGTCCAAAGTGTAAAAATCCTCTTACCATCACCTCTAAAGCTTTCTAAATTACACGTTATATGGCTTTTGTTTCATTTGTGTGCAGACAGACATGTGAAAACAGCAATTTGTGGTTTTACGTTGAGTTTTCTGCTGTAACTCTTTCTTGGTGAACATCCAGGAGAGCTGTTCCCCCTGCTTCCAGTCTTTATACTAAGCCTTAATACTAAGGCTTAGGCCAATTGGTGTTCTGATTCAACTTTTGGAAATAAAGAAAGGCTAAGGACACAGCTGTGATTTTTTTATGTAGTCCAAGTCGTATTTATCTATTTTATTGGAGTAGACAAGATGATCAGAACAAAAAATGAGGATGTGGATTCATAGTGAACCAAAATGAGTTCAACTGCAAATACATGAAAAACCTTTAAGAAGACAGCTGCACAGTTACAGTACATCCTCGCTTTGCTTGAAGAGTTTAAGTTGGAGTTGTATCTAACCACCATGTAGAAACATATAGTCAAATCAGCGTGGGGCTAACATTATTATAACATAGGATATTTAGCGTTAACGGACGAGTTGATTAGATTACATGAGAGAGTGAGCTTTACAGTCGTTATTGGCACGACAGCATTGCGGTCAGGACCGCGGCACTTGCACCATGATCACTGAAGTGCCAATAATAAGGTAAAGCTCACCCTTGAATGTAATATTGCAATTACACAACAGTTGTCAGTAGTCTGAGTCTTAGTAAGAACCAAACAACACAGAGACAATTTCGAGTCCATGCCAGTTTTCTAGAGATGTTGGTGTTTCCACCTTTACTTGATCATTTTTCTGACACTTTGGACCAATTTGTTCTGTCTGCCATGACTTCTTCAAAACATGCCGGCCTCGATAAAAGGAAGTGATAAACTCGGACAATTTGTAACCAGTTCTCAACAGGAGCTGATTCTCAATTGCCATCCTTAGACAGGAGTGAAACCCGATGTGGTCTTGTGCTGCTGCAGCCCGTCCACTTCGAGGTTTGACAAGATGCTTTTTCAACACTCGGTTCTTTGAGATACTGTCGCCTTCCTGTCAGCTTGAATCAGTCTGGCCATTCTCACTCTGACCTCGCTCATTAACAAGCCATTTTTGGCCACAGAGCTGCTGCTGCTGCTCGCTGGTGGGTTGTTTTTTTTTTTGGTTTTCACACCATTCTCTGCAAACAAAGTTGTGCCTGAAAATCCCAGGAGATCAACAGTTTCTGTTTTGTCTGGCACCAACAATCACCCAACAAGTCAAAGTCGCTTAGATCACATTTGCTCCTCGTCCTTATAACCTTTGATATGAATGACTGAACTTGAACTGCCACATGATTAGCTGATTAGACATTTGCATTAACAAGCATCCAATAAAGTGTCCACTTGAGTGTAGGCATCAATACAAGTGTCTATATTATCTGTGTCTTCCTGCTTATCGGCTGCTCTTGTGCTGAATCATGCTCAGTTTGAATCTACTCTGCTTTGTTTATGCATATATAAACACCCCTGCGTGTCACCTGGCAGGCTCCACAGATGACAGATCGTACATCATCTCTTTGAATCATTACAGAAAAAAATAAGACGAGCGAGCGAGTCCCCCCGAGGCTACTCTACTGTTGCGCTGACTCATAGCTTTGTCATATTAACTGCTATTGACACTGACGTCTGGATTAATGACATGTTTCCCCTAAACATTATGCCATCAATTAAACCAATCTGAGACACTGAATCAACTTGTCATTTTGAGACAAGAGAGCAAACAAGATTTATTCAACAGACATCAGTTACACACAAAACTGCTGCTACGACTGGGAGAACATAAGCAAAAGGACCAGACTGCAGTTGGTAGCTAATTTAGTCGAGATGCAGTGCTGGTCCACATCTCAGGAGTGATTAATCCTGCACTCGTTGTCCATGCAAAGACCTTGACCAGTGAAATAATACACGTAGTTGCTGCCCCAAGTGAAGGAGTTCAAGTATCTCAGGGTCTTGTTGACAAGTGATGGGAAAATGGAGCGCGAGATGGAGCAGCAGTATTGCAGAGTCTGTACCAGATCGTTGTGGGGAAGACGGAGCTGAGCCGGAAAGCAAAAGCTCTCGATTTTCCAGTCCATCTACAGCCAAAAATATTGGCACCCGTGCATTTCTTTCACATAATGCACTACTACTACTCAGAAAATTGTTGCAATCACAAATGCTTTGGTATTCTCATGTTTATTTCTTTTGTTTGCATTGGAACGACACAAAAAAGCAAAATTTAAGATATTTTACACAAAACTGGAGAAAATTATTGGCACCCTGAACTTAATATTTGGTACCACACCCTTTGGAAAAAATAACTAAAATCAATCGGTTCCTGTAACCATCGATGAGTTTCTTAAACCTCTGTCGTGGAGTTTTGGACCACTCTTCTTTTGCCAACTACTCCAGGTCTTTCAGATTTGATGGGTTCCTTCTCCCAAATTTTGTTTTTAGATCTCTCCACAGGTGCTCTTTAAGGATTTAGATCTGGACTCATTGCTGGCCACACAGTGCTTTGTCTTAAACCATTTTTGGGAGCTTTTTGAAGGATTCTTTGGGTCATTTTTCCATGATCTCTGATGGAGACCCAGCTTTCTGACACCGGGCCCTACATTGCGCCCCAGAATTCTTTGGTAGCCTTTACATTTCATAATGCCTTGATCACAGTCGAGACATCCAGTGCCTGAAGCAGCAAAGCAACCCCAAAACATCAGTGAACCTCCACCAGGTTTGACTGTAAGGACGGTGTTCTTTTCTTTGAGTTAAAACTGCTAGAAAATGTGGGGATGACGAAGCGAACCACCACATTCCTTGGAGCTGCCCAAAGATACAAAGATAAAAACTTGTATCAAGCAAAGACCTTGACCAGAAGATGTTCATATGAGGCAGGTTTGATGAAAAATGTTGTAGCAGAAAAGACTAATTTCCCATCAGAACAGCTAAGTTCACATCTTCAGCTGAGAGTTTTCTAAGAGAACAATGTCAACACTGTAGCTGCTGTTCAGACGTGTTCAGAAAAACACTTAGAGAGACGGACTACAGGGTCAAGATGTTTGTTTTCGTCGTATCCATGGCAACAAGCGAGGTCACACTGACATGCAGCAGGCCCGGTATCTATTGCCCATAATGGCCCGGCTCACAATGCAGTGGGTTGACATTTTCATTTGGAAAACTCTCTCTCTCTCTTTTTCTGTCTGTTTCTCTCCAATTGTGCTGAACCGAGACCAAACACACTCTGAATCTTCCATCCATCCATCCATCCATCCATCCATCCCTACCTTATCCTGAAAACTTGCTTCTGCTAAATCAAAAAAAATGAAATACCAGATGACCAGAGATTAAATCTATTAATCAAAACAGTTTGCACATTCACATCATCTCATGGTAAATATCATATTGCTGAATGTCTGTCTCCATGGTGCTGAAGCACTCAATCCAAGATCTTGTTTTCTATATAACAGACAATAAATAGTTCACTTATTAATGAGCGGTTAATTACATGGACGTGTCCTCGAGCACGATTCAGAATAAATAAATCAAAGGAAGATGAATGTGGTGCAGAGATTGATGCAGTCCTAGCCAGCCACAGTGTTTCTTTGACAACCTCCGTGTTTCCATCTGCCAGCACAGAAACTGAACAGAACACCAAAGAAACCGCCTGGAAACATCCCAATAACTCAACAAACACCTAACCGAGCCCTTCCAGACACCCAGAGGACTGCAGCACTGTTTTCACAGCTCCTTATTAATGCCCTGCTAACTGTTCAGCGGCAACCTGGTTTAATCACTTAATCGATCCTTATTTAAAGGGTAGCTTTGGTATTTTCTGAACCCTATTTTCCACATTTTTTGTGTTTAAGTGACTGACGGGAACAACAATTCTTGGACAAAACTAGATGCAACGTAAATTTTGGATGCAAAGTCAATGAACGTCCACTAAAAGTGCTTGTTTTTTTTACACCAATTGGCTCGGATTGTTCTGGACGCTCTTTCTCCCCACTGCCTCTGAGATGGATGTCCTACTTCTTGCTCAACAATTCCCACCATGAGCAAGCACATGGTGACGGTGGCGAGGAAAGAGTTCCTTTAAACAGGCTGAAACTTCAAACTGAACTGAGCCCTTGTATGTGATTTTAGATGGAGAGAGAGACACAGATGCACAGCAGCAATAAAAAATAATGACAACTCTAAACTTTAATGGAGGTATGACTAATAGAAGTAATAATGATAATGATAAAAATAGCATTTATAGTGGTCGTCAAACAGGATTAAAGGAAAAGAGTTAGTGACTGTTGTAACAGTGGAAAGACGTGTGGTTACTTTTGCTTCTGTCAAGTTTGAATAAAGTGTTACGATGTAAAAATTTGTATTTTTCTCAATGAAGTGTTCAACGCAGCGATGAACACAATGAAATAACGTCACAAAGGTCCATCTCTGTGTGGATCCTTTGCATAATGTTCACAGACAAACTGAGCATATAATTGGCCAAAACAAACACTTTTACTGGACGGAAAATTGCCCCTAAGGATGACTTTGCAGCTAGCTGAGCTTCTGCTGGCTGCAGCCATCATCATTAGCACCATAAGTCACTTAGGCACAAAAACATGGGCAATTAAAGTCCAGGTTGGAAAATGCCAAAGTTTCCCTTCAAGTAAAATGAGTAAAACTACACGACTACAAAACACTCAGCTACAAGTAAAAGTGCTGCATCCAAAACTATTATCATCAAAATGTACTAAAAATAAAATGTTTGTCAGTGTTTCACTTTTATTTCTGATGTTTTTGGATCAATATTCCTGCAGCATTAGAAAAAACGCTTGTTTTCAGCTTTGTGATGATTCATTTCAGGAAGATTCAAGAGGATTTTTAAAGAGTTTATTTAGCTTAAGAAGGAGGAGAATTTTCTCAACTTATAAAGGAACATTTAAGTCTAGGGTGTGGGGAGAGTAACATAAGGAGTAGACCAACACTTGTAAATAATCACAATCACCGGTATTTTATTGCTGCTTTGAAATACAACAATACAAACTAAAAATGGCGCTTGTCTTCAGAGTGAACTTTGGCCAAAATAACAAAACAAACGAGATTTTTAAGGGGAGCTACTTAAACCCTACACCAAGAACAGACAAACAAAAAGACGATGGCTAATCCTGACCAACCAAAAACACGAGTAAAAATGTATCAAAAGAAAAAGGCAGTTCACTCCTACTGCATCCGTGAATATTTACACGTGAGGCACAAGTACAAAGTGACAGGAACCAAAGGTAACAGGTGAACCCAAAGGGGAAAACAAACGAGCAAAATCTCAATATCCAGATAAACCAAGCACAGGGAAAATCTTTCCAAGAACAAATGGGGGTTGAACGCTGCATTCCCAGCCAGGTTCTCACACAATTTCTGGCACAAGCAGGATCTTATACAAGCCTCACAATCAACTTGATTGACAGCAGCTTGGTTTGGTCAGCCCCAAAGATCCTCAGACAAAACAGGAAATCACTCTCTGGGTCAAAAAGAACAGACACATTAAGCAGAAATGGCAGAAAGTAAGTGAAGTACAAGTACTTTAAATTTAAATACAGTGTAAAGAGAGAGAGACGGCTCACATGCAACAAAGGTCCCCAACAGGAATCAAACCTGTTATTTGGTCTTAACCATCTTAACCATGAAGCTACCGAGACGACACCAACCTTTAAAAACTCTGAGCAAAGCACAGGCAGCACACATTTCCAGACAACATGTTTGTCTTTTCACAATGTTTGAATTCAAACCTTTGTTTGTCTTTGAAGTGACTGTAAATCCTCGAGCAATCAAATCTGCTAACATCTCTCTCTCTCTCTCTCTCTGATACCACGGGGGTTACTTCTTTTACCGACCGAGGACAAATCACCTTTGTGCCGTGAGTAATGGGATGCTAAGCTGCTCTGAGATTTCTGGGTGTTTAGACGTCAGGCTTGAGTGGTGATGTTGCCAGAGGGTGGGCTTAATACATGCAAGGCGAGTTAAAGACAAAAATATAAGATAACCTTTTAGTCCAGTCTGGTTTAGTGTGAGAGAGGCTGGTGGAAGTGAACTTAAACAGAGCAGAGAAGTGATAAAAACATACAAGATTTAAAATATTAAATATATAACAAAGATTTTAAGTGAGAATAAACCTGCAGATGTTGTTGTGGTGCTCTGCTGCCCTCTGGTGGTAATCAGGAGTACACTGTGCCACACAGTTGGGCCTTGAACTCAACAATCCAAACACACAGAGTAAGAACAGGCTGGTTTGCTGCTGTGCGAAACATGAAAACATAATATCTATAAGTACAGATGGCTTTAAAATAAAGAAATTACTGCAGTAAATACATGAAGGTTCATAACTGAGTGAAGTGACTCAGCAATATTTCAGCGGCAGCCTCGTTTCGAGCTGTTCGAAGTCTAAATGCGAACGAGGGGCGCCTCAATGCTTCCTTTCCTATCTCCTTTAGCATAGGATACACTGGACCACCCTTTACCAAAGAAAAGGAGATAATGACTGTTTAATTATTATTTTCATTGCCCATCTTTCTCCATCAGTATATTCCTTTTATGTTATTGTATTATTTTAATATTTCAATCATGTTGTTGGAAATTCAAATTTAGGGTCTAATCTACATAACAGTAAACATCTTAAAAACTTAGTCGGGTGAACACAGGTGTTTATATTTTTTCCAATGATACTAATTCAGGACAAACAGAGTCAGGGTGCTGCTGTGGTGCACGCTGGCTCACTGGAAAGTCTCTGCTGCAATAAATGGAACTGAACCTTAATTAGTATAATTGGAAACACCTGAGCTGACCCGACCTGTTTCATGTGAAAAAGCTCTTCAATTTATTTGATAGAAGCAGCTGAAGAGTGACAGACAGTATGGAGGTAGAAGGAGGGGGATGACATGCAGCAAAGGGCCACAGGTATCAAACCTGGGTCACTGTGGTGAGGACTGAGCCGTCCACCAGGTGACCTACAGGACAACCCAATATACATTTTCAGAGGTCTTAAATCAGCCTTGAAATGAAACCTTACTTTTTTGAATTATACAATAATGAGTTTGTCACTGTGTTTATCTTATTATCTAGAGTCGGACTCTCTTAGCACTGCAAAAACTTCAGGAAAGGGATCTAATTTTTTACGACAATTCGACCACAGCCCCAGACAAACCACCAACATCTGAATCTGGATAACTCGAGAAGAAGAACGAGTCTCTGCTGGTGACTGTTCTTATCCTGAAGAAGAGTGTGCAGGTCTGTGCATTGAGTTAACTCCTATAAAAATGTCTGAACCATCTGTTTACTCACTGTACCTCCTGCAAAATGAGCGCTCGATGAAAAACCTCAAAAAATATAAGATCTCCTACCAGGAAAATATTTGACTTGATTGGTCCCAGTCCTCTGAAAGCAATAAAGGATGAACTCAACACTGACAGCATTGTTTCTTTCTTTATCTCTGTGGGACTCAGCAGAGGCGATAAAGATGAACAATTGTGCGAAATTATCGTTTCTTATTCCTGCTACGACGCTCATGTCCCACAGCAATGTTTCAGCCAGATAAGAGAAATGTTCTCCATCTTTCAGCGGAGAGATAAGACGCCCCGAAATTAGTCTGAAAATAAAAAATTAGTTGAGTCAGGAGACAGAGCGGCCTCTGTGTTTGTGATGTCTATCTTTATTAAATTCCCTGCAAAGCCGAAGACAACAAACATTTCAATTCCAACATCTTTGTGCTCTTCATCACTTGAAATATAATAGAAAGATGAATTAAAATGGAGTTTATTATCAACATTTGGAGACATTTAATGAGCTCAAAAAGTTAATCCTTCAAGTACGGCACAATATAGAGCCAATAATGAAGGTAAATAAACACAATTCTTGGACAATATTTTACTTAAAGTCTTCATATGTTTTGAACTCATGCCAAAGAACCATCTCAAGGCTTTAGAGGGACCTACAACAAACAACAGCAGGTGAGGAATGGGAGTATTGATGTGAGTTACAATGGGAAAACTTCAAGTTCAGCTTTATGGAGAGGGCTGAAACCATCACTGCAGATCGCCCCAGGTCAGCCTTCAGCGTCCTGTCTTTTCCACAGTTCGCACCAACCTTCAGCGACTCCTCTCATTGATTTTCCTCTTTCCCCTCCTGTCCCGGGAGAATCTTGACAGTTTCATGAGCAGCGAACTTCTTAATAATGTCGACTGTTGAAACAGGGACGTCACGGTCTTTGGAGATGGAGTTCAACCCTTTAGAAATCTTGTCTTTGGTGATAGGATCACTCCTGATGCTCTCTCTTGTCTTCAACATTGTGTAAAGGCCACTTTATTCCCTGTTTCTTGTTAATTCACGTCATGAGATCACTGACGATTCAACACAGGTTCCCTTTTCGAACCGATTTGAATTCCTCATAGGAGGCGAAACTTGTTTCATGGCAGTCTTCTGATTTTATCCTTTTCTGTTGTGTCAAACAGGAATTTCTGTAGAATGAAGCAGTTTCACGATATACTGATTTAAAATCCAGAGTTGGTCAGTGTTGTTCACCGGAACTGTGTGAAACTCTGTACAATCTTGAATGTCCAGTTTAGAGTCTGAAAACTTGACATAGGGACCCTTTATCTTGTGTTTCTAGAGTGGTGTGATATTACGGACACGTAATGAATTGTTAAAATGTCGTATTTCTTAAAGGGAGTTTGGTGTAATAGTTTCCCCGGACAGTGCAGGGAGTTTTAGTTTAATTCAAACCACTGATACATATATATTTATCGTTATATAGCTAATGACAGTTAATGTCGTAGTTGTAGTTAATGTAACAGTTACCTGTAAAGTGGAGTAATACATGTAGTTAAAAGTCTCCGTGCTGTTATTCTCTATATCAGCACTCATGGAACGACTCTTGTCCAATCAAATGACTTGGTCGTAACTAACTGTGGTATAATGGATTATAAACTGACAGGACACCGCTGGGTTTAAAAAACACAACACAAATCCAAAACCACCATTTATTAAAAGATTTTTTTATTCACAATAGAAGTGTAACAAATATAGTTTATTAAAAAGTCTGCTGCTTATTAATATCATTTGAATCCATAAACTCAGAAGATTTTTATATAAATGTAGAACGGCTCATTTGCCGGAATGGAATATTTACATTTTTTTTTTTTCAATAATATTAACACAATTAAACAGATTTCCCCACAAAAATTAAAATATTGCATATAAATGCAAAGTAAACTATGTGCAATGGAATGATTATCAGCAATACTTTGTACAGATACATTTCTGAGGTTGGTTTTCACGCATTTAAAACCTTTAAAAAAGGACGACGCCGACCTGTTTAGAAATTCAGATTATTTGAGTTCCGGGATCAGATCAGCCGTATTTAGTGATCGTGCACCACTTGTGAAGACAATAATGGATATAAATTAGAAGTTTCTTCTGGGAAAAGTGGTGCATTTTCACAAGAGCTGACCTTATTTTGAATTCCTAAAAAGGCTGGCGTTCCCCTCTTTTTTTTTTTTTTAATATCCACCAATAAAAAAAAGGCATTGTAACACAACAGATCGTCAACACAATATTCAGAAAATCACCAAAAACAATCAACCATTTTAGAAATAAAAACAAAAGCAAAAAAAAAAAAAGACAAAGTCTGCATGTGGAAATGAGCAGATGTCTGCGGCCCCCCACTATGTGAAGCTAAAGCAGACGTCACACTGACGGCTCACGTGAAAATCCAAATACATTCTGCATTTACTTCCTGTTCGGTTAGTGGAATGACCAGATCTGTGTCACACGAGTGGGAAAAAAACATGTTTCAGTTATTAAAGGGCACCTACAGAAGTAACTCGAATGTAGGGCCTCGTGTCTAAAAACTGGGGGGAAAAGCAGTGGATCAGCCCTTTAATTACAAGTCTAATGTTTCTCAGCCTTTATGGCTCCAGAACGGAGGGTACACATAGTTACTTTAACATATTTATAATCATCAAAATACAATCATAATTTAAGACTGCACCAACAAATCTTAACATGAGGGGGAGTTAAACCGTGTTCATTTAAATGATAATTAAGATGACTACCAACCCACACCGTCATACTTAAAACACCAAATATAACCCCCAACCATCACAGAATACAAATCTAATCTGTAATCAATAATAATCTGAATGAATAACGGTCGACTTCAATCAAATCCAGGCAGCTTCAACACCTTAATGTGGTCTAAAATATGTATTTTCAAATGAACTTCTCTATAGAGTCTTCACACCATTTGTATCTAAGGAAAGGAACACTGCCTCCAGTGGTCGACTCCAGTCATTACCACCCACCATTTGGCGCTACCTCGCAACTTCATCTAAAATATAATCACCACTGAAATAGCACTAACTGTTTATTATATTAAATGTTCGTATGATGCTTTCCCCAAATAAAACACGAGCTGATAACTTTAAGGAAAGTCAGAACTTGCCAACAAAAAGTTGCGACTTAATTTGCAGGATAAAATCCAATCACAGGGCGAAGATTTAAACATTAAAGTGTCTTTATAATGGACACTGAGCTACGTTACAGCACTACAGTCTGGAAAATCTCACTTTGATCATGAAGCTGCGTCCAAATCAAGCAGCTTCGGTGTTTTAACACTAAACTGTACGACGAACACTTAAATAGATCTGGTTTCTACTGTTAATGCTGAATATTCCTGCGTGTTTTATGTCTATGTGTCAGAAACTCTCGAGAATAAATGACAATGAGAAAACGTAAATGTGCGTCTGCCGTGTGTTGATGCACCTCATGTGGCAGATTTGGATCATTTCCTACATTAACGGCGTCCCATCAGAAAAAGTAACAGGCTTGTTTTTCTGTGCCTGCTTCAACTTTTTGTGCTTTCCAAGATAAAAGAAAAAAATAAAACAAAACAAAAAAACAGATAAGTGAACACAAGAAGACAAAAATGCATATAAAATATTCTTCACTTCACATTGGATGGTACATTCATACAATTCCTTTCCACCCGGAAGGTTGTTTGATCGACTCCCAGGTGGTTTCTTTGCCCTCTTTCTGCCGTTAAACCACACTTTTCTGCCATCGCTAACTTTAAAACCTTTCAACACCTTTAATTTATTGGTGATATCGGAGCATTCTGGTAGCTTAACAGCTCATCGTTGATGTTAAATTCTTTACAGACATCAGTTCAGGATGTCTCTTTGAGTTTTTTTTTTTTGGTAGATAAATATGCCCACAAAAAGAGTCGTGAACCCTCATGTTTTAGGGTCCGATCACGAACCTTTTAAAACCGACAAGCGCCACCTGGGCGTCAGCTCACAAACCCTCCAAGTCCTATGTTCGCTACTACAGAATAAATTAACACAATCAGCAAAATTACAAAACAACTTCACATGGATGATAAATGCCTCTAAACCAACTAACTAAACAAAAACACAGATTAAAACACGAGGACACTGTCGTCTGTACAGTGATAGAAAGAACATGGAGGGATTTCTCACAGCTCAGAAACTCAACACTTTATTTCATTTGAACCGGGAGGCCTACTGACTCGTACGTCTGTCGTTATAAGAGTAAGACTTCTTTATTTATTGGACAATCAGGGAACTTTAGCAGCGTTGATTTTGAATCAGGTGAAAATGAAATAAAAGGAACATCATGTGGGATGTTTTTTAATATGCTAATAGGAAGAAGAATGAATGTGAAGCAAAGTCAGTTACTAGTTTCTAGTTCTCTGCGTTTTTTCTTCAGTTCCTATAAATTTGTGAGTTTTAGGAGCTCTTCTTGTTGCAAAGAGGACCTGATCAGCAGCGATCTGCAGCAGAAAACAAATTTAGCAAATATGGGGACATAAAATGTGGAAGAAAACATAGGATAATACCCAAAAATGACGGTTGTATCGGGGGTCTGTGAAACTAAATGTCTTGAAACCTGCTGAGAGGAAACCTGTTGAGGTTTAAACTGTCACTCAGCTCAGCCACCTCCAAAAGAAATGAACTGACTTCAACAAACTACTTCAGATGTTGTTGTTGACTGAACTTTCTAATGACGAACCATCTGCCAGATCTCCCGTGACACTTAAGTCTGTTTAAAGCTCATTTGTGGAGCTGAACGTGGGCAACATTCAAGCAGGCAAAGCTAACGAGGTCTTTCAATAATCTAAAGCAACAGTTTCCCTCCATCTGAGGTCCAAGAAGATCCATGTTTGGTGATTTTTGTACTTCAATTTAACCTCTTTTCACGTGCTTGTAATTACGGGATTTTCAAATTAAAACAAAGCTTTCATTCCCTTAATCACAACAAGTCGACATTTTGGAGTAAGACGTTAATAATTAGTGAGAAGAAGTGACTGTTACATAATGTTCTTGACTTTTCAGACTCCCAGATTTCACATGTGGTGTAACTGGAAGATCTGACCACTAGGTGTCAGTGTAGTCAAGGACATAACTGGGACTTGGACCTCTGCTGGCTCCTGACAGATGTTGGTAAAACTGAGAACATAATGAGCATGTAAGATGTATTATTTTCATTTTTAAATCATTTAACGTGATCCTCAGATGAGTGTTCTCACAGACTCAATATTGAATTAAAAGTCTAATTTTGGTATAATCCTCCTGACATGGGAACTTCACTTAAAGCTCTAAGACTATTTAAAACTCTACCCCCTTTTTTGTGTGTTTGCGTGAGCTGCTTTTCCCTCCGACTCCTTTTCAACAGTGAAGGCACTAGATCGAAGACTAAACTGGATTTTTTTATTATCTGGCTACAGTTCTGTGTGGCATCAGGAGAAATCTTAACCATAAAATCCAACTAAAATGAGTCGAGCTCTCGCTGAACGAAATGTACAACAACAATAACAGCAACACAGTTTGTGTCAAATACAGTCACACGCCCCCCAAAAAGACCCTCCCCACCCCGATGTGTGGAGGATGAAGGGAACTAATGTCTCGACGACACAATGGTAAAGCTGTATAGGGTCAGTATGGCTTTTTGTGTGTGAGCGTTCCTGTGTTTGTGTGTGTTTGTGTGCGTGCGTGCGAAAGGTGAAATACTACAGCAAAGACGAGTGTCTGCGTCTCCTCATAGAGGAGAGAAGATCCTACAGCCGGCTCTAAGCTGAGAACTGGAGGACTGAGACGAGAAGAAGCAGTTTGAAAATGAGGGTTTGACCGATACAAAGGTTTGCATGTGAAATCTGATCAGTCAGTTTCCTCTTTAGTGGATTTAAAGGGTCTATAAATTCAGTTTTTATGCTTATAAATGTTCAAATTTAAGGATATTAACACTTGGAGAAGGTGGAAGAAGTAAATAAGATTGAATTTCTTCATTTCAAAGACCTTAAACCAACAACAATATTGAGTGTCAACATTTATCCTTGACTTGAAATATTTGGTTTGCCAGAAAATAAGTAAATAAGTAGAAAACACTCAAGATCCACTTACTTACTTACTCATCTCCATGCTCCATTACAGCTGAGCAAACTCTACCTGCTGAGTAAGACTATCAGACGTGGTCGATAGCTCTGCCAAAGTGGACCTTGAGGTCAGATTCTCTTTCTTTATGCAGACGATGGTATCATTTACTTTTAAAACCCTGTGATTCATGGATGGATAAAATCCTGAGGGGGAAACTACAAGTGAGGAAACCTTGAAACCTGTATCGGTCGAACCCCAGAAATAAAGAAGCCAAGAAAGATACAGATGAACTGATAAGCAGAAGAAGAAGAAGAAGAGGGACAGCTTTGTGTAAACGTTGTGGGGAGAATGTGAAATTACTGGCAGGTAGTGAGCTGGTGTGGCTGGTCGTCCTTTGTCACACCAAACTCAGAGGGAGGAGGAAGCATTTGGGTGTTCAGGTAACGGGGGGGTGGTGGTAGCAGAGGTTTAAAGGTTCTGTGGGGTTTTAAAAAGAGGCCCGGGGGTGTGCTGCGTCTTTCCTTTAACCCCCACAGAGACAATGTCCAAAGACGATGCAGAAGTTGGTTGGCGGTGGTGGCACCAGTGTTGGCGCAAGGAAACCAGTTACTTTTCACATACTGAAGCGGTACAGCAGAAGGAAAATGCGTGGGAAGTGAACAAAGTAAGTCAGCCTTGTAATCCTCAAACGAGAGTTTGTTTCTGGGTTCCAACCCCCAAAAAAAAGCTCAGGTCCAAAATATCCACATTAAGGGAGACGACTGGTGTTTGGGTCTGTCAGTGTTCTTCACGAAAACAGACAGAGCTGTACCTACGAACAACGGAATCACTGACGAATAACTGGTCCGACTGTCCCTCTGAATAACAAAAAAACCTGGTGGTGAAATAAACTGCCACTGAATGTGATGACATCTTCAGAGAGTTTTTATGTAATCTCGTCTCTGACGATGTCACGTTATCCGGCAGTAAACATGTTGGTTCAGGACTCGACCGGAGCTGAACGAAACAAAACCAAAAAAACAAAAACTGGATTCTACAGCAAGAGTTCGGCGCCGTCAGGCTCTGAACTCGACAGTATTTTGATCCCATTAAAAAATAAAAAGTGAAATCCGATCAAGAGGCATCTGTAACCATTGGGGGCTCCAAATGGCTAAACTGTTTTTCAGACAGACAGCTGGAGGCTCAGGTTTACAGGATCAGAGGTTCTCGCACTTGTTTTTTTTTTTTTTGGGATTGGTCCATTACTCCACTTCGTTGGGTCTGTCTGTTTTGTCCTTCTTGATAACCGGCAGCGGGTGAGCCTCGGTGTTAAAGACCCAGTGGTCGAATGGTAGGTGGTCATCGTCAGAGAAGAGCAGGTAGAGATACCTGAAGGAGACACAGAAGGAAAGGATTAATCATCTTACAGATACAAATATAAGCACGGATACATTAAGGGGTTTGTTTTCATGGTGGTAAAGCACGCAACACTCCAACAGTTTGGTATTTTCATGACCTTCAATTTCACTTTGCCTGTCAACCCAACGTGCACAGCTTACAGGTGTGAGAGTGATTGAAAGAAGCAGGAAGTCTAAATTCTTGTTATTTTCTTGCACAAAGTCAACCTGCAAGGAATGTAGTGAATCTGTCAACAAGGACGAACTCAACACTCGAAGGAGATGAGCAACTTAGACTCACAGTGGGCAGTTTATAGAGTTCAAATTGATGCATTAGTACCAGAGATATTGGATTTTTTCTTCTTTCTTGTCAAAACCTGCTGCCTACATTACCCACAATGCAACGTGACCATTGACAGATTGGTCAGGGATTCAGGTGCGGTATGCTAGTATCAGCTAATGTCGCCTCTAACCTCCTGAAGGTCTGGAAAACTCTTTCCAACTCTACACCTCCAAATGTTTCATTTTCAAACGCACTAACTGAAGCAGACTGAAAGAACTTCCTCAAAAACTTTCCAAACCAGAAGTTTCATTTAAAATCTGCTTTTCAGAAAAAAAGTTTTCTGGTATCATTTCCTAAAGTATCTATTTCCACATTTGTTGAGTCATTGTTGTCATGCTCTGCAGTTTCAGAACGTCTGGCTCATAGTGTGTTTATTTATCGCCTCACACAGCACTTTCACACTTAATACTGCTACACCTGAAGTATACGAACCAAAACAGTAGAAAACAGTTAAAACATGACCAGACGGTCACAAGAAAACTTTTTGGGACATAAAAACCATCAACAAAAGACATTTTGGGATAAAAATGACAAACTATTTTATAATATAAAATATGCAACATTCATGAGTTGTGTATATAAATGTTTCTAACCACTTAAAACACTCACAATAGCAGGAACATGATCATGTTACTGGAGGTTCTCCATCAAATAAAGTTGTTTAATGTTACTATTGCTGAAAATATACTGTAGCAAACGTGTGAGCAACTACACCCACTGATAAAAACGTGAAATGCAGCTGAAAGCTCAGGGGAGACGTTTATAAATGGACCATGAGTTAAGAGATTTTTGGTCAAACTGAAGCTGACTTAAATTATCCAAAATAAAGTCACAGTTATAAATCTGTTGCAGGTTCCACCTGATTTTATGTTTTCATTCAGTACAAACAGTTCATAAGAAAATAAACTCTGTCAATGGAATCTTAAACATGCTTCAGTCCTCATCTTCACTTCTCTGAGAAGATGACTCACTTTAGGAGCTTCGCTGTTTGAGTTGTGTTCAGCTTTTGCAATATTTATTAGTAATCCTGCCAAAAAAAATAAAAAAATGGGACAGATGTGGAACTGAGAGGGGAGGATGGGCGTGGCGCGGCTCGGCGCGGCTCAGACCGGTTTATGAAACTTCCAAGTGATGAAATTTTGCGGTTCAATTTCATCAGATTTTATGAAACAACCACAAAATAACACGAAGAAACAAAGAAGTGAGAATAGGTAAACAAAGCGAGTTTCAGGACAGTTGCTCGGCCAAGCCTAATCACATCAGATTTCATCAGAAAAACAGAAATCTGCTGACTAAAACGTATGATTTAACCGAGGAGCTCATCGTCCACAAAGCCCTCAACCTCTACAACAAGTCCCTGTCCTCCTCTGCCTGCCAACAAACCACTAGAAAGCAGTGAGTGATTGAAGGCAGGCAGGCAGGCGGCAGTGTGAAGTATGGCCGTGTCCTTGGCAGCGGTGGGAAGATGAATACTGGAAGTGGCTCAGCATGATGCCAAGATCCCCGAGTAACATTAGGAGGATTGGACTTACGGCTTCGCTGCTAAATGGGATTCATATTTTCTGTGTCCAGAGAGGTCCGTCTCTGATATCATGGGTACGATGCATCTTGACTGATGAGGTAATTATCATGTTGCTGTCCAGGCTGGTGGTCAGTTGCACTCAAATTCTCCTGCAGATGTCTGATATTCTCTGTGCTGCTCCTCCTGGAAACATTTGGACTCTCATGTCAAGTCTCATGACTTTCATGTCATCCAGACATCATACTTTGAGTGTGTTTGTGTGTGTGGTGTAATCAGGAGTCGAGGTGACGCTTGTTAAAATTTACTGCCTATATAAAAGCTGGATTGGATGGCACCTCGCCCCCCCAACAGGCTCTGTTAGGCTAACCTTGACTTCCTGTCAACAGCTGTCTGCCAGAGGGGGGGTGGAAAAAACAAAAGAGGAAGAGGAGGAGGACGTGAACGAACGGGGGAGGGAGGGATGAAGGATGCAGGAGAGGAGGCCATAAAGATTTTGATGGAAACCGAGAGGCCGATAAATAAACGTGTGGAGAGCGAGGCTTTGCTGAGGTCCGCTGTTGAACTGTTCAAGATGATTTTAATGAGGTGATGAACATTTATACGAACATGCCACTCAACTAATACAGACAGGAGTGTGTCGAAGAGGTCAGAGGTGGTGAAGATGACCAATAACTCGCCAACCAGCTGTTATTATGCAAGCACAAAAAACCCTTTAGAGGTATCAAATAAATGAATATATAAATGAACACTAATACTTGCTGCGTGACTTAGTTTTCTATAATAATAAACTGTATCGTAATAATAATAATCTTTGTCTTCAATCATAATAAATGGAATATTTTTGGGTTTTAGACCTTTGGTCTGACATAACAGGACGTATAAAGTAAAGAAGAAAAAATATCATTGATTTGTTGATTTAAAGCAGTGTGAATATTACTTTTATAAAATGAGGCTATCAAATATAACACATCAATTATGAATCATTCATTTGATGTAGCTCTGAGAGACAGCACATCTAGGCCAACCTCACGCAGGGAGAGAACAAAGTTAGACAGTGAGTCGTGGACTTCACATGACAATATCTAAAACTTTGATTCATCTTTATGAAAAAACTTTGTATCGGTGCACTGTTACGGACTAAAGAAATATAAATAAATGAAGAAATAAACTCAGCTGTGTGACCACGCTGGTTTTTAAGAGGTTTTAAACAAACAGAAAAAAACAGAATCGTCGTTTAATCGAGGTTTTTGGGCAGCTGTCGCTCTGCCTCGGCTTCCAGCTCAGTTCTGGCTAAAATAACATATTAAAATGTAACGTTCATTGATTTCTTCTTTTGCATGGGCTGACACCCCACAAACACACACACACATAAAGCACACTCACACACACACACACACACGTTCACACTCGTTAAACTGTAGTTGTGATCGCTCGTCATGGTTTAAAACAGACTGTCCTACTGAACACAGTTGGAAAGCCATCTGAGAGGGAAAGCCCTATTAGCCAGCAGAAATCACACCGTGTGGCTGACAACACATTTAAAGAGCCATTTGTGGCTACACACTCACACACTCACACACTCACACACATTAACACGGACAAAGTCAGGCGAAGGCACGACGGCAGTTAAGTAAAAATATCAGCCGACTATTAAGAGGAAGTGAGAAGTAGTAGCTGCCTGTGGTGTGTCAGGACATGTGGTGTTTTTCACAGTTTCTCTCCTGCTCTGCTATTTTCTGCTGTTTGCTATTTAAATTAAAGTTGAGCTACTTGTAAGCACATAAATCCAGTTTATGGGTTTGCAGCGATAAACGTGGGTGACAACTGGTGTGTTATTGAAAATAAGTTCTGGTTTACGTCCATAACATTTGTTTGTAATCATTAGACGTCTCACAGGAGAAATCATCCAGCTCACTGTGGGTGGATTTGACTCATGAATAGTTCTTAAAGCTACAATATGTAATTTGAAGTGTCCAGATAGCATTAGTCATTTGAACAGCAGCGCCTCCTCACCTCATTTTCACCTGTTTATCATAGTAATTCATCGTGTGTGTCCTCCTCAAGGACTTCTTCTGCTCTTCAGAAGACATTTTTTATGTCACATGGATACAGAAATGTGTATCTCGTCATATCTGTGCATGTGACCCGCTGCGGTCTTAAAATATTGCTTTAAAAACGTCACTAGTATGAGGAAAAACTCAGGTCGGCTCTCATCGACCTGCAGAATAAATATGTTCACAGAGAGCGGTGCTTTGGATTTACAACCCTTTAAAATGAGGCAATGTTGAAGCATCCTGCTGGTCTCGGGGGTTAAAGCACCATGAGATCGAGTCCAACCGGAGAACTTTTGATATCATCCTCCACTGCTTTCATTTCCTGTCAGATCTTAAATCTGTACTATCTGATAAAGGCATAAAATGCTGTAAAATGGAGCAACGTCTGCGTGTAGCACCCTCATTTTAAGTTGCATGTGTCTTTGAGCTGTGGGCCTCTAACTTGCAGGCGCCTAACGAGATAAAATGATTTAGTATTTTACATAAAAAAGCCAAATGGCTGAAAAATGAAGCCAAGTGCCAAAAATTGCAGTTCCTCAAACGTCCACTTGAGGCTGGCTCCAGAAGTGTCTCCATAAGTGTTAAAATGTCCAACTTCACAGCAGAAATAAACATGTTTACAGCCTGGTACAAAAAACAGTTTTGGTCTCTATAGCTAATTTCCCCGTTCATGACAACTGTACTGAGGGTGAATTTTTATGTGACTCGCCCGTTTAAATTATATTAAGGCTCAAATGATGCATATTAAGGGAAATGGCCACAGGTGGCTTGTTTAAGCAACCATTCAGTCCGACTCAGCTCCACCTGCTGCACGTCTTTGCCCGTTTGTGGACTAGCTGAGAGCTAAATTGCTGATGACTAGAGCCACCACACTGAGCTTCAGAAACCTGAGGGTGACGTCACGGCAACTGCATCCATACTATACAGTCTACGGTACTTAAGTGTCTGACACGGCTACAGTGTCGACCACAGACATAGAAATAACAGAAATTTAGCTTCACATCAAAGTCTGACAGAAAGACTGACACATACAGCAGCACAGTCTCTGTGTGTGTAGTGCAGTAACCTTTCCAGTGACCTTAACCACTCTCTGGAGCTTATTCTGAATGAATGACAACATCATACTTTGTGTCGGTGTGTGTGTGACTGTCAGTTTGAGGATGCAGAGGCCTGGTCTCTCCATAAAGTGCGATGACAGCACAATCATAAGATGACAGAAGTGGCAGGTGTTTGTACAGAGATGTGTGTCTTACTTGAGTGTCTCGGCCAAGTAGAAGCTCTGCTGTACGTCGTCGTGGTTGGGAGTAGAAGCGTAGACGTCTCTGACGCCGCTGTAGCCTGCTTCCACTTTGCAGTGCTGCTCCAAGGCCTGAACGAGGGACGCACCGCAGGAAGAGAGACACAGGGAAGACTTCATTAATCAAGCTCTTTGTCTACTGTACGGCAAACCTGATTAAAATAAACTGACCTTTTGTCAGCTTCCTTCCTGATTTGTCTCTTACTTTACCCAGTGAAATAAAATATCTCTAAACTTCATGTGCAGGAGGACAGATGGGAACATTTTGCTCAAACCAATCTCACAAAAAAAGCAAATTAACAAACCTGAACAGCCTCCCATCCCCACTCCCTGTATTTGGGGTCGTGGGTGAACCTCCACATGTACATGTAGGTCTCTATGACCTCCGGGCGGAGGATGAAGTATTTCTCATTTTGGCGAGTGGCGATGGCTTCGACCCCGCCGTCGAAACGAAACGCCTCGGGGCCGAGCTTCAAAGCTGGAGAGGAGAAAAGATAGAAGAGATGTGATGTTAGTTAAAAATAACAGAGTACATGGGACACAAAACATCATTTATAGGAAGATAACATAGTTTTTTATGATTTATCTTCCATATGTTCACATTTTGTTATGTCTAAGTTAATGTTCACCCAAGAAATTATAGTTATTCATAAAGTTTCTGCCGTTAAAACATGCTGACTCATAACATGACTTGAGGATGGATTCAAATGAGGGAGATTAAAACAGTAATTTGATTGAAGATATATATAAAAACTCATTAAAATAAGATGAATAAAGGACGTGCATTGAGGCGAAGATGCTGCTCTTATCAAATATGACTCCATCTTGAACTAAAACCTTTCTTCCAATAAACATCTGAAGATGATAAAAAGTTTCTGTTGTGTGTCTTTGTGTAAATATTTACCGGTTCTGGCGTAAGACTCGTGACAGGTCCGGGCGATCTCGGCGGCCATCTCCATCTGGTGGCCCGTCTTGTCGCTGGGCGCCCCGTCGGCTCCCAGAGCGATCATGCCACCTGCGAAACAGGTCAGGTGACCCATCTTGTGCTCCAGAAGGCCGCCCTTCCACTCCGCTATGTAGGTGAGCCCGCCGCTCGACTTCCTCATCAGGTTGGTTTCTATCGCCTGGAAGAGAAGCGATGATGCAGACGTGAGTCCAACACTGGCTAGAAAACATGACCAGTACAGTCATTATCCTCTTCTCGTTACCACATGCAGATTTTATAACTGTATTTTTACAAGTGGCAACCTCCGTGGCTGTGAAGTGAAACCAATGCAAAGTGCCAGTTCCTCAAACGTCCACTTGAGGCTGGCTCCAAAAATGAGTCAGGAAGAGGCGGGACTACCAACATGGCAGCCTCCAGAGCTACAGAGTGTTTTCTTTTTACATACATCATGTACAATAAACTGCATCTACACCTGTTTTCCATTTAGGGCAGCTAGTAAAAAGATTGTTGCTTTAAAATACAATCAAACTTATCTGACAACAAACGACCGTTAACTCCACATGGTGGATGAGATATTGGGAAATCCTGTACCTGGTTTGTGGAGCTGAAAGCAACAACAGCTGAGCGGCGACAGTTTTTTCCAGAAACGACATTTTTTTGCTGTTGATTATAATTTCCTGCAGGCTGTCTAACTTCTGTTTATATCTGCAAACAGTTAAACACTTTAGTGCCTGGTGGAAAGGATGTGTGTCCTCCTGACAGAGTAAAATGTTAATTGTCGAATCCATAAAGACAAGACTGCTTCCTTCTGCACACCTTCCTCCTTGTAAACAATTTATGCACAAACTCCTGCAGAAGACTCGGATTTCAACGACACTGCTATGCCATGACTGCTTGACAGAAATGAGGAATGTGGATGGATGGATAGAACTCAATGTTAGAGTAACGAGAGTTTTTAAATGTATTTTGGGTGTAGTGATTCTTTCTCTTCCCAGGCTTCTTCTTGGCAAACAAATCAAGACTGCCTATAATCCCTAAAGATTGGGGGGGGATTATGTAAGTACCCCTGCGTGGTTAATCCTGTATTTTAGTCGCCATGTATTTGCTCTCCTGTGTGTGACAATCGGAGAATCAACTTTCTCTGGCTGAGACCCGTCGCCTGTCACCGCAACTTAAGTTGACGATTTGTTTAAACAGAGGAAAGCTTTCTGCAAGAGTGTGTGTGTGTGTGTGCTGTCTTTGTCTTCTTATAGAAAAGTGTGTTCAGCTCCGTCTGTCTCATTATCTCTCCATCTGCTCAAACTCTATATGTCCTCAGGATTACAGGGGAAACACTAAATGTTTGAAGACTTTGGCATGACAGTGACCAAAGTCAAAGACGGAGAACACTTCATCTCAAAGTTGCCACTTTAAGCAAAATAAAATTCTACGTTAGTCAAACAAAAGTTTATTTATGGTACTGACGCGGACATAATTCAAATGATTCCTTTTGTTATCTAATGAGCCACACTTCAATGCGAGCTTCAAGGTTATCCGGTCGACTGGATTCCTATAATAACCCCCCCTGCAGAAGAACAACAGTCCACTCTTCGATATCTAAAGCTGACCTCTTCTTTGTGGTCCGCTATTATCAAACAGCCATTTATTATAACTCGGAGGGTGCATGAAGGATGCAAAACCCTGTGGAGAAAATCCATGCAGCTCACCATCTGTAAACAGCATGTTTTTGTCCATTCAGTGAGAACAGTTTCTAATTAGAGGTCACCGGCTGTAGATGATGCATTCATAGTTTTCTCGTGGTTACGTACGTCAGGGTTTCTACTCTTTTGGAATGAGCACACAAACTGTAGATGTTCACATGTACCAGTCTAACTAAGCGCAGTTCTATACAAAGACTGTGGGGGGCAGTGCGTGCAGTGGTTGAGCGACATAGACAGTGAATGAGAGTGAGGGAGCGCCGGAATCGATAAAGCCGGTTAATCAATGAACTAAAAAGTTATTTCCTGATTGTTTCACAGCAGTTATGTTCAACACATACAGACACACCCCCAGCTGCCAACATTCACCCCCTCTGCCTGCCGCACAACCCTGTGGCAATTAGTCGTAGCGCCTGATCCTGTTTGAACCAATGACAGTATAAAGAATGGACAGTGCACACATGGCACCATCTGTAGGTTTCCAATGCCATGTTGGAAGTCCTGCCTCTTCCGCCTCCTGGCTAATCTAAATATCAGCAAAGACGTGGATCATTGGTGCATCTAAGGGGAGCCGAATGTTCTGTAGCCAGCTGCAAGCGGCCACTCAAGGTATTACAGGTTTTAGCACTTCAGTGTTGGCTCTATTTCCAAGCCACGGAGGTTGCCGCTTGGTCTGAACATAACCTCAGAGGGAAGTAGACATTTAAGACCAGGCACTACCCAGGAAAACCTGCCATAAAGACCCAAATACAAGATGTTTTTGAATCATGCCTTTAGTTTTTATTAAAGCTAGCAAGCTACTATCAAAATAAAGAGCATGAGCCTTAGGCTACACAACGTTTATTATTTCTAGGTCTGTCCTGATCACTGTTTTTTGGCCTCCAGGGCTTTGGTAGTCATCAACAGTGAATATCTGAAGCATCCGATCTGGGAGAAACATCACCCTGCTGAGCCAGAGCGTTTTATTTTAACTGGTTCAGGTTTTGGTGCATTACTCAGCTTTTCAGCGGACATCATGACTGCAGAGAAATAAATATGTTGGACGGATTTTCCCAGTTAAAAATGGTAATTACCGGATAATGGCAGCTCCGTACAACAGCCAATGACACAGCACAGCGATCAGCAAATTGCTGTATGCTTGTACACGGAGAGCTCCAGACGAATTTTGAGATGACTCAGATATTTTGGTAGGAATCCAAACAAACCTGTTTAGTTCTCGGTAAATCCAAACATTTCAAGGCTTCGTACATGGGGCGGATGCTCTACCAGGTGAGCTAATCGACACCCCACATTTCAAGGTTTTTGATTTTTCTTTCACTTTGGATCATTCAGTCGTGCAACAGGAAAGAGTTCTCAATGGTAGAAGTGCAACAGATTGGAAATTACAACCCACTGAGCTCAGCGCTATGACGTGATGGTTGGGACAGAAAGGAGGCTCAACTCCAGTCAGAGACGGTGCCTTCATCAAGCACCTTTTTTAAATTTTTCACATAGGTAATGCTGTGACATTTATCATGTGTTCAGACTTCAAATGCAACAGCAGATTCTCAACACAAAATCATGAACTTACCTCCAAATCAAGATGAATAAGACCAAAATCAATGATCAGTTGAGGTTAGTACAAAGTAGTAGTCTAGAGCTGCAACTAGTGATTGTTTTCTCAATTGATTGATAATTTGCTTGGAATATTTAGTTCAAAACCCAAAAATATTCAGTTTGTTAAGACATAAACAAGAAAAAAGCAGCAAATCTTCACAAATTTGAGGCAGAACTGAAGATTTTTGGTCATTTTTGCTTGAAAAGTGACAAATGATTGACAGATTATCAAAAGAGTTGCTTGTTATTTGTCTGTCGATCGTCTAATCGATCAAGTCAAAGTCATCTCAACCCTTACGGAGGACATTTCTGTGTGTGTGTGTGTGTGTGTGTGTGTGTTACCTGCAGGGCATCGTAGTACATCTTCTTGCCTTCCTCATCAGTCTTGTCACTCATCAGCCAGGCCTTCAGCAGGTACTCATAGAAACTATCACCTAAGCCACCCACAGACACGTGATCTGCAACACACAGATAAACAGATTATGAAAACACACACAAGCCTCCTACATGCATGCTGCTTTACACCTCCATAGATCATCCTCACACGACACACGGCGAGATGTGTGTGTTTAATATAAAGGCAATATACCTGCAGCGTATAATATATTGTGTGTGTGTGTGTGTGTGTGTGTGAGAGGGGTTGATGAGCCTTCAGCCAGCCGAGTTATACTTTTTGTATTTCCCCTGCTGATTGTCAGTGAAGGCTCATCCATATGCATGTGTCATTAACGGAGTCCAGCCCTGTTTGTGGAGCGCAGAGATTAAATGTCAGCTGTGATCATCTTGAAGTGGCGAAGATGGTTCGCTTTTGAGACGATAAGAGAGGCCGAGAGCGACGCGACGAGTTAAATTGTTAAAGTGTCAACAACAGATCCAGAGAGAGATGATTTAAAATAGAGCTGTGTCAAACAAAACTTCAACTGACTGATTATAAAAGTCATGATCATCAAACATATTTATAATATAGAATTATAAACAGATTACATTTAGTCATTTAGCTGAGGGTGTGATTTGAATTTAATGCAGGCTCCTACAGGTAGCCAGTGGAGCAACGCTGGGATAAAACATAAACCTGCCGAACATGACTCCTCTGTATGTCCAGTATATGAAAGACACGGGGTAAGCACTCGTGTGAGGCTGTGGCGCAGAGATATTTTTCAGACATTAGGCTGCAAACATCCCTGGGTCATAATTTATTCAACAAATCCCATCGCCGTTGCATAATTTCTTTCTAGATGAAAAACCCTCTCTGACTGAGACAAGCATTTTTTTTTTTTTGTGAGTGAGAATTTTTGTCTGTTGAAACTTGCTGTTTCTACTCAGCATTCCTAATTGAATATGTCATAATTTGCATAAAATACTCGGATGGAAACACAGTCACTGGCTGTGGTTAAGAGTGTCGGCTAAATGCCAACAATTATAACAGTGGATGTGCTTTTTAGGAGTTTTATTCATCAGATAACACGAGTACGTAGAGCAGAGGGACAGATCCATATTTAACCATTACAGGCAACAACAGCCATCCAAATCAAGGGCTGGGTATCAAAAAAATATACCAGACAGGACTTCTAATAAGCTCTGAAACATATCAGGAGTAATAATAAAACTGGCTCAAAGGATTTCTAATTTAATGCCACAGTTTTCTTGTGGAAATCAAAAGAAATTGCCCAGACAGCGACTGTCCTGAACAGATGTGACACCTTTGCAAAGTAAAATTGGTACCAAAGCAATTAAACATGAGAAATAATGAAGTTTAATTCATTTCAGAGCTGAAATATTCATGATCTGGCAGCAGGGGGGGAAGAAATCTCACCATATCTGCACAACTTTAGAGACACGACTCAAGCTTTTTCGGGTAATTTCCATTTGCCTCACTGCCTCTGCGTGTGTCCCATCCTATTGATTCAAACACCACAGTCGCACAACAATAAATGACGGAGAACGTGATGTTTCTGTTCTACTCTGTATGCAAAACGATGTCTCAGACAAAGTCAGGTTTTTGAGCCGTTATTGGTCTAATTTGCCTTATCGCCGTGGTTCTTGGTAGGTGGCTTAAATGAGAACACAGCAGGCTAAAGGGTAATTTTTTCTGATGTTCCTTAATGTTGTGTTTAGTTCCTGCGAATTCAGACTTCCTGGAGCTATTTGGTCAAAATGGCCACTAAAGACGCAGACACTTGTTTCAGGATTTAAGATAAACCGACACTAATAATGGGACTGTTTGTGTTCAACCTGCAGGATGCTGTTAGCTCGTGCAAACATTGAAATTAGACATTTTGGGAAATACTTATTTGCTTTCTTAGACAAAGACAAACCACAACACTCCTGCTCGCTTGAGAATATCAAGACCAATCTTTTATCTGTGCACGAAACATGAGGCCAGTGCCATTAGATGAGCTTAGCTTAGCATAAAGACTAGAAACAGAGGGAAACCGTATCGTTTAAGTTTGCTAATTGCGACGACTCCTCCACCTGCCCACTAGGTGTCACTGTTTCTGTCCTTGTGGTGGTTTTACAGGTGCTGAATGGAGGCGTCATCAACCTATAAAGGCCTCCCTAACCCTGCAGACGCTCTCCGCTCTGCTCTTTCCAGCTTTTGCATGACGACGGCATGTTTACTTTTACGTTCTCTTCATACACGATGTCACACACACACCCATACATGCCTTTACACTACTGACTTACTGATTGCTACATGTTTATCTGATTTTCTTCCTACCACCTCGTGTCGTCTCCACTCCTTGTTGCAGTCTTTGAGCCGGGCTGTGACATAATTAATGTTAATTTGTATAAAAACTAAAAGCTCATCTGGACTGGTGACGACAAGAGCTAATGGTCTCCTACCTGTAGCTTCAAGTGGTGTCGATCTTCTCATCTAACTCTCTGCAAGGAAGTGAATATCCCCCAAAAGTTTGAACTCTTCCTTTAAGAACTTGATCATCTGATATAGTATATAATATAGATATGTCAAGGCTTGTCACTGTGAGTTTGTTCTCAAGTCAAATTCTTCTCTGCGGTGGTCAAAAACCACTTAAAGCAGCTTTAAGAATGGGCTGCAAATGGATTTTGATATCAGCCCTTCTCCTGCGTCACTTCGATTATATCTATTCTACTCTGACATGTGACAACTGGCATCATGAGAGGCTTTTTCTGCTCGATTATTCTCCCAAACTATACCCTACACCCCGTCTCTATCATTCATATATATTTATATATCCGTCTGTAACTCTGTGTGTTCTCTCTTTTCCTCGAACACCCACATTTCCTCCTCTTCCTCTAAGTCTCACCTCTCTATCATTATCATCATTACCTGTTCAGCGACACATTTTGAAGAGTCGGATAATGGATTCAAAATTACACCCTGTTGCCACAACCAGTCAGAAACGCAGACACCTGAACGGACACACACACACACACACACACGCGCGCGCACACTGATGCTAAAGATAGGAGTTGGGGGTGGAGTGAGTGTGAAAATACTTGACAGAGGTAAATAGCGGGTTTGCGGTAATGTAAAGAGAGTCAACAGGGTTCAAATGGAAAGAGTGATGAGAAGGAGTGAGACGAGTCGACACGACACTTGAGTCATTCAGCATCACTTGTTCAACGCTGCCTCCACTCATAGAAGTCATAGCGTGAAAATAATTATATTGTGTGGCGTGTAAATCATGCAACTGTTCGCTCAGTTTGTCATCATATGTTACACCAATAAACGGAAAACTCGAGGAGAAACACTGAATGAATCTTCTTTTTTAAGATCTGATTTATCTGCTTCTCAAGGAAATTATGATGAAGAATAATAAAAGATGAATTAAACTGTTAATAAATAATAAAAAAAGGACATTTTTAAATAAATATTTCAAAGTCTTAATGGCCAAAAACTAAAAGCTGCCTCACTGTAAAGGCAGAAACTTATGATTATTTTTTGATTAAACTGCTGACGATTTTCTTAACTCATTTTTTAAATTGTTTTCATCCATTACATGGAAGAAAATGGTGAAAAAATAATTACATATTCATCCCAGTTTCCCAAGTTTCAAACTTGTATATTCAAATTTGTGTCTCTTTTGTTCGACCAACAGTTCAAAACCAAAAGAAATCCAATTTATTACAAAAGAATATGAAAAAAGAAGCCAATATTCACATTTAAGGAGCTGGAAACTGAATTTTAAACATTTTTGCTTAAGAAAATTACTTTTAATAAATAAAATAATGATCAGAATAGTTACTTAAGGTTTTGGTTGTGCATCAGGGTAAAAGAAGTTGATCTGAGAGCTCTATTAAGAGCTCAAGAAATCGTGGTAGTAGATCATTTATGTAAAATAATTGGTGGTAAGTTGAAACTCTGAATCTGAGTGGGAGCCGGTGAAGTGATTGTAACATCACAGCGACATGTGCATTCCTGGTTTTAGTCAAATTACAGGTGTAGAATCGTTATTTTAAAAAATATCAGTATAAAGTGCATCGCAGCGATCCAGACAAGTTGTAATTTGCATGCATTAGTGTTTCAGCGTCGTTTCAGGAAAAGAGAGGTCTCACCTCGGTGACAGTCCTCAAGTGATAAATGCAAATTATATTAATTTTTCTGATATCAGCCTCAAAGTCCAGGTTACTATTAACTCAAAGATTGATGTGATTTTCATTTTAATTCCTCCGTATTTAGATGTGACCATCCCTCTCTCTCTTTCTCTCTCTCTACTCTTCTGTAGGAAATTCTGATTCTTGCATTTGGATCTGCAAAACATTTGACCAGATTTATGCAACAGTGAGCGTTTATTATAAACATACAAATGATTGTTGTGAGCATTGAGGCACACCTCAAGAACTGACGGTTGGGATGGTCCGCTGTATTAAGAGCCGAAACCAAAACAAAACTGACAACTTAAATCTGCTTTAATGTGAGTGTTGACTCGGCAACTGGAATATCTTGTTCTGAGAAGAAAAGCTAATGTCGAGTAGCAGCGTGTCACCAACAGTTTAGTTTAGCAGCTGCAGTATCTGGTGAGTTCACTATAACTGACTCGCATGTGTCCAGTGCAGCTAGTTTTAACAGTGCAGTGTGTTCATGATGAAATCAGTTGTCTTGCTAAAAATACTGAGCTGAAGGGCAGTGTTCCCACTCAGACATTGCCATGACACTCAAGTACTGCACAAGTGGGACATGTAGGAGGAAGGCAAGAGAGAGGACATTTGATTGGATGTGTTGGAGGGGTGAGGAGAACTTACGTTGACCCCACTGGCCGCTGTTGGGGTTCAGGTAGTTGGGGTAGAGCCCCTGGGGTTTGTCCAGGCGATTTAGCACTTTCCGGATGTTCATTACCTAAAGATCAATGAAATAAACCACAAACGTGTCATGTAGAAATCAAGAAAGTAGAAATCATGCATAAAACACACCAAAAAAATCAGTGTTATCTATTCTCATGTGTGTTCGTTACCTTCTGTGCAAACTCAGGATTCCCTGAGAGTTTGCTGAGGTGCATGAACTCTATATGCAGGGTGCCGTACTCTGCCAGGATGCTGCTGCCGCCTGAAGCCCACGGCCAGTTTCTACCGATGCCGCTGAACAAAGACAAAAAGAGAAGGAGACAGAGGTTTAAAAAAAACACTGGTTTTTCCACTCATTTGAGTGGGGGTAATTCAAAAGAGGCAGTGACCTGCGGCTGAGATGTTGAGCCATATCCAACTTTTAGAAAAATGCAGCCCAATGTCATGCTGTGGCCGCCAATCAAACTGGTCACACCTCCACAGTCAGTCTGAAACGTCTCGGAAACGGAGACTATCTAAACTCTGATACTCCACGACTTTGTTTATTTCATGTACCAGCTTCTATGACTGCGTCTGGCTTTCAGTTCACGCTGCAAAATAGTGACACAAAGAAGTTTCCTTTGGTTTGTGTCCGATGGTTTGAGAACGAGAGCGAGCAGTGGTCAAGTGACACAGACAGTGAGTGAGAGTGAGCGAGCACTGGCATCAATAAAGCTGGTTAATCAGCGGTTTCATTCAGCACAATCCTGTCTGAAGTTCTAGTATATAGAATATATATAGCTCTGATGTCTTCAGTGTGAATCTACACTGTAGAAAGTTTTAATTATTTCCTGCTAAATACCCGCAAGTCCTCTGTGGGCAAAAACACAAGAATACAGCAGAAGTCGTGTTAGAAAAAGCCATTCATCAGCCCACGGCGAAACCTGCTGGTTTTGATACCGAACTGACAGCTGAAAAGAGGCAATACATCTTCAGAACTGAAGACGCTCAGTGACTCAGCAGTCATACTTCAAAATTGTAAAGACAACCAAAATGTTTCTGTAATTTAAGTTGTTTTAGAAATCCATTAATATTTGTCATCTTTTGCTTTAGTGACATTTACAAATAGATTCTTAAAATGGAGTTACATTAATGACACTAAAAACTTCACACTCCATCTGTCGTATTTGTTTTTCCTTTGGCAGCCCGTCTTATCTTTGCCGGTGTCTATCTGTCAGTCAAATCAGACACCACCCCTCTCCCCTGATGTTGCCTGTAGTGATGATGAGGTTGCATCGACTCTCAGGCCATATGTGAGAATTACCAACCCTGGTATGCTTGACAGGGACAATAGACCGGCTGACAGGATGCGTGTTTGTGTGTTGAACCACTGACAGATCACTTCCAGGCTAAGGAAGGACACACTTCAACTAACTACTCATGAATACATATTAACTACTCACTCCAGTGTGAAACACACAGCGGGACGTCTGGTGGACACGTGGACATGTGCGGCACGCACGCAAACACACATGGGAGAAATCCAACAAATGAGAAAAAGGAGGAAGAGGAGGAGGAGGAGGAGTGTCAATTGGGAGAAGTGCCATGCACACACACATCTCTTCAAAGAGGTGGATGAACATACTAATTATCCCCCCCTTCAACTCATCATGCTGCACAAGCCATAATTTGTTTCCCATTACACCATGGATTTAATCAAGTCAACCAAACACAGAAAGGACCACGGCAGCACGAGGGAGCGAGCGGAGAGACACAGATCAGGGTCAAAGAACGGGTGAGGAGGAATCCCATCGCTGAAGACCCTCATTAAGCTCGGAGCAGTGTGTTTGTTAGCTTTGGACGGGTGCAGACGTTAAAATAGGACATTAATGTCTATGATTACCTGCACAAAAGTTTAATGTATTCAGGCACATGGCTGATCTGATGTATTGTTAGCTTAGCTACAAAACACACAGCGTGGTTTAGTCCTTTGAAGAAGTCCTTTGTCTCCACAAACACTCTCGCCGCCTCCACTTCCCCCACAGTCAACTGTAGACTTTATCCGTCTATCCATCTTCTTCAATCCTTTTATAAACCCCGTGATGAACGATAAATCCCGTCTCTTGGTAAGGGGTTGGCGGGGAGGCGAAAAAAACACACCTTTCGAAGTCACCCCTGTCCAGCCCAATCCCTCCCAAAGCCCCGCTGTGAGAAACACTAAATCCCTGTTAAGGAGAACAAAACAAAAGACAGCAGGGAAAAGCTGCTGCGTAAACCCAACAGACACAAACCAATGAAGAGCAGACATAAAGTATAACACTGGAGACAGATAGATGAGGGTGTGTTTGGAATAACATTAATCTGGCCGGGGTGTCTGAAAGTTTCAGAAAGATACATTTCAGACCGTTTGCTGGCTGGAAGTTAATTAGAAAAGTTTAAAAACCAGAGCTGTCAAACTCAGTCTACTTGTTGGATCACATATATTGAAGTTTATGAAAAAATATGACACTGAGAATTTATTTAAAGCAACAATGTGGAACTTTTCAAAGAAATAAACCTCTCGTCCAAATAAAAGTTGCATTCATAAGCAATGAAATACGTGAGGCCAAAACAGTCTTATTTGGTCTGGTATGAGCAGCAGTGGAAGGTAGGCAGGTAAATCAGATTTATTTCTCAAATCAGATCTTCGAGACAGACTGTCCACACGGTTATTTGCAAGCAATCAGATCAGACTGGTGTCCAAACATCGGCAATCTATCTGCATGAGTTGCTGTAACGACGTATGCTGGTGACCATGAGGTTTTCCAACATGGAAGCAGCTTTGACGATACAGAAGTGCCAGCAATCCTCCATACTGCTCAGGTAGTAGCAGCAGATTTGACGCTGTGTGTTGTGGTTCGCTCAAAAGACATTTGAGTTGAGCAACCAAAGCGTCCGGATTGAGACGCATCCGTGTAAATTCGATTGTAATCATTTCAAACCACCTCCAAATGCGGCTTCAATCAGTTTTGCAAAGATCACATTTCATGTGTTCCGGATATGTCAAAAAACAGATTTGGGCTCTGTTAAGCTAAGATACTGCATATTTATTAGTAATAAAGCTGTGACTATTCGTTTGAAATTCAAACTGGAGAAAAAATGAATGGTGTGCAACAAGTTAGAGTTAGTTTACGCTAAACTCCAGTGGAGGTTTGTTCTCAAAAATCGACCTTATTGCATGTCCTGTCACTAAACTAGACTAATATTATCTGTCAAACTGAAGAAACCAGCGAGCCACGCAGGATGGACAATCATGACACCAAAATATCTGAAAAGTAATACATCTACAGTAACTATTATTTTGGGTTACACCACAGATGGCAAAATGATGGATAAAAATAAGTCTTTGTTAAGTAACTGCCTTAAAAGCTCTAACAGCAACATCTGAAGCATCACCAACAACATGATGCTCACAGTGGCATCTGTCTGTATGAGAACTGAGTTCAGGATTAGACTAAGTTAGCTGCAAAAACCCATTTGAATTCCTTTCTATGATCCCTGTGCTGTATTGACAACTCACTTCACTACAAAACACAAATGACAGCAGGGAGAGGCTGGTGGAGAAACCAAATGGACACTAACTAGCAGCATCGTTGGTGTCTGAGAGGAGAGTTTTGAATAAAATTAATCGATTAGTCCGACTCCTCACTGTGGCTGCTTGCAGTAATAGCTCAGGGTGAATGAACCGTGATTGAGATAATACATTAATGCTGTTAAAGCCAATAAAAACATCGGGTCAGGGAGCTGCTCCTGCTCCATTTTTGGGTGAAATGAACATGTTGCAGGAGCTAGTGAGGGGCATTCATGCCCGTGTTCTGATGGAAACTCATTGTTGTTTCAGTCACTTCCTGGACTGGGATTGGAAACTGGCATTCATCCATTCACATACAGCAGATGGGAGTCCACTGTTGTGTTTGACTACTGATGCAGATGTCCTGGTGGCCCAGTTTCTAGAGCGCTGTTACTAAATAGCTCGTTCTACATGCCTTCTCACATAGAATGTAAGGGGACTTATTACAAGCTCTAAGCTATAAAAACACTGTTTGGTTTATGAACTGTCTGTACAGACGACTGCAATAGCGCAAAAGTTCTTTGAAGATATATTCTTAAAGAATCCTCAACCGACTTTCATCCCAATTTGTAGACTTTATCTATCAATGACTTTCTGTTAGATTGTAATGATTTTGTCTTGTCCTGCAAAGCCTCAGTTTGTTGATTCACCAACAGGAGGCTTAGCGGTGCCTCTCGCTCTTCGTCATCACATGCTGATGAGCCGTGCTTTACCAAACATTAAAAATCGAATGCAGCGCTTTGAAAAACATTCAGTAATTCTCTTAAAATATAATAATTGAATGTTATGGTGACCTAGAACTAGAGGACCTTTTAGAGATTAAGCTAAGCTTTGGCCAATGTATGAAAGCTGATATTTCATTATGAATCAAGAGATCATCCACCTTCGATAGGACTGATATGAGGCGGTTTGTTTGGCTAATAGAGTCCCATTTTAATTAATTTGCTTAAACCATGTTTCATCCTGTTTCATAACTGCCATCATGACGATATAAAATCCGGCCAGTCACACTTAAATAAATGATTATTTTGGTTTAGTATTACCCTTTTGAATATTCTAGGTTATCCCATACTACATTTTGTAAGTTTAAGAGGACATTTGGGGATATTTAAGCCAAAGAGGACATGGAAAGTTCAGATGAATTTTTAAAGGCGTCTAAAATGACCTGAAAACTGGGCAAAAACTGGGCTAACTACATCTGCTGAGGAAGATCAAAAACAAACTCTCAATCTTTAAAACTGCCCTAAAACAAGTCTGAAAAGCTCAAAATACAAATGCAAGAGAGCAGACCAAGTTCCTGCAAAGAAACCCATTGTATAAAAATGCCTGAGGATCTAGACGACTGTCACAGCTGAGAAATTAAAATGTCACAGCTGGACTATGCTGTTTAAAGAGCATTTCAACAGCTCCATCAAGATAATATATCACATATTTTCTCCACACATCATGCAGCTCTGCTGTTAAGCCAAGAAACAAAAAAAAACAACCAAGGGCTCAAGGGGTGCATGCAACAAATATGGATCTAAAGCCTTGACCTAGAAAAAACTGGGTCATTACAGACAGATGCCACTGTGAATTATTAGGGTTTGAATTGGAGGACATATTTCAGTCCTCTTGGTGTCTTGTCTATCTTGTTTGTCCTTTTGGGGGTGTCCAATCTTCTTACTTTTCAACCCTCTCCCACCCATAGCTATTTCCCAGCCAGCTGTGAAATGACAAATTGTAGCCAGGCTAGTTTTATACCCTGCAGTACATTATCCAGTGCCAACAACAGTGATTTTAATTCTGTGGTGCCAAGCGGTAACCTGGAAAAACAGAAAAGGCATTCCATCTCCATAAATTACCATGTGGCACAAGGAAGTGCCCCCTCACGCTCCTCTAATATTATGTTAGAAAAACCTCCTTTCAGTTCATCTGTACTCTGCGGTTGGATGAAGGCTATATTTTGGCCCAGTTTTTTTTGTTCTCGATGCCAAACCTTTCACTCCCCTCCTCATCCATGCCATGACCTCTGTTTCCCTCTTGCTCTCTTTTCCTCTCTGTCTTAAAACCCATTGTACTTCTCCTCCAGGCGCAGAGAAAATGTGAATTGCGATAGATTCACAGTTAGCAACTTAATTAGAGGCCTTAAATCATGGCTCCCTTCCACCGCCTCAGGTTACTACCGAGGAGCGCTGCACCGAGTGCACAAATGTGTGTTTGTTTGCTTTAAAACAAATCTGTGGGTACTATGAATGCCAATGAATGTTGTTAAAAAGTGCTTCAGGGCAGTGAGACGGTGTTACTACCAATACCATTAGTGTGTCTGCTGTATGTACATGTGTGTATTCATTAATGTGGCCATCGAAAGAACACACATTAGGGTGCCTCCCTCTGCCCAATTGGATAGACGCCCCTAGAGCCAGTCTTCGGCTCCTCACACACCTGAGAAGATTTCTCTGACTTGAACTTGAAAATGAAGGCTGCAAAACATGATTAAAATAATTCTGTATAATAATTACAGCCCTGATATATTGTCCGATATTTGCTCATCTGATATAGTGACTATTGCTGTATATGTCAGCTGATAAGAATCAAGAAATAGCAGGACAGAACTATTAAAAATACAGATATCTTAACAGATATTTGCAGTAATCTGTAATATGCAGTAATATTGCACTAATCCCATCAGTTAATCAACCTAATCTCAACCCAACAAACAAATCAGATCAGTGTGGATAAAACAGTTCTACTGGTAACTTCCAAAACACCAACATAAAGTGCCCTAATAAACTTTATTGTGCCTTATGATATTGTTTTTTAAATGTGTGGAAGTATATAGCTGGGATGCAGGACTGTTCTTCTGCAATAATTTCCACCAGTATGTGTTTTTTTTCTTAGGGAGTAGAGAAAACTGTCTCAATTGACAAAACATACTGTACATCTGGTAACTTGCGATAAAAACAAGCTGAATGTTCCTCCATACTGTTCAGTGACTTCTTGTTAAACAAAATAATCGTTTGTAGGACTTGTGCTACTTCAAATCATCCATCCATCCTTCAGGAAACAAAGAGTCCATCATAGTCTGAGGGAAATTTCACTCGATCTCTTGATTTTCATATCATTCCTCATTTTGCGACTTCTGCCGCTACGCTGACGACACTCAATTCTACTTTAAAGTCCATTTCTTTCCTGTTAGGTCTTATTCTACAGTTGCACTTTAAAGTAACTTTAAATTAAAATACAATCCAGCTACTTTAAATGTTAATAAACCATCATCAGTCTTTACTAAGCACAGCATTTCCATACACCCACTGGATTTAAGTTAATTGTCCTATCACATCACATCTAGAATAAAAGGCTCCATGACAGAGTGGCACTTCACAGGGTCACCGAGTGTGACAACTAGGCTGTACTAATAGAGCCATTCTCCATCTAGGCCTATTAATCAAACTCCAAGACCCCAAGAGCTCAGGATTGATTGGCCCAGCCTCAGAGCCTGTAGCTAAAGGAACGAATTGTCCCAAACTGGCAATTTTTTTTTTTTTTACATTTTCTTCTGTGAGATAAGAAAGGAGAGCGAGGGCAAAAGAGTTTAAGCTTTAACTTTGCAGTGTCATTAAGATGATGAAATAGCTTTTAGCAGCAGTTTGTCTGGAAAGCAGATACTTTCCATGAGTTAGTACGCGCTAAAAGATGGAGATGTGGGGCCCGTCAGAGTCTCTGAAAGTCTTAAACCTTCCTATGAACTCAGTAAACAGCATCCAACCTCACTAATACACAAACTTTTTTAACATTTGTAATTTTAACTTGATGACTCAATGAGTCTTTCAAACCCTTTATTGTCATTTAGCAGAAGAAATAATTATGTTTTTGGCAGTATGTGTGTACGGGATACAATAATCACCATGATGCCTGTAGAGAAGGAATGAACAGCTATTTTCAGGGCGGAGCACAGATCCAGACACCTCGACACAATCACATCCCTCCACACCCCCATCCATCCATCCACACACACACACACACACACACACACACACACACACACACACATACATCACTATGCCTCATCCCATTAAGGCCAGTCAGTATGCAGTGCAGTGGGAGTGATTTGCAAGAGCTTTATCAGCCTGACTGTTAATAGAAGAGCTATGGGACATACTGGCCAAAGCAGATAACGACTGGGTAACTAGTGTGTGTGTGTGTGTATGTGTGAAAAAGTGACAGACAGAAAGTGTAAGAGGAAATAGGAGAAGTAGTTGGTTGGCAAAGTGGTGCTATGGCTTCCCTTGCTAAAGCAGAGCAACTTAATATTGTGGAAAGTCACATATTGTACATACAGAGTACAGACAGCCCATATTCATTTCAGTTTCCATTACTTTAAATGTTAAGTTGGAACATTAAGGTCAATGTAGTAATTTACTTAATAAAGTGACACATTTGTTCAAGGTCCAGTGTCAGATTTTGGGGTCTCTCTAAAAAATAAGAAGCGTTATGTTTTTGTTACATCAGAATGAGACTTTTATATCTAGAGACCTCCAGGTGGAGTTCACCATGATCCTGCCGTAGCCCAGGTTCTTTAAGATCCCAATTATTACCCGACTATGCCGAAACCTTTTCCTTCTCTGTTTTATGATATCCTTATTAAATTGCTAAACTTTGTCGAATTCAAACCACCAAATCTTTTCTTTTACTGATTGTATAATAACGTTTACAGCAATGAGTCGTACGCTTGATGAATTTGCACTTTCCACAAGTCTTCGATAAACGTTTGACAGTAAAGTAAAAAGGAAAGTTTTCTAATTGAGTTCATTTAGCAGAATATTTGACTGGAAGAGACACTTTGACCGTCTCAGAGATGCAATTCTTTTATTATAGTTATAAAAGCTAAATTTAGGGACAAATGTTCCTTTGTCCATGTCGCTTGCAGTCCCACTGGAGTTTGTGGCAGATCAATTGGACAAATCAATCGGCTCTTAGCAGCATTTTCCGCTCAGTTAGTGGCAATCAATGGGTTTATGCACAGAGCACGAGGGACAGGAGGGGGGGATCTATGAGTCCAGGGCCAGCCTCTGATACTGTACCCCTGATTTATCAGACATCACAAATGGCAAAGTTGAGACTGTTTTAAGTCTCTCCTGAAGATCAATCAGCTGCATATCAAGAGATTTCCCACTGATCGCCCTGATGAATAATTCTATGGAGAATTCTTTTGAACTTCTATCATGACTAATTCAGAGTGCTTTCAGAAACATACAAGTTGCTTAACCCTGGTTTGTTACTGGTCTTTCATGGATGATCAGTTGGCCTTATTAGTGCATGAATTTCCATCAAATATCTGAATATAAATCAGATTCTGATCTCTTGATCTCTTGACATCTCTTGATCTCAGTATATGAGTATATGGAATCTGTTGGAAACATCCCCTGAAAAACCTGTTTTCGCTGACCTCCGGTGATGTACAGGTGTACCCAAGGACCCCGTGACATCAGTTTTGGGTTTGGTTACGGGTACGACAAAGCACAATCCTGATCACACCGAACCACACCCACACGCTTTCAACCAGAGACGATGGTGTTAAATTACTCTTTAAAGATCCCAAAAGCCAGCTAGAGAAACAGATCTGATAAGGTTACAATCACATGGGACATTTGTTTTGTCCACGATACTCTCATACACGTATTTAGTGTGTTCTCACAAGCTCAAAACCTCTTGAGGCAGTTTGTTCATCTTTAGAAATGAACTAAAACCATGTCGACACTTTGACAACAAATAATCGTTTTGTTTAACTTTGGGACTCATTAATTTCCCTGGAGAAAGTGCAAACCCATATCTTCACTGGGACAAGTAGCAAAGATAGGAAATGACATTTGTCTTGTTCTCTCAAATTAACACATTGCAACTGCAATGCAAACGCGTAGAAGCAGCAACACGTTTTAAACTGTGGCCTTGTTTCTTGTAGCCCCCTTCATCTCTCTTGGGCTTTTTTCGATAGCTGTGGGGTAGAGTGATGAAAAAAAAAATGCAAAGAGGGAATAAAGAGAACAAGGCCATGGAGTGGAGTGGACCTACAACATAATGTCCCAAAACAGAAGACGATACTGGGTCACTCAATGCAAGATGGATGGACTGTGGAAGGACGGGGAGGGAATACAGGAGAGAGAGGGATGTGGAAAAAGTTTTTTTTTTTTAAATGAAGGAGTAAAAAGAGAGAACGAGAGGGGGAGAGGAGGAGAAATGGGGATGAAGTAGAGATGATAATTGGGCCTCATTTGCAAGTGTGTGTGTGTGTGTGTGTGTGTGTTTTACAGATTTTTTTCCTCCTCTGCTTCAATCTGGGTCAAGGTTATGTAGGCAGTCTAACAGCTCCCAACTACGCTGCTTCAAAAGTACTTCACTGATGTTTCTTCTCAACAACCCATTCACACAACGTTTTGATCTGCTCATATCAGTCTCTCCTTTTATTTCAGTCTTACTTGAAAAAAAATCACTTTGAAAATATGTTAAGAGCATACCTGCCAACATTTAGGTTTGACGACAAACCAAAAATATCCTGAAAGCAAAAAACTACCTTGAAGCTAAAATACAGAAAAATATAAACACTCGTTGCCGCGTCGTGCAGACGTTGGATGTTCTCTGTTCTACATTTGTCTTCTGGAGCAAAATACACTACAAAACACTGCAATTCTCGGTCACGTTTGAGTTCCCTCATCTGCATTTTGCTGAATCACTGCTCTCTTTCATGAAGCGATTGTTCCAGTACACCATATTGTAAACACCAAATATGTGCATTGATGCATGCGTAACTGCCAATTAAGCCCAAAAAACGCAGAGAGTCTAAATTTTGCTTCTTTCCAGGAATGAGTACGTTGAATCGAAAAACATGCATTTAAACAAATTACTGGTTTCATCCAGATACCCGACTCTTCTTTTTGATGTTATTCCGCATGCAAGAAGAAAAGTTAGGTGGCGTTCAAGTTCAGTGAGTTGCTGTTTAATGTGTGCATGGTAATATATATGTGTGTGTGTGTGTGTGTGTGTGTGTGTGTGCGTGCGCGCGCGCAAGGACGGTTGCAGCGTTTGTGTGTGTTCCGAGCTATCATAGCTCAGTCATGCAGGTAAAGTCATCATCACCGGCAATCTGCTCAGGCCTCTAGGGGATACACACATATGCGTGTACATGCCCCCCCACACACACACACACACACACACACACACACAAACACACACACAAACGCGCAAACACACTCTTTCTCCCTGGGGTGCTTCTCACTCCACAGAGGAGGATAGGAGGTGGTGGTGGTGGTGGCGGGCGGGTGGGTTAGAGGGGGGGAGAGAGCAGAGTCCATTCACCCATACAGACAGAAAGAAAATTAATTTGTCACAGCACGTTTATCGTCAGGACAACCTGCTTTTTAATTAACGGCTGACAAACAGCAGAGAGTCGAGTCTCTCTCTGGGGAGAGAGAGATAGAAAAGGAAAGGAAAAAGAAAAGAAGCGCTCCCCTCATCACTTGTGATTGACAGAGGAGTGCAGACCTTTAAATGGTGTTTATGGGTCCATGTTCTTAGACAGATACTGGTGATACTGTGTGTGTTATCTTAAAAAATAACTGTTATGTAAGATACGATAAGATAGAAGATAATAATTTGTTGTATACTTGTTAAAAATTGAACTAAAACGATGTGAACTGAGATCTAGCTCTTGTTAAATGTGACTTCTTCTAATGGCGGGATGGCCCCCGAGGCATAAGAGTGATGTTTCGTGGAAGTATTTGGACAAAATAAACAAAATTAACATGCAGCGAGCGTTAAAGCAGGAGGAGGAAAACAGTGGTGGGATAACAGGCCGTCTCTCATCACCTCATTTGCTCGCAGTGTTAGCACAAACTGTTTTGTGGTGCCACCGGGGCAGCTCGTCATGAAAATGACTGTGAGATTTGTATCCCGTTGAGCTTCAGGGAAGGAGAAGAAGAGGTTTGTTGGGGTGAATCTCTACAGTCTGTGCAGTGCAGAGACGCAGGCTAACCCTAACCCTACTCATCACATCACTCGGGTGTTCAATTTGGACCCTATTGTTACGTTAGGTTGTGGAGTATTCAAATATGGAAATTACAACACCCAATAATGAAGGCAGTCCTTATTGGTATTACTGATAAGGTACGACTGCCTTTAGCACACTTTAGAACTAATTAGATTTTTGGATTCTCGATATTTATCTGCCTACCAAACATTAATAAATCCAGTTGATATATAATGTACTGCAATGGAATTAATAATGAAATTCTGGAGGCTGGAGCATCTCCCAGCTGACTTTGGCCGAGAGGCGGGGTACACCATGAACAAGTGGCCAGCTCATCACAGGGCACATAGAGACAAACAACCATTCACACTCACATGGACACCTATGGCCAATTTAGAGTCACCAATTAACCTGTTAAGTGCACGTCTTTGGAGTGTGGGAAGCTGTGGTACCCGGAGAGAACCCACCCTACAGTGTATATACATATAAAATCATAGAATCAAGAATAATGAACTTGTATGCAGTCCTTAATGGTATTATTGATATGATGTATGAAGTATGATATATATTTATATCTGCTGATAAAGCCTAACAAAGACTGACAATTACAGTTGATACATGATGTAATAGGATGGCACCCTGGTGCAGTGGTTAGCATTGTCGCCGTTCAAACCCCAGCTGGGGCTTTCCTCTGAGGAGTCTGCATGTTCTCTCTGTGGTGCTCTAAATTGCCTGTAGGTGTGAATGTGCGTGCGAACAGTTGTTTGTTTCAGTACGTGATGAACTTGTCCAGTGCCAGTAGTAGTAGTAGTAGTAGTAGTAGTAGTAGTAGTAGTAGTAGTAGTAGTAGTAGTAGTACCTTTACCAAAACTATCTTTTCATAGTAAAAACTGCTGCTTCACATTTTAGCACTTGAATCCCAGACACACATTATGTTCTAGAAGAGTCTGTGTGCTCACTGGTGGATGATCTGTAACAAAAGGACAAACTGGTTTTATATAACTCTATTAACTTGAAAGTGTTTCTGCATGTGTGTGTAGCAGTCAAAACCAGAGCCAGCTCCTTTGACCGTGTGTGTCAGAGTTTTAATAAAGGCTGACTGTGGCCCATAACCTTGTCGGAGTACTCTGAAACTTTTGGTTTGTCTTCTGAGTGGTAGTTTAGTTTCCGAGCGAGGCGCTGGCATGTAGTCCTGGATGAAAAACCAAACAGTCTCTGTCTGACTAGTCGGCTCTGTCATGTAAAACTAAAACATCTCTGCTCCGTGCGCGAGAGCGGAATAGAAAGAGCTTGTGTTCACTCGGCTCACATCAAGCCTCAGACCTAAGAGCTCTTTAAAGTATCAAACCACTAAAAGAAAAACAGACCCGCCGCCTCAAATACCACCAGAGTGGACTGCTGTGGAGAAAGAGTGTGTGTTAGTGTGTGTGTGTGCCCTACCTCTTGAGGTTAAGCAGGGCCCAGGGGATGCCGGTGGGTGTTTTGAAGGCTGGCAGCAGCTTTTCACCCAGCTCCACAGCCTTTCTACGGAATACCTGAGAAGGAAAGAAAGACAGCATCTCATTATATGATGTTTCTCTTCACAGAAAACGGATCATATTTTCCTGACCAAACCTTGAGAAAGAAACTGTACAGAAAGAAAATCACAGTCTACAGCAACAAGATTCAGGATCAGACCGGTTACTCAAGGATAGTTTGGTTGCTATTTGACCACGTAAACAATGATACCAGACAACTTAAAGGTCCAGTGTGTAAGATTTAGGAGGATCTATTGGCAGTACTTGAATATAATATTCATTAGTATGTTTTCATACATGTATAATCACCTGAAAATAAGAATCTTTTCCATGGAGTCCGCCATGTTAAACCGCCATTTTTATACAATAGCCCTGAGCAAACCAACCAAACGCAATCTACAACTTCACCACTAGGTGCACCTAAATCCTACACACTGGACCTTTAAACCTTAGTTTAACTTGATGAGTATGACTGAGAGAAGCTATGGAAATGTTAACGGGCTACAACTATGGATTATTTTCATCAAGGATTAATCTGATAATTCGACTAATCGCTCGTTATGATTTCCCATAGCCCAAGTTGGTGCATTCTGGTTGCTTGTTTTGTTCAATCAACAGTTGAAAACCAGAAAGATATTCAGTTTTTGATCATATACGACAGAAAAGTTTTATAATTTTTGCTTGAAAAATGACAAAGACGATTAATCAGTTATCAAAATAATTGCAGATTAATTTCCTGTCAATCAGCTAACCGATTAATCGAAATGTTCTTGCCGCTCTAAACCGTTACCAACTGCAGCTTTAATCCTTCAATGTGTCGTTATACAACTAAAGAAAGTGACACATACAGAACCATTTCAGGTCTTCTCAAAATAAATTGAATCTGGCAGCTTTAAGCACAACGCGAGAAAGCAGGAAATTGAAGCATTTTCTCTAAATCGGTATACTAGTCTCAGAAAGTGTTAAAAATAACTACGAGGAGCAGTCGCACCAGGCAAACCACAGCACCAGGGAACAAACTAAAACATTCTAAGGTCAGCGCTTTCGGCCAGGGCAAGACGTCTACACAACTAAAGTCAAAGCTCACTGAACTCACAGGTCAGATTCTTTAAAAAGCTTGATTTACATTGGAAATATTATAAAGTTGCTCGATACTTGATTTCTTATTGATATGTAAAGCTCCCAGAAGAAGACACCTTCTCTCCTTCCTTCCACTCTTTTTATCCCTTTATTCCAGGCTTTCCCTCTTTCCTGTCTGCCTCTTTTTATCCTTGTAATCTTTTGCCAATATCGTTCCCTGGCAGCCCTTATTGTTGCTCGCAGCAACGTTGATGTTTCCCATCTGTAATTTGGGGAAAATTACAGAGATTCTTTACCACATTTTAGTTTTGTAGTAGGTCATTTGCACTATGTAAAAATGCAATTATAAGATATAAGATAAAGCTATTTCAAACCTCAAAATAATAATGTAATGGGATGTTGGGTCTGGAACTGGGGAAGGAGCATTTCTGGCACGTACACTGAATATTTCAACAGGCACAGTTTTAATGTGACAACAAAATGGATTTCTGGCCAATTTAACAATGAAAATAAGCAATTCTGGAAGAATCAGCCTACATCTGATTGAACATGACTAATAACAGTTGTGGAGACTAAATGGGCAGAATGATTGGACGATGCACAGGCAAAACATCCAGCAGTGTTTCCACTTTAAACATTTAGAGTATTCCTAAATCACCACCTCAGGTGATGTCTGTCTTTTCTCTGAGGAAGATGAACATGGATTCTTTAATGACTCTGCTTACTAGATGTAACAAAACTTGAGCTTTAACTTAAAAGTCAAAGTACGAACTTCTCCTAGACAGCAGACAGTCAGCCCTCCGAGCTATGCTCACCAATGTTTGATTTTTTCTCATTTCCTTTGGTATCTTTCAGAATAAGATATCACAGCCTGAGCTGGTAAACACAAACATGTGTTGTGTACTTCAGTGCACTGAGATCCATTTCCACCATTTTACGGAGTAGCGAAGTTCAACTTTTTCTGAAGGTAACCCTCTATTCCACTTGGAATCACCACCAGTGTGCGCAGAGGGCTCGGTGTTGCTTTAAATAACTTCATGACTATTCAACTGTAAAACAAGAGCAAAAGAGCAAATATATCTGCATATGAAACTAGGTGATGACGTATCTAGGACCTGGATAAAACTAGGTGACGATGTCCTTTTAAAAGTGAATTTCCTGTCATGTGTAGCGCGACTTTTGGCCTTTGTCTTCGAACCTGAATCGAGTCGTTTTCACCTGGTCGAACAAAAATACCCCAAAGTTACAGAAATAGGCCTCAAACATACTTAAATGTGATTGAACATTTTCTGTTTTTGAGGTTATAATGCTTGTGGTTTGCATTTTTCTTGATTGTGTGGCATTTTTTGTTACTTTTACATAATTGATACTTGATTGTTGACCTTTTTCAAACTAGCAGTAATCATGTTATTGGTTTGAGTCTGAAATGTTACAATTATTTTGTGTTTCTGCTGCAATGAAAAACATGTTTCCCCTTGAATAACTATCAGCTACAAGTGGTATTGAATTTGATTTTCCGGTCTCAGCTTTTGTGTTAGCATATCTGACTGGACAGCTTTGTAGCAGTCTTAGCTGAGGGGTTATGGTGTCTCTTAGGTGTCTGATTTTGTTGGCTGTAAAAGCGAAAGTACTGCCATATTTGGCTCTTGGCGTGAGTTTAGTCAAGCAGTTAAGATAGAATGGGATTTGGCCCAAGATGTGGTGGACTGTTTGACACTGCTGCCAAGGATTGAGCAGCTTGACCCGTACTGAGCCGCTGCTGTGCACTGACAAGACGCTACGTCTGTTTTAGTTTTTCTGTTAACTACAGCAACTCGCAGGTCTTTTTTATCCCTGATGCTTGATGTAGAATGAGAATGCTTCTTTGGCAGAGATGTAATCAAAAACATCAAACCTGTCTCTAAACAGAAACAGCCTGACCTACAAATCAGCCACATAAGATAAAATATAAGTCCATATTTTGTTATATTTTGGCAGCACGGAGATTCATGAGTCAGAAAACAGGTTCGCTTGTCAAAGGAAGGACAGTTAAAGAAATTGAGGATGTGTACACCAAAAAAAGACTTCTGAATCGAGAAAATAAATGCAGGAAACCAAAAAAAACTCAATGTTTTGCTAAAAACTAAAAACTACCCAGACTTGCTTGATTTGCTGCATTTGCAACTCAAATCATCTGACACAGCTGACGAATTATGAATTAGATTTGCAGAAGGCAAAAAGAGAGGATACCAAACATCGTTAAATTGTGTGATTTAATTGCACCGGATCATTATCCCTCCAAATATACACATAATTAGCCAAAGACAGCTGTCACAAATGCACCAAATTAGCATTTAAAGCTAAGTCAGCAACACTACCCTCCTCCCTTCCTTCTTCCCTCGTGTTTTAAGGATGACTGCGAGAAAATCACTAGTAAATCACGCACTCATCTCTTTTGTTATCATACATCCGTTATTATTTTTTTCATCAGTGCAGTAATATCTTCCACACACACACACACACACACACATATATACACACAGACGTGGTACAGTAGCATACACTATGTCAGCGAGCTGGCAGCTCTGTTCCCAAAGGATCTACTACTCAGCAGGGTGTGAGAGACGGGGGCAGGGTGGAGAAAAGATTTGTGAAGAAGAAAAGCTCAAGAGACTACTTGTCAAAACAATACGGCAACTCGACAGCTTTTCCTTCAGAAGTCACAGGTAGGAAAATGTTACTGTGAGCTGGACCAGGAAGAGCTGTAACAGAAAATGTGGTGTCCATGTGGAATGAGAATAAAAAGACACTAAAAAGACAAGAATAAGTGTCTCCACAGCAGGTAGAAAATGATCAGTTTTAAGCATATAAATATATTTCATTATATTTTGACTTTACCACTGTGAAGTTATTGGAAATGTTTGGATCAAGTCCTCCATCAGCTGTGCCGGTGAGTCGCAAATACATCTTAAAAATAAATCACGGATTTAGGAGATAACTCTGTCCATGGGAAAATGATCTTTTTTAGCAGATATCTTAGTCACTACAAGACTGAACTAGCAAAGCAGTTTAGTGTTTATATGTGTGCTATTTATTCAGTTTGGGAAACTCCATGATCTCTAGAAGGCTTTGACATTAGTTGACTGGGACTAGAAATCGTCTCCGTTGTCGCTAATAAGGCTCGGACCACTAGTAGTAAACTGGGTTCCAGTACATATAGGAGTCTACTGCCATGGGAATGGAAATCGGAGTGGAAACAGTGAGCAAAAAATGTTTATTTTGAGAGCAAATTGCCTCAAAACATGAATACCTTTTGATTATATATTTTACTTAAGTTGGTACCCAAGTAATTGGGGTGACCGCATCACTGCCGTGCCAATAATGACAGTAAAGCACACCCGCTGATGGAATATAGCTTCAATTAAAAACAGCCACAGAGTTTTTCTCAGAACTGGATGGTATAAACAAAAAAAAATCTTACATAGATGTCCATGTTGTACTCTTTAAGAGATGGAAAATCAAATGAAAAGAAAATAGTTTGTTATAATCAGTGTAGAAATGTAAATCACCAGCATTCTTAAGGACTTCAGCTCTTGGTGGCATTGTGTTTTGCTCAAGGGCAGATAAACAAAGATGGACATTGATCTGAAAGTCGACACCTCCCCTTGTAAAACATCACCTTGGGGGTTCTGGGTTGTTGTGTCTTGAATCATGAAATGATAAAAACTTTAAAAGATGAAAATATTGATACACTCACTCAGTTTCTAATATCTTCATCTATTGAAACATATTTGTATCGTATTTCAAAAGGACTTACGAGACACTGTATTTTAAGATTCACGGTGCCACTGTTGACACCAAATTACCCCACTGTGTGTGTGAGTGTGTGTGTGAACTGTGGGAGCAGGACTCTGTTGAAACAAGGCGTCGGATCCCGGTGATTAATGTCTTTAATAATGCCAGGAGCACACTGAGGGGAAAAATAAAAACACTCCCAGGGACGCACAGAAGAATAAATTAAACACACCTTGTGTCCAAGGCCATCAAGCAAACTGCCAACAAGCTTTAATAAGCATCTGACTTATACAGAGACAGAGGAACACACATGAAGCCTGTAGCTGATGTGGTTTCTTTTTTTTTTTGTATGTTAACCGGATAAATCAATTCTCAGTGTGCATATTATTTTTAATAAGTAGCTCTGAGTATCTGTCATGTTGAGGAAGTCTTTTAAATGATGTGTCAGGATAGCAGAAGAAGTTTCATCACATATGAACTGATGAAGAGAAACAGGAAGAACTCGTCTTACCTGCTGAGTAATGAGGAAATTCATCAAAATACAATCTTGTACTTCTCAAGTGCGTCACTAGAGAACGAAGGTGATCTTATCTACTGGATTTTAAGGTGTGCTGTTATTTATGGTCACTTGCTGACCTTTTCGGACACCCAAGAAAACAAACAAAAAGTGGCGCCTCTTGTATCTAATGGTAAAGCTCCACAGTTTTTCTCCGACACTCTGGAGTTGCCTCCTTTAGTCCAGCCAGCGTGCTGCTGTTGGCTCCAGGAATCGATCAGCCTGGAAACCAGATGGTTGAAGCTCGGTCCACGGAGTAGAGAGAATGGACGGGGAAACAATAATCCGATCCTGTAGAAGGGGTGAATAAGAACTATGGACTTTCTTGACTTGTTGCCGAGGGTTGGCAAGCTACGGGACTATCAATGTCAGAACGGACTGAGCCTCTTGTTCTGGGGAGTGGATACGAGCCACATTGCCAAGATACTCTACGGGCACGTTGGAATAAGTTTTATTCTTTTTGGAGGAAGTAGAAGAGTTTTACTGGAAAGTCTAACACTGTCGAACATTCGACTCCGGTTCACTTCCATTCTATACGAGCGAAGAGGCGAATAAAACCTTCTTCTGATCTGATGGCAACTTCTGCTTCGTGTTGAGCTCAACATTGGTGAATTTTGACTTGGGGAGTCACAGCCTCAACTAATAGCATATACATGTGTGTGGTTGACCCCTAAAATGGACTACAAACCAGCAAACTGGCAAAGTTCTTCTGGTTGTCGTGTTTTCATCTATGTGGGACTCGCCATCAAAGTTGGAGTTGAACGGAGTTGTTCCACCCACTGACTAATACAGTTCTGGGAAAATCCCTAAATAAATGAACATTGGTATTCATAAGATAGTCGTAAAGTTTGCTGTGGGCTTTTAATATCAGCCGGAAATTTGAATGAGTTGAGAAATGAAAGTTTAAAAATGATAATCATGAGCAGTAATCAGATTTGTGGACCGTGGACAGATGCAATAACTGAGTAATTACACTACAAACAACATCCAAACTAATGGCAGCGATTCAGGCCAGAGAATCATCGAAAAGACAATCAGAGACACAACAGGACCGGTTAAAGCTCCCGAGGTGAGTAATGAAAAGAGAAAGAAGGTAGGAAGAGGGGATGCGAATTTGCTCTACTTTCCTTCCTCCGGAAGTTTTGCCCATTATGTTTGCCCTCCACAAAGTCATTTAATCCAGAGAATGAGAATAAAGTGTGTGCTTTGGAGAGATAGAGAGAGAGAGAATGAGAATGAGAAAGGGAGACAAACAAACCCATTTGAGATGCAGTTACATGCATGAAACGTGTACCACCGGGGAGTTTGAGTGGTAAAACCCAGTTTTCTTGTGTGTGTAATTAGTGTTTTAGTACAAACTGAAGACATTTCAACATATTGCCTCGTCTTTGTGTGCCATTTTTAAGGCTACTATTTTGGTTTAAGTTTAGAAGGTTAGGTTTATGTTTCAAGATATTTCAAGAACAAAGAAAACGAGAGATGCATTCAATAGAAAGCATCAAACCTCTGTTTCTGGACTACTTGGGTCCAGTTTCTCCAACACCAGTAGCCTCAATCCAACAAACAAGAAGACGTGATACTTAAATCTTCATCTCTTGTCATTATTATTGTTATTTTTTACCTCGAAGCACACGTAAAACCACCAGCTGGGGTCCAAAGAAGCTCTCTGGAGGCTACTGCTACTTGTTCTTGAATTTCCTTCGGGATCAATAAAGTATCTATCTATCTATCTATCTATCTATCTATCTATCTATCTATCTATCTATCTATCTATCTATCTATCTATCTATCTATCTATCTATCGAAAGGTACTTTTATTGTCATGAGTCACTAAATGAAGTGTAAGTAAGCAAGGACGGTTGAGGGAAAGTGAGTACATCAGATAAGTCGATACAGCTTTTACACAAACATGACTGATGCATTTCCACAGGGTATAGATTAGTTCTCATTGCTGTCAACAATGTAAAGGGGGCAACCGTCAATGAGGCGGAAAAAACACGATACAGGCGTTGTCACCGACATATTTGTGTCTTTTTGCAACAACGGAGATTCAAATTTCAGGGAAATAAACTGAAAGATGACGTCAATAACGCCCTGTGTACTGTAACGAAACACAAAACTTTAACCCTTTGCTGAAAGTCGGCTAAGCTGGTTCACTATATAGAAGTACACCAGCTCTGTTTTTTTAAGAACACAGTAGAAACAGCTACGACGTGAATAAACAGTTGTTAATAAACTAAATTACTGAGATGTGAGGACCCAACAACATCAATAAAAAGGACTCCAGTAGAGCAAATAACACAACATACTAAAAGGTAGACAGCAGATGAACAAATACACATTGTACCCTCATTATCTAAACCAATTAAATAGTTATATATTACAGCAGTTGACAAAAACAAGCACCTATTTGTTTATTCTTGAGCTGGAGATCATCGTTTTTTGTCTTTATAGTCATTTTTTAGGCGAACATGCCAAAATGTCACCAGGTAATAAATGGACTACTGGTTGGACAAAACAAGACATTCGAAGATGCCACCTTAAATTCTTGTGAACTGTGATGGATATTTGCCACCATTACCTGGCATTATTTATCCCAATGAATTAATTGTTGTTGAATCGATTGTTGTTTCGTCAGCTGCTGTTTCCAAGATCGAGACTAAAATGTCCATGTTTATTACTTCTGTTGCTGCTGTATTGGACTATTTTAGCAATGTGGTTGGGTTTTATTAATGTTATTATAACTATACTAAATAATAGTGGTCCAACAGGCAGAAATAAAGCACAAATTTGTGAATAAAATGACTTCTGTTTACATTGTTTGGTGGAAGTGATGCTTCATCCTCAACTTGAGCAATTTTAGGAAACTATAAAGCACTGTAAAGTTTGACAGGTTAATTTCTACTCTACTTTGAGGATTAATTGCACTTGCAGAATAACCTACAGCCGTCCATAATGATGTTGATGAGAGCTGACAGGGATAGGACATGTGTATGTAAAGAAAAATTACATAAAATGAGGCTCATATTAGTGTTTAAATCACGTATAGATTACAGCTTAGATTGTGTTTAGAGTGGAAAGAAGGAGGTGAAAGGTCCCTACAAGGATTTAACATTTAGTACATGGGAGTTTGTGCTGTGTGTGAGTGAGTGTGTGTGTGTTCCAATCAAGTTTCCAGCTCCGGTTCTTTAACCAGAAATGTTGGCAGTGTGTGTCTGTGTGTGTTGTGTGTGTATGATTATGTGTTGCAGTCCGCAGAGAGTCGCCTGGACAGCTCCCTAACTAAGATGAATCACCCAGCAGGCCTTGTGGGACGTGTGGCCCAGATTACAGTCGCGTCTGCGGGGACGGAGCGAGCCACGCATGCCGACACCTCGCCTGCCTTGTCCTCCTCCTCCTCCTCCTCCTCCTGGACCCTGACACACTGCCCTCCTTCTCCCCTCTGCCCTTCATCAGCTCCTCCCTCCTCGTTTCACAGACGACCCCACCACTCCAGGAGACCTCATAAGTCTTTTCTCCTCCTCATCTCACTTCTATTCGCCCATCTATAAAATTCTTCCTTACACTCCATCTCACCTCGATTTCCTTCAAGTCCTTTCTTGTCTCTAATTTATCTGTCTGCTGCTTCATTAACTGGCACACACAAAAGTGGAAAGTCTATTTATAAGCTGCTATTTACATCTACAGGGTCAACTGATGATTAATCAAAATGAGCAATTTTGATTGTTTTAGTTAACGATTTATCACTTGTTAATATTAAATAACTTAATCCTGCATCAACCTGTTGGGATTTATCTTGCAACGGATAATTAGAAATAATTAAAAATAACACTAAAAATCAAACTAACCAAGTGGAAACAAGGCCATGGCCTGGTTAACTGTCCAACAGAGGCTAAATACCTGGTTTCCCCAGCAGTCAGTCAGAACCGAAGAATGGATCGACAACCAAGTCCAGCTGCCCCAGATTTAACTCTTATCAAAGAACGATTGTCTGACCCTCATTCTGTTCTGGACTTCCTCTATTTATACATTAAGCTGCACTTTACCTTACCCTGCCAGCTTTAGCAACAAAATCATATTAGAGAAGTGAAAACAGAACATGTAAGAAATAGGAACTCACGTACACATTGTATGATTTAAAACATCTGAAACACAGTATAAACCTAATTTTTATAACAACGAATGATGTTATTTTTGTTGGTTTTTGTATTTTTCAATATCAAATACCGGCGTACCCTTTAAAGTTGCTCTGCACCATACAACATCTACTGGCCTTTATGTGGAGTGGCCGCATGACAAATATCTGTCAGGCATTCATTTTATGTTCATAACGCGGCATCGTAACATCACTGATGATGCCAAACATTTCCTTTTGGATGCTTCAGGAAAAAATATGTGAAAGGCACTCTGAAGGACTCTCTAAGAAATTAAAAAGGGGCCGGAGGAGTGATATTTCACTTCATGAATTAATGAATCCATGCAGGCAAAACTGAATGACGAGTGCAGACTAAATGTGGAAAGAGTAAGCCGGTGTTCGACTGTGTTGGTGTCAGCTGAATGAGACCCGTTTGCAGGCTGCTGCCCTGACAGCTGTATTGGAGAGGCTTAGGCGACACACATAAACACACAAACACACAGACACACACCACACACACACACCGCTCTGAGGAGGTGACAGCTTTCAGTGGTTAAGAAGCCTGCTGTTGTGTGAATGGTTGCTCTTGTCCTCCTCTCCACTCTCTGTCAGAGTCTCTCTCTCTCAGTCTCTCTCCGGGTTTAATAACTCGCTTCAGGGAGGAAAAACACGGCGTGAAGGGTGGCAGAAAAATAAACTCCGGCTTAAAGAGTCGAATTAGTAATAATTAAAGCCAAACATATGGCAGGAGAGGAGAGGAGAGGAGAGGAGAGGAGAGGAGATCAAGGGAAGGGGAAGAGGTGAGAGAAAGGAAATGAAAGGATAAGAAAGAGAAAGAAAGAAGAGTTAGGAAAAGGAGAGATGAAGGCAGGAGAGGAAGACAGGAAAGAAAAAGGAAATAAGGAAATGGTTAGATGAGAGGAGAAATAAGGAAAGGACACAAAAGGAGAGGAGAGGAAAGGAAAGGAGGAAAACAGATGGAAGAGGATGAAAGAGGAAAGGAAAAGGAGAGAAGAAAAAGAAAAAAGTAAAGAGATAAGAGGAGAAACAGGAAGGAAAGGACATAAGAGGGGAGGAAGGGAGATGACTGGAGGAACAAAGATGGAAGAGGAAATAAAAGAAAAAGAGGAAAGGTAGAAGATGAAATGAGAGATGAGGGCAGGAGAGGAAAGGAAAGACAGGGAAGGAAAAGGAAAAGGAAAAGAGGAGATAAATAAAGGAGAAAAGGAATAGACGAGGAAGGGAGAGACAGGGAACAAAAGGGGAGAAGAAGAGAGAAGAGGAAATGAAATGTGAGGAGAGGAAAAGATATTTTGTTTTACGCGTTGTCTGATATGCAAATCAAAGAAAAGCAGCAGAAAATGAAAGTAAAAAAAAAAGAGATTGATGTGAGAACGGCGTCTTCTTTACAGAGTTTGTCCGGCAGCGCAGACTCTGAGCTCATGACTGTGACTTACAGCAGCACAAAGATTTGCTGGCATTGAGTCGTCGGTGTAAAATGCAAATGTCTTCACAGTATAAAAACATTTCCCAGCAGAAAGCCTCAGGATGGGATATACACGGAGGAAACTGAAGCTTTACATGGAGGTGACATCCACCTGAGCAGTACAGACCTCAGCAGATGAACACATTCAGTCCAACAGAACATTTTCCTGGGTCACTGTGGATCTCTCCAGAATGTGCCTCCCAAGAATGCTTAGTACTGTCTCAAATAATTAAACCCAGACTCCACCTCAACTACCACAGAGGGCTGCAGGTGAAGCTGTTTGAATGTTAATGAGATGGATGGAGAAAGGAGACGGAGGGAGATGGGAGGGAGGAGGGAGATCAACTCCTGAGTGGATTTGGTGTTTCAGCAGAGGCCGCCTGTCAGCTGTGATAAAACACAAGAGGACACACAATGCTCACCAATCATTTATAGGGTTTGCTGTCTGCGAAGAATGTGATGGAGAAAGAGGGAGAGGACCTCATGTCCTGCGGTGATAGAACGATAGGCATCTATGGTACCAATAAAAGGAACTGAGTAACACACACACCTAAAATCAATAGAAAATAACAAAACCTTACACTGAAACTAAAAATGTCTGTCTTTTCTTGCACTTACACTCACTTAATACTCCATTTATTACATTTTAGGGATGTTCCAAGACCATTTTTCTCCAATCCAATATGAGGGTATTTTTTTATGGCCTGGCTCAGGTAAAACCCTTTAAAAAACATCAACGAATACGGAGAATTACTGCCATATAACTTTAGTTTATTATCTAGTTTGACAGCCCTGACATTAAGCTAGCTCCGACTCACGTTACACAACCAGAAATCAACTCGTTCTAAAACAGTAGTTGCCAGCGCCCAGTGGCAGATCTTGACTCCTGACTTTGAGATCTTAGAAAAAAAACAGGTGAATGGGACACTGCTGCCTTTCGGGGGCTAATAAATGACATGATATTGGATGGGTTCTCTTACCTTCTTAGGTTTACTCGATGCCAATTACTGTATTTTGTGCAGTATGAAAAGCACAACTTGATTACATTGGTTAGTAAATTGCATGTCCCCAACGGTATTAATATTTTACAAAGAGGATGATAAAGCTAAGAGCTGATGAATGAATCAATTGGCAACTGTTTTGATAATCAAGTAACTGTTCAAGTCAATTTGTCAAGAAAAATCCAAAATAATTGAAGTTTCCTGCTTCTCCAGCTGGAGAGCTCGCTGTGTTTCTGTTCTGAGTCATCCTAAATTTAATAATTTGGGCTTTTGGTACGGCTGCTCAGACAAAACAAGATTTTAAATCACCTTTAGCTCTGGGAGATTGTGACATTGGGCATTGTTCGCCTTTGGTTTGCAGCAGTGTAACAAACTAAATAATGTACAGTGAGCTTCTGTCTCTTTCTTGACAACAGTGGTTCTTTTTCCGCAGTGGTGACTGTGGCACTGTAACGAGTGAGCTGCTTTGGACAAAATTTGATGCAGCTCTGTGTTTAGTGACTAATCTATTGACTTCATTTAATCCGGGCCCTGACATAAAACCTGGAGGTTTTACAGGAGCTGAGAGCAGACTGGTCTGCACTGGATAATTCAGACTTTTAAAGGGTCCTGCCTACTTTCATCTCAGCTCCTGTGCAGCCACCATGTGTAGAATTATTAAACTCACCACCATCCTTCTTGCTTTCTACGTCTTCCTCATGTGTGTCTTTCCATTTCTCAAGAGTGCAGCTGCCTTTGTCAAGTCACATCAACTCCACCCTGTGTGCAACGAGCCTCCCTCTTACCCAAGCTAGAAAATTTGCCTAGGATTATAATACATTAAACAAATCTTACAAATTAGAGTTTCAGATTACATCCACAGCAACAACATTTATTTTGTTTGTGTACAGAGGAAACAACATCATTTTCATAAGATTCCATCTTTTCCCAGCATGTTTATGCTGCTGTAATTTCACACGCCCTGCATCCACGCTGCTCAAAACGTCTCATTCGTCTGTATCTGGTGTCGATTAATGGGCAGACATTCTTGTTAAACAACTTAAATATCTAATGTGTTGCAGCTGACATGAAGCGAGAGTCCAGAAGTACATAACCAATCCAACATGATATCAAAGCCAGTTTCATTGTCCCACAAGGCAGAAAACAGGATCGTCAGGGATGTCTTTCCAATCCAATCTCAGCTGCTGGAAGCCTTTCTGAAAGTTTGACAGACACTCCATAAGAGAGGCATAAACGCTCTCTAAGACAGGAAAGCGCTCTGGCTTTATCCTTCATCTCAATATTAGCAACCCTTGCCTCGCTGTTGCCTTTGCATATCAATACGCACACGTGTGCATGCACACGCAGTCAGACTATCAACTCCTGATAATATTTCCTCTCCTCTCCTGTGGCACAGCCGGTGCTGACTCGGCACACTTTTGACAGTCAGCTCTTTTGACGGTGCTGCTATGGAAATGAAGAAGAAGACCGGGGAAAGCGAATTTACATAGAAAATTGCCGTCTCGGTAGGAAAGTTACAGGGGAGGAGTGCGCGTTTAGATGGGCTGGAGGGGAATAAAAAACTGCAATGTGAGCAACAAGCGACGAGCTGACTTTAATGCTCGAAGACAACGTGTCAATTCTGTCAGAACACACATCAATATAGCTATAATATGAGCATGTACTGTGAAGTACACAGAGGAACTGATCTTCCCACTGATTTGGGAAGCATTATGATTTTCAACTATAGCTGATATGTTGACATTTGACACAAAGCCACAGGATCTTATTCTTCAACAGCAACTCAGTTTTCTACATGCAAGAGCGCGATTAAGCGTCTTGTTGGAGACGTCTGTTCACACTATCTCATATTCAGATTGCAGATTAACCCAGCTGAGGCACATTGCACTTCACACCTGAAATTTGGATGCACCCCAAATGCAACTCAAGTGGCCACCGATGATTGGATTTTTGCTTCTCTGTTCACATGCTGCTGAGAAACAGTAAACTACAGGGACGCTGCGATATTGAAAACACTTTACTATAAAAATGATTTTGGTGTCAATGAAGGCACTGGAGGATTAAGGCTGGTTTCAGACCAAATCAAGCACTGTGGTGAAAAACACAGGTGTTTCCATTCATTTGTGTTGGAGATGTTGAGCCAGAATCGACTTTTGGAGAAACGCAACCTGGCATCACGCTGCGGTGGCCAATCAGATGATCAGACTGGTCAAACCTCCACAGTCAACCTTGAATGTCTCTGAAACTGAGACTATCCAGGTGGATTCATGGACCAAACTCTGATACTGAATTCGTTGTTTATTTCATGCACCCAGCTTCTAAGCTTCTCGAGGCTGGCTTGCAATTTATGCTGCAAAATAGTGACACAAAGAAGTTTAATTTGGTTTGTGTCCAATGGTTCGAAAATGAGAGAAAGAGAGGCTGATAGCAAGCATTGGTCGAGAGACATAGACAGTGAATGACAGTAAGGGAGCACTGGCATTGAGAAAGCGAGAAAGCGTTACACGTCACACCTCGCCATCCTCGACATCCATTTGGTCTGAAAATGGCCTTAGTCCTCACCTCCAACTGAGCAGGAAAACTTATGAATGGATGAACTCACTGGTAATCGTGTGATTGGTTAAGAGCTACAGTAGCTAAGCTGATGCTTGGAAGCAGTTGTCATGGAAACAAAAGCATCAGACAATGACAAAATGGAGGCTGACAAATTCATGATCAAAGAAAAGTCAAGTAATCAAAGATTTTTCCTGCTCGGTACACCTCAATTAACATGACTTAAAATGGGTTGATAAATATTATTATTACCATATTACAAATTTGGTTGACCAACACATCACTCATGAATTCAATGAAACACCCTTCAGTTTGCCAGAAATAACTGGCTGAGACAATCACAAGGCTCTTTACAGGAAACCGACACTCCACTTAGGTCTGTGCGTTCACGTCAGCAACCACATTGGGAATTATCAGGAAAGGCTAGTGGGACAAATATAGACATACAGTGAAGGAGCTGAACTAACGATAAATATTTCAAAGGAATATACTTCCTGAAAAACAAAGGGCTAAAAGTAGAAGTGAAAAAGAGACTGAGAATCAGAGTGAATGAGTGGAGAGAGAAAGAGAAAAGCCAAGTGCCGTTCAAGTGCCCCAGTGGAGAGTCAGTGTTGTCAGAGAACAAGCCTGGGCTGGAACCCTGGAAGGCTTTCGTCTGAAGGAAAATGTCAAATACTCGCTCAAACAGTTCAGCACGACCAAAGACCATAAAGAGCCTGATCTGACTCCCCTCTGACAGAGCTAACGTAGCCCAAACCGGTGTCACAGCTGAACCGGCAACAGCACTACTTCCACATCAGACTGAGAGAATACGTGACCCGGACCGACACAGGTCCAATCAGCTTCATGACAAATCAGTACCAGACCTAATTTTCAAGAGGCAAGGGATAAATCAAAACCCGTTAGAATTGAGTCAGACGTGATGATTTGTGGGTCTAAATGTCACAGAGTCACTAGCAAATGTCAGTCACTGCAAAGGTCTACAGCTAGACCTTCTTGTTAAAGGTCTATGATACAAATTAGGCCATAAAGCCTAAGGGCTGCGCTCTTCAACAGTTGTACTGACAAAAAGATGGATATGTTTGGGTCATCTCTGCACTGGCTTTTCCAAACTTTCGCAAAAAGTTTGCATGTGTGTATCAAAGCTGTTCATTTCTACCCAAATCTAAAAAATAAGAGATTGGTGAATTTGTGTTATTACTGAATGAGTTTTGCCTTTTCTTGGGGGGAACCCAAATCAAACCAAATCAAAAGCTAGCAGGCTTATAGAGGAATATCTTACAAATGACAGACTGCTGGTGAATTTAGACAAAAGGAGACAAAATCAATGTGAATTTAACATCTCTTACTTTGGGCTGTTTTGAAAAGACAACGGCTCTGAGGAATTTACTTGAAATTGTCAACAAAACTGTATCCAGCCAAAAGGATAGAGTCCCTGTGTGTAACAACTGAAATAGAGTTTGTCACAGCTACAAAACTTTGTTACTTCAACTGGCTGACAGCATACCAACATGCAGGTCAGGATCCCAAACATAATGCCTATGTGGGTACATTAGAAAATGTCACATTTTGAATACTATGGTTAGTCTACAAATGGTTTGTGCTTTTTTTGAAATCTAAGCCATACCTATCTGTCCAGTATTAGTCCATTATTACAGTTTTTGATAATAAAAACACGGCAGCCAATCTGTGCCAAACCAGTTCAACTACTTGGTGTAAAGGAATTTGGGTGTATTGTTTGATTAATTAGAAAACTAAATATTTATTTGGCAATCCAGTTAGGTTTCTGTTACAGTAATGGATGGAGGTCTCTGCACTGGAGTCAGGAAGTAATGGCAATGTTTGGCCATGTTCCTCAGGTGGATGAACACAAACCTGGTGACTTGATTCAAAGGAATGGTGGAGTCAGAGAACCTCAGAAAACAGGCAGATGGAGCAGTCGTCAATGAACAAACACCAACCCTCTGGAGTACAGTCTTGGAACAATGAGTCCTGTTTTGTTAGTTTGCTGGATGTCATCCAGTTTGTTTTTTTGTTATATCATGAAGGCACTAACAAAACTTTGTTACTTCAACTGGTTGATAGAGCGACAAAGTACCAACATGCACAATGCATGACAAGTAGTATCCCAAACACACATGGGTACATTAGAGAAAATGTTATATTCAGAAAAGTACAGTTAGTCTACAAATGTTTTATTTTGCATTGTGAGTAAATCTGCTATTTGTGAAATCTATGCCATACCTGTGTCCAGTATTGGTCCATAATTACTTCAATTATAGACAATAAAAACATGGAAACCAATTCAAATATTGGTGTAAGGAATTTATAAGAGCGTGCAATTAGAAAAACTAAATATTTATTGCAATCCAATTAGGATTGTGTTACGGTAATGAATGAAAGTCTTTGCAACAGAGTCAGGAAGTAATGTCTGGAGTCTGAATCAAGCCACCAAGTTTGTGTTCATCCACCTGAGGAACATTTTCAAAGGAAACACTGCAGATAAAGTTCAGGTTATGGACCTCAGAAAATAAGCAGATGGAGCACTCGTCAGTGAACAAACGTCACAACCTTGAGTCTTGTTTTGTTGGTTTGTTGGATGTCATCCAGTTTGTTTTTTTGTTCCACCGTGAAAGCACTTGATGCGTGATTTTAATATTCTTGTGGAAAAAAAACAAAACAAAACAGAGTAGCTGTTAGGAAGAGAAGCAGTCAGACAGACAAGCCGAGTAGAGAACAAAGACCTTTAAGGCGGTGTGTAGCACAAGTGTTAAACAAAGCTACCTGTCAAACTGCTGTCTGCAAGGAGAAAAAAAAAAACAAAACCCTCAGATCTCCACAGCTAGACGACACACACATACTGAGATGAGACACACACACTAACTTTTCCTTCTTTTTCAAAAAACCAGGTTAGACATGATAGAAAGACGGGCCTGCTGTATTAGCCCTTAAAAGCACCAGTCTAACATCAAAAAGACATCAGAGGGGACTGGAGATACACAGATGTACCGATGTATATATATATTTATACACACACACACACACACACACACACACAGGCCTGGTAACAAAGCCTTGGAGATAGCTGATGTAATTGGACTGTAAGTCCCACAGAGCAGTGAGTTGCCTGGTGAGGAGTTGGAAGGCATGCAGCCGGCGCCGGGTATTAATATTGAGCAGAGAGCCGCAGGGCATGGCGCACTTTCACCCACCAAAATTTGGACATTTTTAGTCTCCCGGCCCAGATAAGACAATATAGACACAGTCGGGTTTGGAGCACAAAAGCTGACCTGAAGAGCCTTGCGTCTGGAGCAACAACTGAGGTCAGACAGAGACAAGCACTGTTGAATTCATTATAAATGATTTAATTTTTTACTGCTGCATAATGTGGTGCATGTAACTTTCTACTTTCTAAGTAATTAAGAGATCAAACCAATTATTAGGAGTCTGTCTAACTACTTTCCCCATCCTACCTGTAGCTCTGAGCCCCAAACACTTTCTGTCCTCATGAATATATACATCTTTAAAAACCTTTCTTTTAAACTTTATTTCTATGACACCTTCTATATATAGATAGACTTTGACTTTCAAACAGCTTGGCGATGTAGTTTTTAGAAAACTTTACTCAAACTGGAATAAATAGTTCATTTGTAGGGGACTGTTTTCAGGGGCGAATTAATACACATCTGAAGCTCTAATGACTATTGACAGCAAAAGGATGTGGGGTTCAAAATGGACTACAGTGTCCAAGTTCATTGTAATGAAGGACCATGTCTCAAATGATTATTTTCAGTATCATTTTATTTGCTGATCACTTTCTTGATTAACTGGTTGGTTGCTCAGTCCATAACATGTCAGAAAACGGTGAAAAATGTTGGTCACCGTATCCAGAGCCCATTGCGACGTCCTCAAATTGTTCAATCTTGTTTAGAGCACAACCCAAAAAGATATCCAGTTTACTGTCATAGAGGACTAAAGAAGCAGAAAATACTCACATCTGAGAAGCTGAAATCTGAGAATTTGGAAATTCTTAAAAAAAAAATGTATCAAAATAGTTGGTGATTCATTTAGAAGTAGAAAACCTATCGATGTAGCTCATTGATGTGCTTTTAAATAGTTTTTGGACAACAAGGAAGTTCTTTGGCCAATCGGAATAAGATAGAACTTTGATTCTGTCAGCAGGATTACTTCATTGTTGATTTTGATATTTCTTTGAGTAGGAGTATTTCATAATTTCAGATCTATCCTTTAAATGCTGTATTCTACGCTAAGCTAACTATTCTTAGGTCTACTCAGAGATGCAGCCTAATGGGTGAGCCTGCAGCCCTACAGCCTTGCCCGGGGAAACTCTTGGTCTTTTCATGCTGCTTGAGCAGAGCAAAGGCCGGTTACATTCTAATGCCACATTTACAGCACGCTTGCTGGAGCTGTAATTAAAAAAACACAGAGTACACTGTGCTGAGATGATTGGTATTTCACAGTCTGTGCCGGGGAAAAGTGAAACAGTTTGGGTCAATAGCTTTTTAATCGGAACATTTGCTGATACTGTCTCAAAATGAGTCCAAAAGCCTCGAGGCGGATCTAAAATATTGGGCTGCAACGAGCTGGTCCGTGCTCTGGCAAGGCAAGTTTGTTAATCATGTTGGTTTTCAAATGGTCTTTGGGAGAGAGCAGGCTTCAATGCATTCCTGGAGAAAAACTTTTAAACTACAACTACAGCTTTACAAGTTCAAGGTTTTCCTGAGACCACTGATGCAGGAATAATCACTTCTGCATTAAATGTTGCATTTAATTAATCAAACCTCGTCTTATTCATCACTTCTGAGGTCGACAATGAAACAAATGAGTTCTAAACTCAATATTTCTGTATGTATTTAACACGCACATGAAGAAAGAGAAAGAAAGAGTGTACAATAAGTACACAAGGATGAATGACAGGCGAACAAGTCAGAGATACGAGCGGAGAGAGAAAGACGAACAATAGGAATGTCAGAGTCAACTGCTAATCTGTGATTAGATAGCGCCACGGGATGATAATACTCAAATGTGAGAGCAAAGGGAAAGACTCTTGTTCTGCTTCCTCTGTCACTCAAAGCAGCATGTGAGTGTGCATGTGTGAGTGTGTGTGTGTGTGCGTATCTGAGAGGGTATATTAACAAGGCAAATAGCTGCTTTGCCTTATCTTCCTTGCAGGGGGAAGAGATAAGGTCCAATGAGAGCCGGTCTCGGAAGCAGCTTTGGCTCCCTTCAGGCCAGATGACATGAATAAGAACAAAGCACATGAACTCCAGGGACGTCTCAGTGTTTCTAACAATAACCTGCTGCAGATCTGTCACTCAGTAACCCCGGGGACACATCAGCATACTTGCTGGACATATATGTGGGTTTAATAACATTACATAGAAGGTACGGGTAAGCATAATCATGTAGCTGATATTGACTTTTCGCTATAACTGGATCTGGTCCAGTGCGTGTATTATACTGATATGAAAGGTAGAGTCTGATCCACTTTGAGTGATTATACTCTGGGTGTATTTGGGGAGATAGAAGATAGAAATTAATCTGATGCAACACTGATTGGAGTCGACATTATTTTGCATTAATGATCTCAGGATTTAATGCTAGAAATACAATGTGGGCTTTGCTGTTCTGAGTTGCAGTGTTATTGAGCAGAGTATTAAAGTCCCAAGATACTCTGAGAATGAGAACTTTCCACCAAACAATGCCTCGGAAGAATTATTCTGACATGTAACGATTTCCATTAGCATACTTTCTGAGAGAAAAGTAATCCCGAACTGATTACAGAGTCTCTCCAAACTCTCCAAATGATCGCAGCATCGATTGTCAGCATTGTTCTGTACACTATTTGTCTTTCTTAACGAAATTAACTGTTAAATGCATCGGTGGTTTTCCAAACATTTCTACAAACCTCAAATCTTTGGAGATCGCTGAATGCCTCTCAGACATATCAACATGGATGAAGGCAAATCACCTCCAGCTGAACCGCTCAAAAACTGAACTGCCCTGACTCCCTTTCTCTCACCCCTACCAGGGTAGCGAGAAACTTAGGAGTCATGATCAATGACCAACTAACCTTCTCTGATCACGTTCGCTCAGTAGCCTGATCATGCCGCTTCACACAGGGCAATCCAAACTTTTCTCGTCTCTGTTGTTTGACATTGGTGGAACGTCCTACCAGTTCTTACCAGATCAGGGGCGTCCCTCTCTACCTTCTCTGAAGACCTCCAGCTCTTCAGAGAGGACCTCCTCTCCAACACTACAACAACTGGACATGATAAATCTATCCCCCTCTACAACTGTACCTTGATTCTATGTGAGTAGTACTTACTGCTGCACTAAAATGTCACACTGTACCTTGATTGTTTCTCTTTTTTGGAAGTCACTCATATAAAAATAAGCCATTTACTAATATCCAATTTCTTGCAAACCTTTGATAAAAAACACACAAAAGTTAGATTTTTCCATTTATTCTTTATCCAGGTTCTCTTAAAAATGACCTTGTCCTCTAAGATTTGATAGCCAGAATAAAGGAAAAATAAGGTGCAGGTTGAAAAATAACTTTTATTTAAGGCTGAAGGAAAGAGATCAGGATCATGGTCATGGATAAACAGTACAAAAGTTAACACTGGCTGCTTGTATGAGAGAGGAAGCCACACTATTTCCTCATGCTGGAACTGAGTGTTGCATAATGGTGATAAAAACACTGCATTTACACTTATCTCACACTGTAGGCATAAATGCTAATGCTATGCTTATGCAATGTGCATCATTTTCCAACCACACTGCTGCCTCTTCAACAGCTGCAACACTAATGTTCAATATTTCCATAAAAAAAAAAAACACACAACTGTGCCTGCAAGATTTTGCAGCGTTTTCCCAGACGTTTATGACTTCATGAAGATGTCACAAGCTAAAATGATAGCGTTTTTTTGGTTGTAGCCTGAAGTTACTTCTGAAACTCTTTAGTCCTTTATTGCACACATTATTATTTATTATCTATTTTTTAGTTGAAAAATATCCTCTGCTGCTTTTTAGGACTGAGGCTATCTGGTAATTTTTTCAGTTATTAAAACCTTTATCCTATCCTGTGCCTCTACAGAGGCTGTGCTGGCTCAGAAGATTCAGTTAAAATAATAAAAAAATAACTCATGCACCAAACTCAGGGAATTACTTTTGGTGATAAACATTTTTTTTGGGGGGGGGGATTCTAGTGTTGGATCTGTGGCCTGGACCAGTCAAGTCAAAGCAGAGCAATGTCTCTGCAACAACCAGGCTGCTCATTGGTTGACTTAAGAATTAAAGTTGAAGGTGGGTTAGGGAGGAATAATTAAATTACTATAATCTTGCTTCTTGTACAAAAATAGAGCAGTATCAGAGAAATTAAGAGCTCTAACTTTATCAATGTTGGTAAAGTTTATTTTTGATCGTACTGTATGCAGATGATTGACAAGTATTCATCTTGCAATGAACCAATTAAGAACGGAGAAGAGAATTACACTACTCTTTTAATATCTGAATCTAAAGCAGAGTCAATACTGTTACTACTAGCTATAAACGTCTCTTTAAGCACCCTTTTGAAGTGCTGTCATGTTAAGGAACATCTTTGCGTTGTGAATTATGGCTGAACAGATGCTCCTCGCCAGACTTCTAGCTCCAATCCAGGAGCAATGTTCCCCTTGTTCCTATAATAAATATTGAGTTTTTGTGTTCCCCCTTTCTCTCCAGGAAAGACGTTCAAGATGCAGATGGTGTTATGATAGCAGGTGTCAATACAGCCTGTCTGTTTGTTCTCATCTCCAGCCGGGGGAAGGAGAGGATTGTTGAGTAGTTTTGTGCTGGACTTGTGAGCAAATGCTCTCATTTGGCTATCCTGAACAGCAGCAGCACTTCGTTTTTGTTGGTTTTTCTGGTAGAGGTTCAAATGTTACACAGTGTGAAAGACTCTCAAACACCAATATGGCGTACAGCTCTGTGTGTGTGCGTGTATGAAGACACAGGACAAAAGCAGAGTGAGGGGGAAATAAAGCAAAGTGTGCTGTAGCAATTACACAGTCTGTCAAAGCACGGCAGGAGGAAAGGCTGGGTTCCTCCTCTGACCGAGTGTTTGTATAGTTGTTAGGAGGCTGCAAAGTCGAGCCTCGCAACTGCCTGAAGTACATGCGTGCTTGAAGGCACACACACTCAAACACAGCACTGATAAAGGCTTTGGTAAGCTGCAGGAAAGAAGGAAGACTCAGCCCATGTGTGACCCCGTTGACCAAACCAATTTTCCCCTTGTCAAGCAGTCTACTGCAGCGAGTGGCTGTGTGTGTTTGAGGTAGAGTAGACTACAGAGTGTACCAGTAACATAATGAAGGAACAATGCAACAGGTTGGTCCAAAGGGAATACAAAGCAAATTCCCACACACACACACACACACACACACACACACTGTTAACCTAGAATGAAAGGTCACAGCTTGTGTGTTTGCATGTGTAACATGACAGGGCGTAGGCTAATCCCATAGCACTGGACTGTTAAGATGAAAAGTAGCCCATGGGCGTTGTTATATCTACATAAGGATTTAGCTGCTGTACTGTAGCCACAGAGGTTAATGCATGACGTGATGACTGAAAAAATATTGACATAAATCATTCAAGGTGTCCGTTTCAAAATTCAGAAACCAAATATGTGCATGGTTTTATCTGGAAGTGAACAGATGACAACGTTACAGATTAAATTAAAGAAACAAACTGTCAAAACCAGACAAATTCAGAGAGAACATACTTTATCTAATAAAAGCTCTCCAACTACAAAGACGCTGATTAAGAAAATCAACACTAGAAAATGGATTGTTAATGGACTGAGTGAAAGCAGATGGAAGCCACATGACGCTACGAACATCGTCATGAATTCAGAGTCTGAGAGTCGCTGTACTTTCCCTCCATGGTAAGAAAGAGAAAGAACTACAAAGTTCTGACCTCTAAAGAACATTTTAAAAACAAGGTCAACTTCACCATGACAGGAACAATTACAATGTCACATTTCTGAGTATTAACTTTAACATTTATTACCAAGTTATAAATCTCACCATGCACCATTTTAATCATGAGATTTTAATAAGATATGAAAAACCAGAAGTCTCAGAGTGACGCATTTAAACATGCACATGTTCACCCAATAAATGGCTCCGGCTCCGTTTAATTGCTGTTCCCGTTTACAGTCTTGTGTGATCAGTGATCCAATCAATTATTTTATTTCTGCATGACCTTTACAATATCAAATATGTGTGTGTGTTTGTGTGTGTGTGTGTGTGTGTGTGTGTGTGTGTCTGTGTGTCTCTTCCCCTCCATCTACTGATTCACTGAACCGAGTTTCTTATCTAAAGTGGTTTTGGTCAGTCAGCCTCAGAAGGAAATACAACCTTGTGGCAGTGTTACAAGAGCACAGCTTTAAATCCCTGCAAGGCAATTTTACCTTTGACGTATATCTGTGAGCGTGTCCATAAACTCTAAACACTGAGTTTAATCCAACAGCTATTTATTATCGAACATATTTTAGGAACTACGTTACATTTATATTATAATTTGACAACACAGTGTTTAATTTACATTACGAAATAGCTTTAACATAATCGTATTTATCTATGAATCTATCTTTACCCAAATCCCCAGCCATGCTCTCCATATTTCTTTACTAAAACACCAACTGTCTCCAGTTTTTGACAGCGACTTTTCATCTTTAATATTTTATTGAACTTTAGTCGTGTTACAACAGCAGCACAGAATAAACCCTGACAGTGGCTTGTTCATTTTGGCCCCTGCAGACTGTCTTTTCCCCGGCTCCAGAAATAACTGCAGAGGCTCTATTTTAGACTGGATATCCCTTTGAAGTTACTGTGATGTGAGCTTTGTACTCTTACAAAGACCAGCCTTTGTTTATAGGCTACCTTTCACTCCTTTAATCAAACCTGATGAATGTTTGATACTCGTCGCTTCATGGTGTGGACATTTCTGCCACGGAAAATATAATGTTGACCCAACCGGCTGAGCCACGATGGAAACTCCAAACACTACCTTTGTTAAAACTCCGGTCTGGGACCTTAATTAGTGCCGATGATTGGAGCGGATAATTGGGCCAACAAGTTTGATGACTAATTTATCAGTTCAGTGAAACAGTTGTTAAACATTTGCTGGTCTTGAATGGCAAATGTGCTTTCCTCTACTTTATATCATTAGAAATTTAATATCTTTGTTTTTTATTGTTGCTCGGATAAAACCAGTTGTTAACAGACATTATGACATTATGGCATATTTTCTGGCAGTTTAAGTAAAACAGTTCTGTTGTTTATTTAATGTACTGTCATCTAATGTGTATTATTTTTAATTTTAGTTTGTTCATCTCTATTTGGATTAAACAAAGTTCTTATTGGAGTCGATGTAAAATTAGTAGTGTTCCTGCATTGTCACTGATGTTACAGTGTTTTTCATTGTGTCCTGCAAACCTTCCACCTTTTTCCTAAATTCCATTTTACCGTATTACTTATTTTAAAGCGTAAACTGTGACCTCAGTCATTGGTTTGTGGACAACCGTTTTGAAGTGTCGAGTTTGGCATCATGGTTGTTGCCATCTTGGTTTTGCAGAAGCAGAAATGACAAAATCGTAGCGCTGATTGGTGTTGTACTGTGAGTTGGCCGTGTATAGTTTTGACTTTGAAATAATAAAGGCCTGCCTAGTTACAATCATACAGCTAAACAGTACACAAACATTTGATTTCTTTCCTCAAATGTTTCCAGACAGAAATACAGAAACAGAATCTTGACTCATATTTGATCAGCACTGCCTGGTTTGGCAGTTTGATCTGAGTTTCATGAGTCTTTGTTTCCAAGCAGGAAAAACTGCCAGTGTTTCTGTCTAAAGAGTAAATTAAAACATGTTTCAGTCAAGAACTAGGCAAGGCAGCAACAATTTTGATTTGTATTTGATCAGCAGTGCCTAATTTGACAGTTTGATCTGAGTTTCTTGAGTCCAGTCTGTTGAGCTGGATGGACTCACTGAGAATGACTTGTAAATCATAAATTAGTCGTGCCCTGAGTCATACCCTGCTTTATCGTCCGTTTTACTCTAAATGGGAGCATAATTCACAAAATGAACATTGTGCTGTTTGGAAGAAGACTTGAAACCTTACTACAATTTATCTATTACAATTACCTATTTACTGATTAATTGACACTAATCTAGTCTAATATTTGCAACAATGAGAGAAAACTGAAGTGAGACTGAGTGGATTTTCACGAGGCGAAACAGACAGAGTGACAGTGTGCATCACATTGGTCAGAATCTATTCTTTCCTATTCTCTGTCCTCAATCCTCTGCCTTCCATCTGTAGCCCTGCTCTCTCTCCTCAGAACAGATTAGACCAGTCTAAAAAGAGATTAAGATAGATATCCAGAAAATTCATTCTCTACGGTTGGTAAATAACCTTTACTTGGCCCGGTGTGTGTGTGTGTGTGTGTGAATGTGTGTGAATGTGTGTGGATACATAAGACGCTTTACTTGGGCGCAGCAGGAGGATAGCAGAGATGGCCAAAAGGGGGGAAAAAAGGATGGGGGCGGTTGTTTTTCTCTTCCCATCCCAAAGCCAATTTTCTCACTGAGTGAATGAGGATTTCCTGAGGATAGAAGATAGAACTGTCTGTCGGCTCCGCCCAACATGCTGCACCACCAGTGTGTGTTTATGGCTTAGCTGTCGGCGGTCAGCAGTGCAGGTTGTTGTGCTGACCTGCACAGCGAGAGGTCAGGGATGGGATTACACCGTGGGTGGCTTAGTGTCAATGAGCCTGCCCCTGCCTGTGAGTGTCTGTATCAGAGCCAGGTATTGATAGAAAGTGTAAATTGTTCAGTATGGATGGATACACGTCCATCTATATCATCAAATCATGGAGGTGAGCTACTAAAAGTGAGGGCTGGGTACTCAAATACAGCCAGACTGGCAGGCTGAGAGAAAAGCCGACCATCAAAGACAGGACCGAGCTGTGAAAACATAAATATTTAATGACAGCACACATTTTCAGTCTCTCCTGGAAGACTTTTATAGAGTTGTACTCAAGTTGTACACTAGAAAAAAAGGCCAAAAATAGTGTTATGAACACAGAGCTCCACACAGCTGGCCAATCACGATGTGAGGTTGGTGTGATGTCAGAAAATTGTAGAAATCGTCAGACATTAGCCCACTAATCTAAAGTCAGGAAGGTCTTGGAGGAGTTTCGAAGTAGCTCTTATGAAGTAGAGTATAACTACTATAGTGACAAGAGATAAATTCTTTCTAGGGCTGGACTGAGAGCTGAAACTATCAATCTTCATTATTATATTTTTCTCTATTTTCATCGCAGTTTCCTAAATCCTAGGTGTTGAATTATTCCAATGGCCTAACACCACTTTAAGAAGAATTTGAGATTAAGCTTGAAAATCACAAAAAGATGATTAGATTGTCAAAACCGTCGCAGATAGATTGACTCATTGATTCATTGAATGATCGTTTCAGCTTCAGAGAATTGAGCTGCACAAATCATTTACACAAAGTGTAATTACATCTTTGGTTTGTTTTGTTTGGTCTGTGACAAAGTAGTCAACTTAAAAGACTAATTTCCTGTAGGCTTTTGAATTATTCACTCGTACACACTATTCTTAGACATCTCAGAGTGGGTACCATCTGAGTTTTAACTGCATTCTTCTTACAAAGATAAAAACTGGAGCATTGGAGGAAACTCTCCCACAGGTTCATCTATCTGCCATGTTCTTTTGTTTCTTTCCAGGAACACAAGGGTCTTGAACCAATCCCATCATGCATTAAACAACACAAAAAACTACACACGCTTTTGACAGGTCAGCAGTCTATGAACATGACTGCACTGGAGTTGCATGTTTTTCACGACTCTGTGAGGAAACAAAACATCCGCAGGGAATCCAAAAGAACATGGAAAATTCTTAAATTTTTAATAAACTGGATCAAACGTGCTCGGTGTGAACAAATTGTTTGTGAGCCTTTTTTGTAGAGTTATAGGCGAACATTTACATAAAGACTGAACTAGAAACTTGCATGACGATTATACAAGATTTCACAGTTTGCCGGATGCTTTGAAGTCTATCTAAAGAAACCTACAATGACATGCCTGCATGTATATTTAGCATGACAGGTCCCCTTGGAAATCAAACTCTAAAAACCTGTCTGTAAGCGCTTCACTCACTGAAATGCACAGCAAAAAATAATACACTAAAGAATGTGTGAAAAGTGTCAAGACATCCATCCAAGCTTTCTATCCCCCCGCCTGCCTCCTTCCAGTTGCTGCACAATGAAGTGGGAGTAAACAGAGAGCTGCGGATGTGTGAGTGTGTATCACACTCGACGGGTGTGTGATTGGACGTCACGGTCCTGGGAGGTGGTCCGTCAATGACGGTTGCCCTTGGCTGCTTTTTTGTTCATGCATGTGTGAGTGTGTAGCTTGTGTCATATGTGTGTTTGCGTGATTTTCTCTACACACACACACACTCTGCATTCAGTTCAAGCCGGAGTCGGCAAGTCATCTCTCATGTCTGAATCCTGCCACAGCCTTGCAGACGATATTTATGTTGCAGAATAAGAAGTGAAAAATACGCTAAGATGTTCTCTTTGAGGATGCAACGTTAATGTCGAATGTCTCTAATGTTTCAAGAGGTTTTCAAGTGAAGCAACTGTCTAGCTTTGTGTCAAACATTTATTATTTTTTGTGATGTTTTTTCATGTGAAGAAATGGACTGTAGCCCTGCGCCCAAGACAAATCCCCCCTCGGGCAAAATAAAGTTTACTCTACTTTTCTCCACTCTTCCAGATACAGATTCAGCCAGCCTGCTATTGCCCTGCGGCTTCCTGTCTCACTCGATCCTCGTTTCACTGAGTCATTCTTACTTTCCTCAGTATAAAACCCATTTTCTCATGCCAGCCATCCACCTATTGTCATGCACCGCGTCTCTACATCTTCTCTTTCCCATTATCTCGAGCCACTAGCTAAAAAGCTGGTCCGCATTCTTCTTCTTCTTCTTTCTTCATGCCTCTTACATAATTCCGTCACTCATCTCATTTGTTGTTCTCAACACGGCACCTCTTCTTTGTTGCAGCTCTCTCTCTCTCTCTCCACCTCCAGACGTAGTTTGTGTGGAGGCATCTTTGGTATGTGTGCATTTGGATTTGTGGGTGTTTTTTCTGGCTTTGTCTAATTACAATGCGGTGCATGCTAATTGAGAACAAACGAGGGCAGCTGGGGGAGAAGTCAGAAGATGTTTCCGGAAGTCAGACATCATATTCCCTCCTTTAATTAAAAAAAATCTGACATGCGAGATGTTTTTACTTTGCTCAATACTCCGAGGTACTTTTTGGTGAAGTTGCACACAGCTTGTAGTTTTCGTTAATCAATGCTCACTCATCAATAACATTACTGTGCCGATCCAGAGGGGTTCTGGTGAGTTTTAACACCTCCATGTAGAGCCAGAAGTGAAGTGGAGTTAGTATCAGCAGTGGACTGAAGAGGCCAACTCTCAGACCATCTTAAATTTAATGTCACATTAAGTCTGTTCACACTTGTGTGTCTTAGCCAACGGGTTAACCTCAATCCCAGGCTAAAGAAAGCCCATAGCTAGTTTAAGCTAATTTTATTCATAACCCATTATCCATTCACTCAGGGCTAACAGTAAACGCTGGGTTATGAATCACACTGTAACATTTGAGCCCTGAGTGAACATCGTCAAACTGCTGACAGCATGCAAGTTATTTCAATTTGTTAGGACATTAAACATTTAATTGCTTTGCTTCTAACCTCGACTCACGCTGCATTGGAGAGGGGCTTTAGTAAGCCTTGTGGGTGCTGTTAGTCGAAGGCTGGCAAAGGCCTTATCCACATGTACTTCTTGTTGTTGTTGTTAAGTCAGACATTCATATAACAAACAGTAATCAGGCATATGTTGCTGTGCCTTACTTTCATGATGTCTGCACAAAGCTGTCAGCAGAACTCGTGAGAAAATGAAGTAAAGGAGCCACGTAATTTGATTTCATAAGCAAGCAGCTGTTCGAGTTACCACCCTGTCAGAACATACGGGAGAGCGACACATCAGAAAGGTGTGTACATCGAGACTCCCCGATGTCTCCAAACTTCTCGTCTGTAAGCCTGCTGGCGTCTCTGCCTCAACTTATCTTTAAGTGACATCAAACTGACCTTGAATGCGAGCCATTTACTGTAGGAAATATATTATTACATACTACAAGAACATGTAGATGTTTACAGGCGCTGCTATCAAACACAGGCAGCAAAATATGAGATAACTTCTCTCTGTTGAAGTATTTCAGACAAGTTGTTTATCCTGAGTAAATACATTTGGACAATGGGCAAACACACAAGATCCAGGTACGAATTTTAGAATAAATACTGATGTTGACATGCAAGTTAGTCTGGTTGGTGCTTCAGTAATTCAGAAGAAACACACATTTGCATGTGTTAAAATCCTAGTAGTGGATTATGGGTCTATTTTCTGCTTAAGTCTAATCATATGAGTCTACACGACAGCAGAACTAGTGTCCTTAATGACCCTGAAATCATGGGTAAGACAAATTAGTCCACTCAGTCTACTTGAAACAGTACCAGCAATCAGTAATTGTATGATTGGAACATGAAGGCTGAGCATGAAACTGAGAGATGAATGCTTGCCTGATTGCAGATCAGAGTGTGCCTGAGATTTGTGAATATACTTGGGAAAAGCAATCTTAATCGAGACGGATCAATTAAGCAGGAAAAGAATTGGCAAAGTCGTGCTGTCCCGAGCCAGGCTTGTGCCATCTGATCAATCACTGACAATAAAAAGGAAATGAATCAAGGCCTAGCTTAATTTATGTTGTCCATGCCACAGAAATCCACGGAACAACCAAACCGAGCCAGGCGAAATCGGTCAAACACAAATCGGTGCAGCAAAGACAACAAAGACTGGACAAAGGCTAACCGCAATTACCGGGACGCAGCATTGAGTGGCATTGTTAACAAGTGACCAATTTATTTATCTTGTGGTTGATACAATGGTTGTCTGGCTAAACAGCAGACCAGCAATAACAAAGCATTGGTTTCCTGTATGGTCATGATTTATTAACTCATACATTTAGTCTCAGATGCATCATACCAGAAGATATCTTAGTCCTAGCAGTCTTGTATTGGCTTATTGGTGGATCCAGGACATTTCTTTCTACAGTGGCCGAACAAGGAAACACTATCTAGGGGGGAATCTTTTGTAATTTTGGAAAATGCCCATTCGATATGGCTGATTCAGACAACTGAAGCCTCATATTTGCTTTGACTGAACTTTAAAACTGAGAGCACTGTGTGCTTTGTCCTTCATTACTTACAGTCCAAGTAGTCGCTCTACAAAGGGTATCTCTCCATGTCCACTTTAGAGAGGATGGATGATTACAACATCCAGTAACTCTTTCCAAGACATTTACACGGTTCATTTCCTTCAATTATCTGAGCAATTTTTCTTCTCACATGCTGAATTTAAGATTACATGTCTGCCTTCACAATGAATGAATGTCGAGTAACTAGCTAACGAGTCTTCCTCTTCAATGGATCAAGCAGTTTAACTAGAGGTTGTGAAGTTCCCTTGTTCTTGTATCTTATAACTAGAGGATATGTAAAAAACACACCAAATTAAATGCTACCCTTCCACTTTAATTCTGTCTTTCAATCACAGTTTCTCCGTTTCTAAAGGAGGTCTATAAGACACCTGGAAATCAAGCCTCTGCTTTGGTTTTCTAGTGACAGGATATTCATTTTAATCTGGGTTGTTCTAAAGGGATGAGAGAAGCAACTGGGACACTCATCCCCGCCATCACCAGATTACTCTGTCAGGCACAACTAAAGGAGATTGGGATTAGTTTTCATCAAAATCAAGCAACTATTGCTAGTTTTCATTACTATCATTCCAGGATAAGGGTTTGGAAAGGATAACAGCACATTTTAAAAACAGATCTTCACAGCAAGGATTTGTTGATTCTCACACGCTGTAATTTAAATTTTACACGCTACAATCACAACATGAAGAAATAACTTGCGGATTTTCTTGCATTTGGAGTGACACACGAGGATTGCTGCTCAACACCCATGATACTAACATCACTTAACCAAGGAACATCTCTGTTTTAGTGTTTCTGTTCTCAAGGTGTTCTTCATTTGCATAAACAATTCTTCCATCACATCCCTCATTACATCCCTTCTTCTGTTTATCCATACAGTATCTCTATAATAAGATTTTTTTTACAATCACATCTCCCAAACTGCCATCCTTTTTGATCTCCTAGATCCTTTCCTTTTCCTATTTTTTATTGCTTCCTGCCTTTATTTCTTCCCGACTTGCTTGTTTATTTGCTTGTTCCTTCCTCAGTTTCTTGCTTTTGTTCCTTTTTTAATTCCTGCCTTTCATTCCTTTACCCCTTAGTGCCCTTTTTAAAAAAACTTTATTGCTTTGTTATTTCCATTTCTTCTAATCCCTGATTTCTGTTTTACTCACTAGCTCCTAAATCCACACACTAACTCTTAGAAGGTTATGAGAATGTAGATTGTTCACACTGGAAAAGATGCTCAGCTGGTATGTATGCCAAAAACCCTTCATTTCTGAGCATACTGTTGATGTACACTTTCCCCCTATGATGCACAAAGAAAATAGAGGTGCTGCTCACAGCTGGAAAATGCTGGAATATATTGTGGATGATGGTCAAACAGCTTCAAGAACACCTCAAAAAACCTTTGAAAAAATACTTTTTCAAGTCTAATTGGCAGCGGCTGTCTAAAGTCATACTTTGATTGACGTCCAACGGTGCAAGTTATTTCCTTTTAGTATAAGTCGGTTGATTTCTTGGATACCGACTGCCACTGTGCCACTCCAAAGATGAGTATGTAGAACTTGTGTACAGAATGCAGTACAGAATTGTGACATAGCATCTGTCTCTCCATGTTCTTCCTTCTCCATCATTTCAAATCCCTTCCCTCGCTTCCGTTCGATTCCTTTCCTCCATCAATCATCACCTTCTTTCAGGTTTCTTCTTTCATGTTTCTCCTTTTATTTTCCCTTAAAATATCCTCCTTCATGCGCTGCTTCCTTTTCTTTCTCTCTTGATTTCTTTCCTTCATTCCTGCTGCCGCCTGTCCTTCCTCTGTCCTTCCCTCCTTGAAGCACTTAGCTTTGATTAGTAGGAGGACTGGAAGCCTCCTTCGTCTCTCCATACATTGTTTACTTCCTTCCTGCCGTCTTTCCCTTCTTCCCTTTCTTCAGTGGATGAGGCTACACGCTGTGATCTGTATGCAGGCAGGGACGTTAAAAGCCTGCCAGTAGGGTGCATACAGCCAGTACCAGCTGTACTTTTACTGATCAAATTTTCATCAAAGGCCCAGGTCTCTTTGAGTCGGAGCCAGACGAGGACCAACAGGGGGAGACGACTGAGTGACTCCTCTCCTCTACCTGCTCCTTCTGTCTGTCTAAAACACCTCTCATCACTCCCCAGCCACCATCCTTAAAAAGAAACGTTAGCTGATGTGTAAGCACTGAAAGCTGCTGAAATGACGAGCATACAGGCACAAGATATCTGATTGAAAATGGGTTCTAAGGGTGCCCACAAATCTTCTATGTACTGACATGTCCACACAGCTTTGGCCAAAACCACTGCAGTTTTCTGCATGCAGTATAAAGGCATTGTTTTCACCTAGTGTATTTGAATATTTCTGCATACTGGCGTCCCTAAACAGTATTAGAATTGCAAATTGGATATGACTGGAAAGCTGAGACTCTTGTGGATTCACTGAGCCCAATTGTATTCATGTGTGTTGATGTTAGTCCCCCATTGTAGCCATTTCGTTGTAGTGAGAACATTTTTTCATCAGAGCTCACTGTACAAAATGATCTACTGTGACGTCAAGGATAATAACAGCCTCGTGAAACTTTACAACCACAAACTAGACACTCAGTGTATTCAGAGGATGTATGGCTTTGTTGGGTCTTTGCCATCCAATTGCTTAAAAAATGCAACCTCAAGAAATCTCCAAATGTCAAATGTTTTTCACAGAATTGATTTTTCTATGGTGTTCCACAAGGTCTTGGTGTCTTATCGTGGGATTTTTGATCAATTCATCACCCAAAAACTGCTGCAAAAACGTATAGAAGTGGCAGAGCTGAAAAGTTAAAAGCTGTTGTTGATGTTTTCATCACTTAAGTGCTTCATATTGTTGACTCAAATCACTAAGAAGGTCGTAGAGATGCCTCGACAATTTGGTCCAATGTGGTATCGCAGAAACTAAATGTCCATACTGTAGTATCTGTGTCTTTCTAATGTCTATATAAGTACATGGAATAAAAAGAATAAAGGCTTCACAGAGGACGGTACTTGTCAGGACACACACTGAACCTGTCCAAAGAGGTTTCATGTTTAAATGAAAGTAGAAGAAGAAAAATAAACTAAAGTCCATTTTCAGTTTTTCAGTATGGTGTATATTGAGTGGGCAGAGTGTTAACAAAGTCTCTCCATCTATCTGCAATGAATCCATTTTCCAATTCAGACAACAACACTACAGAATGCAGAAGAAGTCAAGGGGCTGAATAGTGACTAAGGTCGCAGTCTAATCTTTTATAATACTCGGTCTATTCAGCTGACAGCTTCTCTCTCTCTCTGCTCTGGTCTCTTTTTGGGTTTGAGGGTTGAACATCTTCTCAGGAGGTCAGGCACAGTCTCATCTAATAGATACTCCAAATGGAGAGTTGCATAATACCTCACCGGTGTTCAATTAGTCTATTTTGTTATAAAAATATCAGTTCACAGAGTGTACCTGCAGTAAAGCTCCACTTTACCTCAAAGAGCTTTTATCTGGAGTGAGTTGCCAAGAGGACTGGTGTTACAGGTTGAAATTTAGCAGCATGTAAAAGAGGGAAGAAACTTGAGTGACAACTACAAAACTCTTTCAATAAAAGAAAAAATAAATCATTATTCATACATGAAGTGTTTAATTTGCTCAACAGACGTGGAAATTAGAGTATTCTCACTTCACTGCTTCCTAGTTTTACAGAACAAAATAACATTAATAAATAATAATGTACTTTTATGAATTTAAAACTTTTCTTGGGGTTAAGCTTCAGCTTAAGTTTTTATCACAGAAACAATGACAGGATTGTCAGCTCATTGACTAGTCGAATAAACGATTAGTCGATCAACACAAAATTAATCAGCGACTATTTTGATGTTGGATCATTCGTTTAATTCTTCTTTCACGCCTCATGAAACTGCTGGACCACAAACTAGGGACCTAGGGCATTTAGGAAATATATCGGGCTTTCTTAGATATACTGACAATAAGGGAGTTTTTAAGCAATTTGTGCTTTCCATCCAGTTGCAGAAAAAGGCAATCACCAAAGAAATCGCCAAACAGCATGAATTTTTCTTTAGTGTTGTAAAGTGTCTTGTTGTCTTAATGTGGTGTTTTGGAGGGATTGTTGGTACAAATTGTTAAATTTTGCACCAATTCTGCGTAATAGATGGTACCAACCCATCACAATGGGTCTTCTGTCAAGCAAAAGTGCTAAATTATACCTTTCTTTTTACTTACAGTCTCATGAAACACAACCACAAACTAGAGATCAGAGGATTTTTGGCTTGCTGAGCCTTACTATGTGCGACTGTAAACGAATATCTTAGGGTTTTGAACTGTTAGTTGATAAGCAATTTGTAGTCCTAAGATTGAGCTTATGACCATTACTCTTACCATTTCTGACAATTTCTAGAAAGTTGATTTATTTATAGGTTGTTATGTAATTAAAATCTGTCACTGGAGCCAGCAGGTATTGATGCTGTTAGTTCTTTTACCCTCAGCGTCACCCATCAGTCTTTCAGCCCTGCATCAACATTCGTTCGGTGGCCCACCACGAGCAACATTCAGTCATCTTGTCCATTAACAGCCTTCCTCCAAGGCCGCCCAGCAGCCATCCATCTACCTCCTCCATCCTTTAGGGGACCCTGACCTGCAGCTGAAGGAGAGGGGCCCCTCAAGGCTGTGATGAAATACGAGAGTATTCTGAGCTCAGAGTGACTGCTGAGAAATGGCGAGGAGACACAGTGTGCCTCCACTGTTTCACACTTGTCGAGAGGATTATCAGTTCAGATTATCTGCAAGCTTTTGTCATGACTGTGTGCGGCGACGGATGGTAGGAAGCTCAGTGTTGTCCTGTCGTTTTGCTTTTATATGAACTACAGATTGCAGTTTTTGGCTTTTTTGTTGTATTGTTTTATAATTTATTCACCTGTTTTTAGATGCCAGGCATGACACTGCCTGTTGGGCAAACCAATGTGGAACCACTGCCACAATAATCCTTCATATTAATCTCCACTCCAGAGCTGGTTAGTTGATTAATCAACTAGTCAATCAACAGAAAATGAACTGGCAATTATCTTGCTTAACACATTTCCCAAGCAAAAATGATAATTACTCCCTGCTCTCAGCTTCTAAATTGCTTGTCTTTCTCTTTATGTGATAATAAACTTGACTTGTTTGTGTTTTACACCTTTAGTTGGACAAAACAAGCAATTTTGAGGCTTCCCTTTTAGGATATTTTGATGTGAAATATCGTTTTTCACTACTTTTTAGAGGAAATTCATCAATAAACCTTAAAAAAAAAAAAAATCAACAGATTGATCCATAATGGGAATAGCTGCAGGCTTAATGCTATTTAAATCAAACGGACTACCTGTTTAGGTTTGAAATTACTGTGGAGACACACATTTAAAGGCTTAATCTATATGATTTGTGTTACATGGTCTCACTTTGTTGTTGGATTTGGAGAATTGATGAATACATTACGTTTGATATTTAAGCTGTCAGGTGTTCTTGGAAGCCACTTAATACTTACTTCTTTTTATCTTACAAGTGTGCAACTAGGCTTCGGTAAGTGTTCTTTAAGTAACAAATTATTGTTTCTGTTTGTGCCATCACTGCTTATTTTAAACCGTAGCCGGAACATCCAGCACTTTACAAATAAGACATAATGTTCCTCCAGATTTTCCGTGTGTGTTAAAGCACTGAAATGCATATTGTGCTTGGAAATGGCTTTTGCTACCAGAAAACTCCCCGTCTGACTCATGCCTGCACTATCTCTCCTTGTTAATAAAGAAGCACTTAGCCTCGCAACTCCGGTTCGCTCACCGTGTATAGGAAACAGGATAGCGTGTGTGCCTGTATTAAAAGTACAGATTATAGCAGCGAGTGTCAACAAGTCAGGAACAGTGAAATCCCTCTTGTGACTTCAGTCTAGAAACTGAAATGAAGTCTCAGTTTTCCAAAAAAAAAAAAAAAATCGCCTTGCAGTTGCAGGTTTTGAGAGGTTTTAAAAGCTTTTCTGCAGGTGGTGGCAGAGTTATCCTTTCTTTGATGGAGCCTTATCGTTCATTAAGAGGCCGAGACGTGTAATTAAACGAGCGACAGAAGAAGAGGAGACGTCGAGGAAAAGTGAGTTTAACACAAAATCCCCGCATTGGCAGAGAAGAGCAGGATCTGAGTGTAATACCCTGCTGATGTCATTTTCACAGCCTCTTGTCGCTAAGCAGATTCTCACACACACAGACATACACATCGCACACACAGCAGGACTGGCACTACGAATAAAGCGAGGAGCCCTGTGGAAACTCTCTCCTCTCTCATTTTTCTGAATAAAGCAAGTCTGGAACAATAATTTGTCAGCACTCAGACACTTCAGAACATATTTTGCCTCCCAAGGCTGATGGAACAACACCTTAAAAAAGTCTTTTTAAACTGCAACAGTGAAAAATGGCAATTTTCTATACATGAGGCACCCTGCAGGAAACTTCAGGGTTGCTAATGCTCTGGCTAACACGACTGTATCCATAACCTGTGCACAGCCAGTACATAAAACAAGAACCACCTGCTTGGTTTGACTCCCAACCAACGAGGGAACCAACTGATCTCCATAAGACGGAAACTTACCTTGGCACTCGCTAATGGGACACATTTATCTGTGCTAGCTTTTAAAAGGCATATTACCAAAGACTTTGAACGTATCAAAGCGCTCATTCATTCACTTGATCTCTGCCATCCATTATCTGATCTGGACCGTCTGTTTCATCAATCAAGCAACAAGATCTCTCTTCAAGGAAGGAAGGAGGAAGGAATCGCATTAGTAAATGCCAAAGCAACCTTTCGGCAAGCTTCTTACCTCTTTCCCGGACAGGTAGTACGCGGACAGCAGACCTCCGACAAACCGGATGTTCACCTCGAACACGGACACTTCCGCATTCTGCAGGAAGGACAAAGAAAAGAAAAATTAGATGATAGAAAATGATTACTGCATGCACGTTTCTAGCTCAACAAACACTTAATTGGGAAAAGCACAAAACCAATGCAGAAATGTTCATGGGTCGTGTTTCATGATAGGTTGAGGTGGGTTTTCCAACTTCAGGACAGATATTGTTGGATTGATACCAAATACATTTAGAACAGACTCTTGCTGTGCTATGACTAAGTCTGAGCAAGATGAAACAATGAGCCATTGAAGTTACTGGTAGGTGATTGCGTGGCCTCTTGACCTAGTGACGTCATGTTGATCGCTAGAAAAATGTAAGGCAGACCAAAGCATCTGAGAAGCAGTGTGTGGAAGTAACTAAGTAACTAAGAAAGACAAGGCTTTTTATCAACTCTGTAAAAAGCACTAGTCTTACTCTACAACAACAACAAATCTGTGGAATCACTTGTAAGCTTGCGACTAAAGTGAGGCACCGCAGGTGAGCGAAGCACCGTCAAGTGTACAACCTCGTCTACCTGACTGCCTACAATACAGCACACTTAGCTTGAGGACAGGTAAGGGTGTATTGAGCTGAGGATACTTGTGCTACATGAGTAGATGTTTATAGTTATATTGCATTGTGGGAACTTTGGTTATCGTCACAACACACAATGAATTTCAAACAGCTTTTTATGTATTTTTAGCCACAGGAGCAGATAAATGGATGATAATGGTGGTCGGACGAGAGTGAAATATCTCAACAGCTGTTTTATGGACTGCTATGAAACATTCATGGTTCCCAGAGGATTAACTGTAATCACATTGGTGACCCTTCATGTAGCGCCATTCCTGTGAGCCTCAGCTGTACTTTGTGTTTAATGTTACGGTTAAAAAGAAAGACGGTGAACAGCATATTAGCATTGTCGTTGTTCAGCTCAAATCACCACTGTACCTAAATGCAGCCTCACCGAGCTGCTAGCATGACTGTAGATGTATGTGTCAAATCAAATTCATCCTGTCTTTTGGTTCATCATCAGATTATTTGAATAACCTTTAAAAATTATGGTGATGGAATATTCCAATCTGTCACTGAGCACTGAACATCACCTCCAAAGTTAAACGAGAAGTCCTTAACTGCCAAACGTCGCCTTAAATGTCAAAGATAAAGTGCGCTGCGTCTAAAAATACAATGCTTCTATTTCTAGATGGCTTCTGGCAGGAAAAATGGGACAAATAATAACAAAAATTGGAAGTTTGTAAAGCCATTTGTCTCAGCAGCAGAACAATGAAGCCTCGTCTCTCTCTCTCTCTCTCTCTCTCTCCCGCTCTCTTCACGTCTTTATGAACAGATTCCTGAGTCAGATGAAGTTTTTGTGCTTGACTGACAGCTCTCATAAGTCACTGCTGTCAACCCGAGATAGGACAATAGACTCCGTCCTGTGGAAAAACAAATTATATGCCAGACGAAATGTGCCCCGCCAAGTCTGAATGACTGATTGAGTGCTTAGATTGTGCAGCTAATTCGTCCTAATTAAAATTGAATTATTTCCTCCACAACACACGGGCATCTGAAATGCAAAAGGACGATATTATATCTTCCTCCTGCCTGCAGTCTATCAGCACTTTAAACAAGCCAGGGGAGTGAAACATACAGCAAACATTCACAGCAGATTTCCTGCTGTCTCCTGTGCTACTTCCTTCCGTTGGCAGCTTTAAACTGTTGGACAATGACCCTCTGAGTCAGCAGTGCTGTGACGTTATCTCATTCCTGCAAGAGGGGCTGACAATGTTGGCAGGAGATGAGTCAAGTCTCCTGATTTTGCAACATTAAAGCCGTGACACAGCGTACATGGAACTGACTTAGCATGGTCTTTTTCTGAGAGGACTAATTAAGGGCTACGACAAGATGAGTCGAGGAGTCTTTAGATGAAAGTGCACATTATGAGTAGTGGCTACAGTCACTGGACAAACCCTGCATTGATGGTCAAAAAGTTAAAACCTACACTTATAGTTCTCTCATTACAGGAAACATTGAGTTTCCTTTCCTCCACCATACTCTCTATAGCGTATGATCGTAAGCGGTGTTTCAGAGCGTTTGAGTTCTAACACAGAAAGTCTCTGGAGCTCTATAAACCCTGTACTCTTGCTCTTTCTCTTTAAATAGATTTAAAAAGGGTTGCTTAGCTGCTTGTGTAGAAATAAATGGCAGTGACCTGTGTGGCTCCTGCAGTGGGACTCTGAGTGAAGCGTTGGAACTGTGACCATATTTTCTCAGGTTTTTTTTTTTTTGCGACGCAGGGAAAAAAAAAAAACACTATTCCAGTAATCGCACTTAAAAAAAAAACAATTTGAGCAGCTGGAACAAGGCATGAAACTCTATCATTAGCAGTTACTGCTACTTCTAATTGGCCCCACCTTCTCCCAGTAACTGAAGCCATGTGCTGTTTCATGTTATTTTATTATTATATGGAAATTTTTAAAAAATATTCCAAATACAGAAGCACAACACTGATCCAGGAACAAATCAGCCCCATTTTAGTGAAAGAGTTCCTCCTCCATTGGGACTAGCTAAAACCTGTGTATCACTGCCAAGTGGCAGCCTGTGAAGTGAAGCCTATCTATAAGTGCTAAAAACTGCAGTTCCTCAAAACGTCCACTTGAGGCTGGCTCCAGAAGTGAGTCAGTCTCCATAAGTCCCCATGTTAAAATGTCACAACTTCACAGCAGAAATAAACATGTTTACAGCCTGGTACAAAAAACAGTTTTGGTCTCTATAGCTAATTTCCCCGTTCATGACAACTGTACTGAGGGTGAATTTTTATACAACTCACCTGTTCAAATTGTATTAAGGCTTAAAGTTATGCAGAATTAACAGCGTGGATGCTTTGATTGACAGGTAGGTGCCGTTACAGATGGCTTGTTTGAGCACCTGGGCAATTTTTAGATTAGCCGGGTGGTGGAAGAAGCAGGACTAACAACATGACAGCAGCCAGAGCTGCATATTTTGAGGTTCAAAACGGCTCTTCAGAAACTTGTGGGTGACATCTCGCATGCAGAGGTCATGTATGATTAATTTGGAATAAAAAAAGGGAGTTTAAATATTTTTCTCCCCAACAGCAATTATTAAAAAAGCAGCAACGTCAAATCTTAATGGTTGAATCATATTGAACTGGCCTTGAATCATGGAGCATCCTATTGTCTTTGCATCAGATCGTGGACTCTGTTTCTATCAAACCTCTACTTATAACAAAACTAGTTATACTTTGATCATCAGCCATGACAGGTGCAGTGTCCAGATACTGAACAATTGTGTCTGAAAACTAATGGCTACTCCCGAACGTTTTAGAAAATATTGCACACTGAATAACGCCGGCTAAATCTCCCCTGGCTCGTGCGACACCGGCTGCAGGTCACAGGTGTCAGACCATTTAAATTAAATTCTCTAAAACGCAGTAAAACTACGCACTACATCATATTTTTTTTTATACCTTAATGGTTGCACAATTTACTCCTTAGCCAGCAGCTCCTGTGGCACAGAGAGGGTATGAACCATTAGTGTAATACCCCACACTTCCTGAGAAAAACAGTTTACACAGCAGTTACAAGGAGCACAGAAATACAGCAGAGCTGTTTCTTCCACTGGACACTGCTGTCATTTTACACTGTGCTGGTGTGCTGACAATTCAAAACCACCAGTGTACTTTCCTTAGGGCCACTTGTATTGATGTAGACAGGTTGCATAAAGACATCAAATATATGTGGATTCCCTGCTTTTCTCCATCTGTTACTTCATGTCTGCTTGGCAGAGCATCCCGAGACAAACACTCCTGGCTACTGTCATCACTTCTGTATTCATAAGTCTCAAACAATCTCGCATATTTGTTTAACAAATCAGGTATCCTCTTTTTTCTCTCTCTCTCTTCTGTGTCTCTGAATTTATCTGGAAAACTCGGGGTGACTTCACTTTAAAGGCTGAGTTTTAAATCTCCTCTGAGGACGTCATTTAAAGACTCACTTTCCTGGATTATTTCGCTCGAGTCGTCAAAGTTTATCGCCGTTCGTAAAGGCGTAACATTCGTCCTCGTTTCTCATTTATCGTCGATTCGTCATCTTTCAGACAAACTTCCAAATCAAATGAGGAGAAATGTTTCTTAAACCCTTCACAATGCGTGTCGTCTTATTTTGAAGCATATGAAGAAAGCATGGAGGTATCTTAAGGTCTCAAAATGATGCTCCTGCAGCAGATCAGAAAACAATGGTCCTCCTGCTGCGATAATGTTGTTTGATTGACAGAGCGACTGCTGGCAAACACAGAAAACAAGGCAGGATTATGCGCAGGGGATTGCTGCGCGACTGTAAATTCAGGTGTGGCAAACCTCCAGCAGCAGTGAACATCCACAGGTTTGGAATACAGTGAGGCAGTGAAGAGGATTAAAGCTGATCTTAAGGGATGTTTTTGTCATGTTAGGCGGATATATCCTTTGTTCTTTGGTCCTGAGATACCTGAACTGACGTCTGTAAACACAGTCATAGCTGCAGTCACGACTACCCTCAAGGAAAGACAGAGACACTTCTGTTTCTGACTAATGAGGAGCTCTTAACGGGGATATAATAATGAGGTTGGTGGATATCAAAGGAAAGGAAAGGAAAGGGTGTGTGTTTACTCAGACATATCTTCAAGTTTCCAAGTCCTACTATAACTGTGAAGCCTTTATTAATCCTGTCATTCATTACATTGATGAGATTCTGCATGCAGGAGAATTTTTAACCTTTGAGTGTAAAATATGGTTCACAGAAATATTAATTATATTATTAATTACAAGCTCTTCAAAGGCTGGTAACAGGATATGAAAAGGTTTATTTCCTATTCACATAACTGGAGTGTAACAACCTGGTTATCTGTGTGTGTGTGTGTGTGTGTGTGTGTGTGTGTGTTCGTGTGGAGATATTTAAAGGTTAAGCAACTCAGACAGGAGAGTTCTCTGTTCTCAGTGTCATTGACATCTTCTGGTGTAACATGCACAAACACTTAAAAGCCCAGTTTGTAAGATTTAGAGTGCTCAATTTACAGAAATGGAAAAAATATATCCATAACTATGTTTTTATTAGTGTAAAATCACCTGAAAATAACAATCATTATGTTTTTGTTGCCTTAGAATGAGACTTTTATATCTGCAGACGCAGCAGGTCCTCTTCCATCGAGTCCACCATGTTGACAAACTGAATACAAGAGATGTTCCTGACATCTAATTTGCCATAAATGAAACGAGTGATTTAATCAGCTAGTCCACTAGTTGTGCATTTGGGCCATTCATAGTTTCTCCTTAACACAAGGAAGGAGAGGGTGAGGCGAGGGGGGTGTAATCAGCACGACGCCGGCAGACGCAACCAAATTAAAAAATCAACCAATAACAAAACGTGAGAGGAAGAAAGAAAGAGAGCAATATGATATCAGACAGGAAGAGTTCGATTCCTTCACACTCATCGATCCAGCAGTGTTTATTTTGTGTATCTGTGTGTGTGTGTGTGTGTGTGTGTGTGTGTGTGTGTGTGTGTGTGTAAGAAGTAATAGACTTGTGGTGGATCCATTAGACCCGTTTTTGGCTCTTTGCCTTCGTTTTTTATTGATAACATTGTTGAAGAGGAAGTCAATACACTCATTTCCTGTCCACACACACACACACACACACACACACACACACACACACAAACACACTTTTGTGTGACTCCCGTAGTCTCGCTTATCATGAATTGATTCCAAGATATGAAATTTCTTTATAATTTTAACATATATGTTTATGTAACAGCCACATGTTCAGGAGTCATAGCGACAAAAATCTGTTTTAATCAGAACATCTCTGAAAAAGGGTTCCAATAACTTTAATAAGACTTTAAGTGCGTTGTGATCTATTACCAGCTGAGCCCGTTAGACGTCTGGATAATTGTTTCTTACAATATAATCATCCAGTCATCAGAGAATTACATTACATTTTATATCATGTCATTAAGGATACATTTAGTGCGTAAAATATTAAACACCCGGCAATTTTGAGCTTATTATGTTTATCATATTACGCCTTGATTATACTAATCATCGTGTGTTCATAACGCTGTGTGAGCAGAAGTTAGTGCACTGAGAAAAAAAACAAACAAAAACATGATTAATGTTTGGTCTCCGGCCTCTTCGAGAGTGAAATAAAAGTTTCAATGTAGTATTTTCTGATGTTTAATATAGTTTTATTATGTTTGTGTACACACACACACACACACACACACACACACACACACACACACACATCAGTGACTCAGCTTGGATAGAAAGATGCCGGCAACATCAAGGCCGTCATCCCTCTTATTATAATAAACAACACACCCACGCACATGTACATATAACAACATCTAGTGAAAGAATCTGTATTACAGTTCACGTACACTGACCTACATGTGGCGAAATCAAGTCGGCTCATCACGGCACGTCTCTGTATGAAGTTTATTTTAATACTAAGACAAAGTGTTAAACTGAATCACGGCCAATAAACGTCCAAATAAAACAGCTAACGCGACTCTCGGGCTTTGTTTGAAAAGTGGCACCAAGCGGCCAATGAAATTACAGATTTTTCTCCCTTTCATGAGCTTAAAATAAAACTTTTATGAGTCTTGGGAGTGTGTATAAGCGTTCGTCCTTGACAAGGAGCTTTCAAAAAGTGTTTGAATGGCGTTTTAGGGAGTGCTTCTAGCAACACAAATCACGTCTACTTTGACGCAGTTTACACAGCAGATAACAAAACGTGGACGCCTAAGACAGATTTGTCTTCTACTTAAATCCTGTAAACATTACCTCCTCTTGTCATACTTGCATCACACGTCCCACCCTGCTTCTCTCTGATCAAACAGTTTTCTGACAACTGATTTTTTCTGAGGTTCTTTTCCCTCCTCAAACAAGTTGGAAGCAAGTTTTCACTCCTGTCTGTCAGCAACTTTCAAGAGATTTGGGATTTTCAGCATCTAGTTGCTTTCATTTATTGGTATCATATGTTACATTCAAGTGCTGGTGGGAAAGCATGAGGACAGTAGGGCTGGGACACAATACTTGGAGTGTAGATTCAGTATGTATTGTGATTCAACATTACAATATCTTTCCCACTTTTAGACCACGGGAAAAAGTTGAATCACACACTTCTAGCGACCGAGTCATGAGTCATATTTCCAAAAACAACGCACATGACATGCCAATCAGTTTACACTGCACATAAAACTGGAAAATAAAATACATTTTGAAGTATACACTGCTACATTTAGTTGTTCCTGCTGATCAAACAAGTGCTTTAAGAATAATTATGTTTGTACTTGACATGAATCATAACCTGAAAACTATAGAGGACGGTGGCCAGTTCACCCCTCTCAGTGAGCTTCTTAAGCCTCAGCAGTGGGATGCTAATGCTGCCTTTGTCGATTGGAGTTCATCCAACATCGAAGTCGAAATTACAGCTGAGAAACTCAAAAACAAACATTTATGGATGTCTGAAGTCAGCCAAAGTAAACCCAAGATTAATGCATATCAGAGTGAAATGATTAGTCAAGTAATCATGTAGCGTTGACCCTCACAGGACCAACTCTGCGGTCCATTAATGGTAATTCCAATTATGTATTAGCATTGAGCTACCTGACTAGGAGCTACTTTCCTCACCCCTAGTGAAGAGCATCTATTTCACCTCCTATTTGGAGGGAAAATCAAACCCAGATGACAAACTATGACAACTGAGTTGAAGCTGAGCAAAGTCTGTGAAGGTTCTCAATCATCCAGGTCATCTTTCTTCAAGAAGGGTTAAATCTGGGGCAACCGGACTTAGTTGTAGATCTGTGTCATCCCCTACGCAGCTGGCGTATCGGGAAAAAACTCTTTAACGAGGAGGGTCTTTAACAGGCATAGATTGCCGGTGTTCTTCAGACCTTACCTCACACTTAGACAGAAACTGGTACACCCAAAAGACCATACTCAAGGTGACAACCAAGTCCAGTTGCCCCAGATTTAACCTTTCCTGAAAAAAGGTGAACGCGAGACTTTCCAAAGACTTTCCTTTTGATCTAAACTACTAGCTGCTCAATTATTTCTTTTAATTTGATCCAGTTTTTGGATGTCAAACGCAGTATTCCCATCTTTCATTTACGTCAAGTCTTCGGTACACTAACACCTGAACTTTTAAAGGTGTTTCACATTAAAGTCCCATTAACCAAAACATATGCTGATGAAGAATTCAGAGCTGGTCTTTGAAGGCTCCTCTCTACCAGTTGAGATCAATAACTCAAGCCTCCATTAACTGCATCATAGTTTATGGCAGAGGGTCGAGGCTTCTGCAAAATCAATTCAGTTGATCATCACAAGGGCACTCACACACACACTTCCTTACCACATTAAAGTCGAGGTTCTTCTCCACCCAGTCAGTAGCAGCATCGAACTCTTCAAACATTTCCATGATATAGAGAGTATCCAGAGCGTCCACGATTGTCGCTCCCTTTATGCTGCCTGCAAGAGGAACAGAGTAGAAATAGATTACATTCTCTGAGGTTTTTGAGTCTTCAATGGTGTGTTTTACATATCATCTGTCTGCTAAAGAAACTGAGAAACGCCGGGAAGGAAGCTGAAGAAAGAACCTTTAAGCAAACTCATTCAAATGTTAAAATCTCGTTAGTCAGCGTCCTTTTTAATGGCATGAATGACAACAGGTGCTATCGGCAGCCTCGCTGAAGAACTACTGAATAAACAGCAGAAGTTAAGAGTTATGTTTGGAGGTTGTATAAATTATTTTTTGCTCGACAGATGGTGAGAGGCAGCGATTATCGGCACTGATGAAACGTCGGGAGTATTGCTCATCTCTAGTGATTAGCCTCGTAGCAGGAGGGAAGACACACACAAACCATCATTTCACCGCTGTCATTACCCAAACCCCCTTAACGAATCACACACCGCCCGAACACCTCGGCCTGTGTATGTGCCAAGGAGAATAAATCATTAAGCATGCGGCGCCGAGGCCTCAGCGAAGCTTTTAGTCCTAACATACTTGTTATAAACACAAGACCTCATCTGTCAGAGCTATGTGACCACTTAGAGATAAAGCAAAAAAAAAAAAGAAATGGAAGATGGAGGTGAAGAAAGAAGAGCGAGGCAATCATTAGGACAGAGAGAGAGATGGATATGAAAACATTAATACATCAGTGAGTCGAGGCCGACCTACAGAGGGAAATAAAAGGTAGAAAGAAAACATTCAAGAGGAAAGACACTGAAATAATAATGAGAGAAAAACAGTCCAAGTCAGGAGAGAGAGAGAGAGAGAAAAAGTTTGGAAACGATGCGGCTACAAAGTAGAGTCGAGATGAAAAGCCAGAAAGCTGGTGGTTTGTGTGAATCTGCGGGTTTGTATCCCTCTGTAAGTGGTGGGAGGATGCAAAGGCAGCTAAAAGCTTTCCATTAGACACAATGCTGAATCATCAGCTGAAGGTGCAGCAGGGCTACTTTTGTCCATCAGTACTGAGCTCAGTGCTGTGTCGGGAAATTAGCATTATTTCTTTAAAACGACAACTCGGTCAAGTGTTACTAACTGTGGAGCTGATTTTCATAGACACAGCTGATATTTTTGGATAAAACTGGTGATATATTATCTTTTAATTACATTCATACCAAAAATAAAAACCCAGAGAAGACTGAACCTCTGAAGAGAAGCTGGGTATTAAAGAAAAAGTTGCTTTCCAAGAGAAGACACAAAGAACAATACCACTTTTCTATCTTTGTGTTAAGTGCGGGAGGCAATTAGCCTAGCTTAGCATAAAGACTGGAAGCGGGGGGAAACGGTTAGCCTGGCTCACTCCAAAGTCTATCTGTGTTGACTGTTTGTGTACAGATTTAATGATGTACGTGTGTTAATTATTGAGCTGTAGATGTGGACTTTCAGAGCCGGGCTAGCTGTTTCCCCCTGCTTCCAGTCTTTATGCTAAGCTAAGCTAAACTAATCCTCGCTTGACTCTGGCTTCATGCTATTAAAAAGATAACTACAGTAAAATATGGTATTAAAATTCCACGATGAATGTCACTGGCATGAAATCAGAGGAGGATCAGACATTCAAATTGTACTGAAAGGTGATTATCATCAGTTATAGGTCATCTAATAATTTTAATGTTTTGTTTAGCCTCAGGCCAAAGAGAGATCATGAGACTGGAGGTGTCAGCAGATCTACTGTTACTGTTGTGCTTCCTGTTTTTCTTCATCCATCTCACATTTTCACTCCACTGAAACGACAAAGAGAGGACGAGACACTTTCCTCCAATCCATTGTCTTGTCACTGCGCTTCCTTCCCCCTCAGTGCTCACTGTGTGAGTGTGTGATGTGAGAGGTACAGATGGTTAAAGAGTGACCAGAATACTAATAATAAATATTAAAAATCAGAGATGTTTGAGAGGAAAGGAAAGGTTTGTGGAGGTGAAGTATATACACATTTTTATGAACTGTCTTCAAGTTGAGGTTGGTCGGAGCTTTACTGGGAATTACGTGATTCCACTCATCTATGTGTACAAACATAAATAGTAAAGTGGTAAGTCGTCCCATCCTAAGAAGTTCAACAGAAGTCTATCAAGCATATTGAACTGAGACGAGGTCTAATGACGTAAAATCAGTGTAAACACCTCTGTGAGTGTGTGAGGGCTTTAATGTGAAGAGCACAGACTTTCACCGCAGTGTTTCTACAGTGATGTTCGAGGCGGCAGTTAGGTTTTGTTGTAGGTTTCACTTAATTACGACAGGTTCGCACATGTATGATGAATTCAGTTTAATTTGGTGTTATAATTGGCCTGTGTCGCAACGTTAATGAAAGCAATGGGATCGGTTTCAAAAAATTTAACGGGTTCTTCCGTGGCCCATGCCACACCCTTCCACGAGGCTTCATGAGAATTAGCCTGTAGTTTTTTTCCCTGCTGAAAACATTACCTCCTTGGCAGTGGTAAAAATAGTTTTGCTGGATAATAATTTATTTGGATAGAAAGTGTTTTAAAGACAAAATGGTAGTTCTAACGGGAGGATTGGCTGGTTGTGCTGGGTTGTGCTGGTCAAAAACATTTTGAAGGTGTCACCTTGGTCTTGGAGAATTGTGCCAGCCATCATCAGTTTCTTGACATTTGACATAGACTTAACGATGATAAGAGTGTGATAGCAGATTAATCAACACTAAAAATAATTGCTGGTGCCACAAAATATTAAGAATACTCGTCTTTTGATGAAGCACACACGACACAGATCACAGATTGCGTCTTTATTCAAAAAGATCTGACATTTGTGGTGACAGCTTGTTGGCAGAGTGAACCAAGAAATCTGCTGAAATCAGCTTGCTACCAGATCGAAGATTTGTGTCGGTGTCCAGATGGGTAGACTTTAAAAAAACTGAGACTCTTGGATTTGGCCGAGGTCCTCAAGGTTACGAGTCCAGCGATCTTGGAGGTGTGTGTGTGTGCTGCTGCTGAGGATTTTGTTTCTGTTTGCGGCTTGGAGGACGGTGAAGGAGCAGATGGCTCAGCAGAGGGCAGCATCTCTGATGCTTCTGTAAAACACGAGCGGTGGCGGAGGAGGAGGAGGAGGAGGAGGAGAGAGTTGAAGATGCTTCTATAAAGTCAGAGCAGCAGGGGAGGACAGGCCCTGTGATATCCGCTGTAGGTGGTAGGCTTGTCAGAGTGGGTGAATCCTTACATTTGTAAAAGTTCTTTCCAGAAAAGCCTCTGCTGTGGGTCCTCCACTCTCGACAGAAGGAAACGCTGCAAGCTGCTTTGTTTCCTGTCGTTTCCTCCTCTTTGCAAGCCGCTACTTTTGTTTCATTTTATTTGTCTGCGTGTCAGAGGTGAAGCTCATGAATGCATCACACTTTTCAGAGGGATGGCTGGATGACAAAAGGGGTTTGAATGAAATGAGGCTCGTATGCTTGGGTGACGCTCGACCTCTTTGACACGGCCTACAAAGCAGAACATGGGGAAGTGAGAAATGGATGGAAAGATGAAAAATGAAAGAGCCGGTGTCCTCAGAAGACAAGAATCATTACCTTTCTGTTCCCAGACAGAGAATAAGGATAGATGGTGGAGGCATGGCAAGAAAAAAATGGTAGAGTCGAGGTCCAAAAGTCATTAACCACCGGTATCAGTCCTTCCATTCCTGTGTGCCTCGAAACACAATCCATCCAGTTGTTCCTTTTCCTACATCACTTGTCGCCTAATGAGGTATCCATCAATCTTGTTTCCTTCTTCTCGTATCTTTCTAGTACTTCCTCTCTCTTTCTTTACTTCCTTTGATTGTTGATACCATCTTGTATCCTCATCCGTTGCTTTCCAAGTGAAGGGTGATATGAGTTCAAAAAAAAAGAAAGCGCCACACCTCGCGGGCTTCATTCATCACCTGTATAAGCAGACGTCCCACCTCTGCGCCCAGCTCACCTGACGTATCCGACAGAATATCATGTGCAAAATTAGCCGGTATGCAACTAAAATGCTGCATTTCTTCTTGCACTGCAGTGTGTGTGTGTGTGTGTGTGTGTGTGTGTGTGTGTGTGTGTGTGTGTGTGTGTGTGTGTGTGAGAGAGAGAGAGAGAGAGAGAGAGACAGGAGAGTGACGCATTGTTTGGTTGTTCAGAACAAAATAACCTTCACTTCACGCAATCAGGCGACAAAGACAGAGCTGTAATCTGTGATGCCGCGATGTGGGAGTGTGCACGAGTGATTGAGAGAGACTGACAAATGATGCCGCTTTTTCCTCTTTCACACCTAGACACACACACACACACACACACACACACACACACACACACACACACACACACCTTTGATTCGGTTGACAGAGGTCAAAATGTCGATATGATTTCTACTTATTGAGTCTTCACTGAAGAGTATACATTATAATCTATCAACAGGAGGTGGGATAACATTTAACTGTGTGGGATTAAGCAGTAAGCCTGCATTGATCTCACTGAATCTGTTCCTCAACTGTACGTGCCACATTTTGAAGGAAACGTTTGTAAATGTATTTTTATACATTTTAATATATTTTAATACATAATGCTACAAGTCTCGGAGACCGTTAGACGTGGCTGAAAGCTCCAGAAAAAGCTAGAAAGCTGAGCTTCAGATACTCCAGAGCGACAGATTTCTGATTCTTCTACCTCACTTTGAAGTGATGGCGCGGCACTACCACGTAGAAAAGTATCATAACTGAAGATTAACATTAAGTTTTCACAGGAAGTACAACACAGTAACTAATCTAGTAAAGTCCACAGGAGAAAAATACACAACAGTTTAACAGTAGCTTCATTCAACAGTTATTGAGAGCGTCCTCAGTCGTTTGCCAATCGCCGCCGGAGCGTTCAGTAAGTTTAAGTAATTTCAACAACTTTATATAAGTGGCTTTGAGCTGGTTAAGCATTTTATCTTATTGTGAAGGACAGAAGTCTCAGACGTGTTGACAACATTGATGTTGATTTGGTCGACTAAGGACCAACCAATACCTCCGCAACACCCTGTGCTAACAGCAAGAAGAAGAAGTTAAATCACCAGCGATAGAGTCCTTTTGCCAACTCTGGTAAAGACAAAGTTAAAGTAAATAATTAAAAACGATATTAGACTTTAGTTTTAAACCATTAAATGAACTGAAAACATTATGCGATCATTTATATTACAAGTTAAAGTGGGACTTTAATAGAAAGTTAGCAAAAAAGTGGCTCAGGACACAATTACGTTAGCAACACATTAGCAGTATAGTAGCTAACTTGGATAGCAATAGCAAAATGGTGTATGCAACATTGTCAGTTAAACTGTGCCAGGATCAAACTAGTTTAACTTGTGCGTATTGTTATTATATCTTAAGTAAATAGGGTTATATAAAGTCTACATGTGCTGGATATGTTTCTTTGCTTTGGGAACGAGAGGCAAAGAACAGCAAATGTCATGTGGATTACATCATGCGCACAATGTGAACACAAAGCGTGACCTCAACGGTCGCCTGTGCCCTCCAGCTCCGGGTCACGCCGAGCTCCTCGGTGAGGTTTTTCGCATCCCCACCCCCTCTCTCTTCCACGAATATTCAGAGCTCCCAGCTGTACAGAACTCAACCTGAGTGCAGAGCCGTGGATTATGTCACAGCAGCTCTGTGAAGCAAAAAGCTCCACTCGCACAATAAAGTCAGCCTTACAACTGTAGGTCGCATGAAATGTGACTCAATCTGCGATGGCCTTTAGCCTGGAGCTCTCTGCTCCTCTCTGTCAGGCAGCATCACCCTTTAAAACGCATCCAAAAACACTGAGCGTTCACTGGCTGATGAAGTCATCCACCTTTGTCCTTTTTCTTCACTTCGGTGCACATCGTTTCTACTTTTTATGAGACTCAGGATGAGTTCAGATCGACGGTTGGATCTGGTTTCGAGTTGGTAAAATACTTGCTAAGTTATCAAATCTTTCACTCAAAGGCTCCCTTCGTCTCTTTCACCTCTTTCTAACACTAAAAGCATCTGCAAAGAAAAAAATAATACAACAAGAAAAGAATTGCAAAGTTCAATATCTGTGAGAGAGCACTCTTGCAAATGGTGGGAACGAGAAGTCCCAGGCTTAATTATTTATTTACTGCCCATCACCTCCTGAGTCCTCAGCCTACCACCAGTGTTGAACCATATTCAGTGACCCACCACATTCTGTAACCTGTAGTGGTGCAACAGCGATTTTATTGTTGATAAACTGATTTCACAACCACTACTACTGAAAAAAAAAAAGTCATAAGGTGCCAGTGAGTTTGGCATGTACCTCCTTCTCAAGCTACTGTAACAACAATCTGTTTAACTACATCATAAGAAACATAACAAACAAACTGATTAATCATATCCTGGTTATGACAATATTAACTCTTCTAATATTAACTTACCAGCTGGTTTTGAGAGTAAACAAGAGAGCTGTGGCTTTTTTGAATGGCTCGCCCGATGTATCATGAAGTAGTCCGTATAACAGAAATAAGGCAAATCACTAATCTCAATCAGAGGTAGAGCGGGTCGTCCACTAATCAGATGATCGGCAGTTCGATCCCCCGCTCCTCCAGTCTGCATGTCCAAGTGTCCTTGGGCAAGATACTGAACCCCAAATTGCTCCCGAAGGCTGCGCCATCAGTGTGTGAATGTGTATGAATGGTTAGCTCCTAAAAACTGATGAGCAGTTGACAGTCGGAAGACTAGAAAGGCACTATATAAGTACAGTCCATTTACTGGCTGCCATCCATGTGGAGCCATGGTTGGTAAGGCTAATAACATTAAATGAGCCATAAGGTCAATACAGCGTATTTAGGTTATAAAAGTGGAATCTGGAAAAACACGCATGACTCCATGGAAATAACACCTAATGTTACATCCAAACTGCGATGGCAAACATAACCGAAGTTATCTCATGACTCTTTCCATACAGAGCAGGCCTCGACTGTACTCTGTAATATTATTTACAGAGACCCGACAATTCCCACCATGAGCAAGCACCAAAACAACTCGACCTTATCAGGTTAATTAACAGTCCCAAGCTTGCCATGTTGCCATATAAGTCAATTAAAGTTATCACAATGCTACTAAGAGAGATTCTCACCTGAAGGCAGGCGGGACGTCCCAAAAACTCAGAAGGAATAATTCTCATTCATTCCCAGTGAATCTGTCCTCACAGACCTCGGTATGAAAAACTAATTGGATGTACACAAATCAAACAAATGACTTATTTGGGACTCAAACCAGCGATGATTTTAGCCCAAAGGTAAGTTATCCTGATGGCTCAGTGGTAAAGATGCAAATGTAATAGCGCCTGCTCTGACGGACCTTTGTTGAATGTCATCTTCCTCTCGCTCTCTTCACATGTTTACCACCATCTCTCTCTTCTATGTCAGTATAAAAAGCAGCGCTGTAAACATAACCTCATTCCAGCTTTACTGTTCCAGATAAATGAACATTGGCACGACACACCGACTCAGCAGCTTTAGCACAAAAATAGCAGCCTCAGCCTTCAAAAGACTGACAGCAGTCAAAGTGTCACTGATATTTAAAAAAGAAAAAAAAAAGCTGAAGGCTGCTCTGATCTTATGAAAATTCAGTCTTTAAAAAAAAAAAAAATCCCTTCTCCTCGGCTCGCTGACTCTCTCAGTCTCAACGTGTCCCCACATCGCAACATTAACTCGTGCAAACTCAGAGTTTAATCCTTAATCCTACAATTTGATCCAGATCTCGACACAACAGGCCCGCTGCTGGTGATCCCGTTTAACGCGCCCCCCCCTCCCCTCCTACTGAGACCGCCTCGACGTCGGGTCCAACACTGTATTTTCTGGAGAGGTCACGGAGGGGAGGTGAGGAAAAAGTGATGGCTAAGCCTTTGGCTAATCGTGTTATCGTAAGCAGAACGCGCAAACACACACACGCGTACACACTCCCAAAGTGTATTAACCTCTTGGCTTCTGCTGCCAGATACTCAAGCATCAACACTTTTTGTCAAGGTTACAGTGAAAGGCATTAACACGCTTCACTTGTGTTGTGTGTGTGTGTGTGTGTGTGTGTGTGTGTGTGTTGAAAATCTGACAGCTAAGCTGTGATAATACACCAAATATGAGATAGAACGAGGCGGACTGCAGAGTTTAAGTTCATTTTGTTTGGCTACTTTCGTTTATTAAAAGGCGTGGGAACTTTCAGGGTGTGTGTTTGAGAGTGTGTTTTAATGTGTGTGTTCATCAGGAAAAATGGGGCGGTGCGGCTGTGGTTGCGGTGTGTGTTGCTCCGGGCCTTAGGGGGGGTTCAAAGCTCGGTTGAGCAGGCTTGTTGTTCGGTGTGTACAAGTGTGTGTAATTAATTAATGTGGATTCAGACTCAAGGTTCTATAACAAAGCTCAGGAGATGACGGTGAACAACACACAGCTTGCTGCGAGGTGTGTGTGTGTGTGTGTGTGTGTGTGTGTGTGTGTGATGGATACCCCCATTTCTGCCGCTGCAGTGCTCCCTTGTCTACGTCCCCACCCACCTCTGCGCAGAGCGTGATTTACATCATTTCAGACACGACCAAATACAACCCCATCCCTCCTCACACACACACACACACACACACACACACACACACACACACACACACACACACACACACACACACACACACACACACACACACACACACACACACACACACACACACACACACACACACACACACGAAAACCTGAGGGAAGGCCAGAGCAGAATTACTCCATCCATTTCAATTACAGAGATTGAATATCTGATTCAGACACACACACAATGCCGTGTGGGAGCTGCAGCCCAGGACTCAATGTCAAATTATATAACCGAGTAAATGACTCGTCTGGAAATAGAAAGACACCAAAAAACATTAGCCTTCTTGACTGGTGGGCGATGACAATATTTTTAGCCAGAGCTGGCGACAGAGTTGAGCTACGAGGCTGGCAGGATGCAGTTTGACACAATGATGGAAGAAACGCTGCTTTTAGCTTTTGATGGCAGGCCAAGCGATACGTCCAACGCCTCGTTCAGCATTCAGGCACGGCAGAAAACGTCACGTGACTGGATGTCTGCCTTGCAACCTCACGAGAGTTCAGTTAGTTTGTTTTTTTTACTGATTTTGCCGTTCCCTACTATGACTCAGCAAAGTTCTCCAGATGAAATGAAGTGGATACATTAAAAAGACCCCTGAGGACCGCCTGAAATTACACTTCTGTTAGACTTTTGATGACTTTTCAGTGAAATTCAGTTATTTAATCTCTTTTTAATCTTTGTGCTAAAGTGTTAAAAATGAACCCAGTTTGTAAAATCTGAAAAAAAGTTATGAATAACACATTAGAGACAAATTAATAACAACACTCCCGCTAGATACATTTTTAACAAGTTTTTATAGTTTTATTCCTCTTATAGTGAAACTTTAATGGTGAGTTACTGTTCCTCTCTTCCAGCTCAGTTTAGTATCGTTTTTTTAGTATTAATTGGCACAAAAGGGATCTGTCATTACTGTAATTGTCACTTGTTAAATGGTTACACAGCACATATCATCTTAGCGCACAACCGTACCCGTTCATGCACCCTTGATCATTCATTTGGTTGTGTTACGGCGACGTTTTCACTCAATCGGACAAACAATTTGCATCGGATCACGGTCACGGATACAAGCTGCAGGCCGGATATTTTCATACACAAACAAACATGAAGGAGAGTGAACGTGATACAGAGATAGACAGTACAGATGAGATCATCAAGTGCTCAAAACAAACCCGCAATAGTTGCCAGAGACTTTTTTTCCCGTGGCCCACCAAAGAATCACAAAGATGGAAGTTAATAACGGCTGCCGTTACAACTTTCATCGGCAAAGACTGTTGTGACTGTTGTGTCAGTGTCTGGTTTGTCCCTTCTGGGCTACTGTAGAAACATGGTGGTTCAACATGGCGGACTCCATGGAAGAGGACCTGCTCCCTCTGTAGATATAAAAGTCTCATTCTAGGGTAATAAAAATATGATTCTTATTATATTCCATTTCTGTCAATAGATCCCCTTAAATTTTAGACGCCGAGCCGTGCAAACTTCACTTTAAACTGCAGATTTTCTTCTGCAGTGTGGGTTCATGGATGTCTGTATCTCCTTATAAGTGCTGGCATGATTGTTGTGAGATGTTGGTTGAAGCAAAAACAACTGAAAGTATAGCTGCATTACTGTTTTCATTACAGCTCAGAGATAAAGAGAAGAAAAAGAGGAATGCTGCCATTATGCTGACTCTAAAGGAGAAGATTACGCTTGTGCAGCTCTGTTTCTTCATTCTCTCTAATAGACATTCTCTTTAAGCCACGACCCTTTTCCTGTCCTGAGTCGGCCTTTAAAACTTTAACCACAGAAACACTCAAGTCCTTGTTCATCTACAAAAAGAGGTGAAAATGAGGAGTATTACCAAATGTACAGAGGAGCTCATTGAGATTGATTTTAGGGTAAATTAGACGTAGCCGTGCACTCATCTCTACTGTAAATAAAGTCAGAATTAACTCGCAGAAAAGGCAGCTGGGAGACATTTAATGGCGTTGTAATTGATGGTATAATAGGCCGTGCTTAAATAGACATCTGTGCTGGATTTAAACCAACAACTCAAATCAGTTTCTGGCAGAAAGCTTGGACTCAAGCACTCAATCCAACAGCTCAATCCAACTCTACACTGACAGAACAAAGTGTGTTTGAAGGACAAAAGCCTGTTGATGGAGCTGTAATAAAGTAGTCGGGAGCAAAAGTGGCTTTAAAAAGTGACAAAATGTACCTGTATACATGCAAACACAAAGGCTGAGCTCCCGCGGGTCTTCACGCTGTGTAAACTGACCTTAACTGTTGATCACAATGGGGATGCAACGTGAACTATTCGTCTGAAGGTCAAGTGTAAATATAAAGGAAGGCTTTAGCTCTGCTTTTAGTCCGTCTGGGTATTCCTGTTGTCACTGAAGTAAAGTGATACAGCATCACTCCGAGGGACAAGGAGCAGAAAAGCCATTGATAAGACGGGCACGGAGGAAAGGCCACAGGAGACAGGAGGGGGGGAAAACAACATAAAGAAGAGAGGCCATCACAAAAACCTGGCAGCATCCGTGGCAAAGCCTGCCATTCATTCAGCTGACGGCCTTTTAAAGCACTGCAGGCAGGGCCAAGCAGATAACCTCCACTGCAAAGCCTGAGTGTCTCAGGAGAGACACGGGCCTTTTGCTTCTTCACATTGCCTGTAGCTACAGATCCATCCAGCTGTCCTGCAAATAACCAAAGTCTTAACAGGCTGTCAGAGTATAATGTGAATCAGCTAATCCTAAGAAGCAGAAGGGAGAAGGCTGGAAAATATACATTAAAGTGTAGAGCACATTATTATTTATCATCTTATCTAATGAATCCACCTCAATACATCATAGATCATGGACTAATTAGATAAGAAAAGGTCAACTTTGGAGCTCAGGGCAGCAGAAACAGTATGTAATTTTCACTTCCAACCATTATATAATCAGACTAATTAATTCATTAAGATGACTGAAGTGTGTAATGATTAAGAATTGGCTGAATGCACCATTTTTTATTTCATTTTTAAACCACAAGCTGATGATCTCCATAGTAAATGCAGCCAATAATACAAATAAACAGATTTTTCATACCATCCGTGTCAAGTTTCCACCAAGTTTCTGTTACAATAAATGCATCACTGTCCCAGTGCAACATAACAGGCATAATCTGTTTCCTTTTTCCGAAGTGGGACTGTCGAGAAACACGGGAAACGAGCAGGAAGAGAAACACTTCAAACACAACAAAAATCCTTGGCTGGACCCAAACTGGGAACTCTATAATCTACCACTGCTTCCAGTAATCCCACCAATTACCAAATACCAGTATGTTGTAAACTGTTACTGCCTGAAACCAAAAAGCTATTTGTGCTGACTCACGTACTATGTTGTGACAGATAAGATTAGATTAGATGGACTTTAAGGATCCCACATCGGGAAAAGTCGCTCGTCACAGCAACTCGTATACACAAGGTTGATCAGAAATTACTCATTAATAATAAATCTATAGAAAAAGTCATGAAGTCATGCTGGTGTTAAAGAGTCTGACAGCTGTTGGGATGAAGGCCCTGTGGTAGATCTCCTTCTAGCTGTCTGTTGTTGTAGGAGCTGTTGAAGGCCTCCTCAGTCTCATGCAGGAGGTGAGAGGAGTTGTTCAGTTGTTGATTTTTATGATTATGATTGATTGCTGTTAAGTATCCCTTAAATTAGTTTAAGAATAAACTGTCTGAAGGTTGAACTGCGTCACTGAAACATTGTTTAAAGTTATTTATGGCTCTGAAATAACATCCTGATATTTCAAGGTGTTTCTGTGATTAAGATAGATAGATATTCTTGACAATGTGAAAAGTATTTTTTAGAACAACAGCTGTTGAGCTTTCCTCACAGGATTTATGGCTCTCCTCGGGGTGTTTTTGCTTGTTGTATTGCCCCCTTTTAGTCTTCTTATATTTCATACGTATTATCACGGTTTGTTGAGCATCTGATCTTCCGTAACTGAACCGCTTCCACACGGCTGCAGTCATTCCCAGTTTTTAAACTACCTCCTCCACTGTGGAGCCAAGGTTACTTTCACTTTCAGCCATACTATACTGCGTATAACGGCATGACGTCATTACGTCAACAAGCTGGAACATTGCCAGTATCGTGTTATGGATATTTTCCATGAACGCTACCTCAAACATATCTTACTTTCTTATTTCTGTGCTAACATTTTGTGTTATTTATTGGAGGACCCTGATATTTATATGCAGTATTTGCAAAAAGCCAATATATCAGCTGCACAGATTTATCAGTCTAGCTCTAATATTATGCATTATCATTTATATAAACTAGTATGTGTCATCCCTTGGCTTGTATCGCATATCTAAGTTATGTGCAGGATATATATTTTCACAGTACTCGGATTTAAAAGTTTCTTCTAAATTTTCAGCCCACAATTTAGACCAACAAAACAGATGGCATCTTAGTTTTATAGATACACACAAAATGCACACAAACACACACACAACATTCTGTCATAACTCAGTCCAGGTCACACTGGGCTCGATGGCAAACAACCCCAAAAATTCTGGCTTTTTTCTCTCTTTGCCTGCAACAGGAGACATCAGTAGTGACCTTTAATGTGCTGTGGCCCAGTCAAATCTGTTTATTTTAGACAGCAGAAACACACACAAAGTACACACAAACCCCACAGGGAGTTTTTTTGGTTGGTTGAACACATGAGTGCCTTCCAGTGCTGGCCCTCGGCTAGAATGAGAGGCAAGCCCTGACGAGAAAAGCCTACGTTTTAACCTTTAACTTGTTTGGCTGTTTTTCTGACGCACAACCAGTGACTTGTCAACAGTGCCAATTAAAGAGGAACAGTCGGGAAACCACAAAGACAGGAAACTCCACAGACGGATACACTGGAGCAAATCAGTACGGTAAAATCTAGATACAAGAAAAGCCTGTATGATGGTGTTTTTCCTTTTTGGAGTTGACATGCCCGAACAAGAGAGGATGCACCAACCACATTAAGCTGACTCCAAACAGAAATCCAGACTCTACCGTTGAGGTCATGTTCTTGGGAATATTTCTGAGAATTTTGAAACTGGACTTATTCGTGTCCTCAGTCCTGGCTATAGTCCTCTTCAAACTAAAACCAGACCAGACACTGCCAAGATCGAGCATATGTCCTGTCGGATGTTGGCTAAGTGACGGGGAAAACAGAATTAATGACTCATATTACTCACTGAAATAGTAATCCTATTACTTGTTACATAGAACACACATTGAACCTATGAGTCATTATATTTACTTCATACCCATTAGGGCTGGGTATCAGTATAAGTAGTATTTCTTCAGTCAAACGATACTTCCATGTGATCCTTTTGTATCAATGATTGCAGCTACAGCTAGCAGCTACATGCAGTCTGTGGTGGTGAAGTCGAGCGTGGTGTATTTGATGGAGTTGGCAGGCCAGTGTGCCGAGATGCCACCAAAATATTCAAAAGTATGACTGTACTACAGTGTTTGCAAGGCCAATGGCTTCTTCGACATCAGATATCGAATGAAATACTCTACTGGTATCGGTATCACTTTAGGGGTTTTGGTATTGGTACTGGTATCATATATTTTTAAAGAATTACCCAGTCCTAATACCCATGTATACCTTTCGATGAGAAATATATGTTAATTGATATCCACCCTTTGCTTTTTTGACGTCTGACAAGCAATACAGAAGTATCCGTTTCTGTACCACCAGACTACTTCTTTTATCAGATTGTGAGTCTTTAATTCATCCCTCACACTTCATCACAAAAAATAGTTTGTTTTTGTTTTGTGTGTAGCAAAACCTGTGTTGTGCAGTGATGAATAAATTAACCTTGAATTTCACAATCACACTTGATCCATCATGGCTTTCTTTTGCTGTGAACTTTGGGTAGAGAGAGGAAAATCAAACTTCTCAAAAAGAAACTAATTTAACATGTTAATCCAACTCTGATCCAAATACAAATTCTGTTTGTTGCAGTGTGAGAAATCTTTCCAGAGAGTTGAGGAGAAAAGAATCTGTACCTGCAATAAGCTAAAGAGGGTGAGAACCAGATTCTTTATCTGAAATCCATTACATTCGGAGTAATGTGTTCATTGATTTAGACAACAGTCTCCTCCATGTTGTCAGAACACTGTGTTAGTGAACTTTCCTTCAATTGCCAGTGTCAACTGGACTCCATGAGAAAACCTGGGTACAAACTCTACCTCTGGCTCATTGTCTTATAATGGGTCTGAGATTAAATTAAATTCTATAATGTCCAACAGGAGTCAGGGTACAGCTTAAGGCCGGGCTGGCAATTTATTGGCAGTGAGTTCCAAATGGGCTCCTGATGATGTGGAGAACTTAACAAGGTGATAATTCATCTTCCAGGGGACATTTAACATATTCTGGTCAGGGAGATCTGGGTGGGAAAAAGCCCTCAGTGGTTCTGACAGGAGTTCATAAGACTCCTGTGCAAGATATATTCCTCAAATATAAAATCTTACAATTAGAAAAGGAATTTTAGAAACTCATCTGTCATTTTCACTCCCAGCAGGTTTTTTTCTACCATTTATATTCAGCAGGTTTCGGCTTCTCCTTGAAGCCACAAAAGAATAGTATGTGACTGTTAGCAAAGTACAAAGTTAAGACAGGATTTGACCCGCTCTGAAAACAGAAACAGGGCGATGTACTTGTTCTTGTGGGTGAGTCTCAATAGCAGTGTGCTTGTTATAGACAGCTAAGTTGAGGGCTAAAAGATGGGAAGAGGGATTGGAAACGACAGGCGGAGAGATGGATGCCATCGTCGCCTCTAGGTACATTTAATTTTAGCAAAAAAGGGTGAATCTACAGACTCTCCGGGGACGGGAAGATGTTCTGTTGTAGCTAAATCTTGCCTTACAATAAACTAATACTGTCCTTCAGAACTCTGTTTTAGTCCAACCATAATTAGAAGCAACAAAGGAAGCAGATAAGGACAAGGAGGATGAAATCCAAGCATTACCTCATCACTCACTTCTGCCAAGAAGCAGCGTATAGTTACAGGACGTTGAGACAGTAAACACTGCACACATTTATTAAATTAATCAGTCACCTCTGTGCAATATTATTGACATTGAATCCAAAATGTCACTACCAGTGAGCCTCCCCTTAACTAGACAGATCATATGTGAGCTGCACAAACTGTATTTATAGAGCCGTGTTGACAAGAGGGCGAACGTTCAACGTTCAGGATGAAATATTGTTTGTGACTGAAACTGTTGCACCCTGATGAAAGGCTGTTCCAGACTTTGGATGAAGCAGCAATCAGGCTGCCCTTCAGTTACCCAATCAATGTGCAATTCAATTATTATCGCAATATGGCACTTCATTTTAATCTCGTATACGTTGTTAGGTTTTTGAATGTCAGTTTGATTTAAAGTAGCTCATTCTTGGTCGCCAATACTGAAGCTGTATGACACTCTCTTTTTGAGTTCATCATATAAGTTGTCTCATTCATCCATTTTCTGTAACCACTTATTCTTATCAGGGCTGCAGGAGCCTATCCCAGCTGGCATTGGGTGAGCATCCCCTTTTTCCCCACAAGTCCTCCTTTAAACCAGCAAGGAAAGCAAGAAAAACTGCAGAATTCTCTCATGTGAAATCACCAAAAACTGTTCAGACTTTGGTATCAAACACTGCGTTCATGTGGGCCAACAACGTTAGCTGTAAAACGATTGAAAACATTTGTTTTCAGGGCCTTTAAACTGATCATCCAAATCTGTAAATGAGGTAATTTCAACCACAACAATAACAACAACAAAAAGCAATAAGAAGAAGATCCCTGTGGCGGTTTTTATTATTTTGTTGCTTCTGCTGCAGCAGCTGAGCCACTTCAAAGTGTGATCAGCTGCTCCTCTCAACTGAACTGAACTTTTCCTTCAGTTTTTGTTTGTTTGCTCTCATTTGCTATCGCAACGCATGCAGAGTCACTTAATCAGCATCTTGACCTTCTAAACAATGTGTCCAACGCGAACAGTTTACTTAAATACAGCACTCCACATCTTGAGCACACAGCTACATGAATGAGCAGAGCTCTTAAACATTTACTGTAAATTGTGAATAATACAAGATTAGCAGCAGACTGTATTTCCATCGTCTCTTTGCTATTTAAATGTTTGGGTTGGAAAGAAGAAAAAAAAAAAACACATTTTGTAATACGGTTTGATAAAAGGGCCCAAACCATTGGTCGTCTGCCAAAGTAGTTGGTTGAGAAGATAAACATAGCCGCCTGCCAACATTTTGGTGAGATCTATTTCTGATGGTAAATTCCCACCCTGGGAAAGAATTCAGGATTTTCATCATCGGTCCTGACGTGCTTGGGTGCATGGATACGAGTTTTATGAATATTTTATCCATGGTGAATGAGAGAAAGGAGTAGAAGTACTCTATCGACAAGCTAACGGACAGAAATATGTCCGTAAATGCTCAAATGTTTTGAGTTTTTCCAATGACGATCGGACAAGACAGGCAATTTGAAGATGCCACATTTGTCTCTGGGAAATTATGAAACTTTTCACTGCTTTATGACATTTAATGAATAGAAAAATTAAGAAAATAATCACTGTTTGCAGCCATAATTAGAGGAAATGCAAGAAAAACTCGAGAAGAGAGGAAACCAAGGTCCATAAATTTAGCATCTGAGGGCTGACATGAAGAGCGTTTTCTGGTAATGTTTGTCAGTTAAAAGCCGGAGTGGAGCGCTAAGTGTCTTGAAGTATTTAGTGGCTGAAAAATGTTGTAAAAAATTTACTACAAACCCAAAAATACAGTAAACATTACAGTGCATAAAAACCTAAATTAGTGCAATGTGCAGCCAAGAACACGAAAAAAAAGGCAAACAGCTGACGGCACAGCTGGTGTCTGAGGGCGAAGACTTGTCCTCCTTCAGGGAAAAGACCACAGAGGGGACAGATTCAACCTCCCTCCACAAAAAGGATCCACCCAGTCTGCAGTCTTCTTCTATTTAACAGCTCTAGAAGGAGCAGATATGTGTTTTCTAGGCTTTATTCACTGGAAGTTACTGGAATCTTTTACACCTTTAAAAAGGATTTTTCGCCTGTTTTCAGACCAGTCAACCTGTTTTTACATCTGTTCTTATCAGTCGAGTTGTCAAAACGTTTTGTTTTCTGAAGAACCTAACATAATGAAGTACATCTTAAGAATAGAAGAGCTCTTTATTAGAGCTGAAACTCTTTGTTTATTAGTCTCTCCAGAAACGGAATTTCTTGCTTATTTCCACTGTAATTTTAATGAGTATAAAAATTTAAGTAATTTCTGCTGGGCTGGTGGGGAACATGAGTGAAAAAAGTTTGAGACCCACTTTAAAGTTTGACTTATAGAGAGCGCGGAGTATTTCTAGTAATATGTATCATGTTCGTTTGATTTATTATTTGGAAAGCACATTGTGAACCTTCTTACAACAGCTGGCAAAGTTTTTAATTTTCCAGTTCTCCTGGCTGGTTTGAAGCAGCAATCCTAAGGTTACTGCGTATCGAGGGGAAATAGCCTCAGGTACGGAAAGTGGCGTCGGGCTAATATTATCGTCATACATCTTGTTCTATAGGACTTGGAAACAGCTGTGACAAGGCCCTGAGGCGAAGCTGTCTTATTTACTGATGGAAGTGGGTCTGCTGGAGCAGTCAACTAAAACCTATTTACTTTTCTAGAGCTCAAACATGAAGGATGGAAGGAGAGAGAGAAACATAGAGAAAGACTAACGCAGAGACTAATCTAACAATTAGTATTCCCACAGCTGCTTTCCTCTCCTCCTTCCTGCGTTTGCGTATGACAAACTCCGGTAATGAAACAGTGGATGGAATTCACACAAAGCTGATTGAATTTCCTCATTAAACATAAGAAGGCGATCATTAAAAATGAGCCTGTAAATCTTTCCACGCTGTGTAATAGAATAGACTTATCGAGGTTTTGGCATGTTCCCGAAGGCGAAGTCTGTTACGTGTGACTGAGTTACTGGATGGGTTTCAATCAAACTTTTAACTCCACGAGCTTTTTAAAACACTAAGATGCAGACTGACAGCAAAGTCGTCCCGCCTCGTTCAAAATATTTCCATAAATATACCAAAAAATATATCCCCAGTGGTCTGACAATCCTTCTATTGACAGATGAAGCTTCAAAGAGTCTCTCTGGATCTGAAGAGTCATCTGAGCGCTTAAATTGAACAAAACAGGCTTGACCCGAGCGTGCGGCTTCATATTTCATTTGTAACTCCCTACACACATATTTACACTCAAAGTGCTGTCATCCTGTCACCGCCGTTATTTGATAGTTTTACAGAAACATAGCATAGTGTAGCAACAGAATAAAATCAACAGCTCAGCTCGAGTACCTTGACACAAATAATGCAAACTCTGTTCTTCTAATGATGCAACACCTCCCGAGGTTTGATGTTTTATAAATAACTCTGCGTCATGAAGTGTGCTCTCTGTCTTTTTATGCAGTGAAGATACCTGCAGGAAGGACTCACGTAGGATCACTATAATCAGAACGAAAACTCCGTCAATCACGGCCAATCACAGGCCGTGGAGGTCAGCTTCAGCAATCTAATTACTAGCGATGAGCGAGTACACCATTATCTTCATCTGTATCTGTTCAATCAGCTGAATTATTTATATCCTGATGTGGGCGGGATTGACCAGAAGATGTTAATTGGAGCCTGAAATGGACATGGAGTGATCAGAAGTTGCTATATTTATTAGAAAACTACTTACAGCCTCAGAAATGAAGCTTCATACTCAGATGTTTTCTGGACATTTTGCACCATAAGTCGTGATTCAGTTTTCACTACCTCTGTACAATGCTGTGACTTTCATTCATCTTCTACAGTCTAATTAAGTATAATATATAATATAGTTTTTATCTCTATCTATGTATTTGATTACAATAGTAAGAAAACTGTTTCCAGAACAAGTTCTCTTATAAAAGTTGCTATATTTGTTGTTTATTATTAAATGGATATGACACATTTTGCTTGTAAAAAGTTAATTATCCATACCGGATACTCATTTTAGCCGTGCTTACTCAACCCTACTAATTATACAATGCATGCTAAAGTTAACACAGGTAAGTCGTGTTGTGGTTCACATGTCCGTACAGTCCAGCGTATTTGTTATATCAGAATATTTCAAAGTTGATTTAAAATAAATAAATAAATAAAATCACTAAAGGATAATTTACTAAAATGTTCTTTAAAGCTGCGTTAATCTATTTTGTAATGAATCATTTATGAATGGGATTACTGTGTGTACTGTGAAATGGGTTGTTTGTGGTTTAGATACACACACAGAGTATTACTCAGCTCTAAATGACATTTTAGCGTCTTTCAGGTCATTGTTTTGGGTTTTTTTTTTTTTCACAACTCTCACCACTCTCCTCAGCCCAGGTTTCAGCCACAGCAGGAAGCGGTCTGCAGTGACAAACCTCTGAAAAACCTAATGTAAGCTACCTGCAGGCCAACAGGCAAAGTTAGCAGCTGGATGCTAGTATTATAGTATTTAGCAGCTAAAGAACCAGAGAATTACCTCAAATAAAATGAAAGTCAGCTGGATGTGTAAACAGGTAACTCTTTGCTAACAAGTTAGCTTTAATAAAAAAGGTGTAAGCGATGCGTTTACAGCGTCTTTCTGCTGCGTGCAGGCTAAAAATAATCAATTTACATTTGTTTACACAGTATTTCCATTTTTCTACTTCCTCCCACTCAGCTGTTGCATTCATTTCACGTTAATCCCTTTATTAATTGTCTGTTTTCTTGAAGTTATCTTGGTGGAAATATATTGTTAAGAAAAATGAAACATGAACAGTTGCACCTTGACATAAGAGGGTGAGAAACGCTGACAGGAAACTTCAAACCAGATAAAGTAAGTGAGTATTTGGCATCAGAGGATCAGTCTTATCAGCAGAGGAGGCACAGCTAACCCTTTCACACACATCTCTCAAGAGATTGCTCTAAACTGTCACACACATACACCACCCACTGATACACAAACACGCACACCTGGAGCTGAAGGTATCCAAACAAATATTCTCACCGAGATTTTAATTAGGTCAAGAGAGAGAGAGAGAGAGAGAGAGAGAGAGAGAGAGAGAGAGAGAGAGAGAGAGAGAGAGAGAGATCTTAAGAAATTAAAAATCCAATTCCCGTTCTTATTAATCCAATCAGTCAGAATAAATTACAGTATTCATTATGTGTACAAACACTTAGCGTACACACCAAACACCTGCAAATACACGGCTCGAACGCAGCCTCCGTAAACACGAAACGTTTCTTTTATTGTATCGTGTCACCTCCTCTACGGAGCTAGAGAAATATCAAGTCCCTGGTGACTTTATCTCTTCACACAATGAGAAGAAAACCAAACACAGATTAAATGCGATCATGGTATTAGAGTTTTAATGAGTCGTACACACTCTCTGCTGTTGGCACGTGTGCTGTCATAACAGATCCGTGGGATCCTCTCTGCTTTATATTTACGTTGGCGGCACTCCTCCGAGTCCTGCTTTTAAGCCAACAATGTCGGAGCCGAATAAAAACGCTGAGACTTAAAACAGCAACATTATCCCAGTTTAATTTGGCTTCTGCTGCACGCACAAACGCAACCATGTTATATTTATTAACGAGGCCCCGCGGTCATCGAGTGGCTTGCTCTGTGTGTGTGTGTGTGTGTGTGTGTGTGTGTGTGTGTGTGTGTGTGTGTGTTATCTGATGAGCCCAAAAGACAGACGGAGAATTTAAGATTTATCAGGGAGAAATAACGTGTGAAACAGAAGGATAAGATGCCGCGCGTCACCGCACTCATTAGCAGCACGGACGCCAAACAACTGGCGAGCGGCGCAAACAGAATATAAATACATGATAAAGTTGACATTTAGAGGCTTCCATAGATGGATGGCTCAAAGTGACGGCCAATTTGGCTGCTAATCTAAAGGCCAAGGCCGCCGGTGGCAGGGACGACAGATCAATCGTGTGTTTTGTGTGTGTGTGTGTGTGTGTGTGTGTGTGTGTGTGTGTGTGTGTATGTGGTTTCACACTCACCAAATAGATTGCTGGAGTGGCCTTGCTTGGAGACGGGCCTAAGCTCATTGGAACCCCAGGCCCAGCGTCTGTAGCTGTCCCACGCATGTTTCATCATCTGACAGGGAGGAAGATGAAGAGGAGGAGGAGGAGGAGGTGGAGGAGGTGGAGGAGGAGGAGGAGGAGGAGGAGGAGGAGAGAGGATGACAAATGAAGAGAGTTAAAGAGGACAATCAACAAAGAGAATTAAGTCATCTTTATACAATGGAGGGTTTGTTTATAGCCTGAAGAAAACTGGATTTTCAAGGCTAAGGCCGATATTTGAGAGTCATATTATCGTGACATATTTGTCTGTAAGTGTACATTTTTAAATAAACACACATTTTGATGAGGAGCCCTTTATTTTCTAAAGTACTGTGATAAAGTTCATGTTATCAGTCGTCTCTATGGGGACAAACACGTCATAAAAACTGTTTCTGTACTACGATGATTGTTATTTTCTGGATCAATCGATGAATCATAAAATCATTAAATATTTTTAAATGTGAAATAAAAACCAGCACCACATTTTCCTAAAGCAGAAGCTGACATACTTTAATATCTTGTTTTCATCGACCCACAGTCCAAAACTTTAAATTATTCAGTTTAATATCATTTAAGACAAAGAAAATTAGCAACTGTTCATATTTGAAAAGCTAACACTGGAGAGCTTTTACCTAAAATAATTGCTTAACCAGTTATTTATTTATTTATATATTTTTGTCAATCAACTGATCAGTTAATTGATGAAGATGTGCTGCTGAGTCATCACTGTTGGTACAGTAACTGTAAAGGAGACATTTGACCGGGCACGGATGCGACGGCCGCAGTCACCGGAGCTAATCACGGCCATTCTAGTCAACGTTTCAAACCGCACCAGAAGCACCGTGGTCCGTTTCAGAAGTGTTAATCTGCACAGAGCAGCTCGAGCTGACAGGAAGTCAGACACAGGAACACCATCGAGAATCTGGTTGGTTTTCAAAATAAAACACCCTGTGCAGATCTTAAAACAGGGAAACTATTTAACGACGTAGAATATTTACATATTTAGAAGCACATAAACCAGAAAAATGACCAAATCTGAGCAAGTTAACAAAGTCTGGCAGGCATAATGCTTCTGCAACACTCCTGTGGGGTTTGAAGTCGTGCGGAGAACGGATCTGTCTCGCTTGCTCGGTGTGGTTTCGCCATCAGTCACCAAAGAATTGGAGACAATCATCAATCTCCATCAGCATTCTTCACAATATTTATCCCAGAGTTAAGAGTGATCTATCTAAACTTCATGATGTTCAACTCATGGTTCAACCACCTGTCACTGTTATCAGATAAATGATACAACTCCATTCACATCCTAAGAAGCAGCTACAAATTAAAAGAGGGAGTTGATGGACTGAACAGAAACTCGTGTTCAAGACGTGAAAAGACAAATTCTCTATCACGAGTATCACGATCACAGAAGATGTGGCTTAATCCAGGAGCTCAACATCTGTCAACATGTTCTGAAACATCCAGTACGTTAGTAAGTTCAACAGACTCTCTGAGCACTAAGAAAACACACCAACTTATTTGTTTGTTTGCCTATTGGTAATTTTTTTTTTATTCAGCAGCAAAGCAGCTGCACAGACTGAGTCGTTCAGAGAAACAGGGGTCGACTTAATGATGTTATTCTGTGCATCAGGTGGCAAACGACCCATTCAAAATGTCTGTCAGCTAATTATGATAGTCGGCAGATTGATTGGCTCACCCCTGCTAAAAAAAACAAAACCCAAACATCTCTCGATTCCCCGTGGGAAAAAAAGGAACATTTGCCTGTGCCAAGTCCCATTATCTGCTGCTGAAGCCCGCCCGCTCCACCCAGCAGGAAATGTTGGAGTTTCATCTTATTTTAATCTGGTGCTGGCTGGAGGCTCGATAGCAGCGTGAAAACTAGTTTCCAATCTAACACCCAGACACTCATTTGGGTCTCAGACGTGGCTCCACCTCCGAGCTCAGCGTTTGTCTGTGTTAATCCAGGTTACACACACCGTCCCCGGGCTTTCTAAAACCTGCACCTGGATTAGACTCACTAAAACCGCTTTATCCTCCACCTTCAGATGGAGAGTCTGTGCACACATAGGGGTCCTCTTTTGTTATATGTAAGCTCTTACCTACCTATAGCATTCTGTATACGGGGTGAATATTTGCTACATGCACCACAATGCCGGCTTTGTACACCTGAATATAGCACGCCGCATACAGAAATGTGAAGCCGATGCACAGCCTGAGCTGATGTCTCCCGGGGGATCACATTACGGTACAATACACAACCTGAGTACCCCTATCCTGTTGCAAGTGTATAAATGCATGTGTGTAGTAGTAGTTTGCATATGTGCGTGTGTGTGAAATGCACACATAGTTTTCTTACTGCTGCTGACTCACTGTTAGGCAGCTCACTCGAGGACACTGAGCATAACGACGACTAACTGTGATGAGTTGACGAGCAGGCACACACGAGCACAGCAGGTCAGCGAGTCACTCGGTTAGTGTGTAGTCTTTTACGACTTGGATGTACAAGAGTACAAGCAGGAGAAGCTGAAGTGAGGTTCAATAAAATATGAATGAGCGTTTTAATACCCACCCGGCTGCACTATATTACAACTACCATTAAAAACCACAAGATCCAGAGGAGGCCGTACACTTTGGTTTCTTTTTTGCCCGAGGGACGCAGCGATTAACTGAGTTCATTATTAACTGCAGTTTCAAACGTCACCGTTTTGTAGCCGTGAAGGCTCAGCGACAACGACGACACACAGAGTGTTTCTGTCATTTAAAACAATGAAGTAACAGTGAAACAGAGAGCACAGTTCTGAAGTTTAATGCTCACACCTAAACTGTTTAATACATGCATTATAATCAATGACAGTATAAAGAATGGACGGCATGCCCGTGACGTCACCCACAGGTTTCTGAAGCTCAGAATTCGTGGCCCTGGCTGCCGCCATGTTGGCGGTCCTGCCTCGTCTGCCGGCCAGCTAATCTAAAAATCTGCAAAGACGTGGATCACCGCTGGGCCGAATGAATCCTTGGTGTTCAAACAAGCCATCTGTAACGACACCTACCTGTCAATCAAAGCACCCATGCATAACTTTAAGCCTTCATATAATTTGAACAGGTGAGTTCTATATAAATTCACCCTCAGTACAGTTGTCATGAACGGGGAAATTAGCTATAGAGACCATTTTTGTACCAGGCTGTAAACATGTTTATTTCTGCTGTGAAGTTGGACATTTTAACATGGGGACTTATGGAGACTGACTCACTTCTGGAGCCAGCCTCAAGTGGACGTTTGAGGAACTGCAGTTTTTGGCACTTCTGCATTGGCTTCACTTTCACAGCCACAGAAGTTGTTGCTTGATTATAATTGTGAAACTGGGACTTTTTTTCCTCTAATCGTACCATAGAAATCTATAATCGTGGCATCTCTACACTCCATGGTGGTGCTGTTAGAGCCAAGATGGTGTCTTTAAATTGCTTATTTTGTACTTTCAATAATCCAAAGCCCCAAAAATTCAACCTATAATTATATAAAAAGGAGAAAAGCAACTTAATTTAAGACAAAGGAAGTTGTGAAGTTGAAAATGTGAGGTATTTTTGCTTGATAAATGATATTAACGATAATCAGTGTTGATCTTTGTTAAATTTTTGACGACAACGGTCGTTCCCTAACTTTTTATAGTTGCCGTGCGCACCAACAACCACCAGGAGGCGTCTGCAAGCAACAATCGCTCTCTTTATATAACAATACAGCGTAAAGAAGGACATATTTTAGATGCACTTTAGTACAGATCTGACTGAAAATGTACAGAGAACAATCCTGACAGCACTTTAAATACCAGGACAAACTGACAAAGATGTCAAGAAATGGCATCGAATATTTCCGCAGGAGGCACAAAGGCACAAAACAGGTGGTGGAAAAAAAAAAAGATATCAATTCAGAACACTTTTAAAAACAGCACAGGCACGACCACAAGAGCTGTGCAGGTGCTGAATAACAAACCCTGAACGCTAGAAAAGAGGAATAAATACCGGCACGTCGCTGTGGTTCTCCAGAGAGTTTACTCTTTTATTCACATTGTGAGCACGACTGACAACGCTTCAATCAAAAATGGTCTTCAGCAGGTTATATCACGCGCGCTGAAGAGCCGGCTGCATGAATAGACTCTGATTTCATGCTTTTCACAGAACAACTGGTTATTAGATTGCAACACATAAGGGAATATGCCATACCATGCTCGAGAGAGGGAGAGGGGGAGCGTAATTAGCACAGTTACCTCTCATCTCTCGTGCTCCACCTGCATCTCCTCGCTGTTGTACAAAGACACTTGAGTCGCTTTAGCTTTGGTTTAACCCTCTCAGACAGGTGGATAACTGGTGACATCAGAAATGCCGCTCCATCTTCACATGTGCCCTTACTGTAAACACGCATACGCACACACACACAAAAAAAACACAGAACAAAAGCCACTTCATTTGCATAACGTCTCCCACACACACATCAAAAGGACAGCTAGCTGATAGCTTCCCTCCATTTAAACCCACTAATTAAAGCTAGCGAGCCTGCTAATTACCGCTCCTATATGCACGTCATGTTAAAGAGATGTGCTCAAATGCTCGACACGAGCACTACAACATGAGAGGAAGTCGAAAGCTGATTCAAAGTCTGTGCAAACGACGAAAAAATGCTGTTACATAAGTGTTAAAAACAGCTGTTTTCAAAAGACTTCTGCTCACGTTGGAGGTGAACGTAATTACAACGTAATTTTAACGTAATTCCCTGATGTTACCAAACTTCATGAACCAATGAGAAAGCCAACGTGGTCCTTCCAGTTTCAACAACGCTGGTAGGATGTCAATCAACGCCCTCACAGTCCTCAACCAACCTCACCGCAGTTGCTCGAGGACTCAGTGAACCTTAACACCTGTCTGTGTGTAAGTGTGAAAGGTCTTTATACACATAAACATACGGTAATTTTAACCATACACTTTATAATTTATGTTTATGTTTTGCATTTAAAGAGAAGCCAGATACTGCCGCCAGCGATTAGTCAGTGTGAATCTACTTGTTTAGCTTGTTTTCTGTAGGGGAAGCTGTAACCGATGTCTCATTTTAAGCAGCCACGTCGCCTTCAGGCTGTTGCACAGTTAGAATGGAGTAATTTAAGTTTACAGACACTGGCAGTTACTGCTAATACGTTAATAAAGATGTGAGAAGGTGTGCTATAGTAATACACAACGGCAGAAAGAAAATGTTGATGAGATTTCTGTCGCACGAAATACAAAAATCCCCGCGACAGACCAAGACCTGCAAAGACAGTGTGACTCTTATGACGGACAGAAAGGAGAGCTTTGCTTAAGTCAAGATAAACTGCCTCCTCATCTAAACTACAGTGTTAATCTTTTAGCAGAAAGAGGGTTAACAGGCTAAGTAGTTGGGCCGGCTTACGTAATGTTGGCTAATAGCGACAGTCCTGACGAGAAGATGAAGACGTGAGGAAAAACAAGTGTTACGGGTGGGCTGTGACGTGAAGCCAGTGCAGATGTTCCAATAACTGCAGTTCCTCAAACGTCCACTTGAGGCTGGCTCCAGAAGTGAGTCAGTCTCCATAAGTCCCCATGTTAAAATGTCCAACTTCACAGCAGAAATAAACATGTTTACAGCCTGGTACAAAAAACAGTTTTGGTCTCTGTAGCTAATTTCCCCGTTCATGACAACTGTACTGAGGGTGAATTTAAATACAACTCACCTGTTCAAATTATATAAAGTTATGCAGAATTAACACTGGGCAATTTGATTGGCAGGTGTGTGCCTAATGAAGATAGCCCACCTGTCCTAGCTTGCTTATTAAGCTAGGACAGGTGGGCTATCTTCATTAGCCTTTTTCTGCTAATATACTGCAACATATCTCTCAAAATCTGAGATATGGATGGAAATTTAGAAGTCTGGAAGCAGGCTAGTGTTTCCAGAATTAATGAATTAATAGGTGAAGGGTGCAGTTCTCTAATTCAGTATGTAAATGTGTAGCTCCCTCTACTACACATTCCTGTGCGTTAACTGTTATTGGATTTAATGCTCAGGATCCCTACGTGTTGACTGTAATTGGATTAACCGCTCAGGATTTTCGAGGATGACTGCTGTTATTAGGATCCGGTTGCTGAAGCTATTTCAGACACACAATAGCTCTATGCTAATTGGCTCTGTGTTTAAGGTGCAATGGCTTTCTGGGGCACCAACAAGTCCAATCTAGCAGGAAGATCTTAAGTACACACACACACACACACACACACACACACAGGCCAAAGATGAGATGATTTGGTGCAGAAAGGTTGCATGAGAAGTTCATTCCTATTCTCTGTCGTCCCCATGCTTCACCTCTCCTGTCAGCCTATTGATCCGCCTCAGGCAGTCAAGTAATAACTGTGTTGTGTTCACTAGTGACATACAAGCATCTACACACATATGCACACACACACACACAGCCAGACGCTTGTCTACAACTGTTTCCTGTCAGCAGCAACAGCTAATGGATGAGAACTTGTGTTAAAAGCATGCTAACACGTAGCAGCAGGGAATAAAAACATCACATGCAGATTAAAATCTGTTCTTTCCAGAGAGTGTCTGAACATCAAAGAGAAAAACTGATTTTAAAAAAGAAACACACAGGCCAGAAAGTCAGAAAACTTCACTTCAACATCAAAACGTGCCACTGTTTGATTACCTACAACTGAAATCGATACGACATCTGAGCCTACAGATCAAGCGACTACACAAAAACACGTCATTTATGTAAAATCATGTAAAAAAACTGTAAAAAACGATTTATTGACATTTCCAGTCAAGGTTTTGCAGAGAAAATCTATTTTTTTTATAAATTAAGTGATATTTACCTTCAAATTAAAAAGAAAAATGTCACTATGCAAATAAACGTTTATATAATGAGCCACATTTTAATTACAGATAATTACCGTCATTTTACAGAAATGTTTATGTAATTTCTCTGTACAAGAAGGAGAAATAACATTATTATTATTATAATTATTGGCATAATACTAGTTAGGTTACTGATAATATCAGAAATTTTACACATTTAGGCATAAAAAAAAACAACAGAAAACTACTGTAAAATGTAATTTTCCATAAAATTCAGGATTTGTGTTTGTTTTTTTTACAATGTAGCTCTGTATCTACATTAACAATATAGAACTTCTCGCTGTCTACTTCAAACTCATAAACAAACTGACGGCCTTCAGACAGGTTGGTGTCTCTCTGTATGCTCAGACTCGCCCACTTGTTGCAGAGAAAGAGTGAAAGAGAGGAAACCAAACTAAATAAATGTCAGTAGGAGGATGAACTATGGAGGCACACAGTTTGTTGGATGTTTTGTGTATAAAAGCGATGTGAGTGCTACAGTACATCCCTCAGTTACAAAGGCCTTTTATCAACTTCTGAGAGGTATACTGCTACAGCTAAAGACTCAATTATTATTTGTTTACATGCAGCATTAACAACCACCAACAATACGGTTCTACATTAATACATAAATACGGCTGTAATAACAGGAAAATGAAGAGTAAGCAAAAGTGGAGCATGGAGAAAATTCTGCTGCTGCCGTCGACGAGCATAGTCCATCACAGAACAAAGATGATAACAGGAGAGAAGGAGGAAAATGTTATAGCGCTCTATGAAACGTGTATTTAGAGCCAACACTTTAGAAGTAAGCAGCAGCTGCAAATAGAACAAGACTAAAGCTGTCTGTTCTGAAATCCACACATTGCTTCACATGATGTATTATGACTTCAGAGACCTCTTACATTTAAGAGCATTTTTAATTAAAAAGACATTTGATAAATATAGTTTATTCTGAAGTGTGTGAGTTGGAATAAAAGTGAAGGATTAGCACTTTTATCTTTCTCCTGCTTCACGTTAAGCAGTTCAATAAAGACAGGCTCAGATCTCAAACTAATGGAACATCTAAGGGAGATTTTAGCCGCTCTGCATCATCAAAACATTTAAACAACTTCACTGTTGAGTGTCTTAAAAACCAAAAATAACTCAGTGGTATCTAGTGCTGCTGATCCCCCTCTCATTCCGAGCATGAAGGACAAACTACAGTGTCTGTGAAGCATGTGAAAGGGACAGTTTACTGTAGAAACATGGCGGTGCAACGCGTCCGTGTGCTAGCTAACTTTTTCCACATTCAAAATTTTACCTTCAAATGAATGGCACAACCTTCAAATCTTTCTACAAACCTTCAACACTTTCAACCTCCACTTCTTCTACATACTTTAAGCGACAGACTTCATTCAAACTTTAAACTGTACCAAAGACTTTGTACTATTAAACTTGAATTCAACTTTTTAAAATCTTTTACAGTTTTTGAATTCTTACAGTTTAACTTTGATGTTTGTTTTTTTTTTACTTCTGTTTTCAGCTCATTTCACATTTTTGCATCAGGCATTTCAGCATCCTGCATCCATTTCCTGCAGGAAATGCAGTTTTCTAGTTAATGTTTCAAACCCCACTGGAAAAAAAAGAACAGCCAAAAGAGAAACAAGTTAACTATGTAGCATATTTACATATTTAGAAGCACATAAACCAGAAAAGTGACCAAATCTGAGCAAGTTAACAAAGTCTGGCGGGCAAAACGCTCCCGAAACATGATGGAGACTAAAGAAACCAGTTATGCATATTAGGTTCCCTAAATCTGACACACTGCACCTTTAAACAAAAAAAAGACACTGACGCCTGGAACTTGAAATTTAGGACACCTCCTCAAATGTACAAGAAGTTTCCCACAAAACAAAGCAGAGCTCTGGAAGCTCTTTCCAACAGCTGCTGAACGGGCAGCATGACAGTCAGCATTTCACTGACATGAAGTCAGATGTGTTACTGTTACAACAATAAGAGCCGGTCATTGTCGTGCTATGTTACCAGAGATGAGCACCAATGAACGTCCAGCAAGGTGCCCTAAAATGAAATGCTGGCATTGATTCACACACACACACACACACACACACACACACAGTGATGATGGTAAATCATTAACTGGTGTGCAAAGATCAGGGGGTAATGACCCCGTTTGCTCCGAGGTGTCTTAAGTAATCTGTAACTGAGTGGATGTGTGTAAAACAAGAGGGGGCGGGAAGTGTGTGTGTGTTTGTGTGAGGGTTCCCCCAGAGGCTGAAACCAAAGCTCGTCTCAGGGGAAACACTTGTGACTAACATGCTTACAAACAGGTGTGTTTGTGTGTTTGTGTGTGTGTGAGGGAAAGAAAGAAAGAGGGCTGTTAGGTGACAATATGGTTGTTGGGCAGATAAGGGCATCAGACAGCCAACCAGCATTTAGACCTCACACACACACACACACACACACACAGACTTGTATACAATCTGCCTGCCAAAGCAGCATCCCCAGTGTGTGTGTGGTGAAGTACAGATGCTTGACTGCTTCACTCCCTGCCATCTCAATGAGAGGAAGATAAAGACGGAGCGAGACGCTGAGAGAAAAACAGCCGGGTGGCAAAAAGGGACGTCGATAAGACGGTGGAAAATATTTCATATGTCATTATGTTGAAAACACACGTACACGCCGATGTATGAAGTAGTGATGTGACGTTAATAGAAGCAGTAATAATGATGTAGAAAACAGAAGAAGAAGAAGAGAGACAGAAGGGAGACGCTCTCTCTGAGGATGACTGTAAGTGCTCTGCAGGCCACGATTGATTTTTCACACAACGTTAGAGCAAACTTCACAAAAATCACTTTGAAGGTGAATCAGATCTCTGAACATTAAAAATGGATCTATGAAGAAGTCATTCAGATTCATCAGATTGGTTTTGCATTGGTTTTAGCCACCTGTCACACTGTGACATCAATACCAGGCCTTCACAGATGAAATCCTCCCTCCTGCTTTGGGTCGACAACCACTGGCCAAAAACGTCAGTCTCCATAAGTCCCCATGTTAAAATACAAGACATTTTTCTTTATTCACTACATTATGAATCAAAATAGATGAAAACAATTCTTAGTTGTAGTTTTAACAGCGCCACTTCTTGCTATTGAGCTTAGAGATGCCACGATTATAGATTCCTATGGTACGATTAGAGGAAAAAAGGTGATGATTATAATCCATGCAGAAGTGCCAAAAACTGCAGTTCCTCAAACGTCCACATGAGGCTGGCTCCAGAAGTGAGTCAGTCTCCAGAAGTCCCCATGTTAAAATGTCCAACTTCACAGCAGAAATAAACATGTTTACAGCCTGGTACAAAAGAACAGTTTTGGTCTCTATAGCTAATTTCCCCGTTCATGACAACTGTACTGAGGGTGAATTTATATACAACTCACCTGTTCAAATTATATTAAGGCTTAAAGTTATGCAGGATTAAGAGCGTGGACACTTTAATTGACAGGTAGGTGTAGTTACAGATGGCTTGTTTGAGCACCCAGGCTTCATTTAGCACACCTCTGCTCCACCAACACTCCACATCTTCACCCGTTTTTAGATTAGGCAGGAGCACTACCAAGCCACCGCACTATGAGCGCCACAGTGGCTGTTCGGAAACCTGTGGGTGACGTCACGGATACGACATCCAGTGGTCGGCATAATAAAAACTTACTAAAATCGTTGTCACCAAAGTTTGTTGTTGAATTCAGCTCATCAAAGGAAATGTGTGAAGTTAAAACTGATGCTTGTGCTTGTTAGCTACAGGAGAACTTCTGAGCGTGCTTCTTCACATGGTTGTTGATTCGGTTGCTCCAGGGTTGTTTACCAGGCATGTCTGTGTTTATGCTATCCTGAATTTAATCTCTCCCTCTACATCCACCCCCACTCCTCTCTCTCTCTCTCTCTCTCTCTCTCTCTCTATGCAGGGATGGAAGAAACAGTGTGCACCTCTAAAAAAAATATTACTGCATCTCTCTCAACCCTATCTCCAAGCCCAGACTGCCACTGCTGCTAGTTCACACAAGCAAATGTATGGGTGCAGACACACACACACACACACACAGAGTCAGGGAGTTTATGGGAATAAATAAGAGCGCATTAAACATTCACTATGATCACGACGGCAAAAACAAGCATCAAAATAAAGCTTCTTGCGTCATGTAAATTCACAGAGACGGTGAGTATGTATGTGTTTCACAGTGAAAAGGAATTAAAAAGACGGATGGAGGGACCCCGAGGCTGCATTTATATTAGAGAAGACGTATGGAGCCTCCGTGCAAAGGGACACTGCATGAAAAAGGTCTAACGTATGAATGTATGGAAAAAGGAGCTACAGGTGTGACTAACTTTTAGGGTTAGATGCGGTGTACTGGACAGTTATGCAACATTAACGTTAACAAGTTCACTGGCTTCAAGTCCCAGGTGTTGCCAGTACCATTAATGAAGGCTCCATTCCTGTCACAAAACCAGGCACACCTAAATGGAACACAGCTATTATTGATGTGATCGGTCGCACCTGCGTTTGAAGACGGTCCGCTGTTGAAGCGGTCTTTTCCAGGCAGAGCCCGACAGCCATCTGCAGGTTTCGTTTCGTGCCACCTGTGTGCGCGCAGCGTTAACTAAAGTACGGCATGCAAATGATTAGGATTACAAAAGTGCAATATAATGGCCGGTAACCCAGGTGCAGCAATTTCCTCAGCGAGCTGCAGTTTAATGACGGGCAAATAAAAGGGACAAATTTCTCTCCGGTGTAGGGTCAAGCTCACAAAACACGATTCTGCGGACGTGACTGGCTGACACGAGGAGGCGAACCGAAGCCAAGCGTGTCCTACAAAAAGGCCTACAATAGACCCTTTGCACAGCAGATATTGACTTCCAGATGAGCCAGTTCCAGGACTCCATACCTCGACACTAAATGAAACGAACGCCTGCTTTGCCGAGTCAAAATGTCTTCCATGAAAAGGGTCTATCGGTGGGTTCAGAGGCAGAAAAATGAAAGATGAAATAACTCTCTGTGCACTAAGTCGTTAGACATCTGTTCCTCGAGGCGGGAAGGATCATTCAAGTGTTTTCATATTGTTTTACTATAAATCACGTACACTTTATGTTACAGATGACCATTTTTCAAACCGTGCTGTCGTATTTCAGATATTTTCTGTCTTCTCGCCTTGCGGGCTGCCATTTGTTTCCGCTTTGGTATAAAAATCAATTTGCAGAAAATCACTTGAGTGATGCAATTCATCACAGTGCTTTTATTATTGTCATCAGAGTTGCATGGAAATACATTTGCAAGTGCAGATTGATTTGAAAAGTATCAAATGTATTTCCCATTCAACTGTAAGATAACTCTGGACAGTTTTAAATCTCTACCAGCTGATCCATCATACAGAAAAGCTCTATCTACGTTCCAACCCACACCTGTGGTCATGAGCTTTGGGTGGTGACCTAAAGAATGAGGTCACGGATACAAGCAGGCCAAAAAGAGCTTCCTCCGCAGGATGGCCGGGCTCAGCATTTGACCTCGGACATCTGGAGGGAGCGCGGAGTAGAGCTGCTGCTCCTTCGTGTCGAAAGGAACCAGTTGAGGTGGTTCGGGCATCTGATTAGGATGCCCTATGGGCGGCTTCCTTTGGAGGCTTTCCAAACCCAGAACCCGCTGAAGGGACTACATAGCCAATCTAACCTTGGAACACCTCAGGCGGAGCTGGAATGTGTTGTTGAGGACAGGGAAGTCTGGACTGCCCTGCTGCCACCGCAACCCGACCCCGGATAAGTAGAAGAAAATGGATGGCAGCATCACCACAGGGCAAAAGTTTACTTGACAAAATGCCAGAAATAATTCGTACTTTTCCTGTTCAAAAATGGCAACAAATATTTGGATATTAGACAGTATTGTTGTCTTCTGGTTTCACAATAAAATAAGTGAAAGGACTGAGCTGTGACAGTCAAATTAACCTGTTATTCCCGGCACAAATGCCGTATGCCGACTTAGTTTTTGTTGCCACATTTCCTTTTGTGCTGGTAGAAATGAAGACACGGCCCACGGAAGCCCTGACATTTCTGCTTACAAAACTTGCTTTCTGACCCCAGCTGTTTTGGAGCAAAACTCACCACCTAACCATTTTTCCACCTCGTCTCCTCACATGTTCTCGCAGCACGGAGACGGAGGACATTATCCATCTAGCTGCCTTGGGACCAGTTCTTCGGGGATCAGTGAGGGATTTCCTAAGCGGTTTAGTATTTCAGCAGCCATATATGGGTCAGTATTGTACTGCTGGAAAAAGGATGTTGTCTCCCAGGAGTCTCTGCTGACAGAAACGTGGGTTTAATACTTTGTTTCCATGATGGTTAGCTGCAGCTGCTGCACATGCTGCTCTATGTGGAGCTATCAAACACTTAGAACAACCGCAACACAGTGACGAACTTCCAAGAACTACAACTGCTAGAAACATTTCATGGCCTGGTTGTGTTTCATAAGACATTGACAGACAAACAAACAGGAAAGATGTCGATAATGAATGACGTAGTCGACCTTTTCTTCTTTTTAAAAGACACGAGTTATCCTACCACATCCTCTTTCCTGACCTCTTGGAGGAAGTTCACTGTTGCCAAAACCCGTATCAACCCGTATCAAACACAATATCGTGTACGGTTACAGAGCACAAAAGAGTAAAAGGGAATAAGGAAATAGCACAAATGCACAGTGAGATACAACAACGGTTGCAGATAACGTACAACAACGGAGGAAATTGGCGTTTACAAGTTATCTGATTGTTCATTGAGTTCAACATCTTCTAACGAGCCCTGTGAGAAAACTTCTCAAACATTCAGTGTGAAATGTTGACAACCAAACTTTAACGATAAGACAAAACCAAGGCTGTTCAACAGAACTGAACACCAGCTTCACCAAAACAGAAAATTCAATTCATATTTTCATGCAGTTCAGGATTGAGCTTAGGGTGCTCTCACACATCACTCTGTTTGGTTCAGGTGTGAAAGCTTCCCACTGATCTCTGGTACAGACCAAACAACCGGACCAAGACGGCCTGAAAAGGAGAAGCTCAGTCTGCTTCCAGTCAAACTTCGATGTGTTTGTTTGCAGTGTGAAAGCAAAGAGGACCAACGACAGGATGTGATTTTACATGGTGAACTGTCAGGAAGAAATAACAAGCGTGTCCACACCTGCTGTGTGTTTCAGCAGGTGCTCCAAAATGTGAATAAAACCTAGTGACTACCGGAGCACCTCTGAAGGAAGGCGCCCAGGAGGCATCCTGATCAGATGCCCGAACCACTTCAGTGTATTTGGGGATTACTTTACATCCCTAGTTTCTTCCTGTTTGCCAGTATTCATGACACAGGGTCCAGTTGCAGTCTCGACTAATAATGCTTGTAATTAATTATGTCTTCATGAGCTCTTTGTGACACCAGAGAACATCAGAGGAGAAGTAAAGCAGGGTGACATCAACCAAACTCAATCAATGCCTTCATGCTGACAGCTCTTGGTTCATTTATAAAAAATTGTCTAAATCTGAGCACCAGCAATAAAAAGGCAACGAGGTGTCTGTTTATTTCTCCTTGGTAGAGTCCAAATGAACCGAACTAAAGGTGTGAACGTGTCCTTTTATTTATATAAATATTCCACAGCAGGTAAACCATTAAGACTCCATTTGTACTTTATCACCAGAGGAGCAAAGTTCCTGCTGAGTCACATTATCAGGCAGACAGAGCAAAGAGCAAAGAGAATAGAAACCTCACCGTTCAGTACAATGTCTAAGTCAGGGGTCTGCAAGCTTTTATGGCCCATCATCCACCAAATAAAAATAATCTGGAGCCACAAAACCCCTAAAATGAAGATATTATATATACTTATACTATATAAAAAAGAACTATAGCCTACAGTTTGTTGCAAATTATAGAATTACAGAAGAAGGAAAACACCAAACTCTTTTAAACAGAAGAACTTGCATGTGTAGAAAGTCTTGTGGCCACACGTTAGGATGTGACGTTTATTTTGGTTGAGAAAATGTTAAAATTATAATTATAAATTATAAATTTTAGTGTCAGAGTAGCACCTTAATTTCCAAAATAAGAGGTGTTCCCTTCCCTGAAATTGTTACAATCTAGAGCACTTCCTCTTTATCAGATGTGGACACCCTCTTCATATCTAATTATTCAGTGTCAATGTAATGATTCAGTCCACTGTCCACCACTGAGTAATCAACGATCATCCACTCAGTGAGGTCCAAGTCAATAAATTCCGCCCAATAAATAAAATAAACTTCCGTCTATATCTCACAGATTCCCACGCTCCTAACAAGCAAAGCCCGTGCCAAGACTCGCTGACCTGATGGGGGTCATAAAACGCGTCGTTCCCAATAGCCTGATTGGTGCTTAATGGTGCTAAGTGTTGATAATACGATGAACAGAGGCCGGGCCTACCTGCAAAGCAACATTACACGGTGATCGATACGAGCTGACGGCCGTCTGGGGAAAAGAGGAGAGAATGATGAAACTGAAGAGGGGGAGAAAATCTATAATCAGCGACTGGCTGTTTGGTTGAAAAGCTGGTTCTGGCAGTAAAATAACACTCCAGCGGGAGCACACAATTATTGACAACAAAGATGTTACAATAAAACATGAACACTGAAGTCTTGGTGATATGATTACTTTCATTATCCGACCAGAAATGGGAGCCAAAGCAGCTATCGGCCATGTGTTACAGGGCTAGGACGAGTGTTGTTTTTTTAATTAAATTCGACCAATTGAGTTCAAAACCTAAAAAAAAAAATCTGTCTAAAATCTGTGCTACATTTCCACCCTGACAACTGCTGAAAATAAGCCGTTTTCTCGAGAACAAACTCACGGGCAACGTTTTTGGCATTTTTATAGCGATGTTATCTAACGAGCCTTACAAAAGGTTTTTTCATCTCACTGTGATCAGGGGGTGAAGTGCTAAGCACTCCCTCTCAGACCTCTCCACGGTGCGTATGGGCTCGCATAACTTTATCAGACCACACACACACACATATTTTATTGACTTGACCTTTCTCGTGGTGTAGGAAGCGGCCCAATTGGGTTTGACCCAGCCGTTTGACAAAAGGCAAACTAATGAAGACTTTGTGAAAGGCAGATTGATTTTTTTTCCCCCCGCTCCCTCCCTCCATTACATCCATCGTTCGCTTCAATACAGCAGGCAGGAAAGAAAGAAAGCAGGCAGCAGCGGCGGTTGTGGCGGCGGCAGAGCTCGAGCTCATCACTCATTTGTTTAACAGGTTGGCAGAGATGAGGACTGAGCTGCAGAGAATGCCAGAAAATACACCCTGTGCTATATTCAAATGGCTCGGGCTGAAGGAAGAGAGAATAACTGCGGAATATGAATTGGCTGGATTGAAGGGAAGTCTGGAAACTGCCCATTTTGGCCATTTGACAGAAGCAAATTAAAAAGCTTTTTGTCTCCTCGTTCACATTATTATGGCTTTAACCTTTTTGCTAAACACGCTTTCAAACGCTTGCATGACATCGATGATGAAATTGGGGTTTGAAACCATTTCCAGGATTTGGTAGCAGGGGGGGCCAAAAAAAGCAGCAACTCTTCAGCCTCCAACAACCAAACACTACGAATTATTGCAAGGAGACCACGTACAATCATCCAGTGTCTGGATGTGTGTAGTTAAAAAATGTCACATTGTCTGATCACAACAATCCAAAATTCAAAGAGAGTTTCGTCACATAAAACCAAGATGACCAAGAAGATCAAATATTCACATTTATTAAGCTTGAATAAGTAACTTAATGATGAATCAATCAATAAAACATAAAGCTAATCAATTCTTGACTAATCTTTTGGACGCTAATCCATGTTTGTTGAGTGTTTGATCTCCTGGCTCCATTCTTCAGCCAGGAGAGCAACTGTCTGCTAATCCAATGACTTCTATAATCCCATTAAATGAAGGCAGTGATCAAACATTTCCATCCCAACCAACCAACCGAACAACCAACCGACCGACCGACCAACCTACAGTATCTACAGTTTGAGGCAGCCATGTTGAAACACCATGTTTCTACAGTAGCCCAGAACAGACAAACTAAATAGTGACTGTAGACAGAGAGTCTTCAAGTGTTCTCCTTCACACTAAGTAGGTGAGGGTGATGTGAGGAGTTTGCAATACACCACTATATACAACTAAATCCTACACACTGGTCCTTTAACTTTTACCATCAAATCCACTCGAACATAAAAATAAAAGCTCGAGACCAAACTGTCTCCTTTATTTTATGTTTTTTCTTTTCTCCACATTCACAATGTCCAATATTTTCTTGGTAATGATATTTAAACTTGTGATAGTGTAATAATTATACCGCGGCGCTACTACAAAGCGAGCCAAATTAGAGCCGCTCCACTCCAGAGTAATTAAGTCCCACATTAGAAAAGGGATAATAAAGTTGCCATGGCATTTCCTCATCTTTTAGGCAAATGTATTACCTGGAAATACCTCGATAGCCTCAGCCATAATTACTGCACAATTTGCATCATTATTGAATATCCTGTTAGAAGCCTGGGGAACATTTAATGTAGATTCCATAAAATATGTTTTACTTTTTTATTTTATTTACCCGAGCGTTTAGAGGATCAAGCTTTTAGTTGTTAAACCACATAAGTACATGCAGTTTATTATGAATTTAATATTTTCACCTGATAAATTTAGTTCATAAAGTCTAGACCCTTATAAATTAAACAAAAACCCGTTCTAACACTCTCACAAGCTGCGGCTGAATACAAAATCACCTCTTTTCTGTTAAATAACGATGTGTACGTGCAAAGTTCCCCCCCCAGCTGTAGCATTTAAAACTGAAATAGTTAATTAATTCTTACAAAAACGAGCCTTTTCTCTGTGGGTATATTTTTTTCCCAGTCGTGAAGACACACCGTTAGACAAATTGTCCCGTGCAGTTCCCAGCTGGAAGCCCATGCGCCTTTCTTTTTTAACCAGCTGGGCAGCGATCCAATGCATCTTCTTTAGCCAGCTAAAAACAGTTTAGAAGTCTTCCATTTGTAACTATTAGTGCAGTGGTGGGAGAAGGATGTCCCAAAAACCCCCTTTGTGGAACAGATCAGTTCAGTCCTAATCTTTATTTTTCAGGAGGACTTTAAGAAGGACAACAGCAGCTTTCAGAGGATGGATTTCAGTTATACTCAGCTGGAGAATTTCATGTGAACGTGGAGTTTTTTGTTGGATCATTTGTCAAAGTACATCCAGATCCTGGTTTTTATCAGCGTCTACGAGTGTCCGGGAAGACGGATGATCTTATTAACTCTGTCCTCTGCCATGCAAATTCTACAAAAAGATCCAGAAGTCCAAAGAGGAAACTAGCCGAGCAGTCTCTTGAATATAAACACCGGCAAACTATCTTCCCCGCTGTGGCACAAACACAGATCAGAGGTTATGCAAGCTCTCTCCAGTAGTTCCCAGTGGGTCATAAATCCCCATCGGAGTTTATCTATGTGACCATTAACAGACACCATTCAGTGAGGGCAACGTGAGAGCAACTGGCATCGGTTAGAGAGCTTACTGTAAACTGTGGCCTTGATATTTTGCATGCTGACTCATTACAGACTCACGCAAAAAGGAACAAAGTCATTATGTCATTAGATGCAACTGTAGTTTCCCCGCTCTGATGAGATAAAATTGTCTGGAAGTCTATATACAAACAAACAGACAGACGGAGGTGTGTGGTTTGCTCTGTTTAGCCTCAGGCCTTCAGTTATTACTGTTTGGTAGACTCACAGGTCACGTCAGGACACATAAAGCAAGACTTTCACCTGCCGGCTATGAAAACAGGTGTCGAGAAAACCATCAGTGTGAACTGAAGTAAACAAAAATGAACGTCATGAACGGATTTAAAGTGACACGTGAGTTTTTAACTGTACTTCTATTCTTTGTATATTTATGAGTGTATTTTCCATTTATACCTTCGTCACGACTGTGCTCTAAATGTGGGGTTTTGGTGTAGAGGAGGAGGAGCTCCTCACTGCAGATGCCTGGAAGAAAAATAAGCATCATTTGTCTTTTGACCACAATGATGACGGAGCAAAACCCAGAACAAGCAGCAGCTTCCAGCGACAAACTCTGGCCACATCCGGGCAAACTTTTTATACCAAACATCTGAAAAAGACAACATTTACATGAAGTGCTTGCTGCGAAAAAAAAACAACAACTGAGAACTCCATTTTGTCCTCTTTAACCTCCGAGCACACTGAAGTAAGCTGCACATGAGTGAAAATGTAGTTAGCTGGCTAACATTTGTCAAGTTTTCATGTGCAACCAAGCGGCAACTGCAAAGGCTGTGAAGAGAGGCCAATGCAGAAGTGCCAAAAACTGCAGTTCCTCAAACGTCCACTTGAGGCTGGCTCCAGAAGTGAGTCAGTCTCCATAAGTCCCCATGTTAAAATGTCCAACTTCACAGCAGAAATAAACATGTTTACAGCCTGGTACAAAAAACAGTTTTGGTCTCTATAGCTAATTTCCCCGTTCATGACAACTGTACTGAGGGTGAATTTTTATACAACTCACCTGTTCAAATTATATTAAGGCTTAAAGTTATGCAGAATTAACATGGCGGCGGACAGAACCACAGCTCTTCAACATTAATTTTTAATGTTATGATAATGACATTAACTGGTCATGTAGCTCATGGTCTGTTGGGCATTTAAATTGGTGTGACCGAACGTAGTGCCAACTTTAACCTTAGTTTCTAATTACGGTGGTAATAAGGCCCTAAAAACATTTTAAAAAATGGAAAGTTACTTGTACTTTAGAGTAATTTACCAGGCACCAGTTACTTTTACTTGAGCAGATTTCTCAAATGGTAAATTTCACTTTTATTGAAGTCATTTTTAGTTTAACTTGAGTACCCAACACTGTTACTACTATTTCAATAATGAATTTAGACACCAAATGATGCTGTAAAATCTGTTCAAACGGATTTGAGGGCATAAAATTGGTCAAAAATAAGAAAACTACAATATACTAAATGTTGGTTATTAACGAGTGCGTGAAGTAGATTAAAGACCTTTTCGTCTCACTCACTTCCTCCTTTTGTGTCTCTTAATGTCTATTTTTGACCTTTCCTTTAGTCAGCTGACACAATATTTCCAATTAAATCAACAAAAGACACTTTCATAAAGCCTGTACGTACTCGAGTCATGTTAAGTCCATTTAAATGAATTATGATCAGAATATGTAGTGCATAATGAGTGGTATTATATATCTATTATAACTATAGCACACACACATTCATCTTCTTCCTTCCATGTGTTAAGAGTGGCTGCAGGATGCAGGCTGAATTATTTAGCTCGTGTACTCGGCTTGCCTCTCTCCACAGTAAATTGAACCGGGCACGCCGCAGCACACAGCCAAGCCCGTGTGTCAGGGAGAAAAGAGGAAAACAAACCACAACAAACTGGAGTTCAAACCTCAGAGGGGGGAAAGGGCGCAGAGGGCATGAAGACGAGGTGGAAGACACATTGCTTGGACTGCACCAGTCAGCCTTCAAATTAGGAAACAAACGGCGGTTTTAACGTACTCATGAGGTGGTTTTTTTGCATTAGCAATGAATGACGGCGTAAAAATGTGCAGGGAAGCTGCTGTGAAGCGACAGAAAGGTGTCTTAGAAAGAGAAACACAGCAGTAACACTAAATGACTGTTTTTATAATGCCAAAAAAACACAGAGCGAGCAGGGAGTTACGGCCGTGTGGTCATTAAACTTGACATTCACAGAGATGTGCTAATGCACTCTGGCTCTGTGCACCCTCTGTACGACGTTTATATATTGAGGTGGCGTGGATCGTGTTTCTTTCTCAGCTTGAGTTGAATCGTGTCCTTCATTACTTCATTTAAAGACGTTTCTGTTTCAGCATCGCTGCCTTTTCGCTTCACTTCTGATCCTGCTGATCTCACACAAATTCCGCCGTGATACTGCAACTTTTCTGCCCTCTATCACTCGCCGAGCGCGCCCGGAGGGCAGTCCCATTTGCTGATTGTGTAATTACCTGCAACTTCAGTAAATCACATGCTATAGGCTAATTACAGAAGGACTGTAAACGCAGCTGAAGGAAATGCCTTTCAAGCATGTGAACCTTGCCTCGAGCTCACACACTGTCCTGTGGCTCGACTCGGCTGTCAGTTTAAAAGAAGATAAAGACGTTAACCGTGTGCAAAAAGACAACATGACGATGACCAAACCTGGACAGAAAGTAGTACCCGAGTACTTCCACAAATTCTGATGGATCAAGTTAGAAATATTGAATGAAACATGAAGATTATGATGATTGCTGTGTCAACTATATGGCCAAACGCAGTGTATGGATGGGGTGCTCATAACTGTGTGGAACGCCAGTAGGCAGTCAAATAGTGGTGCTAAAGCTCCACTTGGTTGCAATCTGCCAAAGAAGAAGCAGTAAAATGTTGTGATTGTCATTCCCGGTAAGTGCAGAATGACCGTACTTGAACGGAGACTCTACCCTGCAAAAATGTGTGTAATATGCAAAGAAATCACAAATATCATAATTTTGTTTTCAAATTTTGACTTTTTAAATCAAGAATTTGTGTTTTTGTTGCATCAGTTATGTCAGCGAATGGGATATCAGACAAGCAGATTCTTACGGTCCTTAACTCAAGAGATTTTCAGGTCCTTAGCTGATACAATATGCAGGATGATGGAGCTTGCGGTGTTAAAATGCTCGCCCTCACATGGAAAAGGAAGAGAAGATTGAAAAATAAATGGAGGACGTGATTGACAGGCTGCGATCCTTGGCGTTAGACTGAATTGGATTAGCGAGAGGGAGTCAGCGAGCCGTGACCTTCGGATTGCTTTGAGATACGTTAATAGTGAATATCTAAAAGCATATTCCTGCCATCTCCATCACGGGGCTACGAGGCTCGGTCACAAAATACTCCATCGCCTCTGGATGCTCGCGACCTAAAGGGTTTCAAATCCAAACCAGCTGAAAGCAGCCGGTCGACTCGTGCCAACACCTAGAAGCTTGTGTTTGCCAAGAATGAACTGGCATCTTGTTGACAGGATGTGAAATGGCGAATTTCTGTCCGAGAGGCTGCCTTATCTCTTTTTGAACATCGCAGACGTGCCTTTCAAAGTGCAAACAGGTGGGTCAACTTCAAAACAAAGCTATGAATGAACAGGAAACCCGAGTATGAGGTAACATAACCCTGCATGGGAAATAAGCCAAGGAGCGACGATACACAATGAGCTCATCTCGCACGGCAGATGTGTGCATAATGGTCTGAATTCTGGCTCGTATCCTGGATAATGTCAGTCCAGAGAAGAACATCCATTTAGGAACTTCTTCATGCACTTCCAGCATAGATACAAATATTTGGTTGCCCATCCAAAAATATGTTTTTGTGTTTGAAATGAAGTCAGAAGTTAGTGAACTTTAAAAACATACAGCAGAGTATGTTCAACATATGCGCGTACTCCTCTAATAGAGGCAAAACTAACTCTACTAAGCTGTCTCTGCCTTGGCAAGTGCTCATAACATCCCTAATTGTCCTCCTCCTCCCCTTCCTCCTCCTTTCCTGTGTGCAAAATAATTCTCTTTCATGCCCTGTAAAGCATCCAGATCTCTCGTCTGAGAACAGACAATAACAAATTCCTTCAAGTTTAGATCGCTCGGCCAAGTATGAAAGCGCTCGTGCTGCAACTTGCTGCTGCTGCCGGGATGAAGGATGAGATATGACGTTTCAGTGCGTCATAAATAAACAGAGCGGGGATCTCTTAATGCCGATGTTAGCTTAGCTGCTGGGTCGCATTGTGCACCACACCGGGCCAGAGTTCAGATACACTGATGCTTCTTCTCAAGTTTGAGCTTAATTTCTTCAGAAAACTTACAACGCACAAATCATAGTGTGATTATTTTGACAGATCATGATTGGGATATGATTCACAGTTAGTTGGAATCATCGTTTTTGCATCACATTTTTCATTTTAACTTAAAAAACCCCATTAAAATCACGATGATGTGACATTTTTTAGGGTCTGTACCAGATAAATGTGTCTTCTTTACATCTGGAGAACAAGATTTGTAGGCCGGAGCGTCTCTGCAGCACTGCAGTACTTCATTATGATGCCGTTTTGATCAGGTTTTGATTAACCGTGCAGCCCTAACTCTGGAACGAGACATAAAACTAAACCTGAGTGCAGAAAAAAGATTGTAAGGATGTATTCTGACACCAAGTTCACCCACATTTTCATCACTGCATGTCCTCCCTTTAACTTTAGTTAGAACCGTTGGCTGACCCCGGGATGCTGCGCCTCCATCATCATGAGTGAATAACACGAGCTTCAAACTGTTTATTTGGCTTTAAAAAGCAGGAATTTGATCAACTAATGAAGGAACACCTAATCCTCCTTCATTTTATCTGAACACATGGTGCTCACTGGACAGCAACTGTTAAGTAAAGACACAGTTTCTTCCATCATTTGGATCCTCCCACATAACTAAAGCAGGAATATTAAAAAGGTCATTAGACTAAAGAAGTATATTAATTCACTCTGTTGATATGAAGCGACTAACACAATAAATTTATGTCATGCCATTTTAACTCCTCTTTGCCCTTTACCGAGCCTCCAAAAGAAAAACACCACATCTAAATATAATCAATAACCTGTGAATACTAATGAGCTAGCAGCGCGTTAGCTCCGAGCGAGACAAGACAAATTGCCACTTCCTGGCCTCGCTAATCCAACTAGTACGACAAAGGCACAGGCACGGTCATTAATGGCAACGCCGGGCCATAGATTTATACATGTGTGTGTTCACCCAAACTCCCATGAGGCCTAGAGGCCGCTCTGCTCGGCATACATCACTGTCTATAGGCAAAGGAATGCTAATAATCCTGCGCTCCTACTGTAGACTGCTAATGATTCAGATATATATGCACATGCATCGTTTGAGTCCGGACTGGGACCTGCCTGGCATTTTCACACAATGGCTGACTAATTATGCGCACTATAATGAAGTTAAATTGAATGCTATCTCCATTTCCACACTACACTCCATATCCCAGCAGTCATGTGACGCTCACCACTTCTCTTTTAAAACAGAACTCACCTGGGAAGCGCACTTCCTGCAGATGTTTCACAATAAAAAAAGCTTGTAGTGGAGGGAAGGGATTACGCCCTGTGAACCGCTGGAAGTGTTTTAATGTGCAACAGATGGAGAAAGTGTTTTCATTAACGGCAAACAGCAGCGAAGGAAAATTAACACAGTAAACCGAGAGACGCTTCTGACTGAAACACAATTACATTCACAAAACAGAAATAAAACCTCTCACCTGTCACTGATAACGGCCTCTCTCAAACAGAAGTCCCTCAAGTTGGGGTTAAATAAGGCGCGAGCCATTTGTAGGACTTCATTCGAGAGGCTGAAGGTAAAAGAAGTCAACAACAGCAGAGCGGACTGTTGGTTAAAGGTCCAGTGTGTCAGATTTAGGGGGCTTTATTTACAAAACAGGCATAACTATGTTTGAATTGGTGTATAATCATGTTTTTAGCAGCTTTTTTGTGTTTTTTCGACGCCAATCTCCGTCCACTTGGTGTGCAAACATGGACTTGGTGCTACGGAGGTTAATGATTTTGATACAGCTACTTCATGATACATCAGGTGACCCATTCAAAAAAAGCCACGGCTCTTTTGTTTTACACTCGAGAACAGCTGTTAGCATACTTCCTGTGGAAACAGGAGATCCATGCTGAAGTGAGTATCACCTTGTATATTGTGATCCCCAGTGTGGGATCAATAAAGTCAGTCTTACCTTATCTTATAACTCTGTTTGCATTGGTGTATAATCACCTGAAATAAGAGTCATTATGTTTTTATTACCTCAGAATGAGCCTTTTATATCTGCAGAGGTCACTGGAGTTTCTCTTTCACCTGGAAAGGAGTGAGTGAAGCAACTAAAAATCCTACACACTGGACCTTTAAGGTCACAAAAATGGACACAAAGACAGAAAAATCTGACTTTTGTGTGTGAAAAGAGAGAAGGAGAGTCAAAGAAAAAGAAAACAAGTGCGAGAGAAAAAGAAACCGATAGACAACAAACCAGAGGGCACTCATAACTCCCCGGTGCACCAAATAAAACATGGTCACATTTGTAGAGCTACTGGAATCTGTCAATAGGCAGCTGCCCACAGCAGGAAGAAGCAGAAGAACACACACACACTCTTCACATCTGAAAAGCAGGTCCATTTCCAACGGCAGGCCGAAGCCTGTGGTGTATTGATAGGATTCTGTAAAGAAAAGCAGAGCTCCAAAAAGCTCACCTTTAACTGCAAATGTCAGCCTGTACATAGAGGAGGTCTGACTGGGAGAAACATAGAATAAAAAGCCACGAGACAAAATTTTGTCCGAGCTAAAAAATCTATTTTGTTATGTCGGGCTAGCAGCATACTTACATGTCTCTCTTTAGACTTGCTCTTTGATAGTTTAAGTGCACGTCCGCCGGTCTGTGTTTGGCTGTTCTTGGTTGGTTGAGCTACGAGCTCTCCTGAAGCTTAAAAAACGAGCTGGACGAGGAGGAGAGAGTGGAGCGATGTGGTTCAAATGATGTGCGGAGGGAGCCTGAAGGGTTATTGATGACTTGTTATTGACATTTCATTTAGCCTGCTTTTACAGGCACCAATTTCTCTCAGACTACAACTCTAGCTGACTGACAATTATACTTCAATCGGATGGTTGAAGGCACGTTTCCGACCTCAGAAGGTGAACTGTGACTCCAAATAACACGGCTTTGTAAAAAGAGCAACACATAACGATCATTTAACTTCACCCGGCACACTTTGAGCACTTCAACAGAAATAAGTGTTTTTTAAATTGCTTCACCTGGTCTTGAAATCGAAACACAAGGCAAAAATGCACTTAACTTGCTGTTGTCCTAATTTGGACAAATCCCTCAACTGTTACTACAAACAAACAATATCCCCAAAAATGAAGTCCAGTATCCACTCTCTTTTAGCTCTGTTTTGGTCTCTACCAACTGTCTTTTGCCACTAAATGCGCCACTATGTTGTCCAGTTCATCACAAACTGGCACTAGCAGGGAGTGCACGGTAGGTTTTTCACTGAAAACAGCTGCCTGAGTGTTTCTGAGTGAAATAAAACAGTAAGAAGTTGCCGGCCGAACAGCTAAACTGTCTAGTCAAGCTTCATTTACAAGCTTTTCCAGAGATGTCGACCGTATTCCATGAACTTCTTCAGTAAATGGAACCTGCTCAGGCGTCATCATAATGCTGAAGTACAGAAAAAAAGCGGACCCAACAGAGGTTGTAATCTCCCGCCACAAATACAACCACTTGTCATCACGAGCTATCACAAGATAACAAACAGGATACAGTTAAAACGTCTGGAAAAAATCTAGTTAGTGAACCCTGACTTGAGATTTTCATATGATGTGTTGCAAAAGTGAAAAATCTGAAGTCTCCAAACCTGCATGGTGATTATTTTTTAATTTCAAGCATCTTTTGAGCAGCATTTGCTTCATTTTTACTCGCATCATGATTATTTTTAACAATGAACAAATTCAGATTTTTCTTTCTGCAAAGTTCTGCAGAGAAGCCAAAGAAATTTTTACCAGCCAGCCTTTTTTTCCAGACTTGAAGGTTGGTACTCATTAAAGTTGGTAGAGTCGGCATAAAGAAGTGTACCAGCACAGGGCTGGTGGCATCCAACACATATCTAACTCCCAATAACTTTCTGTGTCGATGACAATCGTGGCTGTCGCGCTGAAGGCGGTATGTGTTCATCCTTCAGTTGCTTTTAATGTATGCGTTTGCTTGAACAGCTCCCCGTCCACACTTCAAGGCTCGCTCCTGCCTTGACCTGCTCGGTAATAGTAGTAACGATCCACATAATCTATTTTGCTCCGAGCTTTTCCAAATGAATGCTCCATGATTATGCATGAGCAGGAGCGGAGCTGTGTGTATAGATGGAGTAACAGCGGTACAGCACTGGAGGTACCTCTGAGATGGTCACGGCTTATAGGGCAATAATGCTTCATATACCACCATCCATGCCTGCGGTGCGTGGGATGCTGGGGCTTGCCCCTGGCTATGGCTAGTCTATAAAGACTACAAGCCCCTCGCGTAGACACAAATACACTGAAGACGTGCACACAGAGTGTGTATGTATGCAAAAATGACCCCATCAGTCACTGTGGAGTCTATATTCCCCGCTGGAGAGACCTCGGAGCCGTGGGCCAACAAACGTAAGACCTGGAAAGAGCACATTCATCCTCATCTTCCCCGAGCACAGCCTGCTATAACCCCTCCTGAAACCCAACCGCCGGCCCGATCGATCCACGCTGCCTCTCCCAGAGCCGTGTTGTAACAATACATATTAATAAATGCATTTAAAATATCTAAAGCCTTGCAGGCTATCCACTAGGACTATATATTCACTGTGACTTTATTACGCCATCAGGATATTCATTACTTGGGTCGTATGCTCCTAGCAGGCGCCCTGGCCTTGGGCTGGAGGTGCAGCATGATTTGTCTTTACAGGCAGGATGGTGGACATCCTGATATATTACAGTAGCGTATAATCTCTGGGTAATTTATAATTCATTTCTACGACCACAGCATTTACATTCACTGCTTCAGCCAAACGTTCGCTGTGAAAGTTTCCTTCACTCTCATCCATCACGAATGAATTGAACTAAATCAAATCAAAAAAAAAAGATTTGAACGTATATAAAATACATATTTCCAAAAGGTAAATAGATTAACAATGTGCTCCATAATTTCCCCTGTGACATTTGAGTTGTTTTTTTTGTCCCACCAACAGAAGCTCAAAGATATTCAGATTATAATAATATAAAACACAGAAAAGAAGCAAATACTCACATTTCAGGAGCTGAAACCAGAGATTGTCTGGCAGTTTTTTCTTAAGAATTGATCTAAACAATGAATTAATTATCAGAATTGTTGCAATATTCTTGAAATCACCAAATCAAATCATTGTTTTATCAGTTAATCGGTTCCTTGTTTATAAAATGTAACAAAATGCTGAAAAACTGGCGGATCTTTGGGAATCAGATTCTTGGTGCCACAATTAGATTCAGACTCAACTCTTAATCTGTATTCTGTACCAGGCTGTAAACATGTTTATTCCTGCTGTGAAGTTGGACATTTTAACATGGGGACTTATGGAGATTGACTTGTTCTGCAGCCAGCCTCAAGTGGACGTTTGAGGAACTACAGTTTTTGTTTTTTTTGGTTTCGCTTCACAGCCACCTGAGGTTGCCGCTTGTTAAAAAACCTGATTCTCGACTGAATGAACAGGAAGAGTTGCACTATTTTCAGGCTCTCGCTCCACTCAAGTGCAAAATGAAACACAACCGGCACGTTGAAGGTCACTTTCTGACCAAACGCTTTCTGTATTAGAGCAATGAAATCAAATTATCAAGGAATCCTTTCAGCTCTATACAGATACAAGTTTCATGCTCATGTCATTTAAACTAGAAAATGAGCTAACGTCAAGGATTTCATGCCCTCCTGACCTGTGGTGTCGAAGCACATGCTCAGAGGGGAAACAAAGCAGCTTTAACATCACTGACTTGTGGTTTACGGTTTCAAATCCTCCTCCTCCTCCTCGTGAAAAGAAGAAGTAAACCAAACGTTAGAGTTCTTTCTCTCTGCGGAAGGCTTAAACCTCTTGACAGTACCAGAACGGATGTGACATACTTCGATCTAACTCAAACGGGCATGCATGCAAAGACAGAGTCTATAGATATTCTAAAAATAGAGAGCAATCAGAGGACCGTTCATATGACGAATTCCTCCTTTGATCAAATTATAGAAAGATTTCTAGAGTTCAACGTCTTTAGAAACGGCCCAGTTTGTTTTGATCAAAGTGTTCACGTTATGGGCTCTTATTCAAAACGCAGCTATTGATGACTTCTCTACATTTTTTAAACTAAAATTAGCATCAGAAATGAACAGAGCTTCCATTGCCAGATGACTGAAAGGAGCTCTCAGTCTGCGTTGGCAACGCACAAGTTCATTAATGTACATACACGCAGGCTGCAGGAGCGCTGGTTGCGGGCTACAGCTATTATAGCCATTAGACAATTAAAGAAAAGCGCCAAGAGGGGCCAGCAGTGTCTGAGACACACACACACACACACATCTGGGTTTCACTCTAAGAAAGGAAGTAGTACCAGGGAACCAGAGGCAATTAGTTCAAATGGTCGATACAGAAATAGGACGTATAGGCTGCCAAGTTAGCCTGAGAAAGAGACAGAAACAGAGTTTTATTTCAGGCTGGTGAGCTTCTTTTTTTTTTTTTTAAACGCTGAAACACATGCACACTTGCAAAGACGCACCCACACATGCACGCAAGGGTGGAAAGACAATCCTATCGAGAGTGGGAAAAAAAAAACTGAACTGTATCCTGAAGACAGCCGAAGCAGAAAAAAGGAGTGAGGAGGAGAAGCAACAACAAGGAGAGAGGAGAGGAGGAAAGAAAAGGGGGGAGGAAGTGACAGGCATGTAATGATGGAAGAGAGAAGATAGCCAGCTTTGGACAGCGAGGAGAAACCTCCACCAGCTTCTGATCCACGCCTCCCTGAACAGCAACAACTGTGTGTAAGAGTGTGTGTGTGTGTGTGTGTGTGTGTGTGTGTGTGTGTGTGTGTGTGTGTGTGTGTGTGTGTGTGTGCGCTCACAGTTTCCTGTACATTTCAAAGAAGAGGGAGGTGCGCTGACTGCGAGGTGACGAGCTGACAGGATGTTAAGCGATTGTCCTTTAAGATAGCGAGTTGAAAGGCGTTAACACTGCAAACACACCGTCCTTATGGCTAGTCTGACGCTCATTTGCATCTCATCTGCATACTTAAACCGCACACACACACATACACATACACACATACACACACACATATATATATATAATGAGTCAGACCGGACAGCAGCGGGTGCTCCGAGCAGAAAAGGTGAGTCCGTGTGTATTAATTAGCAACAAGTCTGTCATTTATATTAAAAAACGCCAGCTGCCACTAAAATAGAAGATCCAGGGTGTCCCCGTTATACAGTGTAATAGATTACATGTGTAACTTTAGACTTTCCAACTTATTAGTGCTGGGGTTTTTTTTGGGATCATTTTTATTTAAAGGTAACCTTTAAAAAAACTGCACAACTACTCCACTGACAAAGATTCAACGTGGTCGTTATCTGAACCACCTACAGTAATAAGGTGAGTATTTCCAGTAGTATAATAATTGAACGTCCTTTAGATATGGATTGTGGGGATAGTGGCAGACAGGGAACAGTGATGAAGTGTTTCATTTTGAAACACAGTGTGTTAAAACTTGCAGGAGGTAATGAGTATGGAAATCTGGTTGGCAGGCCGAGATTTGTGATTTCAATGAATATGCAGGAGGCTGAAATGGAATATGAAATTTCACAACTTTACCAAACTAAAGTTGGAGCGACGCCAAAATATAAAAATAGTCTGAGATGTTAAAAACAGTCTTCCCTCACAGCTTTGTTAATGCCGTTTTTTCCTCGGGGTTTCCTCGCGAGTTAGAGTGAAATGCAGCACACACACACAGGAAGTGTGACACGCTTCCACAGAAAGCGTTTGACCTGTTCTTACACTGTCACAGGTTAATCTCTGTTTAAAGGGACTCCTGTTAAGTACGGTAATTCCATAAGTACACCGTTGGCTGCACAATTACGGAGAATTAAATGACGCAATTGCCAAAGAAAGTTCAGTTTCAGTTTCAGCTGTAGCCTTGTGTCGCTCTCGTTCGCCACTCATCTAACATTTCACTTTTACTCAATTACGGAGGCGGTTAGATGATTACATCAAGTTTGAATCTGTCAAAGAGCCGCCTGTTTACCAAAGCGGCAAAAGGAAGTGTCTAATCTGTGGTCTGGATTCAGACTGCTAACAAGGCTACAATTAAGCAATATTACATTAAAGGGTGCGCTTTAACGTCATCATTGGCACGACAGTGATGCAGTCAGGTCATCCGTAAGCGTCACTGAAGTGCCAATATTAAATTAAAGCTCACCCTCCAATGTATAATTGTGATTATACAACAATTAACAACTCAAATAAAACATATAATCAAAATACTTCATATTTTGGGGCAATTTGTTCTCAAAATAAACATTTTTTTGTTCTTCGTTTCCATGGAAATACAAGGGTGCACTAACCTCTGACGTGCTGCACACAAATGAGGTACACACCTGTGTTAACGAGGTGCACACCTGTGTTAACGAGGTGGTCTAACAGCTCCATAAAACAACATACATGTGAAAATTTGCAGAGTAATATATTGAGTGATGAGTCAGGTCATGCTGATTCATTCTAAATGTCTAGTTGACCAATCAGATTGCTCGGTCAGAATTTAATTGATCAAATTCTCTGTAGGGAAAACATTGCTCTATATGTCATAATATTCCAGGGATGCTATAAATAATAAAAATCCACTCCACATTGGTGAGAAAGCATCTTCCCATCAGAGATAAAACTAGTTTACTGTGTCAAATATCGCAGCTGTTCCAGCCTCGGCCCCATCCACCTTGATTGTCCCTCTTGTTTATCAGCCAACGTTTCCATTATCACCCCCCGCTGCTCCTGCCTCTAAAGCCTCTCTGACAGTGAGTGAAAGCCCAGGCTGTGGACTGCAGACAGCAGAGTTTCCTCCAGAGAGCCTTTGATTTCAAGCGGACAAACAGATTTAGCTGATTGTAGGATTGCGGCGGTCACTCACAACAAGCAGTTTATCCCTAACAGAGGAGGCTCCTGCAGCCCCATCACAAGCACTCGCCCCGACGAGGCCACGGCAGTGTGGGGGCAGATCCCTGGATAAGTGGGTCAGGTGGGTGAGCGAGGCTGAGCGAGGAGCCGGCGTCACACAACTTCATCCTCAAACAATTTAAGAAGCTTCGACTGAATAACAGCAGGCCACCGGAGGTCATGGGGTGCACGTAAGAGAGTGTTTGGTCAACAGTTATTGGATTTCCTGAACGGAGAGTGAAGGAAACATCTGTAAGGAAGTCTGAAAACCTCACGGCACCTTGTCATCTTTAGGGCTTAAAATATCCGAATGCCTCATCACACCGTTTATGGCTGGAAATGGTGTCAGCCTACTTCTCCTTTACTTATTATGCACAAGTTAACCAGATGCTATTTTGGTCCAGGTATATTCAGGAACTCGGCAAAGCAAGGACATCATTTTCATCATGATTCTGAGATTAAAGACACTGATATGGAGATTAACCAATCACAGTATCACCAAGAAATCGATATACTCATACTTCATCTATTAGTTATTTTTTGGATTTTCTAGACTATTCCACTATTATGACTTCTTCTAAAACTACTGCTACAGGTACTAAGAGTAATTTAATTACGACGATGAGTACTACTAGCATTATTTACTGCTACTTTATTGGAGTTTATTGGGAAAGTATCGTTCCAAGAAATCCTGAAGAAGAGGCAACAATGGATTATTGACTTCTGGTTTTTCATGTTCTACAAGGAGATTTTAAACTTTTCTTTCTGCTTTCTGATCGTAAACTGAATGTTTTGTGGTTGTAAATAAACCTGGAAAATGTGTCGGGTGTTTTTTTATCTGTTGCTGACACTTTATGAACCAAATGAATCATGAAAAAAGTCTTTAGTTGCAGCCCTAACATCTATACACTACAGCTTTTTTACTGGTGCTGCTAGTACGAGTATTTCTTCCACTACTGCTACTATTATGAGCTCCACCGTGACTACTGTTGCAAGTACTCACTACTACTGCAATTACTACAACAATTACAAGCAGCATTACGACCGCTACTACAGAGATTTATTGGAGAGTTAGTCCGAGCCTAAAAACCTGAAATCCTGGAAAGAATACAGGAAATGAAACACTAGTCTTGCAGTATCGCAGTGTTGAAACTCATTTATAATAAGGATTTATTTTTGTCTGGGATGTTTTGACTCTGACGCTGCTTTACTGATGGCGGCAGGCAATCTAGGACAGGCATCTTTAGTCTTCTCTGGAGACAAATGTCAACTGAATACTGGATCATAATGTCCAATTATCTGCTATAAAAGCAGGACATGGCTGCATTTCATCATGTGTGCTCACGTCACCAATCACCAGGGATGTAGGCGAATGGAAACTCGCCTCAGCCAACTGCCTTCTCGACATACAAGGAAACACTGCTGGGTCAATATTTATCTAAACTACGAGCTGAATAAGGTTTGACAAAACCCGCTCTGCTATTGCTTGTTGATTTATTCCAATGACATCTCCCTTATTATAAACACGGGGATAGACGTATCTCGAATGCTGTGGCTGGAATGATATTTGCAAATAGTAATGTTTATTTAAACGTGTTGTATCGCATGTGCTTCACTGCCAGGAGGACGTGGTTAGGGAAGATATTTATTTTAGATTCGATCGAGACAATCTGCCTTACGTTAAGCTCTTGTGAATGCCACATTGTTGTGTACAGTTGACTGTTTAAGTATCAGACTTCACCACACACCCCGCGCCATGCTGAGCAGATATAAAAACAACATACATTCGTGGTGTATTTTTCCTTGTAGTTCAAAGCACGACATTTTCTTCCCCAAGTTTACAATGTGTTCATTAGTTGCATCATTAGGTTGGAGGGTTGTGCCAGACTTTTTACATTTGTTTTCCTGTCACAAAAATATTGCACTGTCATGGACCATTTCTGCACCACTGTGAGTTTAGTTTGAGCAAACAGAGATTTAGACGCGTCTAGTTCCAGATGGACAACCTTGTTTTGTTTTTTCCCTCCTCTCTGTGTAGCCTCACAATCTGAGCAGCTGTCACACAGGAATGGTGGATGTACTCTGACACTGTCTTCCATCCAGCCAAGTGCTAACCATTGGCACCGAATGTGTTATATATATATAAAATGGTATTCAGTCGCCTGACACTCGATGCTGTTTACAGCAAGAACTGGTTATAGCTGCCATGAGAAATGTGATTAGTCAGAGGATCCTTATGTATTACGTGTTTCAGAACCTGCTTTACAGCATACAATCCACACAACAATGCACATCTGCATTGGAAACCATGTTAACTAACCTCTCGGTGAACTTGTCCCCTTATTTAAAGCACTTTTGACAAGCACTCAACAGGTAATCTAAAGGAGGCTCAGGAGGTAGAGCAGGTCGCCCACTAATCAGATGATCGATCCCCCGCTCCTCCAGGCTGTGTGTCAAAGTGTCACTTGGGCAAGCTACTGAACCCCAAATTGCTCCTGAAGGCTGTGCCATTGTTGTGTGAATGCGTACGAATGGAAAGCTCCTTAAACTGAACTCCTTGCATGGCAGCCAATGCCATCGGTGTATGAATATGTAGTGTAAACCAGTCTTGAGTGGTTGGAAGACTAGAAAGTCGCTGTATAAGTAGTCCATTTACCATTTTACAGCTTAAATCAGCAGTCCTGAACAACTGGGCCACGGGCCGGTACCATTCTGTGGGTCATTTGCTACCAGGCCGCAAATAAAGGATAAATTAAAAAATATTTTATTAATTATCAGAGTCAGAAAGATGTTTTATTTTGAAAAATGACTGGATACATCCGTCTGTGCATCTGTGCCTCTTGGTCACACGATACATTACCCCAAAAATGAAGCCCACAAGCAAAAATTAGTAAAAAATAAACGTCTTTTCTTCTGTGGAAAAACCATAAAAAGGTTACAGAGTAGACTGGACATAACCAACACACTTCAGGTGTCATTGTGGGTGTCATTACCCTTCCATGGGACCGACTTGTTGCAGAGGAACAAGCTCAAGGCTCCCTGTAATTCAGCGTAATGCTGAGATGTATTTTTGATGCACTTTATATTTGTTTTTATGCCGGCCATATCATTTTATTTCATCATATTTATCCCCCACACCTTGATGGCCGGTCAAGGTTGGAGACCGCTGCTTTAAATGTTTGTTTATGAGTTTACTACCAGCTGATGAAGGTAAAAATGAATAAAAGGAAACATTGTTGCTGCTGGAGCCTCTAACATCATCAAAAAGCAGCATGTTTGCCTCTTCTGTTTGATGCCTTTAGCACCAGTGAGACTATTTTCAGATCTTAAAATGAACTTAATATTTGGCCACTGAAAAAAAAATAAAAAATAGCCCAGAGCGAGACAATCTGTGCTCTTTACAAACACAGACAAATATTCAAAACAGTTTTTCAATGGGACCAGTGTTGTGTTGACACTTCTCCCAGCTCGCTGTTGCTGTTTTGGAAGTCACACAGATGAATTTTTGAAAACATAAACAGCTGGAAGGGAAGAAATTTTGGATTTAGGGACTCTATCGGAGGCTTTAAACTCACAATGTGTGCTATAAATTAAGTAAACGGTTATGATTTCAAATTAAAGACGAGTAACGCCACATTAATCCACCTTAAATGCCGATATTAAGCACAGAAAGCGCTCAGAAGTGAAGTTAAGGGCTACAGATTAGTTTATATTTTGTGTTTGTGCCGCCGTCATATGGTGACAAACACATCAGACATCTGTGATACAGCCTATGTGATGACAGTCGGCTGACAGGAGGACGCACGCTACCGGGCAAACTGTAATTTGTAAACAATATGGCACATCGTCTACGCGATGATGCGTTTGTGTTTGTGTGGTTGACAGCACGACGGCGGGGGTTCCTTAACTTTTTGGTGGCACCTTAAGGTCAGAGACATCCCCCACTGACATTTCAAGCTGTGTGTCTTTAACAGCAAACACATGTGATGATGTTTCAGGTTTCAGAGGAGTGTTTACAACCGGACATCTGAGCTGTATGTGGATAAAACATCACGCTGTGATGAACTTATTAGACTTTTATAGCTTTACCCGTTATAGCTTCCCATAATCTCGTCATAAATATCTCCTGAAAACATAAAAACTCATCCCCACATATCAATATAATATCTCATTGTGTCACTATTGACCATAAGACCCCAGAGGCTGTTCACGGAGGTCATATGCCGACCTCTTTCACCTCAGCTCTGAGCCACGATGAGCTGCAGATATCTAATTCTCAAATGATTTTTCAATCAAAAAGGCCGATGTCAGTGCGTGTGAATGTCTATACATGAGCCACATGTGCTCCATCAGGACATCAAACCCTCCATCCGCTCACTCGCTGAGTGTGAGGCAACCGGTTAACCACCTGAATGAGAAAATAGAGATAAAAATGTGCGACGACTGCCTCTCCAAATGTGAAAGATGTCCTCCATCAAGATTTTTTTAAAGAGAGTATGCTTTTGTATCACACGAATAACGCTGCAGCCTGACTGCACACCATCGGAAACCACCTCTGAGGCTTCACCACTGGGCATTTTTTCCACACACACACACTCAGTGCAATGACATAACATAATGATACCAGACTACAGTGCTACCTGTTGGTGTTTATTCACCCTGCTGCAGGCTACAAACGTTTTGCAGGTGTGGAATGATCAGAAAAAGTCATACACAGATGCACACAGGGTAGATAAATGCGGGGTAAATTATGACTGCAATGAGCAACGCAGGTTGTCTTTAAAATGCCACATCCTTGCAGGTTGCAGACTGTGAATTTAGGTCATGCATCTGAGCCTAAAAGGTGTGTTTTAGGCTCAGATGCATTCATGATACCCGGTGTCCCCTTAACCAGACCAGAGCTGGTTTTGCAGCAGCAGCACCAGCCCTGTATTGTCCTGACGTGGAGGAGGAGGAGGGGGGACTCGAAAGACAGGTATATCAACCCGGAGGAGGAGGAGGAGGAGGTGGAAGGAGGCGGTGAATTTCTGCGTGCATTCCTTCCCTTTCCACAGGAACTGACTGACTGCTGTTAAAATTTCGTGGAAAGAAAAAAAAACACCACACCAGACTCTGGGTGTCAAATGCCCAAATCCCCTCAAAAAAGGTGTGCGCACTCCTCATAATATGATTGCATTTGCGCATTTCGGCTACAAGTGTCTCAACACATCCAGGAAAAAATCACACAAGTTGCAGACTTGGCTTTGCACTCAGTGCCGCCGCTCTCTGGAGGTAAATCGGCGTGGAAGACTTTCACTATAACAAGTGGACATTATGTGGAAAAAGTTCAATTTTTATCCACTCTGATGCTCCTTTATTGTGTTTTATATAAGCCGAATTAAAGAGGGGGTATGACTGATTCATGTGAGGTGTTGAGTCACGCTCTGCCACGCATGTAAACTGCCCCAGGCCGGGGTAAATTTGAAATGTCACGCTTTTTTCGCCTGACTTTTGGAGTGACGTGTTTCTCAGCGGTGCGCTTACCTTCTTCACCACAGCCCGTCTCTCCCTGGTCTCGGAGTCCAGGGGTTCGTGTCCCGTCGCCCCCGGCGGGCGGTGATACTCAACGAAAGGTAAATTATTGACATCCTTCCCACCTTGACCCATACTCTCCTTTACAACTTTCTCCTTCTCGTTTATAATGTCTTGTTGTATCTCGTCCGGTCGTTTCTGTAGAGTATCCTTGGCCTCTAGCAGAGCTTTTTCGTGGTCTTTCCTGATTTTAGCCAGGACCCTCTCGTCGTTTCCAGCCGAACCCGAGTCGCTGCTGTCCGGACCGGTGCGGGTGTTGGTCTCCACCGCGGAGGAATGAAAGAAAACTCCGCTAAGCAGCTTGGAGGAGTCCGGTAAAAAGAAAATGGCCCCAAAGCAAAGGGTTATAAAAGCGCTGAACACTAATAACAAAATAAATTTCTCTGTCAACCTGAAAGAGGTCGGGCTGGCAGACTTCCTATTCGGGGTCGCGGTAAAAGGCAGAAGAGTTGCAACTGGCATTTTCCCTCTTCTTCCTTCAACAACTCGAGCAACAAAAAACAACAAAAAAATGTCTTCAAACGGTCGACTTAAGTCACGTCGGGCTCACTTTCGGCTTATTCCGTTCAGAAATCCATCTTCCAGATTATATAAACCGTGTCAAACGTGGAGTAACAGCGGTAAAATCTCCGGTGAAAAGTTGAGGAGTGAAGCGGCTGCCCATACCGGAGACTCACTGCAGACAGACCGAGTCCAACGGCTCACACAGGAAGCCAACGGTAGATAGGCGTGACTGACAGCCGCGATGAGCTAATCACTTTCTGCCCTGTGAGTGGTGGGGAACCCGGGGGGCGTGGCCTCCCAGCGGCGGGGGTATAAAGGCGCTGACAGCGGCGATTACATCTACATGTTCCGCTAACCGTTCAACTGGATGGACGGAGGACTACAACGTGACTCAGTTTGGATGGTCATTACTACACTCATACTGTGCATACTGTATATTTATTACTTCATATATATATAATATCATATGTATATATATATATATATATATATATATATATATATATATATATATATATATAGTAGGCCTAATACTCATACTGTGCATACTGTATATTTATTACTTCATATATATATATAATATATTATATATATATATATATATATATATATATATATATATATATATATGAAGTAGTCCTCCATCCACCCCGTTGAATGTTTACCTTTTTATATGTACATAGTTTTTGTTCTTGTTCTTGTTTATGTTTATGTCTACGTTTACCTGTCAAGTCCTCTGTTTTTTGTTTTTTTTAACTGTACCTATGTCTATATATGTTTGACGTTTGTACTACGACAGCAAAGTGTAAGCAGAGTCAAATTCCTCGTGTGTACACATACCTGGCGAATTAAAGTGATTCTGGTTCTGGTCAGCAAAGCTATTCTGAGATGATTCAAAATACATTAAATATGTTGGAAAATACTTGCTGTAAACATGTGAAAAGACTTAGAACGATATATTACTGACATGTGGAGTTAAAGTTTTTTTCCCAGTTTTCAGTCCAGGATTTTGTGGGCGGTCCTTAAAGGGTGGCTCGATGACACGCTGAGGCCACGAGTGAGCGTGGTTTCAGTACATTCAGCGGACACGCCCCCAAAGTCCTGGAGCTGAGAATTCATTTTTACCTGATTTTGACACCTAATTTTGACACCTAATTTCATTTCATTTAATCATTCAAATTTAGCTTCATATTTATTCTTACTTTACACAGACTTTAACTCCACCCAAGTATGTGGAACCTTTGCTAAATGGTCGCTAAACATTTGTTCTTAGATGGAGGTATCAGACCTCCATCTTCAAGGGCGTGATATAGACCTAATCTAAGAGTTTCCATGATCAAAGCATGGATGTACAGTATGATCACTGACAGTGTAAAGAATGGACAACGTATGTGTGACGTCACCCACAGGTTTCTGAAGAGTTGTTTTGAAGTTCAGAATATGTAGCTCTGGCCGCCGCCATGTTGGTATTCCTGCTTCTTCTGCACCCCCGGTTAATCTAAAATCAGCAAAGACGTGGATCATCGATGGACCTGAGATGGGCCGAATCACACCTGAGTGCTCAAACAAGCCATCAAAGCGGCAACGCTGTTAATTATGCATAACTTTAAGCTTTAATATAATTTAAATGGGAGAGTTCTATAAAAATTCTCCCTCAGTACAGTTGTCATGAACGGGGAAATTAGCTATAGAGACCAAAACTGTTTTTTGTACCAGGCTGTAAACATGTTTATTTCTGCTGTGAAGTTGGACATTTTAACATGGGGACTTATGGAGACTGACTCACTTCTGGTGCCAGCCTGAAGTAGCAGTTTGAGGAACTGCAGTGTTTGGCACTTTAGCATTGGCGTAACTTCACAGCCACGGAGGTTGCCACTTGATAATACTGCTTATTTTACCCAGTGGCAGTATTTCTTTCTATTGTGATTTTTTAACCATAACCAAGGTTTCATATTTGTAAAACTTTCCTCAAGCCAAGAAAAGTTAGTGGAATTCTGTGAAAATGTCTATGGGCTTCAGGCTTTAGCGTATGTGCCAGACAAGCATTTTTGTTGGACTGGATAGATGCCAGGTAGGTGTCTGATATCCAGTTCTATAGTCTAAGACATGAATCAGAGTAGTAAACCAGCTGTGGAGGAATGTGTTCTTGCATTCCTGCCTCAACGAAGAGGTGAAAAGGTGTCAGCCAGATTGTTTTGAGATATTTCAGTCTAGACCAAAGGGAGATATTGCAATAAATGCAATAAACATGGGCATTGTAGTTTATTTTGAGCCTATGGTGTCACATATGCTTACTTTCAAATCCATGGCTGAAAATAGTCCCCAACAAATGCCACACTATTTACTCACGTTTGTTAAAAACCTACAGTGTCCTTGGAATTAGCTCAGGTTAAGATTAAAGTTCATGTTTACTTGAATTTGCAATAGCTGCCATATGCATGCCTCTACAGTATGCTTTCATGCATTATATACACACAACCTCACAAACAGGCAAACTGATTCAGACAAGAGTTAGCCAGAGGGTCATCAATCTGTGGATCAAGCAGAACAAAGGCTGAAAAACTAGTGCAGGTACAAACTAGACTATCTGGCAAACACACAATGGAAATGGGTCAGAATACTGTATTACAGTATACTCTAAGACTAGGGAGAATGGGGAACAGGTGAGCAAGTGGGCAGAGAGAGTCAGGTGAAGGGATTGGCGGGAAAAGGGATTACTGCATGGCAGGAGGGAGTGGCTTGATCTGAAATGACAGGAGAGTTAGTGTATGAAAGAGGGAGACAGAGAAGGCAACATAATGAATACTGGGAGCTGTCTGAGGTTGTAACAGTTCAGGTCAGTCAGTTTCGGTCCACAAAAATAACTCCACCATTTGACGTCCGCAGTTTTCACCCTCGGAGGCTGAAATTTGCCATGTTGCACGAATGCATGGATTTGGCTGTAGCTATTGCAAATATGCAATAATGAATGTGTGAAATGACAACTCAACTTTGGGTACTAATCAGCTTAGTTTTGACATTTTAATGACATTTGGTGACGATAAGAAAAATATATGATATATCCAGCCTTATCCTTCAGGTGTGGAGATGTAGTAGTGAAGACCGACTTTACCCTTTATCAAGTCTATGGTGTTTAACGACACAGCATCTATTCTGTCATGTAGGGGTGGAAAAACAACTGAAACATCCTAAAGTGACTTCAGTAAAAGTCAGTTTGCTTCATAGAGTTCACATTCGTAAAGAAGAAACTTCTTTTAACTTCCTGTGTCCATGTTTTTCTGCCCCCTGGTGGCCAAACGTTTATCAATACACCTTTAATGTCATTCTGATGAAACTCCTCTGACATTATTTGGATTCAAACCTGGTGCTGGGTTATTCTTCATGTAACTAAAATCAGTTTCCCTCACTATCCTCTTCTCACTTTTAAATATGCTAAACTGATCCTCTTGTATATCCATGGTTACCATGGTTCACTTTCAACAATAAAAGCATTCTCATGTTTATTTGGTGATTTTAGTCAACACAATTAGACATCCTCATTTATTACTGTTTAATTTTTAAGTATGAACAGAGTAGAGACAGTTATTTTGGTCTTTGGTGTTTCCCCCGAGTCGTGACATTCCTCATCGGCTTACCTTATGACCGTGTCATGTGCTTTTCTGCCCAGCCTTCATGAGTTGTAAAAGAATGAGTGGGTGGCTTCAGCAAATAACCAATTACCATGCAGGTGATGTTGAAAAAGGAGCCACTAAACCTTAATCTACAGCAGAAATGTTGTTGCTGTTCTATTATTTATCACCTAGACTCATATAACTCGTGCATGTGCAGTACATTGCTTATGCACAATTACAAGAAAAAACATGGGACTTACTTATGCAGAGGTCTAGCCAGCGACCCTCCTCACAATACACAGTTGACCACTATTGAAAACCTCATCTATTATTGTGTGCAGGGTGCTTATTATTATTCATACACATGCATGAATGCACACATACTCTCCACTGATGAGATCCACGATCTTTGTTAGTCTGTGTGAGGATTGGGGAGATAAATGGCAATCATTTCAATTGTCTCTGTTGGTGACTAATAGTGGTTTGAGGAACCAGTCAGTTATACGCATGAAACAGGCAATTTATTCTTAAATAGAGATTGGAATTAGACACAGCTAATACTAGAGTTTTATCAAAGAGAGGAGGCAAAAAAAATCAATCTTGGACTTGTTCTTTGCTATTATAGATACTGATGAGTGTGTGCTCCTGTTTTCAAACTGAATAATTCCTCTTCTTTGTGTGATTTGAATGCATAAATGTATTTATTGGGTGTTGAACATTTACATAATATACATATATATTACCTTATTTTGTAATACACATTGCACATCATTCATATGCATGTATATATCCATTTTTATACTGCGCAACTATCTTTTATATATATCAGATATTTGTGTATTTTACGTCTTATATTATATCTTCCTATTAGGGCTGTGACAATATCAGGTTTTCCTGACTATTATGGCGACCAAAAGGATTCACAATAACAATATTTTATTTTTATTCCTATTCAAACCTCTCCCACATCTCATTCTAGGTATCGTCTGGAGCACGTTCTCCCACACCAGCCAAACCAATGACATCCCCCTCCATATCTACTTCCATTTACCTACGCCGCCTCCTACATTCACCTGTCCTGTAATTTCCATTAAACCTTTAAATGAAATACTGTTGAGGCATGCTCCTTGCCGGTGAATATATAATTAGTATACACACCATGTGTGTATTCAATAATCTGTGCAATTATTTCGGTGCATCATCAATGGGCACGTGAGCATCAGAACTGGACTACGGAGCAACGTGAGACAGTGGATTGGTCTGATGAATCACGTTTTCTTTTACATCACGTGAATGGCCTGGTGCATGTATGTCGCTTACCTGGGGAACACATGGCCGGCGAAGGCAGTGTGATGCTTTGGGCAATGTTCGGCTGGGAAACCTTGGGTCCTTCCATTCATGTGGGTGTTACTTTGGCACGTACCACCTACCTAAGCATTGTTGTTGGAGACCATGTACACCCTTTAATGGAAACGGTATTCCCTGATGGCAGATGCCTCTTTCAGCAGGATAATGCGCCCTGCCACAAAGCAGAGATGGTTGACTTGATACAATTGAGCATCTGCTGGACAAACAAGTCTGATCCATGGAGGTCCCACCTTGCAACTTAAAGGTCTTAAAGGATCTGCTGCTAACATCTTGGTGCCAGAAACCACAGCACAAGGGTGACCTACACAATATTAGGCATTATTAGGTGGTCACGTTATAGCTGAGTTGGGTTGTGTTGAGCTGATGTAACAAGTGAATGTCCATGGTGTGGGATCAATAAATCTGATCCTATAAGATCATATCTTACATTTTTAAACCGTACATCACTGACCGTACTGTTTTTGACAGATAGCCAGTACAAATCAGTGAACAGAGAGAGAAAGAAACACAGTTGTGAGTGAAAGCTTTGTCAGTTATATAATGTACTTCACCTATACTTCACCCGCTGGATGAGAACCACAGAGATGGAAAGTCTAATCTGTGGATGACAGATGTGTGCTACCGTATTGAAATTCTAATTCTGGGATGACAACTTGTCTAAATGATGACACACATGCGCATGATTACTTTTGCACTCTGCGATTCAAGCAGAAAATTAAATCTTGGATGAAATGTATGGCATCTCAATATTGGACTAAGAGTCTCTCGTGGCAACACTTTTGACAACCGACATTCTTTCCCTGCGTCATTTCATCAAAGTTGGCTTTTTTTTCAGTTGGGATTTGTTTTCAACCTGAGGAGCTGTTGATAATGTATGTATCAAAAGAAAAATATCATTTCCCCCCAGTGGTGTCATGGTTTTCTAGGTGAGGAGAAAGAAATAATCCTTTGTTGTGAAGCTGGTAAAACTTGTAGCGAGGTAGTGGAGGGTAAACAGGCTTTTAAAGCTCACTCAAAGGAAAAAATCCCCTTTGTATACTCCTACACTATTAGATCTTAAATTCAATGTTCCCTAGGAGGTTATTTTAGAAATGAATAGTTGTACTTGCTGTTGTATCTATCCTATACCCTACCGAGATCAGCCTTTATATGGCAATTACAAGTCAGCCATCAGACATTTCTGTCATTATACACTATATAAACTGACAGTGTGCCAACACTGAAGACAAATACTGCACTAAATCTATTGATGTCGGCTGTCGCAGGTAATAAAACTCAAAATTCTCACTCATATTCGCACTTATGCAACCCTACTCAGAGAAAGTTAGAAATCTTTTGTTATCCATAATGTACGTTTGATTTTAAATTTATGAGCTGCTTTAGATGTGGCCTTAGCCTTCAAAGCTAAAGCAACAAGATGTCATTTTTATTGCATTGAATTCGAGTCTACTGTAGAGACGCCTGGTTTAAGAAATCAGTCTGTTCTGTTCTTGTATGATTGATGAATTGTTGATGTGGGATGGCAGCTCCAGAAAGAACTTTTGTGTGAGTAACCTACTTGAACACCTGGTGATTATGTGGTAGATCAAAGAAAGAAAAGTCTGCTATCAATTTTACAAAAGAGAAGTGGTGGACTTTGAATATCTGGATGTGATTTTAGGTAATATAAAGGCAGTCGAAGTAGAAGTAATATACCAAACAACTAAAAGCTGGAAATCAAAGGTTCTGTAACACCAATAGGTCTTTTTTGCATTGTTGGTGTGTTTTCTTTATCTAATCTTTAAAGTGTATAGTATCTTTCAACAGCAAGGCAATTTTTAAGTTAAGTTATATTGTCGACGTGGCTAGTGTGTTAGTAATCAAATGACGAGGTACTCATCCAGCATCCATCAGCATAATTTAAAGTCGTATTTCTGGTTACCGAGTGCACCGGTTCCCAAACTTTAGGGTCCTGACCCCCACTAGTGGTCACCAAAGCTTCACTCGGGGGGTCATGAGGCCTTCTTGATATTAAGTTACTTTAAAAAAAGTAAATAAACAGCAGGTCTCTATCTCAGCATTTCTGTGATGAACACTAAATGAAATCGTGAAATGAAAAGTTTAATTTGATTATTTATATTTTTAACTACTGTTGACAGAGCCTTCACTCTTTGCTCAACAGCCTCGTCCTGCATTAAAAAAGTTTGCAGTTAAAACAGCCCTAACCCTAATAGAACAATGAGAAGGAAAAATAACTTCATGAAATATGTATAGTTGTTAAAATTTTTAAAAATATACATAATTATAAGTTCCTGAAAATATGAGGATAGGTCATCTCTGATGAAATATTCACAGGAAATTATCAGCTCAAAATCAGCTCCATCCAAATTGCTAATTAACAAAATGATTTATGGGATATAAACTTTTGTACTATCTAACATTATTTTAACATTTAAAAAAGATGTGTACACTCTTACTTAATCACAGATTGGAGAGTTATTTCCAGACATAAGGCCGTTTTCTGTTCCATGTGCTGGGGGGTGAGAACTGCTGTTGAATCTGGTCTCGGTCCAGAGAAGTGGTCTCAGATCCAGCTTAGAAGTGTGGTCTGAGTTTTGCCAAGTTCGCCATGGTCCCCCCCCCCCCAACACTTGACATCCACATTTATTTTCTTAATGACTCCACACACACCTCATGTCATTATGTAAGCATGAATCATGGAAGTTGGCAGGGCGATGTTGTGGTTTCCAGGTGACACTCAAAGTCTTCTTTAAATGGAGAAAACAGAAACGCAGAATGTTTTATATTCCCCGTACTGAAGAGACGACCAACCCTCTTCCAAATGAACGCTCATACACTCATACATGTTTAATTTGGCTGTTGACTTAAATAGGGCATTATTCGCCCTGATCTTTGTCTCCATTTAAGTCTGAGCATGCTTTCAAACCAACGGGGCAGATGAGTTTAAGAGCTTCTCTAAATTCGTGTTAATTTTTAGTCCAGTTTTTTCCCCCGAAAATATCATCACCATGGTTCAGCTTTATTATCCGTGTGCGTTAATGGTAATTAGAGAGGCAGCTTCAAATGAGTTTGAGATTTTTATTAAACTAATATTACTAATATTGTCAGCTCAATGTGCCCTGGGAATCCGCTGTCAGCCAATTTGCTGATGTAAAATAGGCCATGCAGTCATCACCCAGCTGTTTGATGCTTCTCTCTCTCACTCTGTCTGTCTCTGTCTCTCTTTCTCTCTTGCCACAGTCCAAATATAACCTCGCCCGAATCTGATTTAACCATCGTGGTCTCATCCCCGGGGCAAAATGGACTCATTTGTGCGAAGACAGAGAAAAGAGAGAAACAGGAGAGCGGAGAGAAGTGAGAGAATAGAAAGTCCAGTGGAGAAGAAAAGAAGGGGGTTTATAGAGGGTGGAGGGCCACGAAGGGAGCGGCATAGTGAATAGAAAGTGTGATGAAGAGCGGAAGAGGAAGAAGAAAAAGACAAGATGTGCTCAGTGAACGAGGTCACTAATTGGGTTGAGACTTGTAGCTCCCCTGCAATCCCTTCCCCTCGTTCCTGACAGAAATCAAATTATTTTGAAATTCTTTAATAAGAGTGAGAAAAATATGTTAATTTCCAGCCGTGTATTCGCAAGAGGCTGAAAGAAGAGGGACCATTACTGGGGCTAAATAACAAGCGGCCGGTATTACGACATTTATTAATACTTTGGCCAGTGTCACGGCCAGTGTCTTTGATCCTTTGTTTTGTTCTTTTAAATCTTTTGGTACTTATTCAAGAAGGTTATGGTTAGAAAAGTGACAAGATAACATGTATTCTCTCCGTTCCAGCCGTGTGTTACAGTACTGCTACTTGCTACTTGTTAAGCCCGCTCTCCCTGATCCTATTCGCTGACCCAACCTGATCCTATTCACATAATGCTCCTCCTGAGACTTAATATCCAGAGAAGCAGACAGAGATAAAGACACTATATCTGTTTTCCTGAACAGAAGGAAGAAAATCCGATAACAAGAAAACACAATTAAATGGACTTTGATCTGTCCGGTTGTAATAAATTCAACTGTAGGAAAGGAACATGAAACACAGCATGTACATTTATGCTTATTTAATTATTTTGATTTGTATATAATATAAATAGAATCCAGAATAAAATCCCACAAAATATCAGCACAGAATACTTTGAATTGCTTTAAAGATTTAGATCATTTATCAATGTTGACATTAACGGTGCAGAAATTGACCATTTTTAACTGCTGAGCGATTGATGCATCTCTGATATGATGAAGTTCCTGATCACAGATAGTAAACATTAGTGTTATTGTCACCATTGTGAACATATCTCCATGTTTCCCTTCATAAATATATGTCATCTATATATTTATTATGCATTTTAAGTGCTCTTCTATTTATTAATTTATTACTTGTTTTTTTTTCTTTTTGTAATCGTATTTTTAAAACCTGTTGCACATATAAAGTAAATGCAAGTTACGAGTTAGTCAGAACTGAAATATGGAGTATTACATTTTAGTTAACCTTTGCAGCACTACATGCATAGCAATCATGGAAAAATAAATTTAATTTCCTCTCACAGTTGCTTCCTCCAACAGTCCAAAGACACGCAGGTTTATGGACTAATTGGTGACTCTAAATTGCCCGTAGGTGTGAATGTGAGTGTGAATGGTTGTTTGTCTCTATGTGTCAGCCCTTTGACGAACTGGTGATTTGTTCAGGGTGTACCCCGCGCCTTGGCTCCAGCCCCCTGTGACCCTGATAAGGATAAGCAGTTATGGAAAATGGATGGATGGATGCTTTTGGGCATTTGTGGGCAGCAAAACAACCAAAACAAAATTTATGTGCCACCTCATAGAAAACATGGAAAGGTGACAAAAGGGGTAAATAACAGGGTCAGGATTACCAGGACATCTAAATAAATGATTTTGTGGCCACTAGAGGGCAGCACAAACAAGCTGTGAACGCATTGACATGCCATCACATTTTAAGTTGTTACTTATTATGATATGACGAGATATTTCCATTAATTTGAAGCCATGTTTCTGTCCACCAGCGAATGTGATTTCGATATTGGCTCTCCACTTAATTCCCCTCGTCTTAACTTTTCCTTCCTAGCGTTCCGGGCTACTGCATAAACATAGTGGTTTAACATGGTGGATTCGGTAGAAGAGGACCTGCAGTGTCATAAAAGGCAAATGAGCCTAAAGCAACAAGAACATAATGATTCTGGGCAGGTAGTGTACGGTGGGTTTATCAAAGCTGGAAAAACAGGAAACGGCATCTGGAAACGTCGCTGATGAGAGAGTGAACCAAAACATTAAAGTTGCAGACCGTGAAACCCTTCGCTTCGGTTTTACAGTCTGCAACTTTAATGTTTTGGTTCACTCTCTCATCAGCCAGTTTTTCCAGCCGACAGTGAAACTGAAGTTTGTTGACGATTCTTTGCAGGTCTGGCACTGTGAGTGACATTTTCCCCATTACTCACAGTCATTCGATCCAGTATTAATATAATAAAACATTTGTGCAACTTTAAGGATATTAAAACATTCAACATCAACCTTCTCAAACCCATATCTATCAAACCAGTCATAGACAAAACTCTTTGTACTTGAAGGACGGATGAGATCAATCCTGGTAATCCAGGTTGAGCCCCAACAGGAATATCCCCTTAAACTGAAGACAGAGCACACATCATCTTCATCTTTATGTGGGATCTTGTTAAGCTGATAGCAGATATCTGAATTCTACTGATTTCATATCTGATTAACATTTCCTGGCACACAGCAGGGTTTTTTTAATGCCTATACTAATACGTGGTTTTGACATTTGGGTTTATTCTGTGTGAAAGCCAATTTTGGGTTTAAAGGAAGATTAATGTTGCCTTTGAAATCTTTCTGCAAATACAAGCGACAACAGCCTTCAGCAACAATTATATGGTGATATTTCACCAACAGCTTCTTAAATTTCCAAGCACACAAACAAATGTTTGACTGAAATATGACTCCTGTATCGAGGGCTGAAAAAGTCCATCCAATTTGCTGGAAGTGCACGTTCTGAACAGGTGTCTCTCCAGAGACGAGATGTGAAAACTGTAGCTCTCCAAAGCTGTTGAGTGTGAAACAGCAGGCTGGAGTTGAGAGGTCCTTGACAATCCAACAAGAGTGTTGTGGAACATCGAGTCTTGTCTGGGCTTTGGGGATATCTTCTCTCTGCTTTCCTGTCATTGGTAAAAATGTGCTGTATCCCAAATCTTGTCCTCGGGCTAGTTCTGAATCATTTTACATTTGTAGGCCATGACAGCAAGCAAGCACATCTGCAACAAGGGGAACACACTCACAGTGAAAACCTAAGATATGCATTTACTTTCACTAAACAGGGAGGATAATCAATTTTTGCGGTGGTCTGAATCAAATATACATTTTATTTAAGACTAGTCTCCTGAAATTTCATGAATTTGAGGAAATAATATGATGTTTTAAAATGCCACTACCAATCAGAAATCATTTCTGGAGCACTGAGACAGATCAGTTCATTTTTTATAAATACCAGAACAGGTAATTACACACACCACTGTTTGGTAACAGCCTACTCAGTGTTGTTTAAGACTTTAAGTGTGACGTTCAGACAATTAGAAAAGCTCCAGAGAGAGCTCGTAACCGAACCTTGAGTTGTTGAAGCGCTGTGATCAGTTCAAATCAGAAAACAAACCAATGTCCTCTTGTGACTCATCATCATCAGCCATATTTCCTTAAACATATTGTGACGCGTTTTAAAGCTTTGCATTAGAATAATTTGATAAAAATGGCAAAGTTTGGGAAAACTTCCCCATTTTCTTGTTTTAGGTGGTTTCTGTTAATGTTTTTTTCTTTCTTTCTTTCTTTCTTTCTTTCTTTCTTTCTTTCCATAAAATCCGATGTTGCGAACATTTCACTCAAGTAATCTGCTGACAGTCTCCTCATCTCTGCCTTGATCATTCAGAAACTTCAGATTTCCATCCTGTTTTTTACATTGTTTTGGTTCGATTGGTGCTCTTTTAATTACGTCATTTTCTTGCGCCTTCATCTTTTTCCAACTGGAAAACTGACACCACCTACTGCTCATCTTGTGAATAATATTCACATAACAGTAGTGTATGAAGTGTTCATTTGCATTTTCCGAATAACGAGAAATTCTTGACAGTGCTTGTTTTGTATTGTGTGTTCCTAACAACCTTGTGTAGCGCCAGACCAGATAATCAGACTTGATGTTGCCCCAGTATGGTTTTTCATTGATCTATCTGCTCTCTGCTGGTGAAGAAGTGTACAGTTCAGTGACACAGTACTAATCAGCACCTGTTGAAAAAGTTGAACCTTTATAAACTCCAAACTTCTTACAATATCATATCTATATTCCTTGAGCCAATCGCTCAAGTCTTTCTCTTGTTATTCTCATTGTTGTTCACTTCTTATTAAAATAATTTCATGCTATTTTCTTGCTGTTTCTTCTATTTTCCAGTCCCGTTAATGGCCTCGCAATGTTGTGACTCCTTGGGGTGTCCCATTCTTCAGGTTCCTAATCTACTTTAGATTAGTGTCATTCAAAGGGATTCAGTTTGTTTGGTCTCATCAACGTATTTTCTCACTTCTGTTTGGGAAACACTCCTTCATTCTGACACCAGAGTTTCATTTGGCCAAATAAGGTTAATATAGAGTTTTAATTAGAAGCAATTAGAAGCTCTGTTCCGACTTTGTTGTCTTTCGTGAACACATGCTCATTCTGAACTTGATGCATTCAGTTTCTGCTCACATTTTATGCAGCATCCCAGCGCTTTTTGGAATACATATATATATATATATATATTATAAGTTGTAAATATTTTGCTTGCTTTGATTTTTTTGCTTCCTCAGCGAGTCATTCCCAAAATGTAGGTGGTAAAAATGTGATTAAAAAGTTACTGAAAGATTTAGTCGAAGTAAATCCTCCCAGATCTGAGCAAAGTGGAGAGTGCCGTTTCATCGTATACCCCCCTCTGTGGGATGACATCTCGGTATAGAGGAATCACTGCTGACAATGAAATGAAAAAGACGATGAAAGAACAAAGGAAAATTGCAAGAATCCTTTTTTTTCCCCTTTCGAGTCCTGAAACAATGACTGAACCAGTGTGACTGCCACTTCACATAGAGAGTAGATTAGGCAAGCTTCCTTCAGCAGTCTGCACAGCTAGCTGCGAGCAGATCTCCTCGGCATGGTGGGCTGCTTCTATAAGCTCTGTTTCATTGGGTTTCCCATGTGATTGCCTTACCAGTGTGTGTGTGTGTGTGTCGGTGTGTGTGTCCTAAGGCTCCAGTTGTTCGCCTCCATGTTACATTATGTCTGAATCTGGTATGCAAGTCTCCCTATAGATAGACTGGCACATATGCAAATTCCTTATCCATGCCTTTAACTTCAGTATGCATTTACATGTATATGTATGTGTGTGTGTGCGTGCGTGCGTGTGTGTGTGTGTGTGCGTGTGTAACACCAGCAGGAAACCACACACTCACAAACCCAGCACCTGCAGCATTTGCCACCTACCTGCTGTGCTCACAGCCCGGCTGCCGGTAATTCATCATCACGGCCCACGTTCTGCCATCACATCCAATTATTAGGCGATTAGCAGACACACACATTCACACCTAACGATGCAACATCGCTTCCAATCACCGCCCCACGCATCATGAATGTAAGACAGGGATGTAAATGACAGGGAGGTAGTTTAGGGAAGGAGCACGGCGTCTGCCAATCCCACTAAGACCTGTCAAAGATTCAGGATACAGGCTGAAAGTTTGAAACTTTTTCTGCAACCTTTATGAACTGTTAAACGCATGAAAAGTCACATTTAGTCATCCTTTTCAAAGTTAAATATAATGTTAATATGTTTTTATGTCATGTACGATCAAAGGGAAGAAAAAAATCTGTTTGTGGAAACATCATAAATGCTCCTTTTGGTCTCAGCAGCTGGAGGTCTGACACTGACAGTTTAATGAGTAAAAAAACATGCAGTAGGCGGACAGTGTGTTGTTTGCAGTCGTATTAAAGAAAATAAATCTAAACAGACTGAAGTGATGTTTATATGTTTAACGTGCTGCTGTTGACCAGCGAATCAGCCTCCTCGCCTGCAAACTGACGTCAGCAATGCACTTTTCCTCAGGTGAATGTTTGTTTGGTTGCTCGTTCAACAAGTTAAGGTGCAGGACAAGACGTGGCAGCTTTTCCTGTTCGACCACCAGTCTCTTCTTCTTCTTCCTTTATGAAAACCTACTCTTCCTGGAGGTCCAAAACAACTCTGTGACCTGCCGGATGCACTGAAGTCAGGGAATCACCAAAAAAAAAAAATCAGGTATGGTTCATCCTCTGCGGATCACGAATGCCTGTACCAAATTTCATGGTAACTCACTGCAAAGAAACGCTCTCCTCTGGTTCTGCACCTCAGAAAACCTCCTCTTCCCGTTGGTTTAAAACACTAACACTCTCCCGGTGTTCTGAGCTCACAGTCTGGGCAGCCTGGCTAACAAACTGAGCTAACAGCAGCTACAGTTGGCAGCAGTTTACTCGTTTACAGTTTACTGTCCATCAGGAAACTCTGTGAATCACCAAGAGTTGAGGACATCAGAGGGAAAACATACATTTTCTCCATGAAAGATGATCCAGTTTCACCAGAATCAGTGAAATAGTTGTTGGTGCGCGTCAAAATCATTTAAAATCTGTTATTTTATGGAAGAAAAGTTCCACAATGTTGCTTTAAAACTTTCTTGGCTGCCCTTTTGCTGGTTTTTTATTTAATCTCTCTGTAATAAAGTTGTTGCCTTGTGTGAAGCATTTTGCAAAGTGTGTTTAGAAAAGTGCCCTATAAATAAAGATTATTGTTATTATTATTATGATTAATACCCTAACAGAGTTGCTTCCCCCCCCTTCTTTGCTTCACTTCAGTGCCAACTGAACTGAAACAGGAAAGACCAGCACATCTCCAGCTCTGGGCGCGCTCATCCCCGGCTTTATCCTCGAGGACTTTTGCTGCATCAGCCATTCCTGTTCATGTAGCAGCTCCCATGAATTACTCAGCCATTCAAATGTCTCTTTTTTTTTTTTTTGCTGCAGGCAGTCACATGCTCAAAAATCATATGTCTGTGCACTCCTACACATACTTCTGCAATTATGTTTATGTGTGTGCATTCAAATTGAAAAGCTTTTCACTGACGCGGAGGCACCATCCTGTTGTCCTCATGTATTTTCATGCATTCATGCATTTCTAGGTATTTCAGGTTGGACATTGTCTGAGGCTGTTTGATGCTGGTGTGCTCACATTGTACTGTATTATTCATACTACAATATATGCATAAAGATTGTGTTATGTGCGCGATGTTCAATCTGTACAATCTTGAACTAAATCTCGATTTTCTGATAAATTCATTGAACTTCCAGGAACATCACAATTTTCTGCTCCTGATCCTTGTTTATATGGTTTGCACATCCCCGACATACTGTATCGTCCTGGTGCATTCGGCGTACACGAGGTAATAATAAACAGAATTCACTCAACACAGCCTCAAGGACCAGATCATCCATCATCCGTTGACAGCAGCTACACCGATGTGAGGCAAGGCTTTGCACACTTGGCCGGTCATGCAGTGTTCAGTTAACTGCACTGGTGCAAGTGATGTCTGTCATGTTAGGGATAAAAGCGCTGATTGCACCTGATGCACCAGACGTCTTCACCGGATAACTGCTCTGTTCTGTCTAACTGACAAAAGGTCTGTTTGTTAGACGTCTTTATGAATGTTGAGGATCGCAGCAGGAACACAAACACACAGACTCTGTGTCTCGAAACCTCATTTTAATTGGCAGTATGCTGTTTTAGCACTGAGTATACAACACAATTTTTATTTTATTTGTTGTCCCAGCTGAGAACAGCTGTGCAAACACACCATATACTAGAAAACTGCTTAGAATTAGCATGCAGTAGGATTTGGGACACCGTAACTGTCTACAGGAGTTGAAATTTCCAACTCCTGGCCTCCGAGTGTTCCAGGTGCACGACAGCAAACGTGAACAAAAAAAAAAAAAAAATGGCTGACTGGGATAAAAATCTGATGTTTCTTTGGCAACTGAACTCTCAGCAACGTAGGCTTACATATATAAACAAAGCAGAGGAGGGAAAATGACACATGACTTAATAAACGCTACCTTTTATTTTGCACTTTGATACTTGTACACATATCTAAATATTCCATTCACAAGTCTAATATAAACACTTTATACAAATACATCTCAACCCCGTCCTCTATTGCTTGCAGTGTACCAATCAGGATAGATGGATTTGTAAGAACTCTGACTCTGAGTGGCGTTTCATTGTTCTTTTCCTGGTAGTTAATATTTGCCATGTTCATTGTTGTACTTTAGCATGTTAACATGCCAAGAGTTGCTAATTAGCATTAGTCACAAAGTACAGGCCAATGGGAATGTCATTAGTTTTGCAGGTATTTGGTAACATCTCACTAAAACCACAAATATCAAACTCCTGGTGGTGCTAGAGGAAAAGTGAGTGGTCACCAAAGTTATTTAGAGATATTGTGTAGGAACCATGAATGAACCATAAACCATGTTTTGTCCTAGTCCACCTGGTAGATGTTGAGATATTTTACTGAATAAATTAAAACTAATTGCATTGAAGGAAAAGTCAGGGAATCACCAGAAAATCAGTATGGTTCATCCTCTGTGGATCACGAATGCCTGTACCAAATTTCATGGTAACTCAAAGAGTTACCACTGCAGAGAAACTTTGCTCTGCTCTCCTCTGGGTCTGCACCTCAGCCTTGAAAACCTCCTCTTCCGGTTGGCTTCCTGTTCCTAACAAACTGAGCTAGCATTAGCTAACAGCAGCTACAGTTGGCAGCAGTTTACTTCACTGTCCATCATTGTTAATATAAGCAATTTAATGCACAGTGGTAACTACTGCATGAATGGGTCTGCGCCCTGGAGAAGAGTCTTCACTGAACAATATCGCTCATCACTAGATTTATAATGAGCAGCAGGACAGCTGAGGACAGGAAAGCAGGGAGAGGATGACACATAGCGAAGGACCACAGACCGGGGTCAAACCTGAGTCACTGCAGCAAGGCCTTGGAGTTCATACATAGGGCACACGCTCTGCGAGCTACCAGGGTGCCCCAACTTCCAGGTTTATAACTCCTAGCTGTATTTTTGTAGTTACTTGGTGAAAGTAATGCAAAATTAGTGTAACCAGTAATGCATTACTCTAAAAGAAAGTCACTAATATTATGTAATGACAAGGACCTGATGACAAGGACCCCGAGGATCCTGACACTGCTATTCTTGTTTGAAAACTGACATTAAATAAATCCAGCCTGAGGTCTAATCCCTGATGTTTACACTCCGGTCCTGAAGCTGTCCTCTGTCATAAATACTTTTGGAACACTGGATTTTCTTCCTTCTTTGCAGCCATCAAAGGCTCAAAAGATGTGACTTCTGTATATATGAATGAAGATCAGCTGCAGGAGAGATGTGAGCATTTGTTTTTAAAAAATAAAAATGTTCCTGTGGGCAGAAACATCTTCAATAATTCATCAAACCGGTCTCCTGACATCATAAAGTAGATCTAGTGTCAGATCTCAGGTACCCCTTTTGATATTTTTGTTTTGTGATGCATCTTTAATGTAAAAAATCGAGTGCAAACTTCTGACATCCATATAAAAAATAATGCAAACGTATATTTCAATGTGGCAAATCGATATTTAATGAAATGATTATCGCACAGTCAAGTGTAAAACGGTGCAGGTCTGTTTGTGAGGGCTTATAGAAAAGCTGATGAAATAGACAGAGAGGTGAAGGTCACATTGGATGATGATTAAAAAGATTGACTGTTGTGATCAGCCTGTTCTGAATAATCCATATTATAACCAAAATATGGCACTGATAACAATACAACCCACGCTTCATCTGCTGACCCTGTTTATGAAGTGATTATCGCTGCAGACTGTGAATTTTAATCGTTTATTCGACTGATTATTGGTTTGAAAAAAGATGATTGATGCATTTTAAAATGTTTGTTTCTCCCACGAAATAATACGTGACTCTTACTCGTATTGATAGAGAGGTTTAGTGTTTATGGATATGAGTTTACAGCTTCAATACAAAATATGGACACAGAGGTCTGAAGTTTTGTACATGTTGCGATACAATTATTTCTTTTTGGCAAAGTCAGCATCAGTTAAGCCAATAAACAAGCTGTAAAAAAAAAAAAAAAAGAGAGAGACCACAGAGGCTTAGTCAGCAGCAACTTGCAACAAAAAGCAGGTGTGTGTGTGTGTGTGTTTATTTCCCATTGACTTCTACTGACCTGTGAAGATTGACTGCAAGCAAGCTTACTGCGCACAATAAGCCATAGATCTCTGAGTGGCTGTGATATCTCTTTCTCTGTGAATGGAGCAGAAATAAAATATATATACAGTATATGTTGGTCTGTTCTTTGTCAGTGAAATGAGACCAGAGCGTCAGTAACAACACTAGCAACCCCGAGAAGCTGTACTACTCATAAAACTGAATTTGTGTGTGGATAAAATATCAGGAGATAATAATTCTCTGAGATTCTCACTACTACAAGGTTAAAAAGTCAAGTCTGTACTACTGGTGGCAGAAGAAAGGCCATGGATTTATCTCACAGATGTATTGCGAGAGCTGAAGACGTCTCACGTAGCCCAAAAAACATTTTTCGCATAATGCACGAAGGTTTTATCCTCACAACTATCCTGGAGTCATGCTGATGTAAAGTCTGTGGAGCCAGCAGGAGAAACACTAATGCACGTGTGCAGTGGGCCACACAACAAAGACAGCAAACCTTTTTAGTCTGATAGATAGACTTGCTACTGGAGCACGTTATCCTTGGTACCCTCATTTACATTTCTAACATTTTACCATTTAACTTAACATTTATTTCACCTACGTAGCGTCATAACTGCTGCTCAAGATGTGAGGACGAGTATTTTTCTGGGAATTTGGAGGTTTTAGCAACCTATGGGAATTACATGCTGCAATAAAAACACCATGGGTAAGCAGCAAACTCCGTGAAGCCAATGTGGAAGTGCCAAAAACTGCAGTTCCTCAATCGTCCACTTGAGGCTGGCTGCAGAAATGAGTCAGTCTCAGTACAGAGGGTGAATTTTTATAGAACTCACCTGTTCAGATTATATTAAGGTTTAAAGTTATGCAGAATTAAGAGCGTGGACGCTTTGATTGACAGGTGGGTGCTGATACAGATGGCTTGTTAGAGCACCCAGCCGTCATTCAAGCCTGCCTCAGCTCCACCTATGCTCATTTTTGGATTGGATTGGACTGCCAAGATGCCAAGATGACTGCAAAGTCACCGTCTTACACCGCTTTTAATTTGTAGATTAAGTTGCAGTCTTAAATACGATGACGAGGAGTGTGAGGTGAGGTTGTAGCCCACATTTAATATCTGTCATTCTGCTTTAATCCCAGCAAACCCGATAACACCTATACAACACACACACACACACACACACACACACACACACACACACACACACACAGAGAGAAGCTCCAGGCTACGGCTCAGAGGCTCCGGGGGAAGCCTTGGTGATTTTTCATCATGATTATCCAAAATTAGCTGGGAATGTGATGGCAGAGGCACTGCAACATTTTCTAAATGCAACAGCATTTCATTGGGATAGATAGGCCACCCTGCTATGAATACTAATAAGACAGAACAGGAGGAGGAGGAGGAGGAGGAGGTCAGGAGATGTATGTAAAATATTAAGAGAGAGAAAGAAGGAGGGAAGAATGGAGAAGAGAACAGAGCTGCAGTGAAAAGAGGATTAGAGGAGAGGGCAGGACAGGTACGATGAAATTTTAATGCCAATAACAGCAAAAAAAAATACGAGCTTGGTACAAAGATGATGACTGTCAAACACACATTAAACTGTATTCTTAGTAATACTTTTATTGCAGTAAATTCATGATTTAATACCACCACAAAATATTCAATATATTTACATGTTTTTGCAATTATTATTGTTTTTATGTCCTGTGCACCCGGTGATAAACACAAAGAAAGAAGACCAAGCAGACTACAAATTCATCCATTTATATGCCCATACATACATATAAACACATACACACACATCATGTATGACTGCAGGGATTTATACTGTATGTACACGCGCATGCAATCATGCATCCATACAAAAGAAATTGCTCCGTTTGAGAGCAATCCTGCATCTAACAAGGTGGTATCAACACAACATACAGACTGTTAACTCTGAAGGAGCGAGCACGGCTCTCTCCGCCTCTGTGTCTCCGTGTTCAAGTTCAATTTTTGCACTTGATTTGAAGTGTGGGGTCAATGAGTCCGTAAATGTCACAGCGTATTGGTAAAAAGGCAGACGTCCTGCTTATTATGGGCTGTCTTTGAAGCAGTAAATACGTGGCTGTGTCTTTTTTGGAAGGGCAAAGTATTTCACGTTTCTGTTTGTACCCGTGTGCCAACAAAGTAAAACGACAAAACACAAATCAAATGGCTCCAGAGAATGACACAGTTACAACGGTTCAATAAGAAATAAAACAGTTTAAAACGTTTGTTTAGGTTTCGGCACAGAAATGTCTTGCGGAACAGTTTTGGTTAAAATAAAGATTTCATTAAGGGTTGAGGATCTTGGCTGGCTGCAATACAGTTTCACTCCCAACTTGTCAAAAGTGACAGCTCGGTCAGTGGCCCTACACTTCAAACTGATCCCTGATGATGCTTTACGTGCACTTTGTGTTCAGGTTTAGTTCAGAAATGTGAACCCAAATGCAGAAGTGAAGGTAGAATGAACAAAAGGTAAATGATTTACATGACAGGCGGGGTAACACAAAATAACAAAAGGTGGCCGAGGAGTCAAGGTAGAAAACAAACTTAATCCAATCACCCAAAGAAAAATCACATAAGCAGAAGTCCGACAGCAAAAAATACAGAACTGAGATACACTAGGAGCAGGAACACGGGGAGAAACACGTAACAACGTTAGCTGACATTGAAAAAACAAGAGGTTTGATTCAAGTCTTTATCAGTCATTATTATTTTTGTCTTTATTGATGCCTCATCAGCGTTTACCCTTAATTCCTTCTCTGCCGCGTGTATCCTGTCTATGTGTATTTTAAAGTCAACTAATCATCATTACGTCCTGGTGTTTGGTTGCATTTGTGAGTTGATGTTGCAATTGAAGTTTCTTTCTCCTCTGCTCACTTTAAATTCCTCTAGATTAGACTGTCAGCTGAATGTCTAAAATGTCAAATGAAAATGTAATCTGTCGTGTATTTATGTGAGCATTAACTCTTTTTTTTACGAGCTTATTCAATAACCTCTACATCCCCCTCGCATTCAGCCAAAGATGCTTTAAAAAGCTTTGAGTGAAGCGTAACACAGCTGCTGCTCTGCTCGCGTTGCTGACAGGTACTTAAGAGAGGCATTTATTTCTCATTCAGTGGATATCAGGCTCATTCAAAATCTACACCCCTTCCCAAGGGTGGTAGATTGGTAGTCAAGTGCGGCACTGTTTTCATCAAGCTTTCAACATGGTAGAGAGCGGCACAGCTGCCGGCACTCCAGGTACCTTTGTTGTGTTTTTTTTTTTCCTTTGCGGGACTGGATTGCTTCTTCGTCTTCACCATGTGTCAAGCTTTTCAATGTCTTTCAGTTTTCCGAGGGTAATGGTTGGGAATAGCAATGGCAAATTCTAACTGCGGTTGCCAAGCTTGAAAATAACAAGCTCCATAAAAAAATCTGGTGTTTTATTTATTTACCATTAAATGTGGTTTTGTTGTGGATCATCCATCATTCTGCGAAGAGTAAATGAATTTGTTTTTTCCCCCTTTTGACTTCTATTCAAATGCACCTGGGTTGCAAAGTGATTTTCTGTCTTTTTTCAGCGATTCAGGGGGCGGAAATGCGATAATAGAGAAATATGACACAATGGTCCTGCATTAAAAATGACCTTTGGTGAGTCTGTTACATTCGTCCTGTAAGCAACGCCTGTAACAATGCAAAGGAAGTGTAATAAAACGTGTAGCCAAGAATGACGTGACAGTAACGTGTTTCAGGGAGCACTCATAGTAAAATATTATTACAATCATAAATAAAAGTCAGCCGCTGTTAAAATTCATTTGTTTTTGCGCTGGCAAGAAAAAAAATCTACCATGACATCAGGTCGAGGAATTTAATGAACAATCCTGCTAATGAGTAGGTACAAATCATGAAGTCATTTCATTTCCTGTGTAGACAAATGACTTGTTCAACAATAGCAAAACAAGAGAACAATTGGTTGATTAATAGGCTGGCAGTAAATGAGTTCTCGGGTGCGAGTCAAACAGAGAGATAAATGTAATTTGAATGGAGATGTTGAATGTTTAAAACTTAACTCAACTCTACAGTTCCATGTGTGAAGCTAGGCGAAGATGATGTTGTTGGCTTTTAAATCTTATTCTCTGCAACTACTACCCTGAATATGTTCTACCTGGAACCGAACAGGACCTGTCTATTATTTAAAAGCTGGGACACTAACCCATGCAGAGCCGAGCCATGTCAAACCCGAACATAGAAATAAGGAACGACTGCCTTCCAGCCAGGTCTTCTTGTATCAATTTGGGTATTACACATAAAACAGACCCAAGACTCGCTATAATAGAACAGGGCCCGACCTGGATCAGTTTCACTGTATAAAACATGGAACTGAACCCATATTGTTCCCAAGTTAGGTCTCTAGGATTCAGGTGGACCCGTGAAGACCCGTAAGGCAACTAAGGAAATAATAAACCACATTTCATCAGCTTTCAAACCTTTTTTAGCCTCAAGCCAAAGTCAAAGAATGATTGAACAGTTAAACGGATAAATAAGTCAATAGAAGAGTCAGTGGTCCATTACTCATGAAATCATCATCAATGGTAACCAGGTAAAGATTAACTCTAAAAAATAAAGACTCATTAATCCAGCCTTTCAAAAAACAGAACATTTACATGTGCTCACGGTTGCAAATTCGCACTTGAAACCTTTGAAACACTAAAAGTAGTTGAAGTGGCAGTGGAAATACAACTTGTGAGTGATGCAAAAACTACTGATTAAAATGGAAAGTGTCCTTTTTAGTATAAGCACTTAATGAAGCTGAAGTGTCGGTTCAAGTGTGAGCACTGAGCTGTCAAGTGAAAGTCAGAAAAGAGTTGGGGTCAGACAATTAACAAGTCACATCCTTTTTAAAATCATTAATACTGGTTATACTATATAATATACTGCCATTCGTTTGAACGGGAAGAAACGCACCCTGACGTCAAACTGCGATGAAACTGAGCACGCTCCAGGTGGATTCATGGACTAAACTATGATACTCTACCTGTTGTGTTCTGGATTGGTTTATTTCATGTACCCAGCTTCTAAATCTGTGTCAGGCTTGCAGTCTACGCTGCAAAGTAGCGAAGAAGTTTCCTTTGTTTTGTGTCCGATGGTTTGAAAGAGAGAGCGAGCAGTGGTTAAGCGACATAGGCAGTGAATGAGATTAAGGGAGTGTGTATTGAGAAAGCTGGTAAATCAGTGAAAAAATAAGTTATTTTCTGATAGTGACATCACAAATAAAAACACAGAACACCCACACACCCCTAAAGACTGCCGCACAACCCTGCAGCGATTCGTCATTGATTTAAGTGCATTAGAACACATAGAGCCTCATTTCTTTCATTCACAACTTCTTTTGCACCTATGAAGACATGTGCAAGTGCTCAGACTCCTTGGGCTGTAATTCAAATCAAATTATGTGTGAATGCTCTCATTTACAGTGCAGTGAGCTGAAAGCGAGGTGACCGCGGCCTTTACTGACAGCCTCACAGTGAGCACAAAGAGAATAAGCTGTGTTCATCCAAACAGGAGCAGCGATGCTGTGATGCAGCCTGGCAGAAGCTGTTTCCTCCCCAGTGTGTACACCTGCTGGACTGACATAACCTCGCTGTGCACTCAGCAGAGGAATGAGTCAGGGATGAGGCCGTCCTGCTACTCAGCGACCTGGGCTCCTGCAAGACGCCTAAGCTGGAGTGACATCGCTCGCAGTGATAATACTGCCAGGGATCACAACACGAGCATGAAGGCCGCTTGATATGTTTGACGGCTAACAAGACTTCTGTAACAAACAGGACATTGGGAGGACGGGATCGTTCAGAGAAAGGTGGGATGAAAATAGATTCTACACATATCGACACTATGACACGATGTGCCTCGGACTAATCACAATAAAAAGCCACTCTAAAATGTGCAGTTTGTCTTGGAAGGTCATGCCCTGCTCTACCCTGCATCTGATTGGCTTACCCTGATATTCCAACGAGTAGCCAATCAGAATCTTGAGTCCTCACTAACATAGGTTTTAACTGATTTATGAACAAAATTCAAGAGAAATAAACCTTTATGTGAGTCTTGAACCTTATACTCACAACTCCTGAAAGATGGGAGCAAAGTAAGTGTTGGGTTTATATTTTTATACTGTGTAGTTAAATCATAAAACAGGGATATGAAGTTATATTAAGTTATAAAACAGGATATGAAACTATGAAGTAGTCAGCATGCAACAATGCTGCACAATTCTTTGAACTTATTTTAATGTTTTAAAATATTAAGAGGTTTGTAATTTGCATCAGGATGTTGATCTGTGTCAAAATAGACTTTTAAAGAGTGCCGATATCCATCCATCCATCCATCCATCCATCCATCCATCCATCCATTTTCTGTAACTATAGGGGCTGGAGTTTATCCCAGCCAACATTGGGCAAGAGGTGGTAAAGAAGGCCATCAATAGGTCAAATGACATCATATGTTTGCAGGACTTCTCAATGTTGAGTCATGCAGTCATCTAAATGTGTTTTCTACTGCACAATGCATTGAGGAGTTGGCGACCAATTAGAAAAGTGGTATACCGTAGAGAGTTTTTTTTTGGGAGTGAATCAAACATGTTATCATTTGTTACGGGGGAAAAGTAAGTAGCAGGTAATTCAAGGATTTGTCTTGAATGAAGGAACCCAAGAGAAAGGGACAAAGTTAGACTTCAGATTTTGGCTTCAATACTTCAAGCACCAAACTTTCTTGTTCTGGAAAGATTCAACTGTCACAAGGACATTTACTGGGAAACATCACTACATGTAACAATACATAAAAATATTTGGAAACATTTGTGGCAGACTCAGAGGGAGGATCATACTTTCCAAAAATGACAGACGATGTCCTCACTGCTGCATATTTACAACAATTTACTGCAGTCTCTGAAAACATTGTCAGCAAACCACAAATTATGAGCCATGTTTTTCTCTTCTTTTGTCGTTTGGGACCACTGATCAACCGGTGTCAATCTGAGTTTATAGTCAGCCTGACGAGAGGGTGGCTGACTTTCACTTTCTAAGTCAAACTGGCTCGAGGACATGAAAATAAAAGCGTAAACTTCTTTACAAATGAGCACATTGGTGCTATTTGCCTCAAACCATATTAGCTGTTTCTTAGCACATGCAAATTATGAAATGTCATTGACAGCTACAGTGTTGTGACACAGCTCGTCTAGGGAAAAAGAAGCAACATAAACCCAGATGTATTTTATAGAATAAAGTTATTTATAGCCGGGAGTTCGGATTAATAAAAAAAAGAATGAGGGAGACTAGAAGAGCAAAGGAGCGAGTGGATGCTGTTCAAAACAAAGTAATAAATAAAACCAAAAGAGTACTCTTGAAAATAAGAGTCCTAACTTCCTAGACGAAGCCAGAAACTATCTAACTTTTACTTAATAAGCCAAAAAACAAGAAAACAGCACCCTAAAACTGATTTTAAACAAAGTATTTCTGTGTGTGTGTATGTGTGTGATCAATATTTAACTATACTGTACCTGGGCCAGTCTTGAGGTAGTTAACAAGTACCTTATCAAAAAAGTTAATACAACAATTAACATTAACAATTTATCACCAAGAGGCACTTCAGCAAACTGAGAGACCCAGCTACCATGACAGTCAGGTTGTCCAAACTTTAGTAACCTAGCCCCCCAGATTGCATCCTGTGGATTGGAGGGCCAGACCAAGCGCTCCTCCAATCAGGATCCACAAGCTTTTTGAGGAAGTTAGAAGGCGATGATGGCCACGCCTCACCAGCTGGAGCCAATCGGGATAAAGGAACCACACACCTAGCTCAGCAAACATAAACGCTACAAGAAAAGTCATCCACATGAGAACTTCTTTGGGTCTGATAACAAGGATCATCACAGCATCATGACGAGTCATGTATCTGTTATATTAAGGCACACAGATAGAAGCTTTATGAATGAGTGAATAAATAGTGTTTAATAACAAAACTCCACCAGTGTGTTTGAATGCATGGTGCCATGATAGAGCCAGCAGTTGATTTTGAGGATGTGGATGTGAACCCTTTTGTTTATTCTTTGCTAATAAAACAAAGTGGTGCTATTTTTATAGTGCACTGCAATGCAACAAGAACCAATGACCATCTGTCCACAGATGAATGTCACGCCTGAGTATTTCTACCTAAATATAATGTCGTGAGGCCTCATCTGTCCCAGTTTTAAAAGGCTAACACTGCTCTGGTTTGTCATGTTGGCTGAGATAAAATAAAAAAAAGCCTGAACAAGTGTTTGCAGTCTGATATTCAGAGGGGAGATAATCACCTACTCATATATGAAAATAACTTTGGAATAATAGCTTTTCTCTTACAATGACTGAGATTTCTGTTTAATATTGATTTCCATTGTGCATACAGCCAACCCTCAGGGTAACTAAACATCTTAACTATTATTTCTGCAGATGAAAAGACGAGGTATAGACTGGGTTTACCCTCCACTACATGTGTAAGGGAGTGTCTGCTGTTTTGGCCTTTTGACAACAGAAATTAAGCATATTTAACACTGCAGTATAATGCAATACAACACATATTTTGAACATTCACCATTTAATGTGAACTTTTACTTTGTGGGACTTAATTAGTTCTCTTAAAGAGGTCAACAGAGATGGTGTTTCTCATTACCTTTTTTATGATGAAGAAAAATCTTCACTCATGAGCTTTCAATCACTCAGCAAGGACCACTTACTTAAGATTTTTATTTGTCAAACTATTGTTTCCATGGTCAGAAACCACTGTAGACAACATATCTCAGTGCAGTCACATTGGATTTTTATAGGAAAAAAAACAAACAATGATTGAAACACAAGGTTAGATTTTGTGTCTTAGCAACCCCTCGGAGTCACAGAGCAGCCTCCTGTCCCGGTCCAACATAATGAATTGACGTTCAACAACTAAATCCACCCAAGAAAATAGAAACATACCAATTTATCCACCTACAGCTGCCTCAGTAAACCATGCAGTCAGTTATTGTTAATAAGGGCTGAGGTAGGAGATTTGGACAGCACAAACTGATGATATCGAAACAGCTAAAGGGAATCTGAGGGCGATTAAAACGGCCTCCACCATATGATTTCTTCAATAAGTTCATTTTCTTCTTTCTGGCTATAATTTTGTTAGCCATTGAAATCACATCCCATTTTGTTGGGATGCAAACCAAGGCACTCTCAGCCCGTCTCTTTTCTTAAAGTGCACAGCAACACTACGGTTTTTCCACCAGATTACCATGGAGAAATTGAGTACACACCATCTTAAAACTCATTTGATTTCAATCCACAAAGGCAATGGAGTGACCTCTGTGTTCAAGCTAAATGTCAACTTGATCAAGCGAGCGCTCGGTCCGAGATTGGGACACCAAAAGAGATTTGCTTCAACCTTCAGTGTTCTCTCTCTTCAAATAGAAGATCTGTGGCTGGGAAATAACAGCTAGTATCTCCGGTTGATGGGACACAATTTACCGTAGATGTTCAATACTTGGGAAAAAAAATCATCCTTACTGTACATCCTCATCCTTCTTAAGGTATTTTCTGTAAATTAATGAAGAAGAAATATATATCAATTCTTTCTGCAAGAGATTTGTTGACTGTTTGTCATTAAAATCACCCAAATCAGCTCAAAGCTGTAAAAACACAGTGGTGTTGCCAAATTGTTCAACAGAGCAATTTCAGAGGTAATTTGTTCCTGTAGCTGTCAAGTGTTTTAATGACCGTTTGTAGTAATGCGCCCCCTGGGTATATGGCTGATTACAATCTGATGTATTTCGATTTTTATTAGGTCAGGCATTTTTCATAGTTTTTGTACCGGATGAAATTATATTAACCTACAGCTGCCAGCACTAAAGGTAATCATGTCGTTGGGAAAAGTAACAACAAAACATCCGGATAATGCTGCGACTAACAAAAGTTTATCATCGTCATTGCTTTCTCCCGTCCTGAAACAAAAGTTAAATGTCAGTGCTGTGCATTAAAAATCAATAGATAAATGACTCCCTCTGAATTCCCCCTTTATTGGGCCATTGATCTTTTTCTTGAGGAATAACAGATACACACATTTGTCTTTTCATACTTGTAGAGACCCACTACAATCTAACGACTTAATGTATGTGAACTCGAGCCTTATATCCAGATGGATGCACTCATAACGGTCAAAAAGTTGAGTATGGAACACATACATATACACGTACATATATTTTAGGTTTATATTTTGGCAGTTAAATGTTGGCACTAATGTTCCGCCCGGTTACACTTCAGTAAAGAAGAAGAAGAAGAGTTAAAACGCTGCAATCATTGGTTCCAATAAATGCACAATGGCCGTACTCAAACTGAGACAGAAAGTACACAGTGTGCTACATAGAAGTGTACTAACAGAAGTATCTGAATTGAGACACAGCATCTGTCTTGCCTGTCTCTTACGTGTTGCTTGGGGTGGCTCCGGACTTCCCTCAACGGACTCAACCTTCCAGACTCCACCAGATCAGTCCAGTTGCCTCCATGATAACTACGCAACGACCAACCTTGAGCTCTTCTGATTATTCATTGTGAATCTTGCTTAATTCTTAATTTACCTGCTCATTATTCCTTTACAGGTCTTTCCTAGCACCTGCACCTGAAGTATCTGCCACCACCAACCTTGCACGGCTCTGGATCTCCCTCCTTTAGGAGACCCTCCAGTCACCGTGCGATAAACTGTCTCCGGTTGGTGTTTGCATTTTGGGTCTGCAGTTTATTATAACATCTCTCAGGTACTCTAAAGTATATTTTAGCACAATTTAACATCAGCTTTTTAAGATCACAGTCAGTTTGAACAGTCAATCTTTTGCCTCCTGCTCATTTCAAACCTTTGCCTTGATGTCCTTGTACCTTGTCTGGCTTCAGGTTCCTCTTCTTCTAATGTACTTCAGAAACAAGATGACTTTACATAGATATTGAAAAACATACTTCCTGTGAAATTAGATCAATTTTTTTATTCTTTATGCAAAACAAAAATTCTTCAATCAAGAATCAAGAAGTCTTTTTTGCTCTTTGAGATATTAATTTAAAGCATAATTCTGGAACTCCTCAGTGATTCACCAACTTGCTATGAATAATGTAGCATTCGGAAAAAAAACTACAACCTTAGCTTGACGTTAACTGCAGAAAAACTGAGGCTATTCAATCATTTTCATAATGAAACACAGAATCAGATTCATATCCTGCTATAAATAGATACAGTATATATATAAATAATCTTTAGATATGGCATATCATGGAAGATGGTGTGATATGCATGAAGCGCTCACCATCATTATATCCGTGAGGGTGACAGGCTGTGAGGGGACGAAATGTGTGGGGCTTCAGACTTGAGTCGTTGCCATGGATGCGACCAAGATCTTGACTGTTTTTCTGATTTTTAGAGCGGTATCCACAATTTAAGCAATGTGATGATTGCAGTCAACATTGTACGATAGAAATGGATGGCATAATGCTGCCTGTAGACGAAGGAGAAGATGGTCGTGGTTCTATAATTACCTCGGAGTAGAGTGGGCTGGGAACACAGGGGCCCTCTACAAGACGGGTCCAGAGCTGGCACTAATTCCTGCCGAGGCTCAGAGGCTTCAATGTCTGCAACAAGAGGCTCCAGATGCTCTACCAGCCCGTGGCGGCCAATGCTCCTTTATGCTACCATGTGCTGGGGCCGGAGCGTGAGGGCGAGAGGTGCAAACAAGCCCAACAAGGGAGTTATAAAGACATCGGCTCCGTGAGAGGAGGAGGAGGACGTTTTAGCAGCATTATAATTACATTATGCATCCAATCAGAGCCCCCTCTGTAATAAGGCGGCCTACCTAAATCTGTCAATGCTCATGCAAAGCTCATTTGCAAACTCTGCTGCTATTGCTCATGTAGCCTTTCATAAGCAAACTATCCTGCTGGCACTCCAGTCATATCGCTTCAGGACAGCTTTGTAGAGGAATGGGGCAGAATAATCATGTTGGCACCACCTCGCTGCTGCTGCCAAGCTTTTTCAGTACATTAGATGTTTGCCTCAAACCACGGATGTATTAATATCACGGGGTGTGTACGAGGCAGCAAAGCAAAGGACCTGAATGCACGAAACCAGGCAGGCAGGAAGCGCTCAGGGATTTTAATGGTAAAATGATGATACAAAGACTTATAGGTAAAGGCAGCTTGTTCAAACAGACGTAAGTGAGAATCCACAATTGACTGGAACGCACAACACTGATCAAGTACATTTACTAAAGTACTGTACTTATGTACTTTTCATGCCACTACACTATACTTTTTACTGAAATACAATGATCTGACAACTTAGAGTTTATAAAATATGATGCTTTGCTATAAATACATATAAGTACAGCTGAAAAATGTAATTTGCAATGGAAAGATGCCAAACATTGATTGATTGATGATTCCAGCCTCTCAAATATGGAGGATTTTCTCCTTTTCCTTTTAATGATTTGAATAATTTTAATTGATTTAAAATTTTTGGGGGTTTGGACAAAACAAGCATTGTTAAAGTGTTACTTTGGGCTCCGGATAACTGCGACTTTCTGCGAACCAAACACTCAGTGAATCGAGAAAATAATCAGCTTGACATAACCTTGACAAACTTGGGATTTAAGTGAGACTTGACTTGAGTCACATAATAAATACATTATGGACAGTAGTATTTAGCATGGTACATGTATGGGAATACAGTAGGCCTACACAGTGAGTGTATATACGGCAATGTGTGTGCCATGTTTCACATTTACACCCTACATTGAAGTCAACCTGCACATGTCTACAATGTGTTACTACACCTGTGAATACTCATGCAACCACAGGGATTTAATCCACCTGTTGCTAAGCAATGCAATGTAGGTAGAAAAGTTTGAAAAGTTTGGAGTATTTAGCCTTAGCTAGCTGTCGTTACAGAGAAAATTAACCAGGGAAACTTTACAAAGCGACCTGAAGTGAGAACAGCAGAGAAGACGGCGGAGAACGCAAAGTTTTAAGCAAGTTTTAAGCAAGTTTTCTAGCTCATGAAGCATCGTCTGAGAGACAGTTTGGAGAAAGACGTCAAAATGAAGCTAGACTTCATAAATTCAGATCCATTTTGTTTCTAGCTCTGCTGTGGATGCACTGTTTTCTTAATGGGTGAAGCTTTTGTAGCCTATTTGTGGCTTAACGTAATGCAGATTTATTCGTTGTTTGTGTCTCAGTTTTGGCTATTGAAGTCGGGAATGTCGGGTGTAATAAATGTCTGCCTTAGTGAGTCTAAAAGGTTTGAATTGAAGCTTTTCATATTTACATCTGAGCTGGCAGCTGTTTTTTGAAATAGACCTGCTGGCCTCTTGAACGTTGTTTTAAACACAAACTATCAGTGCATGTATTTTCCGCAGGGACACAGAGGATCAGCACTTCATCAAGGTAAGTGTTTGCTGCTTCCTCTAACATGAACATTGAGAGTGGGTGTTTTGGCTCTGTTCATCATTTTTTTTTGTGCTCGATGGTGATCTGACTGGCTGTTGTTTTGTTCTCTCTGATGTGTTTTATGGTTTATATCTTGGCATCTGCTGGCCGATAATCTGCTAAATTACGCTGCCGTTCATCTATCTAGGTGCATTTGCATCGGTATTGACAGTGAATCAATCTTTTCGCAGTGGTTGAGGATCATTTTTCTTTTGCTGGTCGTTGGGTTTGTGATGTACGGCGCTGTACACACTGTTGATTTACATTGTGGTGCAGTGGGACCGTTCATGATGAGTATTTTGAGGGGTTTCCTTTTGGCTTGTCTCAGATACAAGCTGCTAATGTATGTTGACACTGCTGTCAATGATTTATCTGTCTAATTTTCATTTGAGAAACTCAACATGATGTTTGTCTCACATGAGATAGACTCTCATTCTTATTTTCTCCCCACACGTAGCCTAAAAAGAAAAGCATCTCAGCTCAAACCAATGTGATTATGTGACAGCTTGCATTACTATTCCTCCTATCGTAATTACATCTCAACCGCTGAGCCACCGTTCTACTGTTTGCTGCTGCACACGTTGCACACCTTAAGCTCTTGTAGCGATGGTCCTCCGCTGCTTATCAACGCTGCGTAGAGTTTTACAAGAAGAGATTGTCTGCTCCGAGCTATAAATTTTTGTGATTTTTAATATGCATAACTGAATAATTATCTGCTGCTGCACGTCAGGTGGACTGCTGGGTTTTAGATTTGTACGTCTCATTTCACTAGATATTATATTGCCCTCAGTGGCTGGAGGAGGTTTGTGGGGGAAGGCCACACGGCAGCTTGCGCTGCTGAGCCCTCGCAGAGTTAGAGAGAGTTATAGATTATGGTCTGTTTCTATAAGTTTTAGGGAGAAGTTGTCTGACTGAAATAACTTTTTGCTAAAACTGAACACTGCTCGGAGGGAAAAATGTCATCAATGTACAGTAGGTATAAAAATATGTTGCAAAAATGCGATAAACAACCCCCCCCCCCCCCACCCCAACCACACGTTACTGGATTTCTCATTCACTCCTTAATGAGGCACGATGGCCTCTCAGGCACGTCTTGTATTTTGGAGATGTTATGTTGTCATAGCAATGAGGAAAAGCATCCCCTCCTGGTGGGACAGAGGCCAGAAAGGTGAAGGATTATGAAGCTGCGCCGATGCAGATTGGATTCCTCTATTATCCAGAGTGTCATCATTTTCCCAGGAGAGCTTACACTTTTCTTAATCCTCCAAGGCTGTTTTTTTCTTCTCCGTGTTATCTTCCACTTTGTCTAGAGGGAGCGTTTGTCTGATCTTCGGAGTTTGTTCGCTCCCACTGTATCTGCTGTGACACCATCTGGCCTGGAGAGAGACTTTGTACTAGTCCGATCTGGATACCTACATTTTGTAGTAAAGTGGGTTTGTCTGGGAGGATCTGCTTTGTACTTTTGTGTCTGAACACACAGACATGCAGCCGGTGCTGAAGAGTTTATTAGATCCTGCCGAATAAATGAATTGTTTGTGAAAAATAGGAGATTCAACCTCGTTTTTAGACATTTCAAACATACAGATTGGAGTGTGATTAGTTGCGACTAATTGCACGATTGTTGGTGTCACTCGGAGCTGAACTTGCCTGGCATGACTCATGACAATTTGGGGAAAATTTGCGGTAATGGGTTGGACTGAAGTAAGACTAAAGCTGTAACACAGAATTGATTGACAATTTACACGTTATGCTATAAATAAAAGGTAAAACCCGGCGTGGTCATTTTGACCCCAGAGGACAAAAGGTGTACGGCAATCGGGAGGACATTACGAGCCATGCTCACTTCATGAGCTGTAACATTTTCTCTTGATCAGTGAGTTGTTAATATATAATAGTTGGGAGTAGCAAAGAATTGTTATTCACATTACAGCTGGAGAATGTCTCGCGATAAAGTCCTGTCTTTGCGTACATGCATCGCAAAACAGCTTAAATGAACGCAACCAAACAGGTGATCTGAAATCTGAAAATCTATGCATTTATGGGGCTTTGGCCTCCACAATCAGTCGTAACCAACCTGTTAATCCACCTCCATCTCCCAGATATAGTTAAGTTCTGCCGCGCTGATGGGTGGTAAAGATTTCTGACCTCCCGCCTGTTCCAGCGAAACCCAACTCCCCCCCCACCCCTTAACAGGAACAGGGAGGTTTGACCGAGGCTTGCCACCTGGGGCTGTCTGGCACTGGAACATGCCTGCAGTGATAATTAATGAGAATTACCGTTGCAGAGAGAAGCACTTTGGCAGAGAGGGCGAGCGAGAGAGAGGGGGAGAATTGGACTGAGAGAGGATCATTGAGACATAATGACTGCGGTGAAGAAGACAGAGACGGAGGTGGTGGGAGGAGAGATGAAAAGAGACTAATGTGATTATTTTGCTACTGGCAGGAGACGTACTAGCCTTGGCACTGGTGTGTTTTTTCCCCCTACTGTCTGAGTGACAAATATACTGCAGGTTCGCAGCTATATGGCTCATAAATATCATGATTTATTTAACTTTAATTCTCAGCCCTGCAAAAGAAGAACGAGTGTCATTGAAGCGTATTGGGTGGGAGGTATCGAGGCATTATGTGCTGACACAAAAAAGTTTTTTTATTTTGAAAAGCAAAAAGTCCTCCTTCTCTCCACTCCATTGCATAAATAGCTTGCTTAGTCTCGAGCACACTTGACTGGAGAAAGGAAATGCCTGAGGCCAGACTCGCTGTGATGAAACAGATCCTTGGGAAAAGGCCACAGGGACCAAGTAAGTAAAAACCAATGCAAATAATTAGTTCTGAGCTAATAACCCTCTAACAGCAGAATAAAGTGGACTTCCAGTGGAACAGTGCTGGTCAGGATCTCTCCACCAACACATTAATTATGATCCACTTTCAAACAGGATTTAAACTCACGATCGCAATGAGTCTGAGGACGGGGGGGAAAAAAAGCAGCTCATTATTACATTCATTTTCCAGCTTTTTGCATTTAACCAACCAACAGTTCAGTGCTGAACAATGCTTAATTAACTTCCAGCCTTTGCCTGTGTCAGGCCTCATTACAAAGAATAAACATCACGCGCCAGACTCACATTTGCATATTTTCTTATTTTCTTTTTAGAGGCGTTTCGTATGGATCTGCTGAACAAACAGTTGCTATTTTTTCAAGGTTACTCACAAAAGTGGGACGTACCCTTCACTATTATTCAGTTTTAAATTTTGGGATTTGGATCTTGGTTGTGGTTTTTTGTTTAGTTTTTGGCTGTATGTTGAGTGTGTTTTAATGAATATGTTAGGATTCTGGTAGATTGATCATATTGGGCTCTCAGATGTCCTCAGTTTGGATTTCAGTGGGTATGTTTGCTCAAAAGATGCTCTGAGTTTTGTCTCGTAACCTTTGTGGTGTCATCAACACAGTCTTGGAACATAATGAGACATAGCTTGACTTGCCCTAGTAAGGAATAAACATGTAAGAGTCTGTCTATTCTTGCTTTTGAAGGCAAAGCGGGACTTTTAGGTCTTGTTTTGCCAAATGTTAGGCAGTGAATTTATGTGTTAGGATTCTGGATGATCAATCATGTTGGGCTCTTAGATTGTTTATTTTCTCTATGTGGGTATGTTTGCTTAAAAGATCCTCAGAGTTTTGTCTCGTAATGTTAGTGGCGTTTCACATTGCATCTTTTAATAATCACCGTGGTCTTGGATCATATGAGACATATTGAAAACCAATCGTTAGGATTCTGGTAGACTGATCATGTTGGGCTCTTAGACTGTTTTTCTCAATGCCCTCAAAAGATCCTCTAAGCATTGCTGCTTTTAACAGTCACCACAGTCTCGGAACATATGAGACATGACCTTGTTTTGAACTGCCCGTGAGAAGAAACTTTCCTCTTTTCACAGCAGGCCATGTCAAATTACTTTTCTCTGACTCTGCTCTCTTGTCTCTGTTTGAGCATATCTTACTTATAATGCTTAATTGGCTGAGTAGCATTACACAAGATGATTAATATCCATCAGAATCAGCATCAGGTTTATTGCCAAGTAGGTTTTGTGCCTCATTGTTTTGGTGAATGCCAAATATGTAAACAAGAAAAAAATCAAATACTCAACCATCAAGAAGCATAGGCAGATATTATAAATATACTGTGTATGCAATATGGTATTTAAATGTAAAGAGTTGTACAGTTTTGTGCAGAGAAGAGCAATGTATTCCCCTGGTGATGTGCAAAAGTTCACGGTATGCAGAATATTTAAATTTGCTAGTTATCAAAGGTAGTAGTCCAAAAAAGATGTAATCAAAAGAAGATGTGCATTACTGTACTGCAGTGAGTCAACACACCTTACGTTGATGTAATGTTTAGGGTCTAGAGTGGAGATGAAGGTCAGTGTCCGAGCTGTAAAGGCTAAAAAAGCAGCTTTTAATAATCCCAGTCAGTTTTGAAGTTTTCCTAATCCCCATCTGAGATAACGATGAGCTACATATTGTGATGTTCAATCCTTTTCTGCTCTGGTTTTTGCTTTATGCAGCCTGAGAAGAAACCTGCAGTCACTACTCAGGGCTGAATGGTCTTTTCTCTGCATGTTTTCTGTGGTAAACATGATTTCATCTTGGCGCCCCGGTAGTTCACCGGGTAAAGTGCATACTTCGTGTCAAGGTCCAGCCCGAGGCCATTACCTGCATGTCATCCCGTCTCTCTCCCTGCACTTCCTGTGTCTCTACTGTCAAATAAAGTGAAATACCAAAAACAAACCAAAACAAAAAAACACAATTTTATCTACAGGTAATATTTTCCCTCTGAGAGCCAATAAATCAAAGGAGAGGTAGAAGAGAACTGAGCTCTTTGTAGTAGAGATGCAACATTTTCTATCAAAGGATCAGGTCTACGGTGGTCCCTAAGGACAAAAGACATACAAGAGCAAAGAAACAGAAACATTAAAGAAAAGAAAACATGAAAGAAATTCTACAAATCGTAAAGCATTTCAGCATTTTGATGCACTTTTTGATTTGCAGGTTCTTTCTCCTAATGTTTACATTTAGTTATTTAGCTCAAGCTTTTTTCAAAGCAACCTACAAAAAAATAAAAAATGGAAACCAATCAAGGTACAGTGCGACAAGGACATGTTAGTGTAGCAATAAGTATTACTCACATAGAATCACATATGCCCTTTTCAGTTGATTGAAGACCAGGCGCACTGCCACATTCTGGATCATCTGGAAGAGTTTCACTGTGCAAGCTGGGAGGCCCATCAGGAGGGCATTATTGTATCAGGAGTTTGGAAGCATGTTGATTCAGCTATGGCCTGATTTTTCTGAAGTTCTGAAGTTTAAACTGGCAACCGAAGCGACGCAATCAGAGAAGGTTAGTTGATCGTCAATCATGACTCCTAAGTTTCTCGCTACCCTGGAAGGGACAAGAGATAAGGAGTCAGTTTTGATGTTGAGGTCATGGTGTTTAGTAGCTTTGGCTGGGAGGACCAGAAGTTCAGTTTTTCTTGTTCAGCTGGAGGTGGTGTGCCTTCATCCATGTAGATATGTCTATGCAGAGACTGAGGGGTCTTCAGGTGGAAATGACAGATAGAGCCGAGTGTCATCTGCATAGCAGTGATATGAGAAGCCATGCAAGCGGATAACCGGACCTAGATAAGTTGTGCAAATAGCAAAGAGAAGGGGCCCCAGTATGGAGCCCTGGGGCACCCCTGTGGTGAGGTGGTGAGAGGTGGACAACTGTCCAAGCCAGGATACAGGTAACATTTGCATATGTTTTGTCCTTAGAGGCCACCATAGGTATTTGTCAAGGAAACTAAATGTGATTTTCAGTAGTAGTAGCGCATTAATAATTTACAGTACACTGCATTTCTTTTTACCATTGTTATGAAAGCATAATAAGCATTTTCATCATTCGTAATATTTACTAGATTGCTGAAAATACATATAATTACAGTAAATAGCATTCACTTGCATTATATTTTGTGGTTGAAGGGAACTATTTGGTGGCGAAGGCACATTCAAAGACCCCAAAACAGTTTTGTTTTGTCCTACATGCTGTCTTTGGTCCTATGTGGCGCTTTGATACTTTTCAGTAATTCAAAGGTCTTTTAGATGATTTGTTGGATGCAATAAACCAACAGCAGAATCTAATTTTGCACCCTAGTACCTTGTAGTGTAGAGGGGGGAAGAAAATCAGTGCTATCAGCTTTTATGAACTGTTTAGTTGAAATAAAACAGCAGATATTTTATGGCACAGGACCCCACTGAATAAAAGAGTAATTTTTCTCTCTTGAGTCTGTTGGAAATGCTGAGAGCAGCTGCAGTCTCTGTGTTGACTGAGGTTTTTCTTTAGACTCATCCCTGAAACATTCGCCTACCTCCGGTGGTTTGCAATTCGAGCTTGCTTTTTACTTTTGCTCAAACAGAGGAGAAACACACTCAAACAGCAGCAGCAGCTTGTCTCACGTGTCCTTCCATCAAATGCCTTTCAGTGGTGCGATAGTCAAGTTCGAAAGAGCTCCTGGAAAATTCACCCAGTGGAGGAAAAACAGAGCAGTTTGTGTTATAGTCGAGCCTAAAATGCAGCCTTACAGAGATCAGTGGTATTTCAGCTGGGCGTTCTCTCTTTCATCACAGTTGTCACAAATGATATGTGAGAGTGATGGTGACATTAAGGGTGGAGGTTTAGACCACCAGAAGGGCCAGAGAGGCGCAGAGAGTCCAGACAATCATCTAGCACAAACAGAGGAAGTACATTTTCCCAATAATCAAATTCAAAGATTATTTTGCTGCCTGAACAAATCACATCATCTGTTTCTAGCATCTATACAGTGTGTTCAAGCGTGTATGTGATTTTTGTATTGGCGAGCTCGTGGTCATGTCTGCTAAACATACAATCATCCAGCCGTATAGGCAATAACAACAGACTTGTATTGGATTGTCTTGTTGTGTGCGTGGCCTACAGTTGCAGTCATAGCTTGTCTAAAAGAGACAGGGTGTGCGTCTCTGCAGATATTGCAGCAGATTAATAATTTCCATTTCCAATTGCTCTGTGCTGAGCAAGTTTTTCTGACTCTGCCTGCGCGACCATCTGCAACCAGCTGATGAGACGAAAGGAAGAAATAACAGAGCGTGTTCAGTCGGAGGCTCCTTCAACACTACTATAAAAAGGACAGCTACAAGTCATCCCTGCCCAGTGCCATTACAATCTATAATGACTCCCCTCTGTGCAGGGAGAGGAGACTCATCCTGTGATGCTTCTCTGAAGGGTAGATATTGCATAATGGACATATAATAGATAATTTGCACTGACTCATGAGGACTCTGAATAAGAATACATAATGTACATTTCATTGCAAAATGCTATTGTAGAGTTATATGTATATTTTTACACAGATAGAGCTATATGTTCTTCATTCTCTTAGACTTTATTCATTTTATTTAGACTCTAGCCACTTTAACTTACCTACCTCATGCCTTTTGTGTATATCTTATGCCTGTTTTGTGTCTGTAACACATGTAACTGCAGCTGTAATGCTGGGGATCAATAAAGTACTCCATCCATCCATCCATCCATCCATCCATCCATCCATCCATCCATCCAGCCAGCCATCCATCCATCCATCCATCCATCCAGCCATCCATCCATCCATCCATCCCTGACAATTACATTCAGGGTGTTTTTATGTGTTTATGGGTGCAACTACTCAAGTTTATTAATACAAGACTTCCGTCCTGGTGACCAATGGACTAAGAAGGAACTTTTGGAGCTCCTGCAAAACTCATTCATACTTTGTGTGAACTTTGGCTTCATCTTTTTGAGGCTTAAATGCCACAAAAAATCCAGAGACACAAACATCTCATCTGCACTGCCATAGTAGACTGGCCGCTGAACGAAACCACCGCATTGACGGACATTTCTCAAGGCTGGGCTGCTTTTCTTCTCCTGGCGAGGAAATGGCTGGTATTTTTAGGACCAAACTTGAAGCTGCCATGACTGCAAATCGTTTAATAAGTTCATCATTTTGAGATGTCATCGTATTCACTCGAGACCAAGAGGTGGTATTTCAGATTTCTAGTCAGCAGAGTAACTGCCGTTGTCTTGACATGTTCAACAGGAGGCAAACTCATTAAAACTTGACTTTAAATCAGACAAATAAATGTCTTTTCTGCTGCAGTAGTTTTTGTATTGTCTTGGGAGCCACCTTGACATACTGAGTTAATGTGAATGAGCTCTAATACCTCTGTGGTCTACTTAAAAATTCTTTGACACAATCCTTCATAAACCCAACCCACCATCTACCAATTACTCCATCTTACCGTCTGTCTATGCATTTTAAACAACAGAAAAAGTGAGACACAAACTCCCCTGATGGACACTAATGAATAGGCCGGTTCATAATGTTGATGTCTGACCTCGGTAGCAGGGGGTGAAAACATGATGCTACCGCACACTCTCATAGTAATTGCTTTTTTGGTTTAATGAAATTCCTCTCGCGGACAGTCCCTCACCTTGAGAGGTGTCCTTGCATGTGTTAAAGAAGTAGAAGCAAAAGTTTCCTCCATCTGTGAGGAGAATAAACTTCTTGTTTTTTTGGCTGTAGAAGGTCTCTTGAGTTAACTGAACGGTGGAAAGAAATCCTCCTCGCCTGAAATGCTGCACGGATCTTTGTGTTGGCCAAAAGCAAAGCAGGAAGACAATAACTAACTTATTATTGCTACAACTACCACTCACTTTACTACCTACTTTTTATTAGGTGATCGAAATGTTGACACTGAATGCTCAATTTAATCTTTAATCTTTAAAAGTTTAATTTGTATTCTTCCAAAAATTCACATGAATAATAAACTATCACTGAAGCTGCATGTGTAAGATAAAATAAAAAAGTGTTATAAGGGACGACTGAAAGTCCCGTCTGAATTGCCTCTTGTGTAGCCAAGCTGTGTCTCTTGTGCAAATAAATAATTAGCAGTTAAAAGCCTACTATCATCCTGATCACTATTGTGAGAGTTTACTTAAAGTAATTCTGTTATCTTGCTTTGAGCCTTGAGTCTAGCTTTCCACAAGCATTTGTTCAATTCAAATTCATGAATATCTGCGTGCTTGCAGGTAAAAGTGTGTTTCTGTATATATGAATGTAATTCAAGCAGACTTTCAGGGCAGGTTAAAAGCCAAATCTTGCTAAATCTGGTCCTGCTTTGAATTCATAGCACAAGAAACAGTGCTTATGTCTTAAATTTAGCCACACGATGAAAAATTGAGTTATTTATGATAATAGCGCTGTGATTCATCGAAGTGTTGGTGCATTTGAACCCTTTCAGCTGCGCTGTAACAATAACACCGCGCTGTAAATAACAGATATTAAGTGCTTTTAAATTTACGTCCGTGCGTCTAAGAATGAAAAATGGGCCGGTGCGACGCAGGTGTGCGTTTGATTAACACCCCTGCCTCTCCCTCTGTGTCTTATGGCAGCTTACAACCTCCTGTCCTCTGGGAGCAGAGGGAGGAAAGTCTAACAGAGTCTGACAGTCGTTGTAACCCCATTCTAATTAGATTATTCAACGACTATATTAATTCAGGAGCAAATCACTTTACTTACTTAGCATCAGACTGTCAGGCGGTGTTGTGGAAAGCTGGAGCAGCATAATCAGGTTTTAAGTGCCCTCAGATATTGGAATTGTATTAGCCAAAGTCAAAGAAACAATCCTGGCCAAGAATTGTGTAGGCGGTGGAGAGTCAGGAGGTGGAGCCTGGGGTTGGTCAGTGAATCTAAATAAGCTACAGACAACATGTCTCTGTTAGAATGTTTCTCTAAACTGGTACTGCTCCCGGGTTTTAAAGGAACTGGGGATTTTTTTTAAGAAACACATGATTAAATTCTTGCTTATTTTCAAGATTTTACTTGCATTTTCTACAGTATGTTATACCAAAGTAAATTTTGGATCTCATATCCAGAGCCGCAGGTCTGTAAGCCAATGAGGGGAGAGCAGGGTTTATGTGTTTATCCCCCCTGGCAGCCTTTTTTATTTTATTTTTTGGATTTTATTTTACCAGTTTTGAAAATGCTTCTGTACTCAAGACTTAAATTAATGTTCACGTAATGTTTTTCTGTCAGGAACACAAATATTCCTTCATGTTGCATGAAATTCTCAAAACGTTTGACACCGTGTACCACCTCAGAAAATACCAACATTATGACAGATGTTAAAATACAGCAGCGTAGACCAAACGTATTTACATTTATTCTTAATAAGAAGATTATTCATTGTTAAATCCTGAACAGAACCAGAGCTAATTTAGTGGAAAAAAGGGTTACTCCTGATCTGCAATTCTCTTCCTAATATCTCCCATTTGAAGCCAAGATTACAGGGTTTGAACCATTTCAGTTCAAGGAGTTCATTTGACCTCCCCTCACTATCTTGCTGTCACATTCTAGCTTGTGACTAATCATGGATGTATGAGTGAGCTACATGCATGAACATGAACACGTAGCAGGCTGATAGTGACACAAAATGCTCCAGGAAAACCTTGTTTAGGAATTTATTTTGATATTTTGATAGTATGATATGTTTTTAAATGAATTCTTTTCATTAAAGAAAATGGATATTGGATTCCTCCATGTACCGCTATGGGGAGGTTGCATAAAACCAGTTGTACATGTATCATAGTAAATATCATACTGAAACCAGGTTGATGTGACTTCATTAACAAACACAAAATACAACAAGGTTTAATGTTTGTATTAAGTTGGATCATACTCTACTAAGACTGAAGATAAAGTTATATTTGCGCAGTAATTCTTCACATTTCACTCTTTGTGTAGCTAGCTTGCTGACTATAATTTAACAAGCCAGGCAGTTTACTGAAAAGGTGTAATTGGACTCTCCAGCTCTCTGTTCATCAGCATTGTCTAGTGACTTTGCTATTGGGAAATGACATGAACGACTTAAATAATATGGCAAGAATCTGAACCAGGATTGTAGAAGAATGTAGACATAATCAGGAGAGGTGTGAATCTTCACCGCCTCGTGATTTGATGTGATTATGACTGACCTGTCAACGATTCTTGATGCGTCTCAATCAGGGTGGGAAATTAAGATCAACCACCGGCTAAATGGTGGTAAAATATGAAAGTGGCTGTTAGATTTCAGGCTCCAAATAATGAAATAAAAATGAAAACAAGCATTGAGTGGCTGATGAATTTGAGCATTTATCTCAGTGGGAGATGTTTACATTTTTAAAAAGTTAATTTCCCACCCTGAAGACGCATCGATCCTCAATTTTCTGTATTACTGCACATGACTACATCGGTTAATACAAGCAGTCAGATCAATGTGGACTCCATTTTTATTTAGAAAGTGCTTTCAAACATCAGACTACAATCTTTAAGCTGCATCTTTTGAACACCGGTATCTGAGTGACCCACCTCGGTACATAAACAGGACTATCTTCCCTCTTCCAGCGCCTGTTGGCTGATTAGCTGGGTGTGCTGTATTCTTTATGATTGCAGGCTCCTAAAATACGATGTATTACTGTCTTGTCTAGTTTGTTCGTCTAAAATGTGCCCAGATGCCCTCTTTCAAAATACTGTGTATATCTTCTCATCACTCCCTGCCCACCTTTGCCGCTCTGCCACCATATCTCCCAACATAACCAGTACACTGGTCAGCCAAAGGTGCTCAAGTCTAACGCTGACCCATGATTCAATGCAACAGAGCGATGTTGCAATGTCCCAATGCAATTTTAGTACTTTTTTGAACAACCGAGACTTGGTGGTCAAGGCTCCAGCCATCGTGACCCTGATGAGGATAAGTAGTAACAGGAAATGGATGCATAACCAACTGAGACCAGAAAATCAGCAATCAAGTATTTTTTGTGTAGGCTGCAAACTGTACTGATGTTCTGACAAAGCATCGAAGCAGAATCTTCCATGTCCACATCATGAGGCATCTTTAGAGTCGAAAAATCTCTGATGAAAATGTTGAATGCTTGTTGTTGGGTATTGATCAGACTTATATCGCTATAAAAATTGAGTCACATGCCTCCACAGCTCTCAAGTTTCTGCTGATTGGTGCTACAGATGAGCCGATTTAAACTTCCTTTGACCTGACACGCCTGAACCCACAGACATCGATTTCATTTGACAGCTAGAAGTCCTTGACAATGTCGATCCTTAACTCCAACACGTCATTCTTTCATTGACCTATTGGGCTCCTCGATCTTGTTCCTTCCCTTCTTGCTAACATCCACCCCGAATCCTCTCAGATCAACTCTCGTGTCCAGAGACATGGGAAATCAGGCTTCATTGAGAATGCAGAAACTGCTTCCTCCACCTTGATGTTTCCACAACGAGTTCTCTCAAGGTTACTGCGATTGTAATACAACCAGCTGGTGTTTGCGATGGAGAAACATCCCTAGTTTGAGCCTTTATGGATGAAGCCTTTAAAGGGAAATCTCAGTGGGTTCAGGGGAATTAGTACTCGCTGGTGTGTGATAGTGTGCATGCTTTTTTTTGTGTATGTGTGGGAGAGTTTTGAATCCTTCCAGATTAACCTTCTCAACTGGATTGGAAGTAGGCAAGAGGAACATGAAAGCAAGAAAGAGGAGGACACGAAGGAAACCAAGACAACGAAAGTAAGGAATGAGATGCAAATAGGCTTGCAAGGACTTCGACAGAGAAGGTAGAGATGTGAGAAGAGAGTTGAAGGAAAGTGAGAAAACTGGGAGAGAAAGAAAATGAGATTCAAATGAATCCTAAAAAATGATTAAAGAAAAGAAAGAGATAATGTGTTTGTATTTCTGTGCTTCTCCCTGCAGGAGTTCAGCGGTTGGTCACTATTTTGCTCCAGCATTAGTCTATAATTAATCAAATGTTATTTTTCCTCCCCTCTCCTCTTTCAGATGCATACATTCTTACTTTTTCTTCATTATTTCTCCTGTGGTCTATACTTCTTTTCAATAGCTCATCCATATTTCCACTTTATGTGAAGCTCCCTTTCATGCAGTTTAATATAAAGTCGACAAATGTTCCAACATTTGCTGAAGTGCTTTTTTATTTATCCTTTTTAATTATCCTTATTTCATCCTTCCTCTTAGTTTTATATCGGTGTCTGCATAGATTCAGCTAAATGTCTTCTACTCTATATACAGCGCGTTCAGCCCAAGGTCGTTCTTTAAACTTGGCAGTGATTCAGCTGAAGCCTGATTTATACAGTTTTCAAAACCTGTGAAATCCCAAGCTAACCCTGTTCCAACAGGGTTATGTCTCTGTGGACTAAAATAATTTCATTTTTAGACGCTGCCACCGAGCGAAATGAAATGCTGAGGTTTAAAAAGCTTGAAGAAAGCAGTTACTGTATGTCACAGTGATCTGGACCCGTGGGAAAGACTGATGACTGAGTAATAATGTCTGGATTATTACACCTATGAGACGTTTCTATTCTCATTTTTCATGTGGTAAATATTGCAAAATGTGAGTTCGACTCACTTTTCAGATGGCAAATACTTCAACAATCGATTTCTTTGATTTGCTGATTTCTGACAACACAAACAATGAAATGGCTGTGGTCAACTGTTGGGAATTACAACATTAATTCCATATAAAACAAATAAAAACCATCCATCCATTTTTTTCATGGTGGCAGCAGGTTTAGCAGGGCGTTCCAGACGTCCCTCTTCCCAACAATGCATTCTAGCTCCTCCCGATGGATCCCAAGACGTTCCCATAGACTATGTAGTCCCTCGAGCAGGTTCTGGGTCTGTCCTGGGGTCTCCTACCAGTTGGATGTGCCCAGAACACCTCCAAAGGAAGGCGCCCAAGAGGCATCGTGATCAGATCCAAACTGAACCACCTTAGCTTGCTCCTTTGGACGCAAAGGAGTAGTGGCCGTACTCTGAGCTCCCTTCGGATGTCCAAGCTCCTCACCCTATCTCTGAGGCTGAGCCTGGTCACCCAGTGGAAGCTCACATCGGCCACTTGTATCCGCAATCTCATTCTTTCCGTCTCTACCCAAAGCTCATGACCACAGGTGAGGGTTGGAACGTAGTAATGGACTGGAAAATCAAGAGCTTTGCCTTCCAGCTCAGCTCACACAAATCAAGTACAGCATCCACAGTACTTCAGACACCGCACCAACCCGTTGGCCCATCTCACGCTCCATTTTCCCATCACTCCTGAACCAGGAGACCATGGAGATACTTGGTAACTCCTTCGCTTTGGGCAGCAACTCGCTCCCAACCTGAAGGGAGAACAAATACAACAAAACAAATAAATCAAGTAATTGGAGTACTTTAAATGTCATGTCAGGATACAACTGCTGACTACATCTGATGATTTTAGATACTTTTCTTTTCTAATTCATCAGCAGAAAATCCACGAAAAAGCAGTCACAGTAATGCTCAACGAGGGCTTAGTGCTAGAAACTGAGATTAAACACGTGAAAATGAAGATCCCCTGGATTACCACCTTTAATGAAGAGGGGTTTTAAGCGTAATAGCCCACCTGTTTCATTTTGGCTCATTCTGCGTTGTGACTGTCCTGGGGTTTTTAGAGATACATTAAAATGTAGATTACCTTAAACGCCCAGTCAGCTCTCATTGTAGCTGAGGTGTTATATGTTGTGTCGCACAATGGTCTCCTGGATATCCGCAATTGCTACAAGTTGTAACCATTTAGTGTTTAAAGTCAAATACATTCTCTTTTTTACACCCGGGGTGTTCACAGGTTTGTTGTGTTGGTTAAGATTTGACTGAAGATCGAGGGAGGCACTGATCACTGATCACTACAGCCGGGCACAGGGTTGTGTATTGCTGCAAATAAGAGGCTCTTTGTACACAAAGACTGTAAACCTGGTTTATTTATCACTTATGTGGCGCTGAAACCAAAAGTGACCTCACATAAAATGTTAGTTGTAATTAATTGCACGGAACAAGTACAGTTAATTAATTAGGTGCACTTAACCTGCACTAAATTCTACTTGTAATGTTTTTAGAGAGGTGTTAATTCATCTTTATGGTAATAAGCAGCTGAATTATATTGTGTTATACTCAGAGTTATTGTTAATATTTAGTCTACTCTCCTTGCTATATTGGAAATGACCAAGTTAAATGTTTAAATATTTTGTTTTGTCGAATCAAAAGTCCAAAAACCCCAAAATATATTCAGTTTACTGTCATACAAGTGATTTTTTTAGCGTTTGTGACTTGTTTTGGCAGATTACTTTTTCTGTCAATCAGCTAATACATTTATTGACTAACTGTTCTAGCTGTAGTGGTAGAAATGACAGCCAAAAAGTTTATTTGTGACTGTTTGATAATTTATTAATCGCTTAAATTGATCATTCACGTCACTTTTCAAGGAAAAAAAAAAAAGCCAAATATTTGCTCCAATGTTAGAAATTGCTGTGCTTTTTTGGAGTTTTGCACGGTTAGTAATTAATTTAGCAATGTGTAGATGTTACTTTGGACTTTGGAAATTGTAATTGACATTTCTGTTACTATTTTCTGACAGTTTATAGACGAAATTGAGAAAACTGCAGCCTTTAGTACAAAGAATTAACCCTAAAACTAAAACTGCTGTGTAAAAGTGATTTTTTTTCAGTGTCTAGACAGGAAGTGTTCATAGGTTATAGGTCCTGTAGGTCCTGACCTCACCAATTCTGAGTGTGGTCGTGCTTGACATAAAAAAAAAAAAAAAAGCATTCATTTTTTATCAAACCAAGCAGCCGAGGAGGAACTTAAGAGTGCCTGACAGCAGCAGCTACAGCTGTTTTATATGGATAAGACTCCCTGTTGAATCCAAGTGGACACACACACACGCCACCCACTGATATGCACTCACCTTGAGAGGCAGGGTGAGCTCTTATCAGACGCTGTGATCAGCTGATGTACAGCACCTGGATACCGTGGCCCCACGCAGCCGACCTGATCTATGAGGCAATTATAGTAAAAACGTCTGTCTAAGCATTCCTGGGGTTGAAAGGACTGACCGGGATATTAAACAGATTACATTATACACAAAGTGAAATGTGATGGCAGCAGACCAAGAGAGAAGCCTTTTGTGTTAGCGATTAGGAGTTCCCTTATAGATGGCTCCCACCCTGTCGAGGATTTTTAACCTCTACACGCGAGTCACAAGAGTTGCACTTGGCGACAGGCCAAACCAGAGATTTGTGTGTACATGTGCAGCATTTAAAATGTACGTGACATGACTGTGTGTGTGTGTGCGGTTAGCCTCATACACTTTGATAGATTGCAGAGTGCTAGCGGTCTTTTCAGTGTGTAGGAAGCTTGGCTGAGAAGGCAACTTATCCCAACTCAACAAGCACTTGATTTACTGTTACACGGGATCCAATCCAATCAAAGACATGCCAGATAAAGCAAATCTAAGCCAGGCCAGACCAGACCAGAGCAAATCAAGAAAATGTAAATAAAACAACACAACAACAAAAACGCACACAAACACAGCGAGCTCCAAGATATTTAATGCAATGGATTAATTCAGTTCCCAACGGGCATGAATCCATAAGAGCACTGAAATATTTCACAGCATTGCATTAAAATCGATCAAGCCTCGGACAGATATGACATACTAATCACAAAGACAGATACAAGCTCAGCTCCACTCCACACTAAATAAAAGATTATTGAGAAGTCATAAACAAAACAGTCTTATAACCCGAGATTCAGGAAAGTACATATTGTACATATTAGGGCGACAGTAGCTCAGTCCAAAGGGACTTGGGTTGGGAACTGGTGTGTTTACATAGTCCAATATAAAAGATTGGATTATATATCCATATCCATCATGGACCACAGCATAGAGCACTGCTCAGGTGAAAGTCACGAACCCCAAACTGCTCCCAGGGCACTGCTACATGGCTGCCAATCACTCCTTTGTATATACAGTATATGTGCTTGTATTTCAGGCCTATGTATGTAAACTTGAGGGAGAATTTCCCCATTGAAGGATCAAGTAAAGTTAATCTTCTATCACTAGGGTTGGGTACAACACTTTGATACTAACAAGTATCGAAAAAAAAAATGTTTTCCCCCCATTCGGTACCAGGTTTTGACACCTAAGTTTTGATCCACAGGTTTCCAAAGAACTCAAAATCTGTGGTTCTGGCAGCCGCCATGTTGGCAGTCCTGCCTCTTCTGCCTCCTAACTAATCTTAAAATCGGCAAAGACGTGGATCATCAACAGACCTGAGGACTGACGACTGGGTGCTCAAACAAGCCATCTGTAACAGCACCCACTCGTCAATTAAAGCAACCACAGTGTTAGTCATAACTTTAAGCCTTAATATAATTTGAACAGGTGAGAAAATTCACCCTCAGTACAGTTGTCATGAACGGGGCTGCAAACATGTTTATTTCTGCTGTGAAGTTGGACATTTTAACATGGGGACTTATGGAGACTGACTCATTTCTGGAGCCAGCCTCAAGTGGACGTTTGAGGAACTGCAGTTTTTGGCACGTCTGCATTTGTACTTAAGGAGAAAATCTCATCACTGAGCCAATAAGCATGCAGCAAGATCTAATAATGCTGGTGATTGAGAGGCATGCAGGAAAAACACTGTGTCACTATTTCTTACATAACATTTGAGCTTTTTGCAACCACAAATGTAACCATACTGTTATTAATGTTCCTTTTGACAGATCTATATTTTTATGTAGTTCAATACTGTCCAGATATTCTCTCAGTTTCTCCATTTTGGTTCAGTTATCCAGGTTGAGTAAAAACTCTTTCTCCAGCTGCTCCCAGGTCTTTGAACAGATTTTTAATTGCACCATAATGCATAATTTAATTTATTTTTTATGAAAATGGATTTGATAAAATTGGTATAGGATAAAAGCATGGTTCAGGAACATACACTGGAACTCTTTCAACAATAACCGGCCACATGGCTCTCAGTAAAGGACTGAAACAGCCTTGACAGTCCTCTTAACATCTGTTCAAAGATTTCTGCAGTGAGACTGAAGGATCTAATCTCTTTTTGTGACTAACAAGTAACAAGGACATCGATAAGCATAATGAATCCAGCCAACCACGCCACAGTGCTGCCTTCAAGGTGTTGCTATGCTCTACCTGCCTGCAAAAGTAATTGTTATTCTAAGCTTCATATCCGTCCCCTCATTTTTATGCTTCTGTACACACTCATTACTTCATGTTTTATAGATACTTTTTGAGCACATACCTTGAAGAACAACGTACAGTGTTTCCCTTCATGCACAAAGTCAGAAAAGTGAAGTTGTCACTGCTTGTTAAACAGGAGCTTGGCAGGCTTTCTCACAAATGATACTCACATGAATAACGGCAGCAGCGTCAACAATAACAATACAAGTGTAATCTATATTTGCTCCAGAGGCACTTTAGCCAAAGAGGGTAACATGAGCCACTGTAGCTGTTATGTTACTGTAGAACAAACCAATCAAAGATCAGGCTACGCAAAATCAAGTAAAATCAGATTCAGCCGAGGAGCCAGAGGAATCACGTGACATGTCTGTGGTTACTACATGTTCAACCATTTATTTATACACTTAACATTATTCCCTGGAAAGACATCAGGTGATTCAGACTCCAAATATAGAAGTCAACAGTGATATACATTTTCACAATGTCATGAAGTGTCTCCTCCACAGAAGTCAAACGAATGATCGTCCACCCTATCTCCACTTTGGAACAGTGACAGGACGTTAACCAAATAAACAACAGTGTGAGTGACAAACAGTCGCTATGAGCCACGCGACCTCTTAAACCAACCAACTGCACACGTTCTGAATTCAAGCGTCTCTTTTATCTTAATTCTCTTGTTAACTCATCATAAAACTTCATTCTAAGCTTTAAACCTTCTCGGTTTGTCTTTCCACTGTTCCAACAATCACCAACTCTGGTTTACTTTAAATAAAACCTCAGTTCATCCAGTTAGATGTGAAAATATTGCTGCTTCATTGTCCATCAATAATTGACATTATACTTGGTGACAGGTGACGAAGATTATGCATTATAATAACATTAAACTTTTTATTTAAAGTTACAATAATGCTCTAAATCAAAGTAGTTACTTATCCATCTTATCCATCTTAAGGAGGACGATAGATTTAGCTTGATCCGGGATGCCATTGTGCCAATATGTCCTCAATCTGGCCTCCTAAGAGCAACATAAAGTAAGTAAAGAAATCCTGGACTAAACACTGTCACGAGTTCAATATTAGTGCTTTATCTCAGCGATGACGTCATTATTTGGGAGTTTATAAATACAGATGAGTCATTACAAAAATAAATGTTTGAGCTAGTAATAATTCAGACACGGATTCTAAATGAGAGCAAACATCACCCTCAGTATTTTGTATAACTGATAAATGGCATGACATGTAACTTATATCAGATTTCAGAAATATGGATTTTTGTCTGAGCTCCAGTTTTTGTTAATACTTTGATACCGAGCAAAGAATGACTTTTTATTGTTTATTGTTATAAAAGAACACTAAATACTGTGACATGAAAGGTATGTTGGTGTAATATATTTATTTTCCCCCTCAGGTCTGTAACAATGGTATAAATAACTTTTTTGTTGTGGTGGATTCTGCGATTATGGTTCAAGAAATTCATCTGTTAGCTTCAAACCATGAATAATCCATCGAGTGAACTCTGTGTAAATCTGCTCTGCAGTCCAGAGGCTAGTACTCGACGGTAAGCCTCTGAAGCCATCTCTCCATTTCTTCATCCGTCTTGCTTATTAGTTTCATATTCATTGTCTCAGTCACACAGAAAGAAAGTGAACCAGGGACATGTGACACACATCCATGCATGTCAAACATGAAAAGGCACAGGTTTGTTCATATCAGATCGATGCTATCTGCCTGTGGACAGATATTAATATTCTACCTGATGATGTTTAAGTTATGGGAGATTATGTTTCACTAGATGATGAATCCAACACATTACAGCCTTTTCTTTCAGCCTTACATGCACTAAACGTCCTTGTGGCTCTGCTTGCCATTCATAGGTGGTTCTGAGCAGGTAGAGCTGCCTCGGGTCATTACCTTACTCTCATAGCTATTTAAAGTACTCAAAGTATGATACATATTCCTGCACTGGAGATTGTAGCTGAGGTGTCACAAATTACACCGCCTTCAAAACGAATCAATCACGGCCGCCATGTGCCACCGTGGCGACTTCCCGCAGAGTGAAACCTCACCAGCACGACCCCGCCAAGTGACCGCTTCCATCTCTATTAATTTCACATGAAGAAGTAAGCACTTGGCTGCACAGTGCATGCTGGGACGGAGTAGCTTGAAGCGTAACAGCACCTGACACGTTGAAAGGGGGCGACTGAAGAATCATTTCACTTTATGCAGATGTGCGCCGCGTCAGCCATGCGAGGACCGATTCAATTTGGCCAAAGAAGATTCTGCAATGCTTCTACGAGCTTTCACCCACATGATCAGGGAGAAACATGAGCTGCCCGAGCACGTCCGCTCAAAACTAATCTGTTACAGCGGCACAGTTTGCAGGTTTTTCTGAGACTAAGAAGACCGAGAAGTTGCCACCTGAGGAAGTAGTCGCATTGATTGAATGATTCAGTACGAACTGATTGAAACTAAAACATTTGTTTTGATATTTATTGTCACATATATAGATTACATTTATAAATGTAACCTTTATTTGGGGCACAACAAGCTGAGAAACCAAATTTTGACCACAGGTCCAGTTTGTAGGATTTAGTGCCATCTAGCGGTGCAGTTGCTGATTGTAACCCCCTCGCCTCACCCTTTCCTCCCTAACATAAAGGATGTGAAAGGCTCCAGTGTGTAGGAGCCAAAATGTGTGCATAGCTTGAGTTGTTTTATTGTGTAGATCGCTCACGTTCTTTGGATCACAATCACTTGGTGGCGGGATTCAGACAAAGTCTCCTGTAGAAACATGGCGGACACCGTGAAAGAGGACCCACAGAGTCCGTAGATATAACAGGCTCATTCCCAGGTAACAAAAACATAACGATTCTTATTATTTTCCAGGTGATTTTCAGCATATTATATTCCATATTCTATAAATAAATCTGCCTAAATCCTCCCAGCTACTTGAATATTTTACCAGCATGCAGCTGCTGCTCAGTTTGTGACCTGTTTAAAAGGCTTTATATATTTTATTTTCATTGTTAATAAAAAGTCTGCTGTTTGTACACATACTTCAATTTTCTGTTTCTTTTAATGCTGGGTTTATTGTTGTTGTCACATCTCCTGGATTTAATTCCCCTGAGGGACGTGACACAAGTGAGAAAAGCAACTGTTGGATAGAGTAATTATTGGCAAACATTTTAGTAAACAGTTTTTTTTCACATCAAGCAGACGTGGAGCAACATTAGATCTCTGATGTGTAACAGGCAGGGTGCCGTGATTTATCTGGACATTTTTTTGCAGACAAAACACAAGGAAAACAAAGTATAAGATAAAAGAGGCTAAGAAGTCAATGTAAGAGACGAGTACATGGTTGTCATGACTAAGGAAGGTCAAAAGGTTTTTTACCACTGTGGTGCTGAAGTTTGGTTTTCATAAGGGACATCCACGTTATCCAAGGACAACGTGTGGACTGGTCAGTCCAGTATCAACCAGGTCGCTCCTGGGTTAAACACCCCAGTAGCCTTTAACAGTCGAGTGTGGAGTTGAATGAGAAGTGTCTCTGCGTTAGTTCATATTACATGAAGTCATTTGATTCATTGTTAATATAACAAAAACTGGTGGTGCTTTAAATTACATTAAGGGCTCCACTTAAATCATGTCTTGCCTGGGTAACGTACCTGTTTCCATATCCGACTTGCAGGAAAGTTCAACGTCCCTAAAAAGTTTTTGGCTGAAATTTTTTTGGCGTAACGTTCTGCCTGGCTGATTTGAAGGACCTACATGACAAGTGAGATCTCACAGATTTGGCTGTTGAGCGAGGACGTGATGCCAGATTAGCCCTAAATCATCTGGGAGCATCACAGTAGTAGTTGTCGCTCATCCTCTCCTCTCATAACTCAGAGAAAATCACTGAGCTGCCCGAATCTTTCATTTTAAAAAACTTCCCTGATTAATAAGCGCCTTCAGCTCTCCTCTGAACCAGACTATCCACTTCATTCACGGCTTTTACTGTTGATTAGATTTTTTAAAAAAGTGAAAAATACGTGCCACATTTCAGAATGTGGGATAATTTTAGCTTTCTAGCCTGTTATAACGAAGCATGCATGCATGCTTGGTTTAAAATGGCAATGTATTCAGGAGACATGACCAGGGGATTATGATAATGAATAAAGATCTCTACGCCTGTCTCAAAGGGCATTTCTGAGAAGTGAGGAGGAGAGGAGGGGAGAGCTGGAGAGGAGAGAGGAGGATCAGGGGAAATATTAGAGATCTGCTCTGAGGCAAATGGTGCAGAAAGAATGAATAGCGGTTGGATTGGATCAATATTTGTGGTCAATATTGGTCATGAATCAAAAATGGAATCCAGTCGTGATTGTCTCTAAGATGATGGATACGATGTCATTTGTTTGATTATTCAGTGATCAATACTCGGTGACAGACTGCTTGTCCTTGGGTTTTTCCTCCGATAAAGATTTATTTGAACTTGCGGTGGCGTCCCTGTCAGTGATGACAACACATCAGCTGATAGGTACATCCTTTCTGTGACAGCACTGACTGGGCCATTAGTGCAACATGCTTCAAATGTGAAGCCCGGAGGGGGGGAGCAGTGTAGCAGCAGCTTCCTGCCCTCCAGTATTAGGCACATGTAATCTGTAATATACAGTATGACAGCACCTTTCTCATTTTTTCAGTGGCTGATCAATTTCTGTTTAGTCTTGAGCAAAAGAAGATCCTGTGCTTGTACTCATCATCACAACTTATCGATCATACTAATGTTTTGGTACTTCTTTACTTCCGTCTGAGTGTTTTAGGGTGCCTTTACTCCTGACCTGTTTGGTTTGGTTAAAACAAACCTTCCCAGATTAGTGTGGTTCATTTTGGCTGGTGCAGACCACTGACAGAAAAAAAGAATGGACGTCACCCACAGGTTGGACGCTGCCATTTTGGTACTTCTGCCTCTTCCACCTCCCGTCTAATCTAAAAATGGGAAAAGACGTGGATCATTGTTGGACCTGAGGCGGGTTGAATGACGCCTGATTGCCCAAACAAGCCATCTGTAACAACACCTACCTGTCAATCAAAGCGTCCACGCTCTTGATTCTGCATAACTTTAAGCCTTAATATAATTTGTTTATTTCCGCTGTGAAGTTGGACATTTTAACATGGGGACTTATGGAGACTGACTCACTTCTGGAGCCAGCCTCAAGTGGACGTTTGAGGAACTGCAGTTTTTGGCACTTCTGCATTGGCTTCACTTCACACAGCTACAAAGGTTGCAACTTGGTACAGACCATAAAACTGGACTGAGACCGCTTCAAAAAGTCTCAGCCTGCTTCCAAGTCGGCTCTGGTGTGGTTTGTTTGTGGTGTGGAACCAACCACAGCATTTTATGATGTTATGTTTTTTTGTCTCTCAACCATTGACAGCGACCTGTATAAAATCTATCACATTATATTACGAGATACTTAAATAGCATTTGATGTATGCAAACTTTAACCTTGGAGCTTTCATAAGTCACTCAACGTTGTGTTATAATATGCACTACTTGTATCTCGAGTGCTCCATAACTACATCTATAAAATTAAGTTTCCTATCTCATCATATAATGCTTTGGGGGTTAAAGTTTGCAAATTAAATCTGTTAAACGCAAATATAACAAAACAACCGCTTCAGTGTGAATAAATTCAGAGCAGAAGGGTTCAGCAGTGTTATGAATATAAAGACTAAAAGTCATGTGTGTGTTATTTACACCACACTAAGCAGATAGATAAAGGTTCTCATATACAGTGAAGGTTTAGAATAAAACATACTGTCAGGTGGTGTAACTCACCATCCCCGGGTTTAGAAAAAATACTGTCTTCGCTCCAGGAGATCAGAGAGTTCATCGCCAACCTCAGAACCCACCGGCTAATGTCTGATGATGATTTAGCCTTTGGGGGCAGCGGCTAATCTTTCAGGGCTTCCGGTGTAACCAGCAGATATCCGGGCCAAGACGACTTCTTTCTCATTTACAGTTTGATTCACAACTAAAGAGAAAATGTCTACGAATGGATTGTTTCATAAGATACTCAATAAGTTGGACGATTGTTGACGGTCATCAGAGTTGTTCAGGTCACCTGAGCTCCGGTGTGGACGATGGTCGTTAGAGTTACATGAGGCCAACAACAATGAGCACTGACGAACCAAGTGGAACAATGGGCTGGTCTACGATCCTGCCTAGGATAAAGACTCAGACTGCCCACCAGTCAGTCAGAAACTGAAGAAGCTCCTTGGATGAGAGGTGAAACGTCTTCAGGGATCTACAAACAAGTCCAGTTGCCCCAGACTTAACCTTCTTTCTTGAAGAAAGATGACTGAGAACCTTCACAGACATTTCAGCCAATGAAACACAAATGAAACCCAGAACATGTCCCATACCAAAATCTTATCCCTTGTCTACAGATCTGTTTATAGAGATGAATCCATCAATGACTGGATGCGTGAAAACAAAACAGTGTGTGTTATTTCTGCACAAAGCAACGTTTTCACAGTTGAATTTTGCTCTTTGGAAGGTCTTGAATTGAATCGATGCCTTCGCAGAAAAATGACGATTAAAACACACACAGCTCAACCTTTTTGTATTTTTTTGACACTGCAAGCTTAAAAATGAAGCTCGTAAGATTAGAAATCACAGATCACCACAGAAATTTCTGTGACGTTTTTTGTTTTTTGAACAGAGACAGAGTTTATGACGAGAATGAACACAAAAGCAGGTGGTGGTGGTGGTGGTGGCTGAAGGCGGGCTGGCGTCGCAGGTGAAATGAATCAGAAAAAAAAGGCAGATCAGAGGATTCGCCGGAGAACACTGGCTGAACAAAGCAAGACACAGTGGAGAACTGCACACAGAGGAAAAACTTGAATGAGTCTCCACATAAAAGAAAGCAGGTATGGGGTACAGGTAGGGGATAATCTGGCACAGGAGTGGTGTCTTGACCAGGCTTTGTAGTAGGGATGATTGCTGGATAAGACACAGGTGCACTTTGTTGCTGAGACCAGCCACAAGACCAAAACAGCCAAACAGCATAACCATGGCAATGTCATTAATACTTCATCAATTTGTCCACTTTTCAACCTAATTAGTCTTTAATTTCTCCACATTTATTCTTAGAAGAACCATTTTTTGTTGGTAACAACAGATTGTAACCACCTTAGACACGATAAAAACTAATTGTCCATATGTGATTCAATGGAAACTAAAGAGCAGTTTGCCCCATATGCAAAATTACAGCATGAATATTGAGATGGGATGTGAAAGGAAGAGCACCAAAGAGAGGAGAATTACCGTCCTCTACCAGCATTTACCTCAAACCACTGGGAGTCTCTTCATTTATCTTGAGAATTTTATAGAAACGCCGCAATTATGTCGTCAAATGAGCCATGGAAGGCGATTAAAGTCCCTGCACACGCCTGGAATCGTACATCACCAGTTGTGCCCCCCATATGGAAGAGGAGTTCAAAAGGTGCACATACGTGTCTCCTGCTGTGCAAATGAGATTTACATACATGTATTATACATCTTCTCATTTTTGAACGTTTGCACTTCCAGATGTTCCTCTGAGCGCGAGCGGTGCGTACGTGCTCCCTCGTTCGGCGTTACCTATATCCGAGCGCCGCGCAAGTCGTGTTTGCTCCGTCGCCGTAAATAATTCATAAGATGCATGCACCGCTGCTCTGCTTTGAAGAAACATCCTCTCCACTCCTGCAACGTGACAGTATTTACATGTAGAACACGGCAACGCTGATCGCAGCTTTGCTTAACATGAAAACATGTCACAACAGAAAAAGACTGAACCTGTCTGTCCTAATGAGAGATGACAAACAGGCTTTTTTATTCCTTTATAGGAAACCTTTGCTCTGTAAAAATCTAATTTCTGCAGAATCCCCACCGGGAGAGTCGAGGCTTGGAAAGTCACTTTGCTTCACTGATTTACTTTGAAGCAGCCGTAATGAAGAACGCAGCAGAAAGAGTTAGAGACATTTCAGATGGAGAGTGAAAGAGAGAACCGGCCTGAGAGTCAGACTTTGATGTTTATTTATTGTTGCGGAGCGATCCAGATCAATGAGTATGCAATGAGAAACACCAGCCGGGGTCACGAGGGGCGCAATTATTTAAATCGTAATCCACAGCTTACATCAGCCGTCTGTGTGCCCATTGTTGTCTGTCCCCAGGCTGAATCTGTGTTTTGATTCTGATGAATAGGAAAGGTAATTGTTTACCGGAAAGCAGAATTGATGGTGTTATGATCATCCGTCCGGCGCCATGTGTTATTTTTCAGGAGGTATATGAGTGGCCTGATATAAAAACATCTGGTGGCTGGCTGGAAATCTGCGGTAAATATGCAACACATCCCGAACAGAAGTGTCCTCGATGAGAACTCACAAACAACCTGCTGTAAGGGACGGGGAAGAATGTGACGAAGGAAATCTGTTGGACATCTGAGGCTAAAGGCTGAGCTCAATTCATATCAATAAAGACAGCTTTTGAATTAAGGTCACGACACCTGTCAACTGTGAATAGTTTGTCCTAAAACTTAAACAGGAAACGAGAATAAAACAAACTTTGGATGAGAATCTTTTCAGCCACATTTATCTTTCATATTTTCCATATTCCTCTGAGACACTCCCCTCTGGCAGGAGGCTGCAGTTCATCAGGACTACACTGACTCTCACCCACCTACAGTATAAAGAAGGGACAGCGTATTCGTGACGTGGCCCGCACCTCTAACAAGGCACCCTGTCAATCAAAGTGTCCACGCTCTTAATCCTGCATAACTTTAAGCCTTAATATAATTTGAACAGGTGAGTTGTATATAAATTCACCCTCAGTACAGTTGTCATGAACGGGGAAATTAGCTATAGAGACCAAAACTGTTGCTGAAACAGGCTGTAAACATGTTTATTTCTGCTGTGAAGTTGGACATTTTACCATGGGGACTTATGGAGACTATGCATTACATTAAAGCACACCTTTTAATTGACATCCTTTGGTTTAATACATCCTAAAAGATCTTGAACATTTAAATATTATGCATACTGTGAACTACCTGATGAGTACTTTGCACATTCCTGCATCAAACTGTAAAGCTCTTTTCATTTTAAAAACATATTTTTGTATATTTAGATCTTGACTTCTTGTATGTCAAATCAACTTGGCAATAAACATTTTTCTGTTTCTGATTCTCATTAGTGTAAAAAAAAAAAAGCTTAAATGTGTTCTTGAAGTGGAAAAACAACATAAAATCTGAGCTAATCGTTGGCTTGTCATTCCAGGCCTGAAACATAAGTTCACTTTCATTGCACAATAGCTGAAAAGCATCACGCTCCTTTCTTTCTTTCTTTTTTCCTCTTGAGATGTCAACAACTCACACACTTTAGCGCCGAGCCTCCCTTTTTGTCTTTCTTCTTCTTCCAGCTGTCTTCCCGCTCCTGCCTCGGCACTCAGATAGCTTTTATTTTGGCATGGGTGACCACCGCGGGGATTGAGAGCGAGCGAGGATCACCTTTTTATCCACCGTCTCTCTCTAAAACACCTTTCACTTTCTATTTTCTGGATGACCGGCCTGCACTGGTTTACCTTGCAGGATAAGCACGACTCTCAGGCTCCTATCTGTCCCACCTCTCACTCTGTCTGTCTCTCTACCTCTGTCAGTAAATGTTGCATGTGTATGCTCTGTACGTATGTAGCTTTTTCTCATGTATGCATGCGTGGACGGAAGGTGAAGAAATATTCTGTGTGCTTGTATTCTTCTTCTTTTCTGGTCTGGTTTTTGCACACGGATCTCTGCTTTTATTTCTGTGCACAAATCTTCCCCTGCTATTAAACTTTTACACAGTGGATAAACACACAATTTCCGATGCTCTTTGACTGTCCAAACAAGTTGAATTTTTCCTATTAAATTTCAATTCCGGGATTTCACACTCCAGTCTCTTCTGTCTCTTCTCGGCTTTCCCCGTTTTTTACTCCGATATTCATTTTGCAGCTGAGTAATCGGTAGATTGTGTGTTTGCACTTTGTTATTGAAATGGCAATTGCGGTAATAGACACAATATCTCTCGCTCACGAGACACACGAGGCACATAGCAGCGCTGCCATAAATACAGATGTTTGCCACTCACACAGCAGAAAAAATAAAATATTTCTCAGATTCAGGATGAGTCACGATTTACACAGCTGCTGGTTTTAGATTATCCAGCATATTTTCTGTACAAGCTTTCAGAGCTGAAGAATAGCTGGGTGACATTATAAAGGAGCAGAAATAATCAGTTTTGTGTCCTACATGATGCTGAGCTTGTATCAGTGTCTGGGAATTCAACCGGCTTTCTAATATGTCTGCATATGATTTTAGCTGTGTGGTAGATTTGAAGCTGTGAAGCAGGAAGGTTCACCATCCTTGTAAAGACTGGTGCTGTAATTTACAGGCATGTATAAGGAGGCACGAATCATCCAGCTGCTGGTAAAATGATTCGAACACCCTGGTTGCCACTTGAGAAAAGGACGAAGGCTTTACATTAAAAGTCACTCTATATGTTGGTCTGCAGCACGCCTACATCTCTGCTCTGGCTTCTCCTGGCATCAGCCTCCTATAACATTAGATCTGCCCTCTTGAGAATAGCAAGCAATCAAAAATGACAAATGACCTGTGGGTGCAACATATATATCAACAGATGCTATCTAGGGATGGTCATGAGTAGTGCTCGATATGGACGTCAGTATTTGCATTTTTCTACAGGGTGAAAATGATAAATCTGCAGTCACACAACACTCCATCTTTCCACTCAAATTGCACTTATTTACATATTTAATTTACATAAATGTCACAGCATCAGATAGTAATAGATGTTCTTACAGAAATGAAGTTAACTGTTTAGCTATTCAGGGCAACGTGGCTGCAGATAAAAAAGCAAAGTTTTTTTTTTCACTGGCCAAATTCTGGATATGTATTTCTTTATCTAGGCTTATCTCTGTACAGCGCAGACAGGTAGGCTAACCCTAAACCAAGCAACCTGAAGTGAAGCCAAAATGGCATCGAACGGCCTCCTCCGCATTTTGGATTAGCTCGGAGCAGGCGGAGGCAGGACTGACAAGATGGCACAAGCCAGAGTCACCCCACACTCTTAGGCAAATATACATGCACACTGCACCATACAATGGTTTGGATCAATGTGCACAGCAGCACATACAGACAGTAACACGAACATAGAGGATATTTTACAAGCATGGACAAGTTAAACCTGGTTTCGATGGGCTACATCATTAATTAAAAAGTGTCTCACTTGCTGTTGTGAAAACAGAATAAAAGTGGTGAGAGCTAACACATAAGAAAGAAAGAGGAGGTTTGTGTGTTCTTAGAAAGAAAACCGGCATCAGCAGGTTAAACTTTTAAAAATTCAAAATCGGGATCAGCCAAGAAAATTGCACTCAGTGCATATTTTTCTCTAGTTCCAACTTAAATGTGAATATCTCTTTACTTTTTTCCATCTTTGACATTAAACTGCACATATTTAGGTTTGCTACTCTTTATCAGACGCTACTCTTGTAGAGGTCACTTTGAGCTCTAGGACAGTGTAATGGACATTATTTTCTGTTGTTTTACAGACCAAACAATCAATTATTCAGAAAAATAACCAGCAGATCAATCAATAATGACGATAATTGTTTGTTGCAGCACTACAGAACACGAGATGATAAATATCTCCCTACCAAACATCTTATAATACATCTAAAAGCTTTGCTTCTGTAGCTTCAAACCTTCCCAAAAAAAAGGCCATTCAGGCTGAGAATCAGAAATCAAAAGGAGAGGCGAGTGTGTGACCGAGAGGAAATTATGAAGTGAGGTGAGAGGATGATGAATGGAGGGCACTAAAGTGGGTCCCAGGTGTACAGCTGTGCAGCAGGTAAGGACAAAGCCAGACAGGATGATCTGTGATGATGGGGGACAGATGAGGGAGCAGTGGAGGGAGAGAAATGACAGGGCGGAGGGAGAAGACAGACTGAAACACTGCCTCCGTTGTTGCCCTGGGGATATTTTTATGTAAAAACACAATGTTATCAGCTGAGGCCATGGGGGCCATGGCAACACAGAAATACAACCCATAGCAACAAATTGAGACCCTTTAGGATTCAGGATTACGGGCAGTAAATCTTCAGCACACGGGGAAGGAGAAGTCCTGGATCCTCAAGAGCTGCTTCCTGTGTGTGTATTACAACTGAAAACGGTATCACGGGTACATGAATTATCATTAATTCATGCCTAATATCATGCATGAAAAAGCATAAATTCATTCATCTAATGCTTGAGGAACTATCAGGAAAGTAAAATGGTTAACTGTTTACTGCAAACTTAGCTATTTGAAGAAAGAAAGGCATTTTTGTATTAAGTCACTTAAATAATTAATTGATTTTCAAAATAACTGATTACATTTGTTGATTGTCTAATTGATAAAGTGTTCAATCAGTTCTTTGTCTCAACTTATACTCTCATAACTTCTTGTAAAACTTCAGCTGGACTTCAATCTTTTTTCTAAGAGCTATATATAGTCGAATTGTCTTTCTCTGGTTGTTCTCCATATGTTTTGAAATTCTGAATCATAGCCTACATGAGAACAGCATGATGTTTCAGCGTTCAGCGCTGTGTCCTTACAGCCAAAAGATTGTGAAATTCATAGAATTAGGAAGTTTACATTCCCTCCCTGCGTTGTCCTGATTTCCTCCCACAGTTAGATGGATCGGACTTTGACAAGAATGGAGCGCCATGGAGCGTCTGGCATTAGTACCGGTCTGCTGCTGTGCCTGCCGGAGAAACTCCTGCAGTTAGTGAACAGAAGAAGGGAAAGACACCTGCAGTACCTGACATGATTCTGACTCACCTGGAAACGAGGAAATGTCACGCGAGGTGGGGGTGAAGCTTATGCAGAAAAAGTTGAGATATTCGGACAGTCAAGGACAGCTGGAAAGAATGTAAAAATTTCACGGGTTGTTTTAATCATGAAAAGTTGAAACCAACTCTCTTATACAGAATTATTGCTGCAACTTTTAATTATCGATTAATCTGATCTGCAAAATGTCAAGAAGATGACGTCTTTAGATTGCTTGTTTTGTCCCAGCAATGGCCCAAAACCAAAAATATATTCAGTTTTTTAATGTTCAACTGAAAAAAGCAGCAAATATTCATAATCCAAGAGTGGGAACCAATGAATATCTGGCAATTGTGCTTGAAACAATTAATCAATTATCAAAATAGTTGCTGCTAAATTTTCTGTTGATCTGATAATTGTTTCTAAACAGAATGAAATGAGGTAGTTAGTTCTTATTTCAGTGTTTAAATGAGGCATTTGCACCCTGATTGAGTGAACATGTTTTGCCCTTTTAACCAGAGTGATTGACAGCGACAGTGTACTGAATTTGGAAAGCAATTAGCAATAAACTTGTAGCAGATATATTAGTTTGCTGAACATTTGTTGATAATTGAGAATACCAAGGGGGGTATCCTGCTGAGATAATTCCTCCAGCGGAGTCAGCTGACACATTGTAAAGTCAGATGTCGCCTATCCAAATAAATGAAACACCCGGGGGATGTTGATGAGTTAGTCTGCGGTTTTCTTCTTCTCTTTCTCATCATTCCAATAATTTCCAGCTAATTTCCAACCTGTTCATGCGCCTCACAAGTGACGACTAAATTAGCGTCGACTTTGACACAACCTGGCCTGACATTGTCAGTTGGTTAGTGAGAATTGATCAGTGCAATCTCATTGCTTTGATACAAGCAAGACATAATTGTCTCCACAAGAAAGGCAGACAGAAAATGATGTCCTGCTCAATAATAATATTTATTACTGGCCCCTAAAAGAAGTGAACTGTGATGGAAAACATTCATGGGGTATATCAAGGTAAAGAGACAGAAAGATAAAAAGCACGCGCAGACAGTGAGGCTGCCGGAGAATCCCACGTCTTGTTTGTCCTTGTCAGACTGACCTGCTTTGTCGGCTGAAGAAAACAAGCAAATTAATGATGCTGTGCACTGTGTAAAAGACAGACGGGATGGACGGTGGAAAATGGATGTGAGCTGTAAGGAGGGGGAGACATGACTGAAAGCCTCAATTAAACAAGAAAGATGATCACTCAAGGATGGGAATTACTAAATATACCTGGACGATTGAAAGACAGTAATTGATCCCTACTATACACTGTTAAAAATCAAGGTTTGAGTTAGAACCTAAAGTGGTTCTTCATGGTGATGCTGTAGAGAAACCTTTTTCTGTTACCCAAGGAACCTTTTACCTATTTGTTCTTCAAAGAACTAGTTGCTGCAAAGGGTCAACTCAAGGAGTAATCAGTTTTCCAAAGAACATTTTGATTATTCAACATAAAAAGGTTCTTCAAAGCACCAAAAGTGCTGCGAGGGACTATTTTTTTGGCATTTAGTCCACCAAAGAACCTTAAACAGCACAAAAAGGGTTTTAAAGGAGAAAAAAGAGAAGTCTAGAGAAGTAAAGACAAATCAAAAATAAAGGTTTGAGTTGGAACCTAAAGTGGTTCTTCATGGTGATGTCGTAGAGGAACCTTTTTTGGTTCTGCAAGGAACCTTTTACCCATTCGATTTTCAGAAGAACCAGTTGACTTAAATCAGTAATCAGTTTTCCAAAGAACATTTAAAAGGGAAAAAGGAATATTGAAAATAAAAAGGTTCTTCAAAGTACCAAAAGTGCTGCAAATGTGATGTGAGGAACTTTAAACAGCACAAAAAAAGGTTCTCAAAGTGCTCGTGCAGTTCTTCTGATATAATGCAACTAAACCTCTGTTTGTTGGACCTTTACAGTTCATACATCACAAAATCAACATCCCAGTACAATCCCCATTCATCCCCTGCTCCCCAACATATCCACCCAGCATCCCCCCAGGAGGACCAAGACAATGACATCAAGCAGAAATAAATACATAACATACGACATACGGGGACGTCCTTCAGAGAGATACAACGAGAGAGGGAAGAAATGAAACATTTTAAATGAATAAAATAACTCTTAGCTGGATTGGTAAAGACTTATGCAGTCAGTTAGGTTGTCATAGTAGTCCTCCAGACTCACTCAAATTTATTTGCCTTCCTCCTCAATGTAAATTTGATTTTTTCAAGCTTCAAGTAAAACATAATCTCTTTAATCCGTCTTGTATGAGATGGAGGCACGCTCTCCTCCAGTTGAGGTGGATAAGATGTCGAGCTATTAGAGAAGTAAAGACAGCCACATCACATATTTCAGTCAGCTGTACTGCATCCATACATAGAGATAAGACTCGCATCAGATTCAACATGTCAGTGAAAAGACTGAGACAAAACCAAAGCAACCAGGCTTCTAAGAGAAAGATCTGAGAGTCTTAAGGTCTCTAAACTGGTCTCAGTCTTGATTACATTAAGATAAATGTGATAATTTAAGTGTCGTGGCCTTAATGTGGTTTTTCAGGCGTTTCTATCCTGAGCAGAAAGTTAAAATTTGGATTTATATTTTGCATTTTCAAACTTAAAATCTTGAACAAACTCCGGAGATGAGCCGACAGCAGGTTGAATCCAAAAATATCCTCCCTTTTTTCCTTACATAAATCCACATTGGTTGACATTATGCAAGAGAAATGTCATCTCAGATATGCTTTGACATGATTTCAAAAGCAATAAAATATAATGGGCTCACACTTTATTTCAGTCAGTCATAGCTAATCCAGAAAGCCTTGATATTTTCTTCCAGGTCACGTCTTTATTAAAAGTTATGCATCCCCGTGACTGTGGGGGGGATAAAGCAGAGTGAGAAGTAAAAGGTTGTCAACGGTTCATGTTTGAATAAAAGTCACTAAAGGGGTCGAAAAAGTCACCGAGCGAATCGCCAAGAACTGCTTCCAAAGCAAGTAGCAGGAACTGTAGCAACAACTCACAGCCTGGGTGTTAAGTAGTTTTTAAAAAATGCTGACATTTATTTTCCTCTCATGGATTTATTTCATTCTGGTTATTGTAAACTGTCAGCTGTAACTAACTCCTCGCTCTGCTTTTGCCGACACAGAAAGGAAGCCCGATGCTCTTTTGGCCTCATTCCATCTGCCGGGTGTTTGGATTTAAAAAAAAAAGATGAATAAAGTGAACACAAGTAGACCAAGGCTTGTTTCCAGGAGGGTTAAGAATGAGGCAGGGGGGGTAAAAACTGGCATCCATCCTGCTGACATGAACCTTGGCAGGCTGTCACACGCTGCAGGACTGGCCTCAGTCTGGTCCAGCTGCATCTGGAGGACCGCCATATGAACAGCTGAGGTAGATAGGGGGACAGATCCTGCTGCAAACCTGAAAGAAAAAATACTTAAAGCCTCAGACAAGACCAAAACAAAAATGGGTTGATCCTACAAGTATCGTCTGTGTATCCAAACATTGATCTCTTATTCTTCTGTGCCCAAGTGTAACAAAAACCCCACATGAAACACATCATCACTGGAGGGTTAGTTAGGGGCTAGAACGCCAAGTGTGTATCAATCCACAGCTGAAAATAGTCCCCAACAAATTCACCACTGACTCTTCTCGGAGTAAAGATTGCTAGAAATGACAGTGCCCAGATGTTTTAGGGATTTACTCATTTACTTTTTTTATTTTGTTTTTAAAAGAAGCACATTAGAAAAACAAAGATTAAGTCTTCATCAGGATCTAATGGGCTGAGTGCTGCAGACAGATAAAATACATCAATCCTGTTTCCTAAATTATGTTTACATAAAAACTAATTTGCAACAGCAAATACGTGTTAAAGGAAATGTAATTCTGTCTGCATTGTGTATTCTGTTAGCATAATGTGGAAAAGTTGTTAATTAGCAGATCTAGCAAGTTGCAAAAATGTAACTAAAGATCTGGTTTAACAGATACAGGTCAGCATTGACTTGAGACACAACGTGTTTATTAACATTTAACCAAAACCAAAATCTTTTCCTGACCTGAACCAAAGTGCTTTAAACCTAACCACAGACTGGAGACTGGATGTGAAGGCGAAATCTCCCACGCTGCGGCTATGACGCTGTTTTAGTCCGTTCTTCACACAACTTCAAACCTCACCAGGAGAGTTTCAGAAGCGTTTTGCCTGCCAGACTTTGTTAACTTGCTGAGATTTTTCCCCACTTCATGTGATTCTAAATATGTAAATATGTTACATAGTGACACTGTTTCCCTTTCAGCTACATATTTTCAGCTGATACATTGACTAGAACGGCCGTGATTGGCTCCAGCAGCCGCGATGAACACGGAATGCATCCCATTTGTGCCCGGTGGAACACCTCCCTGTGACTGAGGTATGGTACATGAATATGGTGCTTCATGCATTCATATAAGAAACCTCTGAACATAGTCCAGTTTATCACTGTAGATAAGTAAATAACAGTAACTTCTAGGGACTGAGGGTTCGATATGTGGACGAACACATTGTTGATTTTGGTCTTTTTATGGGATTTACTGATGATACGAAAACAATAGAAGAGACACATCCTGGAAGATACCGTTCCCCCTTTGTTCCACAGGAAAGGAGGCTCACACATCTTTCAAATTCACACTGCTGACTTCTTTCCCCGCAACAGATAAGCCCTGTGATTTTCAGGCTGATATCATTAGATTTGACCATTTAAGACGGGGGGAACGCATCCTGGCAGCTTGGAATGTGACTGCCAGATTTCAGGCTGACACAGTAGTAGCGAATCAAAAGTTCAGGAGGAAAGGAGGATGACTCCTGTTCATTTTCATTTTTGTCCATCCCATAGGCTAAATCCCGCATAAATAAATTGAATTGAAATTAAATTCATGGTGTTTATATCTAACATGTCACCGTTTACCAAATCAACAACATCTAGGCTATTCTGTCCTTACATAATTACTGAAGCGTCTATTCTCTTGTGCGCGCGCTCATCTGCATGTAGTGAAAGCCACAGCTGGCCACACTGGTCTATAACAGCTGTTCATATGTAGCCATCAATATGACTGCTATGACGGTCTGAGGAAAAAATACTCGGAAATCAAGTGTGTTTCATAGGCTTCAGAAAGCATCAAACAGATATAGCCCTTAAAAAAAAGTTACAAAAAAAAAAACAGTCCATCAGACGTTACGAGCGGAGTTTTTTTTAATAAGCAGTTTATGTTGGCATGTTGTTGTTGTTGTGCGCGTCATAGAGCTGCAGATACGAGCGGCTGCAGCGGCGCCTCAGTGTTATCTTATCACAACTTTTTTTTTCCATCAACCGATCCGCTGATCACTTGGTGCCGGTCTGTGGGGAGCGATCGGCGTATCTGTTCAGATGTGTCTTTATACAGTCGAGCAGAACATTAAAATCACTGCTCCTCCCCGTGGACAAATGAGGCATGCAGCTGGTTTTCACCCAGGCTGCTTAGGGGCGTTTCCAGTCGGGGCCTCACTGACTACGTCATCGCGGGGGATCACATTACCGTCACCGACCTGCGAAGGACCTGTCAAGGACCAGCCACGGACCCGTCATGGAAACACGGGAACTTTTGAGTCGCTACTACTGTATGTTTACCATGTTATTACAATATGTCTGTATAGTCATAATCATCATTAGTGACCTCCTAAACATCCCTGATTCCTTAGAAAACGTTCCAAACAGCTTCAGGATCAGATTCGCTCGTGGTCGCACAGGTAAACTCTCTATATGTTTTGATTCACAACCTTTTACACTTTAAATGAACCCGCCTGAGAATCTGCTGCTAAATCTGGCTAATGTTTTAAATCATGTCTTAAAGCCCAGTGGTATAGAAAAACATCCAGGTAATGATCTGTAATTAATTGTCCATGACTCTCCTTCTTTTTATCTTCAGCTTTGATGTTTCCTTTCTTTCATGTTCTTTTTTTGCTTATAGCTTTTACTCTTATCTGTTCGCTTTCATTAATAAATTTATATTTAGAGTTGCTAAAGTCAGAAATCAGGTTCAGGTAACTTTATTTTGACATTTTGTGTGATGAGTGCTGACTCCCAAAACATTCAACAAGCTATGCAGAAGTTAAGAATAGCTAACACAGCCATGGCCTACATAAAATCACAAACACGGCATAAAACAACAGCTCATGTCTGCACGTACAAACATTACGTGTACGGCTAGTACGACAGCTTGACTTTTTAATTTTTATTTATGTGTCTGTCACTTTGTGTGCAGATGAGCGAGTGTGTAAAGGCATAGTTAGGCATGCACTGTTTGAATTAGCTGTTCAAACAAAAGCTGGAAGGTAATTATGTTGAATTTAGAGCTGAAATAACAAACACTTTCCAAATGGAGCGGCCAGATGTTTGAGCCACGTTATCTAACAAGACAAAGCTGCGGTCTTGTTGTGGCTCTGGGACAGATAAAAAAGGTCAGGACGGTTGCTCAAATACTTTTTTAAAGTCAGAACCGCCGGCCTGTGAGGGTGGAAGCAGGTCAGCTTCTCCTGAGGCTGCCCCGACCACATAAATGAACCATCTGTTTACTAAAACGTTGTACAATTTGCCCAATTTCTTATATAAATTATTACACAGTGTTCCAGTGTAGTCATTCATCGATCACAGATCTGTGAAATGGCTGAAAGCTGCAATATTACTACATAATGAAATTAACATCCAAGGTCAAAGACTGGCTGGCAGAATTCTGCATGTGCAGCAATTGTTGATTAATCTGTTGATTGATTTCTCAAGTAACATTTAACTTCATTTTTTTACTGTTAAATATCAGAAAACTATGAAAAATGCCCTGAAAATCGATTAACAGTTAAAAAACAGTTCAGTATTTAGTCGTTACATAATACAAAGAAAAGCAGCAGATTCTCACATTTGAGGAGATGGAACCTAATATTTGATATTTATGCTTTAAAAAATATAAACAGTTAATTGATAATCAAACTAATTGTCTCTCAATTGATTTGTATTGCTTCAGCACCAACATAGAACTGCAGTAGTGGTTATTTTACGATGTACTGGCTTGTTAAAATTCCTGTATATGTGTCAAATATACTCCCAAAAACAGTTTACGATTATAGCGTGATAACCATAATACTGGTAATGTGATTTGTGGTTGCATCAACTTCAGTCTTTTCTTTGCAGCTCTTCCTATATAGTGGAAAAATACCCAAACTACACTTAATTGTTTGGTAAGTTTCTTTTGTTACCTTCCTCCTAGAAAACAAAACAACACACAATGTACAGCAGCTAGCATCGTACATTGACAACATTGTATTTAATGCCACCCGGCAGGAAGCAAAGTTGCTACATTTTCTTGTTCATTGACTCGTCAGCGTGCTCACTAGTACAGACAACAATATTCTTCATGCACAGAGATGAGATTTATTATCTGTAGACTTTTCAACGATTTTCTGCACAAACATGCAGCGTATTCCTCATTAATATTGTTTAGATGAAGTCACGATCAAAGAACCATTTAGCAAGAGGAGAACTTTGAACATTTTTCATGAAAATGGTGGTTAAATATAGGAACATGTGTGAAACACCACAACATGCAAAATAATTTAGATAATTATATGATTTGTGTCAAGGACTTAAAAAGACACACGAGTCAGAAAAATGTATTTATATGTAGCAGAAGTCTATGTTTTGTATGCTATATTAACAGAAGTCATATGACGGGTTATACTTCAGCAATGATCAGCTCTACATACAATTGTAGCAGTGAGTGAATCATGAACAAGAAGTCTGTAAAACAACAAACAGAACGTAAGTTCGATGAATAGAGAAAGACGTCAGTACCTTTTATAATGACATTTAGAAAAGGACTGAGGATGGACATGTCACTTTTAGCACAGTACTTTCCTGCATTAGGATGCATTTACATGAGGCAGACAAGTGAGCGGGGCTCTCAGCGGGTTGCAGGGTTGACAGAAAAAAAGAAAGTAAATATATTAGTGTGATAGTGAAAAGTGTGTTTTTTTTTCCTCCTGCAGGATGGTAGTACAGCAAGTATAAAATGAGGCTCTTCTTTTGGATTACTCACTTTGTTTACATTACATTATGTTTTATTGAGTAAGTGCCTGATATTCTGAGTGCACCAATATAAGACACAACCGTCAGCTAATAGCACTTACTAGTCCAACAGTAAGAAGCCCAGCTCAGCGTCTCTCTTTAAGCCTTTTATTCCACCAAGCTCTCTCCAACGACTGAAAGTCAGTCCCAGATTTGATCATGTCTGGCAGCAGCTTGCTGTTTTTCTTCCTCGGTTCCTCTTCCTCTTCGCCTCTGCAATGCTCTGCCCCTGCTCGCCCAAGTCTGGTTATGGTGCCCACTGTGGCGTCGATCCCCGTCTGCATTTCCCCCCTTCCTCTTCTCTGTGGTCAAATACGGCTGTGGTACAAACTTTAACTTTACTTTCTGGGCAGCCTGGCTAACTGACTGTGCTAAAATTAGCTAACAGCAGCTACAGTTACAGCAGTTTACTTAACTGTCCATCAGGAAACTCTGTAAATCACAGAAGCAGAGCAACCAGAGGACATCAGAGACTTGGATTCACAGTGGCTTATGGATATTTTTTCTGCTAGTTTCCGACTATTAGCAGTCTCACAACATTAACCTGTCCCCCGTTTACACCCTCTTTATTTTTGTTTCAAGCACAAAGTGTAGCAGCACTTGAACCACTCCAATTACAAAGTTTCTGATTTGGCCATTGTTGCCTTTGTGGCCTTTTTTAGAAGTAGAACATTTTGTGCGTTAGAGTGGGGACAAAAAGATGATTGCAAGATGATTGCAACTAGGTTGCTGTGCATCCTCGACGTTTTCTTTTAAAAATCAAGTTTTCAAGTGGCAACTTGCAACATAAAGCCGTATTCGAGCACACGCGGCGTGCACGGATGGAGATATTCATGCAAACAAATACAGAAAAGACTCATTAAGACACAATAATCCTCCTTCTGAAAAAAAGGATTATATGTTCTTCAACAAACCAGCTCCTCATACTTAACGCAAAGCCGTCTCCCGGTAGACACGCCGGGTCATCAATACGACTGAAAAGAGTGAAAGGGCTGTTTTTCACCACGCTTATGGTACAAGATATCTGTCTGCACGGAGGAAGAATTCTTTATTTATCAGTGAAAGCAAGTCTTTTTCCATGTAATACACACAATGGAGTCTATTTAACCTCAGTCAATATAATGGGGCAGTGAATAGGGCCAGAGGTGATGAACTACATCTGATTAGATTTACAACAACCAATCTTATTTTTATGAACTTGGTTACAGTTGCTAACAAAAACAAAGACGATCAGATGCTCTGTGGGTAAAATCTGAAGGTTAAGTGGCTGTTTTATTAGCACTGATGTGATTAGACGCAGCTTGAAATGAAGAGCTGATTTGCAAAAGCAGATAAACACCCTTCTTAAAAATGAAAAAACCGACACTGATTGGACAATAAAAAAAAGTGAGGAAAAGGAAATGACAGGGTTTGAAACATTTACGACTTCAACTAGACGGCATATGTGTGACGATGGTCAGAAGATAGTCGTGCCTCTTCTGCCTCCCAACTTATCTAAAAATTGGCAAAGACGTGGATCACCGGTGGACCTGAGGCGGGCTGAATGAACCCTGACTGCTCCTGGCACCCGCCTGTCAATCAAAGCAGCCACGCTGTTAATCCTGCATAACTTTAAGCCTTAATATAATCTGAACAGGTGAGTTGTATAAAAATTCACCCTCAGTACAGTTGTCATGAACGGGGAAATTAGCTTTAGAGACCAAAACTGTTTTTTGTACCAGGCTGTAAACATGTTTATTTCTGCTGTGAAGTTGGACATTTTAACATGGGGACTTATGGAGACTGACTCACTTCTGGAGCCAGCCTCAAGTGAAAAAGTCCAGTCAAAACTGCAGTTTTTAGCACTTTTGTGTTGGCTTCTCTTCACGGCCACAGAGATTTCCGCTTGGGTGTAGCCACCACCGTCATCGCCGACTTTATGGGTGCTGTTTCTCTGATTCCTGATTCCTTTGGTTTTATTTATTTCTTTGGTTTGAACAGTATCCGCTCACCCTTTGTTTCCAAATTCCTGGCTTTAACAACTTTGTTTTTACCAAGTACAACTCATTTTATATTGTTTTTCCAAACATGAGCTGGGTCCTAACAGTACACATGTCCTACAAGGCCTAAACAATGGAGCTGAAAAGGTGCCAATGAAATGACTTCTTATTATGGCAGTTATGGCACAGGATACACAAGTTCTGCAGTTAAGCTTTGGCAAGACAATCATCACAAATTTGTTCCAACAAATCCCAGCAAAGATATCTTTTTTCAAAAGAGTTCTTCAAATAAGAATGAATACACAGTTAACTCATTAATAAATGTTCAATAAGCAAAACGTTACATTTTGAGGCGATGGGATTGCTCTACTTATTTTACTTTTTCTACAATGAACATTGACCTGGAAGCCCCAATTCCCTCCCTCCACCATGTATTAAGTATTTTATTATGTATGTAGTATGTCATTTTGTATATAATAGTCGTGGGTTTTGGTAAAATGCTGAAAGAGGATGAACTAGATACAATATATAAACAAAGAGAAGGATGAGTACAAAAGAGAGCAGAGAAAAAAAGGCCATACAAGAGAGAAAGACATGCACAAAAAGACGAGCAGAGAGGAACAACAGCTAAGAGACAATGCAAGATAAAAAGAATAAAAGGCATACAGGACACATGAAAGGAAACAGGCAGCAAGCCAGAGGAGATAGAGCGAAGCGTACGAGCGTTCATGCCTTGGAAAAGTTGCTGTGCTTGCGGTGGTTATGCTGAAGGCTAAGCCAACATGCCCGGCAGTGATGAATTGGTCCTGTCAGGATAAGCCAAACAAACAGAGAGCTGTATAGTGTATGACAACCCTCCTCTAGGCGCTGCAGTGAACAATGACATTTCCCTACTCGCTGCGTAACAATGGCTCCAGAGATCTGGCAGGACACATATGCTGGAGGTACACAGCTGTTTATTTATTTTTTGTATGGATATGTATTAAGTAGGCATATCTCAGTGATTTAGTGGAGCCTTTGGAAAACATGCCACACACTGCTTTAGGAAAATAACAGTTTATGTTTATTAAAGCTGCAAGATGCACTTGACTTTGACCACAAGAGGGCAGGAAATAGACTTCAAAACAAAAGCACAGCACTGAGGCTTGATATAATCACCTTGTCAAGGTCTTATGGCTAATGTGTTCACAAACAACTGCTAAATGCTTTTTACACGTCTAGCAGTCACTGTTGAATAAAAAAATATGCAGTGTTGCTGCATGGCATTTGTAGATATAACAGTTGCAATGTGAAAGAAATCAAATAAAAAAAAGGTTCAACACTGGTTCAAAAATCATGTAAATCCGTTCTCATCTCAGGTTGCCAAATACCCGCCAACGCTGCTTTGTCAGGCCCCTCAGCGTCTCACACAGACGCTGAAGGTACCCGTTGAGACTCCATTTTAAAATGTGGTTAACGTCGTGAAACAGTTGCAGTTTGGTTCGGTTCAGGTAATAGAGATACTTGGTTACATTCAGGAAAAGATGATGACGACGTGACTTGCAAGTCACATAATGCACCTCACATATGTGACGTTTTATAACCTGAAACTTTAAATAACTCAGCGTTGACTTTTGTTATCACACAAGTCATAAACTCCAGACTCCTAGTTGAAAGTCCCGTGTTTGTTTTTCCCATACCCAGTTGGTTAAGGTGGATACCTTCACCAACTTTGGCAAATGGGTTACACTGGAGTAGACCTAAGCCTCTTAAATAGCCGTTCAAGGGGACCTTGTGCGTCCGTATGAGATGCTGAGGGGTGGGACAAGCTGTCACTATATGGCATCCTGAAAATGAGACCAGGTTGTGTGTCCACAGGCAAAATGCCACTTGGGAGAAACTGTACATCAAAACAAACAAACAGCAATTTGCCTTGTTATTATTTTCATTCCTTTATTATGCTGGACATCACATTATATTCAGTGCATGTAGTGTGCTGTTCGTGGTAGTTGTCAGGGTGCAGCATGATCAGCTTTGAGCCATAAATCCATATGTTCCACTCATGCTTTTAATGCTATGGAAATGATCTTCAGCCTTGTTTTCACCTGTCTGTTCGCAAGGTTGTTAGTCATTATTTGTGCATGACCTGCTCAACAGTGTAACTTCATTATAGGACCATATGTGACTCACGCTTTACATAATCGCGTGTTGAACGGACATAGTTAGAGTCCAGATGTTTACGATATACAGCTGGAGGTGGATTACAGATGAATTTATCGTGAACATGCAGAACAGCTTGTAAACAAGGAACGTACACTGTCCCCCCGCTAACATAGATATAAAATGTAAAATCCAGAACGAGCTGCATTTCATGAATCAATTTAATTATCTGGTGCGATAAAACAACGTACAGTAAAGCCTTCAGCATTTTTGACAGCAGAGAAGAGAAAAGGGGGAGGAAAGAGGATGGACGTTTTGGCCCGAGGCTTCGCTCAGTGTGTCATCATGTTTTCTTGCTTGGCTCAGCCGTTTTAAAGACAGCAGGTTGTAACCGAAGCAATTAGCATCCGGGTGGTTTTGGCAACGGTAGACAACATGCACACTGACATGCATGGTGACATCGCAGCGGATGAACACAGCGGTACAGGAATGTACACAAAGCTCTTACAGTCAAATTGATTAATGCGTGTTTCTGCTTTTCTGAACACCAATTATCACACTCCATTAAGTATTATTAAGTCAGCTCACATTCATGATAACATTGTTTTAATACAGTAATGCAGGTTTCCAATTTCTGGCTATTACTCATTACACTGAATATACCACAATATTAGAGCAGCACGTAGCAATTATTTTCATAATGGATTTTTTAAAAGTTAATCCATTAATTAAAACTTGAAAAAGGTCATCACACTCTCCAGGAGCTCAAGTGAATATCTTATATCTTGTTTTGTCTTATTGAGAGTCCAAAACTAAAAAGATTTTCATTTTTCAAATTATTTAAAAGAAACAAAAAGTTGCAAATCAGCACATTTCTGGTCTCAATGAAAAAGGGAGAAGCCACACAGAGGATGACAAGACTATCAGTCAACGTTGCTCATGCCCTGTTGGGTTGTGTCCTTCTTGGGATCAGTGAAGTACTCTGTCTACGTGCATCACACATATCCAAATAAATAACACTAAAAGTTCATTCGAGCAGCACGAAGCCTCACAGAGATAAAATAAACAAAGCAAAGTTAGACTTTTTCTTTTGCAAACGTGAGCTAACTTAAGATGTGACTATAACCAATGTATCCATGAATGTGTCCATGAAGAAACAAACACTGTAATGAATGTCACTGTTACAACATCTGCAACATCTTTTAACCGTCTTCAAAATTTGTTTTCCTTTTCAACATAGAGGAGCTAGCACAAAACATATCTAAGTACAGGAAAGGAGAAAGTCGCCATTGGAGTACAGAACAGAAACGAGCAAGGAAGGCTTAGGAAGGGTTTGGCTATGTGCTATATTGTAGTTATTCTCCTGTGGGACACTAACTTCTTCTCACCACTTGGTTTTTCTGTTTATTATATTCTGTATGATGGAAAGTGTCTGACTGGTTTACAGTCTTTGTCTTTCCAGATGATTTGAAAGCTGTCTGAATTCACCCAGCTCATTTTTGCTTATATTCAGGAAGGATTGTCTAAACTTCTTGAATAGCTGCAACAATCCGGAGCTTTTGATTATCACTACAATGATTTGTTATGAAGTAAGGATGCTGTTGATCACAGTTTGTGTGCATCTGTCTGAAATTAACACTGGGATATTGTGTTTCAAAGAGTGGACTTTACTTTCTCACAGAATCCACTGACCTCTTAAAAGACGCTGCCAAATTGTTGCTGCACTCTCTCAGTGCAGAAGAAATTTAAAGAGCATTTCAGCAAAATCATACGATACAGAACAAAATGAAAAGAGCACCCTTTCCCAAGATAGATGGCCTGTTACACAATGCACAATGCAGTTTCTTTTTTTTTTTTTTTGCTGAAATCCTCTGGCTTGTCCAAAAGTTGCTGGAACGGCTGAACCAGCTCAACACGTTTATCATGGTTAGCTCCCACTAGGCATCGAGTTGATTTCACTTTACTTAAGTGTCCATGACAGGCTTCTGTCACATATTTCAGCTGAGGAAATAACTGCAAGAAATACACTATCTTGTCATCTTTAATATTTGATGCTTGTTGGACATTACAAGATTTAAGGTGTATGAATAATGACGTACAAGAAGAACCTCGGGGATTGACTTTTTAATACTCTGTGATGCCATAACGGCAGTAAGCCGGTGTATCAAAGTAGAAGAAAAAGTGCTATAAGCAATCATGTTCAAGGGTTCTGTCGATGTCAACACAGAGTGACAAAGTCCAGACAAACACAGAGCGGCAGACAGACACAAACACATGAAAACAAACAATTACACCCCGAGGTGCAGGGGGCTGGTCGGGAGACGGGGGAGCGCATGGTTGGGGATCCTGGAGAAATGTCAAGCTAAGCATATATCAATGGAGGCAAGGCAGGGCTGTCAGGGAGCGTTAATGCAACGCGCTTGATGTTTTAGTAATGAGGACATGCTGTACACAGTGGAAAAGATGCGAGGATGCAAACAAGTGCGGGCGAGGCATGGACGATCAACCGGAGAATCAGACTAACAGAGGGAATCAGAAATGGAGGCAGAAACAAACAGACAGGATGACTGGAAGAGAAAAAACAAACAGCTAGTCAAACAGTCACACAGTCAAACCGTGGAGGCCTACAAAGACTCTCTGCTGTGGAGAATGTGACATTTATAAGATGTTACATCAATTTATTAGCATGAGTATTTTTGATATTTAGGCTCCTGCAGATGTAAATGTTTTAGCACTGAGATGTCCTGAGATGTTTTTTCAGTACTCCCCTCTGTCTGTACTCCAGAATGGGTGTTGTACTTGTATTACCTTAAACCAGCTGGCTTCTATCACTGTTCATCAGGCATTTTATGTGTTCTTTACACCCTGTGTAACTTTTACTCTTGGGAACTAGAAGCTTAAATGACTACTATGCTGTACTTCCAACCAAACCAAACCAAAACGGGTTCCTGGAAGCTTTCCAGGAGGAATCTCGAGCAAGAGGAAGCCATCTTGCGATCATCTTATAAAGGCTGCAAGCAGGTGACATCAGTCAGTCAACGAGATGGGAGGGACCAAACCACCAGGAAGACCTTAAAGAAGCAGAGGCAGGCCAGCACAACACAGTCTTAAGGCTGAGGGCCATCACAGACTTGATGTTGATCTTTCACTGATCACACAGTGTGCCATCATGGCATGAAGCACAATGTTACTAATCTGATGGCTAGTTTATACACTTATGAATCTAGTGTCCTTGTTACTGGAGAAGAGGTAGACTGATTTATCAGCTTGGACAATTTGTCAGCACCAATATATGACCAATAGGATGTTTACAAACTATTATTATTGACAGAACTTGCCTCCAATCATGGCCGATGGCTGAGCAGCATCTATGAGTCACATGGGGATGTACAGTAGCAATAGACCATTTTCACAGCAGCCATTTTGACATGAAATAGTAGGGCAGGGGTGTCAAACTGTTCCACAAAAGGGCCGGTGTGGCTGCAGGTTTTCTTTCCAACCAAGCAGCAGCACACCAGACTTGACTCATTTAATCAACTGATCTCAGTCTTCAGAGAGTTGATTGGTCAAACTGTGTGCTCTTGATTGGTTGGAACAAAAACCTGCAGCCACACCGGCCCTTTTGTGGAACAGTTTGACACCCCTGTAGTAGGGTCAACGCTAGTTTCAGTGAACCAACATGCACCACAGCAGACCTGAATGGAATGGAGACCTCAATTGGAAACATCTGCCTTGACCCTACTATTTCATCATTTCGTCAAATGGCCAAAAACATCTATTGCCGACTTTAAGCACATGCCCCAGCGTCATACAGTCACCTACCAGTCAACTCGGGGTATATCTATGCCAACGGCACAGTCCATCCTGAGAGTCAACATCCCAACCCCTGGCACCACAAATGGTCCTTAATTCAAAGTTCACCCATTCTACTACAGAGCCAGATTATTCTCCAACCCCATCCTCTTGAACTACTCCGTGGACCCACCATCAAACCACCCAGCCCCCAGACTGGCCATTAACCTGGAGCCAATTAATCTTAATTAATTTTTCCTGCTCCAAATCATTATCCGTCTATACAAATCCACTATCAGTTGACCTCTACACTTTACTAAATCATTTTAGCAACACAGTGAGTTGTAATCACTATCATTAGATCAGTTATCTAATATTGTTTTCATGATTTAACAGTTGCTTTCTGTAAAAACTTCAAAAGACAACTTCAACATTTATTTGAAGTGAGTTTCAGTTGCTGAGTGGCTGTGTTACAATGTAGTACAGTTTATGCTCTAACCCATACGGTGCATAGTTTTACCCACATTTACAACCTTTCTTTGCAGTATCTTATCAATGTGGCAATAACATATTTTTTATTTTTCTATTTAGTTTTGCCAGCCACTGCAGGTATGAATTTTATTCCACTGTGCTGTCTTTACTGAATTCGTTCCAAAAAATAAATAATGAATAAAATAATAAAGAGCAGCCTGACACCTTCCTCTGGGCCGTGCTGTATTTGCAAAAAACAATTGTGCTGGCAAAATGGAGTCTAGCCAAGTAAAAACTCTTTCCCTCTATTCATTAAATTTGTTCACTCTCCCAGTCAGCAGCAGCAGCAGAAGCAGCGGCAGCAGCAGCAGTCACTGGAGTGTCAACTCATCCTGTTATCTCCACATCAAATTCACTCTCGTTTTCACTTCAGCTCCACTTGACTCATCTCAGATCTGTTTGTCCCACTCACAGCTGCCTCCTCATTCACTCTAAAAACTTCATTAAACTCTTCCACAGTCACTCTTTGCGTTGCTTGTTCTTGCTTTCAGTCTCTCTGACTTTTATAGAGAAAATATTGTCTGGTTTCCCATTTGATGTTGATGTCTGCTGCAAACTGTAGCTGCTGTTAGCTGGCTAGCTTCACTCAGTTAGCCGTACTGCCCAGGAGCAGCATGGTTAGAGTTGGTATTTACAGTGGTAGCACAGGAGCTTTGGACTGTTGGGAGGGTGAAGTTTTCAGGTCCGGGACAGAGAGCTCCGCCAGTGTCGTGCCAGAACTGGAGCCGTGTGAGCAGACAATGTAAGTGGGCTCAGCAGCTTCTATGGATATAGCTAATGACAAAGGCTAAGAGACCAAAGAGGACGACGGAGGAAGCTAACCTCTAATTTCCACCAGGCATGGCTGCGACATGTTTGCCAGAGCTGATCGTGCCCGTTCTAGACAATTCTTGTGAATCCACCAGAAGCAGCTCTCTGCTCTGCTCTGCAGAGAATACGTTATTCATGATGGATGAGTAACAAGACAAAGTGACTGAGCACGAGGCCGCCAGACAAGAGTAAATCTGGGACTGACTTTTAGTTGTTGGCAAGAGCTTTGTAAAAATAAATAAACTCAAAGACAGACGCCGAGCTGGACTTCTTGCTGTTGGGCTAGTACTGTAAGTAATATTAGCTGGCTGCTATCTGTGATCTTAGACCACAGTCCTATAAACAGTTGGAGGGTAAAAACCTGCCAACCCCTTTTGTAATTCAACAAGACTTGCCAAACTTGCCAATCCATCAGTGTGTTATGTCTTTGCACAAGCGGCCAAACAAGAGTTTTGTCTAATTAGAATGAGTTCCCATATTTTTTAAAGTCAGGGAGCGATCTGGGCGAAGAATTTCCTCACAGTTTGGTATTTTCCTGACCTTGAAATTCTGTTCAGTAAAATAAAAAAAAACACAAAATAGAAAATGAATCCAAACAAGTACACCATGTTTTCTGAATGAGTTGTTGTACCGAGCAACGTGCCAAAGTCTCCCAACAGCAAGCACGATTTAAATGAGCCCTTTTTTGATGATGAATCGTGGCTGCGCCGAAAAATCCAACTGTTTATGCAAAGCATATGCAAATAATGCAACTTATTGTATTCAGCATCGAGGACGAGACTGAGAAAACATTTCACAGCAAACGGTTCTAATGTCTGCGAGACCAGCTGTTTTAGATTTGTGCATCCAGCATCCAGGAAGAGACCACAAACAGTTCATACCACCAGTGAACACTTGAGTTTTAAGACTGTACAGAAAGAGGAGAAAGCTCCTCCAACATGACCCTCACTTCTCCTTCTGTTTTGTATTTTTATTCAATCTAGATCCTAACTGCTGAGAACAATGGCTCTCTCTCAATTGAGTCCAGTCTGTGTGCCAGCAGACTATCTACTGATCAAGCTAATTCTAAAGCATGCCCTTGATGTAAGACAGAGGACAAAGTTTGCATCTCTCTTCTCCAAGTCCATTAAATAAACATTGAATGTTACACTCTCGCCATTCTCCAGCTGCAGCTGACAGTGGAACTGTGTCACATTCAAAGGGCACGGGAACTTTCAAGCTACAGCCACTAAATCTGTGCATGGAAATGACGCGACGGAGCTGACGAAGCAGTTTTTCTGTTTATAGGTGCAGGATTCAGTTTGGGAATACATACCCAATAAGTGTTTTCGCCAAAGGCGAGGTCTATGTGTGTGTGTGTGTGTGTGTGTGTGTGTGTGTGTGTGTGGTAGAGCAGCCCCTCCTCTGTAAAGTTTTGAGTGTTTGTCTTGACTTTAGGAGGCTCTACGTCATGTGGCAGGGTGACAGTAACTCTAAAGTAAATCCAAACAGCTTTTAGGAAGGAATGTAAACTTTTATTTCAAACTCAGGAGTCAACTAGGTCACAACACACTTCTTAGAGTTCTCAGCCAGGAATGAGCTGGTTGGCTCGTCGACTTCAGAAGGTTCTGCAGCCGAAATCAGGACGAAAATAAATCAGTGTTCGACTCAAGTTAACTTTTGGAGGTGCTAAATTAATTTGTATATATAATAAGTGTAAAAACAAGCATGAAGCAAGGAAAAGTGTTCAGTAATCCAGTAAAACAAACTGTATTTGACTGGCTGGTTTATAAATGTGTGGAAATGTGCAAGTCTGAAACACTTCAGCTCACTTACCTTGTTCCATGTAACCATGTACTGTTCATTTTTGAATTTCTGAATCTGAATTTATTACAGCTCTTAACTGTGCTCTTAAATCTGAAGATATCCTCCCAGCTCGTTTGTTCTAAAGCTTTCAGTTGTGTTTTAAATGACAATGGTAAACGTGAGATGTGAAGATGGAGGTAAGTGGATGAGAGGTGCATAGAGACCACTTCAGCTTACATATAGGAGAGAAGCTGGTAAAATAATATCAAGGGAATAAATGGAGGCGATGCAGCAGAGGGCATATTCATACAAAATATGCATATATACAACCAGAGAAACATTTCAAGAGGACATGAGGGGAACAGCCTGCAGTTCAAATACGGAAAGTCACTTGATATTCTTAAAAACTAACACTCGTTCCTCGTGTTGGTTTTTAAATGCAGTGTGACATTTCTAAACTTTCATAGCAGGCAAACAGTGACAGATGTATGAACAGTGGGCCACCAAATCCAGCCTGTGTGTTTTACGTAATATCCAATATCCAACCCTGAGCGGTGAGCACTTTTTTTTACATTGCGCCATACTCAGGATGTAATAATATGTTTCGCTCAGCGTGGTATCACAATTCACCACCTGTTTTGTTCTGAATCTGTTTAACTGATCAGTGATTTTCTCCCTAAAACACCCGCTTGTTTTTTTTGGTGTTGTTGTGAAGCACTAGTATTGAGTCACACGCTGAGAAAACATCAAATATTTTACTTGTTAAATTTTGTAGTAAAATTAAAATGGAAAACACATGTAATGTACCAAATTATGATGCTGCTGTCTGACAACAGTACCCATTATATTTTTATTGTAGCATAAAATGGTGGAATAAAAAGTGACATTAAAACAGGATTACTGAAGCTGGAGTGTGGCTTCGGTTCTGGTGCTGGCTGTAGGTTGGAGAGCCAGAGTGCCTCAGCCATGAAAAAGGCACAGCTGCAGGTTATCAGGCTGATTAGCAGCTAATAAATATGTCAGTAACCATACGCTAGCTCGCTCGCTCGGTTGCTCTCTGGGATTTGCAGTGAGGTTGTGACGATGAGCAAAAACAGGACATGTAGCAAGAGGGACAAGAAGTAGGAACTTGAAGACATTTTGTTTGATGTGTACTTTGCGCTCAGATAAAGCAGATGTGTTTCCTGCCCCCACCTTTTGGGATCTGTTCTAAATAGCAAGTTTATCTCAGATGATCTGGATAACTTGGCTGAGTAAAACTCAATACGAGGGCTTCTTTCTGGGGAAAAAGTGATTTTTAAATTAATGTAATTTGGAAATTAGCTATAGAGACCAAAACTGTTTTTTGTACCAGGCTGTAAACATGTTTATTTCTGCTGTGAAGTTGGACATTTTAACATGGGGACTTATGGAGACTGACTCACTTCTGGAGCCAGCCTCAAGTGGACGTTTGAGGAACTGCAGTTTTTGGCACTTCTGCACTGGCTTCAAGAGGTTACTGGTTGGACTGAAGTAATTATGACGGGAGCAAAGGCGGAAATCAGGTGATAAGTTTAGAGTGACAACTTCTGTTTATGGAGGAGGTCAAGGTGGATGAATGGGTCAACAAAACTTTGGACTTAGTCCGTAAAAAACTGGAAATGAGTGGCATTCTCCAATCTTTCAACCATGATTGTTCCTGAACCTTAACCTACACTAGAAGTCATTTTAACCACCAGGGTTCCCTGACCTGAACTAAGTGCTCATTTTAACCCTTAAACATAACCATGCTGTTATAGTAACGCTGGTCTTTCCTATGACAAACCATTTTGTGCCAAAATGTAAGCAAACCTTCACCATAGTGTTGTCACCTTATAAAAGAGATTTCTTTATTTACAGATGTGTCATTCTAAAGAGCGGTTTCATAGCATGTCAACATAATATAGCCCTGGAAATTCATTATAAAATAGAATTCAAATGAATGAAATGAATTGTGCCGTTGTGTCCTGCACGTAACATGAAAAATCTTTTTTCTGTGACACAAACGACACAATATGTAGTCTTCTACAAAGACCTCTGTAAATAATTGGAAATTTCAGGTGCGACTTTGAGTTTTTTTATTGTCATTTAGTCAGTTTGTGTTTGGTATAATCTATAATTAGTAAATGGAAACTCTCCACAGTCTGAAGTTTTAAACTGCAGAGAAAGTTGACAAAGATCCACACTTTGGCTGTTTAAATTCTTCACGTAACACTGACCAACTTTTATGCAAATCTTAGTGAGTGGAGCTCTTGGTAAATATACCCTCTCCACATATATATGCATGTAATAATTCAGTACATATTTAAACTTGAATAACAGTTTGGGTTGACTTTAAACACCGGTGGCCTCCTGCAGATGTTCTCATCAAAGCCAAGGCTACTAAACAATAGCGCATTAATATGCACACTTGCAACCAGCTGGACAGCGGGGACTACACGTGGTTTTTGACAGTGCTGCAGGTGAAGTACTCAAGGTTATGGCAGATTACCTTCAGCGTAGATCATCTGCCTTTCTTTTTCATCACCATAACCACACACTGAAGCAGGAAGTCTCATAATTATCAAATCACATCAGAGGCGTTAACTTCCCACAGCAGATGTAAAAAAAAAAAGTTTGGATAGCCGAGGAGCCGTGACACACTTTCAGCTCGCTGCAGTGTGTGTTTGCCTGTCCTCGTTTACAGCGCGGGCTCAGCAAGACAACAGCTCAGGAGAAGGAGTGTCACACGGTGTCCAAGATTATTAGGTAGCAAACACTCCTGCCATCTGTTCAGCTATCCAACGGAAAACTACAAAGGTGTGCACAGACTCTTTTCCACGCTGCCAGCTCTGTTTAAACTCTGACTGAACACCTTGGCTTGGAACCAGAATTGACCCTGAGGCCCACAAGAAGCAGAATCTGACATTTCACTGCAATGCAGTGGAGAGATTAATGTTATTTGTAGTAGTAATAGTAGTTTTCTGTAACATGGTGGGCTGTGTGTTCCTTTGAACGTCTTGAAACGCTTGCATGAGGGCTTTAGTCATATTTATACTAATATATGCATGCTTCTTCTGTGTGTGGACATGGTGATAAAGTAGAGTCTGAATCTGAGTCACTCACGGTTTGTTCTCATTATAAAATGGCCTGTAGCAAGCAATATGTTTGTTGCTGCCATGTTAAACTTGATGTTTTAACTCTTTTAACTGCTCCTTCCTGTGAGAGAAATTTTAACGCAGAATGTTGAAAACGATAAACTAACACGAGAGATGCTTCTTTAAGGATCCCTTTATCCGAAGCACGGCGTAGTACAGAGTGTGCATTTTTAGCATGGGTGGCCTGATGGGAATCAAACCCTGCCAGTGTTACTCAACCCACTGAGCTGTAGGATGAGAAACTCTGGGAGAAAGAAGAGATCAGGCCTTTTTTGCTTGTGTCTTTGTAGAAAATTGATCTAAACTGGCCTGAATCTCGCCGTTCAGATAGAAGCACATAACTTTATCCATAAGAACAAAATCGCACAATCTCCATGTTAGCACGATTTATTTGCATCTGATCCGAGTGCCAGGTAGTTCACCTCTACAGGGTCATTCACATATTGAGAGTTGGTCACATGTGTCATTAACATGGTTGTATTAAAAGAGCTGGACGTGTTGCAGCCAATCAGCATTGTTTGCTCCAATTTGCCCCGTTCGCCAACTGTTATCCCCCGTGGCTCAAAAAGCAATTTCACCATAGACCGCTGTTGTGAAGGAGAAGAGGAGGAGGTGGAGGAGGTGGAGGACACCTTCAACTGCGGTAAATTGTTACTATTTGTGTTATATATTTAGTATTTTGAATTTTCCCAGAACCTTCAGGCGGGGTCAGAGGCCAAACAACATGGAGGGAAAACAGGAGGCAAGAAAATAGGTGAGAAATTTGAATTCAAATGAACGGACAGTGTGTTGGAGTCCAGTGTATTACACATTTATTGCTCATATTGTAGAGATATACAGAATTTAAAGGTCCAGTGTGTCAGATTTAGAGGGCTTAATGGAATATAATAAGCAGAAGAAGGTTTTTATTGGTGCTGCTAAATCACACTGGACCAAGGGAACTGATTAAAAGCTGTATTAAAACCACAAACTGTAATAACTGTAATAAATACTGGAAGGAGCGTCCATGTCTCGATAGTGAACTCAGTGTGGAAGTGTCTTAAATCAGCATTTTTTCTTATGACCAGCAGGGGGCAGCTCTATTGGTTGCAAAAAGAAGTCTAATTGTATGTGAGCTTATGAGAAAATGACCCTACCACTGAGTTCATGGTCTCAGTTGTTAGTCTCAGTCTTCTTCCATGCAGCATGATGTTCATTTTATAAATTATGGTCTCGTTTAGAGTTAAATAGACAGTATGCTTTAGGGTGTGGCTACCTTGCTACTTTGTGTACTCAGGGTTTCAGACACATCCAATCAGGATAAGGCAGCTCCGTGCTCTCGTCCAAATATGGTAATTCTGGCTCCAAAAAGCCAAGATGGCAACAAACCTAATCCCAAACTCAAGGCGGTAATCCACAAACCAATGGGTGACGTCACAGCGAGTTTACACTGGATTAAAACCTCTTAGATGTGAGTATGAGCGGCTACATGCAGAGCTTGTACACTACTGTACAATCATGAGATGACTTATTTCCCTCTGGATGTATAACTTGTATGTTTATGCCACCTTGTGGGAATGGCATGGTAAATTATTAAAAAGTTTATCACAGAAAAATGCCAAACCTGACAGAGGAGTTCATCATGACTGTACAAGCAGCTGTCTGTACAGACAGAGAGACATGAATTGATCTCAAATTGTTGTCACGACATCCTCACACACAGAATATGTCAGACTGAAGAGTAAACATGTCTGTAAGCTGCTCATGTAGCTCTTTATAGTGTCTCTATATAGAGTCATATTATTCACTGAGCAGAGGTAGTTCCATGTGACATCCCGGCCATGAAACATGTCCAGTTTGATGATGCAGGTTGTCAATAGTTGAGTGTAGATGACAGAATCCATTATCCCGGCTAGTCACAGCCTTGAGGAGGTTAGCTCGCTGAAAAATATCCTTCGGCTGCTACAAATCTACTCAATTTCTCCATCCATCGTCCTTCACCCGCTCTCACACTATTCTGTTTCTTCTCTTCACCTCTTTTCTCCTCGATTCCCCTTTACCTCCACACATCTCCACTTTCTATTTATTCTCCCCGTCCTATCCCATCCTTTCCTCAGCTCCTCTATCTTCTTCTTCCTTTCTCCTTACACAGAAGAAAATCCATCAGACGCCTGAGATGCTGAAACGCCAACCTGCTGCAGAGTTACATAAATCAAACGCTCTCTCCCCCCCCTTCCCCGTGTCAAAAGGAGAAAAAGAACTCCCCTCTTTCCTCAAAGTGGAGGAACAGCTTTCAGTACTGTAGTGGCTACAGAGGTCAATTATGCTTGGCCATCAATTTTACACACACTTAAATGGAGTGCCGGTACAGGTCATAAAACACTCTCCATCTGCTACATACATCAGTCATCTTTATAACTGCTGGCGCTGTCACTCTCTTCCTACATTTCTCCTCCTCCAAGCCACATTTTCAGCCGCCTCTAGACATTTGGGGGTATGAAAAGGAGGAGAGAGGTAATTTTAACTTTTCATTAATTTCTACACTCTGAGTTCTCTCCAGTTTTCTGTCTCTCACACACAGTATATGCTAATTTTCTCTCATTTCTGTATGTGTTCGCTGTATTTTCTTCCTGTTCATTTAAAGAATGTGTTTATTGGCATTTTAGTTGTAACTGGCAAAGCTGTCGAGAGCGCCTGAATAAATTAAAACACATTCACTTGCTTACTGTCGTTACACTCGCACAGAGAGCGGTGAGTTGGTAGGAGAGTGCATTACTAATATTGGCTCTGCTCCTTTGGCCACCGTCTCCGTTCTACTGTGACAAAATAGTGCTGCAGCTCCTCTGCAAAGATCCTGAGTAATGGCTTTGGACCAGAGATATATGCACTCTACGTAACCTTGAGAGAAACAGCTGAATTAGATTTATCTGAGGCGCGGTCACTGAGGGACAGAAGAAATATCTCTGAAGGTTTTGTTCTTTGTTTTGTTCACGTTTTTGTAGTTAGTTGTAGTTTAAGTATTCAACTTGTGTTTTTAATCAAATTCACTGCTTTGAAAAGGTTATTAATAATTACTGCCGTGCTCCCACTGAGCTGTTTTTCATGTTGATAACTTCATACAAGCAAAAGAGGAAGCCTGCATGAACTCAGGTCAGACAAGCTGTTGCAGTGGATAATACAGCTGTTATACATCCTGTTCCCTCTCATCAGTGTGAACGGGGTTTGGTCTCAGAAACTGGGGGACTCACGTCACGTTTTGTTCAAGGAGGGTGGAACCAAATGCAGACACGAAGGTATAGTGAGCAAAAGTGAACACAAAATAACAAAAAGATGGCTGATGAGTTCGGGGAAATCCCATAAATCCAAGTAAAAGTTCAATAAACAGAAGTCCAACAAACTAAAATCCAAAATCAGAGACAAAGCGATGGACCTGGGAACAGATGCTAATCAAAAGTGGGAAAAACAACAAAGGCAGGAAGTAACACATGACATGAGTAGAGGGAAGAATTATAAAATAAAACAGGAAACCCAAAACCATGACAGGGACACAAGGAAGTCTGGAGTTCTTCGTCATACCTTCCATAGTTTCCAACATTTATTTATTTTATTTATTTAGAGTTAAAAGTAAGGTCCACATTTCTGTATTGGGTACTAACCCTAAAAAATATATTTTGTTTAATTGATAAAGACCCAACCTGCTGACATAATGCTGTATTTCTCTGAAAGTAAAAGAAAACATGCAGAAATCTGAAGACTGAAAGTCTTTGATGTTTAATTGTAGCAACCATTTTATCTGAAAAAAAAGATACATTGATTGATACATTACATTAATTTAGAAGAGTAACAACAGGTATCATTGGCCCAATTCCCCTAGGAAGGAGAGGGTGAGGCGAGGGGGCTGCAATCAGCAACTACACCATTAGATGGCATAAAATCCTTCACACTGGTTCTTTAAATGTTGATTAAATGTGCGTCTGACATTAAAATAACAGCTGTAGGCTATTTAATTGCATATACCCCTTTTTTCACAAGCTACTTGATCCAAATACTCGAGGTCCTGGTTCAAAAATATTATGTTTATAAGCTTAAAATATTGATATGATGTGCACAAAACTTGGAGAATGCAACTCTTGAAAACTCTTTAGAGATTTTTATGAGTAAATCCAACAGAAACTGTAAACATAAGATTTTCTAAAATGTTTAAATGATGCTTTGAACTCCATTTGAACAACCTCTCAAAGCCTGACAGAGATGTTCTCTCATCTCAATTGATCCACTCCTGTCTAGATCACCCACTGTCAATAAATGTCATTCACATTCCTGGTTTAGCGATCCATCAGCCTGTTAACCCCCTAATAGTGCTTTCAGCTTTGAATTATTTAACACAAAGTCCCTGCCCGATAAATCTTTTATCTTTTACCTTGACTTCAGTGTGCTTTTATATGACTGCTGAAACCCATCTGGACGAGTGAGACTTGTACCCGCTGACTTGAAGCCTTTGTATGTTTTAAACGTCCTCAGTTTTCTTTTGATATCTTCTCTTTTGAGTCATTAAGCCTCCTAATTAATGCCGAGTCCCCTCCACTGTGTGTGTGTGTTCTGGTAAACACTGCCATAGTCAAACAAACATACTCTTGTCTTTCTCAACGCTGGTGGCCTTGATAATACCAAACTAGAGCACGACTTGAAACTAAATTCATAAATCAAATTAAGTACCCATTTTCAGGACAAAAGACATAAAGTCTGTGTGGGATAAGTTGGATAACTGTGGTTGAAAAGTGCATATTTTTTCAGGTGTTTAGCATTGCACACTTGTAGTTTCAATGAGTATAATTCAAGCTTTCAAGGATATTAACTCTATTTAAGAGACAAAGTTTCAGCTCAAACTGAGATAAATATGTGAAATATGATTTTGTATCTGAACCTTTTGACCTGCTAATCACCAAACCAGTGCCTACTCAGATCATTTAAAGGGAAATAACCTCAACCAGTGCTGAGTCTTGTGTCTTATTTTCGTATTTTCTGGTTTGTTACCCTAAATCCCAGCATCAGTGCTCCTGTCCACTCTTGCATTTTTTTTTTAACCCGACTTCTGGCAACAATTTCCCCATGAGGCCTTTCAGACAGCTGCCAACACCACTTCAATGCCTGTGTTGAGTGCGAGCATTGAAGTAGTGATCAATTCAATTTGATCTGTTGGCGTAATCTTGAAGCTTGAAGAACAAAGAAAGTAAAAACAAACCAAGAAAATGCCATGTTTGTATGAAAACACTCCAGCTGTGAAGCAAAGTTAATGCAAAAGAAAGAGGGAGGGAAATTGAGGACATGATGTGGAAAGTACAGTTAATGATGCGAGAAAAGCTGATTTCTTTAACCTTATCTCCAAGAAACACTACAGTACAGCTGTTTCTTATTTATGCAGCTGTTGACCCTTTTTCTAGCCACTGTACTAATAAATCCTCCCCAAAAAATACTAAACTTTTTCCTGGTCATATTGGATCCTACACCTGTCTTTGTGTAGGATGTAGGATGTAGGTAAGTGTGTAGTATCCAACTCAGCAAAAATACTTTAAACTGAGGTAAACAACTCAACATCTCTCAGCATCAACGTGACGACAGGAAGCCAGGACCACGACTTAATATTTTGAAGTTTGTACTCTTCAGTGTCGACCCATCATCGCCTCTGAAGCAGATGCATTTCACTTGATTGCTCATAAATCTGTTGAAACTTTTACTACCACCACCACTACCCACCATGAGGCGGGTTCTGCTCAAGGTTTCTATCTCTTGAAGGAAGTTTTTCCTTGCCACTGTCGCCAAGTGCTTACTCATGGTAGGAATTGTTAGGTCTCTGTAAATAATAAGTAGTCCAGTCTAGACCTGCCCTGAAACAACTTCAATTCAAAAACAAAACTCTAAAGCACTCTCTTTTCAGACGATTGAAATGCCTTCATTTTCATGGTCAGGTTAAACTTCTAAACAAACTGATGCAATTTTCTTCAGCTAAATAAAACATTATGTTGTGTAAGGATTTGTACACAGTTTATTGACGTGACCTTGACCCGTGTTTTTAATCCTCAGACAGTAGATCTTATGGCCTTCCAACACGCACAAGTTAGTACAGCTTGAAAACAGAGCAAACGCTGTGAGGTAGGGATGTTGTTGGAGCTCTTACGTGTCTGTGTAGTTCCCTTTGGTACAGCAGATCCATGTATAAAGATGTGCAGAAGCCAGATGTTGAATCATTCATGTTCTTGTGTTTGACTCTCCAGTCCACTGAGGGATACAGTCAAGCTTCTATTGTTGGAAAGTGGCGGGAGATACACTTTCTCCTGCCTTTCTGTCTTTGTACTGCTGTTGCTCTGTTGCTAAATTTAATCTTTTAGATACCAGAGACACAGAATATTGTGTTCTTGGTACATATTTCTTGATGTATGTTGGTACCTCTGTCTGTAAATAACCTTTGAACACAAGAAAGAAAATAGATGAGAACATATGTTCCTTGTAGAGGTACTCCCTGTCACCTTTTCGGATTTCTTTCTTTCCTTTATTTTTTCACTTCAGGGTGTCATTATCTGGATTTATGTAAATGTTAAAACCACTTAGACAACTGTTATATGATTTTGGCACAGTGTACCACCCTGATGTTAAGCTGTACATTGTTTTTTGACAATTAGTTCAGCACTTAATAGTAATATTTACCATTTGGGTGTGACTTGGCTTCAATCACAGTGATTCAGGTAGATTTTCTTGACACGGTGTTGATTAAAATGACTTTTCTGGTCCATGAAATTAAGATAATTTTACATACATCTCTGAAATTATTCAAATTAAACAACCTGAGAAAGTAAAATCAGACTTTGCTGGCTAACAAACTCAGATATATGTAATCTGTTGTGAGCTGACTTTGTATTCCTTCAAAAGGAGCACAAGCAAAAACGCTTTGGAAACGCTGATTTTATTATTCATACCCAGCGATACACGGTTTGCAGTTGCATCTAACATTGAACCGTATATGATACAGCCAATATTGATTATTCTTGGCAATGTTTTGCTTGCATATTTCATAACAACAGTCCTTATTAGAGCTGCATTGGGTGGTCGACCCCAAAACATATTGATTTATCTTTCTTCTTCAACTCTCATTGTAGCTTGCTTTTGTTTATGTTCTTGCATCACTGTTGTCGTTCTCGGTCGCCAAGTTGAAGCTGGTTAATGCTGATTTTTAATATGAATTCCTGACTCTGTGAACCCGGAGTGAGCTTCCAACCAAACACAGTCTTAATATGTGACCCACAGACATCAGCAGACACTTGCTATCTTTCCTACTGATGCTCTGCCGGGCCTGTACTGCAGCATCTTCCCCTTTTTGCCTTGAGTCTGGTTCTCGACAATAAAATACACAATCAGTTGGACTCAGGTCAGGTCACAGACTTGGCCGGTCGAAATTGTTCCTTTGTTTGGTCATAAAAAACTTTGTGCTCAAAGCTGAAAGTCAGCACTTTAGTCATTGTTTCTCTTCAAATAAATATTTCCGGAGTACCGAGCCAAAACTGAAACGCTGTCCACTCTTCATATAGTCTGAAACCTAAGTGGCCCATATATTTCATCTTATAAAATATGGATCTACAGAAAGAGGTGTCTCTATCTTGTCATATTTATGTGTGGAACATCTGGTGCGTTCACTTTGCGAGACAAAGTTTCTGCTACTCTGTGAAGCATAACAGGAGAGAGTTGGGAGACAGACATAAAACAATGTGACAAGGTGCTGGCGAACTGAAGCACATCATTACAGAAGAAAAAAAAAAACACAATGTCACCGAGCCCTGCACAGTCCCATGCTCCTGAAATGAACTCTCTCAAGTGTTGCCCCACTTTCCCTACTGCAGCTCAAGTGTTTGCACTGTGGAGTGTTTTTGTCAACCAGTTTGAAGAACGAATCTCTGACCTCTGACCTTTTACAATATGGACCATGATAGTCGTGACAGATGTTTATGTAAGCCAACTGCGTGAGCTGTATTTGATCACAATATAAAGAGCTCTTATACATTTATTTATTGGCCATCTGCTGAACAACTCATCACTATATGTTAGCAACTAGTTAGTTCACTAAGCGCTTACTTTGTTCTGCTGTTACTAACTCACCTAACATGACTCTAACATGGAAAAAAGGTTCGCTTGAGGTGGTTTGGAAAAGAGTTGATGTCTTTAATCAGAGGTCGAAACATTTTCTGAATAAATTCTGCCATAGACATTTAAGTCACATGACTGATTAGCTGTTTTCATTCTGACCGTCTCTCCACGGCTCCATAGCACATCCATGACCACTCCACACAAGTCTGATGTAATCTTTCTCACATTAATACATGAAACAAACACAAATGTCACATTTACATCCTGTTTTCTGCACAGTTTCTCACCAGTTTAAGTTCGACCGGTGCTCTTTTAATCACATCATCTTGTCGCGCCTTCTTCTTTTGGTTTTCCGACTAGACAAGTGGCGCCACCTGCTGCTTATCGCATGAGCCAACTCCTAATATCCGCATTTTCTCTTGCCAAATTGTTGAAATTTGGTTAAAATGTGCGATACATTTGGTGTAAACATGGCTAGTTTCATCATAAAAGCCAAACGGATGTAGACTATTAAAGACATACACGCTTGTTGGAGTTAATATCTTAATTCTTCCTAATGAAAGATGCTATTGAGTCGCATTGAACTATAAGATGCAGCACTTCTGACTCATAGTCGTGACTGAAGTTGGAGATATCCATGACCTCTGCTGTGCCAATTTCAACCACTCTCTTTCTTCTCAGCTTTACACATAAAAGCCTGCAGACTTTTAGCACCAGCACGAAACTCACACTTCACCGAGCAAGCTGACTAACCTCATGTGACACAGGGTCACTTGCGTTCTGCTGCTTTATTACAGTATAACACTTTTCCAGTTTTCAGTAAGACACTGGAACAACAGTAGGTAATGAAAGGACACAAACTGGGCTAAATACCTGCATTGTTCACGTATATATATCATTTAACTCCTATGTTTAGCAGCAGCTACAGTTAAGTTGAGCACACTGTGTAGTTATATCTGGGTCGGGTCACTTCTGCCTGTAGGAAAAAGGCTTAAGTTAAAGACACACAGGCAATATTATATAACTGTGATGCCCAATGATTCCCAGTCATCTGTGTGAATCTATAGGACTAAAAACTGTGACGTGGGTTTGTCAGACTTGGCAGATGTTGTAAAATCAGATAGTGTGACAGACTTGGTGTCTTCAAATGTTTGGCAGTTACAGCAAAAAGTTGCTTTCCTTCAAAGTTAAAGCCTGAGATCATTTCATGAAGGGAATGTGACGTTGCTTATGCTTCCATGGACAGAAGTGTAATCAATTTACATGCTGTATCTCTCCCCTCAGCCGTGCTAACGTATACACAGCTCACTCTAAGAAGGCATTTGGCAACTCCAGTCAAAACAAGGTAGATTCCTCTTTGCTTAAATCCACTGTGTGCATGAAATGCAGCCAGAAGAATAAAAAGACCCAGCTAGAAGCGGAAACTGTGAAGACAAGAGCTCATTACTAAAATAAACACTCCGTTCTCGTCTTCGGCGTCTTCTCCCGTCTCTCTTCTCCAATCACTTGCATGCATGAACAGCAGCGAGGCTTTCTTCTCTTCATTTGAGCGCGTTGTTTATGTGTTATTGAAGATAAAAGTTAGGGAAGGCTCTCTCCACGCCTCCCGAGGGCTACGCTCTAAAGTGTTTCTCAGACAACCTCATTTAGCGGTGGTAAAAGCCCGACAACCAAAGACACGAACTGTAATCTGCAGGCAGATGAAGAGGTGGAGAGTTCAAGCGAATGATGGAGAGAGAAAGAGATTAGAGCTCATGTTTGATGTTTGTTGTTGTTGTTCCGTGGTCATGGTGCAAGTTCAGCTCCGGCTCGCTTCATGTTTTATTTTCTTGTACATCGTTTAAAGGTCCAGTGTGTCAGATTGAGGGGGTTCTATTTCCAGAATATAGTTATACACATTATATTCCATTTCTGCCACGTGTATATCAGTTTAGAATCACCTGGAAATAAGAATTATTATGTTTTATTACCTTAAAATAAGCCTTCAGTGTCTAACAGTGATATGGGTCCTCATCCATGGAGTCCACCATGTTTCTACAGTAGCTCTGAACGGACAAACTAAACATTGGCGCTATTGGAGTGTTCGTGCACTTTGTGGCCACTGTGGATTCTCCTTCATGCTAAGAAGGAGTGGGTGAAATGAGAGGTTTGCAATCAACAGCTACACAGCTAGATTCCACTAAATCATCCAACTTTATTTTTCTTCTTGTGGGTTCAACGCAGCTGAGAATTGACTTTTTTTTACCTCATTGGTCGGTCTGTGCAATTGGAGACAAAAAAAAGACAAATCCCGATCTCCTGATCGCATATTTTTACTGAATATTAGCTGATAGCAAAATAAATATGGCCCTATGCTGATTGTTATTGTGTTTATGAAGTTTTATGACACATCTTATAGAAAACAATAAGGATCAAACTAACTTTATTATCCCTCGAGGGGAAATTTGTATGAGTGAGAAAGTAAACACGGCGTATGTCCTGATCAAGTTCTTTCTGTGCCAAAAAATATCGCCTACATAGTAAAAAATAATATATCCACAGTAGCTGAAGATATGATTCATTAGTGTATATGAGTATAGTCTCTGGCTGCAGAGAGCACATCCTCTAAACCTGACAACAGCCACATTTAGGACCCCTCTGAGTTTAGACGTTGTCCCTGTGCCTGCTTGGGTTTTCTCCAGGTCCTCCACCTTCCTCCCACAGCCCAAAGATGTGCAGGTTTGATTATCAGACGACCCTAAATTGCTCCCTGGTGTCACCGTAAGTATGAATGAGTCAGCCCTGTGATGAACTGGCGAATTGTCCACGGTGTACCCCACCTCTTGTCTGATGTCAGCTGGGATCGGCTCCAGCCCCCGCGACACCCTGAGGATAAGCAGTTAAAAATAATGAATGGACAGTGTAATTTTCATCACACGGTGAAACAGCCTGGCTGTCATAAAGGAGAAGCTTTACAGCACCAGCAGGCTGAGGTATACTAAACAGTAGGGTACAATAAAGACAGGATTAGCATTTGGGGGTTTATTTTGATCATTAAGCTAATCCACATTGGCCCATTACCAGTCCTTAGTACATTTTTGTGGGTGTTTACTTGTTGTTTGCCAGTTTTTCCAATGAAATCTTTCAAACTGATGTTGACATTCAATGTTATTGAGGTTAAGGGTTGTCTTTATCTGCAAGGTAGCCCCCTACCACTTCTCTAAACCTAAATAGTCTGCTGCTATAATAGTCTAGGCTCTTCTGGAAAGGCTTTTTTGGAATCTGGCAGCAGGGATTTGCCCCAATTCAGCCATGAGAACCTCACTGATGTTGGGTGATTCTGTAGCACCGGGCTCCCAGTCGTCGTTCCAGTTCACTCCAAACGTGTTGTTAGGAAAACCATTTATTTATGGACTTGGCTTTGTGCGTGGGGGACATTGTCATGTTGAAACAGAAAAGTGTTTTCAGCTGCCATGAAGTTGGAAGCTCATTATTCTCTAAAAGAGAGGTTTTCTAAGCGGAGGCGGGCCTCCCAACAGTCTATGGTTGGCTTAGTAAAAAACAGAACAAAACAAAACATGACTTTAGTTATCAAAAAAGTTAAAAGGATAGTTCAGAGATACAGTAGTTTGTCAGGAATAGGACCCAAATATAGACTACTATGGCACAACTGGTGCAGAACAATGGTTTAATATCGCAAAAGTGAAAGCTTACAGGCCGTCTAATCGAGCAAACCAGTCAATAAAAGAGCCAGGTATATCTAAAGTCCATGAAACAGACGAGGTCCAAGAAACCAAAGAAGTAGTGAAAAACCAGAAAACTGGAAAAGAAAACAAGAAATGGCTCGGACGCTTAAACGAAGAACGAAGACGAACTGACACTGAACCAACGAACACAGGGACCACATACAGACACAAGGAGACAAAATAAAACAGGAAACTGGACACAATGACACAGTTTTCGTGATTTTTACTGTTTAAGCTCTCTCGGCTCAATTGTTGAGTGTCTACGGTATCAAATAACATATTCATGATCCCACTAGCATCCAGGAATTGAGCTAAACTAAGGAAGTAAACTAATGAGGATGCACCTTCTCCAAACTTTGTCTGAGGGGAGGCCTAAAGTCTCAGACTGAAATGTTGTAAAATATATATACACGTACAGGGATTGTACATGTCATTTGTGCAGCTGTTTATACTTTAACACTCATTTTGAATTTCTAATTAGAGCTTTTTTAGTAGTTAGATCAATCAGTCAGCATGCTGGAAGCACATGTTAGGAGTCTGCAAACACAGTGTCCACCAGCATTTTCCCATTAAGTATTGGAAAATGTATTAATACAACTCTAAACGTGTCATTTTTAAAGTTTTCCTCATGAAAAGAGCAAACAAATTTAACACGTGCTTCCTTAACACACCCTTTTCTTGCACTTTCGTGCCTCTCTCTCTCTCTCTCTCTCTCTCTCTCTCTGTGTCAATGAGGCTGAATGCATCTGCAAGATCACACAGAATTGATTAAGAAAGCACCATCTTGCCACTGATGAATTCTTAATGGATTTCGATGCCTTCGGGGAGCCACCACATGTGTCTGCTGGCCTATAAACAGAAAGCCAGGAAGAGGCTGGGGAAACCATAAACACACACTTGCACTCACACACACACACCATACGACTGGTTCGTGATAACACATCTGAAATGAGTTGTAAGAGCCCGAGATTACAAGTTAGATCGACTTGATGAATGTTAACGACGTTACGTTGCGATAAGGATCAAGACACTGGATTGAAAAGCGCTGAATTGGCTGGAGTGAAAGAGCCCTCGAGATATAATTATTGTGTCAGCTCAAGAGACTACATCATAAAGTCATGTGATATTCAATTAAGGGAGGCCTCAAGAGACTGTAGAGGAGAATCAATGCAATCATTGCGACTGGAAGGGATCATAAATCGATGGCAGAAGTCCATGACAGTCCTGCAGGACCGTAATACGTCTCTGTTTGGGGACAGAGTCTCCACAGAGACGGGCTCCAGCGGCATTAACACACAGACCATTAAACGCCAATTACAATCCAATTACCACACAATGACATCATCAAGAGAGGCATCCTCGTCGGGGGATCGATGCATGTCAGTCACCACAGGGATGCTGAAACTACTCAGGTGTCACGCAAGGAAGGTGACGCCATGACGACGATCATAGATTGATAAAGGAACGTCTGTATCCTGCCAGAAACTCAGTGATAAAAACCAGCGGGGTTTATTAATCCTCTCAAGAGACACACACACACAAACAGCATACAAAGCAACAACTGTGTGTGTGTGTTCATATCAGGTCTGAGCCGTTTTAATTGTACTCACGAGGATTGAGGCGCTAATTAATCAAAGAGGAGCCGCTAAGACCTGCTATGTTAATGGGTCAGCTAATATGCGTGCGAGTTACATTTAGAGAAAATTTTCAGCTCCTTGACTCGCTCATCGTCTACACGCTCTCCTTTCATCTTCACCTGTTTACTCCTTTCTTTATTTCTCAGCCTCTCTGAAAGGAGTTCAGCCAACAAAGCACGACTGATGTCGATATTTGGCGGTTTAGAAACATCTGCCACATCAGCCGATAGCAATTTTTCTTGTTAAAACATGAACAAATAACCCTCGATACAGATCCTTTAGATTCTTTTGTTTTTTACACGTACTAAGATGACTAAAAATCATCTTGTCAGACAAACTAGGTTAACAGTTACACTTTCTAAATTACCACAAACGTAGTTTTTAGCATGTCTTGTTACCTATCGACATATACACCCACAAAATATATTCACAATAAGCTAATATCGGTCAATATATCGGTCTAGCTGTAATATGTATGTGTGTGCATGAAGTTGAGTGGTGAAAGGTGTGAAAAGCCACCGTCTCGGCAGTCCTGCCTCTGCCACCTCCCAGCTAATCCAAAAATCGGTCAATCAAAGCGGCCACGCTCTTAATTCTGCATAACTTTAAGTCTTAATATAATTTAAACAGGTGAGTTCTATAAAAATTCACCCTCAGTACAGTTGTCGTGAACAGGGAGACCAAAACTGTTTTTTGTACCAGGCTGTAAACATGTTTATTTCTGCTGTGAAGTTGGACATTTTAACATGGGGACTTATGGAGACTGACTCACTTCTGGAGCCAGCCTCAAGTGGACGTTTCAGGAACTGCAGTTTCTGGCTATTCCACATTGGCTTCACTTCACATGAGTTTTCACCTCATTGAGATTCAGAAACTCTCAGATTCATTTGAGCTAATCATCAAAATAAGATTTGCCAAAGTCAGCACACTGGAGCTGTTATTTAATTACTATCAGATCAGAGTCGTGTCGGGGAAGTTGATCGCGTACATCCGGTGAGTTATTATCATTCCATAATATTGGCCTGGCTGATTTGTCTGTTGAGCTCAACTAAACAGTCACCATTTTTTTTATTGATGTACCAGAAACATATGTTGTCTGAGGATTACTAGTCAAAGCTTTGAGTAAGACTTCTCTTCTCTACAGGACGCCTCATGAGACACTGCTCCGAATCATAATTTCAAACAACAATAAAATAAAACATTAACACTTAAGTTCTCCAATGATTAATCCAAGTACACTCAAAATTAACGAAAAACTTGAGTGTGTTTGCCTCTCTCACGCGTCGCTTCTCTCAATTTCAATTTAGTTTATTTAAGTGGCTCATTTACTGCAAAGTGAGCGACAAAATGAATCCCATTCATTACAGAAGAAAAACAATCAAAACTCAACTGATTAGAATTTCGTCTTTCATTTTTTTTCCATTTAGGTGTCACTTTTTTTTTTTTTGCAAAAGAAGAGTTCAGAACACAAAACTGAAAAACTTTCATGACCTGAAGGTTAAATCACTCGCGATCGCATGTCAATCAGCGACACGGAGCCACAAAAAAAACGTGAAAATGTTGATTATTTCGAATCACAATCACACGTTGCAGTTTAAAATATGCACAAAAATACAGCTTGATTGATAAATAATGATTTTATGTTTGAATTAATTGCAGTAATTGACTTATTTTGTCATAGAAAGTCACTCGTATGGCTTATTCTCTCTTCCACAGTCGCCTGACTCAGTCTTCCCATGACGATAACTGAACACTCTCTTCCTCTCACTTTGATATCTCCTCACCTGGAGGCTACAGGAGGGCGGCAGGGATTTAAAGGAGGGATCGCTCTGATGCTTCTTGAACAGAACTGGAACCTTGCGTCGTCTCTGTAATGGGGTGGATGATGACTTTCGTATCAGTAGCTTTTAAATGTGCACCTGCAGCGTTTCCGTGCGTCCCGCTGAATGAATGAATGCGACACGTTCTCGGGCCCTTTTCTTTTGCAGGCTCGTCTCCTTGATTTGCCTCCTCCTGTGATTTAATATTATCTCCCTCTCATCTTCTTTTGTCCTGCCTTTTCCTTTCATTTCTTTATCACATTCATCATGGCCTGGGTCATTTACAACAATTAAATAGGTGTCAGATCCCGACCCGGAGCATGCTGCAGAAGAATATTAAAACTTCCATTTCTGCTCTTTTCTTCTATTCTGTTTGTTCTCATCCCAACCTCTCTCCTCTTTGTGAACCATCTCTGTCTTTATCTCTCTCCTCTAAACTCACCTACCTGCACCGCTGAATCGTGGGCGTCTACATTAGTCTGATTGCCATGAAAGCAGCGATATGAGGGAAGCATGTCTGGATGAGGCTGAATAATGGCACTTAAGAGCATTAATGGCTCAAGCCTTTTCACTCTGCCTGTCGCTTATGATTGTTGCGCCCTTTAGTTAACCGTGCATTGCACTGTGTGGAGGAAGGAGCATATTAAATATTTCATAACTTCCAGTCAACACAGGTAAAAATATTGTTGGAAGTGTATTGTTGGAAACCTGGAAGAACCCTCGACTTATGTCTCATCATAAAAGTGACTGTCCAAAATATTCTGTGCTGAAAAATAAAGTTGGAAAGGAGGCAGTGATGCACAGAACTCATGAACCTCGGTAATCCAACATTTGCTGCATTAACAGGCAGAATACTGAGTGAGAACTGACCGTGGAGAGGTGTGTGCCATCGTTTGTAGCAGTCTGGTGTCGATTACAGGTGATTTAATGAAGGCGAACACGGTGGACGGTTGGCATTGCACTTCTTGAATCACTGGCTGCAGATTGATCCATCCTGTTGCCTTCACATGGCTGCAGGGATTTAATGAACTGAAGGAGAGGCTTTTCAATCAGTGTTAACCAATTGCTTTCAACAAATACTGCAAGAATCACCCATAGTCATTCATAAATAATACAAAATGTACATATTTGATGCAGATTTCAACACATCTACTGGTTGGAGAGTGTTTTCTGTTATTGCTGTGCATTTTCTCTGAGTATTTAAGTTGCACGTTAATAAAATCACATTGCCAGTGAAGTGACTTTGACATAATTTCCACCAAAATACCAACAACATTTTGTACACTTTGTCTCCCACCTGTTTGCTCCTCTCCTACCACCTGACCACCTGATGGGAAAAGCCGATTAGAGCTCACTGCTCATTGCAACGCCACAAAAATAGACCCCTGAGAGTGTGCAGCTGCCGCAGTTAGCAGCTCTGTGAGGATGTCACAGTGGTGGTTCCTTTAATGTTAGTATGTTAACATTCTCACAGTAACTAGCTAGCTGATATTCATAATGTTCACTTTGTTAAGTGTGTTGGCACGCTAACGTTGGCTAAGTACAGCTGAGGCCAAAGGGAATGTCATCATAGACTGAGAACCTTCACAGAAGTCATCATAGTTAGTTCATCCTAAAGATGACATGATGGCATGATGGCATGAGATATTACAGTCTGGAGCAAAGTTATGTCATACAGTCATACAGCTAACATGGCAAAGCATCAAGAATATTTTGACCTAACAGATAACCATTCACACCTACGGGCAACAATTAACCTGCATGTCTTTGGACTGTGGGAGGAAGCCGGAGTACCCGGAGAGAACCCACGTAGACATGGAGAGAACATGCAAACACCACCTCCTAGAAAGGCCCCAGCTGGTTTGAACCTGGATTTGTTTCTATTGGAAATCAGTTGTAATACTTTCATTGCAACTGCAGGTTTTCTCCTATTGTTTTAAAAAGTTAAGATTTTAATGAATCAGTTATAGTCAGAAATAGCGATATCGGATGTAGATTCTTTTTCAGAGTCAGTAGTTTCCACCAAACAGTGTAGGGCTTATGTTGTGATGTTTTAGGGTTAAAATGACCTATTTGAGGAAATTTCAATTATCTGGCATTAAAAATTTGAATGTTTCAAAGCTTTATGTTTGCAGGTATCAAAGTAAACGGACGGAAAGCTGAGCTGAGTGTGGAAGCGGCAACTGTCCTCAAGCAGCCTCATCTTTTATCTTTAATGTCTTTCTAATGGAGCATAATTTCAGTCATCACCAAAACACACATTAGAATGAATTAAAGCTGCAATTAAGATCTAATGTCTCGTGAAAAAAATAAACATTCTGCATGTGTAAAGAGATGTTGGGAGCAGCAGATGGTTGACGAACTCTTTGAGTAAACAAGAACATCTTTGGTCCGACTGCACAACGAATTGTTTGTTTGACCGTCTCTCTCTCTCTCTCTCTCTTTGGGCTCTGCTGGTCATTTTTTTGTGCAGACAATGTCATGGTGTTCCAGGAAATAAACAAAATAGGTACAGAAATAATAATAATAATAAAAAGTAATAGCACTAAATGAAATTGGTTTGGCACTGACGCCGCTTTGAAGTGGGCTTTGACAATTTGTAGTGTTGTCCATAATTTAAAGTGTTTCCTGTTGTGCTGTAATTATTCAGGATAATAAAAGGCCGTGATCATCCATAGAAAAGTTGCACTTGCAAGTGTTAGAGTTCTTTGCTTGTGTCTTTTGTAATTGCGGTCTTGCACCATCGCCGCTTCCTTTTAATTTTTACGTCCTGTCCTGGGCGACGTTTTGTTCTTATAATGGCAGCTCTGCACCACTGGAGGGGAAGTCCATTAAATATTGTCCGGGTTAAATTCTCTGGACACAGCTTGTATTCAGGAAGCATGCTAATGTAAGTGGAGACCTATGTTTAATTACTCATGCAGTGACAAAATGCATAACGTGAGGTGTTTTGAGCATTGCAGTGCGGTTATCTTTGCTCCCACGACTGAATCCTGAGCCTTCACTGTATTATCACCCCCTTTTTTTCCCTCTCTTTTCTCCATCTGCTTTACTTTCTCCCGTCTCTCTCTGTGCTCACTGTAACTGTCACAAAACTAATAAAGCTTCGGTGGAGGCTGGACGGGCCACCAAAGAAAAGAGCAATCACCCCCTGTTACCATCCAATCAGCCAGGGTTCAATAACTTGGAATGTCTCATATCACATCAGCGCTCGGTTCAATCTGCCGGGAGAGACGGGACTTAACCTTCTGCTCTGCACATGCATGCACACAAACTCGCCCGAACGCGTTCGACTACACACCACGATGAGCTGATAACCGTATTTACAGTATTTCTGAAAGAATAGCAGATGTTGGATCACGTGTTTTTATGTATTACGCAGAACCTGCTGGATGTATTGATGCTCGAGGTGAAAATACGAAGAAAGAACTCAAGACTTTATTAAAAAGAAGAAATACATGCATAATTTATTATTACATGAAAAAACAGTGTATTACTTGATCACTTTGGACTGATAATCTTTATGAATGTTTCAGTGACGCTTAGTGTCCTTAAAATGGTTTAATAATAAAACATAATGAACAACTGTAGGAATCTGGGTCTCTCATGTGGGACAGTTTTAATCATTTAAAAGATATGAAACCATTTGTTCATGCTCCGTATGTATGTATGCATAGATATCCTTCAAGAACACTAGTATGCATTGCTTTGGTTGCCATGGTTTCTGCACCCACAGTGCACTCAGAGCCTGTGGGGTCCTTTGAGACATCCGACTGAAATCTAAATCCAAGTCAAATGAACCCCCACAAACTCCAAGCAGAGTTTTTTTTATCACTTGTTATTCCCTGATTGTGCTCACTGTGGTTCAGATGTGGAATTTAAAGCTGCACTAATCAATATTCTTATATTAACAAAAGATCAAATGACTGTGTAATATGAAAGATGTGGCTCAGTGATGAGCCTGCGATGAATTACCACCTCTTCTCTGCAGCTCTCTGAGCGACTTTCAGCTCATTGTTTTGGTTTTATGGCCCTCAACGTGATTGTTTTAGTTCAGTCTCACTGCTCTCATCAACCTCCTTTTTCCGGTCACAGCAGGCAGCTCAGATAAACCCACTGCACGTTACCTGCCAAGTACAAAACAGGCTGGCAAAGTTAGCGATTAGCTGGTGAATATAATATAATGGAGCGATTAGCATCTTAAAAGCAGGATATTTCCCTCAGGAGGTGGTGGAGACCAAAGACGGAGCTAAAAATAGGGTGAATATTGGACTTAAATTTGTCAGGCAGACAGAACCAACACTTCAAATGAATGATAATGTTGACCTGTGTCTGCTGGATTTGTTAAGAGGCAACTGTTTGTATCAAGTTAGCAAATTAAACTTGATGGTGATAATATGTCAACGCTGTGTCAATCCCAACGTGTCCAAAAAAACCAAACAATAATACATAACCTTAAAGGATTTCTGCCTGTTTTAGTACAATACTCACTCACTCACAGGCATTGGGTATACCCACTTCTGCATCATTCAGTTGTGTTCTGTGAGCCGATTTTGTTTTTCTAGGCAATGGCAAAGGCATGACATAATTGTCCAATTTTCCTGAGTGGATGGAGTAAAAAAATAAGGAAGACTTTACCCCAAAAGCATAATTATGTGGTTGTTTCACCCGTCTGTGGGCCAGTCTCTATTGATCTAGATCTGCACTTCTTCTTCTGTGGCTAACGTTGATTTCATAATGATTCTTACTCGCTGAAGTCAGGCAGCAGAAGTGACAATGTGCAATTTTAGGTGAGCAACACAACACGGTGTTTCTTTTGCTGGACAAAAAAAATAAAAAAATTGGGGCATAAATTGAGAATATACTGACTTCTCCAGGAACCACAACACCACCACATATAAGGTTTGTATAATGTAACCTTACAGACCAGACACAAGGTAACCTTTAGGCCCTGTTCAGACCAAATCCTGCGGGGTTGTGCCGATAAAGTGCTCCCTCACTCTCATTCACTGTCTATGTCGCATGAACTCCACCTGATATCGACCAGTTTCAGCGATATTTTAGGCTGACCGTGGAGCCATCCTCGGATCAGCCACCATAGTGTGACGTCAGGTTGTGTTTCTCTGACAGTTGAGTCTGGATCAAATACACGGGGGAGCACTGGGTTTGGTCTGAATTGGGCCTTAGCAATTTCTTCCTTCAACAAACACAGGAGACCAGGGTTCATGACTGGTGTGAAACCAAGAGTCAACGCTGACTTATTCAAAGTTTTAAGCTACATAAAGTTATGTACATGATTTACCTAACATTTATTTTAACCCAAATCATGCCCAAACCACATAGTCTACGTCTTCATCCCTGACAATGCAGTGTCAGTTTTAATGACGTGGGATGACACAGGTGATGAAGTATAAACTCTTGATTTTAAGTAACAACATGATCTTTCCTCAAGTGCCAAAACAGTAATGTAGTTGTGTCTCCACCACTTTATTTTTGATGTATTCTTTCACCTCATTGTTCTCGCTGGATTATCATACGCCTCAAAAAAGTCAGCACTGACCTTCAAAGACAAGTCAATCTCTCCATCTGCTTGTATTTCTCTCTTCCTTCTTGCTTCCTATACTCATTTCTCTCTCTCCCTCTCTCCTTCTCCCTTTCCTGTTCTGTAGCTGACAGTCTGTACAATTCCCATCTCTCAGTCAGATCCTCAGTGGCAGACTGTGCTCTGTTCAACCCTTCTCTTACCAGCTCTAATTGGAGTGTGGACAGGGCTATTAGCGTGTTAGCGCTCCCATCTGATAAAGGTCAAACTCCCCTCTCCCGAACAGGCAGCCGAGGAAAGGTGGGCAAGGCGGGTGTGCATGTTAGCGTGTGTGTGTGTCTCCGCTTATTAAGCTTCACCTTTAGGCTTCAGTGAGAGGAGAGGCAGCCTCTTTCTGATGGCTGCTAAATGCCTTGCCAGCCCACTGTACTCTGGGAGTTGACCTTCTCCCGCGGGAAAGTCCAAACATATACACACACACATACCCACGCACACGTACCCACACACACACACACATATATATAGACGCAGGGTTTTGCGCTGTGATTATGAAGGTGCTGTGCAGGTGCTTGGCTGCTGTCAGATTACGGTAATTTGCTCTCCAGGATGATTTAGTGTCCGCTGTGCTCCTGCTCATTACGGCCACGGAGACGGAGAGAAAGCAGAGAGGAGATGATTTATAAGAATTTAAACGGGGCGCAATTGAATTTAATGCAAATCAGATTTGAACTTAAACAAGGTTACATGGAAGTAACAGAGTGTAACTGTTTAGAAAAAGTCAGGTTGAAAGGGAAAATGTACATGTTTAAAGCATGAGAAGGAGTGTGGGAGGAGTGTACAGTTCACCTTTATTATTCACCTTGTACTATTTTTACAGTTTTATGAAGCAATATTTAACATTTCAACTACACCACATTTTGAAGTACAAATTATGAATAAAAATGCTGGTGATTAAAGTAACATTGTGTAACTTTTCTACCATTAAACAAAAGATTTTTAATCATTTTGATGCTACGCTGTCGTGTAATCAGGTGCATGGTGTCTCTGTTTGTTCTCACACTATGTAACTTTGTGCTCTGGGTACGATCACCCACGAAAAGTATGTAACTCTCCAAGTCACACACCACCAACTATTTCACTGATTTTGGTGAAACTGGATCATGTTTTATGGAGAAAATGTTTTCCCTCTGATGTCCTCCGGCTGCTCCGCCTCAACCCTCTGTGATTTACAGAGTTTCCTGATGGACAGTGAACTAAACTGCTGCCAACTGTAGCTGCTGTTAGCTAATGTTAGCTCAGTTTGTTAGCTGAGCTGATCGTACTGTGAGCTCAGAGCACCGGGGGAGTGTTGGTGTTTGTACCACCAGTGTTTTGGACCACCAGGAAGAAGAGGTTGTGTCTGGGCGAAATGCAGTCAGGGAGCAGTGCTGGTGTCGTGCCAGAACAGGAGCTGGGTAAGCAGGCGATGTAACCAGGCTCAGCAGCCTCCATGGACTTAATGACAGAGGCGAAAGACTGAAGAGGAAGTTGACGGAGGAAGCTGAGAAGAGAAAAAGAGAGCGTGACCGAGCAAGAACCCGCTGGACAAGAGAAAATCTGGGACTGAGCTTGGTGAAATACTGTTGTTGACCTCGCTTGATGTTTGGCTCTTCGCAAAGTTGTCGACTTGCTAATTTTTGATCATAAGTAATGAAATCATGACAAATACACGTGCACAGCTGTCCATATACCATCCAAATAAAACGTTCTGCTCTCACTGTTTGATAGTGGCTTGTAAATACAGGTTTGAGAGATCCGTCTTGACTGATTTATAATCTCAATGCCCTTGACTTTGCCATGAAAATCATGTGTTTCTTGTTGTTGTGTTTTTCATATTATTTATCCTCTGACCTCTGTGTGACACGTACCCAGCTTGACCTTATGCAGCATTCAGGTTGTGTACAAACAAAGATGTCATTTGGAGTCATGCTCATAATGTTTCATGTCAGCTACACTTCAGTTAACTCGAGTTATTGATGCAGCCACATGGTGACACTTGGCCTGTTAAAAGGCCAGAATAAAAGTCTTCAGTACTTTGTTACTTATGTTTAGTGATCTTGTGTAATGTCATTTATTGTTGGATACTTGACTGTGGATAGTTAATCGATAATGAGTGAGATTACACGGGAGCACTTGGTGCTTCCACAGGAAACAATGTGAGATGCTTAAATGGACCTTAAGGTGAGATCCATGTAGGAAATTAAGGTGGGCAAAAAGAACCAAGAAATCTCAGAAAAAATCATGATTGAGGGACAAAAATTGCCTCCATATTTAGGCTAATAAACCTACATTAAGCCATCACTTTATTTTTAGTTATTTTATTTAATTTCCATTTCAGTCTCCAACACACACTCACACAAACAGACAGTGCTGTTACGATACCTGGCAGAGGCCAGGCCACCTGCACCTGCAGTGAATTTGGCTGCTACGATGGGCCAGTACCTCATTAAAAAAGCTCCAACTGTTACCAAAAAGCAAATCCTGGGCCATCCCAACCAAATAACATTCCAAAGAAAGTTGGGAAAATGGGAAATAGACCGGCTTTGTGTTGAAGAGGCGATTAAGACGACTCTTCCAGAAAACAGACTTGGACAGCTGAAAGCTAAAACAAGCTGAACACAGAAACTTGAGAAGGGCTGGATGAAATAAAGTACTGCACTATACATAAACACAGACTATTAAGGGCTGAATATAAGCCTCAACTGTCTCCTGCTTTGTGTCACACATACAGATAATTGCACTTGGGCTCATTTCCATTAAAAACATCAACTAAGTGGCCCCAAAAATTTTGCAAATAGCAAACAGTGTTAGCACCCAGATATCTTTATCAAGTGTAACTGAACTCTTAAACCACTTTTGTCAAATGAAAACATGTGTATGGGTACTTGGTATTGTTGCTGATTGATTCAAGTCCAAATATTAATATTTTAAATATGCATATCGACCTCCCTCTACAGGTCCAAACTTTGCTATTGCTTCATTACCAACAAAATATTAGAGGCTTTAGTTACACTTTAATTTTCCTACACTGAGTGAGATTGTTTTGTCTTCTCCTTTCAAGGTCAAGGATGAAATTTGAACACAAACCTCTCTCTTGTTGCCAGCATGGAATGTGAACATCTACGAGTCCATGCCACTGAACAAATGCCATCCGCTGAAGATCATGTGATATCGGAAAGCTTTGAACAGAGATTGTTTCGTCAGTACATCCACAGTTCTCTTGTAAGTCTTGGATAGTGACAGCAGAATATACAAAAGTAAGGCAAATAAAGGAAAGCGGTGAAGGATGCTTACCATCCTCCCGACAGGATGGGCTGTGAGAAGTCCAGATTCTCATCTAGGACACTTTTGGTGGATGAGATTTCCCTGAGAAGTCTGACAAAACACTTCAGGTTGGTCTCAGTGTTTGTTTGTATCACTTGCCAATTCCCCTAAGTAGCCTGTATTTTTACTACCACAGTAGAAAAGCAGACACCTAGTTTGCTTGCATTTGTATTATTTGACACTTTACTGCACAGCGGAAAGACTTGCATGGTGTTCGCCCCACAGGAGATGAGACAGATTGTCAGGAGGTGACAAGAGCAATGCTGTTAAGATATTTGTACTGATGTGAAGAGCATTGTTATCTCTCCTCTACTGACAACAAGCTTTGGAGTTATATTTTCCCCAGCTATCTGTTGAAACGTCTCTATAATGAGATCGACTGGGAATATCTGGAAAAGCTCCCAAAAGAAGGTGGTGGTGGGGGGAACAAGAGGCATAAAGACCAGTGATTGTTGTACCAAGAGTCAGTTGATGCCCAGGTAACGGAGGAGTTTGACATCTCAGAGAGGAGAGAAAAAGACAGAACGACAAGTGGCAAACTTTGAAGAAATAGCCTGAGGGTTTTGTATAAATAGCAGTTTGCACATAACTAATCCAAACAGGCATCTGAAGGAGACACACACACACACTCAGTCCAAACTCAAATACTCAAGAAACACCACATATCTGAGAAATCTCCTAGTGTAAAGGTCCGATCAGGTGTTACTTCAATACAATGAACAAAGAGAGTGAGAAATTACACAACCTAGGAAACCCAAGAGAACAAAGCAGTCCTACAGCAACAAAGAAGGACATAAAGAAACAACAAAATGGCAAAAAATATTACATATTTAAACAAATTACAGTTGATAAATACATGAACTGACAAAATAACCACAATTAACTTCACAGAATCAATCATGAGTCTTGCATAGCCACAGTTAGCTGTTCTGACTCATCCTATTATCATTCTAGCATAGGTTAGGTAAATGCTATAGGTACACACTCTGGCTTGCTTGTATCTCTCCAAACCAATCACAATCGTCTTGGGTGGGGGTGCAGCGATGGTGTCCCTGTAAAATGTCGTCAGGGGGAACTTGTTTTGGTGTGTGGATGCGAGTTCTGGCATTAAAATTGCATTATGAGCCTCTGTGTTGAATGTTTTAAATGTAGTGGAAGGATGTCGTGAATGATGTTTCTACAAACATTATCTTTGCTTTTTATTATTATTCTGCATGTCATGTATGTATAAACACGATCTCAATAAGTAACCTACTGTAATTTCAATATTATATTCTGTTTTTAGAGGGCTACACATGAAAAACTTTTGGCTAACTTACTCAAAAGTTTTATTAATATGCACAATCCCTGTTTAATGAACCAGCAAATTAGAAAGAAATCATTAAAATGGCTAAATCTGTAAAAGAACAGTAAGAACTGCTTGCTTGTTTGTAACGTTAGGGATCAGGTAAGGGTAACTTGATGGCTCAAAGGTTGTTTCATGTAGTGAGAGGGACTTTAAACAGTAACAAGCAGATAGCAGTTAATAGGGAGAGTAATAAAGACTTTTGTGATTCTTCATCTGAATAAAAGAGAGAAAAAGGCAGCAAACCAGGTGAGAATTTAAAGAGTTTGTGAATATAGAAGCTTGAGCTGTCAGAATATAAAAAATGACAGTGAATTTGTTGACGGTGGAGTGAGACATCGGACTTCATGCTGTAGGAACAGGGGAGTGATAAAGCAAAGAAAAGTATTACTTGGTGCAAAAGTCAATAAAAAAAGGCTGCAGAAAATAAAATATTTCATTTGGAGGCAGCAAATGGGAAACAACCTCCCTTAGAGTGTGCTTATACCACCAATCAAAGTTTATTTTTTTGAAACACAGAGTGGAGTTCAACAAAGAAGTGATCGATGCCGTTCAGCAGAGAAAAGTTTGTGAATCTGCTCATTTCCATACCTGCTCTATGTTGTAGAAAGTTAGAAGTCTTCTGGAAGTAGACAGAGGATGCTTGAAACAAACTAGTTTGTATGAAGTGTTGTCCAACCACATCTGAATCTGAAGTGTTTATATTTTCTGAATGGTCACACTCGGATTCAGGCTGAAAAGTCCTCAGTCATAAAGAGGGACAAGATATTCAAAAGAACATAATGGTGCACTTTCAGACCGTTTCTACTTGAAGTTTTTTGAATCATTGGGCACAAGAAATGTGGCAGAAGTAGTGTGAATGAAATGAAAATACAGCTTGCAAGAGAAGTTCAAATCCTACCTACTTTCTCACCACCACAGACAGCCAATCATGGCATAAAGTAACAGAATTGTCAGATAGTCGTTTTCAGAAAGGAAGATGATCCAACAAACACTTTGTTTGCAGCATACTGACATGTTATCAGACTTTGAAAGTGGTACAGAGAACTCGGCTGAGAACCTTTTTAAACACAGGAGATGAGCTGAACTTTCAAAGGGACACTGTGACACCGTGATGAAGAGAGACTGAGCGTTAATCAGAAAAAAGAAGAAACAAGACTACTGAGATAAATTGCTCGAATGAGACGCTATCCATCACTACAAAACATGACATAATAACTACCCTCAGTGGCATACAGTTCAAGATAACTAAAGATGATCAGTGAGAAGTGACATTTGATATATTCACCCTGCTTCCACGCTGATAGATTACAGTGATCTCAGGCAACACCAACAACATGTAAGTAATGAACGAAAACAGATTTATTGCTTAAGTTTAAAAGGTCCAGTGTGGAAGATCTGATTTATTGTTAGTAAAGGAATATAAAGTTCATAAGCTGAACAATGTCGGACAAACATGAGCTAAGAGACTGAATCAGTTTAACACGGTTTATTGTAGTCTCAAAGGAAGAAGGTGATCCAGTGGACAAGGTGTCCATTGTGCAGGGCTGCTGGTGGCAGATTTCCGAGGTGCAGGAGTGCAGATGTGACTGGGCTGAATGTGGCAGGTGAGTGGCATTGAGGTATTCCTAAGGCCCAAGGACAGCAGAGTTTCCACAAGAAAAGCAACAAGACAGACTGTATGATCTGGTGGAGTCTGGGGGATAGAGCCGGTCTTTTATACTGCAGCGGTTATTGGTGAATGAGGAACAGGTGGTGAGGCAATCAGGTAGGTGAGAGTGAAATTGGAGGTCGTGCCCAATGGCACATAAACAGAGACCGACAAGATAGACAGAAACACAAGGGGATGGAAAAAGAATAGAAAAAAAAAACACAGTGAAGGAAGGAGGCAAACAGCCTCTACACGACTACAAGAATATTTCAGAGGGAGCTGGTCTGTCACTGCCCGATCCATACCTCCTACACGATGAGTACTGAGCATGTGCAACTCCCAACGGAGATGGGAAGGAAGTAAGATGGTCCATTCATTAGCTATTTGTTTAATTCAGAATGAGCATATATGTGGAAGACATATATGCTTATACACTATGTGTAGTGGCAACAGTTTTCAGATAACTTAGCTAATGTTACCAAAAGCAGCACCAAAGTTTTGTTAAAAAACTTTATATATTAAAAAATAATATAATGCAGTTGAAGTAGCTAAGGCGTGAGCCATCTTGCTTCCTTTTCATCTCTGTTGACAGTTGCTGATGCAGAGTACAGATTGGACAGTGACAGATCCTCTTCTACGGAGTCCCCCATGTTGAACCAACTATATTTCTACAGTAGCCCAGAAAGGACAAACCAAACACGAAGTCTAGATAGGGCCTTTCAACTTTTTTCATGTTTGGAAGGAGAGGGTATTCAGTTACTTTCAATCTGCAGCCTCACTGCTACACATCAAGGCTTTAACTCTATTCACTTATATTTTTTGTCTCTTCATATTTTTTGTTTCTTTGCAGATGATGTTAGATGTTACATTTGAACCTAAATCCAAAATTTAATTTGTGAAGGTCATTTTCACACCTTTAATTCAGTTCATTTGATCAAAACTACAGACTACATATAAAGATGGCTGGCACATCTCCACTTCCTCCCACTGTACAAAAATGAATGCTATGGTATCGAGGTCCCGTCTGACTCAATCATAAACAAAACTTAGCTGTCAATCATGACTTGAAACCCACTCTTTCTAGCATCACATAACTAATTGAAAAGAATCTTATCAGAAAAATGAACACTTGATCATACATCAGCTGAAGAACTGTCTAAAATGTCACAAACATGTTTAGGAAAAAGATTTTTGAGACGTACTTAAATTTTTTTGTTGGGGTCAGATCTGCTAATATAGAGTGGGCGGGGTTTATGATCAAGGTGGATCAAGATGTTTTGGCTTCATTTTGAGGGAGTTGTCATGTTTTGGGGTCCATCTTCATGTTCAGAATAAATGTTGCCTTTTAATTCTGGTCCATTTTGTTGTCACTGACTTATTACAAATGGGGAAGTGCACCAATTTCCCTTTATTCCTTAAATGAAGCATTTTATCAAGCTTATATGTGTTATTAAAAGTATTTAATTCTAAATTCCCAGTGGTCATTTGCTATTCAGGCTGTTACAGTGCGAGAAAAGGATTTTGCAGTCGTGCATTATATTCTCAGATGTACAAGTGCTGAGGCACGAGTCATCTTTCTGTCCTTCCGTGCTAAATCGTGCTGGAAAAAAATATTTCCCGAGTGGGGGCCTTTAGTCCAAAATCTTGTCAGGTGCGGTGATCCATTCGGAGGCCCCTGGCAAGAAAAAAAAAAAAAAGTTGGAGAACCCCAGGTCTAATTGATCATCAGTCACTGCAGTGGGTCCATCCCCTGTAGTCGCTTTTCAGCACTTCACTTCAGTTCTCAGTATCTCTCTCTGCCAGCAGGCCCAGGATAGAGTCATTACAGCCAGACAGAGAGGCTTGGAAATGACTGGTCTAAATCACCAACTCACCTGGAGCACTTAGTGATAAGCTGTGAAAGGGATGGAGGTGTGTGTGTGTGTGTGTGTGTGTGTGTGTGTGTGTGCGCGTGGGAATGACTGAGAGGGAGAGTGAGAGCAGTGACACATTTCAACAAATGACTTCCGATTCACTTTTTCCTACTTTCCTCTGCAACCTCTTTCCTCTTCTGTTTCCTGCTTCCAGTTTACAGTCAGTGCTTCATCTTACGATGTCTCCTCAGACAAAACTCTTCACAAGAATGATGCAAATACTCTAAATAATATGAACTGAGCTGTGCATTTAGCCATTGCACAGGTTGTTGTGCTTCTTTTATCTTCCTCTTTTGTCTCCTGAACATTTATTAATTGTTTAATGCTCCCCATAGTTTCTACTGTACAGCGGGTGCATATACATATTCAGTGATATGTGTGGATTTATTATGCGGAAAATGCTGTATGCTAACAGTTTATGGCAATAGTTTATCTTAAGAATACCAACATAAATACAGCACATTCCCACTTTACTGCGCTATATTCCCTGAATACAGAACACTTATTTAACGACAAGCTATCATCCTCTTGTTTTGTCTCAAACAGGAGAGAGAAGTTAAAGGCTGCAGTGATGAAATATGTAAGAAATATCCTAACAAATCACTGTCCTATGGAAGAATGTCAGCAATAAATATTAAATATTAATAACTGTAGTCAGTTTCTTGTAAGAAGTGTCAAATAGCCTGAAAATACTCCATTTTGTCATATCTCTTGTTTCATAGTGAAAAGAAAAGTGACAAAGCAACAACATCGCACGACAACTTCTATGCTTATATCTGATTTGATCTATTTGTCAATTTACAATTAAAATATTAGAAATAAAAAAACATGTAGCATCAAAAAATGTTGACAAAATGGAAAGACAGCATTAGTGTTAGCGTTAAGTGTAAAATACTACTCCAATAATATTTTTTAAAAAAAAGCTCACTCCAATTTATAGTGGATCTTTTTACATCAGTCATGTGGGAAAATCTGCCACAGAACTGCTCAAACAGCCGACCAAAATTTCTGACATGCCAGAAATCCATCTTACGTTCCAACATCCAGATTGTTGATGGTAATTAATTTCCTGTGACTGGCTTGAGGTCGCGTCGCCCTCAAAGTGAATGTCAGACGACATCCAATCTGCCTGAAATCTGTCCAGAACCTAAAATGAGTGAGAGGGTTAAATCAGGCTTAATCTGTACTGTGTCTGTCCAGGTTTAGATAAATCTGTTTTGATAAAAGTAGATATTGTAGAGGCATCTTTCTGGCAGAGATAATTGCACTATTATATTTTATTAACTCACTGAACCCAAGTTTCTCTCGATAAACTCCTTAATTTTCAGATGAGGTTTATGTTCATAATTTCATGTTTCTGATGCATGAAATAAAAACTAGGTAATTAAATGTGTGTATATTTTAAGAACAAATTGTTTTCTCATAATAATCACTACCACTTAAACATAAGCCTTTCATTTGTTTTCCTGTAATATGGCTGATTTCTGATTAAATTGAATAATTTAATGGAGTATTTCCCCGTCAGTTAGACGTTAGTCCTTGTAAATAATGACCTTCACCATTTGGCTGTTTCACACTGGCTACAGAACACACACAAACACACACAAACACACACCAGAAAGGTTATCTTATAGGTCAATGAAAGAGGTCAGTCAAACTTCTCTTTCTTTACCTTCCCAGTGCAGCACAACACTAGAATACTAATGTTTGTGCTTCCGTGTGCACTCAGTTACCTACTGGATTTTCAGAAGAAAACACTTAATGTGTGTGTGTGTGTGTGTGTGTGTGTGTGTGTGTGTGTGTGTGTGTGTGTGTGTGTGTGTGCTGGCATGGTCTATTAGCTGCCATCTTGTCAGAAAATGCTTTTAATGGTGTGATTGTGTGTGTATGTGTGCGCCGGAGCTTCCTTGTTCTGTCTAATCCGCTGCAGTTTCCTCTTGACAGGCTGTCAGCTGTGACACCAAACGAGAAGATGTGTGGACCTCCTTGTCAGCCTCTCCGCACACTTCTGCTGGTGCATCTCTGAAGTAGATTCAAGGTTTCAAGGCGCAGAGATAGTTCTTTTAAAAAGGTGATTTGTTGGTGGTGTGAAAAGTTGGAAGGGGAGACGCGGAGCGAAGGAGAGACCGAGATGGAGTTCATTGCCTCTGTCGGAGTAAGCTGAGATTTTGTCTGATTGGGCATGACGCATTGACAAGAGAGAAGCTTTAAGGTAGGAAGGCAGGCATGCCGAACAGGAAGAGGAGTCCCTCAGGATAGTAGACTCCGTCACACACAAACAAGAACAGCTGGATATGGCAGACGTTTTTTAGTATAGCTCTGACGGCCTTGGGGAGACAAATTCAGTTGTGTAACATGAAACCGATGGTGTGAAACGTCATGTAGAAGTAAAGGTCAATCTGTTACAAATCAGCTCGGATGAATGTGTGCTGATTATTAATGAAACATTTCCCGTCAGTCCTAAGGTGATGTATTCAAATTGCTTGTTTCGTTTGGAAAATAGTCTAAAAAGCAAAACAGTGTTTAACCTACAATGGAGCTACCAGAGCGACGTTTTGATCATTTTAGTTGACTTTTCGAGAGTCCAGTTGCCAATTTTGTTGGTGTAAAGCTGTAATTTAGTCCTGGTTGATTTGGCAACGTCTGTTGCGACAACTGAAAGAACAGAAAGTGCAGTTTAGAAACCTTCCACTTTACGCCAATGTGACTAGATGAAATAGTATATCGTCTGCACAACAACGGCTCTGAACATCCATTCTAGCTGTCGGCTTTTCAGGCTATTTTGTTGCTGGATAAAATGTGCAGTTCCTTTTAAAATAGGAATGAGGATAGTGATGGTGAATTATTTGCTACCTTTGCATTTCTAGTATTGAAGAAATGGGGAAAAGTCTCCAGAACACCAAACACCACATAAAGCATGTTTTTGGGCACTGCTTTTGCTAGGCTTTTTATTTTCCCTTAAATGAATTGATGATTGATGATTTCTTCCATCCAAAGGTCTGCAAACTTGACCAGTTGACTTCACTATGCTGCAACTTTTGCTTGCAATGTTCTAAAACTCTTTCCTCTTATTGTAAATCTCTGCACTGGCCTTAATACTACAGCAAACACTCCTTGAGCAGCTGCTTTGTCAGACACAGAAGATCAACTGGTGTATTTGTTTACACTGCAGCAAAAATCCTGACTTTATGAGGACACGGTGATGTTGGTTTCCTTGCTTGCCTTGTCGCCTACAACTCTTCCTCTGGCTGCTCCTTTTTGTTCCATTGCTCATTTGCAAAAGTTAAAAATGACCCACTGTCAAAAAAATGCCAAAAATGACCGTTGTCTTGTTTTGTAAGCCAACGTATGTTTCGCTATTTGAATGCTATTACTGTCAAGCAGCAGAAGTAGGTTGTTTCAGTGGATTACACGCAGCATAATTTTCCTGAGAATCCACCCATGCTTAATTCCTGAATGTACATAGATTATACAGATACTGCAGAAATGATAAGGACCATAAATAGTACAAAAATTGGGTTTGATTCCATGAAGGGCAGATTAAATGGTTAAAATTCAATAGTTAATGAGGTGAACTGGGTAAAAATGATAGAAGGTGGAACATGTGTGAAGGAAAATCTCCAGAACTGGGTATGTAGTGGGGCCCCATGTTTGATGTCGAAAACATGGATGAGTAATGACAACGGGGAGTGTGTTGAAGGCAGACCTGTGAATTAGAAAAAAAAAGAATTTCACCCTGGAAGACATCAGAAAAATGAGCATGAGAGACAAATCAAGGCAGCGTGACAAGGTTAAAAGAGGTAAAAATGAGGTTAACTAGATTGTAGAAGGAGCAGAAGGATTTCAGATCTGTCCAATATGAAAAGAAAGTGCTGGGGGCGAGGATATTAATGATGGTGAGTTGTGAAACATTAATGAAGTCATCTATGGGAGGACCTAAATGTTGAATGTTGCAGCTGAAAATGGACGGACCAGGGTGGGTTTCTTCATCAAATGGAACCAAGGCTCACAATTTATAGAAGGAGAAATCGAAAAAGTGACTCAGACTCAATTAACCTGGGAAGCTGGGTGAGACTGTTCAGGAAAAAAACAGGATTGCTGAGGAATTTTTCCAACCTTTATTAAGAATACTGCTTCTGCTAGTGTACGAGTATTGATTTCTTTGATTGTCTTTTTACAAAATGCACCCCATCGTAATTGTTGTTCTCCCATCAGGACATGATTGGGTAAAGAGAGTCTTGAAAGAGCTGAATTGGAATTGTGAGAGCCATTCATCAGAGATTGTCTATTGAATTACCCAGTAAGCATCAAAAGGAGACGCATGTGTACAAAATTGGATTTCATCCAGATGGATTAAAAGATGATCTTGGGAAAAAAAAGAGGTCATCCATTGAGGTAACCAACAAAATGGAGTCTTGGGTTGCTTCATGTGAGATTCTGTGGATATTGACGAGTAGACAGCTTCTACAACCAATCAGGAGTGGGATGACTAAGTCGTAGGCCTCTTTCCAGCAAACTTTGAAAACAGCACAAGTAATCAGAATGGATTGGAAGGACTTTAAAGACACAGCTAATTTCTTCTTCAAAGGGCTAAAGACCTTTATCGGTTAGATTGTGGGAAGTAGCACGATTGAAAGGAAAACCTAATTAAGCTTTTTACTGTGCGATTTTGCAGACATGAAGTATGGGAAGGATATTGAAAAAGGTTTGCTTGATTACAGAGTTCTTCTTTGGTGTGGGGATCTGAATGGGGGGTGGAGTGGAGGGGTTTTGGCACAACTTCATCGAAAGTACTTGCAAGGGTGCAGTTGAAAGGGAAGTAGTCTTGAAGTATCAAAGCTCTAGCAACACTTGGGACCTTTAGGGTTATCTATGAAAGCCACAAGCTCCGAGAAGCCTTGGAGCTTTTAATACATTAAGGTTACAGAGACATGTCGAAAGTAAGAAAGTTTGACTTTGTTGGCTCCTAAGTGCCAATTATCGCGAAAGTATCCGACTTTCTTGTGTCTTGTTGGTGTCCTGGAGGGGACAGTTTTCCCATGGCACTTGAGCTCTAATGTGGGTAATGCTGGATAAACCCAGAGGGGGATGACTGGGAGGAAGAGCCTGCCTCATCTGAAGCCAACTGCAGGTTTGTTGTTGGATTTTGTGGCATCTGATCAGAAGGCACTTCATACACATACTTGGTATCAGCACAGTATCAAAGATGGTCTTTTTCTCGTTTTGTCATCTTGGTCAGTGTGAGCCTGTGCTGCTGGATAAACCCTGAACGTGTCCCTGTGGAGATATTCTTGGCATGACTAAAGGTGAGGAGAGCCTGGCACAGACCCACAACACAGGATATCCTGTCTAGCCAGAGAACATCCAGGGATTCCCCAGAATGAGCCATAGCCAGCCACCGGGGAGTTGGATGTCTGGACTACCTTGTTTATCCTGCTGGTGCCTGCTGTTAGAAACTAGACTGATGCTTGATGTTAAAAAGAATGCCTTTGGGGTCTGGGTGAATCAGGTCAGGGTGGAAGTTTCAGGCCAATGCTGTACTCTGGATGCATCATCTCCAACATTTTTTTGCTTTACAATCTGTATCTTTATGTGTAGGTACTCGCTTTATGCATAAATATTCAATAAATAAGTCCCAAGGAGCAAATTATCCACTATGAGCTTTCCAGCGAAGGACTAAAACAATGGAAGTAAGAAGACAAGATGAAATAGAGGGCTCTAAAAGAAATAGACTGAAAATGAAACCAGGGAAAAGAATAGAGAGTAAAAGGACAAGAGCAATTTCTTCCGTCGCTGGTGTTTTGAGAGATGAACACAGCCTCGGGGGCAAACCTGCTAGAATGTTGATTTATCCGGTAACTCTCCATACAGCTAGTGCCACTTTCTGTTTCACTGCAAGCTAACAATCAAGGGTTTAACACACACTCACTCGCTCCCACACACATTGTTCAGATGTGCACACGTACTGTATGCAGTAGATGCAAGGCATCTTCAGAAAGGAGCCCAGGAGGATAGCAAGGAAAAACATTATTAGTGTTCACTCGCTTATATAAGGTATTCTTGTTTTTGTGTAATAAAACAGAACAATGGGAGAGATGTCTGTTCATTCATGTTCGTGCTTTTACTTCATTGTTTAAAAATTCATATCTTTTTGTTTGCATATGAATCCATTTATCATTTTATATTATTAATTAATCAACTACCTAAAATTTGAGCTTGGTACTGACTAGCACAGAGCTAGTATGTGGAACACCATAGCTGAAGGGCTAATGGCTAACATGCTTGCAAACCAGGAAAACTCATTTACAATATCTCTCTAAGGATCTGTTCTCTGCACTGTTTACTCCCACCTGGCTTTTTGTTCTCAGGATTGTACATAGTTTTTATTCAATAAAGAGTTAATAAACACATAAGAGGGGAAAAGCTGTCCAACTTAGCTTGCTTCCTAATTAGCTAGTTAGTTAGCAAGCTCATTAGCTTGGACCCGTTGGCTTGCTAACCGAAAAATATTTTCCTACAAAGAAATAAGTGAACCGTCTACTCATAATTTGTCCTTTGTTGACCACCTTATACCCCAATAGAAGTTAAAAAACCAATAAATGAGTTAAAGCAAAGCTAGGCTCTGCGTTGCTTGGGGTGTATTGCTTCAGATACCTGTGAGAGATTATGTGCTGTACAGTCAAAGGTGCCCAGTTTGAGTAATAGATCTGATTTTGAAGGACTATTTATCAAATGCCAAAACACTGCACCACAGTTCAGTCACGCTGAGACAAGATTTTACAACTCATTGTCACCATACTCCCAGGACTTAAAGTGGGAGTCCAAAACAGACACCATCATCCAGAAGGCCCAAACAGAGGACATGCTTCCTGTACCAGCTCAGGAAGTTCAACCTGCCTCAAGGAGCTGCTGATCTAATTTTACACTGCCATAATTCAGTCTGCTCTCCGTCCATCGATCACTGTCTGCTTTGGAATCGGCCACCAAACAGGACAGAAACAGACTCAAACGGACAGTCAGGACTGCAGAGAAAATCATTGGTGCAAACCTGCCCTTTATTCAGGAATTATACACGTCCAGAGACAGGAAACAGAGAAGAAACACATCTGTTTCAACAAGTGTCAAGACATGTAACATGTAAATATCACAGTTATACACAATCTACACATGCTGTACATATCTGTTGTCTTTGAAATACGCCGTTTACCTTACATATGTGTATGTGACAGATCAGGACAGCGCCTTGCAAGATGATGTTTTGTCCAACAAAAGTTGAGCCTGGTTAAACTTTTTTTGCATCATTTAAAACTGTCAAATCATGTCCAAACACAGCTGTTGTATAATCTCCTTGTTTGCTGAAATGTAATAGACAATGTCTGATGTCAGTAGCATCAGATTTGAACCCAAAGAGTCCTTTTGATCGTGTTAGGTTGAATTTTTGGCCTCTTTTAGACCTGATTTAAAAACCTGCTCCATATCAGTTCTTCACCATTCACAGAGCTTAGAGGCGGAAACTCTGACAGGGTATGTATTAAAAAAAATCTCTAATGTCAGTTTCTAAGATTATCTCCATTTGACACAGTTACCTCTCATACACTCTTTTCCATTTGGGGCCACGGATAAGTCAAGTTCTGAACTATTACAGCCAGAACTTTAAATTTAGTTTGACAGTAATGTGAATGTTACAAAATAGAACAAAATGTGTGTTGCTATATGTGCTATGTTCTTTGATCAGAAGTCTTGACAGTATCTCTGTAGCTATAAATTCACTGTTAGTCAGGAGCTGCAGGAAGCTGGTTTTATTTTGATTAGCGCACCTTATTTTGTCAGGAGAAACTATGGTCCCATTTGTAGATGCTGCGTGAGTGTCACTGACTTTCTTTAATACGATGAGATAATACTCTAAGGATGTGCCATGGCTTTATTATCACTGTTATTTGTGCAGATTGTGATTTTGCCATCACTAGTGAAAGCCGGATTTTGCGCTCACCAATGCTAATGAGCGCTGCTGTTCTGTTCACATCAAGGACGATGTGAAGTTCGAGGTAAGCCTATTACATCCTCTATTGCATCCTCTTATTATCTCTAAATAGAGTTTGGACAGTTGATTATTACAACAATTTATATTCCATCTTTCAGTGATGGTAATAATCCTTCCAAGATAACTCAGTCAACATGTGTGTGAATGCAGCAAAGACACAGGAGTGTGCAGCTCTTCAGTTTAAGTGTTTTGTGTAGCCTGAAGATATTCTAACATGCTATGTTTGTGTGATTAAAATACAATCACATGGGGAAAACATGACACTTCTTCATCATGATTACAGTGTGATCTTATTATAGGACTGACATTAATTATAAAGTCCCCAAAGAGAATACTCAATCCCTAAAGCTTTTCTACATTATGTATTCTATACCATCCAGTGTTGTAATTATGATTATCATCTATTAATGATGTGTACGTGTGTGTAGGATGTGCTTAATGAGGAGCTGCTTTCACTTGACCACCCTGTGTTGGAGTTTTTTTCAACTTGATTTGGCTTCAGTGGAGCATGTGAGCGAGTGTTAGCGCTGAAGAGATTAGATTTTGAGATTGTCCACATTGTTTATCTGAGGTTGGAAATCCTTTGAGTGAGGACAGAGCACGGACAGTACATCCGCTGGTTGGATGATAAGACTCTAAGGCAGTGGTTTCCAACCTTTTTCCATGAGGGACCACTTTGTCTATCACCGAGTAAGCTGATGACCACTGATGAAGTGACATAGTTACAATAACAGTATACAGTGCATACCTAAATGGTGAACAGGTTAGTTTAAAATCAGCAAGTTGGATTGATTTGAGCAGATTATTTCCTGTCAATCGTGCATCAGAGGTAAGTTTTCTCCATCTGTGTTCTGTATTTTTTCATTTTATTTTATATATTTAACAATCATACATAATAGCAGCATGCATTGGTTAGCACTGCCACCTCACAGCAAGAGGGTTCCTGGTCCGAACCTCTGCCTTTCTGTGTGGAGTTTGCATGTTCTGAGTTCTCTCCGGGTACTCCAGCTTCCTCGCACTTAACAGGTTAATTGGTGACTCTAAATTGTCCGTAGGTGTGAATGTGAGTGTGAGTAGTGAGGTGGTGTACCCCACCTCTTGCCCAATGTCAGCTGGGATAGGCTCCAGCCCCCCTAGTGAGGGGTATGTACATACTTAATAGGCATCTTCATTGATATATTCAGTGTTTTCTTCTCTCTGATGCTTGGCCATTGTTCTATTAACTGTTTGGATGTTTTACCTGTGTGCTTTTCTGATGCAGGATGAGGCTGTTTAACCAGAGAGTGAATGCTCTGTGAACACAGCTTGTGTTCAGGTCTTCACCATGCTCTTATCATGTTAGAGTCTTGACAGTGTAGTTGGAGCTAGAACTGGAAAAAGACTGGTAGATACAGGATAATCTGGCACAGGAGTGGTGTCTTGACCAGGCTTTTATAATAGGAGTGTCTGCTGGATGAGAGACAGGCGTGCTTGTTACTGAGTCCTGCACAGCTAGCCACAAAACCAAACAGCAAAACAAGCATACCCATGACACAAAAACGCTCTAAAAAGCCAATAACTAGATATCTGACCTTCTGACATCTGTTTTATCAATCATTATAATATCAAATTCAAAATTGGAGAAAAACAACCAATTTTCACCAATCACTAAATCTTAAATCATGATGGAGAAAATAGATAAATTAGTCCTGCTAAACACTAACTAGCCTAATTTAGCAGAGTAGCAGTAGCAGCATCTATTCTATTTCATAAGATTCCTGATAGTTAAAGCACTGGTGCACCGTCAACCACCAACAAAAACAATGTTGTTACATCCAGATGCAGTTATTCCATGAGCTCACACCAGGATCTGTAGTAGCATGTTTACTATGCTAACAAACCAAGTCGATGTTAACCTTGTTTACTTATTTACCATCAATCAAAAAAACAACATTATGCCACCATCAAGTATTTATATTACCGCTGCAAAGAGGACTTATGCATCATTGTGAGGCTTCACAACATGCAGAAAATAGGCTGAATAAACTGATTCATATGTATAAATCACAAGTGTAGATGCTTGTGTTTAAGAAGGCCAGCCGTTACACCATCTGTCTGCTGTGAGAAAAAGGAAATTATCTGAGAGCTTCATATGTTTTATGTGTGAAGATGGTGGAGATTGCTTGCTTTGTTGCTCTGTATAGATTACATGGCTGTGCAACACCCAGGACTACATCCTTTCCTTATCTGTTGTGTGTGTGTGTGTGTGTGTATGTGTGTGTGTGTGTTTGGCCGGCAGGTTGAGGTGAACATGAAAACAACAAATGCAACAACAGCAGCATGTTCTTGTTACTTCTTTTCCAGGCTCAGAAAAAAAGACAGTAAGATTTAGAGGCATTTCTTTATTGAAATAAATTTAACATGTCCAATTGGCAGTAATCAATTCACCACTTGTATGTAAAGGTACCATAAGATGAGGTGTGTGTGGACTGCGGCTGTGCTGAAGGCATGAGGAGAGTAGATGTGTCACTGTGAATGAGAATGAGACAACTGCCAGCTCTTAATCAGCAGATTCCCCCTCTGCTGCTCTCTCAACTGCGTTATTTTCAGCACTGTGATCATTGTGAAGTCCACTCTGCCTCTCTTCCAAATCTTTTCACACCAATGTGACATGAATAATGTGAATTTTCCGAAGCCCGAGATAATGAGCAGATGCTGCATTGACTTCAGTTCAAACTGCTATTGGACAAGAACAGGTTTTTTTTTGAAGGCTGCTATTTTTGGACTGGGAAGTTTCTGAGACCAACTCGTAGACTGTGATCACATGTCATCTGTCGTTGTGTCATCGTACAATGGATGTTTGTTGGGTATAAATTGGACAATGGGTGGGCACAACCACCCCCAGCTCTGTCACTGATTTGATTTGCCAATATATACTCCAACATATATTGTATCTATTTCTGACGTCAGAACTGGATGGATTGTGTCCTACATACTCTGTGACCAACAAGGCTATGTGTAAACTTCATGTGTGGCTACTTGGAACATGTATTTCCTTTATAAGAATACATGAGTAAAAATTCACCCAATTTATATGTCCTCCCTACCGACTCTTAGGCAAACTGTCCCCCAGAAAACTCCATCTCCATCTCAGCAGCGAGAGCCAGTTAAAGCCCTGCTGTTTTTCTACGCCGATGATGTGATGAAATATTGAGCAACCCACATTGTTATAACCAAAAACAGTAATGTGGAAGTATAGTGTTTCTGGCAACTTATATTGGAAAAGATCTTCGAATTTATGTAGAGAAGTCAACACAACCTGGTCAGTCCCCCCAGCTGACCCTTCGGTGACCTGCCCCCCCTAGAAAACATCCATGTCTCCAAGTCCCACTGTTCACTGATGGTGATTATGTGATGTGAGCAAAACAGTTGAACTCACAATGTCTTCATTGCTTTCCACTCTGCACGGTGGGCCCGGGTTTCCTCACAACACAATCTGACAGCTTCCAGAAGATTGCAAACCTGAGGACCCTTTGTCGGCGGAGCCAATTTTAGATGAACAATGGAAACCGGGTGGAAAAATATCAACGTAATGGTGTATATTTTCGGCTGTGGTTATTGATGACAACTTAAACTATCTACAATACAAATCTCAGGACTTCATTTTCCATGTTTTGATACACTGGGAATGACTTTTAAAAGATGAGCACTTCCTGGCCCTATGAAGTCTCGAGGATAATATCATACTGAGCCCTTTAACACCAGCACACCTGGGGGAAACACAAAGAGAACATGCAAACTGAAGTCTCCACAAAGGCTGTGCCTCACAATATAATAACTATGAAAAGGTATGCTTCTATTGCCTTACATACAAAGGTACTGCAGTATCAGGCAGTTGTAATGCTGGGAAATGTGTCTCCTGGTAACAGTTGGTGCATTTAGACGGCAGTATTCACAATACTGTATGTTTGTATGATTTTACATTAATTCTGACAGGAGAGGAAACACCATTAACACTAGTATATACAAAGGAAATACAATGAATGATTAGATAATCACAGCCTAGTCACCAAACTGTCAGGTTTAAACAACATTTGAATGCCACCAATAAAAACAAACTGGTGAATGAAGGCAGTACGTGGCATCTGATAAAAATCTGTAATTAAAATCAGTTCATTTTAAAAAGCTTCCAATAAATGACCAACATCAACAACAGATGAAGTGCTAATCAGTTACTGTAGTTAATTAAGCAGCATCGTAGTCTCAGCTAATTTACACTGAAAGGACTAAACCCTGTTTGTAATAAGAATCCAATATGAGCAAATATATCAACACCAGTTTAATACATCAAACTGCAGAACTTCAGAAGTCTGAGCGCATTTTTAATACTTTTAGTGACATGTAATACCACAGGCGGTGTGCCGGCAGGCGCTGAAGTCAATATTACCTCATTGTAGCACAAAGTTTTTATAAAGAGAAAATACAGATGGAGGCTGGACTGTCTGCTCCCTCTTGGAAAAGAAAATATGGTGCTGAATATCAGGTAGACATGAAGGTAGCCTGCTCTACCCTCCACAGAGCCAGAGCGATGCAGGGGAATGTAATTTCAGCAGTGAATTATGATTGACAGGTTCGGAGGAATGACAGGCATGCCTTATCTTTATTTTTACGGAGGGAAGACGGGAAGAGGGGGAAAGAAAAACAGAAGACTTGGTGAGTCATTAAACACAGCAAATGAGGCACTGATACATTCAGAATCATTTTTAACTCAGTCCACGCCATGTGAGTAGACAGGCAAGCATGGCACCAGAGATAATACCGAATTGCATATATTTTAATGGGTTTGACAGCGAGGGATCAGAGAGTATTAATCCATAGCTTTGTCGCGCCACATCCTGCTAATGTGGCTCTTAACCAAGCTATTATAACCTCACTCAGACACTGACAAATGGAAAATAAATGGGATGGAGATAGCCTCCATATTCACTGCATGGCAAAGGGCAGCATGTGTGTCTTTAGGGTTTGAAAGGGATACAATGAGTACTTCCTGTTAGCTGCATTGTTGTATGGATATAAGCTGTGGTTTGGGAGCAGGGCTGGGTCTCTTTTAAACTTTTTTGACACTAGAGTCAGTATAATATCTCAGCCCGGTTATCAAAACCAAAGCTATGTTTTTAATGCCTTAATTTGAGTGATACTAACATGTTTTCTTGACAATGATGCTCCTCTTTTTGGAATTAAGAATTAAGTATTCATCCATCCAACCATTTCTACTACACTTATCAATACATCACTGTTTGTTCTAAAGTATTTTATGTGATTATAGCATCACCCAGTGCTCATTAATGTTGATGTTCAAGTGACAGAAATCTCCAGCAGCTGTAGGAAGCGTAGACGTTGTTATAGAGCCATAAAGTCCACAGAGAGAAGAGGCTTTGGTGGGTGGATGGCTTACCAAAATGTACAACTTGATATCATCAGATGGTGCTTTTAAAGGCCTCATCACCATGGTAACGATAATAAATTGTGGTTAATTCTATGAATTTGTTTAGGCACCAAAACTACTTGGTTAGCTTTGGGAAAACACCACATTACATATGTTACTTAAGTTACATACGTTGCTTAAGTGACTTTTTGGTTTCACACGGGGCATGAACAGCTTCCTTCTCCATCCATCCACCCCAACCACCTCCGGACGTGGACCCCCTTGCTTTTTGTACAACTAATATGACACTCTTCCTTGCCAGTATAAGTCAGTACACACTGATGTGGAATGACATGTGAAAAGCAAAAAATATGGTGTGATAACATATTAAGTGGCTTAACACTTTGGTGTTATTCAGGCTGAAATGTTTAGACATGGGAGTGCGCTGTTTGATTCCTATCTCCAACCAACAGCTTGACCACAATTGTTCACAACCAATTAGTCACTTTAACCCAAACTGTGATCTTTTCCTCACTCCAGAGCTTGTTGAATCGTTATATTTGTGGAAAGATAAGACAATCCTGGTGATAATTGGTGCGGTGAATATGTTGCTTTCAGCCCGAGGAGCTCAGTTTCCTCAGTTTGATGCCTTAAGACTACAAGCTTTTTGTTTTTGTACACAAGCAGCCATACAAGGACTTATTCAAATATTAAAAAATAGCCTAAAATTCGCTATCTTTCCTGACTTCCTGATGAGGAAGTATCTGACCAAACAAACCAACTTTAGTCTCATTAAGGTTTTTAGATATGTGATGCTACAGACACAACAAGGTGGGTCCTCAGAAAAGTATGTTTGTATGTTTTCATGCCACAACACGATTTAGAAGAGGACACTGTGACCATCTGCAGCCTAAAAACAACAGAACAACGACAAAAGTTCAGTTTCTTGCTGCTGTTATTAACTCTAACTACTTTTTGTGCTGCGGTATATTCCTTTGTGCTCCAGGCCGGTTATTCGCTGCCAATAAGCTGTTTGATATATGATTTAAATATGAATAACGTAATGATTTACATTAAACAAATATTCCCTTTGAGTAACAACCCAAAGCTGATTTGGGCTTAAATCTCAAGCCTGTTAAACTGAAGAAAGATATTTTTTTATATCAAGTGTTGACAGCTTTGCTCTTCTGGTTTACACTTTGATCATTTTACTTACCACATTATTTATACATTTATTCCCAGGATTCAAAACTATATAGAGAGCATGTAAAAAAAGGAACTAAACAGATGATTAACACAAAGAATGGAGGTTAATGATGCACAGAACTGCTACTTCAGTCGTCTCTCGCTCCATGCTGGCGAAAACAAAAAGATGAAAATCTCTCTCTTGATGTCTGTATTCAAAAAAACATTTTCCCAAAAGCAAAGTGAGTGAAAGAGGGAGGCAGAAAAGAGAGAGAGCGAGAGAAACTTCCATAAATACATGAAAGAAAACCTCAGCTCCCTGTGTTGCAGTGCGGAGAGTAATCATAGATTATTAACATTTATATTGAAAGATGAAGCCCCATTAGAAAGCAGCTGGTAAATTACATTTGGTTAGGCCTGTGTGTGTGTGTTTGTGTGTATTCATGCGTGTGTTTGTGTACGAGTGTTGCAAAAAAAAAAAAAAAAAAAAAGCATCTGGTTTATTGCAACATGGCAGACCCTAGCTCATTTTAGCGAGTCAATATCAGCACCCGAGGGTAATTTACATGAAACTATTTATGAGGCTGAATTCACCATCTCAGTACAGTTGTTAGGGCCAACTGAGAAAACTGCGGCTGACATGAATCTGCTAGAACAAAGACATCTTGTTGTGTCTCTATGTGTCGAGCGTATGATGTGTTTGTGTCTATAGTTCATGATGTTAGTTCGGCAGCAGTTTCCCCCGTTGAGGTGCACGTACATCTCACAGGGTCAAGAAGGCTTTTTGATGTAGCTGTGCTGCCTTTTGTGTGTAAGAGAGGCAGGGTGTGTGTTTGTTATGGGAAATGCTGCTTCTCAGGTGACGTAGTAATTGATTTGATACAGAGCTGCTTTAATTGAGGCAGAAATTTGCAGTTCGGTTACGGGAAGACGATTGATCCACTCGTATCACTTACAGGTCTTCCTTAAATTCCTTAAATTACACACAATACATGATGTAAATAACCACGAAAGTAACATATCAATAATTAAAGTGTCAAAGAGGGCGTGCAATTACTTCTTCTTCATTTTTAATTATTGTTGTGCAGACCCTTTTTGTTCTGTTGCTGACAGAAGATGGGACATAACCAACAGCATCTTTTTGTGTGGGCATTTTTGCATATTACATCAAGATTAAATTATTAAGTCATGCATTAAAAAGTGGGCAAATCTCGCATCTAATGTTGCAGAATCCTGTTTGTCGACAATAATATCAATATTTAATGGCAGTTAAATGTATAATATGTGACATTTCTGCATTAAAATGTATAAAAACGATGGAACTATGTTATATACTTGGCTTAGTTTTGTACTCACATAATCCCGAATGTTTCCAACAATGTTAAAATGCAGAGAAATCTGTAATTTTATTCAAATAAAGGCGTGTTTTCTTGTTTGCCTGTAGTTGTCATAAATATGACAAAAAGTGAAGAAGGTAATCTGGAACATGACTGTTGTAGTGAACGATAGCAGACCCAAAATGCAAACACAAACCAGGGACCAGAATCAGTATGAAAACTGGAGGGGTCTTGAAGGTAGGAGATACAGAACTGACTGGTGGTGGTAGACTTCAGGTGCAGGTGTGAGGACAGGACAGACACACTACTCCAAAAAGTCATTTTTTTCTTATTGTTTTGATGTGAGAGACCCCCTGGTGGCAGAAATTACTGTACGTTTAAATGCCTCTCTAAGCAGAAGCCTTGAATTGGTGAAAAGTTGTAGAATTAGTAGAATTCTTCCATTTGGAGTGAGTTTTAGTGCCCTAAATGTTATATACTGTATATATTCTGTCTTTTGTGGCAAGTTGAAGTCTCAAATGATGAAGTTGAGAGTTCGCCGGCTTTCAGACTGAAAACACACAGGACTACTGCCTCAAGATGCAAGCTTTTCAGGTAGTGTTGTTTTCCAAGTCCTTTCAGAGCATCGCCTAAGAATTAAATATTCATGATGTTTGGCTTTGTGAGGCCTGCCTGTTGCTGCTCTGTCTCTATTTTTTTTTATTGTTTTGGGATTGTTCCAGGTCAAAACACAAGACTGGAATGTGTTTTGCTTTTGAAGTCTCAAGTCAAGTCTCCACTCAGTTTTCAAGAAATCAACTTACAACTGTCAAATCCGAGTCAGGTCGGTATTTTTGTGTTTTAAGCCCAATCCAGTCGAGTTTTTAAAAAAGTTTTTTGAAAGAAAAAACACAGTCATCCATCCATCCATCTGTTTTCTTTAAGCACCCGCATCGGGGTCACAGGGGGCAATCCCAGCTGGGCAAGAAGCAGGGTACACCCTGGACAAGTCTATTGCTCAATCTAATACTCACAAAGCTTTTCCTGTTTGGTGTGGTATGAGCAGTATTTGACTTTGTGGCTGTTCTCTACTTGTGCCACTGTTACACTATGTTTTAACATAACATTTTATTCCCCACAGTAGCTACTTTACAGCGAACACACAGAGGCCCTGTTTAGGTCTAGAGAATCTGTCGAATGAATGACATGTACATGATATCTGCAAGTCAGAGTTCATGATTCTCTGCCAGAAAATGGTGGAATACTCCCTCCGGGGTGGGAGTGAGTTGCTGCCCCAACGCGAAGGAGTTCAAGTATCTTGTGGTCTTGTTCAGGAAAATGGAGCGTGAGATGGGCCGACGGGTTGGTGCTGTGTCTGCAGGACTGTGGATGCTGTACCTGACCGTGGGGAAGAGGGAGCTGAGCCGGGAGGTCCATCTCTGTTCCAGCCCTCACCGATAGTCATGAGCTTTGGGGAGTGACCGAAAGAATGAGACTGCGGATACAAGTGGCCAAAATCAGCTTCCTCTGCAGGGTGACCGGCCTCAGCCTTAGAGATAGAGATTAGAGGTAGGAGCTCGGACATACGGAGGGAACTCGGAGTAGAGCCGCTGCTTCTTGGCCTCAAAAGCAGCCAGTTGAGGTGATTCAGGCGCCTTGCTTTGGAGGTGTTCCGGGCATCTGGGAGGAGACCCCAGGACTGAACCAGAACCCCACTGTAGGGACTATATATTTAGCCCATTTAGCCTGGGAACACCTCATGTTCCCCCAGGAGGAGCTGGAATGCGTTGCTGGGAAGAGGGATGTCTGGAACGTCCTGCTAAACCTGCTGCCACCGCAACCCAACCGTGGATAATTCAGATTCAGGCCGCTAAGTTCAGCATAAAATGATTTTTGATATCGGCAAAAGGGAGTTACGTTGGGTTCGTTGCAGGGTGGACTGGTATCATTGCCTATTAACAGCAAAAATGAAAGAAACAATGAAATTGTCTTTGAATGGCCATGAAATCCAAAATGTGTCAGCTCTGCTGTCATAGCTGTTTACATTTCAACCGATGCATGGCCTTTGCTGTCAAGAGCATTAACACAGAGCACACAGAATCACTGTCATCTCGTCCGTGGCGGAGACTACATTTAGTAATGGATGGATGAGTTAAGCGTTAACCACACTGTCTACTGTTTCTCAAGAGGAAGTTGGGCATGGAGAGCGCAGAGTTGCTGACAGTCCTTGTCACCTCTGCTGTTAAACTCCTATTAACCTCCCCTGGCAGACAGCATAGTAAGCTCTTAACAGAATTCAATAATTATCCCAACAGCCTGGCTTGGTGTGTCCTCTGCCCCAGACTAGCTGTCAGTCACTTTAATTACTCTTGTTGTAAAACCCATCAACCTCCAACCAAGTCTACACACCAGGGCCCAGCTATATTCAATACCAGTCTACCAGGAGCAGCGTCTGTGAAAAGGCATTTTCTTCAGCTCATCTCACTGAAACACATACATGGGTGGGATGATGGTTGTGTGTCAGTGAGTTAATGGCTATAGCGAGACGTGAAGCTTGTGAACAGGCAAGGCGGGAAAAAGCCCGGGGCCCAAGGCTGTTTAGGAGGCCCCTGAGGGCTGACAAACTTTACTCCACAGCAGTGCCTCAAAATGACTGCCATGACTGCAGCCTCCTTTAAACAACCAACTGGCGATTTGCAACACAGTAGGAAATCTCTCTACAGGAGACCCATGTCATCTCTGTCCTAACACTCTCAAAGTTTGAAATTGAAAGTCAGTGAAGGAAAATGAAGAATTTTCTGGCTGGAAGTGAAAAAAGAAGATGAGTAAAAAAAGAAAGCATTACAGATTAGAGCTGCACATCACAGCTCGTAATAACATGGTAATAGTGTGATACTAAAGAGGCAATTACTAAGTAATATCATGTAATTATCAATGTAATGACCAGGTAATAGCTTTGTATCCATCTCACGAGTAATCTAAAAATGGGCAAAGACGTGGATCATCAGCTGACCTGAGGCAGGCCGAATGACGCCTGGTGGATCTGTAACAGCACCCACCTGTCAATCAAAGCGTCCACGCTCTTAATCCTGCATAACTTTAAGCCTTAATATAATTTGAACAGGTGAGTTGTATATAAATTCACCCTCAGTACAGTTGTCATGAACGGGGAAATTAGCTACAGAGACCAAAACTGTTTTTTGTACCAGGCTGTAAACATGTTTATTTCTGCTGTGAAGTTGGACATTTTAACATGGGGACTTATGGAGACTGACTCGTTCTGTAACCAAGTGGACGTTCAAGGAACTGCAGTTTTTGGCAATTCCGCATTGGCTTCACTTCACTGCTGCTTGCTAAAAAGTAGCTGCTTCCAAATATCGCTAGCATGGTTTGTATTGCTACCAGCTAGCTAGCTGTTTACATTTGCTGTTCACGACCAGTGCGAGCAGACAAAGAGTCGTTTTTGATTTCATTGAAGAGTCCAGGTGTGTCTTCCCCCTGATCTTTGGCCACATCCTCACACACTGCATGCTGTTGCTATCTGTACTGGTAACTGATTTGAAAATGGGGGTCAACCCATCTCGTGTGTGTGTGTGTGTGTGTGTGTGTGTAGGCGTATATATGGCTGAGAGATCTCTCCTTCCATTTTAAATTTCATTTCTGTTCCATGTCTCAATCATCACATTGTAATTCAACTCGTGATGGTTTCCACACGGCCACATACTGCAGTTTGAGAGCAACACGTTGCTTCAATTGTGTGTGTGTGTGTGTGTGTGTGTGTGTGTGTGTGTGTGTGTATCGGAGAAAATGGATGCGACATTTCTCCCCTCTGCATCCTCTTCATGCATAAATTGCCGGGCTCCGCTGGCGGCGAAGTGGTTATTTACCGTGTCTCGAACAGAAAGGAGGGAGAAACCCTCGCGTGTGTGTTTGTGCATGTGCGAGTGTGTGTGTGTGTGTGTGTGTGCGTGCGTGCGTGCGTCTAATCTTTGTTTTCACGTGTGTGGCCTGCATGTGAAGCAGTACAAGGGGAAATATCTTTGAAGTATCTGTGTGTGATTTCATGTTTTTTTAATGAATACGTTGCTTTGGGTTGAAGGATAGTTTTGACTGATTTTGTACCACACTACCTGCAATAGAGTCAAGTCCCAATCTGCATACATGAATGTTAACAGCTGCATTTTACTGAAGTATTCTCATGGGCCGGAGAGTGTGAGAGATGTGATAAATATAAGCCATTCCTTAGACTGTTCTGAATAAAAAATGTAAATGAAAAAGTTCTGCGAACATCTTACTCCAAATAACATGATTTTTTTTTCCTATAATACTCGGAATTTGCTTGGTTTGCTTTAGCTTCACTCAGCAGGTCATCGGAAAATCCACTGTATTTTGTATCCACCACACTGTGTGGGAGGTTGAATTGATGCTGTCACAGGAAAAAAACACATTGGAGGAGGTGAGAGAAAAAAAGGGGGAAAGCGAGACACAATAGAAATGTACATCCTAACTTAATGAACAAAATAAAATTCTCCTCTCTTCAGCACAGTTAACTTCATTATATGTTATGAAATGCTTCCTCTCGGGGGCCTCACGGGGACGGGGAAGAACAGAACTAGTCTGCTTTGGTGAATTCAGGTGAGGCTGCAAATGAAAAAGCTCATGAGATAAACCCCCGCCTCTCTCCGGAGATGTCAGAGTGATGGACGCTTGTCACAGGTGGTGGTTATCTCGTCATCCTGATACTTCCTGGAGACGCTGCCCTGACTGCGCTCTTTACACAGTAAAGTGTTTATGTCAGTTTATGTTATTCATGTCATACACAGCATGTGAGTCCTCCAAACTAAATTATATTATTGTTTGATTGTCATTACCTTCTAAAATCACCTATGTGAGCATGATATGGCACCCATATCTGGTTAAGATAAGCAATGCTTTTGTGATTTATGAATGGGGAAAGATTGTGGTCAAGGTCGAAAGAAACCAATGTTGACTGTAGCTAGGACAAAGGATAACACTTTGTTTGACTGCATTTCATTCATTGCAATCCATTTTGAGCGCCACAGTTCGTCTTTTGTCCGTTTTATTCGCAGCTCTCCTGCAGAATCAACACATCTTTTGTCAAAGAAATCCACTTCAATCCATGAAATCTTTGACTTAAATGTGTCGGCTTGGTGTTTGGTTCCAACTCACGTACAAGAACTTTATTTAATGGATTAAAAATGTTTCAGATATTTTTCTAAATTAACTTCATAAATAAAGAATCCATTCATGCCATAAAAAAACTGTTCAAATAGTTACTGAAAAACCCGACCACATTTATTTTCACTCAAGGTATGGCACAAAGTCTTGATAATATAAGACACAAATGCAACATAGAGTTACAATAAGCAGATTCATATTGAGCTTAATTTTTATAGAAAATATATAATTATGATATTTAACATAAAAGGAAAGATTATTTCAAGGACAGTGTGTCAAAGTTCAGCTCTTTGTACAACTCACTCAAAAATTCAGAAAAATCATGTTACATCTGAGAGACAACAGTCATAATTTGCACACCTGCAAGAGGTTGATTGTCAGCAAAATTGCACTCAAACAACCGAACAAAGTGTGCAGAAAGTCTCCCATGTACTGTGTAATGTTTACATATGTTCAGTCATCAGTGAAGGGGATACCTTTCTCTGTTGGACTATTACATGTAGCCGGGGGCTCTATTAGGGTGAATATTCGTGTACATAAAGAAACGTGAAGCAGCTAGCACCTAGAAAACGTAGCTCATTTGGAACATTTTGTCTTTGTCACAAGAATATTTCAGTGTGCAGCACTTTTAGTCCAGTCATCTGTGTTATGATCAGTCAGCCACTTCATTTCCTATTCATTTATCTGGAAAGCCAGTGCATATAAAGCAGAAGCCTGAGCCATGATGAAACTGAAAGAAACAGCTGAGAGCAGCATACAAACTGAAACAAGCAAATGGATCCAGCCATTGTAAAAGCATTAATAGAGTCCATTACAGATTCCCTCTGGGTTTCAACAAACATGAAACATATATTAAAAGGAGGAGCCTTTAGATTTTTAGCATTAAGGAAAGTAATCATGAAGACCTGCAGCTCTGTGTGAATCATGGTCCAATTTGGACTCAATAATTTATGAGCTGCTCCCTCACCAGATGGAGTTTTGCCTGCTGTGGAAGAAAGAATAAAGAGGAACCGAGATCGGTTTGTTGACTGTGAAGGCAAATTTTGTTTCCTTAGAGGTTCATGCCAAACAAACGGAGCACAGTGCAGGATCGAGAACATCCAACCATTAGTCATGCAAGAAATCTGACTGTTAAAAGCTGTGTTCATTTAAATTCAATATTTATTTAAATAGAACTGAAAGTTAATTTTGCTCAGAACAGACAGACACATGTATTCCTACCAATAATAATTATTATGACAATAATTTTCTGTTTAGTGATGCCTTCAAGCAAGGACATACAAAGCACCAAATCATAAAAGACGTTTTCGCATGACTCTTTCCATATAGAGCAGGTCAAGAGCATATTCTTTGTAACATTATTCACAGAGACTCAACAATTCCCACCATGTGCAAGCACTTGGCGACAGTGGCAAAGAAAAACTGCCTTTCAAGAGGCAGAAACCTCGAGCTGAACCCAGCACATGGTGGGCAGCCATCTGCCATGACCAGTTGAGTGACACAAACTCAAAGAAAAATGCGAGCAGGGCCACAACTAACAGTTATTTTCATTGACTAGTAATCCTCAGAGTGTTGTCTCGTTTAAATATTTGCTCTACGAAATGTCTGAAAATGTTTCCAAGACCCTAACTTGACCTCTTCCCATCAATGAGCTCGAGGTTTCTGCCTTTTAAAGGAAGTTTTCCCTCGCCAACGACGCCAAGTGCTTGCTCATGGTGGGCATTGTTGGGTCTCTGTAGATAATATTATAAAGAATACAGTCTAGACCAGCTCTGTATACAAAGTGTCATGAGATAACTTTTGTTATGATTTGGTGCTTAATAAATAAAACCTTGTTTTATCCAACCAAGATTTATTTAATTTATGTTCCTATAAACCAAAGAAAAACAGCCATTCACATTTGAAAAGCTAATAGATAAAATAATAAAATGTTGCAATCATTTTTCTTTTTATTGCCTGACACAGGCGACATCATTTGCGTCATTAAGTACTGTATTTCTTTTATGTCACACACGCCATTTGATGTCGTCGTCACTGACCTCAGACGCTCACAGTGACGCACTTGTTGACGGTCTATCTGTCTCGCTGGGCCTCGTCCGGTCGAGGGTTGGATGCAGGTCAGACGCTGTCTGGTTTTGGTGAAGTGGATTTTGTATCCGGGTAGGAAATTAATTTAATGAGACAGACAGTAAACATCATTTGTAGCACTGCAGACTGGAGTCTCTGCTAACACTGACTGTTTTGTTCATTTTACAGCCACATTCAGGAGTTTTTCTAGTTTTAGTAGTTGTAATATATATATTTGTGGCACACTTAATTTAAACAGTTAGCCCTAACGACACAAGGCGGGTACATACTTCTAGAAACCCTAAAAGCGTGTCCCCCAGACCTGTTTTTCTTTTAATAGTCCACCCTCGGCCATCTTACGGCCCTTGAGTACTACATTATCCTCAGAGAGGTTGGACCAGAGAGAGAGAGAATAAGTGGTGGGCCATTTAAACCGGCCAAAGTGCTCTGATTTGAAATACATGACTGTCCTGCGAGGGCTGTTGTTCCCCTGCCAGTGGAGTGTGACTGGATTTAAAGCAGAGCTTGAACAGCACTGGACTAATTCGTTGTATTTCTCAGCTACAGTACCCCCAATATCCATTAAACTATACTTTGATACCAAATAAGGTCTAAGTGTTTCAGTTTTTTATTTTGTTTCCTTGAAGTAATCTCACAGCCTTTAATTAAAAGTTGCCAAGTGATTAAACGCCTGCACACATGCAGCCTCACATACGAACACACTCACACACACACACACTCTCACACAGATTCCTTGGTCGCTGTTCCTTGACAGAGGCCATTTGCTAAATCCTAATGGAATTCATTAGTTTCTTCATTTATGTCCGTGGTGGCTGGGCAACTTGACGATGCACTGTTAATCACCTCTCAGGCTTGACCCACAGTCAGCCTTTGGATTCTGTGAGCAGATAAAAAAAGCTGGATGTATTTTATAGGGATCCTAAAATTAATTTAAGACTTGGTGCTTCAAAATGAAGTTTTAAAATGGTAAATCTGCTCCCACAATGCAGCACTGTAGCTATAAATATAACAATATTACAATATTCAATAAAATAGTTGTACACCTTCGCCATAAATTCTTGAATTTTGGGTGGACCTTTATTCTTCTTTGTCATCAACTAGTGTAATATTTATTATATTCTTTGATACATTTGCTCCATAAAATGTCACAAAATAAAGTTTTAAAATTGCTTTTATTGTCTGACCAACAATCCAAATATCCAAAGATATTCAACTCACAACTACACAAAACAAATATTCTCATTTGAGAAACTCGAACCAGCAAATTTTTGACATTTCTGATAAATAACTAAAACATTTAATTATTTAACAAAATGGCTGAAGATTAATTGCATGCCCATTGACAAATAAACGTTTCAGCACTACTTTATTCATTAACTGAAGTGACACCAGCCCTCATTAGAGAGTCTGAGTCTAATTTCCCTTAAAAACTATATTTTATCATATTTTAGTAAGAAGTCTGTTTTTTCATTTTCATGTTAGGCTCCTGTTTGCAATATTTATTTGCTGTCGCTGTTCTTTTGTCTCACACGACACTTCATTTATTTCATAATATGACTTTTCCGGTGTGTTAGCAACATAATCTCTCGTTGTTCCTGGAAATCTTTTAATGTGAAATGTTAGAACAAATATTGAGTTTCATTCTCATCAGAATTGTTTAAACAGTGGTTGCTAACACAGTTTCTGTGGTGTGGTGAATACGACACAGTTATTCGAATAATTAAGTGAATGTGTACATTATGATAACTTTATGATATGAGCCATTATTATTAGTAATTGCAAATACAGACTTTTATAAAGGGACAGGCCTTTATTACGTAATCGTACCCTGACTATCAGTTGAGACCTTTTACTTGAGAATTTATGATCAGAGTTCATGTATGTATACAGTGTTAGTATAATGGATATGTATAATATTGTGTGTGGGTGTGTATATATAGATATATACTGTATAAGTCTACAGTGGGACTGCTGGTGAATTGCTGAGATCGTGGGTGACAACAGGATCAATACCGTGCACAACACCGGTTGCTATTAGAGCAGTGAAGCAGTGACAGAGTGAGTCTCTTAGCTGTAAAAACCTCCTAAACCGGAGAGCACTGCAGCCAAACTGTATGATACAATTAGATACACTGTATGTATAGTACACACACAGAGACAACAACTCCCTGTTGATGCGCCTGAGTATATTTCCCCACGCTCTCCATCTCTGGTAATTTGTACAGAGACAGTCTGGCTTCCTCTGTTTTTATTGCTTTAACTGGATCAGACTGGACTTCCCACTTAGACTGCAGCGTCTCCTGCAGCTTTTATTTCTCCATGGGACAAGAGGGGCAGGAGTTACGGCAAACCTCCCTATTGATAATGATACATCACGTCGTACGGCGCTTGTCAAAACAGTTCTTTCAAAGTAAATGCAGCGAGAAGAAAAACAAGAACACAAAGAGAAGAAATATGAAAATATGAAAACTGCTTTTGAAATATTTATGCTGCAGCCTCGACACAATATTCTCATCTGTCACATAGTCGTGATCTTCTTTGTGCTGTTTCATTATTATTCTTGTGTTTTGACAAATACAAGCTACATTTTAAACTGCGGCTGTGTCAGATGGTTTGTTACACAGAACCTCTTCTTTTAATAAAGAAACACTCGGTTCTGATTTAACTTTTCAGCCCGCGATCCCCAAAACAACGGCACCAGTGATTTTCGACCCCCACAATCCCCAGATGTCAGCTGATTTGTCCTTGACACATGTCGTAATGTTTAGCACAATGCTAATAGACCTTAGCTTTTATTTGATTTCTGAAAATCATCTTGCGACCCCCCTTTGCTGCCTCCTGACCCCCCGGGTGGGTCCTGACCCCCACTTTGGGAACCAGTGACATACACCACGGCCGTAGCTCATGGCATAGTTGGCAGTGGTTCTTCAAAGGACGCTGATTGGTCTGAACAGCTTTAGTTCACACAGCACAAGCACATAACTTGAAGCCTGACAAGATGAATTCATGTGAGTCGAATAATAGTGAATAATAATTAAAATCTTGTGCAGAGGACTGTGTGAGGGACATTTCTATTGTAGCGCACCACATATGGGGTTACACAGGGTCAAGCATATGTCTTGAGGTCACTGTAGGGACAGTGTTAAATCTTAACACTGACTTCTTCTTCTTGAGACACAGAGCAGCTGTATGTTTGTGTTCAGGAAAGCAGGCGGCATTCTGCCTCACTCCCTCGACACAACAGATAGGTACACAACATAGAAGCCTCTACAGAGTCAGATAACAATGTCGGACCAAACATATTTACTTGTTTGCAGACTAATGACCAAATACCTCACACTGTAGATGCATTAAGTATGAGCATTTGTGGACATAGAGTAGTTGTGTGACTGTCCTGAGGGAATATAGACGAGCCAGAGAGGACAGCTTCTTCAGGACTGTCATAACAAGTGTAGCCTATTGATAAATCCTCCATTCTCCTTGGCCAAGCTTCAATAAACCTTTCAGCATAAAACATTGTGGACTTCTGTGCACTTTCCCTGCACTGACTGAACTGACCACTGATGAATTAAACTGTGTAGAACTGATTCCTTTATGAATAAAGCTGTTGCCACACATTAATCCTATATCAAAGAAACTGTGAAATAAAGTTTATTATTCTGTTACATTTGTCTCTTTTACACCGACATCCTGTCCTGCATAAATAAGTAAATAAATAAATAAAAGAGGCGAGCTTTAAGCACTATGTTTTGCTTGTTTCTATCTTAGAAAACAACATGGCATGCCTTCAGGTTTTACTTAACTGCAATGCCAAGAACCTAACGAAGAAATCATAAATATGTTAGCTTCTTAAATCTGCAGAGTAAAGATGCTTGGACAGGACACCTCCAGGCAAGTCCCTAGTGCATGATACAAACAAAATCTGACCGGATCTTTTCCTTCACAAACAGGTAAGGCTACACCTGTTTAAAGATTCAACATTATTCAGTGCATACAATGCAGGGGAATGCACCGGAGAGCAATTTCCACTTCATCAAAGTCAACATTCTTTCTGGGACGAATGCCATCACCACCGGTGATATTCTGCATCTTGCTTCCTCTTCTAAACTATTTCAAAACATTTCTGTCAGAAATATTGTAATGTGCTCCTCCTTCCTCTGTAGGCCACAGAGCATTGTGATTTGCATCAGCATTTGCTTGTTATCGTCACTTTCCCCACTCTTGTTGTCATCTTTGGCAGCCATAACCCGCCTTGAACTGCAGCCACATTTAGTATGTGGACAAACTTCCTTCCAAACGGTTATGTGGAGGTTCACAAATATTAGATCAGTCCCCTCACCAGCAAGAAATCATCAGCTGCAAACACACACACACACGCATACAGTTATAAGTGTCCATCAGGCACACCCCTGCTGCAGTATAATATGAAGCGTCTTGCCGTGCATCAAAGCTGAAAGCTGTGCAGATGGTCCCAAATAATACATAATGCAAGGCCCATTGGTGTAGTGCCTGTGTCAGGAAGTCCATTACTATAATGTTGAGATCTAAGGTGTTCTTTGCAGCACCTCACCACTCACTAGACCTTTTTTTTTTTTTTTTGAAAAGTCATAGTCTAATGAGAGAGGTTTTACCTTGATGTCAAGTGCAGTTTCCAAGCTTGTGCCTCCACATTTTGTCCTGTCATCTCTCAAATGGAGAAGGGCCACAGATGGTATGCAGTTAAAAGGACGAGGGTGGGGTTTGTAGATTACTCTGTCTGAATGGTTAACATCAAAAGGACATACAGTACATACGTGTGTGTGTTAATACTACATGTACAGAAAGGAAGGGGAGCAAAGAAAGCAAAGGTTGGGATCCATGTGATCTGAGGTTTTCTAATGCCTGGCCGCCTCACACACACACATACTGTATATATGATGGAGTGCTAGTGAGTCCAACATTTTCTCATATTTTAATAGATGTTTTAATATACTACAGATTATGTTTGTGTGCACCAAACAAACATAACCCAAGGTTAAGTCCATTCAGTTATTAAGGTCTTTTTAGAGACATTGGTCGAGCTGATATAACCATAACACAGATGCTTGGCATTGATGTATGGTATGTAAAATGTCCCGTTTAGCACATATCTTGGTCCTCATTCATTCAACAGATTGAAGGAATTATTATTAGAACTAGAACATCAGATGGACGCCCACCAACGAGCTCAGTTCTGGAGGTTTCTGCTGCTAAAAGGAAGCTTTTCCTTGCCGCTGTCGCCAAGTGTTTGCTCATGGTGGGAATTGTTGGGTTTCTGTGAGTAATATCATAAAGAGTACGGTCTAGACCTGTAACTGTCATATTGGTTTTGGCATCAAAAATCCAGTAGCAGAAGGAGTGTTTGCAAGTCAAAAACTTTTAAAGGGAAAAGCTGTACCAAGGGAAGATTAGCTGCATCCAAAAAGTAGTCTGTAAACTGTATGAAGGGATTCATTTTGCAACCAGTATGAATCACTCACCTTAACTATCTCTGATATTTAGTCCACAATCAATCAAAACACTGTATGAACTGGATTTTTCTACCAGACCACCTGTGGTTTGACATTCAGGCTTAGGAGGATGCAGATCCTGATTAATGACCATCACCTACATAACTGTTGGAAGATCAGATGGATTTGTCAGTGTGTTCCTAATAGTTCTTGTAGTGTATTTTGTATCACAATAGTACACACTACAACATCTCAAACTTTCGAAATGTAGAAATAAAGTTTCACATACAAAATAGTCCACATTACCACGCTCTGCGACAACATGCTGCAGCCCTGCATTTGACGTAACAGTCTGGAGAATCAATAGCAGTTAGAAGAGAAGTTTTGCAATTATAAAAGTGGACTTTTTCCAATGGTCCATGTTTTGGCCACATTTCAGTGACTTATGGACACAACAAACTGTTCCAAACCATACAGCGTGGAGAAAGCCATTTTCTCATTGGACTCTGATGGGAAATCTGCCTTAAATCCAGAGTTAAATAAAAAAAAGAAGTCATTGCTAACCACCACATGAGCTCATTGACCCTGTAGATACTGAAGGCATTGAAACCAGTAATTGCCTTCAACCTGCACAGAACCAAACTTTCTTTGAAGCACAATTGTTACTTCCATTTTAACCACCGTCTTCACTTCGGTCTGAAGGACTTTCTAACTCGTGTCGAGGAGAATGTGAAGGTTGTTTTCATGTCACCTAAAAAACCTTCTGCGCGCTTCACTTTGTTCACATGTTGCAAAGTGTCTTACAAAGACATCCTTGAAGGATGATGAATCAGCATCTGACAGAAGATTTCTCTCCACTTCTTTCTTTTCGTCAGTCGTGACAGATAAAAAGGGGGAGAAGAAGACTGCTGAGTACATGAAATGCCATCTTGTCTGTTATGAACTCTCTGCGGTCTCTAATTAATTTTCTAAACTCAGGGCAAACCATGCCCGAGGAGATAACCGCAGCCTTACTTTACATTTCGGACTCTAATTTTATCGATTAGATCTAATTGGAAGGTAATTTCTACTGCCGCCACAGGACACACTGCACATACAACATCGACGTCTAACCAGATGGTGGTGCATCATGAGAACATGAAAGCATCAGTGCCTGATCTTTATGACCTTGCGTATAGGGGAAGGGGGGAGAAGACAGAAGGTTGAAAAGGTTGATTTGCCCATTTCGGAGCCAGATGCTTCCCTTCTGCTCGTACATTTAGCACAGGTTTGACCCTTAATGTCTGAAATACGAAGAACGCGGTCTGGACAAAGTTTTTCGCAAGACTGGAAGCTTTTCAGCAGGAGCAGGAACACACCTCAATCGCACCTCCGCCGGCATAAACTATAAATACTCTCCTAACCATATTCTGTGCCTCTTTTGCTTCTATTACTTCTTACTCTCCTTCCTACTCTCCGTAGGGTCCTTGGGGTTTTGTCATGCCGAAGCGCTACAGTGGATTCCCAACCCGTAGCTCCCCACAATGCAGCAGCATCCAAGAAGTACAAGATCCAAGCTTGTTCACTGTCTCTCAGTTGTGCCAATGAACCGCATCCGTTGATGGTTCATATTTTTTCAACCTTCTGTATTCTTGAATGTTGTCATTTACAAAAAATGTCTGTTTATCATGTTATTATGTTAGAGATTTAGAGTCATTGTCTTGTTTCTTGCTTACAGTACAGATTATTTTATTTTCTAATAGCCTGTTAGTATGCTTTTATTTTATCAGCAACAAATGGAAGAGTAAAACTGAAGACCCGTGTTGGATTTCAGTCACATCAGCAAAACTGTGAACATTTTAATTTTGGTGAACTTGGGGATCCATTCATCAATGTCCAGATAAAATCCAGATGAAATTTAATACACTTTAGTTTACACCATATCAAAAATCTAATTGCAGTCCATCTTGAATAATAATCTGATAGCTATCTGATCCTTCCATGATGCATGAAGTGACTAAGTGTGAATGACAGTGTTGACCTTACCAAGCCAAAGAGTCCAAAACAGAGGAAGCTACCATAGTTTATTAGCTGTGCAGCACCATCCACTGTTATATCTGCTGAAGGATAAAGTGCTACATGATAGAGATGAACCCCGCTAGTTTTTCTTCTTCCGCATCTGAGTACAACTTGCATGTCGTTTGGCGACCTTGTGTTGTAAAATGACAAATGGACCTTCACTGCAGTTCAGTTCAACATCATCTGGTCCAATCCAACATATACGGACATTAAAGCCCAGCTCAAAGAGAGCAACAAGGAGGGAGACAACACACGAGGTGGTAGCAAAGAAAATAGATTTATTTTCAAAAAACATAAATCAGAAAAACGTGTAGCAAGTGTATGAAGAGAATGCAAAAGTATACATGCTGTCATCATGCCAGAACCAGAACCGGAGTTATAGCCAGAACCAGAGTGCCCAAGCCAGAGCAGCAGAGACCATCTGCAAGATTAGGAAGTCCTTTATAGGGTGGCCCACATCGGCCCAGGTACAGCTCATTTAGCTGATGACCCCTCCATTCAACACCTGCAAAAACACCACAAGGAGACCAACAGTGACACCTAGTGGACAGGTGGAGGGGTCATCACACAGGCGCTAGATCACTACATGTAAAATCATGTTTCAGTCGCTGTGCTTTGTTTGGGTATCCGGTACACCTTCAAACTCACAATTCTATGACTCAAACTGGACTTAATGTCCCCACCGAGTCAGCCCCAAGTAGTTCACCACGTTTGCCCCACTTACAGCTAGTCATTATACTGTACGTCACACCTGTTTGACAGCAACACATGGATAAACTTTACAGGTAACTGACCAGTGTATAGTTTGTTCAAAAATTCTAAATTATTTATTCGTGTGACGCCGAGATAAATATTCAGTTTTATAGGTTGATTTGTCACGGAGAAAAAGAACCTCCTCATAATTATAATTTTTTTGTGGTAGCACTGTAGTGATATGCAAAAAAAGAAAGGAGGAATTCAAAGTGTTCCTAATGTCTTCTGATAGATTACACATGATGTCTTTGCTCTGGCCGTGGCCTGAATGCATATTCTCAGCGGCCTGCTGTCAGGGCTTACACAGTAAATGGATCGATGTGCCAAATAGTTAAAAGTGGTACGAATAATTAGCACAGCAGGCCCTGTGAAGCGAATTAGCTCCTTACCTATCCTCTCCCAGAGTTTCCTTTCATGTACGAGTTGGCCTGAGGGCCTGAGCTGTATTTTCTGAGAATCATTAGCCACAGTCGGGTCCTTTGAGATGACTCCGATTGCCGCTCCATGAAATGTTAGACACCAAGTGATACTTTTTGTCACTTGAGCTGATGAGAGTGGAGGAGAGAATGGGAGAGCGGGAGAAATGGATGGGGAGGGGAGGTGATGGCAGAAGTGGAGAGAAAGTGGACAGGAGAGAAATGACTCAGGCAGGCAGGGCAAGTTCAAGTCTTTTAAGAGATCCATAGGAACTAATGGATAATGTCAGACAGACCTTATAGAGAGTGCATTTGTGCACCGCGTTGGCAGATGATTCTGGTGAGAAACCAATAGATCTAAATGGTAAATGGAGGATTCAGTGATACTCCACTGTGATCGATATACATACACAGTAAACGCACACTTTTCACAGCTTCACGGCAAAAGAGTAAACATTTCTGCTGAGTTTGTTCTCTTTGTTTTCCTGTATATTTATGTCCCTTCACCTCCTCCAACCTTTCTTTGATGCAGGAAATCTTTTTCTTGTACTTTCCGTCGTCTGTGTCTTCCCTCTACACACATATATTCTCATTCCTCTTCCTCCCAACTCTTTGATCCTTCTTCTATTTCTTTCTTTCTGCTGACCACTGCAGAAGCTTTTGTCTCTGATTCTCGTCCCGAGCTTAGCGAGCGCTCGCCGTCCGAGGGCCTGCATCTTATCTCTTCTAATTACAAAACGACGCCTCGCGTGTCGTCACAGACAGACGTAGAGGGGGGGGGGGGAAAAAACAAAAGAAAGAAAATTCCTGGAGGATGAAACAAAGGAAAGCACTAGCGAGGGCAGTTCTGTAAAGTCATTGCAGAAAGGGAGAGAGAGAGAGAGAGGGGGGAGAGGCAGGGAGTGAATCTGATGTTATTGCCGGGGAGTCTCATACGCTGGCAGCAACCTGAAAGAAACATGAATTTCAATTTTAAAAACCACCTGTGATCGATCCTTTTGAAAAAAGGAATGAGAGAAGCAAAAGATCGGCCTTAGCCTTGATGATTAATGTTTGTATTTCAGCCTTAATTTGTGATGCATGGCTTCCTGTAGGCAGAGAAGTGACCACACAGTACCCATCACCAGAATTAAATTTTGGGAAAATTAGATTTGGGGTATTTCGGTACGGGAAAAATGAGACACCGAGCGCTGCTGCGGCTCCACTCTCTGATTCAGGCTGGTAATACATTTTTATTTGTACGTAAAAAGAATCTTGGTTAGTGTCACTTTAATCCTCAGAGCAGCTTCTGGGGTTTTTTTTCCAGGCAGCTGAGATTTTTTCTGTCACGGGCCTCCCCCAGCAGGCCAACCGAACTCTCCAGATCAATCAATAGCTCTGGACACAGATACACTCCACTGAGCTACGCCTGCAGCCTCGAAAAAGCCGAGCACACGGAGACAAAGTCTGAGATGAAACAAGATAACATGCATTCCACATGCATTAACCAACACACAAACAGACAGACGGGATAAATATCGCTGCCGCTGCTGCAGAGACAGAGAGAGGGAGAGTTAACCGACTGTTTCCACGTGAGCACCTCGGCCTTTTTTATTCCTTTTTATATTTATTACACAGAAGAAGAGAAGCAGGGAGGGAGGGCTCGTCTTATTTGCCAGGGGAAATACAGTTTTCTTTAGTTTATGTGTTTGTGTGTGAGAGCATGTTTCTTTATGAAACAATATAAACTTTATGGATGGTAGCGCTGATGCAAAGTGCTGAATCACGTCACATCGAGGCTGATTATTCAAACTTCTTCAGACTTCAGGCTCTATATTTTTGATATTTTGTGTAGAACAAGAAACATTAAGTTGTTTTTCTTTTTTTTTGTTCCCGCCCACCTGCTGTGCAATATTCGTCAAGTTAATCTGCAGCGATGACTCATCAGTATTAATGTTTTTCAAAGTACAGTACTTCTTTACAGGCATTGTGTGATTTGAACAGAGAATTAGTGAATGTTTACCAGTTTGCAGCACTAATGAATCATGCATCGAGTGTTTCTAAAGACTTTTTCACGCCCGTGTGTATTAACAAACACAATGCATTTATTTCCCACTAAACAAAAACAAATGGAAAAATCTAACTGGAGGCAACACTGAGCAATTTCTTTCAGCTTGTTTTCGTTTAGCTCGCTGATTTTTATGACTGCTGATGCTTGCTAGCCAGTGGTAGATCGAGCCTGGATCAATTTTAATTATTATGGAGTTAGTGTTGTTGCGTTGGGCTCTTCAGTATCGGCTGCAGGTGGCGAGGCCCAAAAGTTTATGAACACTGGTTTTAAGCATGCAGTAACCAATCACTGCTGTTACATGTGGTGTGAGCCCATGACATAACAGAGACCAAAGAGAAAAATAGCACATATTGTGATAGCAGCTACAAGGCCACAGTCTACACATAAGACACACACACACACACACACACACACACACTCATTCAGTTTGCTTTTATAAACACAACCTCCAGTTTATAAAGAGAAATGACTCGTATTTTTCCATTTGTTATAAACTGTTTTATTATGACAATGACAATAAAGATGAATCAGCCTGGTGCTGCTCCGTTCCCCTGAACAGTCGTTGGTTTGTTTCATAATTCTGATGTATCTATAGTTCTTTCATCTTTGGGACTCTTTATCAGGAGTCTTATTGCAGCATGCATCAGTTCACGTTGGATTTGAATATTCTGTTGATTTGATTTGGTATCTCATCGTTTTTCAATCAAGACCCTCTCAGCTTAATCTAGCTTGTGTGTGTTTATTTTCCCAGAGGCTTTTTTTTATGTATCATGGCTCATTAAGAGAAAAAATTATACAATTCCTACAGCAAATCATACAAGTTGGAAGTTGATTTGGTTAGATAGGGAACTGAATCGTCTTATTAATTTTTATAATTGCTGTATGTTTGTTTTCCCTTCAGATGCATGGTACATACTCTACCTCTGTTAACAACCTGCAACTAAGAAATACCACAGCTTTCCTCTCACCAATGAAAAGTTGAAGTCATAAGCAATAAAACAAACTTTTGCTCACTTCTTTACACTGTGATTTTGCTGCTACAGCATTACTTCTCGTCTAGTATAACCAGTAGCTGAGGTAGCTGACGTTAGCATTCTTTATACAGTCACTTTATTTGACTTGTGCTACGGTTACATTACATTTTAGCATCCATGCCACTTGTTACAGCTTGTGATGGCTGCTGTTCAGTAAAAGTTTTAATATCTGAGAGAAAATATGCCAAATGTTTGCAGGTTCAAGCGTCTCTGTCTGTGCTTTTCTCAGATAAAAACTGAATATATAAGTCAGACAGAACAAGACGTTTGATGAAATTACACTCTGCCACAAAAAATTAGAATTATCTTTTATGTTTTTTTATTGATATTTATAGACCAAAAGATGAATCGATTAATAGAGAAAATAATTGCCAGATTAATTGAGAATAAAGTTGCAGCCCTAATGGTCTGTTCCCACCAAACGTGAAGCGAATCTTTGCCTTACGTCACCCACTCAAGTTTACTCATTTGTGTGTTACTCACTTGGGTAACTCATCTACCCTTAATCTGGCTTACTGCAGTGGTATGAACCCATATTTCAGGATGCTGAAACGACTACATCATGGTGGCAAATGCTTGTTTTCTGAACTTGTATAACCGATAGCTGGAGGCACACGTTTCCAGCACTTACCAGGTCGTCGAACTTACTCCCTTACTTTTCCCTAAGTAAGGGAGTAGTAGTATAAAACAGTTGGAAATATGAAGTAGTATCATTGAGCTCTGGGTGCCCACAGGTGGTTATGGTTAAATAGAGGTCGGCAACTCCATTGCTCGCTGTTGCACACAAATTGATAAACCAGAGTGAATAAAAATCCACATTTTAATCCTAAAAGTTTAAAAAACAAACTCTAAGTTCTCAAAGCAGAATCTGGTGTAACTCTGTTGCTCGACTCCGCCTGGTCCTGACCATAAAGCACTGTAAACTCGTGCAATATACGCAATTTCTTTGCTCCATGTTCAATATCTTCAACTCACATGAATGGCACAAAAATGTGATATATATACACGTTGCCCAATTCGCGTGAGTTGTGACGTGACTTCATGTTTTCACATGCATCTACTCACGCCTAAAGTTGTATTTTCTGTGTGAACAAAACATGAAAACAACCTGAACTTTGTGGTTAGCCCTTTAGAAATGTAAGGTGTGAGATGCATATGGGACATTTTTATAATTTTATGTCTTTTATCTGAATCCACATTATGTTTTTTTCACATTTCAGCGTCTAAAGCCATAAATAAATATGTTTTCAGTGTAACACCACATTGTTATCAACCCAGTCATCATGATGCTTAAAGCCTCACAGGAGGAAGGTCCCCTCAGCTAAAAAAAAAACAAAACAGGAGAAAGCTGGATTGAATGATATATAGATATTGAATGAAGAGGCACTACAGGGACCGACGCAAGCGGTGTTGTGTTGGAAGATAAATGTCTTGCTGAACAGACGCACATACAAACAGTGGGCTTCCTCTACAGTATATGTGTTCTCATGCCAAGCGATACCTCCTTATTGATCAGCGTGTTGCTTCGAGATCTGAGAGGATTGAGTCGATTGCTCAACATGAGAGATCCTTTCATGTTTTTCCATCTGCGGGACTGCTGCTATTACTAATGACCTGCAGGACGGGGGTGAGAAAATATAGCGAATTTCAGTCTGAACAATAATTTAAACCTGAAAATAGTCTTTACAAGCTAACAAGTGTTGGGGGATTCAGGCTCCCGAGGTTGTGCGTGTCAGATGGTGTGCGTTCGGCCATTTTTTCCAGAGATGTCTGCTAATTATGGCGTACAAAACAATGAAAAGGAGACCGCCACAAGGCCTGTAGATCCCCCAGTACACACACACACACACACACACACACACACACACACACACACACACATATACACCCTGTGTGTGGGTGTAAAGAGAGGAGTGACAATTATCTCGTTGCTCCGAGCGCTGCTGCTTAAACTCATCAGCGACCTGAAGGAGATGCGTCGTGACAGAGCGAGGAGCGAGGAGGGGAAAAAGAAATCAAAAATGAAAACAAGTCACATTCATCTCCGTCTTCACAGGGGACTAAAAGAAAAACATTCAGGCCATCTGCCACAGACATAAACAAGTTTGCTGCATTGATGAAAATGACAGATGTGTCGATGCGGAGTCGGATTCGACTTGAATGAGCAAAAGTGAAAAAGATGGAGGATGTGTGACGAAGAGCTAAATCCAGAGGAGAGGTGACAGCTGAGGTCATGTGAAATTTAAAACTTATTTCATTCATACATTTGTCTGTTTTCTAGTTTCTACACGGAGAGCAGATAAAATATACTCTTCTCTGACATCTGCCCAGAGGATTTTATGAGATCTTATACCACCAGCACATCCTGTCTCTGCCCCGGGGTCCCCGTCCAGTCTGTCCTGCCCGGTACACCTCTAAAGGTAAACTCCCAAAGGGGGGAGGCCACCTGAACCAGGAGCTTGAACCACCTCAGACAGCTCCTCTGGTTTAACTGACATTTTGACAATCCGTTAAAAATACATGTTGACCAGTTTTACAGAGAGTTTCGGGGTTGTAAATGGACAGATAAAGGCGAGTGCAGCTTATGTTGGAGATTTGTTGAGCATAAATGAACATGCATGTGTTTCCTGTGACCCTGTAAAACTTAAGAGCACACTCATGAATTCATTTACTCTTTTTTATTGTGGATCATTGACGAGAGACTTTGAATGAATCATTGAATCTTTACTGATGTTCAGTGAGTTTGTACCAGCCGTGAACTCTGTGAAAAAGTAGAATTCCAGTCCTTTGATTAAATATTCCTCTTTGTAAAGAATGTAGAAACGGCTCTATATAATGTTAAATTACAAACACAGCAATGACGCATAAAAAAAAATCTGTTGAACCACTTTTACACTGTAAATCAGCTGTGAAATCCACAGTAACTTACTGTGTTTGTGCCCAGTAAATTACTGTAAACCATTTCACAGTGTGTATTCAGTCAAAAACTACAGTAATTATAGAGTTACTGTGAAAATTATAGTAACCAAATAATGTGCTGTAGAGGTACTTGTCAACAGCTGCCAGTTAGTTACTGTGATTTTATTTACAGTAAGTTACTTGTCAACAGCTGCCAGTCAGTTACTGTGATTTTATTTACAGTGAGTTACTTGTCAACAGCTGCCAGTCAGTTACTGTGATTTTATTTACAGTACGTTACTTGTCAACAGCTGCCAGTCAGTTACTGTGATTTTATTTACAGTAAGTTACTTGTCAACAGCTGCCAGTTAGTTACTGTGATTTTATTTACATTAAGTTATTGTCAACAGCTGCCAGTCAGTTACTGTGATTTTATTTACAGTACGTTACTTGTCAACAGCTGCCAGTCAGTTACTGTGATTTTATTTCCAGTAAGTTACTTGTCAACAGCTGCCAGTTAGTTACTGTGAATTTCACAGTAACCGGTTTAAAGTGTACTTCTAAACATGAGCTGAGACAGACTCTGTTGTTTTAGGCTATGAAGGGTAATACGATTGGATGTGGGTAATGTCATTACACCTTACATTGTTGTTAATAGTGTGTTAAAACAGATTACTTTCCAAAGCACTAACATGCACGGTAGCATTTTCCAACACACAAGATAGTAGCAGCAGAGACGTTAAAGAAAGGGATGTGAGATTGAAATAAAATGGGGGGTAGAAAAGTGTGCAGGATGCCTGGATGAACTCACGTGCCACCAGGAGTGTGTAGAAGAAGAACAGATACATATGTAACCAGTTGGATAACCAGTGTTTAGCAGATCAGTGTATCTCACAATCCTACCCATCCTCAATGGCGGGTTTGGATATGAGTACTTTTATCTGTCTATTAAGGTTTGGCCATTCTTCTATCATCAGTAGGTCATTCTGTCATGGAGAGATCCACGTGAGAATTTGCTGTGTGTTCATATAAATGCAACCCGAAGGCTGCCAAAGGATAAACTGGTACAGATGTAAAAAGTTAGTATAAAATAATTCAGCATGTTTAAGAGGAGTAGGAAAAAGAAAAAACTGAAGAAGTTGACAGTGTAGATTTGTATCCAAATGCTTCTAATTGCTTAAGTTTTAGTTTTTCCGTTGACTCTTGGTATGCAGTTATGTGGTTTGCCGAGCAATGATTGGCGTTGAAATAAGGGTTGATGTGTCCTTTCAAACTGCTTCCATCAACGTGGACATGCCTGACAGATACAACTACCCTTACCGATCTCCAGTTAATATGATTATGTCACTCTTTCTGTCATTAAGACATTTTATTTTGCCGTTTTGGTCCAATGTGACATTACTGCAGCAATGCAGAACCACTGTCCCTATTCTGATATCCACTTATGCTTATTAAGCAGCCTTTTACTAGAAGCTGAGAAAACAGGTCAGTTTTAGTCTAACTTCCGATTTACTTTGTGCTGTCTACAAGGTTCATTATTAGACGGTATGTCAACTCAAGTCATGTGAACCATTAAGGTTAAAATACTCTGATCAGGGGCTCTTTGGAGTAGATATACCAAACATATTTCTTCACAGTGAAACACCATCACTAAGACTGCTGATTCATTTCGATCCACAGGCCCAATCGGCCCACGTCATTTACTCATTAACATAATTAACTAAACTCTGGTGAAGTGTTTGCCACAGATGTGCACATACTGACTGGCTGGGTCCCACACGTCACCATTTTCATCCTCTCTGTGACTGGCAAATGTGATGCAGCAGCTTTTAGGCTTCGTGCCACTCCACCTGAAAGGTGATATGAAAGTGACATGCGCCTGCTCTCATGCATAGTCAAGTGGCATCAGCAGGAATTGTAAACATGCCTATGTTCAAGTCTGCAATTTCAACTGAGAACTTTCATCAGTTTCAGCAGCATGTTGCCGCCAAGACGTGATGACCTCCAATATGGCTGCCAAGTGCATTTTGTCTCCTGAAAGCCCGCCATGAAGCTGTAACAGCCGGCAATGCTTTCTCTTAAGTGCATGGATGCTGAGACCTGAGATAGCCTTGTGATTTATCAACCATATCTGTCACATATTTCAGCGCTATCTGTGTACCTGCACTTCTCTAGGAGCAATTCGACATCGCAGCGTGTGAACCACCAGCGATAACGCCTCATTCACTCACTCTGATGGAGGAGTTGCTATATACAAACCCGGGCTCGGTTCAGTTTGAGATTAAGATACATTTTATTGCACTTGCAGGGAAATTTGTCTTTGCACAACCGAAGATGCACCACCAAGGACGCGAGGGAAAGTACAAGAAAACAAGCGATGAGAGGCGGTGCAGGTTATCTGGTGTGTGTGTCAGGAAGAAAAAGGGCAGGTGAAGCTTTGTGAACATTTTTGTGACATGACAGATTACAATCAATGATAGACTTTCAAAATAAAATGTTATTACCACCTTTTTTTTTGTCAAGAATGCGATAAGACAATTGATGGACTCAGTCTTCATTTGGATTGAGTAACGGAAGAATAAAAACATAGTGGTATCATTAAGTACAAACCCTGCCTCCCTATGCTTAACACAATGAAACTGAGCTTTTAACATGACAACACCGTCAGCAAATAGACTTGCAGGAAAAGAGATGAAATGAAGTGAAACGTTCGATCCAGCCTCCCTTTTTCCTGATCCTCCTCGTGCACCAACACTTCCCTCCAGCCTTCTCGCTCCCCTCCAAATCCTCCAAATTTGAACAAGATAAAATTTCACTGCCGTGTCGACTGTTTACAATGAGCATCGAGCTAGAAACAACAAAGCATAAAGCAGTCAGGGTGTTTGGCCGCGAAGCAAAGGCTGTATGTTAGTGGACTCATAAATAACCTTGAGGGTGGCAGAGAACGCCCAGTAAAACATGTCTGTTTATCCCAATGTTGCATACTTAACAGGGCAGACTATAAACACATGCAGCTGTCATATCCGGGTTAGTCTGGCGGGGATTTCTGGAGACTAATACATACTATACAATACCATACTAGTACTTTATATAAATATTTGAACATGCTGTCTTCTAGGGCAGCCTTTCTTTTCTGGCACTGCAGCTCACTATGATAACTGATTTTTGAAACAATGAGTCCTTGTTTTTTTCAAGCAGATTTAACTCAAATCAAATTTGTCGTCTGAAATAGCGACCCAGGGTAGTATGGTACTTTTAAACAATATTAAACTGATTCTCAAAGCCAAAGTTCAGGATTTTAGAGCAAGCTCTAGTTGCCAGATCTATTTTATAATCAAGATGTATAACCCGACATCGTATAAGTTGCCTATATGTGTCAGTGTGCAGCGGCAGTGATCACATTTACTTACTAAAACACCTTCTGCATCTGTCCACATCCTAAGAAATAAAAATAATGGACTAAGACATGTGGATTCAAGGCTCCATTCATTTGAATGGGGGTTTGGCAATGTAGGCCACAGGGTTGGAGAAACGCAACCTGACGTCACGCTGTGGCGGCCAATCCAATGATCAGACCGGTCAAACTTCTCTATAGTCAGCCTGAAATGTCTCTGAGACTGAGACCATCCAGGTGGATTCATGGACTAAACTCTGACACTCTACCTGTTTTGTTCTAGCTTTATTTATTTCATGTACTCAGCTTCTCTGTCTGTGTCTGGTTCGTAATTTACATCATGAAGTTTGAACCCTGTGGCTAACGCCTGATTTGGCCTGAGCAGGGCCTAACCCTGATGTCCCACCATATCAGTTTAACCTCAATTCATTTGACTCATGGGTAAGTGCATGCACACACAGATAACTCATGGATCAGGAAGCTTCAACATTCATATAATTACACACACACACACACACACACACACACAAAACGTTTTTCCACCTCATCTTGCAGCCGGGGACACGTGGGATTTGGGTAAAGCACTTTCACACAATCATTAAAGAGCTTGACCTAAATTAATGAGGACAACTGGCTAATACGTGGACGGTAATATTAAAGCTGCTTTTCTGCCGCCTTTCTGCTTTTTTCTCACACTTCATTTCCACTGCACACACACACACACACACACACACACACACACATCACTCCATCTCTCTCGCCCCCGTCGTTCTTTTGGCTTTCAACTTTCCTGTCCCAGCCTCTTTCACTCGCTCCTCCGTCTCGTCTCTCCCTTCGCTCTTCACCCCAGGCGGCTGCAGCGTTCCCACCCAGCTGAAAATCGGCCTTTGAGCCTCTCTGTGGCTCCAAGCTAAATAAGTTGAGTATTACCAATATGGGTAAGACGTCCTAATGATTTCTGCCCTCGGTGAAAACACAGTTTGGAGTCATCGTGTGGATTTGCATCACCCTCAGTATACGTTTATAATTGATGGATTTTCACTCACAAAGACGTCTTGTATATTGTTTCAGACAACCGAGACCCGTCTCTTTCATCGCCGCTTGTTTCTGTTGTCTTCTTTGCCTCCGACGCTCCTTCTGTTATACGTGGTGTGGTTAGATATTTTTTCTGGAAGGTGACTGGCTTTTTACCCAAACCAAACTTTTTATTTCATAGTTAATCACAGGAAAGAAAGAAAAAAAAAACAAGAAGATACTGCAGGGATTCTACCCAGGAGATTTCATTATAAGATCCAAGCCGGAGTTTGAGGATTCAGCCATTCATCCATGCACTTTATTCAAGCAGGATAATACTCTTTGTAGAAGCTTTCAAACATCTGCAGTGACAAGTGAATTTAATGAGCATCTATAATAGGGTAGCTCCTGTGTGTGTGACATGCGGGGTTTGTTTGAGGTAGAGAGGCCAAACACAATATCTTGTAATGAATCCGTCTGTGTGAAGCAGGCATTTAATGTGTGCGCACGCTGGTCGGGTCATCGCTGAGCAACTTTTTACAGCTTTCAGATGAGATGTAGAGCTTGCACCGAGGATAAAGGCTGTACAGTACGTTAACAGAAAGAAAGAAACGTCCACCCATAAAGACAGAAATGTCAATATTACGAACTGAAGAGGTCGTTGTGATAATGGTTCAGTGCCAGTCAACATGCTGTGTGATCGATACTTAAACCAGTAAAATGTTGATGGCTCTTCCAAGCCTTCTTTACATTACTTCGAAAAATCCTTCAAGCGCACTGCCTAGAAATTAGGATTTTTACAATTTAGCACCCCCGGTTTTAGACTGTCGTCGTAAATATGGACAGCTGTACATGTGAATTTGTCATGACTACATTAGTTATGTTCAAAACTACTTGTCCCAAGGTTCTAAGTCCCAGATTTACTCATCCGGTGGCTCCTTCTTCCTCGTCATTAGCTACATTCATCGAAGCTGTTAGGCTTGGTTACGTTGCCCGCTTACCTGGCACCACACTGGCTCCACTTCCCCATCAACATTCTCCCGCGCCCAAGGCCTGAAAACCTACTCTTTCCAGAATTAGTCCAAAACACCTTCAGTCTTTTGGAGTTACTGTTGCTCCGGTTCTGGCGCAACACCGGCTCCGCTTCCAGTTTAAAATTCGCCACCTGAAAACCTCCTCTTCTTCTTCCTGATGGTCCAAACACTCACACTCCCCCGCTGCTCTGAGCTCACAGTCCGGGCTGGCCGGCTGACAAACTGAGCTAATATTAGCTAACAGCAGCTACAGTTGGCAGCAGTTTACTTCACTGGAAACTGTAAATCACAGAGAGTTGAGGCGGAGCAGCCGGAGGACATCAGAGGGAAAAGCAGAAAACATTTTCTCCATAAAATATGATCCAGTTTCACCAAAATCAGTGAAATAGTTGGTGGTGTGTGACCGTGTTGTGTACGTCTTGCAGATGATCATACCCCGAGTAACCAAATATACCCACAGACATACGTGGAGCAAAGTGTGAATGACAGAGACACCATTCACCAGATTATACAGCTACACAATGTTGCTTTAATGTTCTCGGCTAAAAACTTTTTTTGCTTGTTGTCTATTTTGGAACTCGTTCCCTCCGCTGGTTAATACATTTGTGCATTGGGATTTGCAACACATATATTCCACGTCTGCCGGGTGCACTTCTGTTAACTGTGTTGACACCTGAATCTGAAGCTTTCTGCAGGAATTCACCGCGACAGCATGCCAGAGAGCAGAACCGTGCTGACAAATATAATGGTGTCGCCAGCTGATGAGTTTATGATGAGTATAAAAATGACGAAGTGACTCACGCACATTACTCATAATCTTTTAGGAAATGATGCTTGGAGCGGTGAAATGAATTTCTCAAGAAAGCGGAGTAATTAAAATCCTTCTCAAGTCCTCAGCCTTGGCATAGAGCTATTATACAGTGGATGAATGCGCAAATGATAATCACTGTTGCACCAAGAGTTGAGTTGATGCTGTGTATTGACCCTTCAAATGGAGAGAAGGCAAATGGGCAAGAGGGAAAAGAAAGCAGTAAAGAATGCATGTATTTGCATACAGAGAAAGGTATTATAGGCAATGCTTCTTGTGGGCTGTAATTCAGAAAACTCTCGGCCCTCCATCTTCACTTCACAACATTTATATCCATGCGTGCCCTTCCACGTATTCAGGTTTAACACATCTGCACACATGTGACACCCTCATATCCATGTTTGCAACCTTTATGCCTATGTGTACTTCTACTTCCATCTGCTAGTAGTTTTCATAGTTAACTTATAGTAAGTAATATAGCAAGAGGGAGCTTACATTTCTATTATTTACATCAAGAAGAGGACAGAAGCGTGAAATGTCATCTAAAGTCTGCTCTCATCGAGGTTATAAATTCGATCTCTTTATTCCAGATTTGGTCTTATTGCATCTTCAAAGAGTGAGTCAGCTTTTCCATTTTAGATATTTCCCAAATTGTTGAAAGCGCATATTTTCAAAGGGTGTTTATGCAACATTCATTTTCTGCGTGCACAGACGTTCTTACATCTGTACAGTCCATACAGTCATGAAATAACCACCACGCAGACCCTCCTAGCTATGCAGATGGGCAGCTGTACATGTGTATTTATAGGTGTACGTGTTGTGATTATATTACTTATGATCAAAAACTAGCAGGTCGACAACTTTGCTAACAGCCAAACATCAACAAGGTCAACAACACAAGACGAGCAGCCAGCTAATATTACTTACTATATGTTATATTATGGTATAAAAGTAACAAAATGTCGAGTGTCAGAATCAAAATTGAGCCGACACAAACCAGGAGCAGTTCATGTTTATTACATAAGTGCTATTTGTGCAGCCAGCATGCTTTGTCCCTGACTTCACCGCAGATTCAGTCGACTTTGTCGTGATTTAGAGGCACCCAAGCAACCGTGTCATGTTAGTGACTGAGCGTGACGTGGTTAATCTTCAGAATAATCAATACAAAACTCAATTGAGAAAATAAATCAATAGAAGCCGCCTTGATGAAGGTCAGTTCATCGGTTGTATTGTTTAGTTTTTTAAAATCTCTCTCCCGGCACGACGCTCGGCCTGTCAACAGCTAATGTAATCCCGTCTGCAGATGGTTGTCGTAATGTAACTAAACTCTGTGATAATCAGCTTCTCCACGCCAATCTCTGCTTGTGTTTCTGTTCGTCGTCCTTTTGATTTGATTTCCATTATGCTCTCAGGAATTTCTTCTTCATGCTTTTTGCAACAAATTGTGTGCGTGTGTGCGAGTGTGAGTGTGTGCGTGTGTGTGTGTCACACCAAGGCAAAGAGTGTGTTTCACAATTGTATGTAGCTGAACACGGCGGGCTGACTGACAGGCTCTCTGCTTGTCTCTCAAAGGGGCAGTGAGAATTGAGTAGCAGTAATCCACCACACACACTACTGGGATTTCACACAGGGGCTCCATGCCTATACTGTGAATTATTTGCTGCCAAGGGAATTTCACACTAACACACACCAGGGGTCCCTCTGCACTTACCGCCTGTGTGTGTGTGTGTGTGTGTGTGTGTGTGTGTGTACTGATAGAGCAATTAGATGATTGATGGTGATTGATGTAGCTGCTCGGGGATGAAAGAACACACACACACGCACACACACACACACACACATATACACTCTTTCCTGTTTTCTTCACCTCCCAGACCGGTCACCATCAATCGGCTAATTGCTTTACACTTCAGCTCGCTGAGTTTGAGGACTGAATCACTATTCAATTAGAAAATAGAGCTGTTCTCCATTGTCCCCCGAGTATGAAGCCTCAGACACACAAAGAGAGATGCAAATGCACACACACACACACACACACACACACACACACACACACACTTTCTTCAGTCTGTCGCTCTTCCTACTCGGTAGCCATGGTGATGTTGGAAAAAGAAAAATGCGTACATGATGAGGGGTATGATCAATGAGATTATTCCCCCTCTTTGAGACGGGGAGGTGCAGTGCCACGGAGGAAGAAAGCTTTCCACTGATCAGCTTTGAGGCTCGCAGGTAGAGGTATGTTGTTTGTTAAAGGAACATTATGTAGAGTTTTTGTGACTGAGCGCCCCCAGTTTCCAGCCAGCTAATAATACTTACTAGTTCAACAGAGAGAAGCCCAGATCGGCGTCTGTCTTTCACCAAGCTCTCACCAACAAGTAAAAGTCACCCCCAGATTTACTCGTCGGACATCTTCTTGCTTGGTCACACTCTTTTTCTCTTTTAACCTTCCTCTGTCAATGTCTCCTTCAGTATTTTCGCCTCTTACATTGTTTTTATTGTTGTTATACTGCTTGCTTGCCCCAGCTCCTGTTCTGGCGCAACACTGGCTGGACATTTTGGCACCTGTCAAAATTCGCCGCCTGAAAACCTCTGTTGTTCTGGTGGTCTGAAACACCTGTGGTACAAACACTAACACGGCCCCCAATGCTCTGAGCTCACAATCTGGCAACCCGGCTAACCAACTGCTAGACAGTTTCAGCTGGTTTACGTGAAAATCTGTTAGTTTTATTTGTCCTACATTATAATAAATCGAATATTTTTGAGGTTTTGGATGGTTGGTGGAACAAAACACAACATTTGATGACATCACATTTGGCTCAAGACATTTTTTAATTATGACAATTTATAAACCAAATGATTGATCACACAAATGCAGATAAACCAATAATGAAAACAGTTGTTAGCCATAGTGACATTGTTTTTATCTCACATGCTGACAGTCTCTGCTCTTGAAACAGGGCTCTCCCTCTTCAACTGTTAATTCTTCCAGAATTCACATACACAATGACAACTCAAATTCTTACATGGTATAAACTAGCATTTGTTTCCCACAAACTTTCTGCACTTTAGCTGCCACCTCAGCTCCATTTAGCCCTTACAGTACACTTAACTCAAACTATTTCAGCGCTTCAACTGCAGCTCCCAAACAATATTCAAGCTGTCTGTCACAGCTACAACCTGGCAACCCACAACTTGATTCAAATGGCGTGTGTGCAGCTGCTCTCTGCGCCGCTGCTGCTGCTGAGCTATCCAACTTAGCGTTAGCTGTTGTCAGAATGTCAAATCAGGACCACGTTTGAAAATGTTAGTGAAAAGTTGTTTTCATTTCTCTGCCTTCAAACTGTTATTTCCCTTCTTGCACACAAACACTGACAAATGGTCTTTTCTATGCTACTTTAGCAACACTTTTTTTTTAATCATTCGTGTTGCTACGATTAGCACGCAGCATCAAAACAGCGATGTTGTCTCCATGTATCAGCCAGCGGGAAGCTGAGAGACAGCCCAACATAAAGCACATTCACAGACGCGGTGATTGGCAGGTGTAGGTCTCCGTGTCCTTTCTGATAAGGTCTTCAGTGTGGAGCCAATTTTTCTGGAGACTGAAAAGTCTACAGAGTGAATCATCTCAAAAGTCAAGGACGCCACATGAATGTCAATAGAATCTGCCTCGTTCTTCCCTCGCTTCGGGGGTTCAATTGAAAACGGAGTGACTATACGCCCAAATGTTTGGAAGTAAACACAGTGTGGGGAACTTTCCCATTGTATCGTGGTGATAAAGGTTCCCCTGATGAATCAGAGCCTGATTGATTTTTTTCAAGGTTTCACGGTTCAACTTAAAAATAGCAGATTAGCCACAAAGTTATCAATACAAAGGCCGGACTCGCTGAACCTCTCACAGAAGAAATGCAGATTCCAACACTTGTTTTTATCTTTTATGTCTAGCGCTGTTTCTGCAACTAGTCAAACACATTTCATTGTACTGTTGAGCCTGTGTTAACCTACGTATGACAAATAAACTGAACTGATTTACATCAGTTCTGTCTCACCATATCACCATCTGCCATGATATGCATGAAGCCAACGCCATCAGTGTATGAATGTGTGTGAATAGGTGAATGAGATATGTAGTGTAAAAGCGCTTTGAGTGGTCGCAAGTACACGTGCAAGTAAGCAAGTACAGTCCATTTACTTTTTACCATGATATAAGAGTTGGTTCTTGGCATTCATGGCAATATATTGCTGCATATTTCTGATTGTCACTGTGTCATATTAGATGATTATAGAGTCATAAATTCTTCAAATTGCTCCCTGACCGATGATCACTTGCCGTGCTTTGTGACGTGCATCACCGTGAAGGAGGTGCTTGGGATGGACTTCCAGGAACAACAACGTAAACGAACACTGGTCTGTTGATGTGTAAGAGACTGGCTAAACCTGTAAAACAAAGCAAAGGTGATGGTCATCTTTCCTCTGTTTCACAGCTCAGTCTTTTTGTTGGGATGTCATGAGGGGTCCCAGATGCGGCTACATGAGATAAAATGATCAATTGTCATGCCTGAGCAGATCCAACATCCTACATCTGCTAGATCAGGCTATAATCAGGCTGATATCGTGCAGCCTGGCCCTGGAAATATGTTGTTATAATACAAAACTTGCAGTTATTACACAAAATCAACATATGCTATAAAAACAAGACATTGATTTGGAAGTTTCTTGTTGTAACAACATACCCGCTTAACAAGTTACAATGAGAAAAGTTTGTTTAAACAAGATTTTCGGTATAATAAGGTGTGTTGTAATAATGATAAAATATGTTGTAATAACATGTGTGAAGAAGAAAATCACATAACATGAAGATTTGTACACAAACAGCTGATGGGATTATCAGCCTCCTCACCGCACACTCTGTTTTATTAATTACCTTTGTTAATAAGGAATATGTAAACACAACATGTTAAATCTAAAGAGGATTAAAAAGGTTTATCTGGGGGGAATAACTGTCTTCATCCTTTTGTTTTTATAGAAGCCATAACCATAAGTGAAATTTCTGGATTAGAACCATGATGCATGAAAAAAGCTGCTTATTTAAAGATTTGTGGGAGTGCGGACGGACACGCACACTTTCCCCTCACGTCCCTGGAGGCTGTAGTATGTGTTACAGTAGTCATAGATAATCCTTTTAGGAGCACATGGAGACTAATATGGCGTAATAATTGTCATGGCACGCTGTCGCTGCCATTTTAAATTGAGATGCATTCCTCTGCCTGCCGCTCTGACTTCAGCTCAAGAGATGGGAAGCTACTTTGTAAATAAACAACTCACAGATTTCACCTTTCTGATGGAAGTATGGCAAGAAATAACCATTGCTACCTGTCTGGACTAACGCCTACTTGTTACTGGGCTTTTATTTCTTCTTTAGGTCGTACAAGAATTTCTTGTTGGATGCTAACAAAACAATCTCTCTTTTATATTTGTCATAACTAAGAGCTGTGAAAATTTTATTCTCCAGTGAAGTGAAAAAACACATATATGGGACATATAAAAGAAATTAGATAACCTGTTACAGTACAAAAGCTAGTAAAGTTAAGCTTAGCTGTGCTTTCAGCTGAGTCATGCTATCTTTAGCGCATTAGCATGCTAGCAACAACCCTAGAATGCTGACAGCAATCATGCTTGCACGTTAGCGTGTTAAACCTGTTAGCTTGTTACCATGCCTACATTAGCACGCTAGCCTGTTAAATAGCAATAATGTAATACAGAAGCTAGTAGAGGTAGCATGACTGTGGTTTGTTGTAAGCTTGTTAGCTGTCTTACTAACTTTAGCACGTTAGCATGCAAGAGACAACCCTAGAATGCATGTTGTAGTAATCATGCTAGTATGTTAGCATGTTAAACCTGTTTGGTATGTAACAATTAAATTAGTAGCATGCTAATGTTCTTATTTTGGTTTGTTACCATCCCCATGTAGACTTTAATTTAGAGTTGGTGTTATAAACAGTGTTTCAACATGAGTAAAAATGTACTCTTATCCCTACAGGCTTCTTTTGAAAAAGTAATCTGAATAATTTTAAAGAATACAGCATTGATTTACATGACTTTACTTGTATTGGAAAATTGATGTTCAACATGGGTTAAAAGGTTAATGGTATTTTCACTCAGGACCTTATTTTCCCATGTTTTTGTGTCAAAGTGACTAATGTGGACAATGATTGTTGAATTTGGTCCAACATTGAGAGGAGGGAGCTGCTTTGATTTCCAATCAAAGGTTCAGAAAACGCAGCACACTCAATACTGAACCAGATTTTAAAATTGGCGTCCCCATTAGTCAATTTAACGTAACATGGGAAAGTTAAGTCCAGGTTGAATGAAATCAAAGTTACCCTTTAAGTGTTTGTTGAGGAATGGTGTGAAACGTTGATTGAATTTGAAGTTTGTGTGAACTGAGGATGTTTTTTTTTTATGGTGATGTATCAATTACATTAAAAATCAATGTGTTGGCAACCGGAGACAGCCTCAGGCACCGTCCTGATGAAAGTAAGATAGCCTGCAAGTAAAGACGTGGACTTGCTTGTGGCACAAGATGAAAACTGATGAAAAGAGGATCACCAAAGTCATCTGTTTTTATCGTCTGAGGAGTAAATGTCTGTGACAAATTTCACCATAATTCAGTCTGGAGTAACGTGTTAAGGCTGCTGGCGTGGCTGAAAAGCAGTAGCCTAAATCTTAATCAAGCTCTGAGAAGCTCCAGCCCAGTTTCACCCCTTGAGCCCCCGAGATTCTGCATTCCTGGCATTTATCAGAGCACGGCGGTGCAGCATTGAAGCACGATCAAAGCTGTACACGCTGCGTAGGGTTACAGATAGTGTTGCTCAGCATTTACAATAACAAAGTAGGTCTCATAAACAAGTGTTTGCCTGCTGCGGTCAGCATTTCCAATCAAAATCCCACCACTAATTAGCTTGGAGATGTTGCAGAGTTGCACATTATTGTGTCAAATTCTCTAAATCCACTCACAGACGCACACAAGTCGGTAAGTGCGTAGGCCCCCACGTTTGCTGTAATTTAATCAGTGATGTGGGACTCGCGTTCGCCAAGCTGAATGTAAAACACTGAATTTAAATGGAGAGAGCACATATTGGACACCACTGGCCTGGCCCTGCATACACAACAAGCTCCCCTTTCCCTCCCACCTCATATAATAGGCTGTGTTTTCTACCAATTAACATGCTTCTCTCTGAGGGATGATCAACTTGTTTGCCCCATCGATAAAAGTACTGTGGCTTTTACCGTGGAAGTATCCAAGGAGCCATCAGCTTGAAAGCATGTAAAAGGTCAGCGCGAGCACCGTAAAGCCAGGGATTTACTGAAACAATCCACTGAGACAAGAAACCAGACTCGACTTTTGTCTCCTGCAGACACTTCAGAAAAAAAAACTATTTTTTAATATATTCTGTCCTTTCAGCACAGGATGCCAGCAGGCTGCCTTAATGCACTTTGTGATGGATGTGGTGTAGTTGGACTATTATTGATCACCGCTTAACTGGCAATGTTTTACTTATAGTGGCTGTCTGAACAGACACTGTTTCATTTTTGAGCTGCCACTTTTTAAAAAAAAACACTTTATTTATCTTATTTAACTTTATTTAGTTATTTGACACGTCCAATTTTACAAGAAAAATATTTTAATATAGTTTGAAACTTTCTTCACAAGAGGTTACAATATTTATAAGGTTCTATATATCCGAACAATTCAACTTGAAAACATGTATAAGAAGAGATCAAAACATAATTTAAATGATTAAAAATAATGTAAAAACAAAGTCATGTTAATCAAAATCTAATTAAACATTGGAAAATATCCATATTATTTATATTTCTTGTTTGTTTTGTCACTTTATATAAGTCATAATATACTCTATCGGAGTATCAACCAAGTATGATCGTTTAATTATGTTATATTCAATGTGAAAAGGACAAAAAAAAAAGAAGAAGATTGACACATTTGTATCACTGTCTGTGCATTAAGAGCTGGAGCCGGGAGCTGATTAGCCTAGCTTAGCATAAAGACTGGAACACAGGCAAACAGTTAGCCCAGCTACTGTAAGCATTAAAAATCCAGCTAGTAACACATCTAAAGCTCATAATTAATACATCGTATCACATTTGATTCATAATTAACTTTTTTTAAGTTAAGCACCATAACGACCCCTAAAACAGAAAAATAAGTGCCATATGTACGAGCCACTAAAATGAGAATTGTTGATATCTCTATATCACTGCCTTTTCCTCCTGGATGAAGTAAACACAGGAGAATAATCTTCAATTCAGAATGTGATTTCTCTGGCGTGCTCTTCATCTCTACATTAATAATTGTTGTCGCAGATAATGGCTGTAATGAAGCAATGACGTGGTTTTAATTTCAGAGATGGAGGGAACATTTTAATCAGCATCATTTCTTTTGTTTAGACACAGTAAGGTCAGAAACTCATCTGGTCTGCTGTAAAAGCTTCATTTTATAGAGATAGACATATAGAAAAGTCAGTATATCGTCATAAAAACTCCACATCGGTTGTCGCACCCTAACAGATGCAACCAAACCTTTCTGCTCTCGATCAGTCTGCCTCGAGTCTAAGCGAACTATACAAAGACTGAAGCAGTCAGCCGACATTGCTCTCTTCAAAGCCAACAGACTCGCAGTTTTAACTTACAGAACACGGAGTTGCCTCAGTCCCCTGCTAGTAACGTTACCTCAGATCCAGTAGACCAGAAACTCTGTGTTCTGTGAGGTAAAATTACTGTTTTTGTCAAAGTAATCTGTTGGTTTTGAAGAGAGCGTAGATGGATATTATGAGTTCGGTTCTTGGTCCAAAATGACTGTCTGATGGCAGAGTTCATAAAAGAGCATACCCTTGAATGAATATTTATGTTTTTTAAGAGGCTGAGATCCATTTTGCTGCTGGTTTTCACTTCAGACTGAACGTTTTTTGGTAGGTTTCTGGTAATCTTGTTAACTAGCCTGCAAACTGACACAGCAGTGCATTTCCCTCTTAGATGTTTGTTAAACAAGCCGAGGCGCAGGTCGAGATGTGTTTTCATGTCAAGTTCGATAAGAAGAACACTTTAAAGCTAATGTGGGTTGTTGTTGTTCAGTCTGTGGCTCTTGTGTTAGCAGGCTGCTGGTCTGGCTGTGACGGTCTGCCCATGATTGAACAGTGACGTTACTGCTGAGAAATATGATTTGAAAATGAAACAATGTCTGGAAACAGTCCCATCCTCGCAGACGGAGCACTGATGGTTTTCCAAATGGGGTAATTCAAAGATAGGGCTTGTTATAATAAAAGCAAAAAGTATAAAATATAAATTTTATTTTATTTTTGTATAACACGGAAAAAGTAATTTTCAGTGCAGACAAAAAGTACTACAGACCTGTGATTCTCACCGACTTTGTTAATGATGGCAACAAAAACTAAGCAAACAAGTTACAGAGTCATTCTAGGAACTCACCAAACAACTCATCATAATATATATTATGATATTTCTGTTTGTTGAAGTCTGAGGAAGCACGGCTTTATTACTGACCCTGTGTCTTTCTCGGAAACAAACCATTTTTTTTGGACTTTTCTTGGAAGTTAGATTTTATTTCTTGTGTGTCTGTTTGTGTATCTAATCATCAAACCAATAAAAACATTGTTTATTTGGTGTGTACAAGCCAAGGACAATACAGTAACAGTATATGGCAGTAAGGAAGGCTATGAAATGACATATCACGTAATAAAAGCCTGGCACATAAAGAGAGAGAGAGAGCAATAATGCTTTATCTTTCCACTCGCTCTCTTCTTGGGAGATCTGTCCCAACGTGAAGTGTGAATCGAAAACAAGCCTCCCCTCTTTGCCTACACGCTGTGAGCTCAATGGTGGATAATCATTTCTATGACTCTGCCTTTTACTACCGCGGACACCCATTGTTGGACATATATAGTGAGCCAGGAGGCTATAACTGCTGGCACAGGAGCTCTCTGTGTGTTTTCCAGTGTAGGGTCATTCTGCATGCTGCAGTTTCTTCTCGGCGAAACAATAAAAGCGAGAATTTATGTGTAATTTTTTCTTTATTTCTTTCCCTGGACGTCGGTGAGTTTATCTGTGTCTGTGTGTGTTTTAATCTCTGCCTTTTTCTGCGTGTGCTACACTTCCCAAAGTGCACCGCAGAAGTAAATCAACAGTCCCTGCCTGCAGCCTTCATGTCCCATAAAGCCCTCCCCCCCGCCGCCGCCACAGGCTGGTCCGGCTCCCCTCCCTCACGTCGTCTCTTAAGTATGCATTTGTTCCCTCCGCCTCTTGAATGAGACTTGAAAAAGAATCGTGCAGAACGTGAAGTCGTTCTGCTTTTTCCTCCCGTTTCCATCAGAAAATGTAGAATCGCCTGAAACTATGAACTTGATCACTGCATACTAATGTTGTATACTCTCTGCAGATTCATTCTGTGCTTAGATTCTATACACAACACAATAACTGCCCAAACAAAGATGTATGCTGGAATGTGAATCAGCATCAGGCATGACTATATTTAATTTTATCTGTTGTAGTGTGTCATTGGGTAAAACCAAACGGCAACCTCAGTGGCTGTGAAATGAAGCAAAGTGCCAAAAACTGCAGTTCCTCAAACGTCCACTTGAGGCTGGCTCCAGAAGTGAGTCAGTCTCCATAAGTCCCCATGTTCAAATGTCCAACTTCACAGCAGAAATAAACATGTTTACAGCCTGGTACAAAAAACAGTTTTGGTCTCTATAGCTAATTTCCCCGTTCATGCCAACTGTACTGAGGGTGAATTTATATACAACTCACCTGTTCAAATTATATTAAGACTTAAAATGCAGAATTAAGAGTGTGGATGCTTTGATTGACAGGTGGGTGCTGTTACAGATGGCTTTTTTGAGCAACCAGGCTTCATTTAGACCGCCTCAGCTCCACTGATGATCCACGTCTTTGCAGATATTTAGATTACCCGTGAGGCGGAAGAGGCAGGACTGCCAACATGACATGAGCCAAAAGTTTCTCTCTAAGTTCACAAGTAGCACAGTAAACACACTGAGGGGAAATATAACAGCACAAGTCCGACTGCACTAGGTGTGTGTCCTGTCTGCAGTTTTGCCTCTCAGCAGGTCAGCCTTTCACCAGCTTTACATTTTAATGATGTTGAGTTGATGATCTTCAGTTGTTGTCTAAAAGTTGTTAAACTGGCAACAGATTATGTTTTAGTACAATAGAGATAATTGCTGCATCATATTCCACGTATTGTGTTATCGTCTGAACGCTGACAGTATAAACTGTTATCGTTGGCGAAAGCAGTGACGGCGCTGAAAGTTTACTCTGTTTATTCCACTCCTCTAGTGTCACACCAGATGTGACTTTTCCTCCCTGGTGGTTAATGAGCCACACCTAATCTGACACCAGGTGTTGTTCCTCGAGGAACAAAAGCCTGCAGGACACCAACGTTAGCAAGCTGAGATGGAAACAAAGCCAATGACCCGTAAGCAGAGGAGATTTCTCACACTCACACTGGTTGATTTTCAAAATAAAACAAACTTCTGATGGTAAAAACAGCCAGAAAGGAAACAATTTAACTTTATTTACATATTTAGAAGCACATAAATCAGGAAAAAAATACCAAATCTGAGCAACTTAACAAAGTCTGGCTTCTAAAACACTTCATCATGGCCGTGATGTGACAGAGACGTGCCCGGTTGGGTTTCGACGTAAGGATATCTCGTCCCGAGACACGGAGATACAATGTCTGGGACAGTAGAGAAATATGAATGCAAATCATTACACATATCCATCATGAAATATCTATCGTTTACCTGTGTGTGTTTAAATTCGACAAATGGTGAGAGAGAGACGATTGTTGCCAACTTGTTGACTTTCTCAGCAGATTGATCAACTTTTCAGGTCCTCTTAGCAACTTTATTTAGAAAAAACAGGTTTGCATTTGCACTGCAGTTTGCTGTCATGCATTTATTGATCAAACAGTTGAAATAAATGAAATAGAAACAAGAAACAGTGACTCAACCAGTGACTTAAAGAATAATGAAAACTGACTGTGGCAAAACATCTCAGGCGACGTCAATCTTTTATTAGCAGATCTTCCATGGTGAACCAGAGTGATGCAAGTCACTGAAACTAAGTTATTAAACTATATTTATAATGTAGAATTTGAAAAAAAACAAACAATGGTTGTTAAGTCTGCGACAGTTAAAGCACAATTTGGGATAGTTGAGGTGGACGTCACATCAGAGGTGACTGGACGATATCTGATCACAGTCAAAGAGCCCTGCACCCATTTCCTCTTTCTTCTTCTCTCATCTGCTCTGACACTTCTTCTGATCTCTCCATCCCTCTCTTTCTTCTCTTTCCCGACACAGCCTCTCTCTCTCGCATTGATTAATTCCATAGGGCTGCCGCCTGATGCTTTTCAAGCCCCGTCCTCCTACCATCGCCTGGGGCTAGTCAGACGACCAGAGGGATACTGACTCAATGGATTGAAGCTTTGAGAGGAGAGAGAACTTTCTTCACTAAAGATCAAGACACTTCTTCTTCTTCTTCTTCGTCTTCTTCTTCTTCCTGGAGTTGATGATGGAGAACGTTAAAAACCCTCCCTGAGCTTTTGGTCTTCTGAGGAGCACAAATAATTTTAACTGCTCTACAGTGACACAGCAGCTTTTGTTAAACATAGACATCTGAACGCTGAAGAGCTGTGGAGGTCCAGAACAAATATCCTCTTTTTAGCATTGCTTTTAAAGTGTGTGAATCTGTATTACGCTGCCAACTTGGCCAGGTCTCCTTTGCTAATGAGGTTTCTGATCTTAATAGGACTTCTGTGTTTAAAGGAAAGGGTTGGATTAAAAGAGTAAATGATGTTGGTGTTTGTCAATGCACAGCGTTTTTAATGGTAACCCAAGAAAATCCTACAAACCTCGACTTACGTGCTCGCATGTCATAAACTTGCAAATCTTTCACATCTCTACCAAGGAAAACTCTTGCTGGCCTCACGCCAAACAACTTTCCAAACCAACACAGACAAATTTCCTGAAAGTTTTACTCAAGTTGCAGCGCAGTCTCATCATCTCGATTGTTTTGTGTAAAGTGGTCATGAAACTGTCTCGACCCAATGGAAAAACAGAAAGAAAGATGAGGTGTGTTTGACAGTAGCGAGGGTCCCTGTGCATGAGCATAACATTGTGCTGGCTCAATGAAAGAAACAAAGCCATGCACCACAGAGAAGATAGAAAGGTGTGGTTTATATAGAGGATTTCACCGGGTCCAGGTGCTTCCAACTACGGTGATCAGACCACACCTCTAAAACACACACAACACAACCACGTCCAAGCTGTCTTAAGTCGGCCTTTTTCTTGTCCTGAAATCAAACGTTTAATATTATTGGAGGTTTTTAGTCTTTGCTCATGCAAATTGTGACGTTAAATAATGTGAACAGTGTCAACAACCAGATCTAGCCACTCCTCACCTGTCCACCAGGTGTTTCTAGTCTAGAACACCAGAAGCAAATTCCCTCGTTAGCTTCCAGGTCTGGCCTCCTGCTGCTTCAGCAGCTGGAACACATGTACGTAACAACAACTTTTTTCAGCTTCATACATCATGGTTTGCTGCTTTTCTCTGTCTTTTATGATAATAAACAGAATCTCTTTGAGTTTTTGTCTGTCGGTTAGACAAAGGGAACAATTTAAAGATGTCACTTGGGGCTCTGAGTCTGTGTAATGAGTATTTTTCTGACTGTTAGTTGCGTCTCTACTGTCATGTTACTTGGTATTGTTTTGTTTTTGTTGATCAGGGAATCCAGTATGAACCATCCGAAGCTGCCTCGAGCTGCGAAGTAACCTGTTCATTCTGAGTGGGATTGTGTGCTGTATGAGCTTATATTACCTTTAATGCAGCTTTAAGATGCGTCCCCCGAGAAGGCTGAAAAGATACAGTCCGTTTTATAACTCACTCCTTCAGTTCCTCCTTCAGTCGGCGTGCTGCGAGAGTTTCCAGTCTACAGGAATCACCACTCGAACATTAAAGTGTGTGTGCGCGTGCGCGGGAGAGCAGATGAACAGTCTACTGTGACATACTGCAGCACATCAGCCGAGACGTGAGGGGGGAAATCTATCGCAAATCATAATCAGTGCAGTTTTCCATTTCAATAACGTGTTCATCAGGAGTCTCTCTTTTTCTGCAGGCGCTGTCCTCCCCTTTGATGACAGGGGGTCCATGACAAATGCTTCATAATCACACCTATGCGTGGAAAATATGAGTGAACTTGTTGCTCCTAGCAACGGCTCAAAATGGCGGGTGGTAAGAATCCGTGACCGGGCATGGATACGCTTTTTGCATGCAAACGTGCGAATATTCTTGCGCAGCCACCTGCCGTCGGTCGAATCAGTATTCATGTGACTCGGCCCTTCTTGGATTCATATTTCATTTTATGAGATAAGGAGAGTGAGGAGATGGAGGAAGAGAGTAAGAAGGAGCACAGATTAGGCCATTATAAACCCCATGGGAAGGACTTTCAAAGGGAAAAGTATTGTAATGCCCCCGCTCAGACAGGATGTCAGCCTCCACTGATCGGGGATCAGTTGTTCACGCTCCTCAGGATGTCTGTCGCTTCTGCAGAGATCAGATCCGAAAGCCGGGGAGGGTGAATGATGTGTCGCTATAGACACTGGATGAGTCGCAATACAGAGACTGTTCTTAGAAACTGTGTGTTCCACCTACATTTAGATGTACAGGTGTATCAGGTCTATGGGTAAATACTGTCAGGAGTGTCACAACATCTATGTCATTCTAAAAGGAACAGAAGAATTACTCTACATCCGTGATTCCCACCCTGAAGGTCTGGACCCGAAGTCTAACAAAGAAGAAAAATAAAGCTATTAGGTTAAATCATCTTTATTTTTACCCTACAACTATTTTTTTATTTCCTCCTTGAGAAATTCTGAGTACATGTACCTATTCGGGTGTCCAAAAATCAGTCAGATGAAGCAATCTGAGAGAACAGCTTCCATCTTATGTCCCAACTACAGCTATAACCTGTAATAAGAGGTCACAAGTAGACTACAGTTCTACTCTATCCATTAAGTTTGTAGTTCACATGCAGGGACAAGATCAGAGGTCATGTTACGTCCCAGCAGTTGGGTAAAGGAAGTAACATCCAGTCTGTGAAGGTTCTCAGTCTTTCAGGTCGTCTTTCTTCAAGAAGGTTGAATCTAGGGACTTGGTTGTAGATCCGTGACGATGTGTTCTTAAGTTCTCCAGAACTTCTTGAAAGAAATAAGTTTTATTTGGTAAAAACAAAGCTATTTGTTTCTTGAAATTCAAGGTAAACTACAAGGAAAATGGATGCTGTTCAAATCAACAAATAAATATAACCAAAAGAGAACACAGAGTCTACGCTATCTAAATGAAATCAAAGGAGAAAAACACAGAGAAACAGCATCCTTAAATGTAATGCTTCTAACAAAAATATTCCTCAGTGGCAGCCAGAGAAAATAAATCCACAAAATACAGGTTGACCCAATAGTTAATGTTCACAAGCAATTCAAGGGTTTGATACAAAGGCGAGCTCAATACAAACAACAACCAAGACGCCCAGAGTGTCAGGCGGTTCTAGCTAAAGTAAAGTAGTTCTTCAAATTGAAGACTGGGGATTGGCGGTCGGGGCAGGTGCCGCTCCAATCGAGGATCTCCAGGTCAACAATGGTGGCCACACCTCCTCAGGTGGGACCAATCAGGGCAGGGCGACCACATGCCTAGATCTGCATACACAGTAAAACACTACAAGCAAAAGTTATCCATGACGTGAACTGACTCAACTCATCTCCACTTTATAAATCCAAAAGATTTGGACATTTAGTTTGGTCTGAGCACAAATGACTTCAGACTTGACGTGACTCAATATTCCCCCCAAAATTATGTTATTTTACTGTGCAATTAATCAACTTTTGCTTAGCGCTAGCACCAAGTAGCCAACTTTGTATGGAATCAAATAGCCTTTGAATCGCAGCCAGAGAGGTAAATGCATCCAAAAACTGTTCGCTCGAATCAATCAAAATCAATAAATAATTGGCAAAGTCTGACCATCTGTTAGCCTTCTGTCATTGATGGATGGCCAGCAACATAGTCAGCCAAACATTTCATGATGGTCTTGATTTTGGACATGACTCAGGCCTTTGTAGCCAAGACTTGTGACATGTGCAAAACAGTTCCATCCACAGACACACAATCTATATATATATATTTGTATGTTAGCATTATTATGGTGGAGTCTACCCAGTTTCCAAAATAGTAGACAGTGATGATACACCCACTGCACTAGAATCAGTTACAGAAGTGGAAATGTTTGTGTTGAACTTTATTCACTTTCAATGTGACTTTCCGAGAGCACAAACTGAATTTAAAGTCCTCCCAACATGGGCCTTTAAGCACTGCAATAAAATTATTTGCTGTACAATATTCAAGGCTGCTGTGAGATTTAAAAGATTTAAAATGGAACTTTCCTCAGCGTCAGCCTCTAAAAAAGAAGGTCACCATCCTCTCTGAGGAGAGGAGAGAGCAGCAGTCTGTGCTCGGAGGGGCTCTAAAACCAGATCGGAATTTCTCAGATATTATGTTGACTCATAAAAGATATTAACTGGGTTGTGACATCCTTAAAAAAAAAAACTTTGAGGGGGGAAAGGCAGGAGTTGTAGCAATTTGAAGCACATCGTTTTTGAGGAGATGAGAGGTCAGGGCTTGGAGAGAATCTAAAAACGCCAACGGTGGTCAACGAGCTGATGAAAACGCAGCCACCTACTGAACCGAAGAGCTCGTTAAGAAACGATATCTGGGCGACAGGTGGAGGACATAATGTGACACTCCTGAGTATGAAAGAAGAAGCTCATCCTGGATCCAACCACACAGTAAAAAGGGGCTTGTACCGTCGTGTTTTTATCCTCAGGAGGATTCTTTTATGTTCGAACATTTTTTAGTAAATAACATAAAAAAAAACAGAGTTCAGAAGATTCTTAAATACATCGACTGGAGGAGGAATAACAACTGAATAAATAAGACTGAAAATCACCCTGGAGTTACACTGTTTTTTGAAGATAAGATTACAGAATCTTACATCATTACCACGCTCCCTGATATTTCCACATCGTGTCCTTCGTAATGTTGTAGGACACTTGCGGTTTATCAGCCTTTCATTTGCATTTGGCATTTTTACATTTTGCCTTCACAGCAGGAGTGTTATGTAGAAATGGCAGGGGGTTGTTCTTAAAAAAAGAAAACCAGCAGAGAGAAATCTCAAGAGAATATTCAGTCACCGTGTCTAAAATATGTCTGCTTCCTTATGTGTTTACAGCGTCATGTTTAATTGGATATACATTCAACTAAAGTGCACTTAAAGAAAAGTAACCCAAAAAACAGTTGGATAAAGTTAAGAAAACTTGAGTTATATAAGAAAACTTTGAACTTCTACTGAGGCAGCAGCAAATCTGGGTTGTCTGGGTTATTGCAACATTTTAATCCCCTGCACAAATAGCCAAAGTATTAGTTTTTAGCTAAGCTGTGCCACAAAAACTAAACGTTTAACAGCTTAATAGAGGTCCATAGCAGGTCAAAATATAGGCGCATGTAGCCAAACATTTTAAATATTAATGAATTACCGTGCTGCTCCTTCATTTGCATCAGCAATCTTTTCATAACTTCAATAACAAGCAGAAAAACACAACTCCTAATGTATAAGTCGGCTTTAATGTTTACAATTGAAGTTAATCCGTAAGATTTTAATTATATCAAATCCTCTTTTTCATACTATCTGTCTCTGTGTGTATAGTTTATTGGCACAGTTACTTTGTCCCTGGATTTAAATTATGTAACCTCTCACTTTGTATTCACAGGAAACAGAACATGCATACACCAGACCCGCTGCGTAAGACGAGAGTACGTCTCACATAATGTGAAAGAAATTATTTGATCATAACGCTGGTGATGAATTTATCACAGATGCCGTGAATCCTTCCAGCGCTCAGCTTGTTTCTCTGTGCTATAAACTTTTTTGGTGGTTAATTCAAAACAAAACTCAGATCTGTGTTCTCCCTGTGAGCACCATAAAAAAAGCACAGATGTCAACAATTCAGCAAATCTTAAGGAAAGAGTTGTTAGAACTCGGGTTGTTTGGGCCTGAACTTGCACATTAAAGTTTGGACAGCTTGTCTACAAAACAATAAAACTATATTGCCATACTTGCAGATTTAGACGAGGACCAACAAAACCTAAAAAAAAATAGGAGCTATTCTGGAGTTAATTCAGTTCATTTAAAAATCGGCAAAGATGTGGATCATCGGCAGACCTGAGGCGGGCTCAATGACGCCTGGTTGCTCAAACAAGCCATCTGTAACGGCACCTACCTGTCAATCAAAGCATCCACACTCTTAATTTTGCATTTTAAGCCTTAATATAATTTGAACAGGTGAGTTGTATAAAAATTCACCCTCAGTACAGTTGTCATGAACGGGGAAATTAGCTATAGAGACCAAAACTGTTCTTTGTACCAGGCTGTAAACATGTTTATTTCTGCTGTGAAGTTGAACTTGTGCAGCCAACCTCAAGTGGACGTTTGAGGAACTGCAGATTTTGGCACTTGAGCATTGGCTTCACTTCACAGCCACAGAGGTTGATGCTTGGTGTCTAATCACCATCATCAGCTGTCGATGTTAAAATGTCCAGATAAGACACTAATGAACCCCGTGGGATCGTTTCAAAGGTCAAGAACAAACTTTTAATGTCAGCCTAAATAATTATTGTAATAAAAGCCAAAGTCTTGGCACAACAACAGCAAGTTTAAACATTCATCCAAACTTTTTTTTTTTTTTGCTGAACTTCACACTATTTTCTACATTAGCTCTGATCTTTGACACAGAGTGTAAATATGTATTGCAGTATATTTGCATATGAATTTAATTTGTAGGAGACGGGGTTGAATTATTTGACAGCGAGCTTGTGTTCATTAATCTAAATCTGGTGATCATTGGAGCCATCTTGACATCATGACACCTAAAGAATATGAATGAGGTTTTTTCCTCTTCACCGAGTTTCAGGGTTGAAGACGAAACTTTCGGAAACTAAACATGCTTTTGTCTATGAAGCCAATTTGCTAAGTAATGATAAATAAGATTCAAAATTCATGCATTAAGTTCATCAACCAGCTCTTTTTCCTCGTGACGTGTGTATTTCTGCATGTCGTGTAGTCAGCGTAGCTTCATCCTGCCTGTCTGCTCGTTACAACTTGTCATGTCATGAGAGTGGCAGAGGAAAACCAACCAGACAACGAGCTGCTGGGCCATGCAAGTGACAGACAGCCAGGCTGCATGACACACACACACTGTACACACACTATATAGACAACACGAGACAACAGCGATGCTCTGGCTGGTGACGCTTGACATGTTTTTAGCTTTGCACTCTGGGTTGTCAAAATTTCATCTTCTTGGGTGAGCAGGGGGGGGAAGAAACGTTGGAGAGAGGAGGGAAGTGTGGGAGAGGGTGCACATGGCGCGTAGAAGTATCGCTCCTCGTGTTCAATCTCTCAGAATAAAGTGTTTCATTCCATTAAGTCATGAGACAGCCTGTCGTCTCTTCTCCATCTTCAGTGTGTACGTCTCACAGCGAGTAATGGACCCTACGAGACCACGCCAGTCCACCGTGATAGATGGCGGCTGCTGTAGAAACCACATCATCTATGAAACAACAGCTACTTTCATTTAGCACTTAAAGGGACAGTTCGGGTATTTTGAAGTGCGACTGCATGAGGTTTGCATGCATTGTCAGTGTGTTAACTTCAGTATGTCAGTGCAAACCTTCACGTTTTTAAAGATGACCAAACATAGTGCATGCTTGTTTTTTTCTGGCTAACTCAGAGTAAGGCTTATGCAGAGGAATACAGAAGTCCTACAGAAGATACACTAATTTACAACCCCACTTCAAAACACCTGAAATAACGTGTTTATAATCTCAGATTATGATATCATACCAGACCGAGTGAGCATCCATCAGTGGGGGTTAAATCTACAGGCGCTGTGGTTGCATTTTATATCATAGACTGTCTTAAAAAATGGACGGTGTATCCGTGACGTCACACGTTGGTTTATGAAGAGCAGTCGTGAAGCTGAGTGTGTTGGTGGCTCTGGCTGCTGCCATCTTGACAGTCCTGCCTCTGACAGCTCCAGCTAATCTAAAAACGGGTGGTTGGGTGTTCACGCTGGCTTTGACCAACATGAAGTCATACAGACTGACAGGTAACTCATAGACTGGACAGTTTTGACTATAGCCGTCCTCCACAACATGGATCCACATGGTGGAAATAAAATGCAGTGACTGACAGCAAATCTGATTCTTGTATGTTGATTTATTTTCTCTGGTTTCTCAAAGAGCTCACAAAGTAATAACTAATCATGAGCATTGTTAGTTTTATTAGACTGCAAATCAACCACGTTATGAATAATGACAAATGAGTAGAGACTAGAGAAGATTAAAATAGGTGTCTTGAATAATAAATAAGGTGAGAACTTTTAATAGGATTAATTAACCAAAGTACACTAAGGATACAAGCACAACATACCGTAATTTTATGCGTTCACATGCTAATACGCTTTACATAAATACATACATGGCTTCTCAAACAGTTCACAGCAGGATTTAACAGCCTGATTTGCTTTCAGGCCACAAACAAACTGCACCAGAGTTTGATCGACAGCTTTCACGCCAGGTCAAACTGACGAGCTAAATGACCAAACGCAGCAGATTTTTGTTGAAGTTTAGGTGTGAAAGTCTGACAAAGTTGCAGCTTCACAGTGGCAGGTTCAGGTTCTTTCTGTTTGTTATTAATTCAAAGCACTGATCTTCACATTTGCATGTTTTTAATTATAGCTGTTTGTACCCGCTGCATGCAAAATCACAACTGAAACAAAAACAACTTCGGCATTTCGTGCTTGAATTCTGCCTCGGCACACGATCCAGTCCTGACTTTCAGATTGATTACAGCTAACAGAGTTTGTTTTTGTGCTCGCTCAACAGTTTTTTCATCGATAAAATATAATCCCCAAACAAGACACTCGGGTCTGAATGAGAGATAGAACAGAAAGATACGGGACATAAAGTTAATCTCTGTGGAAAAACATATTGGCAGTTATACTGTAATGCTGTCAGCGTTGCTTGTACAAGGTCAGATTCTGTGTGTCGAAGCACATTGTAAGATCAGACAAATTTAATGAGACCAAAGTGAAATATGCGGCGTGCATTAACGGCCCTGCTGAGACTCACAAACATCCAGTTTTAGTGTCGCACAGTTACAGCTGACATTTTGAAATGACATTCAACACTCGTAAGTAACAAAGAAATAAACTTTGTACAGACATTCATGGTCAGCAGATCATCCTGATGACTTCAGCTGACCCCTGACTGCTCCTGTAGTACCACCACGAGGTTCACATCTGTGTCTTTGAATGAAACATCTCGACGGCTATTGCATGAAATTTAGTACAGACTGTCGTGTTGATGTCGTCTGTCATCTTGATCCAGAAGTATGCAGTAAGTGGCAGTGAGAGCTTGTCTAAAACTCTAAGGTAAGGTGCTTGCAATGCTTCCTTTCTTATCTCCTATCCTCAGGTGGTCCAGTGTATCCTAGCATAGAATATACTGAACCATCCTTTACAAAAAGGAAAGTTCCTTGCGCAGCAGCATTTAAAAAGGTCCAATATGTCAGACTTAGCAGTCTCTCTTTACAGAATACGGCAAAATGTAATATAATATGCATAACATAACACATTTTGTTACCTTTAAAGATACCAGGAGCCTTCTTCCATCGAGTCCAGCATGTTGCCCTGCTATGTTAACAGTAGCTCAGAATGGAACAACCAAACTAGGACGTTTTCCTTGTATTTCACGGCCACCGTAGTTTCTCCCTCACATTTGGAACTGGAGAGGGTTGCAAATCCACAACTACACCACTAGATGCCAACAAATCCTACAGACTGAGCCTTTAAAGCAACGCACCATTTGGTCATTCACAAAAACAAACAACAAAGTTGAATTTCATGATTGGTCACTGTGCATTCAGCCCCGACTGCCCTACTTGGCCGCGGTTTGATGCCATACACGAGGCACTTGGGGAAAAGGTCGTCCCACCCTCATTACCTCTTGCTCCGTGCCAAAACATGGCCAGACTGCCTCTCAAGCCTCATTATCTAGATGTGAAGAGACGTCATAAGTGTCCCTCCTGCCTGGTGCAGATAGTGAGGAGTCGTAGGTGTCCTCCACCTGCTCCCAGCCACCTAAATATAATGACCGCACAGATGGAAACAGGGAGTGTAGCTATAGTGAAACACAAGAAGGCTATGAATGCAGGATACAGCCACCATGTCATATATTTGATTAGTTAGACCAGTTGGAAAGTTAATGACTCCAGTATTTCTTAGGCAGACCTTGGTCTTTGCATCTCTCCCAGAAAGAGCCACTGAAATAAATATTACCCTGTGTGGAAAAAAAGTTCTTGATTTATTAATGTGCAAACAAAAATGTGGAAGGAAAGTTCTTAAATTATTCACTGAAACCAAAATTTAACAGGAGAGCAATTTATTCATTTCACAAAATGAAATAGTCATGATCTCACAGAGGTGAGGGATACCGGTTTGGGGCTGACTGCTCATCTCCTTGTGGATCGTCTTCCTCGGCCGGCTCCAGGATGTCCCCAGCAGTGATGCACATGTTATGGAGCACTGCACACTCTGACATTAGGACCAAAGGTGAGAGCCACCTCCAGGGCTCCCACGCAACCGTGCCTTCATCATGCTAAAGGCCTCTCTATAATGGATCGGTCTCTTGCGTGGTGAGCATCGAAGCGTGCCTCCACTCCTCCCCTCACTGGTTCCCAGTATGGGGTAACAAGGATGACTGGAGCAGTCAGACACGGATATACCCCATTTCACATGATGAAGTAGCCAGTTGGGGGCTAACAGCCCCTGACAAACACTGAAATATTTCTCGGCACCGTGGTGTCATGGACTGAACCAAGGCAACCAACAGATATGTACAGAAATTTCCCAGTGCTGTCACAGATTGCTTGAAGCTGGACAGAGTGGAAGAGTTCTCGTGCATGTGAACTATGAGGAGTTTTGATATGGACGTGACATCGATCAACGACTCAAGGAATTGGACCACTTTGTCCAGGACAGCCAGGATTGCGTCATCCACATCCGGTATACAAAGTCAAACATGGTCGTCTTTGTCACAACGAATACTTGGGAGACAAAGGTGTAAGACACCAGGAGGAACTCCATTTATTGCACCCAGCCATGCGTCTTCTCCCTCCTCAGTAGGGCCATCCGTACCTCAATATATCGTCTTGACAGTTGATAGTCAAAGCACGTCTTCGATAGATCTAAATGGATCTGCATCTGAGGACATGGGTGCTGGAGGTGACATAGATAAAAAAACAGAATAAATGCATACCTACTGTGATGTTTTTCTTCAAGTCTGTTTTTCATTTCTAAACCTAATGATGCATTATCGCCATGTGAGGCAAAATGTTCCATGTTCTACATGGGAACACGTGAGATATGCAGGAGTAATTTCAGATATGCTTCGATGGCATGTTCAATTTAAGCGTGCTCTGTGATCTATGTTCAAACCCCATATCAGCATCCTCTTATCATTTGTGAACACAATCCCATGAGCCTCCACAGTCACACAGTCGCGCCTTCTCCTGTGAATGTCATGGGTTTTACTTATTCATCATCGTGTAACTTCACTTCCTGCCTCTGTCTGGTTTCCCGACAATTTCGATCGTCTAACCCGTCCTGAGTTATCCTCCACTCATCAGTGAATTTAGTCTTTGTGTTTCTTCTTGTGTCTCAGTTGCTTCTTGTCTTTGTCTGTGGGTTAAATACTCCAGCCCTTTTATCTTTCTCTTGGGACGTCATCACAGAAGCTTCTTAAGTCTGAAATCTTATCTCAGTTAAAGATGACGTTCAGGATTTTTGGTATTATAAAATATTTTTATAACTGCGTTTAGGAAAAATATCATATCTTAGGAAATTCTTCAGTTAGAACATGTTAGCTCATGGTAACACATAAGCCAATGACAAGTGAAGTGAGAGCCGTCATCAAGGATACAGGCGGTTATTCTAAACACAGATACGAGCGTGACAGGACGAATGCCGGTTAAAGAATCGATTTAACATTTCCACTTAGGATTTCTTAAGATAAGACGCTGAGGTCTGAGATATAAGAGGACACAGCTGAGAGTTTAAGAACTGTAAGAGGAAGAAATGTGTGAAATCTGTGAAACTGCAGATAAGACGAGCAGTTTTTCTTGATGTTTTTGGATTGTTACCTTGTTTTCCTGGATTTTTCCTGCTCCCTGTTGGATTCGTTGCCGTTTTTGGATTCTCTGGTTTTGACCCCCGCCTGCCTCACCACCCCTGAAGCATTGCACATTTACTTTTGTTAATTAAATCATTGTAGGACTGACCAGCTCTGCCTCAGTCTGCTCCCCTGCTCGCACTAAATATGACAGTGAATCTCTTTGATTTTGCTGTAAGGTGAGCCACACTGCAGCAACAGCAGCAGCAGCAGCAGCAGCTCTATAACTCCGATACTCCCCAGCTGCTCATGTATTGGCCACTAATTGAAGATGGGCTCATCAGAATATACCGTTCAGCTGGGTAGATGGGTTATTGGCCATTTATTGAGTGCATTTATGGAGAGGTGGGACCTTGATTACCTGATAGCAACATCTTTGAGGGAATCAACAATTTTGTGATATTGCTCAGCCGGTATCACTTCAGAGCACAATCAAGTCAAGATTTCAAGGTGTTTACTGAGCTGTGTGCTTGTTCATAAGCTGTTATATGCATGGATTTATAATCAGGTCAGAATTAATCAAGAAAAAGTGATATGAGAAGTTTTATTTCTAATTCAGCATGGCTGAATCATACTAATTTGGATTCATGCTGACAAATATGAGTGGACAGGAGCATGAGCGTGAGCAACTATTCTTAATGGGACAACTATTTTGTTTCTTTTTTGTGACTGGTTGTGGTTTTTTATTTCTATTCCATCCATCGATCCTCCATAACCGTTTATCCTCATCAGGGTCGCGGAGGGCTGGAGCCAATCCCAGCTGACACTGGGCGAAAGATGGAGTACAAGTCACATGATCATCATAGGACTGACACAGAGAGACAAACAACCATTGTCACTCACATACACACCAATGGGCAATTTAGATTCACCAATGAACCTGCATGTGGGGAACTCATGCAGGAAGAACATGCAAATTCAGTTTAAATAAGGAACCTTCTTGCCGTGACGCCTGGACCCCACCGGGCACGTCTCCGTCACATCAAGGCCGCAACGCTGCTTTAGTTCATTCTCCACGTGGCTTCAAACTAAAGTCTATGTGCCTTTACCATGAGTAAATATGCTTCGTAGTCAAATTGTTTCTCTTTTGGCTGTTTCTACGTTCAGAATCAACTGGATTCTCTATGTCGTTTGTGTGTTTGAGTTCCCCCAGCTTGATCTGCTCTGTGCAGATTGACATGGCTGCTCACGGCGTCCGTCAAAAATAGAACAGTTGCGTATTTGCAGAGCAGAGCAGAGCAGAGAGCCGCTTTTGGGATACTGAAACACACCACGGCGCTTCTGGTGCGGTTACAAACATTGTTGAGACTGGCCACGATCATCTCCTGCGGCCACGACGCACCCAGCCGCGCCTGGTGGAATTCAGCGATGAGGCGACAGTGCTAACCACCACCGTGCCACCTTATTTCAGTTCCAACCTTGTCATATTTTTTCAGGTTGTTCACTCTTATACAGCCTTCATGAAACATGGTCAGACCGCACAGGGCAAAGTACCTAAGATATGATATTAATAATGCAAGTTGAAGATTGCAGTTTCACCACAGCAGACCATCAGTGACATTTACTGTTATATATACTGTAGGTGCAGTGATTCTCTGAGCACCATGGTCATCCTTTCCTCATGAATTCTCCTTCACATCTTTACTTGATCTGAAGACGTTTTCCATCGAGGTCAAGTAGAAGTTTTTAGGAAAACACATACAGCTTCCTTTTTCAGCTTTAGTGCTATTTAACCGTGGGGGGGGGGGCGTGATCACCATCAAACATGCTCCAGTTCTCATAACCCTTCTCTGTGGGTGACTAAAGCATTCTGAGAAATGTACGAACGCGCTAACTGAATCCGAGATATCGGAAAGTGTCGCAGAAACATGATTACAACACTTCATCACGAAATACTTTCTGGAAAACAGTAAACATCATAAGTTGATTATATTATCTGAGAGAGCAGTGTGTGTGTGTGTGTGTGTGTGTGTGTGTGCAGTGGTCATCTGGCGGTCTGTGCCCTTTTTCCTGTCTTTCCTTTATTGGTGCATTACTGTCACTTGGATGAATGTCTGTAATGGAGATACTCCGCCGGGCCCCTTAATAAAACTCTGTGGGAGTGTGTCTGCACCGGTGCATAAAACAAATGACTGTAGGGACTTGAGCGCTGAAGGAAACGTAACACAGACGTCATGCCAAGCTATCAGGAAATACACGAGGGACAAACACATGCAACACGTATGTGACAGGGAAGAAAACGTCATTGTGTTAGAGAGAGGGTTGACACGAGGCGATGGTTATAATTAGGGTTTGATGATGATTAGGGTTTGACGGTGTGTGTTTTGAAGACTGATACACCTCCCACAGGTGTCTCCACCTCCACAGGCGTTCCTCGCCGTAGATATATTGACTTAGAAGAAAAAGCACAGGTGTTACACTAACAACATTAACGGCGTCTCTGTTGTATTTAAGTGCTCCATAAGCTGTGACAGCGAGCCAGTCTGCTCAACGCCGGGACGCTGAAACCGAAGCAGCCAAATGGAATTCAGCCATCGTTAATTTTTATTATTTACACCCGTGCTCGACGCGTCATGTCCTCCATGACAAAGGCCCATTAGGACGGGCAGTAAAATATACCATAGAGGCCGTTAAACTGGTCATTCATGAAGCCGGCTGCACGGACAGACAATGGAAGTGGAGCTCACTGACAACAAACATGGTGGGAAGGTGCTGTACACATGCACCCACATAGATGAACGTGCCCACCTCAGTACGTTTCAATTTAAAGAGAATATTTAGCCTGGCTGGGACAACAAATTAAAAACAAGTTATTCGAGATTGCAAAGTTTTATTAATGGATGCTGTGATGAGATTTGGGTTTTATCCAGGTGTACCTAATAAACTGGCAACTGAGAGTGAATGATATAACAGTAGACTAATGTGGAACTGTTTCACCACCGCTTAAGGTTTTAATGATCCCACAGTGGGGAAATTGGCTGCTGGAATGAAGAGCTCCTTCTTACATGGTTGGAGTAACAGTCTGCTGCTGAAGGAGCTGTTTAAGGCCTCCACAGTCTCATGCAGGAGGTGAGAGGAGTTGTTCAGGTTCTCCTCTCCACCACTTCCCCTATTGAGTCTACACGGCAGTCCAAGACAGAGCTGGACCTCTTGACCAGTTTGTTGAGTCTTGAGGCCTGCACACTCCACTCCTGGACCTGAGACAAGTTGTGTTGTCCGACCAGTCCAGTTTATTGTTGAGGTGAACACACAGGTATCTGTGTACTCCCACCATCTTGTTATACAATCCCTGGTTCTTCACAGGTTAAATAGGATAACTCTAAATGTTGTGTAACTGCTATAATTCATACAAATGCTTCTATCAGCTCTGAGATGTCTACGATCAGGTCCTTTCTGTCTTTTTCTGTTTTGGATTGAATTGATTAAATTTCATTCCACAGTTATTACAACTCCCTTTATTTTAGCCTCGATATAAAAAAAAGCTCTTTTTGGCTTGAAACTAATCCAAAATGACACATAACTCAAATTTATATCAGCTCATTGTTCATTTGAGAACAGATTTTGGAAGAATTTTAGTTACTTTTGAAGCAGCCTGTCCACATTATTATTTATCACAGTATAATCAGCTTTAATCGGCTGGCAAATGTCTCTAATTCTTCACTCTAACAAGTCATTTTCCCCTTTTTTTCATTTGTTTTCTTTAATTTTGTCCTCTCTCTCTCACATCTTCTCACTGGAACCAGAACTAAAGCAGAATTTTTAAGTAATGAGGCAATGACATTTAGATATCTTGATTCATGATTCATCCGTGATTCAACATGATGTTAGGTTGGGACATAACCCTGGAAAGGCCTGTTTTTTTAAAGCTAGCAGTGTTGGCACATAGAAAACATGGAAACTAACTCAGAAGACCTGGATGGCAGCCTACAGTCAGTCAGTCATCAAGTCCGGTGACTTCCTCCAGACCTTCAATATTACATCCTGAGTCTGAGATTACTTTGTCAAAAGGGATCAATCTGATCGGACGTTTCTGACATTTACTGCGTATTATTTTATGGAAATAAAGGGAACAACAATCACTCACAAGTGTCTGCATAATAACGCGGCGATGCCCGTCTCCCTCCATCTGTTCTCCCTCTTAAGAAATCGACTTCTCTTTAGTCGAGAATGATTGCCACCTCGAAGCCTCTCTTCCTCTCTCGCTGACATGCCTCTATCTATTCTGACTCCAGCGGTAATTACTGATATTGTGCTGCGTGCCAATCAGAGAGAAACGTGTAATCTGAACCAGATAGAGTTTCTACGTATGTGTGTGTGTGTGTGTGTGTGTGTGTGTGTGTGTGTGTGAGTGTGCAGCTCTTGACACGCTGAGTGATTTATTTGCTACCTGTCTTCTCCCCTTCTTTACAAAAAGGGGTTTCAGGAAGTAGGAGGAGGAAGATGCGTTGCGGTCGATTCAATGTGGGTGGAGGAATAAACTTTTCTGAAAGCTCGACTTCATTTGCACTCAGAGACGGAGGATGAGGGGGGAAAAAAACAAAAAAAAAACAAGAGGATGGAGATGGAGAACATTTTTAGATGCTTCGGTTCTCAAATGTTTTCCAGCTCCAGAATAGACCTCTGTTTGAAAAGATGCAAGAAGCCTACAACAGCTATTTGTGTATATTCTCTAATCTTTTAGTGTTTTTTGCAAGAAGTCATCATTAAAAATGAGTTTCTCTCCACTCTGTAGAGTCATGTTTTTAAAGAAGACTTCACCTGATTGGAATAAAGGTTTAAAAAAAGTCTGCTTTCTTTGATTTTCATGCATCTCCTTCAGACTTTGGCTCGTTTTTTAGTGTCTTGTGTTTCGTCTTTGGCCATGTGATGTCTGGATGTGACAGCTCCAGGCCCGTATCATTAATTAAAGCCAGACTAATCTATGACTCATGCTAAACTTTCAGCCTCTGCAGCTGCTCTGTACTCGCTTTCTTTTCTGTCTCCTCTCAAACACACACACACACACACACACACACACACACAGTCTCTCTTTCCTCTCTGTGTCTAATTGATGCTGCCAAATTACTAGTTGTGTCCATATCTTGGAGTGCAAAATGAGGGGTTTTCTGCTTTGGAGCTCGTGTTGAATATTCAAACAGTCTGAGTTTCAAAACTGGGTGGAAAACACACACTGCATAAATACTGAACCTTCGATACTAATGTGGAGAAATCACCTCTCTGGTTTATATCGCCATGAAATGTAACAACAACACATTTAAATTCACAATGATCTGCTACTTTTGAACAGCTGCATTTGGATTTATAACTTTTAAAGTGATTTAATGTTGATGTGCAGACTTATCGAGGTTAAAAGTGATCTTTTTCTACCAGTGTGTGTCACAGTCGCTGCTGAACACTTTTTGGGGTGAGCTTTTAGAGTATTGTTTTGGATTTTGTGGTCTCGGATCATTTTCTGTGGCAGATCATTAAAATCTCAGTAGTAAAAATCCATAAGAGAGCAGAACCAATCAATACTGTGCAGTTAAACTATTGACATTTCAGTTCTTTATGCAACTAAGCATGGTGTGGATTTAATCAATACTATCAATCGATATCACTCATCGATCCGGTTATTGATGCATCTCCAGGATTTTGTCCTTACAGTAAAAAGGGGTGGTGAAAAAACACGACCAGTGTGTAGGACTGTTTGGTTCGAAAAGTGGATCCACATGCAAACTCAAAATAACAAAGAGAGGCTGGTGAGAGCAGGACAACAACATGACGGAGGAACAGAACATAGTCACAATATGACCTAACAAAGGCAGGAAGTAAAGATACACAAGACACAGAGAGGGGAGAATTACAAAATAAAACAGGAAACACTAAACAACAAAGTCAAAAACATGACAGCAGCTTTTAGCTACACTAAAAACGTGAAACGCCCTGATCAAGAGACGGTGTTTTGTTTGGTTTCCATCGAACAGGACCTGCAGCATCTGTAGATAGGACACACATGACATGACATGACATGACATGACATAACGAACAAATCTAAATTATAATATTCTCAATTCTTCTTATTGTCAGGCTCTCAGCCTCAAGCCAAACTTTGTTCCAACTAAACAATTCTGTAAAATAATAATAATAATACACAAATACTTTCAATTTTAAATCTGACTTATTTCCTAAAACAGCTGGATATTGTAGTTTTAAACAAACGTTACTCAAACAGGAGTAAATTGTGCGTTTGTCTGGGACTATTTTCAGCTGTGGATGAATACTCATTTGGCGTTCTAGAGTGAGCGGTTTGTTCTTTAGGTTTTGTAGGTTTTTAGGTTTTAATGAGATTTGGTGACAATTTAAATAAAACTTTAGTAGAAGAGCTTCTCGGCAGCTAACACACACACACACACACACACACACACACACAGAAATAACCAGCACAAACAACACATGTAAACAAAACAGTGTAAAACAAGGTTAGCTGGGAGAGATGCCAGGAATGTGGCACCTCTCCTGCATTATTAAAAACACATCAACACTTTTTGTTCCAGGGAATAGGCATGTTTGGTTTCTCACAGAGAATCTGGCTGCCTTAATAACCGTCGAGTCGTTTTATCTGACATGACGAGCGTGCTTTACTAAAATGAGCCAGAGCTGTGGCAGGATGTCTCATCCCAGGCTCTGACAGGGAGTCCTCCACCACCGCACTCTGCTCTGCACTGCTTCCTCCTCATATTCAATCCATATGCTGACTTATATGTGCGACTGTGACTGCTGCAGACATTTCCAAGAATCCTTTCCACCCATACCTCCACCTGCATTAAGTTCAAGCTGCTGCTGTATGCATGCCGGAGGGTCTTTATTTCAACATTCATTTCCTCAGCTCTCTGCGTGCCGCTGCGCTGTATTGCTGCAGGAGAGAGCGTCCATTAGAGGCAAAAAAACATGCTGCCGAGTCAGATCTCATTTCCATTTGTTATATATCGAGTTTGTGGCTGAGGTAAGAGAGTTAAACAGCTGATCAGAGCTAGACAAAGCTTCAGTCATCGCACTTCAAACGTAACATGCAGTTGTTGAGGACAAACTGAGGATTAATGCTTGTTGCTGGGACTGAGTCTGTTAGTCGACACCCTGGAGAGGAGCGCTTTGAGTCAGCACATACTGTGGAGGGGATGATGAAGAGTCATCATCCTGAAAATCCTATCACAGCACCACTGCGCATTTATTGCTTGTATACTGGTGAAGCAATGACATTCACAGTAATAAATGGCTTTGCTTTGGATCTTCCCTTCTCCCTGTAACCAAAAAAAACATCCCCACAAAGGCTAGTGCCACTTTTTTCAACAGTACAGTATGGACAGCTGTGTCATGTTATGTAACCGTGTGCTTTAGCTTAACTGCTGTAACTTCATGGGGAAATTCAATCTGCAGCCACAGGTAAAACAAAACAATCTGTTCTTGCTCTCAGACTGGTGAGGGGAAATAATACGCTGCTCAGATTTATCGCCAACGTCTGTGAAGTTTTAAATTGCTCGATGTCCAGATTCCAATAAACCACACGCAGCACGATTTTAGCTATTTATTGTGGAGAAGTCTTAACAACGAAACAAACTAGAACATAGAGACGGAGCCAAATTAAATCGAGCCCACACTGCAGGGGGAAACAGTTCATCACTCTCCACTGACTTTGTACTGCGTTAAGGTGCCTCCTCGTCACTTCTGTCTGATGCTGTGTGGTGCGATGAACTACCAACAAAGTAAATAAGTCAGAAATAAGTTTGTATAAGCTGTTGAACCTCAGAATGTCCAAGCTTTGGAGACAAACTGTAGAGGCTGAAGCTGACGACGCTGTGCAGGCCTGGTAAATGATGATCTTACCTCATGATTCGGTCAAATAGTTCAGGATCATTTCTCCAAGAAAAGCGAGGTAAGGAGAAGAGACATGAGATAGATATGGAGATTCCACGCGACTTCAAACCCCTCAGAAGCTGAGCATTTTGCCCGCCAGACTTTGTTAGCTTGCTGTTGCCATGTTGTGTCTGTAAAGGCCATGAGGCTGCTTGTTGACTTATTTCAGCTCTACTTTTCGATATAACTAAGTTTGGGGTTTCCTCTTCGTGTGTACAGGTTCAAAATAGGTAGTCTGCATGTTTTTTCAAGGGATACTTAGCAACGAAGCCAGAGTTGGATTTCAGATCCCGAGGTTATTTAATCATTTAGTTCTGTTTGAGTATTTATTTCCTGTCTTGCAGCAGTTTCAGTTCAGAGAAAAACAACATGATTCGCACATTTATGAAGGTCATTGTTTAAGATGAAACAGAAGTTACTGTAAGGTTTATTCTTAGCCTGCGCCGTTAATGAGGGCTGCATTCACTTACTAAGATACTTACACAGACACAAAGGACTCCCCGCCTCCCTTTGTTCCTCCCCTCCTCTGTCTAGTTAAGATCAACAGCGGAGAGAGGAGGACAAACTTTCCCGAGGTGATTAATTGGAGTGAGGGAGAAAGAGGAGTGTGTGCAGTCGTCTTATATAAATAATGACCCAGTATATATACACAATAGTTACTTTTCCTCATACATGTGTACTGTTGTACACGCACACAACTCGGCATGCTAACACACAAGAACATCCATGTAAAGACACAAAATGACATGCACAACCACAAAATGCACAGACCACACCAGCCTAACAGAAACGGGCCTATTTAATATTAATAATTAAATAAAGTAGAGGGAGAGAGCATCAGACAGTTAGTGGGTAAATAAATTATGCAAACCCCAAGAAAAAAAACATTAACTTTGATCTAAATCACGTCGCAGCAGAGTTTAGTCTTGTACCTCCGAGCTGGCGGTGTGGCGGCACATACAGTGCAGTCATTTGTCTGTACGGAGGTGTCAGGTTCAGGTCTGGAGGTTCTGGTGGTGGTGATGTGTCCATTAAATGCAGGAACACTGCTGCAGTTGCAGAGTTTTGGGATTTGATGCGTGTTTATTGACAGAAAGATGCATTGTCATGACATGCACAACATCAGTTTGCAAACACAAGCAAGCAAGCGACTCTTTATTATACACACACAGAGTGGGAGCTCATTTACAGCCGGTATTGAAATATGATTTGCATCACATCTCGTTACGCCTGAAGCATCGCATCCGCCGACTGAATACTAAGACAACAAACGTCTCGGTGTTAACTCGGAACAACAGAAGAGTTTGAACACCGCTGATTGGCACTTTTATTCATTCTTAATATCTGTTTGTAGAGTTCAACTTCCTGTTTTTTGTTTTTTGTCTTGAGGTCATTGTATGGACAGTGTTGAATCTTAGATTGTTATGGGGACACTGACTTCTCTCCTTGAGTTACAGAGCAGCTGTATGTTTGTATTTAGAAAAGCAAGCGTTATTCTGATCATTACTATGGTAACCGAGGGCTGTCTCACTCCCTCGACACAACAGATAGGTACGTAGAAGCCTCTACAGAGTTCACTGAAGGTAAACATAGAGTAGTTATGCGGGCGTCTCCGTTGTCCTTGATCAAATATCTTGGACTCCACAATCCTCCAAGTCTTTGCCGCAGCAGCCCAGGGTTTGAATCCGACCTGTGGCCATTTCCTGCATGTCATTCCCCCTCTCTCTCCTCACCTTCCTGTCACTCTTCAGCTCTATCTGTCAAATAAATCCCTCCAAAATATCTTAAAAATAAATAAATCCCTGACCACTATCCCTAAATGAAAGGTTTTCTGCATGATCAGTCATATTTTCCAAAATATCGAGCAGGTTTCCTTCATAAAACGGCCAAAGATGACAAATATTACCACACAGCTTGGACCGATCAGCACATTGACGATATTTAGCATTGACTACAGCTGGATAATCTTCTTCATCATCATGCTCAGATGTAAGGAGACGATGATGCTGATGGACTGGGCTTATTCACTCCTCAGTATTCAATACTTAATGCTGTAACGGGACATTGTGTCAATCTGCAATGACCTTCAGTTCAGTGTCAACTTGTTCCTTTCATGTAAGGAATGATCACAGTCTGCTTGGATACAGTGTGTTCAGTGGATCTATAACTGTACAACGTATCTATAGGAGACGATACTGTACAGTGAATAATGAATGACTGGGTTTGCCCTCTTCAGGACCTCGGAGAGAGACACAGAGCGATGAGAGGTTTGAATGTTTCAGCACCTCGGAGAGAGGCCGAGGGGTCGGTACGCTTCATCAGAGCTGAGGAACCTCGGATAACTTCACAAACCAACTCCTGTCTGATGTCAGATTAAGACGGCCTGCATCCAAATGTTGACAACACGACCATGATCGGTGTCATTGTGTGGTGATCTCAGTATTCGTACAGTTTAAATCAAATGTTTTCAGCTCTTGAAGTCTTTACTCCTGTCAGCTTTGGTTGAACTTTAAGAAAAGAACCCTGCAGTGGATAATCACCCTTCTTCTATTAATGTAGAAACTCATCACGGCTGCATTAATATAGAAATGAGCCCACGGCTTTAATGCTTTCATTTGTTTTCGAGCCGCCTGGAAATCATCGTCTCATCGCCGGCTTAACAGCCTCGCACCGTTATCTGACCCACCTGCATTAACACGTATCAAGTGTGTGTGTGTGTGTGTGTGTGTGACCACCTTTTCACAATCCTGCTGCATTCTATGTCTGATGAGTGTGTTTATGTGTGTGTACAAGTGTGTGTGTGTTCATAGTGTGTGTGTGTGTGTGTGTGTGTGTGTTGACTCACCTTTTGACACAACAGATTGTTCCCTTTGTGTCCCATTGGAGCAATTTCTATGTCTGAATGAGTGTGTTCATAGTGTGTGTTCATAGTGTGTGTTCATTGTGTGTGTTCATAGTGTGTGTTCATAGTGTGTGTTCATAGTGTGTGTTCATAGTGTGTGTTCATTGTGTGTGTACATAGTGTGTGTTCATAGTGTGTGTTCATTGTGTGTGTTCATAGTGTGTGTTCATAGTGTGTGTGTGTGTTCATAGTGTGTGTACATAGTGTGTGTTCATAGTGTGTGTTCATAGTGTGTGTTCATAGTGTGTGTGTGTTCATAGTGTGTGTGTGTTCATAGTGTGTGTACATAGTGTGTGTTCATTGTGTGTGTTCATAGTGTGTGTGTGTTCATAGTGTGTGTACATAGTGTGTGTTCATAGTGTGTGTTCATAGTGTGTGTTCATAGTGTGTGTTCATAGTGTGTGTTCATAGTGTGTGTGTGTGTTATGTGTGTGTGTTCATAGTGTGTTCTGTGTGTGTTCATAGTGTGTGTTCATAGTGTGTGTTTTTGTTTTGTGTGTGTGTGTGTTCATAGTGTGTGTTCATAGTGTGTGTGTGTGTTCATAGTGTGTGTTCATAGTGTGTGTTCATAGTGTGTTCATAGTGTGTGTCATAGTGTGTGTTCATAGTGTGTGTGTGTTCATAGTGTGTGTACATAGTGTGTGTGTGTTCATAGTGTGTGTGTGTTCATAGTGTGTGTACATAGTTTGTGTTCATAGTGTGTGTGTGTTCATAGTGTGTGTACATAGTTTGTGTTCATAGTGTGTGTGTGTTCATAGTGTGTGTGTTATGTGTTATTGGGCTCAGGAGAGGACGTGTGTGTGGAGTGTGTCCTTGTGTACTTCTATCTTTGTGAGGACCGTGTTGAGATTCAGACCGTGGGATTGAAAACATTTTTCACAAAAAATTAATTGAATTTTTTTACAGTTCCCAAACTGAAAGAGATTTTATGCTGCAGACTTCTGCGGTCACATCAACATCTGTCTGCTGCTGATTTTAAACATTTGAAATCTCTCTTGTTGTTTTGGGGGTCGGTTTTAATTTGTTTTTACGGTTTCAGGCAGTTCTTTATTCTCAAGGATTGTATTCATGATTTTATGATCACAATTCTGTTTAATTGGTTAATTTTTTATGGCACGTGTTGTGCTATCTGTCTCGTGATGTTTGTCTGTAACTTATTATTATTATTTTTGATCTCTGTCTTGAGTAATAGATAGTGTTCTTGTTGTGATCGTTGCTTTCCTGGAGAGATAAACATAAAATAAGAATATGATGATGATAATTGTTGATTCAAACGCCTCAAAGATTTGCTGCTTTTGTCTGTTTTACAGGTTTAACTGGATCTGAGTATCTTTGGATTTTTGAATACTGGTCGGACATTTTTCAATATTTTCTATCATTTTACAAATTAGCTGTTTTATTGTTTAATTATGAAAAATAATCTATAAATAACAAAAATAACCATTAGTTACAGCTTTTGTCTGGTCCTCACTTCTTGAAGAGGTAGTTTGAGGTTGTTGTTACTTCTTTAGTTCCATTAAGATTACTTTTTACTTACATATTTACTCAGATTACTTCCATAATAATTTTTATTATTTATTAGTTTTCTTCCCTTTTACACGACTTTTAATTGAACAAATCAATGAAATACATGTCACTATGATTGTACCTGTATGATTACATGTAATTATAATAAATAAATTGAATGTTTAGAATTGATTGTCCGGCTCCTTAGTTACTGTTGCTATGCCTGTCAGCTCCCTGTCCTCACACGGTGACGGTGGCTGATTTGGTCCAAACTTGTTCTATTTTTTTAAACAATGGTTCTTTGATTTCACACAGAAGTTGACAAAACTTCACTGGTGCCCAAAAAATTTTAAAAAAACCCCCCCCCCTCCTTTCTCCCCCCCCCTCCCCCCACAAAAAAAAAAAAAAAAAGCTGATGGTAACTCTAACATCGCGGGTGTAAACTCCAAATCCAGTGAAACAGCTGGACACAGCTGTTGGTGTTAGCCCACAAACTCACGTAGTTTGTACATGATCTTATTCCAGAGCAGAAACACTGTTTACAGGAAGATTATGATCATTTGCTGGTTTGTGTGTGACTCTGAATGCAGTAATCATCTTTTACCACCTCACAGTGTGTGTGTGTGTGTGTGTGTGCGTGGGTACACACCTGCTGCCCTTACTGTAGCAGCATATATGTGTGTGTGTGTGAGTGTGTGAGTTATTGTCTGTTTATTCTCTGGGGGGTCATTGTGATCAATGAAGATCTGCCCTCTTAGTTTTGCCCTTTCGAATGGTTTTAAACGGGAGCAGCAGCTCACAGAGCCAAACACCAGTTTATCCTCCTCATTTATCTTTCACAGCATCTTGTTCGGCTTCCCACAAGGCCGGCCTGTAGGTGTGTGTGTGTGTGTGTGTGTGTGTGTGTGTGAGAGAGAGAGAGAGCAAAGGACAGTGTTTATTTTTTTACTTCACTCTGAGAGAGATAAGTCATAAGTCACTGTGACTTTTTCTTTGTTTTCATGAATGATTCAGCTGCCTGACAAACTAATAAACTACCACCGCCTCAGTGAGCGAAGCGTCACAGAGGTCCACACGGACGCCTCTTCAATACTTTACACACGCTCTGTTCCCAACTTCAGTTTGATAGAAATGCTGCAGAGGTTGATAGGAAGATGCAAAATAACTGTTTTCCAATCTGCAAATAATATTTCACGGGACTGTTTATTGACTGCAGGTTTGATGACGTTTGAAGGAGGGAAGACGACAGGAGGAGAGCGGTACGACATGATGACACAGTCCAGGTTCAGGTCACAGGAAGTGGTACTGTCTGCTGTCACCACCCCCGTCCCCCAAGTGGATCTGTCCGTGATGTCAGAGGTCGAGCGGGAAACGAACAAACGTGTACTTTTTTTTTTAACCAACGGGCTCACGCAGTTGATTCCTTTGTATTAATAAGGTGACACGCTGCTGTACGGACTTCGATTAATGAGTGTTTCTTTTCAGGTATTTATTATTAATAAAGGCTGACAGGCTTTCATGTTCTCTGCTCATCGAACTTGGAGCCAGACAGTTTAGCTGATCCCAATCAGAGCATTTTTAAAATTTAGTTTGGAGGATAAATCCAACTGGAATTTTTCTGTTACCTGGATCCCTTTCCTCGTGTCTGTTTTCCTCAGATATGAATGTGAGCTCACACTGTATTGTTTTATGTGTTTTATTGGTGTGTGTGTGTGTTGTGTGAAACAGTGCTGCTGCTGTCTTGGCTTTGGAAAAGAGATGTTGTAATCTCAGCTGGACTTAGCTGGTTAAATAAATCATAACAAACCAGACGAGGGACAAAAAAAAAACACAATTACAGCAAAGCAGAAAAATCCAATTCAACAAGACAAACTAGCAAATAAATACATCGAAAGTTTAACGAACCAAAATTCAAACAGTTAGTTACAATAAACTTCAGTGAGGATCGTTAAAGTGTTCAAGCACTGATGAAGGTTACTCAAGCCTTCATTGTGCTTTTGTACCCACCACACACACACACACACACACACACACACACACACACACACAAATATCCTGAGTTTCTGCCGTTATTTTTAATTATCAATGAGTGACATTCAGATCTGACCTTATAAAGGCAGTGAGAGATGTTTCATTGTCGGCCATTTTCCCTCGACACGACCGCGACTGCCGGAGGGCAACACAGAGTCTTCTCTTCTCTTTCCCCTCTGTTCAATATCTGTGTGTATGTGTGTGTGATCGTGTGTGTGTGTGATTGTGTGTGTGTGTGTGTGTGTGTGTGTGTGGGGGCTCTTCTGGTCTCCAGAGTGGTGACATTCAGAGACATTCGGAGGCGAGCCCAGCCGTGCCGTGCCAAGCTAACACCCTGACATTGTCCTGACATTTCCCTCCTGCTGGCTTCTACTCGCCTGCCTGCTTAGCCTCTATGTGTGTGTGTGTGTGTGTGTTATGTGTATGTGTGCATATATATATATATATATATATATATATATATATATATATATATATATGTGTGTGTGTGTGTGTGTGTGTGTTTGTGAGATTTCAAACTCACTGTCAACCTCCCGGATTCAGAGAAAAGGGCTCAGCAGTGCACTAATGGCTTTGGGTCTGGAAAGAAGTGCAGAGAGTCGTTCACTGCTGTGGGGATGTGTGTATATATACTGTGTGTGTGTGTGTGTGTGTGTGTGTGTGTGTGTGTGTGTGTGTACACACTACAGCAGCTCCTCTTTGTTTCCAACAGGAGGATACAGCAGTGCAGAGAGCCGGAACAGTGATTACAAGACTTTAATGTGGCTGTTAAGCAGAAATTGAACATGCCAGCTGCATATTTCTGAACATGTTTTCAGATAAGCTCGTCATTTTTGGAGCAACTCTGACGGCTCACTGCAAAAAATATGAAACATTTTTCAAGAGAGCGGCGGCGAGAGAAAACAACATTCAGGTTGTGATTGCTTTAGAGAGCAAACTAATTGATATTTTAAAAGCTGCAGCTTTCTCAGCGTGGACGATTTAAAGTTTAGAAATATGAAGTTGTCACATATTACTGCAGTTTATTTGGTTTTTTTCAAAGATAAAAGATCTTCAAGGCAGAGAAGTCAAATCTTCTAGAGGCTCTGACAAGTGTTCACTCTCATTTTTGATATTTTATGGCCTGAGAAAAGTCTTAATCACGCCTTCTTGTGTGAGATCTCATCAAAATGTCTCGTGTGAAATCAGCTCAGGTTAATTTATTCAAACAAACAATCAGTGTCCTGTCATTTGGTCCTAAAATAAATACATGCAATCAACCAACGTTCGTCATACACATACATTTTATGATTTTAGTCAGAGAATGAGCTCAGTGTTGATCGTACGACCACATGCAAGAGCTTTAAGTGACTCTCGACGTGATCTTCTGCCTCTCTGCATAACAAATCCATGATGTGTGACACAGACATCACTCTTTTTTGCACCACAGTAACTGCGGTTGAGCTGAGAAATATGTCAGTTTAGTTGTTGTTATTCCTGCAACTTGACTGACAACAACCTGTACAGTTACGTCAGTCCCACCCACCCACCGCTGCTGCTGCTGCCAGTTTTTGTATTGATGTAGCTAACTAATCAGGAAGATGGTGTCCGCCTACAAAGCTCTGACTGACTCGGTTGTTTTTTTTTTCCCCAATCGGGGGAAACATCTGTCTGTATGCAAAACACCGAGGCCAGATGTAGAAATGATGTGCATGCACAAAAAAACACGCCTGATCGCACACATAAATTCAACAGTTGAGATCATGTAGCGCCAACGGAAAGGGCTGACCGCTGACTGTGCATAAATATCTCGTATAACCACTTCAGAAAAGCCAACTATCCCCTCAATGAGAAACTGAAGAGCTGGAAAAGTCAAGAAATAAAGCTAGGACAGTTAGCAGAAGTACGCAACGCTGTCATTCAAGGACAAACCACAGACTCATTGCTAATCCACCCAACTTTTACCTCCATCCAAAGAAACGCCAACGATCTGTGGCACGATAAAGAAGTAACTAACTAGCAAACCACTGCTTGTGAAGCACCACTGTACAAAAACTCTGATGTTAGCCTAGAGGCAGTGACAGGGCATAAATGTGATTCGCCCCCGGTGCCCAAACTACAACGAGAGAAGATGCTTTAGAAATATCTTTGCTTCTGGCGGCACAGCACAAACAAAACACACCTCATCAGAGTCAAACACACCTCTACCAGCAAAGAAGACATTAATATAATTAAATACTGCTTCAACAACTGAACAATTAATGTCGATATCCAGATAAATGTTAATGATCGACTCTTTCCACTGTGTCTGTGTGCCGCTGAATGTTTCTAAAGAACCACATCGCTTGTTGGAGTAATGATTATTTGTTATTGTTGCATTTTTTTGTTGCTGTGTATTTATTTTATGAAACCTTGCCAGGTATGTGCAAAAACAAGCAATAAACCACATGAGGCCGTGGTTTACGGTGATTTTAGAACAGATAAAGGTGTTTTTGTTTTTGCCTTAAACCCCTTTAGCTGTTCTAAAAATCACTAAAATTGTGGCTCAATGCTTAACTTAATATGCCACCTGGTACTATAACCACTTTAAGCCTGCTCTGTGACATTCTCTATTTAAAGTTTATAACATTCCTCCATGTATCCATCAGTGTGTTTTAATGTAAAGCAGCTTCATTCGATCAGAACTTGTTTTTTTGATTCACATCCAACACCCAGTCTAATTTTGTCCTCGTTCTGACACACTCAGACTGCTCTGAATCTTCTTCTGCCAGGAAACTAAGTTCCCAGAGTGCAGACAGTTGGAGGAGCTGTGGGGATTGACTTCAGGCACTGAGGTTTGTGAGCACTCATGTCCAACAGTCTTTGCAAATATACTGACCTGACTTGGTGGTCCAGTAGTCTGCGGGCAGTTACACGTTGCAGGACTCAGCGTGCCGTGGGGAGATGATGTGTTAGATGAAGGAAGAAGGCTTAGATACACTCAGTTGGCAGCCAAGGTTTGAGAGTCTCTGTAAGCCCTGAAACAAGTTGGGCGCTTTGGATTTCCAGGCACATCCGGAAGTGGTTTTAACTCGGGGAGGTTGGGAGCTCGAGGATTACAGCTGCACACTGGATCAGCCTGAAGAAGAACAGCGAGTGCAACATTCAAACTAAGATAGATAAGAGTCATAATTTTGTGTTTTTCTGGTTTTCCAGATGGTGTACTGCAAGAGAAGATGGTACTGATCAAAAGTGTTGAGGCTCCACAAGACAACTTCATTTATTTTAACGGGGCCCTCCAGTTTATTTGTCACGAGGAGCACCAGTAAAAACTAGTCTAATGTCTGGAGGGAGGTTTCCAAAGAGAGAAAGAACAAAGACTTCATTTTACAACAGAAAGCTGGCTTTGAGTTTGAAGACGGCGATGATTTGGCATTTCCTCTAGCTTAAAAACAAACCCAACATCAGTGTATGATTTTAGGCAAACAAGCTGAATTGACCTCTTCAGTTGATGTGATAAAATTGCTAGCAAACACTTATTTACACATCCAGCAGTTACAGATAAAGATTAGCTTTCATTTAGAGTTGTGTTTCTGGCCACCTGATGAATGCAAGTTGAATATTAATTCTGGTTTTGGTCAGTACAAACTCCTGAGGAAGATATATGGCTCTTTAGGTTCTAAACGCTCGATAGGTTGGATCTTCTGGACCGAGAAACAGCAGTTGAATACCCACAACAGACAATAAGTTGATCTACAGTTGATGGTTTAATATCGGGGCTGAGGAGAGCACAGACGATCTCGTTCAACATAAAAAGATACAGACTTAATCTACATTTAGCAAACCCTTTATGTTTCTCTGAACCTTCTAATCAGCATTTGTTGAAGATTTTGTTTCTCTTCAGCATATTTGTCCTCACATGAACCCACCCTGTCCTGATCTGAACTAAATATGTGAACATCTGTTAATTCTAATAATAAAAAGTGCAGCATAATTTCCCAGGAACAGTTCAAGTTGCTGACCCCTACGAGAAGCTCCCTTGAGCAAAGCCAGGTCAAAGAGACCTCGTCCAGATTCTGGTAATCTTTGGTATTTTCCAAAAGCAGAGCGATGTTGAAGTCTTGCGCCAAAGAGTGTTAAAATAACCAACTGACCAGAAGTAACACGCATGGCTTGCTGGTGTGCATCGGATTGGTGGCCAGTTTTCTGTTGAATATAAATGTGAGGGTGTTTCAACATATCTGCGATCTTTTTATTGGTATTTCTTGGTGTCTTGTTCTACGAGAATAAACAATCCTGCCGGGCTGCCCTTTCTTCACATCGTCTCTTGGCTCCTCATTTAGGCCACCTCTTAATTGGCGTCCAATGTGGTTTGAGTCAAGGCCAAGGATCTTTGCTTCTTCAAACAATCAATCACACTTGAGATTTTGGGTCTCAGCGATTCTCAAGGTCCCTTCAACAAAGAATCTACCCCCCTCCTGAACCTGATCTATTACCCTACAGCTTCAGGAACAACACGAATATCTTTTAAACATTTATTATCATTTGTCACATACATCTCAGCTATGTTTACGAGCTCATCGCTGACTTTGTCTATCTGCCATTTAATGCTGGGCAGGTCGTCTTTAAGTGCTATCGTCACTTTAACTTTTTTAACTCAAAAAAACCCAATTTTGTCTTGTCAAGAAACTTCAAAATAGATTTTGGAAAAAAGAAAAACATGCATTGACCTCGTCCAACATCTGACCACACCCAACAATGACGTACAACAGCGCCACACTGCAACAAAGCATGCAGTCGCCACTAGATGGCAATGTAAACCACCTAACCCTATTAGACTGAGCGCAGTTACTTTTTAATCCAAGAGTCAACCCCGTTTTTACCTAAACTACTAGCTGGAAGAAAAACAGTGTACAATAGTAGTTTAAGTAGTTTTTGGTGTCAGTTGATGGTCATCCTGCGAACACTGTTCCTCACTCACTCTGCAACAAATCACTTTCCTTTGCAAGTATTCACGGTGTTGAATTATTTATACTTTTCCCGTGTAAATTATGCATTAGTACATTTATGGTGTTACAGAAGGGGCAACTCGGAGAGAGTTACTTCATCCTTCGTGTTGAGGGGGGTTGGTGTTAAACTTTAACCGTGCAGAAAGTCAAAGGTCTCCGCTACTTTTATGTGTCGAGATCAACGCTGACAGACGATGTGCAGGTTACTGACTTTGCTCTGTGTTTGGCAGCAGGACTGAAAAGGAGCCTGACTAAACTTAAACTAAAAAATACGACAGATATAAAGGTCACTAAAAGTTTTGTAGAAGTTTTCAAAGGCAGTGTCTCGGTCTAACACACGATCGGAGCATTTTAATTTGACTTTTTAAAAACAAAACAATAACCTGATGGAGATCGGAGTCAGTTCAGAACATCTTGTGTTCAATAAAACCTCCCTGTTGTGAGCTTTACGCCATGTCTTAACTTGAGCCTTAAAGGTCAGCTCATTGTTGCTAATCGTGGTATTAATTAAGTGGAAATCCTTCCATTAGTGAAGTGTTTAAATACCAGGGTAGGTAAATGTCAGTCTAATCAGTGCCCAGATTTGAGAGGGGCTTAATTGTGAAGCTCAAAATTAAATGTGCTGCTGTTTGCCGGCTAAGACCGCGTTAATGCCACACAAGCTGAGACACGGGCCGGTTAATTCTGCATTAGCATAAAAAGATTAGAGACATTTGTTAAACTGATGATCTGCATTTAGTCACTGTCATTCTTATTTATCATTGTTGGATTAGTAAAGTGTCTTTATGGTGGTTTTAAATGGAAAGAGACTGAAATACTGTTTGATGAAGTTAATCGAGGGACTCGTGGTATCAGGATTTATATTTGTTTTATCAGGCTGCAACAAAGAGTTCATTTTTATTATAGATTAATCTTGATTAGTTGTTCAGTCCATAAAATGTCAGAAAATGGTGGAAAATGTTGATCACTGTTTCCCAAAGCTGAAGGTGACATCTATAAACGTCTGGTTTTGTCCACAGCCCAAAAGATATTCAGTTTACTCATGGGTCATAGGATGAAAAGAAACCGGAAAATATTCACATTTAAGAGGTGAAAACCAGAGAAGTTGGACAGCTCTTCTTCAAAATTTACTCAGAATAGTTGGCAGTTAGTTTAATAGTCATACACTGACGGCAGTGGCTGCCCTGCAAGATGCCAACTGCTCATCAGTTTGGGAGATAATCATTCATAAAGTGATGGACTTTGGGATTCAGTATTTTGCCCAAGGATACTTCGACATGCAGACTGGAGGAGCCGGGGATCGAACCGCCGATCATCTGATCAGTGGACGACCCGCTCTACCTCCTGATCCACAGCATTTCTTTGTAACAAAAGATTTTTGAGCCACTTGGGCTTCATATTATCACCTCGCAGAGTTTGGCCGACTGTGTGAACAGTTCATTTTACACACCCAACACACAGTGACAACATCAGCATTCATCTAATCTAATGTCACAATATATATATATATATATATATATATATATATATATATATGTGGCTCTATAGAAGTTGAGATGTTTGCTAGCTTTGTCCGTCTGCTGTTGGCGCTGAGCTGGAGGAGTACGGTCGGTCCATCAGAGGTTTTCCTGCAGACTCCAATCGGAGCTTTCATTGTCTTTCGCTGAGGAGAGACTTCCATCTGGCCACTCTGCCACAAAGCCCAGATCAGCAGTGTGTGTCAGCGCTGGTTGTCCTGAAGGAAACTTTCTCCCCGTCTGCACACAGGATCTCTGGAGCTCAGCCAGAGTGACAATCAGCCTCTCTTACTAAAGCCTTTCTTCCCAGATTGTTCAGTTTAGCTGGGTGGCCAGCTCTAAGAGGAGTCCTGATTGTTCCAAACTTCTTCTATTTAAGATTTATTGAGGCCTCGGCGCTCTCTAAAACCATCCGGGCAGCGGAAATTTTTGTAGCCTCTCATTGTTTTTGACTCTTAAACAAGAGGATGCACTGGCCTCTGACCACACCCTGCAAACACTGCTGCACAGGCTGAGGAGCAAGCCTGCAGTCACTGTAAACTCCTGAGGGAAATATGTGTGGCTCTTTAGCCGCTTCCTTTCACCTAATCTCACCTGCCTCGACACGACGCTGTCTCTGAGCTCTGCGGGCATTTCCTTCGACCTCGTGGCTTTGTGTTTGTGCAGCTGTGAGACCTTATGTATTGAAATCGAGACAGCCACAGGTGAACAAACAAAGTACGAAAACATCTGAGAGAGAAATGGGAGTTTAAAACGTGTGCAAACATTTCTAAAATCCTGTTTTTCACCTTGTTATGACTGACTCATATGAATTCATGTGGTTTTACCGGTTTTAGAGTCCGAATGTGCTGTAATAAGTATGCTAAGAGTGGAAGAGGAATATTTATTATGCAACAAGGACACAGAGTAGTGAGCTACAAGTGTTCCCTGCAAATAGGAAGAGTGATATTTGAGTTCACCCTTGCTGGATCGTGAGGTGACGACATTAAGACGATGATTTATCAGGAGCCGATGAATCATTTTGTTGTTTGATTATCGTTCGTTGACAGAATGGACGCTCTAAAGAAGGAAATCAATGCATGCAGAGTAAACTGTGCACGTATAGGAGAGAACGGCTCTGATCCGGTTATCTCATCTTCCTCCCGCCATCATTTTCCCATCAGTCCTCTGTCGTCGTCTCTCAGTTTATTCACGTCAGCGTTGAAGTCGGCGCTCGGCTAATGATGCCTCTCCTCTTGCTGACCTTCTTTTACTGCGGAGCGAGCGGCGGGGTGATGTGTGAGCATGGCTGCGCTGATGTATCGGCCCCTGTGGCGCTTTTCTATAACGCACACGAACACACACATCAGCTCTCGTCTACACAAATATATTAGTTTATCAGCAGTCCACACACTCCCCGTGACAAGAGCCTTAAGGGTAACAAGACCAGTACGTGTGTGTTTGTGTAGATAAACACACACAAACACACACTGTATAAACTGGAGAGGTCAGCAGGATGACCCCGTGCCTCAGAGGGAATCTCTACCCGGTCAGAGGTCGTGGGTTCAGCCTGTGTACCATCAGGATTCAGTGCTCAATGATTCATATCCCGATACGACACAACATACCTGCGCGCTGTTGATAACATCACCGATCAATACAGCAGCGAAGCCTTTTGAGAGGACACAAGACGCCAAAGGTGCAAAGCCAACGAGATAAAGGCTGAAAGAAAACGCCTGATGAATCTATTCTGAAGCTTTCTGTACGACTAGAAAGTCTGCAAAAATAAAATGAAGTGCACAAACACTCTGTTACTGTATGGTTGTTTCTTTCCCATGATTAGCATTTGATTTGAATTTTCACTCACCTTCCGTCACCATTTGATGCATTTTTGAGCTGTCAACGTCCCAAGAGAATCTTATGTTTACTGTAAACTGCAGTGATCAGCATCTTCTTGGAGCAGGGAAGACGATGTGTGCACCAATACAGGTAAGTCTCAGTGTCAGTCATCCATCCGTTATTTGTAACCGCTTATCCTCATCAGGGTCACGGTGGGGCCGGAGTCTATCCCAGCTGACTTTGTGCGAGAGCTCCAAAACTTCTAGTACTGATGCCACTCGTCATAAAAAAACTCAGTGGAGCTGCCACGAGTTTCTAGAAAAGTTTAGAGAAGAAGCTGCTCTCCAAACCAACAGGTTAGTCTCCATCCTTGATGTCTTGTAAGTTTTACTTTTGTGGTACTTATACAGTCAGACTTTTCTCCACGGTGGTGGCACAACCAATCACAGTCGTCTTGGGCAAGCTAAGCTCAGAATGCAGCAGCGTTGTCCCTGCAAAATAATGAACTTGTTTGAGGTGAACCCTGACAATAAAATGTCTAAAGCCCCACAAAATAAAACGTAACTGCTGCTAGCCTGAATACGTTCATACCGTTAGCAACCAGGTTAAGGTTTAGGCGATTTTGGCTAATGTATAAAGATGATTTAGCCTCTGGGGACAACAGCCAGTGTAGCCAGCAGATATCTGGAAAACAGATTATGGATATTCAGGCCAAGACTTCTGCAGTCCGATTAGCAGCTTGACAGAAGAGACATTTCATCTTAACAAAAAAAAAGCTAAATTGTCATCAGACGATAGCTGCTGGGTTGCTAGATTACATTTGGTCAGTGTGCTCCACCTTTGCTCTCCACATGAACCTGTTTACCTGCATGCCAACGCCCGCTCAAGTATCAGGATGAACCGACTGGTTTGTCAAGCGCTCGTCTGGTTAACTTTCCCACCTTCATTAAAGTGCAGCGCTCAGCAGCTTCTTCTAAACTTCTCTGTGGGAAACATCCAGGATCATCTCCCATGCAGCAGATTATGCAGCAGCAAACAAGGCTAACAGTTGCTTAACTTTAAACCAGAGGAGTGTGAAAGATAAGAAAGTTAATTTGAAATATTTCTGAAGGCGATGACATTAAGACATGTAAATTTATTGGCAGAGTGATACATCTAACAATGTTTTGAGACCCCGTAACATCACCTAAATGTTTGTAGAGGACTTCCAAATAGAAAAGCTACTTGTAATGCATGCCGTTTCTCAGCTTGGTTTAATTAACAGAGCTGTAGTCAAACAGTAATTGAATTTGGATCTGCTCTGCATTTGCACAGTCTCCCTAAAAACACCAGCAGACGTTCAGCTGTAAACAGTTGTTGCACTCTATTAACAAAAGGGCTCCTCTGGCTCCGACAGCAAAGTGTGGAAAGAATCGCAGAACTTTAAACAGAGTTTCAGTCGAACGCCGTGTCTCTTTTATTATTTTTAGTCACAAAGAATCAATCAAGTCATTCAGCTACAGTAAAGATGAGAAAACACGCTTCACAAATCAGTCGAACGTTAGTTTGTGAGTGTTGGTGGAGCCGCTGCTCCGTGTGTCGTCTTACCTCTTCACCTTTTCATTTCCCTCCTCCACTGGGCTGAGACGTGGAGGCAGAGAGGCCATCGGGGGGGGGGGGGGATGTCAGGGATGATCGCAACTTTGTCCCCAGACATGACAACGAAATCAGAACACTGCTGCTGCCTCAAAATCTGCTCACACGCTTGGTTTTTCTGCAGGTTTTCTTGTGCGAGTTCAAAATGTATTAATTTAGGGATTTTTGGGTGCACAGCTAAAGGAACAGCATATCTCAAAGAAAGAAACAGACAACATAAGATGAATACAATTTTGCAAGAATAAATACATAAATAAATAAAGTCTGGCAATACAATGATAAAATGTTGAATGCTGAAGATACCCGATGTGTTTTTGTTGAGGTCCTTGGTACAACTACGAGTCCAGCTGCAGAGGAGCTGAGGGACCTGCTGGGTTCATATATCAAGAAGCATGTCTGAGAGAAAGTCTGGTGCCATTCAGTGATTTAAAAACTAGAACGAGGATGTCAAAATAAGTTTTTAAGTTAATTTGTTACTTTAAAACAGGTGTTGTAAGGGCTCTCTCTCTGATCTTTGTCAGTATTCAGGCTGTAGGCGACCGAGACGGAGAGAAGTCCAAACAAGTTTGCAGCTGTCAAGCCTCAACTTTTAGCCATCGACTTTGGTCTGAACATTCATGGTTCCCAGATAATATATCCTATTAAATTTGATGATCCTCTGACTTTTTCCTTTAGCGCCACCATCAGGTTTGTTCAGCTTGCTCCTTGGCGAAACGCCATCTTCGTTTTGTGTACTATGTATGTGGTTGAAATTACAATAAAATCCACCTGACTTGACATTGAAATTATTGTTTTGTTGTCATGAAACTTACCTAACCCTAAAAGAGGCTGAGGCTTAAGAGGTTAATGCATTCATGCTCCCCTTTGGATGAACCAAAACAGTTGTTGATCCCCTGAATTTATTATAATCACTTTTTTTTTTTTCACTTGCAAAAACCTGCAAAACTAGCGACATCTCCATCAGCCACAAAGAAGACAGTGAGCATCGTAAACATCAGCGATCTAGCATTCCTGTTAGCACGTTAGCGTGCAGCAGCATGTCTGTAGCCTCTCACAGCTTGTCGTCTTTGTTTCTTTGATACATTAAATAACATTCAGAAGCGACACTCAGTGAAACAGAACAAATGCTCATCTCTACGTATCAGCTTTTAAAGAGCTGTGACTCAGCTGACCTCGTGCTGAAGTGGACGTAGTTCCAGGTAAAACACAGTTCCACTAAGTTATGTGTATTTCTGGTTAAAAATCACTTTATTCCCCTCAGGATGAGTTTTTTTTTTTATCTCGGGTCTATTTCATATATCTTAATGGGATTTTGATATAAGATGTTTTTCTCTTCAGTGTGCTGAAGTTCAGTACCTGTGTCACTAATGGATGACATTTCATTTTCATCTCCTGTGGCTGAAAAAGAAAAGAAATTATCTTCCTGTCATTAAATGTGTTATGACAGAGTCTGAATGGAGTTTTATCAGGATGATTTGCTTCATCACAACAGTCCTGGGAAACTTCAAACTAAAGCTTTTCTTCATGAAGTCACATGTTGTTCCACATTTACTGAGCCTCTTCAACCTGACAGAAAACTTGATCGGTTTTGAGGAACAAACTCAGGTTACATGATTTCACGATGCTTCGTCCAATAAATCAATAAACTGAGTGATCAGAAAAATAGAAAATGTGTAAACACGTCCATCCATCCATTTATTTCCTCTTATGCGGGGTTGGGTCGTGGTGGCAGCAGGTTTAGCAGGACGTTCCAGACGTCCCTCTCCCCAGAAACACATCCAAGCTCCTGCTGGGGGATCCCGAGGCGTTCCCCCACACCCGCCTGGTGCCTCTCACCCTGGGCAACTCCAGAAAATGATTGTCCAGCCCGTCTCCAGGATTTTGGTTCTGGATCCAATGCCTGGAGGTGAGCCCAACTATATCTAGCTGGTAACGCTAAGCTCTGGTTCCTGCAAGTTGACGTTCCACCAGTCTGCATGCCGGGAAAAAGCACCTCCCAAGTTCCTGCCTTTGCCTGCTACCCGACTTACAAGGCACCCGACCACTACACCTCTTTCCTGCGGGTGGTGGTCACACAGGGTTGCAGCTCCATGGCCCCATGGACTCGCAAGCAAGCTCCCATCCTGGGTCTGGCTCCAGAAGGGGTTTTTCGGACTCTCTGGTCCAGGCAAGGTCCTGCAGCTCATTGGGCTGCATCTCATCGGGATCTTTGTGAGTTGTACTTCGCCTGATCCTTCCACTGGGACCAGTTTGTCTTGGGAGACACTACCAGGGGGCTAATGCTCCGGGCAACACAGCTCTCAGGATCAGGAGATACGCAAACCACACCACCACGTTAAGGTAGCAATTCTTTGGGTTGGGTGTACATTGTGAATTGTGAGAGGTGTTGGTTTAAATTGATGGTCATAATATTGCAAAAAAAGTCCAAATTAATCAGCATAATCAGATTTCCAAACTCCTTTAAAAGGTCTTTGAATGCATCCCCAGTATACGATGGTTTGCATGTTGAATATTGTGTGTAAAGGAGAAAATGAGTCTTGTAAAGTCCGTAATAAAGCAGTGAAAACACTCCGAAGCTGCCTCACTAAATGTCTCCGCTCGTTGGACATCTAAATGACAGCTTAGCTGCAAAGAGGATTAACTCAGATTAGCACTAATACCTGTGACAGCAGGTTGATGGGACACTAAAAAGGTGAAGATACAGTAGAGCTTCTTCTGTTTTGTTTCGATGTTTTTAAAAAGCTCAACATCTGATGAAATCATGTCGAGACTTTAAACTCGACAGCTGCTGGAAACGATTCACACTCAATGGGAAAGTTACGTGTCGACTTCAACGACTGCATTTAATTAAACTTATTAAATTCAGGTTATTGATAGTCACCTTACAGAGTCTCTTCTTCAAACAAACTCATATTAAATTACTTTAATAACGTCATGTCAAATCATACATATATAACCTGTGTGTCAGTAGACGCCCAAACTCTGCAGAAAATCTTTACATATCAGTTGAACACTAAGATCTGGTTTATTGTCAGCCAAGAGAAAAAAAATAATTAATTAAAAAGCCGCTGCAAGATAGTGAGCAACCCGCTGATGAGCAATGCGTGACTAAAAGTCTTTAATAATTAATAAGAACAGCAGACTTGTACAAACACCAACAGTCGACTGAATCTCTTTTTAAAAAACTTATTTACAACACAAAGATAACGTGAAGTGCGGGTGAGAGAGCCAGTGTTGGGGCGGTGACAGTGCAGACGTGAGACAAACAAAGCTGGACGTGGCACGAGGACGGCTGATGGTGCTGTTACCACTATGGAGACCAAATGGTCTGGTGGCGTCTGGACGGTTTTATGCAGTACGGTTTGATTAGTTGATGAGGCGCAGGTGAGGTAATCAGACAGGTGAGACCACGCCCAGAGACTCACAAACACAGAGAGGAAAAACACAAGGAAGGAAGGAAGGAAGGAAGGAGGCACATCTTTCCTTGACCACATGACATTTTCCATTAAGGTCACCCCGTACCCTGTGTGACAGCCCTGTGATGAACTGGTGGCCTGTACAGGTTGTACCACACCTCTGGCCCAATGTCAGCTGGGATCATCTCAAGCCCCCCACGATCTGGATAAGGATAAGCGATCATGGAAGATGGATGGATGGCATATATGGAATATATGAACATCCATAAATACTGTAAATATATAAGACACCATCATTTTTAAGTGTAACGTGATTTTGTGGAGTTCTGAGGTTAAAAAAATGTTCTTGCAGGGTTTCATGGCTTTAACTTTAAACACTTGATTCACTAACGAGGGATGAAGGGACGAAGGGATGGGAGGAGAAAACAGGGTCGTTGGTAGATGGAGGAGTTTGTCAGTTGACTGGAACCTGGAGGGATTTGAGACTCTGGGTGGGGGAACCGTCTCTCCGTGTCTCTTTGTATTAGAGCCCAGTGTTTGAATGAGAGTACAAAAAATGAAGAGGAGGTTTGAGTCAAAGAGGGATGAACGGATAAGGTGTATTTAAGTACCTGAGATATGGAAATGGGATGAGTTCGAGGTGTGGCCCTTGTTCTTGAACGCAGTTATAAAACTCCATTTGTGCACAGAGTTTTAGAGTTTTTGATAACAGTGTCTAATCAGCTGACGTGACTTTAGGCTTCGATCAACCCCACAGATTTAAAGTTAAAATGTACGTTGCTTCCTGTCACCTTCAGGAGAACCTCAACATAAATGTTCCATCACAGAGTAAACCCAGAGTAGTTTGTGCTGCTGTGTTGAAGCACCTCTCTGCTCTGAGCTGAGCTGCAGTGTTTGGTTTAGATTCTCCGCATGAACGGAGAGGACTCTTTTTGATCAGCTGTCCAAATGTTCCCGTGTGATGTTTGTTTATAACTCGCTTCAAATCAGTTCTCCGACTTCACCCGACTGGAATCAAACATTTCCATCAGCTTCCTCTGCACGGTTACCCGAGAGGAGCCGCAGTTTGTGGCATTTCATCAGAAAACACTTAATTAAATCACAGAATTACACGTTTTCCAATACCTTGATATATAATATCGGGACACTGTCCAGCCTAATAAGGGCTTGGGCTTGTGGTTGTGTTGAGGTTGTGGCTGAAGTCTAAATTACTGCGACCATATTGGTATGAAATTAAACTCACTGCCCATTGATTTTGGAAGTCATTTCCAGACTGTACTGATTTCTTTAAAGGCGTTGGCACAGGCAATTTTCTTCATAATGCAGAGACTTAAGACTTATCCAAGCCGCAGTCATTTCACAATGAGCCGGTCCCTTCGCTTTGCTGCCAGGAGGCAACCTCATGTACCAGTAGACCCTGGATATTATTGGACTTATGGGGATTAAGAAGCCAAGTCTTGATTTTGCTCCACAAATCCAGGAAATGGATGCAATGAGTGGAGAGAGCCGAACTGGAGTCTGTGCAGGGGGCTTTGTGTCGACGGTAAAGAGGAGTGTGAATGGGAATTATAATTCACAGCGTCTCTCAGACTGTCTGACAGGCGGCAGAGTTGATAGCAGCAGCAGCAGCAGCAGCAGCAGCAGTGTTTGATGGGGGGGGGGGGGGAGGGAGGTAGGCAAGAGGTACTCGGGGAAGGCCTGTGGCATGCATTCAAAACGAGACCGGGCCACAGTTTAAATTAAAAAAAAGACCCCGCAAGAGAGAGAGAACAAAACAAAGAGGAGGTGGAGAGTTTCTAACATTTGAGGATCAATAAATAATTCTTCATTAGAAACAGGCGGTGAAGTGAAATGCAAACGTCTGATGGCGTCTTCGATGACCTCCTGTGCATATTTATCAATACACCTTGTAAAACAGTCTGTATCATCGAGCTCCGAATCCCCCAAAGTCGCCTGATTCATATGCACACAGTGAACAATACGCTCTATTGTGAAAAATATTGACCATAGCAAATGGAAATGCTAATACAAAATTCCCTTAAGCACAGAGGCTGCTCCTATACAGCAGCGTGTGCATGCACAACGATCCAAATATGGCATATCTCGCTGCTTAAAAAATCGAGTTTCTGCAGAGAATCTGCAAACAAAAGCATTACGGAGGCTCAAAAACGAGAAGCAGCGGCTCAACAGAAGATAAAAAGTTTAGATAAGATAAAGAAGAAGAGGAAGAAGCAGAGCAAACTCCTGCAGCGAATGTAAGCGTGGAAGATTAAAATCAGAGAGACAAAGGGATAAAAATAGTTGAGTTTAATCAAGGAATCAGTGACACTTACAAATGAGTTCAGAATGAACATCTGCAAGATAAAAGCCAATAAAGATAACGGCGCACAAAAAATGGTTTGCAGACATCGAGCCATCATCGCCGCCTAATACGCCTAATTACCACCAATTATCTGTTTGAAATTGCTCGCTGTCAGTTTGAAAAGTCTATAATCAAGATGAACAGCACAACAGATCATTATACCGTTACTGTAAAGGTTGCCATTATAGTCATCATCTCAAAAACTGGACCCCTCCTCCTCCCCCCACCTTCTGAGGTCGAGTCAGCTCCCCGCGCCGATAATGAGGTTTTCAAAGCTAATTGAAATAAACAGCCCATTATGTCAGAATTAACGAGTCGGTTGGTTCAGGACGGTAAACGTTCAGGTCGGACGAAATGGTGACTGATGGTCGAACGAGCCAAACATGGAGGTCAGTCTCCATAAGTCCCCATGTTAAAATGTCCAAATTTCACAGCAGAAATAAACATGTTTACAGCCTGGTACAAAAAACTGTTAACAGTGCAAACAGTATAGTTATTCAAGGTACCTTCTTCCAACCTCAAAGGTACCTTCAGAGAGTAAGAGGTCTGCCTCCATCATTGATTGTTTCCAATGTAAACATGACAGCAGCCAAGCTGTAAAGGTTGACGGTAACATCAGGCGCAGAGCTCTGTTGTTGCTCTTTGCAGCTGCCGTCTGAGCTAAAATGAATCCATGAAATTAAAGCGTTGTCTGTTGCCCCCTGCTGTGAAGTTGGAGTCACTTCTGGAGCCAGCCTCAAGTGGACGTTTGAGGAACTGCAGTTTACAGCCACAGAGGTTGCCGCTTATTTACGAGCAGTTCAGACACAGATTTTCTCATCTAAACTGTTCAGATTGCTTCATTTGAATAACTGTTGGAGGCTTCATAAAAAGATGAGAAAGAAACCACAGAAAATTTGAGTAACAGGACAATATTTTTATGTTTTAGAGTTGCATTAATCATCTCCAGACCTCTATGATTTGTTCTGACCCCAGACTGGAAACCACTGATGTAAATATAATCTGTAGTAAATTGGCTACAGCACTGGCAAATAAATATGTATCAGCTTGCACACAAACATAAAAACTCATCGTGTCCTCTGCGGGTAGTTTTCTCATCTCGTAACAACCTTTTTAAAGAGACGAACTGCCGCACATCAATCAGTTTGAATCTTAAATTCATGCGTCGGTTCGAGTTCCTCTGTTCTGCTTCAGCACCGTTTCAAATTCCACATGGAGGGAAACGACTTGAGACGTGCCGACTCATCTGTAACACAATTATGTCGTCTTGATCTCTTGGATCTCATCCTGTCCGTTTCTGCAACTGAACCAAGATCCATGGAGAAATATTTCAGCCCAGCTTTGAACCCTTCATCCCTCAGGAGGGGGGACCATCCCAGAGGACCTGATTTTACTTCTTCTCTGAGGCATGGCCAGGGGCCACTTGGAAATCAGAGCTGAGGATGGTTCATCAGAAGTCAATAGAGAGTGTAGATGATAATCAGTGCTCGTGACGTTTTAATTTGGGTCTAAGTGTCTTCCAGCAGAGACTGAATGTGAGAAACCTGAATGTTTTTCATGATGCTTATAATAAAAGAGAATACAGACAAAAGATTTGTTAGCCTAATCCAAAACCTGGAACCTGACCCGGCTATCAGAGCTAAACTCTCAGCCATAAGGGAAGCAAATGCAGTTTTTCTGACTGTGAAAGCATGAATATTAAAAGTGATGACTCCCTTCAATGGATGAAGGTAGCCTCAGTCTTAAAACAGGAGCCTCGGGCAGCTTTGTTTTATTCTGTTTTATCCGTGTCATATCCTTCTTTCTTCCTGTTTCCTCCAGTGTTGTAGTCAAGGCCAACTAAACTGAGACCAAGTCATGGCCAACCACCAGAGTGTATAGAGACAGACACAAGACCAAGACTTTGAGGGGTTGAGACCAAGTTAAGACTGACAGTATATAGCAAGGTAGCAAATATTCCAAAAACTCTTTGGGTGAACGTCACCTTGAAGTATTTACGTCACTGTTTTGCAGATGAACTCTTCGTGGTTTGGGAAACCATTTATGTATTCCAGAAGATTGGGCTGCTGTCTCCTCCCAGACAGTTAACAAATAAACCAGACAATGCGCAGGCAAGTAAGTGACATACGCAAAGTTGTGGTCTTGACCTGTCTTGAACTAAAGTACTCTTTGTCTGAGACCAAGACGAGACTGAGGGAAAATGCAGACGATTCTGAGACGAGACTACGGCGAGTACTATAACACCTCATCAGAAACTGATTACTGTGTTGCACTTTGTTTGGACGTTCTGGGTGTTTGTGGGGTTAAATTTGTACCATTAACACCCGTGTAGTGACACAGTTAAATGTGAACTTTCCCCAAGAGCCTCATGTTTCCATGTTTCCTCTCATCACACATTTCTTTGGTGATGCTACGATTTTAAATCCCCCAGTAGTCCCTCCTTCAAAAAACTTTTCCTAACAGAGATAAAACTTCTCTTTCTTTGTCTCTGTTGTTAAAAAGGTTAGCTGTCCCCTCAGTCTACGAACAGCTGGTACACTGCCAGGCCCGTTCAAGTGTTATTTTTTTTTAAAAGAAAGGGGTCAGATGTCCCCTCACTACTCAGAAGTTTGTACAGTTTCATGAACTGAACGCAGCGGGTTGTTTGGAGCTAGTAGAGCCATCCATCTAACAGCGAGGAACATCCATTTCTCTCAGCAAAGTCGAGTTCCCTTACAGTGTCCTGAAGAAAAAAACTTTGACAGATTACAGCCCACCACTGTCTCTTTCCACTAAATCAATCAGTCTCCCGCTCTCTCATAGTCTGCACAGCGCTCCGCTCGACAGAAGCAGCGTCCACATGGATTCGCCTGATGAAAAACGCTGCACGCCGCTGACAGACATGTCTAATATGGGCTGTATCACAGTCCCGCTACTGACACACAGACTCTTCTTCTTGGATCTCCGCTCAAACTTTTTTTGGAAACTAGAGCAAACACTGACATCTGGTAACAGCTTGACATTCGTTTTCCATGCAGCAGAGCGCTGGTAGAGACGGCGCACGGCCTAATAACGATCGATACATTCTTCAGGACATGACGCGCCTCGGCTTTCACTGTCCTGTTACGAAGCGAGCAAGTCGAGCTGAACTTGTGCTTCAGACTAAAAAACATCGTCCGTGTCGACAGCCTGGAAGCTGAGCACGCATACATACCAGACTGTAATGCGTGTATTTTACATCCGCAACGTATTCAACCAAGTAAAACACATAAATAAACATACAGAGTGCCATTTATTTCCTTTAAGTTGACAGGCCATGTGAGTAAATCTCTTCGCCTTGAGGCTTTCTGTTTCTTCTCCTGTCTAAGCGAAGGCTTGAGTGAACTAAAGTCATTACGGGCGGCTCTCGGTCGACCCACAAATCAGATTTGAAACTCTTTTATTGGTTTTGCACTTCTGTTAGCAGCCTGACATCTGCATGTTTATCTGATATGCTTGTTCCATGAGACGTCTGACTTTACCTACAGCAAAAACACACACACAGGAGAAGCCCCTCATTTTATTATCCTCTTTCTTTTATGAATTTTATATATAGTGTTTTTTAAAAACTAATTTCAGTGTAGCAGCACAAGTTTATTTTGTAAGAGGATGTTAAAGCCACAATTTGAAGTAAAACTCGTTGATTTGTGGGCGTAACAGCTGAGCTGTAGTTTTCAGTCGTCTATCTTGGTGCGTCTGACGTAACAGATCTGCTTCTACTAATGAATTAAATTAATTAAACTCAACTAAGTAATCCAGATACACAACATGATATCATCAAATGGTCACTTTCGTGTGTAGTTTAACGTCTTCTAAGCTTTTACGATTGTCATTAACGCTGCTACATCTAATGAGTTTTGGATGTGCATGACAGGATGAAGTCACTTCACTGTCGTGGTACCAACAATAAACGTTTGGTTGATGTTAAATACTCGCAGTTTGGTTCAGTTTAGAAAAAATAAGTGACCGCTGACTTTTGGTTTCACACAGGACTCTCCTGGGTGAAAGTCCTGTGTTTGTTTGACCCATCCATCCACCCCACATGTGGACTTTCTGGCTCTTTACACTACGTCACCTGACATTTTTTTCTCTCTGACGCTCATGCATTAAATGACATACTTGTCTTGCCAGTATAGCTTTGTATACACTGGTGTGGAAAGCAAAAAATGTGTCGCGATAACACACGAAATTACTGAATACATTATTCATATGGTGTTTGGTGATACGAGGCTGGTGCACAGGATGGAGCTGGAGTTTAATTCATGCTTCATTATTGTAACAAAGTCCCAAAGCTTCAGTTTAAGTGTAAGTACAGTTATGTGTCTGCCAAAACGCAGGTAACCTACACTCGATACTACTGTGCCTGTAAATCACAACAAACCATGCTAGCTACATTTCAACATCAACAACAGCCGCATACCTCATCAGCAGAGCTTCAAACCCATTTCATGACCGTGCTATCATTTCAATATAAAAGATGAATCAGCTTCTAACAGAGTTTCTTTCTCTCAACCTTCTGCTTTTGTTACTAATGCCAAAATGTCTTCAGCATTCTCACACACATTTCACCAACACCTTCTTGATGAGACTGAGAACGTTCTCTACAGTCTAAACTCTACAGTCCACAGTGTTTCTTGCAAGTCTGGTGTTCACCTTGAATTCCCCCATTTCTGCAGAGCGTTTTAGTGTCTTTCAGCTTTCTGTTTCGTTTTTCTGAGTCCCAACTTTACTGCTTTGGTTCAGTCTCACCGCTCTCATCAGCCTGTTTCCAGCAGAAAATCTCTGATGGACCTACTGAACATTACCGGTCCAGCACAGGAAACTAGCTGGTGAACATCTACCAGCTAAAGAGCCGGATATTTCCTTCACCGGTTTATAAAAACCAAAAACAAAGAGTGAATATTGGACTTGACATTCACTTGTCTTTGCTCATAACTTTTCTTTAAAAACTTCACAGGCTGCAATATGTCGGACGTGTTTGTGATGTTCAGCTTGTTGTGGCGTTCTGCCCCCAAGTGGCCAGAAAAAACCTGATTAATGCAGCTTTAAAGTTCAATTTTCGGTTCAATACATTGTGACTAAATGTTAAACACCCTCGGTGGTGAAACGCTCTGTGTGAAGTGCCATCTTTTGATCGGTTCCTCTCACTGTCAGCCCGCCACCTCTGTTGTGCCCTGCACATTCCCCTGGTAAACGCTGTTGTTGTGGGGGAGAGATGGATGGATGTGATGAACTCATTTATTATTCAGACCTCAGTGTGTCTGAGGAGGGACAACAGGACGGCGGTGCAGGCTGAGAGAGAGAGAGAGAGAGAGAGAGAAAAGACCTTGGTTACTAATGAGGGTTTATCACAATGATACAACCTTCCTCATGCATCTTTCATACGAAGACCTGCATAAGTACACGAGAGGCCGTGTGATGCATTGTTGCGTGTCCCGGCATTAATGATGTGTGTAATAGCCATGAGGCGGTCCAGACTCGACCCGGCCTATACAGGATCTGATACAGGAGAACACCATGGCAACGTAACATTCAAACGGTTGTTAATTCATCAAAGCAGACGCTTTATAATCACACAGAGCTTGTTTTGTTTCATGCTATATCAAAATTTCACAGCTTAAAACACCATAAGATATTTACACTGTAAGAAAAAATCATCGACGATCATTGCATACAGTATCTACGTCATCGTGTAAGACTTCTTACCGGCGCAAGATGTGAGAAATTTCTGATATTAAAAGGTCCAGTGTGTCAGATTTAGAGGGCTCTACTTACAGAATATGACGGTAATGTAATTTAATATGCATAACTATGTTTTTATTAGTGTTTTATCACCTGAAAATAAGTATCATTATGTTTCTGTTACCTTAGATAGACATTTTAAATCTACAGATGTCACTGTGTCCGTCATGTTGAACCGCCATGTTTCTATAGTAGCCCAGAGCAGACGAACCAAACACTGGCTTCAGATGGAGAATGTCGGAGGGCAAAACAAGGGCGTTGCAATCCGCAACTAAACCACTAGATGTCACTAAATCCCACACACTGCTCCTTTAAATCATTAGATTAGTTTGGAAGTCTTGTAGCAACTTTCAACCTGCAGCTCCATTAAAAAAAATATATTTTCTGCATCTCTGTGTTTTCATTTCGTCAGAAAATCTCATGAATTCGTCAGTCTCTCAATATTTTACGACTTCAAAGCTAATTTGTTCCCGTCAAGACTTAAAATCTCTCAGAACGAATCAGATTAATGCAGATTAACACGCATCTGGTGAGTATTTACAGAAGAAGGACGGTGTATGTGGGATTGAGTCAGTGTGTGTGTGTGTGTGTGTAACAGCATGGCTCATTGATGTGTTAATAGTTTTTGGACAATGCACAGAGAAATAAGTTATCAGGCTTTGGATACAAAGAGAATACTTGGTACAGTACAGATCAATTTGTTATTGGTTTTGGTCTTTTCACAACTTTGTATTAACAATAAGAAAAATCTAGAACAATCACGAGTTATGAGCTTCAATTCTCTCCAGACTCTTTACGTCTCACAGCCTTCTTCTTTGTTCTCTGAAGACAGTTTAATGCAAACCGAACAGTGTCGTCACAAACTGAAGCATCTTCCCTCTGATGGCATTCAGATGGCGACGCTCTCATCCATGATACGTCCCCCATCTGCCGGGTACGAGCTCAGCGAAGGAAAACACGGTGTAAACACACATGTTCGGTGAGTCAACGCAGCCCGCAGTGGGAGAAATGTTGGACGTGGTGAAGTAAACAAAGCGAAGGCGTGAAAAAAGAAATCGGTTCGATGTCGGATGTGTTCTTACTCGACGGGGTTACTGATGGTTTTCATGTCGGTGAGAACAATGTTCCTGTAGCTGCGCTCCAGCCCCTCCATGAACTCCAGGTAGTTGCTGACCTTGAAGCCTTGGATTGGCTCCTCCTGCACGTAAACAGAGAATGCTTACTTATCAACACTGTAACAAATTAAAGGTACAATCCACCTATTTTTAACACATAAAGGTCAGTTTACCCATCAAGGAGAGCGAAAACAACCATGATATTGTATCTCCAGTCTGTTACAAGCTGGAGGCATGAAGTTTAAATCAGGAATTTGCCAGGCAAGGAGGGTGTTATGGGAAATGTAGGACATTTTCAGAGCTTGACCCATACTAGATAAGAAACTTTACTGTCTATTACATGCTACTGTTGCATAAATCTGCCTTTGGCATTCTGGCAACGCTGTAAAATAGTAAAGTGCAGCAGCAGCTGCAGCAGTGGTCATGGGCTCGGGGTGCTTGGCCACAGCAGAGAGGGCACAAATGATTTCTTGAACCCATTTCTCCAGCCTAGTGGGACCTTGTGTCTTCGCTTGCACAGGTTCTGGAGTTGTAATTGTTTATTTACGCCTGGGTCAGCTTGTTCTTGTGTCTAACCGAGATGTTCCCGCACCAGGAGGAGGCGGTGTTATAGGTGAGAACCCTCTCACCTGTAGACCGTGTTCAGGGCGTGTTTGCTGGCATTTGAAGTTCCTGGATTTCCTGAGGCGAGATGCAGCTGCTGCCTTTTTGTAAACGTAGTCTGAAAGTTGAGTTTATTGATGACTGTTCCCAGATTTGAAGTGATTAGGAACTAGAGATTAAAAATCAGGATATATCGGCCTTTTCTGCTTTAATTCTGACCTTTATTCTCACTGGAGGATCCCTTTAAAGCCTTTTAAATGAAGCAATGACTGGCTTTTGGCCTTCGTATGGACATAAACTGTGAACTGTTCAGCCAAAGAATGATTCAAACTTCTGGTTTGTTTCATTTGAAGTCTGGTTTTTCTGTTTCTGTCCCCTCAGTTTTTACCTTGGGTCCTCTTTGAGGATGAATCTGGAGCTACGCAGACGTATAATAGTTTATAGTTTTATTATCATTCAGTTTGTTAACAGGTGAGGAGTGAATAATTCAATATAACCTTTTCATCAGAATACTTTACATTCAATCTGGTTCAAAGTCAAAGGAAATCAAATTAAATCGACTGCAGCACCGTGCCAGGAAACAACATCGTTAATGAGGTTTTACGTGTCGAAGAAGCAAAACAATATCTTAATAAGTACGAGCACCTCCGTCACATAACAAGATGTGCTTTAATATGCGGCGATATCTCAACTGTCTGTCTGAGAGACAATAATCAGAGCAGACAAAAGAACGTTTTATTTGCCTCATTTGTTCAGTCAGCATTTTAATTTCGCCTGCCTTAATTGCCGAATGAGCCGCGGCATGCATCTGCCAGGATAACACCAATCCTCGTGGGCAAAGCAAACACTGCAGCAGAGCAAATAACTGTGACTGGTGTGCATTATGTTGCGAGCGGCATTGTCAATTAGCAGAAGAGCTGCACCCAGAAGACGTACGGCGTTTGGAATAACAACAGCACAGCAAACATTTCACCCTTTGTCATTATCCAGGCCAAAAAAAAACGACCAGAGTTTAATGACTTCTGCAACTCGTCTCCTCATTTTCTTTCATCACGTTGCAGAATGTGTTTTTGTTTTTTTGGAGAATCTAATTATGGTTTTATTTTTTGCAGGTAAATAACACTGACAAGGACACGACGCAGTGATAGTCAGTGTTTTCCAACCTGGAGTCACCCCGGAGAGGTCACAAAAACCAATCTGAGGGGTCGTAAGATTAACAACAGGGTGGAAGATGGAACAAAATAATGTTTATTCTTGAATCTTCAGCTAGATGGTGAGCCGGTCAGTCCACCACTTCGGTCCAGGCTGAAATATCTCAACAACTATTGGACGGATTTCCATTAAATCTTGTAAAGACGTTTATAATCCCCCGAAGATGAAACCTAATGACTTTTGGGATTCCCTGACTTCTCCTCTAGCGTCAACAGCAGGTCAACACTTCTGTTTGCTCACAAAATATCTCAGCAACTATTGGATGAATCACCCGGAGAGTTAATCCCACTGTTAGCATGCTGTTGTTCGCTTTGCAGAACGAACAGCTAGCAAGGCTGTAAACTCTTAGTTTTGTTGAGCGTAAGGGGGTTTAAATCACTTTAGTTGAGCTGCTCACAACTTAAACGTATTAAACTTGATATGACAGATAACTTTTGATGCTTTTTAAGGAGGCACAAGCCAAAAGAAAGTTTAGGAACCGCTGCTTTACACTATCCTCTATCAGAGGTAGGTACAATCCCTTCTCTTTCTGTAGATCAGTGTTTTCCAGCCTTGTAATACCAAGAAATGTCTATATGTGGGTCACCCTTTGTCAAAGGGCAGATGTCTGTGAGTTGCAGGCCTTCTTGAACTGTTTGAAGTCCTGAGGAGGTGAAGTTATACAGCATATGTAAAAAAGCAAAGATTAGAGAAACCTAAATTTAGTTTTCTTCTTATCTACTGCCCTGCAAATCATCCCACATCTCCCCGTGTGGGAGTCCCGTCCATTACTGCCTTACACCAACGAGGGAGTGTGCAGTTTTATGAGGTAATATCGTGCCTGTAGAAAAAAAACACAAAGGAGTGAAGTGCAAAAGGAAAAGAAAAAAAAAAGAGATAATTATTATGTAAAGGGAGCAAACAGTGACTACATCGTTCAGAGGGAAGTGCGTAACGTGAGGAAGAAATGAGCTTTCAGGCTGATGGAGGACTCTGCTGCTGTAATTATCCCAGGCGCCGATAAATTACGACATAAAACATACTTTATGAGAGAAAAATCTCATTTCAGTTACACGGTTTTATGAATTAGAGGTCACATTCTAGACGCATTTGATATGTTAATAAAGTGAAGTTTCATCGGAAGCAGAAACAGCTACATGACTCTAAATCTTCTGAAGACGGTATATGTGTATGTAGCCTTTCATCAAAACATAAGAGCCTTAAAGTGAGTATAAAAAGTCAACCACGGGTTTGTAGTCGGACTTAGATTCGAGATTAATCCTGAAGAATCATCAAAAGTGAAGGTGCTTCGCTTGTTAATTTATCTCACCGGGAAAAACGGCTGCTGACGCAGTTAAACCCGTGAACGAGAGTCGAGATAAGCGGTGGAAATCAATTGGGAAAGTATCTTCTGTTCGTTATTTTCTCTGAAAGAATTAAAGATACGAGTTTGTGGGAATTAGTGTCTGACTAATGTGGATTCCGTAAGTTTAACACAAAATATAAGAGAGCTGCTCAGTCGAATATTTTCATGCCGAACAGGTGACGTGAGCGGCTTAATGTCCCACGTAATCTTCAAGATATATTAACCATCAGCACTTAAGAGATCATTAGGTAAGCTAATTAATGCATTAATTACCAGGGATTTCTACGTTTTCTTAAGCCTGTCCTCACATGACAAATGAGGTGAATTAATATTCAGTGTGAGTCCAGGAAGAGATGATTAGGAATATATCTTTTAAGCGTTAAGACTTTTATTGGTTAGTTAAAAGAAAATATGATAGTGAGTGCCTCTTTAAAGCAGACGGACTCAGTTCATTCAGTTATTTTCGTTTAGATTCAAAGATTACTGGATTTTTACAGAGTACAGAAGTTTTCAAATGAAGCAGCTACAAGCCATGACAACAACAACAACAACATGTGCTCATCTGATTCTAGATTTTACAGTTTTTTATCTAATAATTGACCTTCCACCTCAAAATCAATCATGTCATTTACACGTACAGACTTTTGGCTCTTGTAGCAGCATCTTGTGTCTGTAGTGTTTGAAATTATTTAATTAAAAAATATAAATAAGGAATCCTCATCAAACCTCATCATAGCAACGGTATTGACAGTTTACTGCATGTGTTGATAGGCAAGCTGTAAAGGTGATAAAGTGCCCTCCAGGGTGTCTTAACAGTGGGTAAAACATGATAAATTGCCCTCTAGAGCGTCTCAACCGTGGATAAATCATGACAAGGTGCCTTCTAGGGTGCCCTTACAGTGAAAGAAATGTATAGTAGTGCCCTCTAGGGTGCCAAAACAGTGGAAAAAAAATATGAAATAGTGCTCTCTAGGGTGCTCTAACAGTGGATAAAATGTGATAAAGTTCCCTCTAAGATGCCTTCCAGTGGATAAATCTTGATAAAGTACCTTCTAGGGTGCCATAACAGTGGGAATAATTTGATAAAGCGGCCTCTCGGGTGTCATAACAGTGGATGAAATGTGATAAAGTGCCTTCTAGGGGGCTAATCCCGACTAAGCTCCTCAATATACAGCTGATTCTTACTGACATCGTCACGTGTCTTTATGAAATATATAGGTAATAACTCCCCTTGTGTTTTATTACACAGGTGCAGTAGTTACACTCACATAATGAAGCAATTTTATGATGCATCACGACTTTCTGTGCTCTGGTGCCCTTTTCGTGTTTTTTCTGCCCGTGCCCCTCAAACAGCCTGAGACCGCCCCTGCTGTCTCCTTCTGTGTACTTTTCCTCTCATCACTTCAGCTCCACTGCAGCGCAGCTCAGCCAGACGATTGTAACAAGTCATTTGCCTTTTCAAATTTTAATTTAGATGAAATATAGATATACCCCCTAGTGAGACAGGGCAAGTACAGAGAGGTGCAAGTGAGTGTGTGAATAAAAAAATCCTCTAATACCGAATCTAAAATACTTCCCTCACTTTGTTCCCACAGAGAGAGACAGAGGAAAAGAGCAAAGATAAGGCAGACGGACGCAAACCTGCATGTCTAAAACTTCCAACGGTTCAGCTCAGGACGAGGATTGTGTGAGTTTCTCACACACACACACACACACACACACATGCAGACACAAACACCGTCTCAAAGCCGCCTCTTGCAACAGTATCTGATGCTACAGCTCATTAGAAGAGCTTCCTCAGATAAAGGCTTCATAACTGATCTTTTATTCACAAAAAACTGCGGCTCGTGGCGACGTTAACACCAGAGCTATCAGCCAAGAGACAAGATGGATTGAAATGCTTAATGAGTAACGACGACGAGCTCTCCGTGTCGAGCCACGGCGCACAGTCACAATGCCGGTGTTTAATGTTGCTTTGGATATTAGTAAGAAGAACACCGTGACTTCAGACCTTTTGTCAAATCTTTGGGGCGACTCTTCGTTCCAGCGTTCATCAGAGCAGAACTTAAATCAGTGACATGTTATCCTTCACATTAAGTTTCTTTTTATGGTGTGTTTCCGGCAAATTGCACCACAGTGGGATGATTTGCAAACGAATTCCAGAAGTCGATTTGTTATTTATTACAGATGTAAATCATGGATGACGGAGATTTACAATTCAGCCGAGGGCTGCAGACGAACCTCTCTAACCCAAAGTCTCTCCTCACGTCGACACCTTTAATATAATTTTAACTGTATTATTACTAAACTGCGATAAAAAAGAGCTCCTTCCAAAGGTGTGAATGTTCGTCTTCGCGGGAAATTTTTCATAATTCAAAATCAATTAAATCTAATCTCATTCACGCCTTTCAAACTTTAAAATGTTCCTCATCTTTAACGTATTATGAGTTTTATTAAAATCTCATTCATAGTAATTAGACACATTCCTACTTTTCTAAATCTTCATATTTCTTTAACTTTCTTCATACAAATTAAAAGTGTCAGCTTTTCAACAAACCTTCAAATATTCCACGTCTTTCATACATTGTTGATGTTGCTCAACTTTTAAAGCCAGCGATGCAGCTTAGTGTCAGCGTTTCAACATCCAGCATCGCAATTTATCTTCAGAGATTATCTTCTCTAGTTTGCAAAGCATTAACATGAGTGTGCAGTTTACCAATGTTACATGACGCTTTCTAAAGACACAAAACTACCTCTCAAATATAGACATCACAGCTCTCATTTTTCCAGGCCACTGGAAATAGTTTGCTTGTGGTCCAGTAGAGCATCAAGCAAAATTTGCTTTATATGGAAATCTGCGCTGATTGGATAATCAAGATCCTGAAAACATCTGAGAAGTGGTGTGTTGAAGTATTTTTGTTGGCAAAATTAACAATTAACTCGACAATAACAACAAATCTGAAGATTCACCTGAGGACACGCGAGTTAGTGAAGTTGTATGACACCACGGGGGATAATATAAAGACTACACTCCACTGACAGATGGACATTGTTGACCACAACAGACTCACACATTAGGCTATACAGGTCAATTAATCATCAGTTGATTAACCAGCAACTACTGGTTTTTAACTGATTCGTTGTTTCAGTTATTTTTGAGCAACAATGACGAAAGACTAGAATCTACATCAGCATGCGAGTGCCTCTCTCTGGCCACAGTTACATCCAGACTATACGTACCACACAAGGCCACCTTCAACTCACTGTTAAATGGACGTTGACAGGCTATTCTATGAATAAAATATACTATAATACTATACTTCATCTCACCTTGAGGAAAACCTGCAGCTCCTGGGTCTGCGTTCGCTGCAGGATGTCTGGCTGCAGATGTTTGAATACGGCCACGCACGTGTAGACCTGGTAGTCGGGACCCATCAACACACACGTGGAGACGTAGTGGCAGATTTCCGTCCAGTCCAGATAGTTCCAGAAACACTGAGTCAACCAGTGGAGGCACATCTGAGGGAGGGGAAGACAAACGTCCACTTCAGTGTCATTTTCACGATCGTGTTGCTGTTGAATCTCCTCGTTACTGAGAATAAACCTGTCAGCTGAATATTACAAATTCCTCATTAGTTCACATTTAGCGCAGGTGGAAAAAATGAAGACCCCAATCATACTGCGATATGAATGATCTGCTTCTGACAAAGAATGAATCATGTTTCAGACGATTCTTCTTCTCCCTGTAATAAATCAAACATCCTCTCAGTCTTTAATCATCATTCATAGCTCTTTTTGATATACTTAAAAATAACCATGTGTTTATGAACTCGCTCCTCACTCACAGTTTGTTTTCACATTTTACTTAACCATACACGTTACGATGGGACACTTAAGAGCGTAAAACCAGTAAGTGATTTTGTGCAAATGAGAAAAATGAAGTGTTGTTTACTTGAACTTCACAAAACTAAATAATAGACTTACCACAGCAGAGCAGCACAGACATCAATATGTGTTTAGACGTAATTTAAAACACTAAACGCTGCTGAGGTAATTGTTCCAGAGCCTGAGGACATCGTTAACGTTTTGACCAGGGGATGACCTGAAAACATCAGTCAGGTGAAGAGTTTTGCCGGCGGGCTACAGTGAACTCAGCAGAATCTTAAAATGGCTTCTGTGTCTTACATGTAGCCGTCAGAGTTACTGTGAGCCAACAAAGACGATGATGATTATTGTTCTACATAAATGTCCAGCTGTGGTACTTTAAATTAGATATAGCTTCTCCAGTGGAAATTTGAAAAAGGAAAATAAATTATATTCTGTAATCTCGTCGCAATGAGATGAAAGCAAGTCTAGACAAAAGATTAGACACTCGACTTGATGCAGAGAGCTTTTACTGTACGCCAACAACACGTTTGGCCTCATGCAACATTTTTGTATTTTTTTATTTTAAAACTTCTCCACTGGTTCTCTCTGGTTCGTACGTAAATTGCTCATTTCAGCCAAGTGGCAAACTCCACAGCTGTGAAGTGCCAAAAACTGTAGTACCTCAAGTGGCCACTTGAGGCTGGCTAACAAACAAGTCAGTCTCCATAAGTCCCCATGTTAAAATGAAAATAAAACAACTTCACAGCAGAAATAAACATGTTTACAGCCTGGTACAAAAAACAGTTTTGGTCTCTGTAGCTAATTTCCCCGTTCATGACAACTGTACTGAGGGTGAATTTATATACAACTCACCTGTTCAAATTATATTAAGGCTTAAAGTTATGCAGAATTAACAGCGTGGACGCTTGTTTGAGCAACCAGGCTTTATTCAGCCTGCCTCAGACATGGACTGTACAACAGGTCTGAACCACTTCTGAATTTTATTTGTGCAGCAGAGAAGTTTACAGGAAAAGTCTTGAATCACACACGGCACTTAAAAACAAATGAAATGAAATGAGTTGTTCTTGCATGAGGCCAAATGTGTAGGTTGATATTGGTGAAAGAAATAGGTCCTTCATATGTTCTATTAGGTTTTAAATTGTATATTCCAGGAAGACATCCATTACATTGTGCTGTTAAGAAGCGTGGTTTACATGAAAACATGATATAATACAGTATGTATCATAAACAGAGTTCATGTAAAGCACTGAGCAAAGACCAACCGTCCTACTGAACTCTATGCCCTGCTCTGTTCTTTATGTGTCTGGAGTTTATATTTACTTCATTTGCTGACTCTGCTTTATCAGCTTTTCCAAATCAATCTTTCTGGAAACATGTTTACTCTGAGCGGGAAAAATGATAACTCACAGCAGTCTTGAATATTGAGGTGGGATTAGGGGACAAAGAGAAAATGAGACGCATGCTAATGTTTATTTCTGCAGCTGATGACTGAGCTGAGATCAGTGATATTAATGCAGGTGTCTAAACAAAAAAAGTCGATATTTACCTACTGACAGCTCACATTTAGAGCTGTTTAGGTCCTCTGCACTGAATTATAGATGATTTGTCTGACCATAAACCTGCAGTCTGCAGTCTGTATAAATGGGCGTGTATTATCGAATCAAACATGCAGTCGTTTCTCTCTCTCAAACTTCAAAGTTTAGTTCAATTCAAGACATTTTAAAAGGTTGTTTTGCAAGATGAAATATATGACTCGGGGTGCATTTTGCCCTTAGAGGTGTTATATAAGTGCTGTTGAAAGCATTAAGCTGTTTCGCTAACGTTTTGATCTGATGAAATTACACTGTTTGAGCCTGTCTGACCTTCCTAACGGAGTTTTATCACAGCTGAAATAGAAAATGGAGCAGACAGGGCCAGCAGCACTGCCAATCAATCAAGTGCTAGTTGTTGAATAATGCTACTAAGAGCATTTTTTATTAAATATAAGTTTGAAGTTCTGGACACCAAACTGCAGTCAAAGGAAAGAGTCTACAGCCATGCTAGCAGCTCCGTGAGCCTGTACTTAACTAATTAGCCTGGGAACCATGACAACCTTTACATGTTGATGTTAAGCAAGTATAACGTTTACTCCGTTCACTATCTTAGCATAACAAGTACAGCTGAGACTGCTGAAATGTCTTTAGTTTTGCAGGTCTTAAACCAGGCGAATCTGCAGGCTCGTGTTTTATTTGCTCTGTTGGATGTGTCTGGTCTCCGTCCCACTCAGGCAGATTTCCACCCGACATGGATCAGGTCTTGTTAGTCACAACCGATTATATAATACGGAGCAGGTTTGATTCATTGAATCGGATCCAATTTTAGGGACTACCTTATTTAAGTTTGAACAGCCTGACCGCCGTGGCAGCTGGTTTTCTGTTCTGATTTTGTTTCAGTAGATAAAAAGATTTTCAAAGCGTTCTCTTTTGGTTTTATTTATTTCTTTGGTTTGAACAGCGTCCGCTCACCCTTTTTTTTTTATTAATCTTACTTCCTGGCAATATATAACTTTTAGTTTACCAAGTTCAACTAGTTCTATGTTATGCTAGAGATATTATGGTCTGTGCCCGTTGGTGGCACCGGTTCCAGACTAATCCACATCTGCAAATTGGTCTGGCAAAAACCAAAGTAATAGACAGTACGTATCCTCACATGGAAGCAGCATTTCATAAACGTGTCATGGTCTGTAAAGTCGACTCTCTTTGTGGCTGAACTCTGCTGATTATGATTATGATTTGACTACAATCAACAGCTGTGAGTCTAGTTTTACACCCTCATCCAGTTTTCCCGAGCATTTAACAAACAGCACACACACTGCGTTTTAACTAATTGTCACGCCAATAATTAGCCACTGTGTTCACTAACGACGCAAGTCTGCTGAAGCATACAAACAAGCTCCACTTACACTCCATAAACATATTAGATTATTATCGCCCCCTCCTCAGCTGTGCTCTAATGAAAATACCGGCATCCTAATTTGTGTGTTGTGATAAAAACAAGGAAGTGCTGGATCCATGCTGCCCTTTGTTTTTAAAGCCTCAGGCAGCAAAACAAGTGCACATACAGTACTTTCTGTGACTATAAACTAGGGACTATAAATCCCTTCAAGGTCTTTGCAAGAGCACCTCTCTTCCATCTCTGAGGACGGCAGAATGTGTTTTTGCTCTGTTGTTTGTGTTCCAGTGAGCTAAAACTCGACGGGCCAAAGGTGAGCATGACTGTATTCGCACAGTATTCTTCATTTCCCCTTCTGCCATAAACAGGCTTTCAGAGCTGTTATTAATGTGAGAATGTCGGGTCACATCAGCCGGCTCGCCGAGATATCTGCGTGTGAAACGCTGAATGTTCTGCTGGAGAGCTGACTGATAATTTCAATGCTATTGTTCACAGTTAAATCTTATTGTGATATGATCATATAATGTCTTTGTTTTATGACTTCAAGCATACAGAAATGGCACATCATTGCACTGAACATTAAATTGATAAAATCTATGTTATATGTATGTATGTTTGTATAAGAGAGCCACACATTTCCCTCAAGAGTTGGAGGAGACGGTGAAAGGACGGTGAATATTTGGATTTTTCTTGTTTAAAGAAATTATTCCAAGCAAATAGTAATTATTTTTTAAGTTTTTATCGTCTATCTGATGTTAAGTAAACAGTATAAAGCAATGACAGTGTAAAGAATGGACAGCATACGCGTGACATCACCCACAGGTTTCTAAAGAGCTGTTTTGAAGCTCAAAGTCTGTGGCTCTGGCTGCCGCCATGTTGGTAGTCCTGCCTCTTCCGCCTCCCAGCTAATCTAAAAATCTGCAAAGACGTGGATCATCGTTGGACCTGAGGCGGGCTGAATGACCCCTGGTTGCTCAAACAAGCCATCTTTAACAGCACCTACCTGTCAATCAAAGCGTCCACGCTCTTAATTCTGCATAACTTTAAGCCTTAATATATTTGAACAGGTGAGTTGTATAAAAATTCACCCTCAGTACAGTTGTCATGAACGGGGAAATTAGCTATAGAGACCAAAACTGTTTTTTGTACCAGGCTGTAAACATGTTTATTTCTGCTGTGAAGTTGGACATTTTAACATGGGGACTTATGGAGACTGACTCACTTCTGGAGCCAGCCTCAAGTGGACGACAAGAGGAACTGCAGTTTTTGGCACTTCTGCATTGGCTTCACTTCCCAGCCATAAGGAGGTTGCCGCTTAGATTTTAGCAACATGACATAAGAGAGCATGTTTTACCGTCATTATTGGCATGACAGTGATGCCGTCAGAAACGAGGCGCTCGCTTAGTGAGCTACAAAGTCAGTCAACTTTGCATGTATTTTTAAGCTAGAAACGCTGTTCCACACACTCCTGTTTCAAACACTTAAATGTTCTGTAGATGGAGTCCTTTGTCCACACACACATTCACACACCACCTCTACTGTATGAAAGTCAGAGGTGTATAATGCTTCATTTGCCGCCGCTGCTTTGTCAGGCTTTCAAAACTTAAACTTTTCGAATAGATATTTCCATTTCTGACTGAGCAGGTGCCCGTCATCGCCTCGAAGAGCAAAGAGACGAGCTGAATGTTAACGTGTTGCTCCACCCCGGAGACGCAGAGTTCAGATCTTTTGATGCAAATGCAGCGAGTCTTATAAGTGCCAGCGCTGCCGTAACATTATGTGAGCCTCGACTGTCAACTGCCAAAGGAGAGAAGACAGGATCAAACAGAAGGGGATTCAAGGTGAATCTACCTCTTTTTTTTTTTTTTTTAGTTTTTTCAACCTCGCTGTTTGTGAAAGAGAACTCTGTGTCAAAAGAATCAATAGCTGAGAAGCAAAGATCTGACTTTTCAACCGCTCTGTTAAAGAAAAAGGGAAAGGATTCAATGTCAAAGCCGCGCTTTGGTATTTTAAAGTCGACTGAGATCATAACAGGATAAAAGGGAAAGTCATTCATCGGGCAAACCAAGGAGACTTTAAACCCAATAATGAAATATAGCAGTGACAAAACAAAACGAACTGCTGATTTTTTTTTGGTGTTGTTGGTGAAGAAAAGTCTACGCAGAATCATTTAAATGAAACCAGTCTAATCCAGATTCAGTTCCTTTTATTTCCTCCATCAGTAGTCATGACCGTCCTTCAATGATTAATGATTTAAGAGGCTCTGAAAATGGAAATTATAATACAGAGAGTTAAATATTTGATTTAAACTAATTTCCTGCAGTATAGACAGAAACTACTCAGAGTTTCATCAGTCTGAGAGCAAAGCTGAACTATTTCACCGACACAAAGATGAACTGAAGTTGAGATTTTATGAACAGGTGTAAAAACAATGTGGATGTTTGATGTTTGATATCATATCTGATGTGAAAGCAGTTCCAGATGTACTTTTGCTAAAGTTGGACTACTTTCTGGATCAGACTTTAAAGTGTAAAAGCTACTAAAGGTGGATAAAATTCCTCTGTACGGTTTAAATGGTGTTAAACTGCAATGTAAAGCAAGGCAGGTGGCAATGGGGGCCGCTAGTGGTTAGCACTGTTAGCACAGCAAGAAGGTTAACTTCCGTGTAAAGAAATAATAAAGTTGTGTTATAAGTTTGTCAGACCAAAGAAGAAAGTGTTATTAACCACCCAGCCAAGTCTGAAGGATTAAAAATAGACAGGTTTATGAAATTAGGCGTCCGCTGAAGGTGCTGAAACCACGCCCACCCACGGGAGAGGTCCCGCCTCCCTCAAAAGTCAAATACTGAACCACAACAACACAACATGGAGGCTACAGCTGGCAGCATTATTAGAGTTGCCCAGCCCAACATGTTTGAGCCTCCAGAGTCAGAGGACACCGACCCATGGATCCACCTCCAAAACAATAACAATAAAGTGATGTAGGAATTTCAAGTTTTTGATCCAACATTTAGTAACACTTCCTGGTGTCTGAGCACAGCGGTTACAGATCAGTCAGCGTCCTATGAGGAACCACTGGCAGCTGTGGCATGAACTACAGTCGCGGTTCAACACTAGGTGTGTGTGATGATGTGTGTGAGGAGAAAACAAGAATGGCAGGTGCTAAAGAGGTTAGCGTAGATGCTGCCAGAACTGGAGAGTATTTCTTCATTGAAAGAACGGCACGTAAGAGATTACGACAAGAGTTTGACATTATTACATTAGAAGACAGATGGTTGACTGCCCAGATGGTTCTTTGTACCAAACCAACTGGCGCAGTCAGGTTAAGAATGAACGTCACAGATGACACACTGATTGGTAAATGATTGTATATCCTGAGCTACTCTCTACAGATCATACCTGGGATGGGGTGAAACCAGACATCCTGAAGGCCGAGTGGACCAGAGGAACTTCAGCTTTCAGCAGCATCTCCACATAGTGAGCTGTGCACCAGTAAACGGGAGGGATTCCTGATACAGCCACTTCCACGGGAACGTGGACCTGTCACGACAAACATGAGGTTTTTATCTCAGAACAAGGAAGATCTGTAGATGATGACCGATCCTGCTCGCACGACTGGTGGATATTCAAACAGAAACATCCATTACGAGCTCCACGTTTTGTATTCAGCACTGCTTTGGAGATAAAAACTCGAATACTTGATGCGTGGAAACAGAAACAGCTTGCTGCTCTGATATGAGTATGTGTGCTGACATTTCCCTCCTAAATTTGCTGCTGCCTCTTAATTATTTGTGCTCTTTCTATTCTCCATAATATTGACTAAATCCACCGCGTTGTGTAGCTGGAGGTTAACTGCCGTGTGGAGAAGTTCACCAGCTGCGTCTGCATCAAAGCACGTAACACGCGTTCAGTGGAGTCCAATCGAGCCATAATTGACTTTGACGAGAGACAACAAGATGACGGAGGTTGCTTTAACGATAGAAACTTCACTTCTCCCCCTAACTTGAACTATTCCTTTTATTTCTCTGCTCTTTCCCGCCCTCATTTATCTTCATCAGTCATCTTCCTCCTGCTCGTCTTCTTCTTCCTTCAGTTTAAAGAACATCCTGTTGTCCTGATGTTTAGGATTCATCGTCATCTCCATTTATTCGTGTTTTTCTTTGCTGCTGCATTGCTCTGATTGTTGACGTGCTGTGTTTGACAAAGGTGGGATTAAAATGACAAGAAGACGGAGGCAGACGAGCATGAGACAAGAACAATGTTGATACATACAGTACAGTACAGTACAGTACAGTGTGAGTTTTGATGGACAGTGCAGCGGATTCGGATTTAACCTGCTGATAGCAGCAGCACAGCACTAGATGGATGTATTGTAGAGAGGGGATGACATGCAGCAAAGATTCACAGGCAGGTATTGGCTGCTACAGTACGGACTCTACTGCCAGGTGACCTACAAAGGCGTCCGCATCTTTATTCCTTTTTAAAAGCAATCGCAAACTGTCTCCAGAGCAGCTACATGTGATTATTCTGTCCAGAAAAAGGTGAATATCTCGACTGAACAGAAGAATGTTCTGTAAGATGATGCATGAGAAACAGGGTCTTTCAGATTTCAGGTTTGCTGCCAGTTGAGGCCTCCAAAGCACCAGAATTCTTCATTTTTTGAATATAATGTACTATAGTTGTGTTTGCTTGGTGTTATACTCACAGAGGCATGTATCCTTGCAGGCCAGATGAATGCAGAGGTGAGCAGAGAGGAAAGGTTGAGTAACAGACTCAGGGAGCGGTCCACGTCTCCAGCCATGATGAGGAACACTGTCGAAGCCAGCCAGTCGTGGCCCGGGTAACCATCCTGCTGAGTGACTGGAGGGCGAGTTAAAGAGCCAAAGATACAGAGACCAGCAGCAACTCGCAGTAATGCTACACAAACATAGCTCCTTTTAGATTTAGCTTTGCAACATTTAAAGTGGTTCATCGACATTAAATGGGACAGATACAGTGTTCAGCTTACCTTCAAATTAGCCGTCTGTAGCTTTAATTAAGAGAAAGCACCACTTTGCATGTTAAACTGAATCAGAATTAAGTTACAGCCTCTGCATTGTATTACTAATTAATGATCTACAGAGCTGTGCATCAGCGTGGCGTCAAATAAATCTGACTAATTTGACTTGACGGATATTTTCCAGCAGCAGCAGGTGGTGTTGAATTAATCTGAACAACAGAATTAGTTACACAAATATTGAAAATCGTTGTTTTGTTTTTTGTTTTTTTTTAAAGAATTTGTATAGATCCCATTTAGGTGTCACAAGAAACTGAGTCCTTATGTGTTAAATAAATCACTGAGCTAATACCACTTTACCGTCAACTGACACTGACACCACCAGAGTGTCAACCACAGAGCGAGTAATGCTTTGACAGTCAATTAACCCTGATATACCAGACCATTATCTCTTAGCAGAAAAACAGCCTCCTCCAGTTAAGACTGCCAAGATCCCATTCTCTGTCAGCGGTATAATTTTGTAGATTTATGACATGAAAAAAAGACTTGAACAGACGAGGTCTTTCTGCATGGTGAGGGATAAAAGTAGGAAAAAGTTTTTGGTTATTTTTATGTGATTTTGGGGGTATGAGGAGGAATCCTGTTAGGAAATTCAGCCAATATGATTCATTTAGGTCTCCCAAGTGGCGAGAATACAGGCTAACATGATTGGAAAACACCGGGGTCACAACACAATCAGACTCCAACTTGAAGCCTTCGTTCATCGAGTACATCTCGAGTGGTTTATTTTCAGGCTCCGGAGCATTTTTTACTCTGTAAGTTCAGTTTCATTTAAATTGAAGTAAATAGCTGCACTGATACGCAGGTCTGAGTCCTGCTCCGGTGGAACTGTGGAGCGATTAGTCCAGAAAACAACCCCGGGCTATCGACACTTCTTGCTTTTTACGTCTCTTTCTGCTGAGTGTGAACTTTTAACTAATTTTTGTTCAGGTAGAATGCACACAGAAAGATTTAATTTGAAACATTTACTTGATTTAATGAAACAGTGTGTAAAAAAATATGCTTTATAAAGTCTGAAATTATTCAGGCTACATTGAAGACTCTGTAACAGTACAACCGGAGTTGGTTGGTTGGTTTAATCACTGTATCAGTCCTCGGTAACAAACAGTTAATTAGCACTACATGCTCTCTGAAAGTGATTGACAGACAAGACTCTATCTGTACTCTCTGCCAAAACATCATCTCAAATTATAAAGAATTATAAATAAAGCAGAACTCCCTGGATAAGCAAGAAAAGCATTTTGATCTACCATGACCCAAAAACATGAATGATACAAACTAACTAAAAACTGACTTAATTAAACAACTTCTTCTCTCTGAAATCACTTCTTTATGTTGCATTTTTGGGATAAATTTCAGGTCCTAAAGATGACCTAAAATCAGATCTATGACTTTAAAACAATGTGTGTTTAAATGTCAGTATATTGTAAATTGTTCGCTACAGGTTCAACCTGGTGAAACTTTCTGAGTCTCATCACTACTCAGAACAGAAATATCATTTGGCATAGAAAGAAAATGTCAATGTGGTCTCAGTATCGCAAAGAAAAATGTCAGTCTGTTTTGTGTTTGTTAAGACTTTTTATCTCTGCTCAGTGTCCTTCCTACAAAGGAAACCTTCTGAAGGAGAGAGGAGGAGGCCTATCAGTTGTTATTTAGGACAAAGGATGGGCTGAACTGTTCACTGAGACACAGATGGAGTTAGATAATCTGTATTGTGTCGATCAGACGGAGATGGACACTATTGGGCCGTCCTTGTCTCTCTCGGTATTTATGTGTTTGGCAGCAGTCTCAGGTTGATAACTTCACCGGCTTCACTCTGTGTCTCTTCTGTTGAACAGAGTGAATGAGGACAAAGAGAAGAGACTAAAATGTAAATATGTGTCAATGTATGTCACAGCATGTATCTACATGTATCTAGAGAAGTGTCACTCCTCGTTTGTGCATCTTTATTTACTTCTGTAAAAAATCTTAATTCACTTCGTATCTTTAGATATTTGTTTCTTTTCTTCTTTTCTGAGTGAAAAAATAAATTTTAAATGACACATTTCTTCGTCCCTCTTATGTTGCAAACTTAAATGTTAGTTTTAATTTAAAAAAATAAAACTATTTTGCACAGCAGCATACAAACAAAATAGATTACACTTTGACAAATTTCAAGAATCTGACATACATATTTCTGACATTTAGTGTGATCAAGCCTAAATCTTTTATTTTTATAAAACTCTTATGGGCTACGGGACTCCTCAAATTCCCCATCACATATTAAAGTCTGTATTTGAATAAGTGGTGTCAGAGATGGTGAATGCATTTATAGTTACAGTCTTACCAACTCTTCATGAGTGCAGATGTGGAGTGCAGTAAAGGATACTGAGCTGTGAAGGAGTTTTGACTCTCTGCCTGGACAAGAAGATCTTAACATGCTTCATTAGCAGCGTCAGCTCGTTCACCGCATCTTCTTTCAGGAGCTTGAGGTAGCTGCCGTACCTGGAGGTAAAAGACAAAACAGAAATAATGTTTACCTCCCATGTTCTACAATCTTTAATGGTTCTAAAGACAGTGGAGATGGTTGTTGGTTGGTTACAAGAAGAACCAAGCACCATCGGCCTCCCCTACTTCATGGGTACCATCATGACACAGGACCTCAAGTGGGAGCAGAACATCAGCTCCATCACCAAGAAAGCCATCAAAGTTCAACCTGCCAAAGTCAATGATGGTGCGCGTTGACTACGCCATAAGACTCCTCCATCCTCCATCACCATCTAGTACACTGCTGCCTCGATTGTGGCTGTTTTGAGGCGCTCCTCTCCAGCATGGGTGAAGATCTACTTGGCAATATACGCGATTTGATTCACAAAGAGACAGAGGCCTCATGCAAATACACAGAAGTACTCAGCAAAAGTCCAACGTGGTCAGATTGAACTCAGCAAGTCAGAGATTAATTATAAATTCATGTCCAACAACTTTAAATCCTATAAGACACAAAGCTCTGTGGGTAACGCTCACATACTGTGCTCATTTGATCCCAAAAAATGCAAAAAGATGGCACTCAGGGTTTCTGAACTTTTCATCTGAAGAGCGCCCTTCGGGGAAGGTGTCAGGCACAGAGTTATATCCACACCGTGTAATGTAGCAGCGGGGTGTCGTTAAGCGCAGAAACGAGCGGTGTGAGAGGAGTACAGCGAGTCAGAGGGACTTCTTACGGGGGAAATAAAGAACAGACCACGTATTAAACACAGTGGCACTGTTAGAGAAAACAGAACAGCAGGAGAACCCTGAATAGCTTTGAGTGAGGGAGTCTGATACTGTTATATTATACCTCTGCACATGACGGCATGTTCTGTTGATGCATTACATTTACATTTAGTCATTTAGCCGACGCTTTAATCCAAAGTAACTTACAAAAAAGGGAAACAATTAAGTTGTAGAGGGGGGGATAGATTTATCATGTCCAGTTGTTGGTAGTGTTGCAGAGGAGGTCCTCTCTGGAGAGCTGGAGGTCTTCAGGAGGTTTTTGAAGGTAGAGAGGGACGCCCCTGATCTGGTAGGAACTGGTAGGACGTTCCACCAACGGGGAACAACAGACGAGAAGAGTTTGGATTGTCCTGAGTGTACGGGTGGCAGAGCCAGGCGTCGTTCATTGGAGGAGGTAACATATGTCTGTATGAGGACATTCAAGTAGGTGGGTGCAGAACTGGAAACTACTTTGTAGTCAGCATTAGGGATTTGTATTTAATGTGGGCTGCTACAGGTAGCCAGTGGAGCTCAATGAGCAGCCGGGTAACGTGCTCTTTGGGTTGATTGTAGACCAGGCGTGCCGCCGCGTTCCGGATGATCTAAAAGAGTTTCACTGTGCAGGCTGGGAGGCGTTACAGTAAGCCAGTTACGAGATGACTACAGCCTGTATTAGGAGTTGGGTAGCAACTGTTGTTGGACACATTCTACAACCGCAAAATGGACCGTTGGTTCCTTGATAGCCCTGTGATAAGCTGGCAACTTGTCCAGGGTTTACCTCGCCTCTTGCCCAAAGTCAGCTGGGATAAGCTCCAGCTCCACCGTGACCCCGATGAGGATAAGCGGTTACAGATGATGGTTGGATGGATGGTTGGATGGATGGATGAATGGTTGGATGGATGGATGAATGGTTGGATGGTTGGATGGATGGATGGATGGATGGATGGATGGATGGATAAATGGTTGGATTGATGGATGGATGGTTGGATGGATGGATGGATGGATGGATGGATGGATGGATGGATGGATGGATGGATAAATGGTTGGATTGATGGATGGATGGATGGTTGGATGGATGGATGAATGGTTGGATGGATGGATGAATGGTTGGATGGATGGATGGATGGATGGATGGATGGATGGATGGATGAATGGTTGGATGGATGGATGGATGGTTGGATGGATGGATGGATGGATGGATGGATGGATGGATGGATGGATGGATGGATGGATGAATGGTTGGATGGATGGACGGACAGATGGATGGATGGTTCCTTGATAGTAACTAGCTAAATTAAGATGGTAAACATACACCTGCTAAACTGTATATCTATGCGTCATAGTTTATTATCTGACCCCGGATGTTTATGTCATTTTTTTTATATTGTTATGATGATACAGAGATGTCAGGTACATCAACAGTTTAAGGCTCTTTCTTTCGAGTGAATACAGCAGTAAAGTGAGCGTTACGTTTGTACACAGCAGCCTCTCCTTCGCAGGTTGCTGCCATAAAACAACTGTCGGACTGAAAAAGTTTATGAGCTATAGAAAAACACTTTAAATACTGTACATACCTGAAACAGGTGCTGATTCCCAGCTGCTCCACTGATGATAACGCAGCACTCTTTGCAGTCTTCTCCTCTGCTGTAAAATCAAAGAGGAGAGGTGGTTATTTACCAAGCAAGACAATACCCAGAGAGAGAATACGACTGGAGGTTATTTGGGGGGGGGGGGGTACTCCCTTGATACCGCTAACGGGGTTGTGTTTACGGCTCCTGGAGATTGGAAAAACATGACAACGTATCATGACCGGCTACTTTCGAGGCACTACAGATGTGATGTTGTGTCTAGGTAATTTTGTAGTTGGCGGCTTTGCAGCAGTTGTGCAGCATTTAATTGTGATGTTTGTGAGATAGCTTGGCATCAAGGTGACTCGGGTAATTTCGCTAACAGTCGGCCACGGACAATTTCACAGCAGCGTTTTGATGGAGACATAACTCATGATTTTTTGGAGTGTGGTGGAGTTTTGAAATTTTGAGCTCTTCATCTCTGGATTTTATCTTTATCTACTCTCATAGTGGAGATACTACAGCAGCTGAAAACACTGGAGCAGGGCAGCTTTCGGCCCACATGCCACAGCTTTTTGTAGAGATTGTTGCTGCTACTAGTCTCACCAGCTGCTCTCGCGGGCTCTTACTTAGCACTATTAAATGTACAAAATCATAAAAATATATTAGTTTTCTGGAGTTACAGTTGTAATTGTGTGGAAGAAGAGAACGACGAATGAAGCAATAAACGCGGGAAGAGTGATATTTTGTTTTGGAAGATGTTTCCGCTGCTTCCTTTGCTTTGGGGAGAAATAATATTATTACGTTTGTGCTAATGGATCCCTAGCTTCAGACAGTTTGTGGTGAGATGATGAGAAAGATTTCAACAATTAATATGAAGAGTATTATCGAGTCGGCGTGAGTGGCAGGGAAAAAACTTGAAATCCAATTTACAGACTAATGGTGCAGAAATATGAAGAAGGGAAATGGCTGTGATCTACATATCGAAGTGATAATTTAACATTGTTACCCTGGAAAAATCAGCGCTGTGCAATGTGGATTAATCACAGGCCATCAAATCTTGTATTAATTGAGAGAAAATAGCTTGTGATGAGGGTATGAAGCAGTGCCAGGACAACCAGTGCTGTATTTTCTCTCCTTGCATATTAACATCTCTAAAAAAACCTCTCGCTGATGGCAATTACTGTCTAATGGAGATGAATGCTCTCTTGTTGTATTTATTCCCTCCCTCCCCATTCCTCTCTCCTCCTGTCTCTTCAGCAGCATTGTGTCGCTGGTGTCTATTTTACAGTTTGTAATAACTTTAATCCGACCGTTTAACTTTTGTTTTGTCGTTTGAAAGATGGCACATGCGATCTATCTCTAATATTAGCCACGACAGTCTTTTCTTAATTGCTAATCAAAGCGGCCGTTAAAGTTATGAAGAGTAATCTCGGAGAGCTCCCGTTTATCGCCGCGAGTTGATTCAATTTCCACAATCCTTGCAATCCTCCTGTGCTTTGGGGAAATTGAAACAAAAGTCATCTTGGAAATGAAGAAACCTGCAGAATTTTAAAAAAGCTTAGGTGAGTGAGTCATTGTTATGAGACGTATTAAAAGAGAAAATCCTTTCAGGTGAGCACTCTGCGTCTACGAGGAGCTTGTGCATCCGTGGCGTGCGAGCGGATCTACAAATGTGTGCAGCCTTCAAAATAGATGTTAAATTGAGATTGCTGAACTTTTTTTTTTGGGTCCAGAACAAGCAAGTAAGTCGATTTTGAGTCATGAAAACTTTTGTTTCCCAAGGTCAAGAGCTCATTTTTTCTAATTCTATTTATTCTGTACAGTGCAACTTGTTCAGATTCACAACGATGAGCAATGTGACTGTACACACGAGCTCCTCCAGTGTCATAGGTTAAAAACAAACACAAACATACAGGTGAGAAAGGTGAAGTCCTCACTAGGGCAACAGCAGAAACAGCAGCGATGATACACACAAACCTGAACATTACAAATAATTGAAGACAAACAAGTGGAAAAGATTCTGTGAAAAAAAAGAGAACATTTTTAACTAAAAGACTGCAATAACTCTAACCCTGAGCACTGGAGCCTCTCCTTTATTTCCTCTGACAGAAGACTGACAACCAATTCAACAACAATCAACAACGAAAGCCCAGAAACAGTTTTTTTTCTGAGAGGTCACAAGCCAAAAAAGTCTGTAAGTTTTTTACTTTTCTTGTAAGTTTTTATGTAAAAGTAAAATACCAAAGTGGAGTACAAGTACCTTTAAACTGTACCTAGATACAACCTTTTAAACAGTCTGTCTTCCAGGAGGTAGTATGCTGACGCTCAGAAACAACTTTTTAATCAGACTGTTGTCCGACTGAACTCAGCTAACTGCTGCCTGCATGTTCTCTGAATGTAAAGTGTTTAAATGACTTTGACACTTCAAAATACCATGTATTATATATGCATGCACAGATATAGACAAACGATTTCATCTAAATCTATCTTTAGTTTATTATTATACGTTTTTAAAATCACAGCCGTCTTCGTTTTCTTCCGTTTTTCTCTATTTTCAGCAGTTTCAGACTGACAACATTATGATTCCTTGTCTGTAGTGAGTATACTGACACATTTAAATTGAACTGGCGTGTTTTTGCTCTTCAGCTGCAGCTAAAATACAGAAAAAAAAATGTAGTTAAGACCAAAAAGTTAGAATGTGGTGAGAAAATCTCTTCAAATGACATTAGATCTCCGTCTGAGCCATTAAGATGTAACAGTGGCTTAAAAGGTGCTCTCTCTCTCTCTTTGTTTCCAAGCCATCCAATTTCAACAGGCGGCTGAAATAAATGAGATTGCTGGACAGCTGCCTTCAGGAGAAAAGCTCCATGGAGGGTGAGGAGATACAACTCTGAACGGGGAACTGACAGAGGTTAATACTTGGCAAATGAGTCTGCTCTCTCCATACAATGGGAGCACTCAAGTAGGGCAGAGTGGCTGAGACTGTAGTCGACGTCAGTCAAACACTAAGAGGTGCCTACGATCCACACACACACACACACACACACATATACACACACATGCAACTGGCAGAATTCAACAAGAGCCGTGACAGCTGCCTGGTCTCCTCAGAGGCGATTTGGTGGGAGGAATATTTGAAGAGGGGAAATGAAATAGCGTGTATGAAATGGAAAGGACACCAGAGAGCCTTCATTTTAAAGCAATAAAAAAAAAGCTGCAGAGATGTTGGCTAATGCGGCAATTTCAGAGCTGATTGTTGGTTGGATGCTGGAGCTGCGGGTGCAAAACCATTTTCAGGATATCATAGATTTTATACAGTTTAAATATATAAAAATAGATTGTGACTGAAAGATTTTGTTTTTATGTTGTTGTTATATAATACTTGTGAAACATGGTGCATTGTGTCTTCAGTCCATTAAGTCCATGTATTTGAACCACAGACAGTGTAAAATCTGGAGAGCCGCCGTGAAGCTCAGTGTGGTGGCTCTGGTTGTTGTCATCCTGCAGTCCCGCCTCCAGGCTAATCTAAAAATGGGCAAAGACGTGGATCATCGGTGGACCTGAGGCGGGCTGAATGAAGCCTGGGTGCTCAAACAAGCCTAACCCTAACCTACCTCGATGTTTACATGTTCGAAAAGAACTTCTTCTTCTTCTTCTTTATAACAATAATCCTAACACATTATACACATTTTATGACTTGACATGAAAGTCGAGTGTCATAGCTCGTAGAGTTGTAATACATACATTTACATAAGGCTTATGCATCACTGTAAGTGGTCATTGGATGCAATATGATCCGACTGGTCACTCTTAAAAATGATGTAAATGAGTGTGACTGATTAAGCATTAAAGTGTAAAAAAATCAACAACTTTGAAGTGTGTGAGTGGACTCAGATAAATAAATCATCAAAACAAACAGAATTAAGATTCTTCATCAGTGTGGCCTCGGAGGAGAAATGCCTCTGTACTGATAGACGGGCGCTGATAAAAGACATCCAGACACGCTGTGGGCAAATATTTCTGCTGGCTGACAAGTCTTTGTCCTTAATGAGAAATGCATAACACATTTCCCAAACCCTTTTTAATCATCATTATTCATTATTTAGACTGTCGAAACATCACAGACAGGAGACAGAGATGCTGCCAAATAACAACCGAGTCTGCTGAAGTCTCATGAATTATCGGCTCTTGTCCAGCGGCTGTCTGAATACCTAAACGTACGTACTTATAAAGCCCATTAAACGTCTAACGCACACGTATTTTAATGCAGTTTGCAGGTGCATTAACATTTCCAACCGGACGCCTCAAACGTAGCTCCAGTCTACATTTTTAATGCTGTTTAAATTAGTTCACAAAGAGTGTTAAACCACAGGTAACCACGGCAACAACACGTAAGTCCCACAAAGTCCAAATACAACCAGAGGTATCTGACTGTCCGCTGTTTCTAACAAAGCAGAAGAATCTATTATATATTATATATATTGTTTCATTGTGTATCTCATATTTGGGACAAACCTGCAGACAACACGAGGCCGGCTCTAACTCACAGTCCTTTGAAAGTGAGGTTTAAAACTTTACATTACATTTGGAGTTATTTATTCACATCTTGAACTGCACTGTAACTTTTTTATTATTCTGTTTTTCTTATGTTCATTCTCTAGTTTAAATCTTATACACATTTTTCTTGTCTTTTACATCTTGCTGTCGTGACTTTTCGTCTTCTATAAAGCACTTTAAATAAACAACAGATAACAGAGATGTCATGCTTTTAATGTCTAATATACCAACCGAAACTACAACTACTGAAACAAATCTTGTTTTTTTTATGTTGAGTTGATGAGTGGTCATTTTAGTAAAGTTTTTAATCAGGTCACCTCACTATCATCTGGATATATACAGCAGTAAAATCTCCAATCAAAAGTGAAGTGATTATAATTAGATCAATTGTTGTTAGAAGGAATTGTTAATAAAAGTCTACTATTAGAAGAGGAATATGAAAAGACATTGAACACTGTCATGAATACTGCTGACAGCACTGAGATTCATTTATCTGCTCAGAAAAACTACAATCAGAGCAACATATTTTAACTTTTAACACAACTAATCTGGTAATTTCTGAGTTTTAAAAGCTAGAACGGAAACTGGCCACATCTTTAAAGGTGTACTGATCCAGACTGAAGCAGTGAGTCAATTACAATCAGCAGATGTGAGGACGGCCGAGCCTTCATCCTGCCATCACTCCCAGTCAGACGTCCATCTTATCCTCTATAGACTGTAGACGTTTCTGTAGAATCGAGGTTCAGTTTTAATTTACTGCTAATGTTGTTTCAGTTTTTCACGCCCACTTTTCTTCAATTACCGGGTTGAATGCACCTGCTGGCTACAATATAATGGAGTCATATTTAACTACAATAAGTGTTAGGCAGATTAGATTTAATGTAAAACAATGATTAGGGTTAAAAGACTGTGATTAATGGACTACGTTTTGCCTGAGACAAGGGTAAAAACTCAAAGCTTTTGTGCAGTGTGACACACCGATACGAGCTGAATTCAAATGTTTGGCAGCATTTTTCGGCACGGCTGATATTCGATTATATTTTTCCGCTTCAGTGAAAATGTAATATTACATAAATTAGATCTGGCATGAATGAAAGTGTCAATGACATTGGACACTAACTGTAACAAAACACAGACTGTGCAAAAGGGTTATATTGGCATCATGTAGGAAACAAGCTATTACCATAGGCAATGCATTTGCATAAAAATCAATTAAAGTGCAAAAATGAGTCAAATTTAACGTGTTTGAGTGTCATTAGATGGCTGGAAGGTCTTTACTGCAGAGGACGGTGCTGCTTTTAGGAGACAATACAGGCCTGCTTGTCTGAGCAGGGAAAGCCTGATTATTCTAGACAATAATAGATCTTCACTGACGCAACCTATATTGTATCTCTCCTCCTATTTCTCAACAGTAATTCATGTGAAATCACGACCTACCTGCCCAACAAGAAGTTCACAGCACAGAAGATCACCGTGAAACATTCAAACAAAACATTCACAATCCTAACTACCTCTTATAAATGTGACTTTTCAAATTATTTCAATGTCGCAGACAAATTTCCAATCTCGGTATAAAATCTGAAAGTTTTGCTCGAGTTGTAACGCACTCCCATCATCTCAATCATTTGGTGTACGGTGGTCTTAAAACTGTCTTAAGTCAGTCTTTTTCTCGTCTTGACGTTCTCATAAAGTCAAACATGTTTCATATAATTGGAGGTTTTTAGTCTTGGCTCATGCAAATAGTGACGTTCAATCACATAAACAGTGTCATCTCTGCTTTCTCGAGCACCATCAGGAAGCAGGCGACTAGCCACACGGTAGAAAACATGGAGGGCACTCCATGGAGACGTAAGAATGCTAAGTATCAGTTCTCTTGGACTGTAGAAAAGGAGAAATTCATGGAGTTTTGGGGTGAGCGAGAGTGTCTCTTTGACGTGTCCTCACCACAATAGAGGACAAAAGGCTGTGGTTGCTTTTGTTGCTGCTCCATTGTTCGACAGTTTTTCTTTTTCACCCGGTGCAGGATGGGAAATAATCTCAAAATGAATCTAGTTGTAGTCTTATAAAAAGTGTCCCTCAGTCTTTGCAATATCTTTGCAGGGTGGCAGACTGTATTTCGAAAGTCTTTTCAGAGTTTTCTGTGGTTGACATAAGTTGCTGAGTCTGACCAGATGACACCGATGTGATAACTTTATCTACATCCATCAGACTGTTCTCCCGCTATGAACCTCTTACCTGTCTCCATAAATTAAAATTGTACTTGACTCTCGGCCTGATCCCTGCACTCAGGTTCGTAACCTCCAGGGATTAAATGGAGTGGCGGCATCGTAATTATAATCACATTACTAATCAGTGCCAGGTGATTGCACAGACATCCAAACATTATTTGAGCGGGTCGCATATAGCACCGCTGATTCAATTCAAACGTGGTTTTCTTTATTTCTAGTGATGAACTGATTTAAAACGTACAGTGCTGAGACAACTCCATCGACGCCGAGCCTGTGAAATCATGTTAAACTTGATTAACACTTTCTGAGAGTGTTTGGACTTCTCGCTGCATGTTGGAAGTCATACAGGAGGTCGCTGCTTTTAGTTGTTATTAAAACTTGTGAAAAGAGATCGTCTGTTTTAACTTTATTTTGCAAAAATATGTCAAATTTGACATAGTAACATGCTAGTAACATAACATTAGGAAAACTTACACTTCTGCAGGAATTCCCAAGTCTTCACAAATTAGCCGCCATCGGTCCGATCAACCCAACAGACTGAAATCATCGCCTCATTTGTTACGAGAAACTCATTTCAACTTGGAGTGAAGCATTGCTCTGAAACGAGGAGGAATTTCTACACTTGTCTGTCTACCGGTCCGCTGGGACTGTCCCCAACACTGAAGAGGTGTGTCAGCCAAGACAGCTACCTCAACAATATTCAGAGCCTTCAGCTGGAGACATCTCAAGACAAGTCTACCACCCCTGGATTTGTGTTGCACCAGCCTATTCATTAAAAAAAAAAAAAAAAAAAGTTTCTGGGGTCCTTCCTAAGTTCTTAGGAACTACTAGCTAGTTTCAAACTAGTGGTTTAGTAAATGTGGTTGCACCATTACAATTTAAAAAGGTCTTAGCTTGTCTTTGTTACAAGCCAGCATAACTCAGCATATATCTTTTAGAATAATGCAGGTTGTTACTTACGCCTCCATACATGGAAAACGTGTGTCAAAGTAAGTAGTATTTGTAATGAGTGGAAAATATCTGATTATAGTAACCAAACTCACTTTATTTATTGGCATACCATGTTGTAATTTCAGGAATGTTGTCTTATTTTTGTGAGATGTGATTTCAAATCTTAAATTAAGTGTCAGGTTGACCATATTTCACTTCTTTTACTCTTCGTTCCAACATATTAGCAAGCTAACAGAGGTTTTCTGTCGATCTTTCACGTTAGTATCTAACAGATACAGCTTGCAGTTACTGGATGTAACTATTTAGCTCTTTAACAAGTAAAGTTAACTCTCCAGAAGAACTAGTTTGTCTAGTTTGAACTAGGGAACAGCTGATGTAACTGGCTCCCGGAGCCTCGGCACTGCTGAGCTTTCAGTTCTGTTCCCTCTGCTGAAACAGCCTGGCTAAAATACTGCATCCCTTTTTCCTAAGGACTCTTGACAATTTTCCCCGAAGTCTGCAAACCTGATACCTGTCTGCTGATTCAGGAGTCACAGTTGGGGTGCAGGGAAACTCTGAAGGTGAAAGACTTTGCAGTGAAATCATGTAGAGTAAAATATATTTAAATATCCCAAAATCAAAAAATTTGTCTCTGAAGGTTTTATTCTGGACATCAGACACTCGACTGGAGCGCTCTGCTTGTCATTTGAGCTAACTTCACCACATGAAATCACATTTTCTTGGGTGTCTTGAGTATAGAAAGGAGCTGGCAACAAATCAACCAAGCTATAGAGTATAACCTAGAAAGTTAATCATAGACCTTTGGCCTAAGGTATTGCGGCAAACCTACTTGTATAATTCTGGTACTTCCTGTACCGCTCTACATCTTTAACTAGCACTAGTTGTTACTAGTTGAATTCCACATCCTAACAGCCAGTTTCATAATCAAGGTTCGGTTCACCAAGGCCCCTACTTTCCACCTTCACACCACAATATTTCTCTGGAACTTAAATGTCCCATGTACAAGGAGCCTGCCTTACTTCCCTGGGTGCCCTTGAGTTTTTATTTGACTTAATTGTTCGAGAAGTAAAAACTGCATGTGTTGCTCTTCCCCACTGACCTTTGTACTGAGCCGGAGAGAAGAAGCACTCCGTGGCAGAGTTGGATAGATGGGCCACAACCTTCTCCAGAAGGTCAGCCAGCACTGGGGAGAAAAAACAGACACATACATAAGAAATATGCTAGCACAGCTACAGTAAACCTTCAAAGGAAATCCAGTTTATGAATTAAAATGCATCAGCTCCTTCGACTTCAGCTATTTATAGAACGTGGATAACATCCCGTTATGCTATTACGGAGCCCAGATACAGTGTAAGTGGTCTGGAAGGAAGCCTTTCCTCTGAACCGTACAGGATGTGTGTTTAATGTAGCAATCTTTGAGTCACTGGCATAAAGAAAAAAAAAAGGCCAAAGAGTCGCTAGTCATATAGACAGTTCAGAAATGAAGCATTAAACCGAGGATGGACACCAAAGATCACGGCTCAGCTGCACAAACACGTGGACGGTAATACCATCGGCACACTTTACAAATGTGCATCCGCTCGTATCCATTTATGGCTCCGACCGTCCCTGAGTAAACCCTGACAACCTCGCTTCAAGTCTCAGTGAACCGCCCACAGTCACTTCAGATCTGATTGCGGGAGTCAGAGGCTAAACACAGCGGCACACGAGCTTATATTTATATATTCATTATAATGTCAGTATAAACCAATTATCCCTTTATTGTTTGCTTCATTGAATACTCGAAAGAAACTCAGATCAACATAGTTTCTGTATTTTCTTATTTTCCTGCTGTTGACAGCAGTTTATAAAGTATATAAAGATAAATTATTTATAAAATAATAAATTTATCAAATTATTTATATTTTAGCTCCCTTGTATAACATCTATTATCTACCTATTATTATTATGCATTCTCAAATAAAAGCCCTGCAATAATTCCTACCTTAATGAAGGTTATAATATTCAAGGTTTTTTTAACCTGTTGAGTTGTAGAGTTATTATATATTATATATTTAATAAACCCTTGTGGCCCTTGCACAGACTATATTAATAATAATGATTATTATTCAATTAAATACAGCACAGATTTCACACAACGTCCCAACTTTTTGGGAGCAGAGGTAGTCATGTAAAGTACCAGCGCCACTTCTGATCCACTTGAATTACTGCACTCATTAATCTGAAGTATTTTTAATGTATTTTACTGCTGGACTGATCATTGATAGTCGCTCAACATTTGCCTTTGGTCAGCCTTCAACATGTGATCACCAAAGCTGGATATATATCATCTTATCCGGTCCTGGACTTAAAAATGCCTCATCTCGAGTGGCACCAGTGGAAGCGACGTCACAAAATATTGTGTCATATATCATAGAATGGGCTTATTGTTGAAATAAAAAGGAGTTTTACGTCCATGAGCTCCTCTTTCTTCGCCGTTATCTAAAAGTCAACATATAGATGTAAGTGAAGTCATGTAACTGTAGCAATTATTGCTTCAGTAAAAAAGCTGCGTTGTCTTATAAATAGCAGTGCAACCTTTCGATCGTGTCACAGGTCACCAGATTGAGAAATGAGTGTCGATCATAACGCGACCTGGCGACCCTGAGCACAATCGCATCGACATGCTGTTGACGGAGGGCAATTAAGCTGACAAGATAGTGAAGTATTGAACATGCAAACAGTTCTAATCACAAGTATATGACTATCTAGACGCCGGTCGAAAACGCAAGTGATAATCACACTTTCTTCATCCTCAGAGCTCGACATAAGTAGGTTAATTTAGTTGTCAGCCTATAAACGCTACAATTTCCTTCACTGGATGTTTCTTAAAAAGTAGAATGCCAGGTTTTTTTGCGTGGTTAATGATGCACCACATAAAATAGCACTTCTAAAGCAGAGGGAGGCTTTACAGATAATAAATCTTGATCACGGTCTCCCAGTGAAAAGCCTTAAATGAGCGCCATAGAGCGGAGTGGATGCTTTCACCGGCTGAGGTTCAAGAGTGTGCTGATGAAAGGATGCAATCACTGTACAGTACATGAATTAATGACGAGATTGTCAGCCCTCCTTCATTTGAATGTATTTCTGTCCTCCTTGAACAGCTATTTACTCCTACAGAAAGAAAAGTAGGCGTTGTGTCATAAATGTCAGCGACGAGGAGCTCTTAAAAGGTTCGTGGACGTCGGATCTATGTAATCTCAGCAAGGAGCTGTGCGTGGTGCACCTGCAGCACAATACAAGACACCAGCAGATAATGTAGTCCAATAAGAATCCACATTATAGCTGGATTGTATCATATGGAGCGTTATTCTTATACTCATTATCAACGCGTTTAGAGGGAGCTAATTGGAAACCATGGTTGGTGATACCCCGTTATGTCATACTGTCACACACTGCTGCATATTCTTCATCATAAACACACATTAGTGTGTAGATAATGTCAGTGTTTCTATGTACACAAATATAACTTGTATATCTTTCCTTGCTACTGATATTTGGACCTGCAGTGGGACCCATATGCTGTTTTTTTTCCTCTGGCTCAGTATAACACATTTAAAAAGTTCTAAATGCATCAGTCCCTCCTGACATATGTACATAAGCTTCACTCCTCCTGAGTCAGTGGTCAGTGAACGTAGCCTCCACACTGGAGGGTCTGTCACTGTGGTGCTTACGGCTAAAGTTACACTGGAATTAGCCGCCGTTCCCCGCCGTTGGAGCGGCTAAAGAGATTTCAGAAGGCACACCAGCTGTCGCTGTGTTTGTCTGATCCCTGATCAGTTCAAACTTTGGATATTTTCTGCGAGTGACAGAGAACGGAAATAAAAGAGGGAGGGAGTGGCGTTAGTTAGAGCCCACGAGGACGAGAAACCTCGCTCCTAGTCCATAAATATGTGAATATGCGTCAGCTTGTGGATAGCTGTTAGCTCGCTAGCTGTTAACTGATAAAGTGCACAATAAGATATTGTCCTTCTGGTGTTTTCTGGCAGTGACTTGCCAACATCAGGTGTATTATTACCACCACCACTCTCTGGATTTGAGTGGAGTTTACCTTGAAGACTCAGATATCTAAGAGAAACAGACGATGCACCAGTCCTGACCTTTAGCTCTTCTACAGTACAGTTTAAACATTACTGTACGTAGAACATCCTGGCTACAAGTCAAATCTGCAGCTACCCACTGACCCTGTAACTTACCCTTTCCGGTTAAGCTGTTGGGTTTGGAGGTCATGACCTTGCAGTACTGTCTCCGGCACATCTCCATCCAGCTCTCCTCGTTCTTTGAGTCTTTAGATGACGCCAGAAATGCGCTGATCTCAGAGTCTGTACAACAGGAAGAAAAGTCATGCATCACAATAAGGCACCAGTTAATATTGACAACATCGCCAACGTTCCTCTTACCCTGAGAATTCTGGTGGATCTTTGATGGGTCCAAAGTGTAGCACTGAGGCAGAGGGTGGCTTGAAAACATGGGCCAGGGGTAAGGGTCTTCTCCCTGGAATGAGCAGATTAAGAAATCCATTACATCATCACACGTTGAGATCATACTCCTGGTTAAATATGTATGACTCTGTGTGGTCTGTCGTCGTATCGCTCAATACTACAAGACCTCACACGATTAAACGTATTCGCATTATTTTCCGGCACTGCTCTGCTGTGACTCCACAGCTTCGACAGCTGTTAATGAGTCTGTTGGGTTATTGATGTGTCATTATGCTGCATTTGTTTGTAATCTAATACACTAAAAACTGTCTGATGGCATTGTTTGATGACAGCATATTAAAGACATGAACAGTGTAGCAGCAGTTAAACTGTGACTTGTTGATGAATTCATTAGGGAGCGACTGTTTTAGCGCCGAGCTGGTCGCCGTTTATCAAGTTGTGTTTGTTTATGTTCGTATGTTATTTCCTCCTCTCAGTCTTTCTTCCCGTCTCGCTTCCTTCCATCCTTCCTTCCTTTATAAACAGGCTGTCATTTAGTGTCGCGTTCATTAAGCTTGTCACATCTCGGTTTTGAAGAACCGTAACTTTTGAGTCATAGCTCAGCGTGTGACGTGCCAAAACAATGCGCTCGAAATGTGAATGGAGTTTAGAAAGCAGGCCTCTTTATCCAATCGTCTGTACCCGACGCTCATAATCCCTGCTGGTGTTCGAGTCTGCCACTGTGAAGGTAGTTGCAGGTAATAATTCTGCACACAACGTGATTTGAAGTACTTAACTTTTGCCTTTTTTGTTTCGTTTTATTTATTAATTCATTGAACATTTTTTTGTTTTTTTGCTTAAAGGAGCCGGTTTTATGATGTTTAGAGTAAAAGAAATCAGATTTATAAGGATCAGAGTCAGCCTCCAGCACCTCCAAGTCTAACGCTATGATTGGGAGCGACTTACTGCCCCAAGCGAGGGAGTTCAAGTATCTCGGGGTCTTGTTCATGAGTGATGGGAAAATGGAGCACGAGATGGAGCGGTGGGTTGCAGCAGCGATGGCAGTACTGCGGACGCTCTACCAGACCGTTGTAGGGAGCTGAGCCGGAAGGCAAAGCTCTCGATTTTTCAGTCCATCTATGGTTCAACCCTCATCTGTGGTCATCAGGTTTTGGGTAATGACTGAAAGAATGAGATGCCGTATACAAGCGGCCAGAAAATAGGGTGAGGAGCTCGGACATCCCTTGGGAGCTCTAAGTCGAAATGAGCCAACTGAGGTGGTTCGGGCATCTGATCAGGATGCTTCCTGGGCGCCTTCCTTTGGAGGTGTTCTGGGCTCGTCCAACTTGGAGGAGACCCTGGGGCAGAACCAGAACCTGCTGAAGGGACTATATAGCTCATCTGGCCTGGGAACGCCTCGGGGATCCTCCAGGAGAAGCTGGAATGTGTTGCTGGGAAGAAGGACGTCTGGAACGTCCCGGCTAAACCTGCTGCCACCGTGACCCGACCCCGGATAAGTGGAAGGAAATGGACGGATGAATCAGCCTTATAAAACCCAGCATGACTAATAACTGAGTAATTGTAGGAAGTAAACTCTTTTTGATGTATAAAATACGACCGACATGACCAGTTTTTATAACTTTGCATACTCTTGTCCCATGCAGCAATGCATAGTAAACAGTGAAAACTTCTCAGCCATCATAGCATTTATACTTTGAAATATCAGAATTGTTTTAACCCAACGATTTTTGTCTTTTCACTTCTCACTGAGTGGATTCAGTTTTTATTTGTGTGTGTATTTAACAGCTCTCTGATCCCTGTATTCCATATAACTAAGAGGAGTGATGAATGAAAAGAGACCTGTGAAACATGAAGGAAACACTCACTGAAGTAATTTACACTCTCCCTTTTAGAAATCTCTCTCATATCCTTTCATTGACCTCGGCGTAAATTGGTTTCCTGTTTTGTGTTCGGCGTAAACAACACCTAAATAATTGACATCTGTTCAAAAACACGCAGAGTAAAAAAAAAAAAAAGCCCGCAGGCATCAGACAACGACTGACGGTAATCAGTTGGACTCTTTGAGATTACCAGCAGCACAAACTCAGATGAGGGTTGGATGATTTGCAAAGTGAAGACTGAGTTTGAAAATCAAAAATTTAAATTTTCCGTATTTCACAGAAGTTTTTGCCCTCAGTTCAGACCAAAGGACAAACAAACAACGTGATGAAAAGTAATCAAAGTACAAATGTCCAGCTCGCTGTGCTGTACAAAGAGGCCACCAGTTGTGAGGTGACGGAGTGTTTGTCTTCCTCAAACAATATGACAAATAAAAAAGGACATTCACCAAGGATAGACACAAAATCACGACCACACTGCAGTTCTTCTGTTGTGGTGGTACCTTTTTAAGCTGCTACATTTTAATAAATATCTTGCACACTTTAATATTCTGCATACTGTGAACTACACACAACAAATAGATACAAGATGTCCTGCGTGTTAAAAAACTGACTTGGTAATAAACCTGTTTCTGAGCTGACTTGACTTGCCAGAGATAGATTGTACCAGGTTACGATGAAAAGCAGAGCATAGCTGACCTCTTGTAGCGCTCGAGGAGGAAGCTTCCTCTCAGACGGACCTCCCACCACACTGACACGAACCAGCACGTGAATCCTCTCCACTGACAGACTGTCTATGATGAACTCCCTTTAACAGAAATGAAAGGAGTTTAGACAACGAGCATTCAAAAAAAAAAGAACAACTACAATGAGCTAACTGAGATTTGTGCGCTACAGCTGACGGTCCGGTAACGTTAAATAAAATACAGGTCTGTCTGATTCACAAACACTCCGAAAGTTCCCCTCTTTACTGAAGCTCAGAGAACTTTCTTTGAAAAGTCTTCTAAAAGACTTTGTACTGAGTCTGAACCCTCTGAATGACTGTATCGATGCTGCGAGGCAAGTAAGAAAAGAGCGAGAGGAGGGTTTTCATGTAGAATTTAAGACACGATCAGAGGATACTCCAATTATAAAGGCACTTTAGGGTCGAAGGGTGTAAGCGTCGGCGGAGAGTTCTTATAGCTGAAGCAATTTGGGCTTGAAATTGGTAATAAAGGGGGACTATTTTTTTGTCCAGCGCTCTTCCCAGGGCTTGTTTGCCATAAAATACAATTTGCATACATTTCTTTGTGAATAAAACAAAGAGTCAAAGAGTCTGGGGTCAAATAAAATGTGAAGATCGCCCTTACGAAGTAGCTTTGGTGAATACTGGGTGTCAGTGATATTAAAAAGAGGTCAAAGCAGGGAAGAAATAAAAAGTATTATGGGAAATGAATGACAATGAAAAGCAAGGTAATGAAAAAATCATACGCACAAAAGTTTAAAACAAACACTGAACAGGAGAGAAAAGAGGAAGAGGAAGGGAAGAGGGTAAAAAGCAAAGAAAGATGATGATGATGTCTGTGCTGATAATGGGAGCACGAGGAGAGGAGAGTGCAGGAGAGGGAAGATGGGAGAATAAATTAACAAGTCATCATTCTCCAAAACTCAATGTGAGTTGGCATTTCAGGGCCATTTCCATTCATAACCAATAGCCACTGCTCTGCCAGCCATTACCAAGAGAAAAGGGGGCTCTCGAACATCCACTTTCAGAAAATGGCCTTTCCGCTCTCTTTCCGCTTTATTTCATTTTATTTGTGACAAGGCAAACAAACAAACAATTTCTCATCCTGAGCAATGATTAAATTTGAAAGTGTTCTGTCATATCAGGATGATGTACAGAGGAGCAAAAAGCCTTTACTGGACGAGAGAGAAAGAGAGAGCGAGAGAGAGAGATCGTGACTGTGCGCTCGGTGTGGAAACTAAATTTCTAAAATAACTTCTTTCAGTTCAACTCAGCAGTTGGTGGAATAAACTGAACTTTCTAGAAAAGCTATAAAAGGGAAATGTTCAAGTGCAGAAGCTTGGTGTTTCCTCTGAGAGAAAACTCCGAGCAGAGCTGAAATCAAAATTAGCCTAGCTTAGCATAAAGACTGGAGGCAGGGGGAAACTGCTAGCCACAGTGTTGTAGTACTTGAGATCTGTCTTGGTCTCAAGACAACTTTTTGAAGGTCTCGTCTCGTAATCAACCGCATTTTACTCGGTCTTGTCTCAGTCTCGGATTTTATTTATTTTTGACCACAACTGTGTGGATGTCCCCAGTGTTTCCCCTTAATAGCAGGGTGTAGTGACTTGCATTAAGGTTGCCAGTTTTGGAGACAGAATTACAAACCATGTGCTCATCAGCTGTATCTGGCAACCTGTAGACGCTGTACACAGTTACTGGGATAATTCCAACATGTAAAAACATCTTGCAGTCTTTATGCTAAGCTAAGCTAAACGACGCCACCTGCACACATGCACTTAATGCACAGATATGAGAGTGATATTAATTTTTTTCATGTCACCATCTGAAAGAAGTTATTTTATATATATATATATATATATATTTTATATATACTTACTAACTTTCAGTTTTTCAGCTTTTCTGTGTTTTCAAATGATCTCACGTTAAATTAAATTATGATTGTAGCGTTATTCTATATTTTTCAAACTCATCTCGAGAAAAGAGCTAAACCAGCAGGACACTAGTTTGTTGTAAGACTTTCAGTTATTATAACAAGCTCCAGCTAAATGATACTCTTTCTGTCACACACTTGGCTGAGGGAATGTGAAAAAGACAATTATGAAACAAAATCAATATTAATAATAAATATGTTTTTATGTATTCTTTGGGATTTATAGCAGAACCTAAGCCACTTCAATATAATATTTTATATGCAAGTTATATAGGCTGTGGCTAATGACGGGTAATAAAACTTCCAACCATAAAATTTGAACTGTTTGTTGGTTCGTACCCCTCGCTGGTGTCCGGCTCGGTGACGTTCTCCCTCTGACTCTGCAGCAGCATGGAGCTGATGTTGAACTGGCTCTCCAGCAGCAGGAAGGAGTCCAGATTACAGCAGAGCACACTGAGCAGTCTGCAACAACAACAACAACACAAACAAACAAACAAGAAGTCACACTACAGAGTCCTGGCATCACGAGATACTGCAGCAGACTGTGATGTACGTACAGCTCGCTGTAGCCAATTGTAAGCTTTGTTAAGTAAGAGCCCTGAGGGAGAGCTTCATGGTTCATTTTCAGTTGCTGGTAATGACACCAGACTCAAGCAGGCTGTTAAGCTGCAGCAGCATTTCCAGACAGTTTTAGCTCTGTGTTTTAAATGCTTCAATACCTGTGGAGAGGAGAAGCTTCCCACCATCTTTTCATCAAGTTTTAGAGACTTTTTAGAATTCAGGTGGAATAATCATAAAAATCCAAAGGAAACATGTTGAAAGACCAAACGACTTAATGTGCTTATTAGAAAAGTCCTGTACGTGTGTCACCGGCCTGCTCTGCACTGGTCTGTTAACCATCTGGGGTCTATCAAACAGGCCCTTTCATCATGTCAGTGATATCAGGTGGACTGTGTTGTTCGCACTGAACCCGTTAGTGTCTTTGTATGCTGATGCTTGGTAATGTTCCCATCTATTTTGGATTTGTTTGGTCGGACAACACAGACGTCCTGAACAAAAAAAGGTCAAAGTCATCTCCACTTGCTGAGGAGACTCAGGTTCCTTTGGAGTGTGCAGGACTTTGTTAAAAACTTTCTATGACAGATGTGGTGGCATCTGTATTATTCTGTGCAGTCGTCTGCTGGGGAAGACTGGAAACAACTCAACAAACAGTCCAAGAGGGCCAGCTTTGTCCTGGAAAGCTGACATCCATCATGAGTAACTCCTCTCACCTCCTGCATGAGACTGTGGAGGCCTTTACTACCTCTTCCACCTCCTGGCTAATCTAAAAATCGGCGTCCAAGCTGTTAATCCTGCATAACTTTAAGCCTTAATATAATTTGAACAGGTGAGTTCTATAAAAATTCCTCCACAGTACAGTTGTCATGAACGGGGAAATTAGCTACAGAGGCCAAAACTGTTTTTTGTACCAGGCTGTAAACATGTTTATTTCTGCTGTGAAGTTGGACATTTTAACATGGGGACTTATGGAGACTGACTCACTTCTGGAGCCAGCCTCAAGTGGACGTTTGAGGAACTGCAGTTTGTGGCACTTGGCATTAGCATCAGTTTACCTTATCTTACATTTGGGGAAATGCCTTTCTTGCCCTGAGTCAGATGAGAAGATCGATGCCACGCTCATGTTTTTGCATTAAGTTATTACAGATTAAACAAACATTAGGCGTGTTATTTAAACTTGAGACCGCTTCCAGTCTCAAGCTTCTTATTTAACACTCAGACATGAGAGTGGTATCGATTTTCTTGCTCGACTCTCAGCAAGAAGGCGAATAAGTGCATAAACTGTTGAACTGTTGAGATTCATTAAACGCAGACGTAGTGATTTTATTGCAGCATCTCTCAGACTCTCGTCACTTAACACAGAAACATGCTGATACTTTGGGAATATTGTGTGACTGTGAGAAATGTGATTAACATCTCCCAGTAATGATTAAAGGACTAATTGCCAATTACCCACAGAAAGCCCGTATAAGGTGACACGTTTCTTAGTTGACCGGGACCATAACGACCCATTAGTCAGCTAATAGAGTAAAAAAGGGGATTCAGCTGCTTTTTCTTTGGTCTTAATTGAAGCATCAGGCCATCTTTTGGTGTTTTCTGCAGATTTTTAAGGTCAAATAAGTCTTTAAATTAGACTTTTAATTAGTTTAGTTTTCCTACTTTGCTAATTTAGAGAGTTTTATGATTTCTTTCTCCATTATCGCTGCCGTTAGTTGCCAGGATTTTCCAAAATAAGGCTTAAAAAACAACAAATGTGCAGTGAAATTAACAGAAATGTCAAACACTTAAAAGGTTGTTAGTTTTTAAACAATTCTGAACCGGCTTTTCACGAAATGTCATTTCAATTTTTAATAGCGTTCGTTCTCTCTGACATGCGAGAGCTAGTGTTAAGCTCTGCATGCTGTTCGGTGTGTTGTTTGTCCTTGTGAAACACATCTCGCCTTTTTAAGCATCTGCTTCGTTTTCCTGATGTGCTGGGCAGTTGCTTGGACTCGTGTTTGACTGACAGCTCCGCTCAGTCATTCTGACAGCGGCACAGCAAGAGGCTGAGAGTCTGTCAGGCCTTCTGACCCCCCGTCTCTGTTTGAAAGAAAGCAATAGAGGACCGGACCTGCTTTCAGTTTGTCTCTTTGATGGACTTCTTTTACTCGAGACGAGTGAGGACTGACTGTCCAATCACGGATCTGTTTACCTGTTCTGAATAGCAATTTCATTGGCAACCTTATTAAAACAAACAGTAGTGGTGACTTTGTTGCCTGCAGGACATTTTCATTCTAAGAGTGGAACTAATCCCTCAAAACTCAAGTTGATAAATTACTCGTTATGTCCAACCAACCCAAAGAAAACCACCACTGTCACAGTCACAGGTCATTCATTATTTTGATTGGTTGCCAAGCTTCAAGAGGGCCAGTCTTATGTTGTAGGAGTCTGTCAGCGACACACGACAGACAGTAGAGAGAGTAACACATGAGAGAGGCATGCTGGGATAGCTGAGACCCATAATGGACAATGAACGATGACCCTCATCCTGTAAGTGTTTTGGTTTCGCTTCAGTCTGACTCCATCTGTTAACCTTAATGAACTGAAACCAACAAAGAGCTCAGTGCACGGTAAGTGAACCGAAGAAGAAGAAGATAAGAGCGGCGCTGAACTGACCAAGTGGAGCGATAGTGGATGGCTAGTAGAGCTCAGTGAGGTTCAGGTCAGGCCTGCATCCTTTGTTGTTGTTGGTAATCAATACATTCAGGGTACGTAAAGGTCTGTCAGCAGGTGACACAGCCGTAAATTCTCTGCAGGAGCCACATTTATTTGGTAATGTTCTGATATTACTTAGGTGAACGTCAATGTGCATGTTGAATAGTGGTTAAAGCTATGGCTGCTTCTAATGGCTGAAGTTCTGTTCTGAGTCATTGTAATACAGCCTGTGGGAAAGCATGGAGATATAATATGTGAAGAAGTCAGCAGAGTCATGGATCGATACAAGTTTTTGACGTGTGAAGTAGAGCATGAAGTACCAACCGGGACCGGGCTGAGATTTATGACTAATTTTGAACACTTTTTATGAAGCTTTAAGTTGTTAATGTTTAAATAAATCATCATTTAAGTTTCCCTTATTCGTTGCATCGTGATCACATCAGGTTTATGGACACGAGTCAAAATAAGATACATTCTGCAGACTAAGGAGCTTGGAGCTCGTGGTAAAACGGCCACTACGCCAACAGCAAATCATTTTACCAGTACCAGTTGTGCCGTGACAAAAGGAATCAGAACAAACCACTAAAGTTTTGCCTAGTTTACATCATAATCAGTTATGGAAATAATAGCAGATTAATTCATCAATCAACTAACGTGATGTAAACTACAGGAGTCAGTTTTATGAACAGACTTCATGAACTGCTTCCTGGGTATAGACGGCTCTGTTTATTGATCTACAGTGACAGTACAGTGACTCTCTGTCCTCTCCTCTGTCTGTCAAAAGCACTGTGTTTGCCTCTAACTAGCTAACCATAGTATGTGGTGATCAAGGCATTGCTGTAATGACAATTTGAATGGCTTGGCACAATTTAAAATGCACAGTTAGCTCTATAGGATGCCAAACACCCTGATGTGGCTAATGCATAAAGGCTAATTAACACAAAGCGGTGCAGTGGGGCAGCGCTGCTAATTTGGCATAAATTGCTGCTTTAAAAATTTTTTTAAAAAAGATCAGGAGACTTACAAGGTGGCCGTTTGACTTCTCCACATTATTTTAGACTTGTTATGTCCTGTTTGGAAATAAGACATCGATTCACTCTCTATAGGACACAAAGCCAAACACAGCAGCTGAAGGACACTACAATCCATCTGACCTGAGAGCTTAAGTCGTTCTCATTCATGCCGACAAGGACTCAACAACTCACTTCATCTCAGCTTTAAAGAATTGCATGGAAACATCCATTTATGACAGATGATTACTCCCCTGATGACGTGCCCACATGCATCAGAGGACTTATGTATAAACCGATCACAGCAAACAGTAATCTGCTTGCCAGTCTGAGTGATGATCGTGCCACTGATTGATTAGTCAAGCCCGAGGTAAGATGCAAATGGTCAGCTCTGCAGATGTGCCATTTGAGAGGCTTATATCATTGACAGTCAGCTAGGCCTGCTTAGATCAATCATAAGATCATTTAAATGTGCAGTAATGCAAAGAAGGAATCCCTGAGCTGTACGTAAGACTGTACAAACACAGACACATAACTGTGAAGACTGCAGGCTGTGTATCTACAAAGATCACCTTATATACAAACATGTAGACCAAACAAAGGAAAAATTAAGATTAATAAATGAATGAAATTAGGCCATAAAATGATAAAATGTAAATAAATAAATAAACACGAAGAAACCAAGGACCAATTCGGCAAGACCTAAAAATGGCAACAATAAAAACAATCAAATGTTAAAAATAAATAAAAGTCCATTAAACTATTAAACACAGGGGACGGGAAGTATCAGAGCAAATGGATGAGGCCTCAACACTCGGCAGTAAATGACGAAGCACCTTAAAAAGATGAATATAACAGGAGGCAGAGTCCTCACGTATGAGTTATATGTGCTCGCTGTCTGGTCTTTGTTAGAACAGGAAGGCGATGGTGATAAAAGCATCTCATCTCTGAAGTATGCTGAAAATTAGAAGCTTCATTTGGGCCTTGACGATGCACGCTCCCGAACAACACCGTTAAAAACTTACTACTATACTGCGGGGAACTTGACTCTTTTAATCTGCCATTACTGAGCCTGGAACGACACAAAGTCATCTGTTTATTGTCCATCTTAGGGCGCTTTCACAGAATAAAACTCTTTTTTCTTATTTATTCCTCATCTATTCTAATCTAGTTCATTAGCAATACAAATATAATCTTCATCTTTAGCTACAATAAAGACTGTGGCGTCTTTTTGCTCCACCTCACTGCATATGGTGGTCACTGTTAACAAGATTTGTTACGTGTGTGTCCATCCTTATGACTTATTTAGTGCTTGCTAGACACTTTGCTGCTGTCAATAATAATAAAGACGCACACTTGACGTGTTCAGTGTCATCAGTAGCAGAGAGAGAGAGGAGAATAACGGCATCCAAACAATTCAGACAGAGAGGGGCAGAAAAAAAAAAGGAGGGTGGAAGGAGTGATGGTTGGCATGACAACAAAGAGGCTTTTAGCAACAGGGAAAAGGGCTGAGGGATTTTAGCTCTCATTAGCTTGTGAAGATCAAGAGGGGTGGAAAATTGTGGCTTCTCTCATTTTTTTCTTCCATTTTTGTCAAGAGGGCCGCACTTCAGAAATGCTCAGTTAATGTTTGCACGGCAGATTAAACCTGCACTGAATATGTTTTGAATAAGTTTTACAACCTGTAAAGAACCAGAAGTTAGAGCTTTGATGATTAATCGGACGGCTGCCGCTAACGAGGATTGTCTGCGTATCTAAATGTTGATATGTCTTATTTCTCTGTGCCATGGAGCTCCATTGTTGTCCAAAAAACACATCACTGAGCTACAATGTTACACCAAATGACATATTAATTTACAGCAGCGTGATTGATTAAATGTGTATAAACCTGCAGCTGAAAATGGGACCCAACAAAGGCACTACTTGCAAAAAAAACTACAGTTCCCTGCTGTCTTAGGAACTGACATTTGTGACCCGTTTCAACAAGCACGATGCCTCACAGAATAGAAGCACCTATAGCACAAAACTGAGTGTCAGGAAAGAAATATGCAGCTCCTTAAAACACAACGATTAGCATATTTCTCACAATTAAAGGATCGTCCTTAACGATCACTTTGTATTTTTATATGCAAATCAGACAACTACTCACTTGTAAACTTTTTCTATCTTCCATCTGAGGAAGGGAAATAACACACACATCCCATAGAAAAACAACCTGCAGCTGTTATCTCTTATTCATTACGTGGCGACCGTGATAGATGGACACCTGTGCAAATTATTGAGGCAGAGTCCCCCTCGCTCCCCTGCTAGCTACTGCGGCCATGTAATCACACAAGCTTGTAGCCTGTGTGACCGGAGGTGAAGCCTCTCAGTGTTTACGAGGTTTACACTGAGCCGAAGTGAACGTTCGTCCATCGCCTTAAACCTTGTGAATGTATCGCCCAGTCACAGATGAGGGCATGTTTTGGTATTAATACAGAGCTCAGTACAAAATAGTTATTTACCCATTTATCAGTGATATATACACAAAAACAAAGAGACTCTTCATCAGGCTTCCAGGTTGTCAGCATAATTTCCGTCACGTCTCAGTGGAAAATACAAAAATGTATGCAAAATCTGAAGTAGCAAGCATCTGGTAAGCGTATCAGCAGATTCCAGAGAGTCAAACTTAATAACTTTTTAATGCTACCAGTAATTCTGTTTAAGACAAATGAATCCAAATAAACAAACAATAAAAATAATGACACAACGGAGGGAGAGCTAGTGATGAAACACAAGCAGGTGGTCCTGATGCATGATGAATAGATTAATACTACCCACAGGGAAGGGAATAGATTAGAGTTTAAAAATTTAAGGCGCACTGCTTCGTTAGAGTACGAAAAGTTTCAAATATATTTTATTATTACGGATTTATTATTAAAAACAAAACTGATGTCTGACCCTGAGGTGGAACAGTGTGTGGTCAGTGGTCAGTGGTTTTTAATCATGTAGCCCGGCGTTTCTCAAACTTTTTCCACCATGTACCACCTCAGAAAATATTTGTCTCTCCAACCACCACTATTTTGACAGACGTAGGTCGACTCTGTTCAACTGCAGACAGTTCACACATGAGGCAGGTTTATTCCTGATAAGAAGATTAAATATTGTTGAATCCTGAGAGGAACCAGTTCAAGTTCACGAGAGCTCATTTGGTGTTAAAGGTGTACTCCTGATCCACATTTCTCTTAATATTTACTGTTTGGAGCCACGATTGAAGCATTTTTGCTCCGTTAATTTTACCTCTACTTACTATCACTTGTCACAGTTCAGCTGATCTTGGATGTGTACACACATTATGTAAATGAAACAAGCAGCAACCTCGGGTGATGGGAAATTAGCCAATGCAGAAGTGCTAAAAACTGCAGTTCCTCAAACGTCCACTTGAGGCTGGCTCCAGAAGTGAGTCAGTCTCCATAAGTCCCCATGTTCAAATGTCCAACTTCACAGCAGAAATAAACATGTTTACAGCCTGGTACAAAAAACAGTTTCAGTCTCTATAGCTAATTTGGCTTAAAGTTGCATAATTAACAGGATGGCCGCTTTTTTTAAATAACATTCGAGTGGTATCTTACTCTAATTTCAGTCAAACAGTTGTAGATGGTTTGATATATTTTTAATTTATTTAATTTAAAGATTCCTTTAAGTAAACTACAGGAAGGTAAAACAGTTTGAGAACCAGCGATGTAGCCTTTAAGAAGAAGAAGAAGAAGAAGAAGAAGAAATCCTATATTTACTTTTTGCACAGTTTGGTTTGAATTTCAAGATCTACTCCCTTCTTGACAGTCACAGAAAAACAAAAGTCAAAACCACTTAATAATGAATCACTGTGTAGCTAAACTGAGCACTGTTTTATATTAATGTAACATCAGATGTTCATCTGGTTCGGTGGTTTAGTCCTTTAAGCTGCAGATGGCGCTGTTCTCCACTGAATACAGATTGGGCCAACCCAAACGACAACCCATGAAGCAATTAAATCCAGCTTTACATCTGATTGCGGGTGAGAGTCGCACAAGAGCATTTCATCTAGGAGCGGCTTCATATTCCAATAGATGCATGTGTCAGGTTAAGTTTTAATGCATGAGCGGTCACAGCTGGCTCCACTTCCTCTGATGGTTTAGCTCTGTAAGTGTGTGCTGCATGTTTTACTGGTCTGTGGTGAAGTTTCCTCTTCCTCCACAGCAACAGAGGAAAATTGCTCTTTCCACGCTGTAACAATGACTGCAACAGGAGGTCTCTCCTGCCAACTGCCATCCAGCTATAGATTATCTAGTCTGATGCCTCCTGCTGCAGTGACATCAGCCTGAGTCAGCTGCTGGCTGAACATTTCTGTACATTTGCTACTCTGTGACTGTCTTTTAAATGCCATGGCAACACTTTATCTCAATCAGCTTCTTACTATGAGTGAGTGTCCTACATGAACACACTGTTTTCTGCCGACGTCAGAGCAGATTTAACAGGCTAGATTTGTGCCTGTGGTGCTTTTGTCTTTGCCTTTCTCACTGGTTTAAAGTCACTCAGACGTCATTCACCTCCGTGCACCAATTGGTTGAGCAATATTTGAATCAAAATGTTGTGATGTTGCCAGGTCACTCAAATGTGATCAATCCACACCCACACATCCCTAATAAAGCAGATAAGCTGAGTTTTAAAGTGCAAGTACTAATAAATACCCCCTAAAGACGGTTTATCTGTGGCTGTAGTCATCAAACTCTGAACCTATAGAGAATTCCAACCTGAATCCGCAGCTTTCTCAGCTTTATGGTAGTGAATTTCATTCATTGTTTAGCTGTCTAGACTGTAAATGTACTGTTTTAGTTCACTCTCCCTCCCCTACCTACCTTCCTTGCAGCAGGCAGACAGATTTAGAAACTATCTGATGAACGTAGCGGATCATTTAGCAGCTAAAGAGCCAGATATTTCTCTCAGGAGTTGGTGGAGACCAAAAACAGAGCCAAAAGCAGAAAGAATGAATATTGGACTGGAGATTTGACTCCAAATGTCAGATAATGTTGACGTGTAACTGCTGTATGTGTAAATAAGCAACTGGTTGCCAGCAAGCTCATCATATCAACATAAAAGGTCATGATATGTCTATACTGTGTTCACAACGCCCCCAAGTGGCCAAAAAGCTTCAGAAAGCTTCCAGACAGATCAGTGAGCTCATGTTTTATTCGCTCTAACAGATGCAGATTATGCCGATACAAATGTGAGAATATAAAGTTTTATAACCAGGACCAGCATGTGAGACGCTGTGTCGCTGCAGTTCAGATTATCTATGTATCGTTTTGTTAAATGGCACTTTCATCCAAAGCATTACACACCTACACATGCACATATACACTGATGGAAGTGGTTTGTTAATATTTATGTTTATAGATAATAATTACCCATCATAGATGTGTTTTTGATATCTAGTGTGTGCTTATACTGGTATTATTATATGTATTATATGCAGTAATTATATACCTAAATAGTACATACTATTCTGTACACTTGACATATCTTTGCGCTGACATTATAATACAGTACTGCATGCTTCTCTTCTGTTCTCTCTACAGTGTGTTTCCTTTCTTTTGACACATTATTAATTAATCACTGCACTGTCCTCGTGTGAAGTCGCTGCTTTGCTGATCCAATTTCCCCCTCTGGGATCAATAAAGCACTATCCCTGTACAATATGTACAATATCTCCTCAGGCTCATTTAGAGAATCGAATGAAAATAATACTACATACTAAATTATACTGTTGTATTGTCGGAGATGTTGTCTTAATAAGGACGTGTTGGGTTTAGAAACAGTATAGTTGTGGCACAATAGTTTGGTGAAGAGATTTTGAACGCAAGCGATCGATATGACGGCAAAAACCTTTCCAGTAACTCTTTTTTCTATTTTATAGTTGTTTATAACTTATTTACTTATTTGTTTTTATGCTGGATGAGCCTCACTTCCCAACGCAGGCCAATAAATACGACTGAAATCAAGCTGTGTGCATCCTTTAAACAGCAGATTTACACAGTATAATAACTGCCTTCAACCAATACCTCAAAATTAACAGTATGACTTGAGGTACTGATAGTAAAATGATACATTTGACCCACGGTGGAGTCACAGGATGCGAGTTTGTCGGTTAAATCCATCTGCCTGGGCACTAAAGGAATAAAGCATCTCGTTCCTGTTCGCTCAGCTTCCGGGTGTTAATAGGAGTGGGCTGACTGACAGCCACAGACAGAGTGAGTGAGTCAGCAAGGCTCTAAACAAAGCTATTGTGATTCAGAACGCCTTTAAAAAGGCGGAGGAATGCACCGCAGACAGACACATACGTACCTGTGTAGGTAAAAACATCCTCCTGCACAGATTTCTTTGCATCTCCCAACTTTTTGTAGCATGTAGCACATTAATTTTATCAGTAAACCACCTTTAAGCTTTAACAGATATTTTCAATTTTAGAGCACATTATTAGAGTATTAACTTGTACTACAATCCTAACCCTTCATTTGAAAATGCTTTTTTATTTTAGAAGAATTTCTTCACACATCTTCGCACTTATATCTGATTTTTACAAATATAGAAACACACACGCAGATACCCACACACACACACACACACACACACACACACACAGCCCAGCTTATTCCTCTCTTATCCACAGAAATCCTTTCATCAGCCTTTCACTGCTGGGTAATCAAAGTATAAAGAATCACGTCAGCCTGCTTTTGCCAGAGGCTGATGTTGTGTGTGTGTGTGTGTGTGTGTGTGTGTGTGTGTGTGTGTGTGTGTATGCATACGCATGTGCCAGGTGCTAATCCGACACCATGTGATGCTAAGTAATAGGAAGAATATATATATATATATATATCAATCTCACCTCAGGCCGAACGTGTGAGACTGCTCATAGTGGAACAGGGAATTAATCTTCACATCTGAATTCACAGCAATCAGCCTGTCAATCAAATCCTGTGGAGTAGAAGGAGAGGCTGTGAAAATGACTACAGCAGTCGTGGTGCTGCAAAAAAAAAGAAAACAGTGTGGATATTTATGATGTAAGGTGAAAAATGTACATCTGCCTCGGTGAATAGGGAGTTTAGGAGGAGGCTCTTTTTTTTTTTTGTGAGGTAAAACAAATGCGTGGGTGGTGGTTGGAGGCTAAGTAATAAAAAGTGCAAACATGCCCTCAAATGGCCGGAAGAGGCATTACATCTTGAGTCTTGAGTACACAGTGTGAAAAACACTCACAGGAATGGAGGTTGGCATCTCTCTCAGGGTGTATTCACTCTTGTTGGCTAAAGGTTGGCGGCCCAGGAGCTCCCACACCGATTGGGAGGAGGAGAGAAGGTTAACCAAGGACAGGAAGGACTGAGGAGAGAGAGACAGAAAGATAATCAGAGGATCAGAGGAAACAGTCAAATACAAGACAAATATATACTCACAACTGATCATAACTGAGATCATTTTAAATGAAAGATGTAACTGTTTTTGAAGAGGGATCGGGCATGTAGTCACCGATGACGATCTGCTTTTAGTAAAATTTCTGTCACTGATTTGTACCAAAAACTGCAGTTCCTCAAACGTCCACTTGAGGCTGGCTACAGAACGTTTCAACCTCCATAAGTCCCCATGTTAAAATGTCCAACTTAAATAAACATGTTTACAGCCTGGTACAAAAACAGTTTTGGTCTCTATAGCTAATTTCCCCGTTCATGACAACTGTACTGAGGGTGAATTTTTATAGAACTCACCTGTTCAGATTATATTAAGGCTTAAAGTTATGCAGGATTAAGAGCGTGGACACTTTGATTGACAGGTAGGTGCCGTTACAGATGGCTTGTTTGAGCAACCAGGCTTCATTTTTTAGAGGCAGGACAGCCAACATGGCGGCAGATTTTGAGCTTCAGAAACCTGTGGGTGACGTCACGCATACGATGTTTACCTTCCAAGGTTAGCCTATAAATGCTGTGGTACTTTATGTGGCATACACATAACCTTTAAATAAAATACAAATAGTAGACAGGATGAAAAAAGAAAAACGCCTCAACTAGCCAGTTGATGTTACAGTGAATTTTATCCGTGATGAAAAAACAAAGCAAACTCGAGGCGGATGTTACGGAAATACAAAGTTAATGACCGCATGCGAGCGCCGTAAATTACATGTGAATATGTGAACAGTAGCCTCAAGAATAAAAGCTCCTGCTCTCATCTCAAGATCAAGAAGAACAGGAATCAAAAGAAAAAAACTATGATGAACGCACACACACGCTCTCACATATACATGAAAGTCATTTAATAAGGTTGAAACATCCGTTCTTTCATCTGCACGCAGTTGTTTGATGTTTCAGAGGCGCACTACAGACTTCAACATGTTCCATTGTCCATCTGTCTGCTTGTGTTTTTAATGTAGTCCAACACATTGAACGAATTTCAACTCACAGAAGGTGAAAAATGCTACAGCCATACATCTGTGTGTACATCAGAGCTCGTTTGCCGTTCATCACACATGTTTTATCTCTTTCCAATACGAAACTCAGCTCTGGATCTCTCTGTGCTGGTTGTGATGGACTTGAAGGTCTGATTGTATGTATGTAACCTGGCAGCTGACCCAGTGCTAAGCCAGGCTTTAGAGTCACCAGTGGCGGGGCACAGTTCACACTTCAATGGCTGTCCGTATTCACTTGGCTAGTTCCACTGAGATGACTCGGCTCCTGTCAGAGACACTCGCATACAGACACACACTTCAAATGAAAGTTTGAGCTTGTCCTAGACTGAACCTGGAGATCCTGACAAGCTTGTCCCAAATCTGAAAACGCAGGCACATGCGAGGAGGTCTCAAGGTTCAAAGCACCGAGATGAGCTGAGAGTAAACTACAGTCCTGTCTGACATGTCTCCGTTCAGGTTTAATCAGTTCACACCCACAGTACCTTGAGGCAGCTCCTGTCTATGGTCTCCATGGGCGTGGGCTTCGGCCGGACCACCCTGACATCTTCACTGCCACACTCGAGGACAGACCACAGCTCTACGACCACGGCCCGGACGAAACCTGCAGCACGACATCAAGCCAGTGGTTTCAGTATGGAATTCATTCAAGCCTGAACAATACTGTTTTTTTTAGGGCCATCTGTGTGGATGTATACATAAAAAACCCTCAAATGTGCTTATCAAACACAAAGAGACAGGATACTTTACAGTAACAATATTGTCCAAACATCACTGCACTGAAACAGCAAACTGGGAATTATAGACAACAATGAATAAAGAAAAACAGATGTAGAAATCATCACCCACCCCGGCCACATCCTATTCGAACAGTTACCCTCAGGGAGGCGATACAGGACAATAAAAACACACAAACAGACTAAAAAACAGCTTTTATGCTGAGGCCATCACTGCCCTAAATAACTACATGAAATAACTCATGGACCGGCGCTCTGTATATACTGTACGTATGTGTTTTAACCCTTTTATCTGTTTTTAAAGTTCTGTCTTTTATACTTTGTACTTCCTGCACTGAAGACGGCACTTCAATTTCGTTATGCACTGCATCATGACAATAAAGATATATTATTCTATTCTAAATAAGAAATAGTTTCATATCACTGCACAGGGACAACACATACACCAATACTAATATATCTGTGATAGGCCGATATTTTCAGATAATATCGGCCGACTAATATATCAACCGTGCCCGCAAAATTCTATATTGATTCATCGTACAAACTTATATCTGCTTTTTATTTTTGTATGTTGATACGTTTCAAATATTACAACAGGTTCTTTTTCTTGGTATTTTATGAGACAGACAGGAAATATGTAAGGAGACAGAGAAAGAGAGAGAGGTGAATAGCACAAGCAAACATCTCCATCCGTGGAAGTTGTGATTACATGGTAAACGTCTTTACTATTCAGCTACTCAAACACCCAAAATATTACAGTTTAAATATTTCAAATCTGCAATTCAATTTTACACTTGCATATTGTATCTTGTATGAAAAGGTTGGTTGAACATCTCTAACAGTACAACCTGACAGGAAACATTGGTTTCTTTTTACTCATGAAGCCCTTAACGACGACTCGCCGTCATACATCACCTCCTTAATAAACCGCTCCTGTAGTCGTTATTTGACTCGTTCAAGTGATCGGCTAACGCTCAACATCATGCACGCAAACACTCAATTTGGGAAAACAGCTTTCAGTTTTTATGCTGCGCTCACATTTTATGATGCACATTAAAACTCACTTGTTCCCGTAAGTCAGTTTAAAACCATGATTACAGAACTGTGTTCTGTTGTCTGCTTCTTTATGTATTAATTCTGTATTTATCGTCAGAAATGAAGGCATGACCTCAGTGACATTTTCAAGATATGAATGAACATCAGCATGAATCTATGATGTGATTTATTATGCTACTCATAAATATGTTTCTGGAGCATTTCTGCTGCTGGAATCAAAGTTAAACTTGACGTGTAACACCTTATCTCGCTCTTGCTTCATCCACTTATCCTGTCACAAACAAACACTCTGACAAACGTGTTCCTCCTTGGGCTGTTCGTTGTCTGCTTTATGTCAACTACGCAAAAAGCCTTGAGCGTCACAGCCGGTGAGTGCTTTAGTACCTGAACTGTGCAGAGCCACCACCCCCGGAGCAGTCGCTGCCACTTGTGTCACCATCACCCCGTATCCAAACTTCTCGCAGCGACTCACCTGCAGAAAAAACACACAGAAAGACCACCGTAATGGTTTTATTTTGTACTCATGTAAGTGAAAAATGAATGTCGGGAGAGGAAGACAAATTGGGAATTCATATTGAAAGAAGGACTTGAATTTGGAAGAAAATCAGAATTGTAAATTCGGTGTTTGTGATTCAGGACGCTAACTCTGCTGTGACTCTATCAGAATCCTGAAAAAGGCGCCACGCGATGTAGTTAACTACAAATCAAATTTCAAATTGATTATGGAGTGTGAGGGTGCTTCATACATTACAACACAATGTCACGACTAAAAATAGAGCTAAATATAATTACGTTCTGTAATTAAAGTGAAACGCCGAACGAGAGAAGCAATTACACGAGTGTGTAAACAATGGCAGTAAATGAAGCCCACAGAGGATTAGCTGCGGTTCGCGGTATAACTGAGTGTGTGTCTACAATATGAATCATGGACAATGCTATGTATATATGGGCATATATGCATACGAGTCCAGGGATTAATAAATTAAAGCCGGTGTGGGAGTAATAACATGTAACAACCTCCGGGCTACCGGTGAATACTGAACAGGCTTCAGGAAATACGACTGTGGCCTTGACGAGGAGCGGGAGAAACAAATTAACACGTCTTCTGCAGAATGGATGAAGCATAACGATGACATATGCCAACAGAAAGGATGAAGGTTTGCGAGATAGATTATGTTCTACAATAAACAACACAAAAACCTAGAAATACTGCATGCATGCATATATATTTGTGTATAAACAAGTCTCTTTTTTTGTCTCATAATATAAGTTATGGATGTCAACAAGCAAAAACAATTACATCAAGCCAACTGAAACCTTTATTTGGCTGTGTAATGACTTTTTTCTTAATTCTGCGTCAGTGTTGGCCGACTGTAACTCAAGTCACCGTGGCAAAGAATCACTTGAACAGCACAATATTACTTTAGGCGTATTACAGGATTAAAACAAAAAAAAAAAAACGAGCGTCTGCCAAAGTTAATTCTTCCAGGGTGTCCATAAAGATGATGAAACAGTTCGAACTACATCAGCATCGGCGCTTATCAGCACTAAAGTCCAAGTGCTTTGTAAAAGTCTGTTCGACTCACACGAGGGTGAGACGACAGACTTAACTGACTAACTGTAAATCTGCAGCCAGTGCTTTTACAACTAATTCACTCTGGCAATATCTGAGTGAGCTCCTCAGTAGAGTTTCAGCAGTTGTAAAGCCAGTAATCGTTAGATTGTTAATATTGGGAAATTTTGTGCGTTTAACAGAATGAATTGATAAAAATGGTGATTAAAATGTGTGCCTCCGTGGCCGTGAAGTGAAGCCAATGTGCAAGTGCCAAAAACTGCAGTTCCTCAAACGTCCACTTGAGGCTGGCTCGAGGAGTGAGTCAGTGTCCATAAGTCCCCATGTTAAAAAGTCCAACTTCACAGCAGAAATAAACATGTTTACAGCCTGGTACAAAAAACAGTTTTGGTCTCTATAGCTAATTTCCCCGTTCATGACAACTGTACTGAGGGTGAATTTTTATAGAAGTCACCTGTTCAAATTATATTAAGGCTTAAAGTTATGCAAAATTAAGAGCGTGGACGCTTTGATTGACAGGTGGGTGTCATTACAGTTAACTTGTTTGAGGAACAAGGCTTCATTCACCCTACCACAGCTCCACCCACCCATGATTCACATCTTTGCCCATTTTTAGATTAGCCATTCAGCCGATGATGGCACGATGGACGTCATGGAGTCTACGTTATTTTTCTTTATACAGTCTTTTTTTGAATTATTTTTAGTTGCTTCCATCATTGAGATAACATGAGGTGTTGTGAATGGGGAAAATGATGAAAAATATCTGTATTTTTATGATATCACAACTGTTTTAATCACATCACTTGATATTTTATTACTCCATCTTTCAATTCATGTGCATTTTCCCCTCAGAAACTAGATGGAGGGAATGAGGGAATAGTGCTCCCTCAGTACCACAGCTGATGTGCCCTTGAGCAAGTCATTTGATCCCCAAACTGCTCCACTGGGGCCTTTCAGTGACTAACTGCAGTTTGATTGGGCAGCTTTCAGGTGTGTGTGTAAGTGTGTAAGTGTGTATGTCTGCTGCTGTAAAAGAAAAAACGATGATTAAAGGCTGGGAAAAAACAGCACACTCTGCAAACGTATTATTTTTTTATAATGGAAAAGGAGCAAAGTGAAAATACCCACAGTTACCTGTGCAGCACTGTGAAGTGTGCAGTGTTTGTTACTACCTGTAGTTTCTTAGTAAAGCGAGAGAACATGTAGGAGACACACTCGTTGATGGCTCCTGTCTGCTGGAGCAGCAGCAGGCCTTTAGGAGTTGCAGCAAAGTTCAGCAGGCTGTCCAACAACGTCTCCTCCCAGATGAGCCTGTCCGAGGGGGAGGAACACGATCACGCAGACAAACAAGTGGAGGAAATTGTACAACAAGGAAGCAAATTGAATCATCTAAACTTACCAATGACAATATCATATCATTATAACTTAAACTCAACTGGTCAGGTTGTATTTGGACATTTATGAACTTCATAGGTTGTACAAGGCAAGTGTGCACACCAATGTCCGTGTTGGTTGTAAATTATTTTGATGCTACACACTGATGTACGCCTGTGTCTTGGTAACTTTGTTCTCTGGGTAGTGAAGTGAAAACAGACGCCGAGCTGGGCAATAGTAAGTAATATTAGCTGGCTGCTACAGCTAACTGTTAACTCCACCCAGCTCATGTGTTACCAGTCCATCCAACATGTAGCATTGAGAAATCTAGAAATCAACACTGTCTCCAGATTTAATATGTAATTGCCTGCGGGTGGAGATGTGAACATCGACAACATCGGCAATCTACAGTACCATAGTTATGAGAGGACGCTCCTCACTATTACAGCAATGTTTTGTTATTTGTTATGCACCATTAAAACAAGAATATCTTGATTGTGATGTAACATTTGCATGCAGCTACACTACAGTACAGTTAGATTGATGTTAGTGTCAACTCAGTGCAGCCTGATTTTATGGTCTCCTGGCAATCATCAACCAATTAAGGTCAATATCTCAAATCTGCTGCACATAGTGTAAGTGGTTGTTGTGGACCAAAAGGGTTGTTATCGTGTGATATCACTTCAAATATCTCCCCTTGCATATTCAAAGGTATTACAAAGGTAACTTGCAGTCATGTCCTGACAAGGGAACGAGATTTCTGCAGGAGGCTTTAAATGACATGTCCAAAAACAGTCAAATAAAGATTCAGTGTTGATCATTCTGTCTCCAAGTCGCTGGAGGTTTGTGGGTGGAAAAACATCACTGTGTGTGTGTGTGTGTGTGTGTGTGTGTGTAGCCTCACATGCTCTGCAGCTCCTGGGTGGATGTTACAGCCGTGGCTCCAGGTACCGGTGTTGGGACTCTCTCTGACAAAGAACTGGTCTAGAAAAGTGAAGTGAAAAAGTATCATTTTTTTATCACTCCGTGTGTGTGAGTGTGTGGGCACATCTGAAGGTTTTTATAAGAATTATTCACATCGTGCTCAGTGGGAGACCTGAAAGCAGCTACCGGTCTTTTGTGCATTTAAGATTAAATTAACTTTTGCCTACAGACAGGTACACAGACTAATATTTCACTATATCTGAGTGTAGATGGAAAATGCTGGAATCCAGTTAAAATTCATAAACTGTTTAACCTTTCTGTTCTGTTTCTCTGACTTTCACTGTACTCTGCAAATTGTTTCTACAATTAGCTTTTTAGGTCTTCATATTGTAACCAATCTATAATTGATCATTTAATCATATAAAAAAGACAGTTCAGTGACACTTCATTGGACAGACAGACAGTTTACAGATTATTTGTGACATTTCAACAGCTTTGTCTGCAGATTACCTATAGAAGTATATGTGACATGACATATTCATGAACACAGCGGGTTAATATCAGACAACGGCTGCTGAATCTCAACTAATAAGCTGTTAAAAAGTTACAAATAAGAATTAAAATTGACCTATCAAAATAAAGTGTTACTATGTGTTGAAAAAAGATCCTAAATCTTAATGGAATAAACTTATTAATATATATTAAAAAGGTAATAATCAGGAAATGTGCAGTCCCAAAGAACCCACTGTCTTTAACTACATGAGTGCAGTGAAAGCTACTCTAGCAGACTTGCTGGAAGGACTGTGTATTAACACTAAGAAAGTTTTTAAAGCTTCTATAACAGAAGTTTTCAAAGGAGTAGGCTCAGAGAATGGAAGTGGAAAAATAGTGCGTTAGTTATCAAAAGGAGATCACATAGAGCAGCTTAAATGTGTCTGATTTGGTTAAAAAGATGATTCAGAAACTCATAAATGCCTTCAGACAGACCTTTCTATGTATTTGATGTAGTCTGAAGTTATGTCAAACAGCAAGGTTAGCTTATCGTGGCTCAATTGTTGAGTATCTGTGGGGTCAAATAACATCATGATCCCATGGGCGTCCAGGATTTGAGTGAAACTAAGCAAGTAAACTGAGGGGGAGTGAGGAGGCGTTCTCAAACCATGTGATATGAGGGTCAGAGCTGTCAGACCTTTAAATGATAACTGTTTATTCCCCCATGTGAACTCCTTAAAATCACGCACCTCCTTTAAAATCCCTCCCACAAAAACTTTGGGGGCGATGTTGGTGTCCGTTTATGGCCGGTAGACTGAGGTCAACAACATTGTGCAGCTACGCTACGCAACAATACGAAAACAGATGTGGACTTGGATTTGAAAAATCATACCGTGGAGTACGTGCAGAATAATAATTAATATTTAACACACACACACACACACTGGGTAAAGGTGGAGGAAGTGAGTGGGGAAAAATGTCGATGCCACAGTGTCTCAGACAAGTTAATTTTTGACATGAAGTTTTAGATAACAAAGACGGTAAGACATTAAGACATTAAGGGATTGTCTGCTGTGTTTACAGAAATATACCATCGTCTGCTTCCTGTTGGAAGTTTCACTACTTGTCTTTTCTACGATTTCTCTGCAGCTCAACTTGTGTTCTTGGTTTTGGTTGCACCTTCAGCTGTGTCTGTTTTTGTTTTCAGTTTTCTCAGACTTCTTCAAGGTATTCTGATTTTGATGCTTCCATCCTGACAGAAGCTGATTTTAAAGAAATCAAATGGAGCAGATGTCGACGGTTAGTTTCATTTCCATCCATTTGGTGGTTCCTATGAAGTGAGAACACTGAATTCATCAAGCAAATGAAACATGACAGGAGTATTCCAGCCGGTGAGACTGATCATTAGACATGGACGCCCCTCCATTAGACGTGAAGAGGAGAAAGATTCAAACTTCATCTGCTTTATCTTTTACAATGTTTTCAAGGGCAGATTAGTCAGGCAGCGCTCTCCAAGAAAAGGTCTCATTCTTTACAGAATCTGCCTGTAATAAACAACACACAGCAACACAGATACTATAATGCCAAATGTTTTCTAACGTGTTAAATAATAAAAAAAAACACTGAGTTATTTTTTAAATCCTCAAAATCTGAGCAGAAGTCACTGAGTATGTGAATCTCTGACCCAAAAAAACAAAAACAAAGTTCGATCAGTGTCATGTTGACATATTATAAGTGCAGCTACCTTTTTCCATGCGGCAGCTACAGCTTTGTGCAGGCCGTAGGGTCGGAGGACCTGCAGACCCTCGCAGGTGTTGTATATCTGTCTGCAGACGAAGATGAAGGCTCCGCATAACGCGTGGGACGCGTCAGACTCGCTTAACGACGACAGCTCATTCTCCAGCAGCCTGAGGGCGAACTGTACGATGACATGAGCTGCGAAGGTTCTGCAGAGGAGAAGGGATGCAGACAGAGAGAAACATGCTGACGAGAGGCATCACGTGGACACATTTTCGGGTGTGCGAGATGAAGTGTGGTACACAGTCTACAAAAGAGTCCTGATTTGAATTTTTCATGTCTGTTTGAAGTTATGGCACGCTTCGAGTCCTTTCCCTTCCTGTTTATTAACTTAGTTTTGTCCTTATAAGTTTATAAGCTCCTTAACCAACAAGAAACATGATGGTCACAGTCCTTTTTGCACTTTTCATGCTCATTTCTTCAACATATTTCTAAGAGGAGAGGAGACTAGAGCCAAAACAGAGATTTGTACTGAACAGTGGTATCAGTCTTGGTGAATATTTTATTGCTAAGACTATAGTTTGAGGTCAGTCAGTCAACCACTTAAAAAAACAGAATATAAAACTAACCTGAGGCCTCTGAGTGACCCTGAATATCTTTAATAAAACATCCTTTTGTAGGAGTCGATCAAAGATGTAAACAGTGACTGAGAAACTGGCAACATCCTCCGGTTTAATCTGCTCTGTGTGCACAACCAGCAGGATTTGTTATGCAAACTTAACTTTATATCGAAGCCTTCTTGCAAAGTCAGAAAAGAATGTCATTTATTAATTACCGTGACAAGATACAAAGTGACGCTGTGTTTAATCATAAAGCAATCACGCCGTCTCACCTCTCGCCGTGGGTTCCGACTACATTCCTCTCGTATAAGAAGAGAGCTAATCCTCTGTCGGTGTTTGCGACGCGGGCCAGAACATCAGCGATGAGAGTCAGCGTTGCTGCAGGAGATTTTAATTTCGCCTGCAAACCGTGGAGGATAAACAGACAAAAAATTACACCGCTGATACAGAAACAAGAGGAGTCCCAGGAGGGGTGAATATATATCGAATACTGAAATAACATCATTAACTTCCGCAGTGATTGAACTAAGAAAAAGCTATTAGATTTTCAGACAGCTTCCACAATTTGAAACAGATTTTTGAAAGGCGAGGCAGAAACCGTCCTGCTGTGGCAAATTAACAGCTTCTCTTTTGGGTCCTTCTAACATGATTGTAGCAAACACTTTGCTGGAGTCAAGGTTAAAAACTTGTTGGTTTGGGGTAATGGTTGAGAGCATTTATGATGAGATTTAGAATTAAAGTTAGTGGTTAGGGAATATATCAAGTTAATAGGTGATACAGTGACGTCTAAACGCATTATTTATGATTAAAGTTGTCATATTTGTGTCACAGTCAGACATCTTAAAATCTAGATTTAAAGGTAAAAATATATTTAGCGTCTTAACAGGTTGTTAAAGTCTCTGAACTCACAATTGATACAAGACTCAACAGGTCCTACACCAACATGTTTGTGATATGAAGGCCCCACTGCAAAACAATGTGTTCAATCATATTATATAAGGCAGCAGCACACCTTATATAATCTGTTTTAAATGTAGTTTATCTACTTTTTGATGATCTATTCAACCCACTGCTGTATTAAAACAAACGTGTGTGTGTGAGTGTGTGTGTGTTTGACCTGCTGTCCATTGAGCAGAGCTATAACAGGAGCCAGCAGTGTCTCTATAACAGGAGTCTGGTAGAGACACTCTGTGGCGCACTCTGTCCTCTCACACAGCATCCACAGCACCTCCATCGCAAGGCCGCTGGGCGACAGCGAATCTGAACACACAAATCAGAAATTATGAACTGAATTAACGTGTTTGCTTACAATATAAAATGCAACACTTTTTTGTTTTTGCTCCCATTTTTCATGAAGATCTCAAACTCCTTCTGTATATTTCTGTTGGTTGTATATCGTTTAAAAGCAGGGCAGGATGTAAAGCAGTGGATCTTTGCTCGATCCCGACCAGCTACAACATTAAAATGCTGCTTACATGTTAAGGCATATAACAATACAACAAATACAGTATACATAACAATTTAACAACATGAAAGAGGTAATTCTGCATAAAAAGTTATTTAACTTTTTATAATTTACCTACATTTAGCTGATAATGATATGATACCTTGGTACTTTTACTAATACTAATTATGAGTGCAAGCCTTATATTCTACACTGTAGTATTTCTACTTTTATGAGTAGCTCTCCCACCACTGTTACTCTCTATAACTCAAGACGTTTTGGAAACATTCATCATCATTACATAATGTGTTAAAATCAACAAGAAACTAATAATTTAACTTAAACTTTGGGAGCACTAATAAAGCTCCGTTAGAAGTTGTTATCCGTCTGTTATCAGGGGGAATGTAAGATCTCACGGCAGGATTCGTACGTGGGGAGATCACTCGACTAGCTGAACCACCAGGGTGCCTTTATTTATTTATTAATTTAGTATTTTTCTGATCCATCTTCTGTATTCAAGCTGCTGTAACAGGTGTATTTCCCCGCTCGTATCTTATCTCAGAACATTGGTGATGTCTCATCCTTTTCCTGACATTATTGTATTATTACTTAACTTTAATTTTTAATTAATCCATGACTCATGACATTGGATTCTGTAGCATCATGATACTATCCAGAAGAGACTCTCATGAGTGGCGCACGTGATCTCCATCAGGCTGCAGGTAAAATATTAATATAAATCTATGACTCCCTGCAGCAGCCAAACGAGATGATTCCCTGACAAAGTCAAGGGGACACTATTGATCACTGGCAGGAAAGTTCCTGCAGTGTAATTCATGAGAATGAATAGTGCAATAAAGCAAGGTCTTCCAGGAGACAACCACAGTACAGCATGACTAAGTACAAGGTTAAGAGATAAAAGATATGGTCTGAGCAACACTGTTATGCCTCACAGGGAGGGTCACTATGTTCCTTCAGTGCCTGACTCAAGACTCGCAGTCTGGACTGAAACCAGGGAGGAAGCTGAACCTCGCTGACGTAGTTTATATCCGTGTGAGTGTGCAGAGCCCCACCTGTGTGTGAGGGGTCACCGTGTGGAGGTTTGGGGTGTTGGTACAGGATGTTGATCAGGATGACGACCAGGTCTGTCAGGCTGACTGGATCTGAAACAACACGTGATAAATCAGTAAATCAGTCTGGCTACTCAGTGTCCAGACAGTGACGGTAAAAATGGTGCTGAGAAGGAAATGGACTGAGTCCAGGTCTGAAGTTCTGGTAACCTTTAAGCTGACGAGGTTAATCTTGGTTCACAGTCAGTGCCGGGAGGAGTTTCATATCTGGTGGATTTTCTGCATGATTTTAGGATTTATGCATCAGATCACAACTACATATAACTGAAACGTTAGTTAGGTTTAAAGTTTAAAATGTGTTTAACAGGGTAAAACTCTTCAACAACACAACACCTTCTTATCTTATGTTTTATATCTGTAATCATCTGTTTGTTTCTACGCCCGTCTTATGAAATGCACTTTATAAATAAACTTCATATCCATATTACAGCTGACACAATTACTCGATTTATGTTTAATTAATTGACAACTATTTTGATAGTACATTACTCCATAGAGGAGGATGTTAGCAAAGCTGACATCCATCATGAACAACTCCTCTCACCTCCTGCATGAGACTGTGGAGGCCTTAGACAGCTCCTGCTACTCCCACCATGTAAGAAGGAGCTCTACCACAGGTCCTTCATTCCAACAGCTGTCAGACTCTTTAACACCAGCATGACTTCATGACTTTTTCTATAGATTTCTTATTTATGAGCCACTTCTGATCAGCCTTGTGTATACGAGCTGCTGTGGGATCATTAAAATCTGTCTTATCTTATCTTTTTAATCATTTAAACATTTGCTGGTTCTCAAATGTGAAGATTTGTTTAAGTTTTATATTATCAATTGAATATGTTTGGATTTTTATAGTTGGTTGAACAAAATAACCAATTTGAAGTAATTTATTTCGTTTCTGGGGAATTGCGATGAACATTTTATATCCTGAATGATCAATTGATGAATCATTAAGATAAATGATATTGAAAACAGTGAATTAATTAATATTTGCAGCAGGTATGATGATTGACTTCACATTCAGGCTGTGATGTTACTGAAAACAAATGTCTGAACAGTTTGAACTGGAGACAAATGTAATAAATATGACAGTAAATCACATTTCAATCTCTTTTAGCTGTTTCTGCGTGTGTCAGTGAGAGAACACTGAGTCTTTCAGTGACGGGAAACTCATAAAATATTATTAAAATCAACTCTCACTGTGGCAAAATGAGGAAAAAAGGATGAAACAAATAATTGAGAAAAAAAAATCAAAGTGATGAATATGACACCTGACAAACTGATCTCGATGCCAACTTCAAGGTGTGGTGAGATTCATCAGCAGGCCTCCGCCCACAGCGTGGGCCATGCGATCAACATAAACTTCTCGAACATCACGATGACTTACTTGGAAGAGGAGTGATTAACGGTTAAATAAAGTGACGTTTAGAGCCGTGACAGGAGACAATGAGTCTGTTTTAATGCTCTGCCTACGTATCACTCACACCGTTACATAACTTTATCAGTGATTAAGGAGAACTCAGGGGTGTGGTGCCGCGTCTGAGCTGATCAGACACATTCCTACGTCTGACTCTATCTGCTGTAAAGATTATTTTGTTGTTAAATCACTAAGGAAGAAAAGACGGTTCACACAGGGGCAATAAACTACAATCATCAAGTTTTTCCCTTTAACTCCGAGTCATTTAAACCACGTGTTTGAGTCCTGCAGCTGCAGCAATGGACAATATACAGTAATCAGACATTCAGACAGAATTAAGCTGAGTCGCTTTGTGTTGCAGGGTTATCTGAGGTGAACAATACCGCTCTACCACAGACACCAGAGTATCAGTCTCTTCATCGGACTCTTCCTGCTGAATGTAGCTTCATATTTAGCATGAATGAATCTCAATATATTTCCCCCCAAAAGACTAGTCAAACTTTATACTGCTTTTAGAGAGACAACTGCTTCAAACATTCTAGGATTGTACCTTTGCGCTTCCTCACTTTGATGGGAAACAGCTTTCTCCCATTGGTGTAGATGAGGACTTTCCCCAGGACACACAGCGAGTGGACAAATAAGGCATATTCAAGCTCTTTCCCTGTATAAACACTCCTCTGGGCTGAACCTGAAACACAGATCAATCAAAATTAAGATTAATAAAAGAAGCTGGAAGGAAAAGGAAGAAAAAACAGAGGGAAGAGGATTATCCAATGGCTAACATATCTATTTTCAATATAGATTGAAAATATATATTTGCATGGCCAGAAAGAAAAAAGGTAAATTAGTGATTAGTATTTGTAAAGACTGAATCTTAAAGTTGAACTTTTCCATGTTCAAACATGAACTACTGTTCATAAAACCACGATGAATGCCCTTGTTGTGATGCCGCGGCGGACGGACAGTTTAAAGACATTTCATATCTAAAGCTTCTGTAACAGAACGAGACAGACGAATGGAAATGTGGCAACCTTGGAGTGTCTCCGGGGTGCAGAGAATCAAAAAAGAAGCACAGCTCGGAAAAAAAACTCTCCTTCTTTTATGAGGACTGTATCAGTGACGGGGAGAGTCGGCGTATCTCCACTCATCCGAGACAAGGTCAAAATGTTCAGTCTCAACGAGCCGGCTGGCTTATAGGAGATAACACGCTGACACCGACATTCCCTTACGGCCCATCTCCCTCTGCATTCGCTCTTTCACTTATTGAATTTTCACAATAAAATGTGCAGGAAAGACGACGTGTAGCCTTTTACCATAAACACACAGGACTGAGTGGAGGGGTTAATGGGAAATGTGGCCTACGTTTTGACAAACACAAGCAAGAACTGACACTGGACTCGGACTCTTATCGTCATAACAACACATCTTAGAGTGAATTAAGTGAACTGTAGTAACTTATACTAAATTTAGGGTGCATATCTTTGCTTATGATTTATCACTTCATCACTCCACATGAGTGGATTAGAGCACTCCTCTTCCTCGAGCACGGAGGTTCATTCTTGACCTTAGGCACAGCAGCAGAACAAAATAATCTTCTGTAGAACTGCAAATCCAAATGTTATGAAACATTATTAAAGGCACCAAAACATATTTATGTATCCTGGAGATCTTAAATATCTGTTGACTGCATTTCCTTCCTCATAAAATGTTTACAAAGCTGATTTTAAATCATGTGAAGGAGCCAAAATGTGTATTCGGCTTGTGTTGCTTACTATCATTTCAGGTTATTCACACTGGGGTGTGGTTTTATGTACCTGTTCCCTCGGGTGGCGGGATTCAGACTAAGAGGCTGAGCTGGGATATTTTCTGTTGACTGTTACGAGCCTAGTTAGCCTCTTAGCGGCCACTGCTTCGTGCATGTTTTACATCTGCTGTATGTTTGCTAGCTTGTGCTCTTCTTCTTTGCTGTTTTTGGCACATCGCTACGCCTCTCATGTGTAGTACAAACCAAACTTGAGCCCTGCTAGTGAAAGCATTGCTCCAGAGCACTTAAGGACCAGCGTGTAGGATTTAGCGGCATCTACCGGTGTAGTTGCGGATTGCGACCTCCTCCGCTCGCCCTGTGTGAGGGGAAAACTACGCTGGTTGTTAAATGTGCAAAAAACATGAATTGGCCTATCAAAAAAGGGCAGAGGAAGACACGCTGGACCTCAACTGGATGCTTAACTTTCAACTCTTTCAACATCTGCAAGTTATTTTCTAAGTCATAAATAAATAACACTCAAAGATGACTGGAAGACATTTGTAATCGCTGTTATTTGGCAGAAACAACAATGTCCACAATTCTATTTACAACCCTGAAAATTAAATAACAGCTGTAGCCGTTTTGAGTTTTACATCTCATTTTTCACCGGCTACTTGCTCCAAACGCTGGAGGACATGGACACGTGGAGGACAGACATAAAATAAGGAGAGACATAATAAAACATTCAATAACGAGATTTGTTAGCCTCGTACTTTAGCGATCCAGGAATTTTGCTGTCCAGGAATCAAGTCCGAAATAGGATTAACTAACCGAACCCAACCCTGAATCTTCCTGTCTTGTCTAGCACTACTAAGTCCTACACATGCTTTGATTTTCATAGTTTCAAGTGGCTTTCTGAGGCATCTTTTTTATTATATTTGTACACGTGGCTCTGTCTTTTCTGTTTTATCTCGATCATTTTGTCACGTCCTTCACTGAGCGTTCATTTTTCAACCTTCAATGTTTCTTTCTCTTCATAACTCAACAGTTTTATCCTCTGACTCTCGTTTCTCCTTTCTGTCGTTTTCCTCTGCACTGCTCTGTTTTAATGGCAGCGGGAACAGCATGTGCACATTAAGGAAACTGGATAAATGATGGCTGCAGAGTCTAGGTGCAAATACATTCAACACCCACAGGCTTCAAATGAAGCATTACTTTCTCATTAGGCTTTCACGGTAGTTCAAGCCTGGGTGTATTATTATTTTTTTTTTTTGGTTTGTTTCACGGGACACATTAAATCAGCATTACCGCAAATGTGCTGATGTTTACCACACGGAGCGCGGCTCAGAGTGAAGATTCGGGTGTGCCTGAGAGGATACATAAATCTGTCGACGAAATCATGTGTTTATGGACTGCTTTACTTACCAGAGTTCTGCTGCTCCGCTGACCCGGGATCAGTCGTCTCATTTGTGAGACGTTCACAGGATTCGCTGTAATGGACGCACTGCTGAAGGGCTGCTATAATCTGAAGAATGAGATTCAAACAATGCGTGTTATTGTGATTTCTGCAAACTTCTGACCGACTGAATGAAATGACAGCTATTAATCTCCTCTGACTGCCGGATGCACTCAGAATGTCAATGCGGCCTGCTCTGCTCTCATTGAACCTCGTAATCGAGAGTTTTAGGACAAGAACAACTCGCTTCAATCTGAAAGCGAGCATTTCAGAGAGCATCAACACACTGTGATGCGAGAGCGGCTCAGGCTTACAGTGGTTCTGAGGAGTTATTGATATTTACTTTAGAGGAGGTTGCATGGTCGACTCCACAGTAATCCTCCAAAGTCACAACAAAGAGGCGAGAGGGATGTTAAGGATTAAACAATCGATTCTTAAATGTCAAAGTGACACTCAAAGAGAGCCGTGTGAACTACATGTCCCACAAACACACAACACAGTGAAGTTGAGCGGCAACGATTAGTCGATTAATCAATTAGTTGTCGACTATTTTGATAATCAATTAATCATTTTGAGAAAGATTTCAAGAAAACATGCCCTGAAAGCTTCTCTCAGTTTCTCAAATGTGAATATTTTCTGGTTTCTTCAAACCTCTATGACTGTGGGAGCCAATTTCTATCTGGTAGTGAAATTTCCTCTATGTCACGTCCGTCTTCTTCCATTGCTTCTACTTTTTTTCCTGTTGTGTTGGCAACGTAGTGGCCAAACGCGCTCTGAGGAGCGCTTTGTCCATTCTGGGCTACTGTAACAAACATGTCAGACTCCCACTCCAGTTAATTCATAATTTAGATCATTAATTTAGCTATATATGTGATCTCTAAGTTATGGTTTGTTTAAGAATATCAGAATTTTAGATTTATTAATTTATTTATCAGCTGTGTGAGGAGGAAGAGGTCTGACTGAAGTTGTCTTTTGTCTGAACATAGTGTGATGCATGTGAGACAGGATTGACACAGTCTTTGACTTCATGTTCAAGTTTGAAAATGTTTTGTTGTTCGTTTCTAACATGTGAGTCAGAAGTAGAGTCCTGTAACCAGGCACAGAGGTTTCAATGGAAAAAGGAAAAGACAAAGGCCGATTTGGACCTGTTGGAAGAAGGATGATCCAGTCCAAGTGCTGTCTGGAACCCGTTTGATCCATATCGATCTAAATTAGGATGGACCGGACAGAGCGCACTGTGCAATAATCAGCTGATTCTCCGGGCTACTAGTGGAGTGGACAAAGAAAACTGGCAGCGAGCAAATGACTTCATTGAAGAAAGTTGATGAAGTGTAAACAAACTTTTAAAGATGATCAATGAAATGGACCGGATGAAATGTTGGACTGTTCGCAGTGGAGCCGAGTGAAACATTAAGATTAGTGAATATCTTGAACAAAACAAAACATTTGAGGATGTCACAAGCTTTGGGGAGCTGTGCTCAACATTTTTCACCATTTTATGGACCAAACAACTAAACAGTTACTCGAGAAACTCATCTGCAGATTAATCAATAATTAAAACAACGGTTATTTGAAGGCACAAGCTAAATGCAGCTGATCTTTTGGATAATATACCCTCCTCAACACTGGTTTTTATTTCACATACATAAATCTTGGAAAGGCAGAAACTACAGGAGAGAATTCAGCTTCTTTCTCAAACCACATGGAAATAGGTCATCATCTGACTCAAAGGGGGCTGAATTTATACATCTACAGGCCTGCAAGGAGAGAGTTTGTTCCAGATTCCCACCTCTCCCTAGTTCGTGCAGAGTTTTGTCTGTGTGTCTGTCTTGAAGGCACTCAACAGTGCAGTGGTTTCTGGTGCCTGTGAGGGATTGTGAGACTTTTCATGCTTGTTTGGCTGCTTGTTTCTTTATAGTGGCAGACTTCTCAGAAGTACAAAGGGAGCTAGCAAAAAGAGATATTGATTACTGAGTGAATCACTCACCAGAGACTTGTATTTTCTCTCCAGGAGTCTGAGAACCACAGTCCTGCTGTAGTATCCATGCTGAGAGAGGGAGCGGTCCACAGATCAAGGTAGAGAGAAGACAGAGTAGACTATATGAGACAATATGAACAGGAGGGAAACAGACAGAGACACTATCAAGCAACACACACAGGGTACACACCATCCACTTTTTAAACCAGGTAGCTTTAATATCCAGTAAGGCCAGGAGGTGGATGGGTTCCAGGGATTTCTCTGATCCTGATGAGGCCGAGCCATGTTCATGATGGAAGGACAGCAAGGAGAAGGTGCTCTCTATCACTTCCTCCATATACCTGAAGCAAGAGAGGAAGAAAATCTAAGCAAGTGTATTGAAAGCAAACCAGACGTATTGTATGGCATGTATGGCTAGCTATGTGCACTAAATCCCATGTTGCTCTAAATTGCAGTGTAGGACATCTTCCTGGTATTAAGTAATTTTATTCTGCATCACATTATGTCATCTAACCCTGACTCCACACCGGGGTAACAACTCACTTCTCAGGGTGGCGGATCCAAAAGGTTGTCACCTCCTTCTGAAAGTCGTTCATCAACCGAATCTGAGAGGACAAACAGAGAGAGGAAGCTATAAAGCGTTTGTTTGGTGATGCACGATAAATACTGTAAGGTAAAAGACGCTGTACCTGTTTGAGAAGACGACTGATCTCAGGTCTGTTGATGTCGACGGCAGCTGAGCCGGTTGCAAAGCTCGGTTTGTGAGACAGAAAACTTGACTCCACGCTTTTAGCTGCACATCAACAGACAAAATAAACATATTAGTGGATTATATGTGAGATAATATTGATAGTCCCAATGAAAACTGTCCACACTGAGGCCTGTTAATTCCAATGAGGTCTGTGGATTCACCTCCAGAAAGCTGAGAGGTGGATATCTGACGACCTTTGTTAATACTAGCTGTAAGTGGTCCTGTCGTTCAGAACAGCTTACCCAAGCTGGTGTAGATCTCTCGTGTCACATTCAGCGGAGAAGAGGAGAAGCTTTTAGCAAAGAACTGCAGTACATTATCCTGATGGAGTAGAGATGGAGAGGCATGAGTTATCAGCACACACACACACACACACTCAATCATATATAATCAATGATTCCTAAATGTTAAATTAAAAATATAAAGAGAGGAAATTAAAGATATAAATTAGCTCTCAATCATTAGCAACAAATCCTGAAGGTGTGCTGGATTGGACACATTCGTGCTTGTTACCATTAATCACAAGGCCTGAAAGTGTTGATGATGATCATTGATTCATTTGTGAATTTGTAGCTGAGGCTGCAGGACTCACGCTGAGGTCGGGGTCGGTCAGAGCGGCACAGAGGTTCCTGCGCAGGCTGCTCCAGCTCTCACAGCTCAGCACGTCGGACGGAGGGGCACAGCAGAGCGCCTGAAGAGCCTCCCAACGCACCTACACACACAGTTACATCACTTTAACCTTCACTGGTAATCACACGAACATCTATGACACTGATTCCCAAACACTGGAACAAAAAACATGGATAACATCGACACAGCTGCTCTATAACAAACATATTTCTTTCTGGAAAACTCTAAGTTAACTGTTAACTGTTAGTTAACTGTTCCTAGCAATTGAAAATGAATGTTTTACTCACTATTAACTGGTCAAATCAAAATGATCACCTCCCTTCCTAACAAGACATTGGCTAACATGAACACAACGTAAGGTTGAGTGAGTAAAACTAAATGTCAGTTTGATAATCAGGCTGATGTCCTCCATTTCTTTGTATATAAAGATGTAGTATATACTTGTTGTCCAAGTCTACATGCACAACCACCACCACACTATGTGGCCATGCTAGAATGGATCCATTTTTAGTGTCTTGCTTTTGTCAGGGATGTAGTTTATATCTGTTCTGTGAGAGTAAATAGTGATGAACGTGAGAGTCAAGTGTCCATTCAAGAATTTATGTAGTTGACTTCATTCATACTTGAACGTAGTCAGAGCAGGCTCAGGTCCAAGGAAAGTCTCCTGTACCACAGTCCACACCTGGTTCTTGGCTTCATTTTTTTTAAATTGCTGTAACCTGTTCAACCAAAGAGTGACGCTTTATTTTATTTTTAAAGGCTTATAGAGGTAAATTACCTGGTTTGCTAGTCAGTTAATCATCTCACATCCTCAAATTTATCAGGAGACCCTTTGTGAGGATCCCAACCCCCAGGTTGGAAACCACTGATCTGTGGCACAGTGCTACACAAGCTATGCTACTGTGATGCGTGCCATCATGATGTCTACGTGTACAGTGAGCTTTTCTACCTCTTTGGGTCTGCTGGAGTCGAGTTTTTCAGCCAAAGCTTGCAGCTGTTCTTGTCTGATGAATGCATAACTCTGCAAAGGAAAAAACAAAGAATATTATGAACCATCATAAATCAAACCAAACATTTACCATGGAAAGAAACATCAGATCAGTGCCAGGCAGAGATTGGAGCTAAGATACAATCTTGGCACTTTATAGGCGTCATCAACAATAATCTAAAAATAAAACCAATAAATTAATAAAGTGTAGCCATTTATTGCTGTCAGAGTGCGTCTGCTGTCTCTGACCTGGTTGAAGGAGGAGTCGCTGTCAGAGCAGTTGTCGGTGTACTGGCTGTTGGACTGACTGTGCTGCTTCTCTTGATGCATCTCCTCCTTCCTCATCTGGTCCTCCTCGAATTTGTTGATTAAAGACTCCACCACCATGATCATGGTGTTTTTCAAGGTCTGCATCATCTGCTGGTACCTGTCACACAAAGAAGCACATCAGTGTAATGTCACCTTTCCATCATTGTTTTTATCTGAGCTGCACTCACTCAGCTGAATCTCGGGTCCTTCGGATGACAGCGTGGATCAAGGTGTCGTGACCTGAGCCTATCGCATGTTGTCCATCTCCTCTGGTCAAGTTCTTGGTCTCTTCTTCCACCACAGTCCCCAGTGAACTCTCCACGTACTGACGGAGGTACTTGACAAACTCATAACTGCAAAAAGAGCAACGGTAGAATAAAATCTGTTTGACATCAACAACATGACAATGAAGACGGTTGTTCCAGGAGTCACTGGGTGGATCTACTGGAGTAAGTCTTATGTAACTTGCTGCCACGATATCTCAGTCTGACAGACTTACTTGTGGAAGTTCTTGTCGGTCTCCTCCAGGTGAAGGAGGATCTCTTCGGCACATTCGGTGGACGGAGCTCCAGAGATCCTGTCGTTGATGCTTCTCAGAAGCTGCTTGAGCAGAGACTGCAACTCCGCCTCGTCCTCAGCCGACAACTGAGACATCTCTGCAGCTGCAAAGACGGGACAGAAACAGTGCAAATGTATGGTGGTGAGTGGCCAATTCCCCCTGTGTAGAGTTACCCAGGGTTTGACGGACAATTCAGGTTCAGAGAGGCGCATTTTTAACATTGATCATTTGTTTTTCCACACAAAAAGGTAGAGAACAAAGATAAAGAGTGCATAAAAGGAGAGTTTACACATCAAAATATATCAGGATGCTCTGTTAGTCTGAGATCAGTTTGTATGTTGAGCACAGGGGCGTGAGATGCACAAATATTTTGACATATTTTGGTATGTGTCTATCACCAACACCTGTGATAACCCTTTTGTTTACATGGGGAAAATAAGGTATATCACGAGGAACAGTCACAGCTGTTCCCCCCTAAAATATACACATAGACACCTGACAGCTGCAGTTAGTTTGTCTGTACTGTAACTCAAAGTGACTCCTTCATATTGACGTTTTTAAACCAGCTTCTCTCTGGTTAGCTCGGCGCTGGCTAAACGCACCATAACACAGCTAAGCTAAAGGCAAAAACTGGCTAATTTTAACTAAAAACCGCAGCCGAGCGAACACCAACAACCTCCCCGCTTCACAAGACATCGTACCCGGTACATTTGAAACCAGTCACCTTATTTGTTGACTCATAAAAGCCTTTTTTTGTTATCCAGGTAGCATTTTTGGTAGCAGTTACAGCCAGCGACTGCTGCTGCGTCTCTATGGTAACGGCCGCTAAAGCGCGAGCTACGCTGCATTGTGGGATGTAGGGAGACGCTACGTGCTGCCTTCACGAACATCGGGAATATAGCTCTCACGCGAAAGATATAGATAATGAGAATAATTAAAGTTTAATATAACAAAAACAAGTCCATAAATGGCATCTGTTATCAGTCACCAACAAAAGTCTACCACAACTACCGTAAATACCGCTATAAAACATTACCCGCAACGTTAACAACATTTCTAACGGTTTTTTCTCAAGGCTCTTGAACGCAGCACCACTGGAAGCACACCGTCACGTGACTCAATGTTTTGTTCCGTGTGTACCGGCTGCTGCTGCTGTGCTACCAGGAGACATCCCCGCCTGCTGAAACGTCTGAAAACCCGCTAAATCTACCAGAAATATACTATGTAGGGACGGCGACATGTTTCATTCACGCGTCTGACTCACTGCTGAACGTTACCTTTATAAAACAACAACGTTAAATCTGCTAAATAAGCCTTAACTAGCAGGCTAGCATCAGCAGCATCACCGGTGTGGACTATGGCGGCGGTTGACAGCTTCCAGCTGCTGTACAGAGAAATTTCTCGGTCGTGCAGTTTCTACTTTGAGACTCTGGCCCTGGTCGGTGCTCTGTACACGGCCAGCAGGGCGGTAATCCTGCTCAGGGACTGCTGCACGTTGGTCAGGGTGCATTTCCTGCCAAGAATGATCCCGAGTAAGAGGCTGAGCCAGAGATTTGGTGACTGGGCTGTCGTTTATGGTAAGGATGAACACAGCAGGAGCTCCAGAGAGTCCATCAGGCTGTAGATCTGTGTGTCAGAGGCAGCTCCATGGGTTTTATTTTGGTCCACACCGACTTCATTACAAAGCTAGAGCTGCTATCATCTTTAGACCCAGAACAATTAATCAATTAATCAATTTAACTCTATGTAAATGTCACATATAATCACAGTGAAATGTAGGAAAAGTCAGATTTCATGCGGCCCCTCAGCTTCATTTTTCATCCCATTATATAGTAGATGATCTGTCAGATGATAAAGACATTCACAGACTGTGCCGTAAGCTAGCTGTGCATGCATTTAAGTTTGGCATGTGATGGAGGCTCTGTTTACAGCTACACCTCCTGTGGTGTTTCTGCAGTAAAAATAACATGCAGAGGCTTGATGTAGCCGATAAAGATGGTGTGAGAGGCTCCTTAAACTCCCACGATGGTGCAGTGCCAGTTAAATGTTGATGTGCCAACCTGCTCTGCATTAATACAAAATCTTGTGTGTGTATATATATATATATATATATATATATATATATATATATATATACATGTGCAGGCTGTTTATTTCACTGAATTATGCTCAAGTTCGTATGTGGCTACTATTTCCATCTTTTAAGTTGCATGTGTGTTGCTATGTACTCTCTGTTTTTCATTTATAGTATATTTTGTCTCTTTTTATCTCGTGTACTGTGGACCTTTTATCTTTTGAGTGTCCTTAATTAAGTTCTAATAATAATAATGAGGCATAAAATAAGCAAAAAATGTATTTTTAAGGAGCAATCTTAGGCTGTGTTCTCATTTAGGATCCTAGTGGTCTGAGGATAGAAACAGCAATTTGAATAATAAATTAAAAATGTATTTATCAACCAAAAAAATGCCAAATATTTGCAGTTTTCAGCTTCTCAGATTTGATCATTTGCTGTTTGATATCACTATTTTTTGGGGCCACACACACAAGAAGCCAGTTGTTTTCTAACATTTTATAGGAGCCAGGAAATGTTTGGCATTTGTCCCTGATAAATTGCTCTTGTTAAATTTATTAGAAGTCGACTAAGCAGTTTATTATTTCAGTACTAAATTCATTGTTTGGAGGCATTCGTGCAGCTCTCAGTTATATATCCTCATCTCCTCCTGACATGATGTTCGTTGATAAATACTGTCCTGCCTCCTGTCAGGTGCATCAGAGCCTGTAGCCAAAGCCTACGCAGAGGAGCTGGCCAGGCACGGCATCAGCATCATCTTCGTCACTCGGGACCACACCTCTGTCCGAGACACCGCCGCATCGCTCTCCCAGAGCTACGGAGTGGAAACCATCGTCATCCTAGCCGACTTCGCTTTGGACCAGGCGGCCAGCAAGGCCATCAAAGAAGCCATGAGGGGTAAAGATATCGGCTTCCTGGTGAACTGCTTGGACGACTCTTTGGCTTCCCCTCAGAGCCTGATTGAAATGCCCGAGCAGAGCCTGCTGGATCTGGTGAATAAGAACGTCGCGGTCGCCACTCTGATGGCGCGGTTGGTGCTGCCGGGGATGGTGGAGCGCAGCAGAGGAGCTGTGGTCAATATATCGTCGGGCGCTTGCTGCAGACCGATGCCCGGAAGAGTGACACTCACCGCCTCCACTGTGAGACCAAACACTGCAGATATCCGCCTCCAGTGCACAAACATACACCAATATCTCGACCATGTGTAGATCTTACTCACTCCAGACGTTTTGAGGGGTAACACACCCACGAGCAAATAAAAACATGAACACACACACACACACATTCTGTCCTGACAATAACCCTCTTTCTTCTCCTGATATTTCAGGGCTACCTGGATCATTTCTCAAGAGCTCTTCACCTTGAATACAGCAGCAGAGGGATCTTTGTCCAAAGTCTGATTCCTTTCCAGGTAGACTTCCTGATATCTGATATGACCGTAAACAAACAGAGCTCACTGACAGCTGCCTTCAAATGCTCATTTAGATTCATAATCTTGTTCTGTGATAAATAGTTCCTGATTTAAATCAAAATTTTGACAATTTCAGAATATTTTATTAATATAAAGTTCTTGTACGGCTGCTTTTATTTTGAAATCTGAGAACTTTTTTTGGCTTAATATAGTAAAATATCAAATATTGTTTTGGTGTCGTGACTGAAACTCAGATTTTATATCAGAGTCACTTTCCAACTTTATACCCAACCTCAACACCCAACCTGACAATTATACAACAGCAATATAACAGCACAGTCAGTTTATCAGGTTAGCCCAGATAAAACGAATGCAATAGTCCTGCAATAAATTCCACCTTAATGAAGGCAGAAAAGGGTGTTTCTGTTATTTCGCCTGCCCTCTTTGACCCCAAACGGGGTGGACAAAATAATAGAAACACCCCTCTGCCTAAATCAGTTCAACAGCACCACAAAATACAACAAATAAAGTCAAATCGACAACTCTCTGAAGCGGTTTCACCAAAAATATGAATATGACAACCTTCATGAAGGTGGGATGTATTGCAGGACTGCGTTAGTTTCAGGTAGGTGTACCTGATAAACTGGCAGCACAGTGTGTCGCTATGTAAAAACACACAAGTGAAGGAGCTGAAAATGAAGATCGGGGAACAGATTTCTTTGTTTTCATTCATTTAACAAGGTAAACCCAGAGATATCTTTAATTTAATTCATTTAATTAATATATGGAAAGACTTTATGAGAGAAGAGCCGTCGGCAGAAAGTCATTCTTCTCTCATTTTACTGTTTTGAGATCAAACTTTTACCCACTTGTTTGTGCCGTTTAGACTCTTAGACAGGCGATAGGTGAAACGTATAAATAACTGCATGCGTGTCAGTGCTTGATGTACACTTTGTGTCTTTGCGTAACCAGATAGCTTCAAGTGGGCAGCAGCTGTCATCCAGACAGGGCTGGTTTGCACCAAAGCCAGAGGTCTACGCTCGCCACGCCATCTCCACCCTGGGCGTCTCCAACAGGACCACCGGCTACTGGCCTCACACGCTGCAGGTCAGCACACGACAAGTCGTGATGTCAGTTTGTCACTGATGCATTTCAAGTTAAGTCTGAAACATGAAGTATGATTCTCTCTGCTGTGTTTTTTTTTTCTTCACAGTACGGACTGATGAGGTGTATCCCAGAGTGGATTTGGGTTCTTGGATCACGCGTGTTCGTCAGTTTGAGCTAAGAGCTCACTCCTCCATTGACCCAGTTACCGGATCTTCTTGTTACTGGAGTTTAATTTCATCTGTCATTAGCTTAAAAACTCTAAAGGCTCTGTTGAAGTTGGTAGTTATGATTTGATTTGGTAATCTGCAGTGAAATTGACCTAAATTAATGAACATATATTATTGCTGTGTTACTGTGCTATCATCTGTGACATCCTGAGCTAACTGTAGTAACCAGTCATGATACATGTCCTGATGGCGGCCAGACATGAGGTTGGACCTCGAGTATAAACTTGTTGATTACCATAACTTGGTTTAGTGCCTGGACAGAAGATAAGATGAGCCTTTGTGCTGCCGTTTGAACTACTGGATAAGATATTTCAAACAGCCAACATGGACCATAAAGTCCTGGTTCATTAAATATAAAACTGAATGTAGAATTTATTTATTTTTCTACCTATTTAAAAGAAGTCACAGCCACGTAAAAAAAATCAGGAATTCAGTAAACAAACTATAAAGTTAGCTGTTAAACTCTTTTAATGGTTCACTGTTCACAAAAAATGGCACTCACGCCAAAAACCAAACCCAACATGATCAAAGGTTAAGGAGACAGACAGATATCATAAGAAAGAATGATTCTTCTAAACGTCTTCATATTTTAGTGGGCGAGAGCTGCATTATGCGTCACTAATCTACGTGTAATTTTGCAATAACTCAATCCAAATCTAAGAAAACAAACTCTACATTGTGACCAAAGCGAGCATACATCTGAACGTATTCTTGCAGCATGCCTTTAGTTTGGTCTTCTTGGTCCAAGATGTGCCAGTACGCGGTGTTACACCTTCTAAAAAAGACACGTTTCCAGCACATAAGCGTGCGGTGGCGAATGGTGAACGATATTCTCAGGTGGATGTGGGCGTGTGTGCAAAGTCCAAGCATCTCCAGGAGTGAGTCGTGTGAAGAGTGAGATTGTGATGTTTGAGCTACATTTAGGATGTGTACGTAAAAATAAGTATTTATATTTGAAACGTGAACAGATGGAGACATATTGTGTTGAGTGGTTGCTTTAACTTACAGTACAGTATTTAAACATGTTGTATGTGTCATCATAGCACAAAACTACACCAATAAAACTCCATTTCTCCAATCACACACTGTCCTGTCTTATTTTAATGAATATAAGGTGGCTGTGTATGTCAGCGCTGGTCTACAGAGATGTGGAAACAAGTAATCTGGTCACATGAGTCAACCTTCAGCATATTATCTACAAGTGGGCCACGGTAAGGCCTGAGCATTGGACCCTGACCCCACAGTGAGGGGACCTGAGTCTGCTTGACCTCTTAGAGGGAAGGGTCACCTTACTAAGGTTGGTTTTTCCTTTAGTTTCTCTCCCCTCTGTCTATATTAATTAATGCCAAAGTGTGTGTAGATTAGTTGTTCGGTTTCCAGCATCAAAGTGTGTATTAAATGTTGACTGATCTTTATGCTGAAGGCCACAAACACTCTGTTTTTCTCTGAAAACGTCAGCTCGGTGTAAATCATTTACGTCCACGGACAGACGACACACCGGCTGCCAAAGTTTACCCTGCGACCCCCTCGCATCAGCCAGGTCAGAGACTGTTTGTAAGCCCGATGAACACACGAGGTGCAGTCCGCCGTAAATACACATGGTGCAGAGCAAACCTGGGCTGGATTAAAACACATATTGTGTCAAGTGTGGGAATATTTAAAGTTGTGAAGGCATTTTGTTTCTTCATCAGAATATGCTGAAATTCAAATGAAGAAAGTTTGTAACACACATTTATGTAACTCCTTTTCCTGCAAATAATGTAGTCGAAGAATCAAGAACACACAATAAGAAAAACAATAGAATAAATTAATAGAATTTATATGTAGAATAGCTGTTGAGAAACAAAATAAATTAAAAGAAAGGGCTCAAAGTTAATAACGGAAACAGGATGTTATAAGACGCTGCTTGAAAGCATTCACATAGGACGCCTTTCAAATATCCACAGGACTGTAATTCTTTGATTTGTGAGCATAAATTTGTGAAAAATTAAAGTAACATTCAAATGAATGACAGAAAGTAGTAGAAAATGTCAAAAGCCCCAGAAATTCTGGCAAATAGACCTTGTTTGATGAAAGAGTTTCCAAGGTCAAGATCGACTTTTAAGCCATAAATGAGAAATCTGCAATTCCATGACTGCTGTTATATGATAGAAAGCTCCAGAACAGCTGCTACATTTAATGGTGGTATACTGAGTTGAGATCTGGTGAGTGTAAAAGCCAAAACATTTGATTCACACCACTTTAATATTGGAGAGCCCACGTGCCCTGTATTTATTCAGATTTTCCTTTTAATTTGTCCATCACCTGTGCATATAAAATATGAAATGATGACTTTGTTAAGCACAGTTCGTGTCACTGAAAGTCACCCTCGTCTTTCTGTCCCGTTAAGCCACAGAAAAAATAAAATACAAGAAGTAAAACAAGGTTTTTTTTCGAGGTGTCCTTGCAGATAAGACGCCAAAGGAACAATGAAAGGGCAGATTCTTCTTCACTTTCTCTCTGTCGTCCTCCTGAGACATCGCTCTCCTCATCCACCTTTTTTCTCCGTGGGTTTGTTTAACCGGTAAGTCCATTTTAAATGAATAATCTATTTACTCTGATTTTTCCTTAACTGATACTGTCCTGTATGTGGACTCATTGATTTATTTTAGAATATGTTGATGTTATACAATAACCTGCTATGCAAAATTCGAAAAAAGATGAATTTACATTTTATTTCTACATTTGTACTCAGAAAGTGGAACTCTGTCGTGGACATGGCAGTAAATTCATGTAATAAATACATTTTTGAACAAAAAAACTACACAAACATTTGATCGTGTAGAAAAGTGAGTGTACAAAATATTATTCTTAATTAAAACAGAAAAAACAACTCAACACGAAGCAGAAAAGCCTCGTAAAATAAACAAAAATCTATAAATTCATTATTTTAAAAGAAACCTTACAAATGGAACATTTTGAATCCTTGCACTGCATCATAAATTTAGCAGCCTTATCTTCTCTGGCACGTCAATCTGTATTTGTACAAGAGTGGTTGAGCTCGCTGCACTGGTTGGTATTAACCAAGGTTAAGGTCTTGGTTTCCAGCAGATAAGTATGTTTTGGAGTCTTGAAATCAGCAGCTGTGGCTTCTATAAGCAAACTCACAAGACTGCGAGACATGATAAAAGGTTTGGCCTTGTGATAGAGACGTTCTGTTTTGACTTTTACACCTCCAACAATCTCTGTATCGCCTTCTCTACGACTGGAAAATGACAAGTAAAATGGCCTTAATAAAGCCAGATTACAATTCTGTTTATAAAATATTTCTCTTATTATGAGTATAGCTTCAGAGATTACTGTATTAGAGTCATAATCGATCATTCTCGTATTCATCTCCTCGCACAGAAAGCCAGACAACTGGAGACTGAAATGGGCGAATGGGATCTGCTGGGTCGCCTGCTGGATAAAGTGCAGAGCCACTCCACAGTCATCGGGAAGGTCTGGCTCACCGTGCTGTTTGTTTTCCGCATCCTGGTTCTGCGCACCGGCGCTGATAAGGTCTGCTCATACATTCAACATATGCAGGGAGGTGGGGAGTGGTGGTGCTAGTATTAAAGAGGTATAATAACTGGAACTCTTCATAGCGTCCTCTATGGGGATCCATCCAGCTCCGGTTCTGGCACAACACTGGTTCCTTCCTGGTGGTCCAAAACACCTGTGGTACAAACACTAACACTCCCTCGGTACGAGATTGGGCAGCCTGGCTAACAAACTGAGCTAACATGTAGCTAACAGCAGCTACAGTTGTCAGGAGTTTACTTCACTGTCCATCAGAAAACTCTGTAGATCACAGAGAGTTGAGGCGGAGCCGCCGGAGGACATCAGAGGGAAAACCAGAAAACATTTTCTCCATAAAATATGATCCAGTTTCACCAAAATCAGTCAAATAGTTGGTGGTGTGTGACTTATTCTACGGCTGACCGCCAGAAATGCCAGCACATGAGCGTTTTTATGATCATTTTGAGGTGCAGGACAGTAAACATTGCTCTTATTGCGCTTAAAACTCTCTAAAGTTTGGATTATTTATTGCTTGCAAGCAAGAACCTCCATGTACACTTAGGAAAGACTCAAGACTGAAGGCAAACTGGTTACATTGCATTTTATACTTGAATATAAATATCACTCTTAATATGAACAGGTGCATGTTCATCAACAAGGTCAGAACACAGGCTACAGCACACCCCGTCTCTCCAGGATGCTGTTTCTCACAACACTCTCATCTACTATCTGTACTGTACTGTATTCTTCTATCGTGTCTTTCTAGGTTTGGGGCGATGAGCAATCCGACTTTGTCTGCAACACTCAGCAGCCCGGCTGTGAGAACGTCTGCTACGACCTGGCCTTCCCCATCTCTCACGTTCGCTTCTGGTTCCTTCAGATCATCGCCGTAGCGACTCCTAAGCTGCTCTACCTCGGTCACGTCCTTCATGTGATCCACGCTGAGAAGAAGGTGAGTCACTGCAGTGGGTGTACTGTAGCATTGACGGTGGTAAATTCTTGATGTGTCAGACATGCCACACCTGTCGTAACTCATCACTATATTGTTCTGTGTGTAGCCTGTTTTTATGTGCTCATGCAACATCTGAATGTTCCCTCTCCGGATCAATAAGGTCTTATCTTATCTAAAAAAGTGTAAAGCCACTCATAGTACCAAACCCATAGATAGTTATCACTGTCTACTACTAATCTAATTGTATATATTTACTGTATGGATGCTGCTAAAGACACAGATATTATTCACAGGATTAATGGAGACCAATCTGGATTATCTGGACTCTTTATGTGGCCAGAAACAGAACACCTAATATATGCTCATATTTTTCTGTGTCCGTTGTATTTAAACGCGTGTAATAGCATGCTAACACGTTAGCTATAATCACATTGTTAGCTGTGAGATGTGGTAGCTGTTTGTCTTTCAATTTGCCCCCTAGTGGCCAAATTTTGATTAATGCAGCTTTAAAGCTTGAATGCTTATCTATAATCTATCTTTTCAGTACTCAAAACTCACTTCTTATGAGCTTAAAAACCATAGATGTAGCTGGCTTTAAGTCAGTTGGTAGCAAAGTATCTCAAAGATCAGAAGTTTTCATGGCAGAAAAGATTCGACTCGAAGTTTCAAGGAGAAGGATAGCATGGGCACTGCCCATTGTTGCGACTATTGCAAAACCTCAATAGCCTGAGAAATCTCTCTCATTGAACTAAAAGTTCATTTGGCCAGGCCACTATCCCCAAAAACAAACATGCATTGCTCACGGTATTGCGCCAAAACATATACATGCCAATCCACTGAGTACTTTTCACGCCTAGACGAGGCTAAACATGACACTGACTTTAAAAATAAAGCCTAGAGACATTTCAGGTGATTGCAGTTTGGTTAGACGACCAAAACTTCTTGGTTTGGTTTAGGAAAAGATCATGGCTTGACTTCAAGTTCTATGCCTCGGCCTCCCTCCATCTTGCTTCTTTCACCTTAACTTCTTTCAGCTTTTCTTGATTTATCAGATTGTAAACATCTAACTCTGTTTTCTCTTCCAATCCAAGATGAAGGAGAGGATGAAGAAGCAGGCCGAGTTGGACGACCAGACCAATCTGTTCCTCAGGAAGGCCTACAAAGTTCCCAAGTACACCAAGAGCACTGGCAAGATCAGTATCCGTGGCCGTCTCCTTCGCAGTTACGTCTACCATCTCGTGGCCAAGATCGTCCTGGAAGTCTTGTTCATCGTGGGTCAGTACTTTCTGTACGGCTTCACCCTCGAGACTCGCTACGTCTGCACCCGCTTCCCTTGCCCTCACAAGGTGGACTGCTTCCTGTCCAGGCCAACGGAAAAGTCCGTGATCATCTGGTTCATGCTGGTGGCGGCGTTTGTCTCCCTCTTCCTCAGTTTGGTCGAGCTGTTCTACCTGTGCGTGAAAGCTGCAAAGGAGTGCATGGCGAGGAGGCAGGACTACACCGTGACCCCGGTGACACCACCGCTGTTGGCACGGAAAAGTTTTAAAAGTCACAACGAGATTTTCCAAAATTGCGTCAACATGGAGCTGGAGCACCAAGAACGAAAGTTAGGGGTGACCGGGGTCACGGGTGGAGTCAATGAGCCGGTATCGCCTGAGAACAACATGGAGGAGGTCCATATCTGAAGCGTGGAGGCAGTGATAGGTCGTACGTGTCCAAATATCCAGAGTTCCTGTATTTGTGTGCTTTGGCTTTAGTGGGTGAGGGGGTGTGTACGTGCAGCTTCTGTAAACACGACTCAGTCACATGCAAAATGTTGCTTAAAATGGCTTTTCTGGTGACATAATATAAGCGCAACAAACCATGTGTTCTTGTAGTTTACACACCCATCATTTTATACATTATTTTTTGCTAAAGGTACTTTCCTGTAATGATTTTTAGACAATGTTTTGATTCAATAAACCTCTCATGTTCAGATCTGTCCTTTTCTTACCATGTTGTCATGTTTGCACAGTAAACCAACAAACATACTGAGCCTCTGCAGCTCTGATGACACGGTTGTTTCATTAAACTCATCATGCTTATTTTCTCACCTTTAATGTGTTTTTCCCCATCCAAACCTCAGTTTTTTTTTATTAATAAAGAGCCACAACTGGTATAATACACGCAAATCATTCAAATATATGTGCTGACCGAATGATTCCAGTGCCTTTGAAGCAGATTGAGTCCTGTCATATGAAATGTGCTGCATAAATAAAATTGACTTGACTCTAAAGTTCACTAATTAACGAGTTATATAACGAGTTGCTGCGTATGCTGGACTATTTCTTCGCCGTGTGTGACCTCCTAGAGTCTGAGTCAGATGAATCATCCTGCAAACTTAAGATAACTGTCTGTCAGTATGCAGACATAAGAGTGTATTTCCCTGTTTAATTATTATTTTATGTTTTTTTAGGTATTACTTCAACTTTAAAAAATAGAAATAAAACTGGTGCTTCATTTAAATGTCCCAAACTTTGGGCAGATAATGACTGAATAATATTTTTTGCCATTTTTTACCTTCAACAAGATGCACCAAAACTCAAACTACAGATTTGAAGTTTGAACGGCACCACTTAACTTAACTATTTACAAATATTAATCTATTTATAACTCCAGTCAAACACACATAAACTATTTAAATATGAGCAGCAGTTTTATCCACCTTGTTTTATTGATAACACACTTCATTATTTATGTATTTATTTTCTACCATTCAAGGCCGTTTGACAGAGAAAGATCACGATACTGAACACCTGTCAATTATTACACACTTGGACTCGTCTTTCTTCAACTTTTTTTTTTTTTCTGCCGTCATTTGCTGGACGGGTACAACGTGACATTAAAAGCCAGATGTGTGTTGCGTAATGTGATCCCTCATCAGTCCCACCACAAAACTCCAAGGTCCAACTTCTAAGTTAGCGATCTGTCCCAGCGAGAGATAGTCCTTTCTGACCAGGTCATCAGGTAAGATGCAAGCTCTACTTGTTCTCTGCTGCAGAAAACTAATGATTTGACAAACTGAAAAAATATATTTCATGAGTGACTGTTTTTATTTGAAAAGAACACTCTACTGAATAGTAATTCAGAGTAATTTCTTTCTTTTTATATATATTTGTAGGAAAGTTATTCAACTTTTGAATGTCAGTGACATTGCTTTCTTCTCTCACGTATAACTAATATTTTTTTCGCGTCTCACCTTTCAGTTTTGCCCATAAGACACACATTTAATATGTTTATTGTATAAGTACTGTGTTATACATAAACTTTTAAATGTTGCATTTACCTTAGAAAAGCACTATTTTTCTCATTTTTCTTTCATATTTTTATCTCTACTATTTCTCTGCCTCATCCATATAATACTATGGAGTGGTCCGTTCTATCGTTCAAATTTTTATTAATGATTGTCGTAGGAAAATATTCACAGACTGGCTCAGGGTTCACTGGGAGATCCTCTCACTCCTCAAGAAGTCAGATTCAAGAAGAGGAAACGTGATTTATCTAAATTAAAAGAAAAAAAAAAACAATGAGCGCCTTTCTTCCAACAGCAGTATATTGATTGAATACTAACTTGTGGTTAATGTTTCAGTTAATAAGGAGTGGTGTATGATCACTGCAAACAAAATCAGACGTTTGGATGTTTAGAATTTATTGTATTTCCTTTTATCTTTTTTATTACAGATCAGTAACTTAACTAAACAAAGATGGGAGACTTGGGATTTCTGTCAAAATTGCTGGACCAGGTCCAGTCCCACTCAACGGTCATCGGGAAGATCTGGATGACCGTCCTGTTCCTGTTCAGGATCATGGTTTTGGGTGCGGGTGCCGAGAGCGTCTGGGGCGACGAGCAGTCGGATTTCACCTGCAACACTCAGCAACCTGGTTGCGAAAACGTCTGCTACGATTGGACTTTCCCCATCTCGCACATTCGCTTCTGGGTCCTCCAGATTATCTTTGTCTCCACACCAACGCTGATGTATCTGGGCCATGCCATGCACATCATTCATCAGGAGACAAAGCTGAGGGAGCGTCTGTCAAGCCCCGGTGGGACCCAGGTGTGCAAGCAGCCTAAATACACAAACGAGAAGGGAAAGGTGACGATCAAGGGGAATCTGCTGGGGAGCTACCTGACCCAGCTCGTATTCAAGATCATCATTGAGGCCGCCTTCATCGTGGGCCAGTACTACCTGTATGGCTTCATCATGGTCCCCATGTTCCCCTGCTCTAAGAAGCCCTGTCCCTTCACCGTGGAGTGCTACATGTCCCGACCCACAGAGAAGACCATCTTTATCATCTTCATGCTGGTGGTGGCCTGCGTCTCCCTGGTCCTCAACGTGATTGAGGTGTTCTACCTGATTTGTACCAGGGTTAGATGTGGGTCCAGGGCTCGCACTCATAAGATGACCTCAGCTGAAAACCCCGCCAGCCTGTCGTCTCACAGATGGCCGACTGTAGAGGATTCACTCAAGCAGAACAAGATGAACATGGAGCTCGAGACCAGCCAGAGCATCGGTGGAAGTCTGGATGGGGCCAAAGAGGAGAAACGACTACTGAGTGGTCATTAAATGAGTTCTCCCCTACGGGTCCTTGTTCAGATAAAAAGACTGAAGTGAAGAGTTCTTACAATGTGGTGTGCAAATCGTGCAATATTGATAATGTATTTATGTTCTTTGATAATCTACGAGTGAGCAGAATTTCTGCCCAGTTATTGAATGTGTCCTTTAAGTTATTGCCATATTCATTATCTAGGACTTGAAATAATTGACTTGCTCAATGATGATGATGATGATGTTGATGATGATTGTGGTGAAGAGTCTCTTTCTACTCTATATGGTAGAAACATTTTTGTATGCTGTATTATTTTTAATAAATGATTCAAGTTGGATAAAAAACACTTCCATGACTCTGTGCATCTTACTTTTAAACAGCATGATTTATACTTATTTTAGCAATGCTGTAGGGCTGCTACTAATGCTGATATAGGGCTGATTATTTCAATTATTGATTAATTGACTAATTCTATTCTCAATTTATGAAAATGTTGGTCTATAAATGATGATGATGGTCTATGATGGCCTATAAAATGAGTCCATGGTGACATTTTTGAACCCAAACAACAGCCCAAAACACAGACATACAGTTTAATATCACAGAAAAGTGACAAAAAACAGAAAATATTCACATTTCAGAAGCTGAGACCACTGATTTCTTTTCCAAGTTTTGAAGATGACTTTAATGATTAATCGATTATCAAACATTGCTAATTAATTGCCTGATGAGTGACTCATCGATTAATCTTTGAAATCTATATTAGCACATGCTTGCTGTATCTTCAGAACAGGGAGTGGTTGATAGGTTGACAGATATTAGTCACCACTGCTGATTAAATAACTAATTTAGATGAGTTTATGTCAGGGTGGGGACTTTTACATCAGATGAATGATGAATGGCAGAACTCAGATAAAGTGTGACATATTAAGGGGATCGAATACATCCATAAAAACTGCAAAAAAAAAAAGCAAAAAAAATCACGAGGACATGCTCAACATACTTCAGTTCAATACAAAACCCCTACAACAAAAGCATCTTTGTGAAGCTTATAATATTAGATTTGCTCCGTTTGTTCAGACTTCAGCCTGAACAAAGACAAACTTTCCGTTGACGCAGTCTCAGTCACGTAGTATTTATTGCAGCACAGTTATTGCATTAGTCTGTAGAGGCGTTCATGTCTTCAAGTCGCCTTCTTTCACAAAAATACTTGCTGTGTACCTGACAAACCTCATCAAATACATTTTTTCCATTAGTTGGATTTATTTTCGACAGTGTTTCTAATGAAATACGACATAAAACAGCTGCAGATAAGATTCTGGTTTATGGTACTGCCAATCATTAACGTGCAACCTTGTCAATGCTCAGCCAAAAATTGTCCACTTGAGATTTATCAGATGTCATGACAACGTGACAGCACACACTGTTGCATAATTTCATCCAATCTAAAGTTCAAGGTACTTTAAACAGGTTTGGATTCAGTGCTGTGGGCTCTCTATCATTCAGCTGCACAGTTGGTGACTGGTCTGTTTGTCTGTACCGAGGCATATTTGAACTGTAAGGTAAGGTTCTACGGGTATTTTCTTTATTTTAAATGTTTGTGCAGCACAATATACAAAATGTAATTAATTCATATTTAAATGTGATTGTGTTTTTGGAAAAAGAAAATCTCAACCACAAAAGTATATTAAGATGAATGTCGGCATTTATTATTATGAGTGTGCTCTCACTTTTAACAGTGTTGTATGAGTGCATTTTTCTATCTATGAGGATAAAACTCTATTATCTCTGTGTTTACACATTTTCCTGAAGTTCAGCATCACTTACATAGATCATATTTATTTTAACTTTGACTTTTAACTCATGAAATGTAGTTAGGATTCACTGTAAAAATCCTAAAGTGAATTATTTCTTCCTATAAAAATGTATATTTATGGATGCAGCAGCTCGTGGAAACATCTGTGAACTGTAAATTCCTCTCCTATCATTACATCCTATCTCATCACACAGTAAGATAACTTGAGATAAAGTCTTCGTTATGTAAGTGATTATATAGCTCCTTCTTTACGTTCTGAACACTATACTGGGCTGTAGATTACGGGTTTTTACAACGTGTGATTGTGTTCTAACCAAAACAGACTTTCTGCTGTTGTCGATGATGTTTTACCATTTGTGTTAATCAATAATCATAAACAGCACCCAGTACTGTGTGTTAAAAAATATCATGTATAACAATATGTAAGAGGGAGAATGAAATATTACTTGTTAGTTAGACACCAGTCGTGACTTAAATAAATAATGATTAGACTTTTCATTAATTTCCACTAATTATAAATAATGATTTTTAAATTATAAAAAAACAATTTATTGGTCAGCCAATAGATTTAGAGATTATTCTGCAAATGAAAGTCTGTAACTGTTCCCATTATTTTCCCTCTTCACTGAAAAAAAGTAGTTTTTACAGTAAAAAAAACTGACAGCTGTGGTTGCCAGAATTTTACCGTAATAAACACGGTATAACTTGTTCTAATATTAGGATATTAGTGCTGTTGATTTTACAATTACGGTTGGTGTTTTATTCCATATTTTACCGTATAAATACAAGTTGTTGTTTTTTTCATCAAGAGAGAAACGCTGTATAATTGACATAAAAATACCACATGAATGCCGAATAAAAATAAAGGTTTTTGCCATGAAATATGACATATTCATGGCATATTTTACGGTCTTTTACTGTCATGGTTTGGTGGCATGGCAGTTTTTCACCGTAAAGTCTACAGACATTTTTTTTACAGTGTGTATCTCTGCTTAATTGAATAGTTGCTATGTAAGACAGTTGAAAGTTGCGGGTTCTGCGTGTATTAGTTAACACTGATGTTATATTTTACATCGAAATGAGAAACAAAAGTTTCAGACTTCAGTTTGGATGCCTGGAATATCTCAATTCTTCTTGGGCAATCATAAATGTAGGTTTTACAATGAATTAATAAATGTCTAAACTAATATTTACTTTTGCTTTTTTTACCTCATCAGATCAGAAACCATGGGAGAGTGGGGTTTTCTGTCCTCTCTACTGGATAAGGTCCAGTCCCACTCCTCCGTCGTCGGGAAGGTCTGGCTCAGTGTGCTTTTCCTCTTCAGGATCATGATCATCGGAGCCGGAGCAGATAAGGTCTCCTCCTGATTGTTCATACTTTAGAGATTCATCATTTACTGTAGGTTAGATGCTACAAAAAAAGTTACTGAAAAGGAAAGAGAAATAACACCGCCTGGTGGCCATAACGGAGGTCCACAGCTCCTGAAAAGTAGCTGATTCTGTTTGGTGACAGCAGCTTTACTTGCTTGACATCCAATGGACCTCCATAATGACACCACTGGCGGATGCTGTCAGCTAAATATAATACCTCTATTTATAACTCTATAATACATCGTGATATTAATTTGTCCTCTGAACATTGCAGGTTTGGGGCGATGAACAGTCGAAGATGGTTTGTAACACCAAACAGCCTGGTTGCAAGAACGTCTGCTACGACCACGCCTTCCCAATCTCACACATACGATTCTGGATCCTCCAGATTATCATGGTCTCAACGCCAACACTGATCTACCTCGGTCACGTCCTCCATGTTATCCACAAAGAAAACAAACTGAGAGAATACATGAAGACCCACTCCAGCAGCGAGATCGTCAAAGTTCCCAAGTACTCAGACGAAAAAGGCCATGTCGAGCTTAAAGGCAACCTGCTGGGAACCTACATGACCTCCATAGTTTTCAGAATCCTTCTGGAGATAGCGTTCATCGTGGGGCAGTATTATCTGTACGGGTTCATCATGGACCCAAGGATCGTCTGCTCCCGAGCCCCTTGTCCCTTCACCGTCGAGTGCTTCATGTCTCGACCCACAGAGAAGACCATCTTCATCATCTTCATGCTCGTGGTGTCTTGCGTCGCTCTTCTTCTCAACGTGGTAGAGATCTTCTACCTGATCTGTTCTCGCTCGTCCAGACGAAAGTCTAGAACAGTAAGCTCTTCCGCGATCGCCATCCACCCACGTGTAAACGGTGACAGTCTGATGAAGAAATAGAGGCTCAGTCACGGCGCATGCCTGAAGATAGATCCAAGTAAAACGCGACTAATGGGGCTAAATCTGCACGAGATCTAAGCCCACATGTGTACACTAAGAGTTATTTATTTATGTGATGCTTAAAAATTCCTGGAAATGACGCAAATTTAAGAAAAGTCATCAAGATTCAAATATTTAAAAATGCATGAGAACAATGCAACATGTGGTGAAATGTCCGTGAAGCACACTTTGTTGAGAACAAAAGTGAGTTTTTGTGGTTTTATTTTGTTTCTTGCTTTGTGTTTTGTACTTAAAATTACATGATTTGTTTTTTCATGTTTTGTACTTTAATATGACTGTATGTGTCTTGTGTTTGTAATTCAGTGAGGAAATAAATGAATAAGAAAGGGTACACCTATGTTTCTTCATGATTTCTGTTTCCGGGTATCACTGAGCCAAAGCTTTTAGTAACATTAATAATACACATAAAAGAGAGTGACCATTAGATTTACATTCATCATTTGGCAAAAGACATGACCCCAAATAAATGTTAAATTTTTCCATGTCAGTTGGATAAGCAATGGTTCTGATTCTTAGCCAGATTAACTTTATAAAAGAGATATTAGGGTAATCTCTTCAACAAGGTGTTGTTGGTTAGATGTCAACTTCCTTCCTCATAAAGCTTTCACCTGTCAGTTCTTTCAATTACAGTTGGTTGTTGTAGTGTCCTATTCATAGTTTCTATATATCTTATTCCAATATTATTTCTTGAATTTTCCTCGGGATCAATAAAGTGTCTATCTGTCTATCTTGTCTATTATTTGTCTTTACTAAGTTCTATATAATTATCTGAACCCTGTAGTCATTTTGACATAAAATAGTAGGGTCAACTCAGGTGTTTCCAATGTTAAAGGTGTGTAAGATTTATTCTATTCACAGAATATGGCAAAAACTGAAAACTATTCATAACTATGTTTTCATCAGTGTATAATCAATGGAAAATAAGTATCATTATGTTTTTGTTACCTTAGAATGAGTCTTTTATAACTACAGATGCCGTGGGTCCTCTTTCATGGAGTCCGCCATGTTGAATCGCCATGTTTCTACAGTAGCCCAGAAAAGACAAACTAAACACTGGCTCTACATGGGGGCTTTCACATGTTTCACACATTTCACAGCCACTATAGTTTCTCCTTCATTCTAGGAAGGAGAAACAACACCAGCAACTACACAGCTAGATGCCATTAAATCCTATACACTGCCCCTTTAATGTTGCGGAACCGTAATCAGTATGATTGGAAACACTGCGTTTACCGTTCTATTTCATGTCAAAATGGCCGCTGTGAAAAAGGTCTATTGCTTAACATTATATTATTTTGTTGATCAGCATCAACCTGTGGTGCAGTAGCCATTATCTGTGTACGTTCCCTTGCTACGGAAAGACCACAAGATGGCGCCGTTAACACACCCAACGGTCGTGTCTGTCACCATGTCCCTGTCTGACAGACGTCGTCCCGCCCTCCGCCGCCGTCCTCCCAGCCCCGAGCAGCCAGCTTCCTTTTCCCCTCCTCACAATAACAACAGCCGGGGAGCTAAAGATGGCCGCCGCAACCATGGCGGGGCTCGACGCCCACAGGATGGAGGAGAAGAAGTTCGAGTACTTCTCCTCCATCAACTCCATGGCGCGGAAAATAATGCAGGAGAGGGAGAAAATCAAAGCCAAGCACGGCCCGTCCTGGGAGAAGATGACGCCGCAAGAACAAGACAGCGCCATCGACAACGGGATGATGGACCCTCACATCCGAGCCCGATACGCTATGCACAGAGTCGAGCGTGAAGAAGTGGTCTGTTACCCGAAACTGCTCGTTCAGACGGGTCAGAAGATAGTTCACTTCGGGGAGGAGGTACAAGAACCACATTTTAATGGACGTTTCATAGATTTGTGTGTGTTTGAACAGCCTGCGTGTTGTCGTGGCTGCTAACTAGCCACGTAGCCGTTAAAATATGTCGGTGAACGTCCAACCCGGTGTTCCGGTTTAACGAGCGACCGTGTTAACTGGCGACCGTCAGACGAATGCAGCCGTGGTTGTCATAGTTACGACGGCTGTTGGGACGGGAAGGAAATACGTAGCTGTCAACTAATATGTTTTTTTAACCTTGTAACGTTTTCAACGTCTGTCGTAACTATGACAACCAAAGACATTCGGCTGACGGTCGCCAGTTAACACGGTCACTCGTTGAACCGAAACACCGGCTGCCTGATACGTAAGCTAACGTAATTATGTCAAATTAGACCAAAGGTTAAGACTTATAATAGGCTCCTATTTGAAGACAAGTTGACTACATGGTTTCTTATTATTGTATTTTAAAGGCACCCATTTTAATGATGTAAATATCTTCTTAAATATAGTTTAATGTGAGTGGGTGTGTTAAACTGTGACTACATTGTGTGTTTCTGTTCAGGATATTACCTGGCAAGATGAGCACTCTGCCCCCTTCTCATGGGAAACAAAGGTAAACATATTCACACTGATGTTTAAGTGACTTTTTATGTCATATTACATTATCTAGTAATGTGTTTATTACCCTTTCAGTCATTAACAGTGTTTATATATAGAGAGAAATGCGTTTCACAAGTTCCCACAGCTCATTGTGACATTTTCAAAGTGCTTATTTTGTGTCCAACAGTCTAAAAAAAAATCCAAATTATGTTTTCAGTTGCATAAAATGCTGAAACTTTCTCCTCCTTTAAGAACAAGACAATGTTTGGCATATTTGCTTGGTAATTTACTTCAGCGATCACTTGTCATTTCAGGACTTGTATATTATAATTACAAGTTAGTAAACAAGTTTATTTCTATCCTCTCTTTCATATCTGTAAGTGCATTGTCATAATACCTGTTCATTTTCTGTGTGAAATTAGCATGTAGAGTTGAGCTGCAGTTGTTGTTGTTGTCTTTTCAGAGCCAGTTGGATTTCAGCTTGACGTCAGGCTCTGCAGACCAGGGCGTCTCATTGTCGGCGGCGGACTCGAAGGCTGCAAAGGTTCCTCATTCCAACCAGCTTGGCAAGAGTACACCGGGGACCAAGGTATGATCATGATGGTACTGCAGCTTTAATCCGTTTAACCTGTTTAGAACGGACTGAGGACATAAGAGAGGGATGCAATCAGTCATAGCTAAGCAGTGACGCTTTGGACTGTTTTAGTTCAGTGGATTAAACCTGTTTAGATGTTATCAACAACAAAATACGTAGAGCAAGATTGGACAATGTAATCGGGCGTTTTAGTCTTGCAGGAGTTGCAAATTAAAGTATGCTATTGTTTGATTGTGAAGGTGTCTGTCAGCGAGGGAAGGAGGCCAGAGGAAGAGTCGTCTTTCTGGAAGATCAGTGCTGAGCGGTCCAGGCTGGAGGGAGAGCAAGCCGACTTCCAGTCCATAACGCCGAGCCAGATCAAATCCCTGGAGAAAGGAGAGAAACCCCTCCCCTCCTACCTCCGACAGGTGAGCACTGAAATCTACGCAACGTCTCTCACGATCCGGCGGCGTTTTTAATTCAGGTAACAGCTGCGAAAAATGTTTGTTTATCTGGTTCACCCCGACACATGCCGCTTGTCCTATCGAGCCTGAAATAGAAACTAGGCTGAAGCTGTGCAGCCTCCACCATCCTCCAAGTGTCCTCCAAAATGTAATATTAACAGGGTCAGTTATACTGAAAACTCCAATACTAAATATGATAATCTTCCTCCAGGAGACTTCTGTCACCTCCAAGGAGCCTGAGGCAGCAGACCCCCACCCTCCGGCTCCTAACAGGTCCACCAAGCACCGAGCACCCAAACCTCCTGCTCCCAACCCCCCGATCGCCGCCGCTGTTAGCGCCACGCCGGCATCCATCTCCATCTCGCCAAACCCACCCCCACCCGTCAGCGTGTCCTCATCGGTCGCGGGCTGGGAGCGGTCTCAGAGCACCCTGCCGTCTGTCAGCAACACTGTGGATGAAGTGTTCTCCTCCAGCATGATGTCCAAGCCCTCCAGTAACCCCATCAGTGTGGAGAAAGAGAGAGGGGAAGAAGCGTCACCCTCTAGCCCCACCTTTGCCCAGGTGAGTCCTGAAACAGATTTTTTAGCTTGGATTTAATCGTAGTTAGGCTTCTGAATTCCTGCTAAAATCACACGAGTCCTGTGGTCGCTCTGTTTTTCTTTCATACCACCAACAGACCGCATGGCACTCCAACTGGAACCGAACCAAACCAGCCTCTTAAGTCTCTGTCCGACTGTTTAGTCTGCACTAAAGTCTGAGTCACAGTTTTCACACCAGCCTAAACAAAACAAACCGAGCAAGTTGGGTGTAAAAGCCTCTTGATAAGACAAGTGCACCAGGGGGAAATAAATGAGTAACGCCTGGAGAGATTAGATTAAAAGAGAGTTAGCGTCACCTTCAGTGAAAATTAGCAAGAGGTGGGATGAGGGCATGAGTAGCAGTTGTTCTTAATCGTCTCTTGAATTGTGTCTCTCAGCTTTGACCACGTTTAATGCCGTCTTTCTGTCCCACCCCTCAGTTCAACACAAGCAGCAGCATCCTGAAGACCGGATTCGACTTCTTAGACAACTGGTAAACCACAGCCGGGGAGCCAGTCACCGCTCTGAATGGATCATTCGCATCATCACTCTAAAGAAGGACCACACTGCCATGACTACAGACATCCACGTCTACATTTAACAAACACTACTCTTTAAAAAAAAAAAAAAACGACCACGTTGTTTTCTAGTAATTATCTCCTGTGGCTTGTTAAGACATTATCTCACCGCCTGTGTGCTGGTGTGTGCCCCCCTCCTCTCCTCTCCTCTCCTCCCCTCCCCTCTCCTCTCCTCTCCTCTCCTCTCCTCTCCTCTCCTCTCCCCTCCTCTCCTCTTCAACTAGGGTTGAATTTCTTTAATGTGTTGCCAAACTAAATGCAATGAGTGTGTGCTCTCCCCTGACTGTGAACTCATACTGCGACCAGCTTGGTTGAAAGGTTACACCATTCCCATCACTTGAAGTGACAGGTGTAAATGGGGCTTTTACCTGCTTTGGCAGAGCGTCTAGCCATGTAGCCTTTCATAACGGTACAGTGTTTTTTTTACCATGGCGTAAAACCGAATAAAAGCAGGAAACACCAAATAAAACGGCTTAATATAAATATAAACCCGAGCCGTGGCTGCAGCTGCTCCTCAAGGATAGCTGTGCCATTTTCTTAACCATGTAGTCGTATAAATAAAAGTTAATAAAGAAGTGGGAGACCTTTAAATGCCTGTTACACTTGCTATTAAGAGCGACGGCTCATGAGAATAAAGTAATGTGGAAATGTGGCTGCGACTGCCAAATATCTCCGTTAACTCTGGTAACCTGTTGATCACGTCGCTTGTGGTGTGAATGCACAGTTTTTAGCGTTAGACTTGGACTTAGACTCGACTTGGCTGCCTTCACGTGCGAGTTTTAGACACTTAATCTAGCAAGCGAGGAAATGTTTTGTACCATAAGCATGTCGAATTTTCACTCATCCGTCATTTTTCATGTTTTGTTATGAAGATTCTGCTCTCTGATGTGCTTTTATTTATACTTATCTATACATATATATATATATATTCCTATAAGTCTAGGAGTTTTAGAGCTAAGGTAGTGCTCAGTGCTGCAGTTCTGGTCCACGTAATGTTCCTACTGGTTATGGAATTCCTGGAATATCATGGAATAACTTCACAGGGATATAACAGAATGTATTTTCCATTCATTGAATTAGGAAGGTGTTTTTTCAGAAGAACATCCATGCGAGTGTTCGAACTTAGTCATGGAAAAACTCATGGACCTGTTACAGATGTCTGGATTTAGCGTCATGCCCACACTTCCTCACCCACCACCACCTCACCTCACCCCTTCCTCCTCCTCCACCTCCTCCTCCTCCTCCTAGCTGTCACCTTTGACCTCAAACTAGTGCTGAGCAGAGCTAGCGTGCGTTTCTAATGACGATAAGACTCAATAAGACGTTGTGTTTTTAGGTAAACGGGCAGGCATGTAGTGATTTGTACCACTTGTGTCATAGATTTAAAATCCAGTTTACACGACTAGAGTACTATTTTACTGAATTTTATATTTATCTGCTGATTGTATCTTATGCTATACATGTTTATTGCTCTCGTGCAGTTTGAGATCACAGATTGGAAGGAAATAAATGATTAAAAGTCTAACTTGTTTCTTCTGTTTTGTGCAAACTGAGGACACAAACCTCATTCCTTTGTGTTGCCAAGCTTCTTTTTTTTCCCTCGACACACCCACAAATTATACTTTCCAAATTTAATAAAGGCCACGTTAATACAGCCTGCATTCTCCTCTCGGGAGGGACGGAGGAGGTCACTACAGGAGTGTTTGTTATGGATACAAAATGCAGCATCACTTTAAAGATTTAGCCTCCTTCGCGTGTTTGACGTTAAAGGTTGTTTTGCATTCTTGTTGACCTCCCTGCTCAGCTCCATGACATCAATTCCTCCGAGCTTTTAATTTCTACCAGATCCAAAACGCCGCTTGGGAAAGGAAGAGGGAAGGAGGGAAGGAGGGAAGGAGGGAAGGATGTCCGGCGCTCAGAGGAAACTTTGTGCTGTTCGGTTAAACAACACATCGGCCCAGTTTAGAATCACCAGACCTCGTTTCACTGTCTCCCTCGAGCACAAAGCAGCCGCTCCACAGTGTGTATTTAAGGAAAGGAGAACATGACTGTCTCTCATTCATAAAGGATGTGTGAAGGGTAACACAAGGCTGGTGAAGCCGGGGTTGAACCAGATTGTTGGCTTTTATTGATCTATTAATCTGAACTCTGATGACTGATGATCACTGCGGGTTTCATGGTGTCCATGATTGTCTGAAATTCCAGTTATGCTGGAATACATAAATTAAAAATTTGCACTCTAAAACCTACAGAAGAATCTGGGATGATTTAGCCTCTGGGGGGGCAACAGCCGATGCTGCTGTTGAAACCAGTGAATATCCAGGCCAAGACTTCCTCTGCAACCTGATTAGCAACTTCATTCCAACTTCTGTGGCTGTGAAATGAAGCCAATGTCTAAGTGCCAAAAACTGCAGTTCCTCAAACGTCCACTTGAGGCTGGCTCGAGAAGTGAGTCAGTCTCCATAAGTCCCCATGTTAAAATGTCCAACTTCACAGCAGAAATAAACATGTTTACAGCCTGGTACAAAAACCAGTTTTGGTCTCTATAGCTAATTTCCCCGTTCATGACAACTGTACTGAGGGTGAATTTATATACAACTCACCTGTTCAGATTATATTAAGGCTTAAAGTTATGCAGTATTAAGAGCGCGGATGCTTTGATTGACAGGTAGGTGGTACAAATGGCTTGTTTGAACAACCAGGCTCCATTCATGCTCCACGTCTTTGACCATTTTTGGTCAAAGACGTGCTCTCCAAACAGACTGTTGCAACCAAAGCCCTCTCAAATATGACTGGTCAATGCTACTCAGCCTACAAACTGAAACCAGAACACTTCTGATGCAACTATCTTCATCTCTTGCCGGAGCCAGGCAAAATTTTTAACCCTATTTCCAGTCTTTATGCTAAGCTCGCTGTGTGCTCGTGGTAGCTTTATATATTTGCTGTGACTCTCAGCAAAAACAGGCAACATTACATAGAAATCTGTATTTTCACAATTTAGTGTGTCAGAGTGCAAAAACTCAGCAAGGGCTGCTGAGCCAAGTTACATTACCTGCTTGCTCAGCTCCGGTTCTGGCACAACACTGGCTCTGCTCCCCATTAGCATTTGCCTGCACCCCTGGCCTGAAAACCTCCTCTTCTTCTTCCCGGTGGTCCAAAACGCCTGCGGTAAAAACACTAACACTCCCCCGGTGCTCTGAGCTCACAGCTAACAGCAGCTACAGTTCACAGCAGTTTACTTTACTGTCCATCAGAAGACATGAAAGTAGCAGTACTCTCCAGATCCTGAGAAGTTGGACGATATTTTACAGTGTGGCACTAAAAACTTAGAATTTTGGTCAGAGATGATTTCACATCAGAGCAAAAAAGCCATAAACAGATGAAAATCTAAACACATCATCTATCAGTGTTGGTCTTTAAGGTACTGTATGTTTGTGTTCATCATCCCTCCCTGAACTGAGGTACCTCTGTCCAGTCCAGCCACCTCCCTGCAGCACCACCCAACACCTCCACACTGCTGAATGGCTGCTTTGTGTTCACTCTCATCTATTTTTGCAACAAACGTTCAGGTGAATGAAAATCATTGCACGGCACTGAACAGCGGAAACAGAAAACAGGGCCGTTATTGTGTCACAGTGCGTTACCGTACGTGTAGCAGGCTAATGAGGCAGCCTGCTCCTCAGACACTGGAAATAAAATCACACAGGGCGTCTTAACAAAACAAAGCTGACTGATCTGATAGTGACGGTTAGTTGAGTCCCAGACAGGAGCATTGTGCCGGACTGAGAGGTCTGTGGTTAGGTGGAAATTTGATTGAGTCATCTACATGTTTTTGTACTGATGTGATGGTGAGTGAGCAAAGTATGATCACACACATGCAGCCCTGTGTTCACTTCATTTCATACATTTTAGTCTTATAGGTAGCAGTGCTGAAGCTGAGCTAAGGTGTTAATGCTTAAATAAACAGCTGTACAATCATTGCAAGAGCTGATTTAGGGCTGCAACTTAATTAGCTTCATTTTCAACTATCCTCTAGATAAATACTTTGGTTCATTAAATGTGGAAAATCCCCACTGTAACTCCCTAAAATCCCAAGGCGACCTCTTCAGATTGTTTTCATTGTTTGATTAACAGTTTAAAAAATCCAAAAATACTGAATTTAACGTCACATAAGACATAAAAACAGACTAGAACAGACTGGATATGATCATTTTTGCTCAAAAATTACATTTTATTGTTTGATTAACAGTTAAAAATCCAAAGATGATGAATTTAATATCACATAAGACACAAAAGCAAACCGGAACTTGACCATTTTTGCTTAAAATGGCTTTTCATTGTTAAATTATCCAAAAAAACTTAATGTAATGTCACATAAGACAAAAAAACGGACTATAACTTGATCATTTTTGCTTAAAAATAGCTTTTTATTGCTCGTTTAACAGTTAAAAATCCCCCCAAAACTGAATTCAATATCACATAAAACACAAAAGCAGATTGGAACTTGACCATTTTTGCTTAAAAATAGCTTTTTATTGTTCGTTTAACAGTTAAAAATTTAAATATACTGAATTCAATACAACATAAAACACAAAAATAGACTGGAACTTTACAGAAACTCGATCATGTTTAAAAATAACTATCAAAGTAGTTTCTTATTCATTTCCTGCTGATCGGCTAATCATTTCAGCCTTGGTTTGGTTTGATTTAATTGCAGTGGGAAATCACCCGCTAAGGTCAACACAAGAATAAACACTTTCTTCGGGGGTCACACATTTTTTTCCAGTCACTACTTTGAATCCAAACCGAAGTCTGGAAAAAGTTTGAAGTCTAATCGTGTACCGGAACATGTGCAGCCATTCCTGCAGACTCAAACACATCTGTCCAGCCTCACAACGCTCACAGTCCCAGTCGCTGCCGGAGCTCCTCCCAGTCTCCAGATTGCAGAAGCCTGCCTCGGTCGCTTCCCTGGAAACTCTGCTGGATTCTTGTGGCATTTTAACTGGCATACCTCCTGTTACACCCACACACACACACACACACACACACACAGGGTCTTTCTCTTTTTATGTCATCATTCCCTGTGAACAGTTTCACAGCCATATTTCTCTTACCACTGATTCATTTAATTACACTAGAAAAGTTTGGCAAGCAGGCCTCAGATTTAACCAAATTAATAAAAGGACTGTGTGTGTGTGTGTGTGTGTGTGTGTGTGTGTGTGTGTGTGTGTTTCTTCATGTGTATAGGCTTGCAGTGTTTTTCTGTCTGCAACGTACATTTAAACCAGAGATTAAAGAGGTTCAAACATAATTCATTCTCAACCTTCTAAATTACTCTTTAGCCAACTTCATTGGCTGATAAAAGCTGTATTCAAAGTTTCCCCTGTGTCATTATGTCCATAGAGGCTGCTGAGCCTGGTTACATTGCCTGCTTGCCCAGCTCCTGTTCTGGCACGACACCAGCTCCGGGTAGCGAGCAACACTGTTAACTGGCGACCGTCAGCTGAATGCATCTGTGGTTGTTCTGTAGCTGTTATTTTTTGACATTAATGTTACAATGTCTAAAAAAAAACATACCTGACTCCTCTTTGGTGTCCAGTTTCAACACCTGTCGTAACTACGACAACCACAGACGCATTCGGGTGATGGCCGCCAGTTAACGGGGTCACTCGTGAAACCGAAAACACCGGCTAACAAACTGAGCTAACAGCAGCTACAGCTGGAAAGCAGTTTACTTCACTGTCCATCAGGAAACTCTGTAAATCACAGAGAGTCCATGACGATCCAGTTTCACCAAAATCAGTGAAATAGTTGGTTGTGTGTGACTTAGTGCCGTAAAGCGTTACGTACTTCTCTCTGGTGATCGTACCTGGAGACACCATTCACCTGATTACACATCAATGTAGCATCAACATGATTTAAAATCTGTTAGTTTATGGTATAAAAGTTCCACAGTGTCTCCAGAGTGAGTGACTCTTGTGTTGGGATTACTTTTTGTTTACACTGCTGGTTTACCAAAGTATGAAGATGCTGTCCAAAGTAAACCATGTACTGAAGGATGAAGTGTTCCTCTCCTCCTTTCTCAGGCTAATTAAAAAAACACGGTTGCACGGTGGGGTTATCTGAAAAATACATAATCACAAAGCTCACAACGAGCCTGTTTTCCTAAGAGACAGAGACCTGTGTCAAACTGCAGAGTTCACACAAAGAGTGGAAATGGGAGGTGGGAAGCAAAAACAAAGAGCTTTCCTGTTGTTTGGCAAGAAAGGCGAGACGTTCCTGAACACGTTTAGAGTACAAACAGACAGACAGCAGGCAGACGAACTGGGATGTGATTTATATTTCAGCTCCTGTGTGAGTTTTTTAAAAGAGGAGGCGAGGGGAAGGGGAAGGTGGGTGGGGGGGAGTGTACAGCAGCTCTCATTCACATTTCTAATGTGGAGATCCCTGTTGATGTTTCTGCCTTACTGAATCCTGGATCACATCTGTGAGGGAAGCACGAGGGAAAGACAGAGAAGGCAGAGACAGACAGTGAAAGAGAAAGAGACAGAGAGAGAGAGAGAGAAGCTCAGAGGGAGTTTTGCTGCTGAAGTTAAAGCAGAGTTATTAGGAAGCAGAAAATGGGACCGGCTGTTACCTCGCTCGCTCTGCTGTGTTTATGTTCTCTGGGTCTGTGTGTGCCTACAGGGACGGCCGACGCTACACCAGCACAGGTCAGGACTGAATGTGTGTGTACAGTATGTGCTCTTTCTCTTTATATCACCAAAACATGGATTCTGTCAACTTAAAACTAAATTTCTCATAGCTGCTACTGTTGTATGACTGCTGTATGCTGTGCATGTGTGGAGCTCAGGTGAAGCTAAATCAACCAAAACATGAGAAATGTTACTAAATGTTATGTTGAGGTGGCTTAAGTGCAGTTAAGTCTGTGCTCATGCGAGTGCATGTTTGTTGGCTCAACTACTGTGATGACTTCATAGGTGGATGACATAAACCAGACATGTTAAAGATGGTGCAACTGCAGCGGTTAAAACTATTTATGATGATACAGGGTTTTCCTCTGAGATTTCAAAATAAAACATCCCCAAGCAAACAAACATCTCTCTGTCAGTCAAAAAGCTGAAAGAGACTAACACTGTAACTAAGTATATTTATACAAGTACTTGTATAAATATACTTAGTTACATTAAATCACTGACAATTTATGTTTCTTTCTATTTTAACCTTAAATCACGTAGACTTTGATCAATTACTTTTCAATAGCTGCCAATTAATTACTGCGATTCTTTTTTACAGTAAGTTACTTGTCAATGGCTGCCAGTTAAAAACTGGGATTCTCTTTACAGTAAGTTACTTGTCAATAGCTGCCAGGTAATTACTTTGATTCTTTTTTACAATAAGTTACTTGTCAATAGCAGCTAGGTAATTACTGTGATTCTTTTTTTTTACAATAAGATACTTGTCAATGGCTGCCAGTTAAATACTGTGATTCTTTTTATAGTAAGTTACTTGCCAATGGCTGCCAGTTAAATACTGTGATTCTTTTTACAGTAAGTTACTTGTCAATAGCTGCCAGTTAAATACTGTGATTCCTTTTATAGTAAGTTACTTGCCATTGGCTGCCAGTTAAATACTGTGATTCTTTTTACAGTAAGTTACTTGTCAATAGCTGCCAGTTAAATACTGGCAGCGTACCATTTTACAGTGTAATGGTAAATTGAAGGAACAATCATCCCATCCTGCATATAATTAACATTATTGAGGCTAAAGCCACAATAAGTCAGACATATATTTCCATTGTGGCCCTCGTTAGAGAACAGAGTGACATCTTAATTTCATAAAACTGAATATTTAACAACCATTTTATTACCAGGACTGCAGCTGCTACAACCCCTAATGAGCCTGTTGTCAGCAGCTGAGGCTTGTTTCTGGTTGGCTGTGGGGAAGCTGGGTTTGATTTCACCTCATCTACTGGAGCAAAGAAGTTAACAGGGCTTAAATGTGGTGAGAAACAACATCTGAGAAATGTTGACGCTGGGATTTCTTTCTCTGTGTGTGTGTCAGGCATTCCAGCCAGAGGTGAAGAAGGCGAGAGGAGACGTTCCTGATATTCTTCCAGAGCCTGAACCAGAGCCAACCAGCCCGGTGTCAGACTTTGAAAACTCATACAACTATGTCTGTGAGTCTCCAGATCAGGTTTAAAGCCTCGTACAGACAAACACTTAATACCTGCATCATATATTCGTCTAAAACTAACTATGAGTCTTAAAGTTGCACAGTAATATTTCATCGTTTTTCCATCATATCCTATGATATTCTATTCCTCAGTGTCCAGACTAGCCGGCATGGACCAGGCGATCCACAAGCTCAACGTTGGTCACTACACCCTGGACGTTAAAGTCAGCCAGCTGATGGACCGTCTGTCCAGGATGGATGGTAGGACAACTTTTTTCACAAATCATCCAATAACATCCACATTTCTCTTCATTCACCGATGTTCTTACACTTCTCTGATCTATTTCACAAACTAAACCAACAGAATAACACCTTGTACTGACTTTAATGTCTCCTCTGTTGTGTCCCCCATCACCAACATGGCAGCTAAAGTCGGGGAACTGGAGGACAACATCCGGGAGGTCTACCAGCACAGCAAGGACAACCGCAAGGAGACAGGAAGACTGGAAGGTATTAGAGTCATTTTCCCCTTTCGTCTGCCGTTGAGTCGCCTTTAAAAGTGATGACAGAGACGTGGTTGAAAGGACACGGTCAATGTTTTTGTCTTCACTCAATCTCAGGTAGTAAGAGACCCTGAGATTAATCCAGGGCCTCCTATATACATTAAAGACATAGGTACATGCTCCAGTCAGAGTTTGATTCAAGTTGAGCTGCAGATGCTGCTGTTACAGACCTGTTCTGACCTGATCTTCAGCATGTACACAGAATAACAGGTTTAGTATTTTGCAAATGTGAAAGATGATAACTGTTTGTAACTGTCTGTGCTCTTGCTGTATAAACTTGAAAGTGGGCTCAGATATTTTAAAACTAAAGAAAACAATTCTTTCTATCCAAACAGTGGCAGCTGGTAGAGCTCCTTATTTGAAGGAGCGCTTCCAGACACAGTTCTGGACAGTATTTGTGCAAAATAATACGAAGCAAATGCTGCTGTAGAGAATTTATCCAAAGAAAATAAATGATGCTAAACTGAGAACCTTCTCTGATGTCTGGAACCAAAGCGCCTTGTCCTAGTGGATTTCTTTAAAGCTCCACTAATCAATACTTTAATATGAACAAATGACAGAAAATCATAACCCGACTCTGCAGTACCTTTCAGTTATATGGTGCGTTTTAGCATCTTTCAGCTCATTGTTTTGGTTTTATGGCCCCGGGTACAAAAGGCAGCTGTTCTCACCACTGACAGCATAAAGACGTGACTCATCAGCCGACCTGAGGCGGGCAGAATGACGCCTGGGTGCTTTAATAAGGCATCTGTAACGGTACTTACCTGTCAATCAAAGCGTCCGCACTCTTAATCCTGCATAACTTTAAGCCTTAATATAATTTGAACAGGTGAGTTGTATATAAATTCACCCTCAGTACAGTTGTCATGAACGGGGAAATTAGCTATAGAGACCAAAACTGTTTTTTGTACCAGGCTGTAAACATGTTTATTTCTGCTGTGAAGTTGTGACATTTTAACATGGGGACTTATGGAGACTGACTCACTTCTGGAGCCAGCCTCAAGTGGACGTTTGAGGAACTGCAGCTTTTGGCACTTGCACATTGGCTTCACTTCCCAGACACGGAGGTTGCCGCTTGGTTTTCACTGGAAAAATTGCTAAAACCCACTGTGCAGCCTAGACTGGCTCTGTATGCAAAGTGTGATGAGATAACTTCTCCGTAACAACTGTATATGGTGATAATATGTCAGTGTTGTGTTTACATCGTGTTGCACTGCCCCCAAGTGGCCAGTTAATTTAGGTAATCCGTCTTGTTTTTCTCTTAGGTTGCCAGAAGGGACGCAGGATGGGATACAAATGTTATCTTGTGTACAACAGCTACGAGGATTACGCCGGAGCTGCCAGGAAGTGCCTCGAACGCGGTGGCCGCATGGCGATGCCCCGAGACCGCAAGGAGCAGGAAGCCCTCGCCGATTACGTGAAGTCCTTCTTCCACCCAGGGAACTGGCCCGTCTGGCTGGGCATCAACGACCTGCGATCCGAGGGCATGTACGTTTTCGACGACGGGACGAGGGTGTCGTACTTCCAGTGGCGCAAACACTTCCTGTCCAGCCAGCCGGACGGAGGGAAGCGCGAGAACTGTGTGGCGATGTCGTCAGACGACGGCGACTGGTGGGATCACTACTGCGATCGGACCATGAACTATCTGTGCGAGTTCGATGACAGGGTGGCACTTTAAGATGAGCACTTTACTCTCTTCACCACCTTAAACTTTGACCTCCAGTTGTTTGTTAGAAATAAAATAACTTATTTAGCTTTAAATAATTATAAATATCCAGTATAATTTCATTTCTATATGCAATTAGTGTGGCAGTGTTCAAGTAGTGTCAGTATCTTGCAGGATAAAATGAAAATATTTCACGGTATCTTCGTGAAACACGTCTCAAATGCGCACAAATACATGTATTGCTATTTAAGTTAAGTAAGTACTGAGTAAGACTTCTTCATCTGATTATGTCTAGTGTTATATTATTCATGCAGCTGCAGTGATATGAATGTAAACCGGTCAGGACTCTAATGTGATTTCACACCTGGATTCTTTCTAAATATTTGCTCAAACTTTCCAAAAAAGAAAAGAGGGGAAAAACATGAAATGTTTGGAGCCAGTTTCTTCAGAATCAGCACATACTGAACCTCTTGAAGACATAAATCTATCTGTTTTGGGGTTTAACAGGAATTAGGCAGCACTTCTCTGTTACTTCTAGATCTTTGAAGATATTTTTACAAAAGTCTGGCACCGGTTGCGAAAGCTGTTAAACTGCTGATTCTTCAACATGTCCGGGCCAGAACACTTTTTAGAGCTTTAACCTCGCATCTGAATCCTCTTTAAAACAGCCCAAAATGTCACACGGTCACTGTATGTAAATGTATCTCGAGCCCTACAGTATGTAAAATGAGAAAGATGTACATAAAACACTGAGTGTAAAAGTTTTTTTTATGAATCTTTACTAAAGGTCAAAGCTAAAAACGTGAGATTCACCTCACCAGAAAGGCCGGATACCGTATACAGTGTTGATACAGTATCCAAGTTTTGGTGCTGATACCAAAATGAGACCTTACTTTGAGAAATATAGTCATATTTTCCCATTTGAAACCTTTTTATTCGACAAAAGGAGCCAAAGTCCTAAAATGTTTAATGCCATCTGAATATACGCAACTCGCTGGAAAACGGTGGATTGCTCCCTCCGGGTTGGGAGCGAGTTGCTGCCCCAAGCGAAGGAGTTCAAGTATCTCGGGGTCTTGTTCAGGAGTGATGGGAAAAATGGAGCGTGAGATGGAAAGTGCAGACGTTGTACCGGATCGTTGTGAGGAAGAGGCAGCTGAGCCTGAAGGTAAAGCTCTTGATTTTCCATCTATGTTCAAACCCTCACCTATGGTCGTGAGCTTTGGGTAGTGACTGAAGGAATGAGATCGCGGATACAAGTGGCCAAAATTAGCTTCCTCCGCTGGGTGGCCGGTCTCAGCCTTCGAGATAGGAGCTCAGAGTAGGTTCAGCTGAGGTGGTTTGGGCATCTAATTAGGATGGGTGGGTACCTTCCTTTGGAGGTTTTCCGGGCATTTACAACTGGGAAGACTACAAAAAAAACTAAACTACATAGCCCATCTATGCTGGGAACGCCTCGGGATCGTCCAGGAGGAGCTGGTATGTGTCGCTGGGGGGAAGGACGACTGCTAAACCTGCTGCCACCACGACACGACCCCGGATAAGCGGAAGGAGATGGATGGATGTAAATATATGCAACAATAAAATAGTAAAATGAGCAACTTTTTTTTAAATTAAAATCAGGAACAATCTGATCAATAATAACAACAAGATTACAAATATGAGCAGATATTCAAGGCCAACATTTAGTACTTCACATTTTTTGATTCTTCTGTCACATTTTAAGGTTTAATCAGAAATCTAGAGTTGTCATCCTGAGTGATTTTGACATCAAACCGCTCACAGTTCATGATAAATTACAGTGTACACTTATTTCATATATAGATATGGAAAAATCAGATCTGTAGCAGCACTTATATGTTGTTTTTTCTACTGTAAACATGCTTTTTCCTCTAAAAATATATCTATAGTTAAAGATGAAATTAAAACGAATCATGAGGTAGGCAGAGGTAACATGATTTATGGGAAAAAGTACCTCTTTCTGCCACTTGGAGGCGCAAAAACCTGTTTAAAGCGCCTTTAAAGTGAAGCCTTCACATCAGATAACAGTTTTTATAATTACATTACACTCATTTTAAATTGCTCTCATCGCAACGCTGACACAACAAAGAAGCTCGGCTGTCTCTGCTCCACAGTTCTGCATCGGTCACGCCTCTTCACGGCGTCATGAGTGCGAGGCGTGACGTCATAAACGCGAGTCAAAGAGCTGCTCTTCTTCTGTGGTGTCGGCGTTGTTGTTAAATCATCGTCCCCTGATTCACAGCTTCGTTGGGTTCACGGCCTGCAGGATGTCCTTCACGGTCGGCCTGTCCAGAGGGTTTTTACACGGGTGACAAAGAACGACCTTCCCTGCTTCATCCAGCAAAAAGTCGCCTCCCATCTGAAGAAATAAGAAACACATTAAAGCTTCAAACAGCAGTTGCACCTGGGGGTAGCTTGGTCTGTAGGTGACTATGGCTTGGGAACCGGAGCCAGTTCAAGTCCAGTTCGGACCACAGTATGGAGGGTGGACTGGTGGCTGGAGAAGGTGCCAGATTCTCCTCCTGGGCACTGTAGGGCGGGTCATGACTTCACCAAAGATCCTGTTTTGGGCCTAATAAACTACATTGGTGCATACATCGGGTAAGTGCACAGACACACAGGCACACAGGTTTTAGGCAGCATCGTCGGCATTTCTGATAACTGTATCAGCATCGGAACTCTATTTGGAAAGACAGGATTACCGACCAGGGACAGGAGAATATGCACCACTAAAGACCGTATGAAGGCAATTCTGAGATTTCTTTCAAAATACATCAGATATGTTGGAAAACAGTTACTGAAAAAACAGTTTTCAGTCCAGGATTTTTGTGGGCGGTCCTTAAAGGGTGGCTCGATGACACGCTGAGGCCACCCTGAGCAGAGAGATAGAGATGAATTCATCTCAGCTCAGAGTGTTTCATAGTTAGTCACGTCATTTTCTGAACGCATCCGACACATTTAATAACACTTTCTTCTTTTGGCCTGACAAACTCAGAACACATATTTATTATGCATGGACTTTAAAGTACAACATTAAGTGACATAACTAGGCCCTTAACTCCTGCTTTAGTGCTTGATATTGACCACTATTTCATTATTTCAGCTGATATTAATCTTAAACGATGCATATTCCTAAATTAATTTGTGTTTGATGAACAATTGGGCAGAACAATTGACCAAAAACAAACATTTATAAGTCTTTAAAGTTTAGTCACATTGATATGTTTGCTAAATTAATTCATATTTGCTGCCACATACAGAGACTCTGACTCTACAGACCTAAAAAAAAAAAGCAGTCAGACTTTGTGTTTTAAATTTCATAAGTCATAAGTGTGTTCAGATGAGAAACCACCAGTACAGAAAAAAAGATGCTGTAAGGAGTCTCTGCCTCGAGCTCCCAGACCACAGTCTAGACCCGGTTACACAAGCGTCACCTCATCCTCTAAAACATCCCGTCGATGGAATATTAATGAGATAACAGGAGCCAGAAAAGTGCCACTCAGGTCTATTTATAAAGTTGGCTGCGACAGATGTGAAATATACTGCATATATTCCATTTGTACCTGGTAGATATCTTCCAGCAGGTGAGGGGGGACGTCAGGGAAGTCCCTGTCCGCGGCTCCGTACTCCGAGTACTGCAGCAGGCAGTCGAACTTCATCACCTTGGCGTAGGACGAGCCGAGGCCGAAGCTCGTGTATATCTGTGGCACAGAGAAAAGTGCAAACACAAAACATCCTCTTTGAATTCAGCGGCATGAAAAGTATTTTACTGGATCATCTTCATCACGCCCACACACACACACACACACGGCGACAGACATCATGAGTGATGATTGCCTCTGTGGCATGTGGAAAATCTTCTTCTGTCTTCAGATTTTTTTTTGGTCGACCGCCCTGGTTTCCGTCTTACGTCTGCGAACATCTGGTGGTTGACTTTCTCTGAGCGAACGGTTTGGACGCTCTGCTCGCCGGGTTTTTTATGACACATCATCAAACAGCTGTTAAATCCTCTGGTTTCCTTCAGCTCGTGCTGAGTCACAGTTATTTCTAGTTTCCATGAATTATAGATGCCTCCTTTAATTTTCATGCACCTGCACTGAGTGTAAATACAGACGTGCAACACCTAAAATTAACTTCATTTCCTTATCGTGTTATTCAGACTGACTTGAGCGTCAATCAACGTCTATGGACGATTAAGGTGCTAACACACATCCTGACCTTTCTCTGTGGATCCAGCATGATGTCAAATCTAGATCCGGTCTGCTCCAACCAAAGCCGAGCTCCCTCCACGCTGCCGAAAGACACCACCAAGACCTGCACTGACCGAGCCTTCAGGAGCGCCTGCAGAGGAACAAAATGAAAATATGAACACAAGACACCTGCTGGTTCCTAATAAGTGCTCCGGAGAACCGTTTTATCCATAAGAACTCTTTTTTTTGCAGCACTTTTGGTGCTTTGAAGAACATTTTTACGCTTAATTATCTTTTTTTTCCTGATTACTGGTTCTTTAAGTTGACTTGGTTTGGACAGTTTGAACACCTTTAAACAAACTTTTTAGTGAACCAGATGTTCATATGTTCTTACCTAAAGGCTGCTATATGCTTAGCTTACTGACTAACTTGCGGTTGTGTGTAGAAATTATTGTTGTGGTGCCATTGCTATTTGTAAAAGGGTAAATATCTGCAATAATTTCTTAGAGGAACACTCACTAATGTGATAATAATTTATACAAAGTAAGAAATAACTTGACTGAATTACTTTTTTAAAGTAATTTACCCAAAGATTCATTAAATTATGATATATCGCACCATGAATGAACTCTAAAAATGAAATTCTGGGGTAATAAATGGTTCTTTGAAGGACAAATAAGTCAAAAGTTCCTTGCACAACGAACAAATAACGTCTAACTTCTCCACATTTTTGTTCGACTGCCTGTAATTCATGTCATATAAAGAGCAAACGTGGTGGCTGCGAGGCCGAGTGAAGACGCATTGGAAAATATGTTGGAACTGTTTGTAGCCAGAAAAAGAAAAAGATTTAGGAGGGTTAAAGGAAGAGTTCAACACAACAAGACTCACAGGACATTTATACAACTTGAATTCCAGTTCGCTGAGCTAAGACGTCGCCACTGCTGGCCAAGAACAAGTCGAGCACAACACTCCTTGTAAAACTAAATACTTCAAAGCTATGACTGGACAATCTCTGCATGGGGGAAGGATTTCTGCAGGTCAGTTGATAATATATCTTAATCATGGAGGTTGGGACCCTCTGACTAACTGTTTTTTTTATTTGCAGAGCGATGAGATAACACGGTGAAGTCGTACCATCAGATCGAAGGCAAACTGACCTGATTGGCCTCCAGCTCGGCCACGTGGTCTCGTCACGGTAGTCATCCAAAATGTCTGATGAGAACCAGCAGCAGCTTCTGACCCTGATCCAGGTACTGACCCAGAGTCACACTCCTTCAAACACACACAACATAGAAACTTCTGTTGTACACGGATCGCCTCGTGCTGATTCACAAACACTCAAAGTCGGGTTATGAACTCACTTTCCGCTCCGTCCATCAGTGAGCGGAGTCTCAGGGCTCAGGCTGTCTGCTATCTTTCCTCCTGACAGCTGTCGGTCTGTTGTCTGCAGACCTTTGTCCACGCTGTCCAGGAAGGAGTCCCACTCATCCTGCAGAGACACACAAACACACACGAGACACACAGATTGCAGGAATCCACGCGGACACATTCATTTTTATTATATTGATTTATTTATGTATTTTCTTTACAAGAGCATCACAAGTGAGTGGAAAGTAATTTAAGTACAATTTAGAAGTATACTCGAGTATTTCCATTTTCTGCTTCTTTATACTTTAACTGGGAAATACTGTACTTTCTTTTATTATTAATATTTTAACAACAAAACACAGAAACACGCACAACAACAACGATAACAGCAACCACACAAAAACAACACATTTATATTAATAATATGATGTATCATGATAGATTAAGATCAGCAGTATATAAAGTAAAATTAGCCCCACTTTTAGCAGCAGGTGACCTTCATATCAATGCATCGGTAATTATATTTGAATAATATAATAAATATGAATCTAACACATACAGACCTCCACCTGCAGGAGCTCCTCCACCTGCTCTCTCACTGCTGCAAGGCTGCAAACAAACAGAAGTGAGGTGATGAAGAGGTGTCGACACCGAGCTTTCATTTCCTTCAATAATTAATAATCAGACGGAGAACAAACACAGAAACTGTAACCGTTTCTGCACCATCAGCAGCTGTCACAATGAGAGGAGGAGGAGGAGGATACACGACGGCAGGTTAGTCAAGTTTTACACGGAAGGAGCGAGGGTTCAAACATCTGTCTTCTCCTTTCCCCTTTGTGCATTTGACTGTTAATAAACTTCTAGTTCAAGATCCGGTGACTAATCAAAATCTGAGGACATGAGGGCGAGGAACTAAAGTGGTTCAACTAGACTGACATCTGAAAAGATAGAGAGCGACAAAAATAAGAAATCACTCGTCTCTGAACGTCGACCTGGTGTTATCACTGTTGGAGCTGAATATTTTATGGTCTGCTAAATCAGTTTGAACCTGTTTAATCTAACCACTGAGCGGACTGCAGCGGCGCCGTCATGGTTCAGTAATGATCGAGCTGACGCTCAGCGATGTAGAAACAGTTCTGCACTGGTATTTGGGGTGAAATGGGTACAACAGTACTCTCCCGTCATGCAGCACTGTGTGGACATCGAGTAAATGGAGCTTTTAATCATTTAATTCTTGTACATTTTATGAAGATTTGTGTATATGTGATTAAAAGTCAATAAAAATATAGAAAATAGATTAAAAAAACGATGCATTTGGTGCCTGAATTATGCAGTTTTTATCCATTAAAATAGATATTATTGGAGAAAAGAAGAAAAATACCAGATATAAGGTGTATAACAGGTTGACAGGTGAAGTTTTGAGCATCAATAAAAAGCTGTGATGCCTTAATAACGCCTCAAACACACGAAATCTTAACGTTGTTCTGTACTTGCTACACTTTGTACACGTCGATTAACTGTCACAGTCTTCAATTCAGTTTTCTTTGTTTCAGCCACTAGAGACGCCCTACCTCCCCCTTCTTAACATAAGACACCAGGTCCTTTTGTCTTTGTAAATTGTGATGTCTAGACTCAACTTTGCACCTAAATACAAGATCCTGCAGGATACCTCAGGTGTAAAGGATACCTGCAATAGACAAAAGGGTGTGAAAACACTTCCTGGAGGGGCCGACCCCTGCAGCAGACAAAGGGATGTTCCTCAGGTATAAATGTTTAGGTCTTGTTGGCCGGCAGAAGTCTCTATTTCATTCTTCACCAGTAACAGAGAAATTTCCACAACATTAATATCTGTTTATTATTCTTTTATAATTATAGAAAAGTGTAATTACAAACTCACTGATAAGACTTCTGCCAAACGGCCTCTGCTTCACTCCTCTTCTTCACTCCAAGTCTGCTCAACGGGAACAAAACACACCGTGACTTCACACAATAAAAACGTTGGATTAAAACACATGATTTACTTATTTATATATATGTAATATAATATATTATAATAGCTCCTCCGTCACCTTTTGTAGAACTGCGCTCCGGCCGTGATCAGGCCGAACAGAGTGGTGATCTTATACGGGACAAAACTCTCCAGAGACTCTGTGAGTGAGAACAAAGAGCCACAGTTCAGTTCAGTCAGTCACGGCTGTTATGTGACTTGGCAATAAGCATGACAGGGATTAGATTACAACACGATTCACGCCATTAATCCTCTGACTCCATCACACTGATCCGCTTTAAGAACTCACCAGAAGCAGCTTGTGCCGCAGCCAATTAATAAAACACACAAACTTGTGAATTATTATATTTATATTAGACGACAGCTGTGACGAACGCAGAGCGCACTAACACACGGGGTGATCACAAATCACAGCTGCACTGTTTTAACTCATTTGAGTTATTTCAGCTAGATCAGACACTTTATTTTAAGTTGGGAAAACAGAACTCCATTTAAATTTCACTCATTTTTATTAAGTCGTGCTCATTTTTAACTAAATAAAGGTTGTAAAACTAAAATAAACACATTTACTGAATTCATATGTTGTCCTCTTTAATTCGGCGTACATATAAATGACTTAGAAACACAAATTATAGCAAATTAAGACTTTAAAAAGTAGTTTACACCTCGCTTACAGTCGTCTAAAAGCAGTAATCTTCCACACATTTAAAGAATTAAATGATATATTCTATATTCTGAATTACTGATCACACCAGAACTATTCACTCATCATAACATTCATTGTCCACATGTTGCCCTCCTCTTCCTCCTTCCTTCCTACCTTGAGCTTCTTGTTTGGCTTTGTGCAGAAGGGCTTTGCTCAGGCTGACCAGCAGACTCAGACTGTCTGTTAAAGTCTCCTCACACACACTCACGTCCTCGGCCATCATGAACACCGGCTCCTCTCTCTCTCACACACACACACACACACTGACTGATGATGGTGGAAGTATCCTGACAGCCATGAGGGCATAAATGCATCCTGACCATGTGACCTGTGGAGTCATGTGACTCTAAAGAGGCTCTGTGTGGGACTCAGCTGGCAGCACCCAGTGGTGACTTCAGTACCTGCAAGACATGAAACAACATGTGATGATAAGAAATTAAAATACTTTTTAATAATCAAAAATGTGATGAATATTTACAGATTAAATTTAATATTTTATTAGTTTAAAGTTTAAAATGTTTCACTGAAAACTGGATAATAACTGCAGCTGAGATAAATATATAAAAACTACAATTTTTACCTCAGAAATTTAGAACAGTTCATACAAATCATGAAAATAACTCAAGTAAAGCACAAGTTCAAGCGGTCATACATTCATGCATTTCATTTCCTCCATTTTCTCGATGACACAATAACGAAACTTTGTTTTCCCGAGATGATGACATAATTAATTTGAGGTATTGAGAAAACAAAAGGACAGTCGAGTACATGAAAATGTAGATGAGCAAATAATCCCGTGATCTCAGGATAACAACGGCATGAATACCTTGAGAAATAAAATAAAATGTATGATTGTATGACCGCTCAGGGCTTCCTTAGACACGTTAGACATGTTAGATATGTTATATGTTAGATATCTGAGTATACAAATATTTAAACAGAGAAGAACAAAGAAGTTTTTCCTTGCCACCATCGCCAAGTGCTCATTTAAACTCTTTATAACAGAGCACAGTCTGGACCTGCCTCTGCACAGCTGTATGTAGATGTGTTACTTCTTCTTCTGTCTTCTCAGCTCTTGATGTCCTGTTTGTCATCGTTTAATATTTCCTATGATAAAACTTATAAATATATTATTAAATAATCCAAATATTTTGATTCCTTTGAGAGCCTTGATTATATGGACGACTCAGATATAAACTTTGTAAACCGAGGAAGAAGAAAAGACGCAGATAGAGAGCTCAGCTCATGTACAGTCTGATCCTGATGTGTTTGAGCTGCTCTGGGTCTTTATGTTAATATTAGTTATTATTATTTATTATGAGCTGTAAGGAGTCAGTGATTTCAGTTAGTCATTATGTATTTACAGCATGTAACGTGTTTTTGTTAATCAACACAGGACGTAGTTCAACGTGCAGAGGTGTGATCACACGCTTCACCAGTTAAATGTTGTTTTTTCTTGGTGAATAATTATCAGGAGATTAATAAAAAATGATCACTTATAAACTCGTAACACGAGATCCACGAGCTGCTGACTGATCAACACAAAGTGTGAAGTTACACGACGACGACTGAGTCTGCTGTTTCACAGTGACGCTCACATTTATCATCATCCTCACTAAATCAGATTAAAAAACACAATATGGTTAATGAATATTTATATTATAGTGAGTCTTGAAGTCAAGCAGATTGTAGCACACTGCACTGGATGTTCATATAAATTAAACATAAAGACGTTGTTCTCGTATGGAAGACCATTTGAAGTCAGTAAATCAGTATCAGATCCTGGGTGCCTTCATGTGAAGGTTTTCCGGGCTGGTTGAAGACTCCAGGGTCAGACCCAGAACCTGCTGGAGGGACTACAGAGCCCGTCTAGCTTGGGAACGTCTCGGGATCCTCCAGGAGGAGCTGGAACGTCCTTTTCAACCTGCTGCCACCGCGACCTGACCCCGGATAAGAGGAAGGAAATGGATGGATGGAAATCAGCATCGTCAGTTTTGAGTAACTCAAAATGTTGATTTTGAAGTCTGAATGTTAATTTGATGTCTCATTTTTAATTTAACAAGTCAAAGTGTTGACTCAGTGTCAGATTTTTAACTTAGGTTCATTTTTTTATATCTCATAATGTCATTTTCTTTCACTGAGTATCTCCATATTTTCCATCCATCCATCATCAGAGTCACGGTAGACTGGAGCCGATCTCGAGATCTTGATATCGTCCACCTCCGTCGTCGTCATCACACTTGTGGTGTGGACTCTGATGGATCTGGGTGAACTTAACTCGTCTAGGCTGAAATTGGCTTCAACAAATTAAAGGGTTACAACAAAAAAAAAAACGAGAACAAGGGCTGTTAAATTATCAACCAGTTTTATTGACTGCTGAACATTCATTCACTCGTTCAATAAAACATTCCCTCCTTCAAGTTTTCAGCTCTGAAGTCCACCAAAGCACTTAATGACCGGGTCACCAGTGCAACAAGAAAAGAAAAGAAAACAGCACATCATCGATATGAGAAAACAAAATGACAGGAAGCAAAAGAAGTGACGGACTTAACAAGTACAAATAAAGTAGATATGGACGTTAAATTAAGACTTTCAGTGACGATACGTGAGCGTTAAAAGGCCTCGAATTCGTTAAATTTGTTGAAAACTTTGAGATCATTCAGGTGAATTATCTGCTGATGCTCTTTGTGCTTAAACCGACATCGAAGAGACGTTGAAAAAAAATTTAAACATCATATATTGTTAACTCTATTCCCCATTTGACGGATTAAAACAAGATTATTCTGAATTACGGAAGACAGAAAATTGATGATTTTTTTGTCTGTAAACGTTAAATTTGGTTCAATCTTGCAAACAGAAGTGATATTTCCCCACGTTATATTCTCAAATTTAGCTTTATCCGGACATCTGTGACTTCAGTCGCTGATCTAAAGGACCACAAAAATAAAGTATTTGATGGTTCATTTAAGACTATTTGTCTCTGGTGTTGTGAGTTCATCAGAAAATCGTAGATGGCGAGTTAAAGGAATGACAGCAAAGAAAAGAAACGACAGTTTGTGGTGTGCTTCCCCCTTCGTTTATTTATAATTAATCCTCGACGAGAGCAAACAGTCAGAGAACATTCAGGAGGATTTATTTCTGCTCCTCAGGTTTGAATTTTAACTTAATAAATGATAAATTAAATTAAATAAATGAACTTAAAGATGGAAATGTTTCACACTGCTGGATAATGACCAGGCAGGAGCCTTGTGAATTTAAGAGGACATACTGCATATATATATTTTTTTCTTGATGGCATCTTCAAATTTTCTCAAAACGGTCTAAAACCAAGATTTATTTGAAAGAAACTTTGAAAGAAACTTTCACATTTGAGAAGCTGGAACCAGCAAATATTTGGTATTTTTGCTTGATAAGTTACTTAAATATTCATAATTATCTCTTTATTCTAATCTCTGTTGATCAACTGATCGATTTTCAGTCCTAAAATCCTCTAAAATCTCTGACTGTTGCTCTTGTATTAGTTCAGCAGTCAACCCAATCCGTACACGAACCCTTCTATTGGTCACGTTAAAAAGAAAGCGGGGTTCAATACCCGGTAAGAGAAGCGACACTGCCTGCAAGAAGTGTCAAGAAAACTAAATAAAAAAGAGACTGCTTCAAGTATCCCGAGTGGAATTCAAAAAGCCCTGAAGGTTTTTGTTTTTAAATTTTTAAAATCCCCCCAAACTCCTTCTCTGCTGATAGGCTGGACTTAACAGTGGTTAAAAAATACGTTTTAAAGTGGCGATAACTCCAGTGTCAATCCAAAACTTAAACAAATTAAAGTTCATGGAGATCTAAAGACTTTAACCATGACTATGCAACGTAGGATTGTTCGTGCCGATGGTTTGTGAGATGGACTTTGTGCTTTGGGTGTTTCAGCGCGACGCCTATAAAGCAGAGAAAAAGTGTGCGGGCAGAAACGCTTCTGCATCCCAAAATGTGACACATGACGTTCTCCGTCATCTTCCCCAAACGGCTGGAGTGTGGAAATACTGGGTCTAATCATTGAACAAGAGATATTGGGTTTTAAAAACATCACATACTTTGATGAAATTCAATTATATGATAAAATAATTAAGAACTGGAAAATAAAAACATCAGCCTCGACAGTCGCTGTCGTTGAAGGTTTAACTAGGGAAGGATCTTTTTGTAGAGGCAAATACCTTTCACATTACTCAGTGCTGCTAGCAAACTCAAAATTCAGGTTTCTCTACGTGGTGTTAAGAGTCATGAGTGAGGGAGTGTTTAAGGGAGGATGACGGAGAACGGCAGGATCTTACCATCTTTAAGGTTAAACAATTACCATCAAACGTTTGGATGTTTATGGAGAACCGAGTCCAGTTTTATTTGGGTTGCAGAAGAAGACAGTCCCTTTTTTCTACCCAGTGTAGAAGCTCCATTATTAAAGACTTTTTATTAAACCGACTTTTCTCCTATGAAGAAAAAGAAGAAGAAGAAGAAGAAGAAAGAAAGAAGAAGTCGTGTTAGGACTTCTTCGGACAGTGTGAAGACGAGTCTGTGTTGAGAACCTCGATCATCGTTCTGGTCGACGGGAAGGTCTCTGCTACTGACGGAAGACTCTGGTACCAACTTGGCAAACTGTTGAGGAAGAAAAGTATTAAAAACTGACTGAGAAGAGAAGAAACAAACAAACCAAGAACATGTTTTATCTTCATACCTTTTGAGATTCATCCAGGATTTTGCTGTTTTACTGAAGCCATCTGGACTGGGCGTGGTCATGGCTTCGAAATCCACCAACTGAAACAGAATTAACCCAACAAACACGTTAGAAAACACTCTTCAGATGGAATAAATCCAATAATTCTGCTGTTTCTTTGCAGTATAGACAGGTATAAGCTCTTGTTTAATAAAGACGCACAGCTTTACAGCCACAGTTGGGTACTATGTGGCAGAAATGCCAAGAAACTCGTGTTTACTTGCCAACTTATTACCAGTCGAGTGTTGGAGTTTCCCCATTGGCCGTTGCTCTTTCAAAATAAATCAGTGGGACCAGCCCTCAGTTACTATCTGAAGACTAAAAGATCTCTTTCAAATCAAACATCTCGACATACGTGATTATTACTATTAACTATTATTATTATTACATTACTCAGATATCACACGGTCCAGCCTAATCGTGTTTATTTCTGTGTTCTCTCACGGTTTTCTCCAGACAAATCTCCAGACATTCTTGAGTCGAGCAAACGGAGAGCTGGACATTCAACAAGCGTCCTCAGCTGAACTTCTCAGAGACTTCAGCTCTCTAACACCTGATCGGGTTTCTGCTCTGTCTGAACGTTGGTTTTTGTTTCAGGAACAATACGTCTGCTTGGCCGGGTGAGAATTTTTTCAGATAAACTTCCCAGTTCTCCGTCAAGACGTCTGGAATGTGATAGACACAATGTCTGGAGAGGCTTCGTGTGCATCAATGGAGCTGATGTTAGGAGCTTATGTAACAACAACAACAGGAGTAACTGATCCTCGGCTCCTCTTTTATGGACTGTATTCTTTTAGTATGTAGACAGCTGTCTGTATTAATGTTGGAAAGAGTCGTGTGATATTAAAGCTGGAGAACAGCAGCGAGTTTAAAGGTTTAATGATTAAAATGTTTTCTGCTCTGATGAGACATTAAGTTGGGACTTTAATCTGACACCTCACATGCTGTTTATTCAGTGAAACACTGTGCTGGATATTCATTAATTCATTCATCAGTGCAGCTGTCACGAATATAAGATGAACACATAGATGGTCAAATTGTTACTGTGGTTTGTTTCTTCTTCTGCTTCGTGCCTTCAGGAGAAAAATTATATTTATAGAACGATCTGACGATACACGACCAATTCATTACAGTGATTATGATCAAATTAAATACTTAATTGTGTTAAAAAGTTTGTTATAAAACCACCTTGTAGTAACATTTCTGTTCAGCTCTGACATGACGGTGACTCAGAGCTTCACGTTCATAGAGGTTGTTGGAGATAAAAACCCAACTCTGGATCTCGACCTCTCTTCAAACACGTAAATATAGCGATAATAAAGAGCTACAGAAGCCTCGAAAGGTCCAAAAAAGATTCAGAGAAGAGTGGAAACAATCCCGAGCATGAACAGAGTTTAGACAATAAAGTTTATTCTTTCGCAAGAAATAAACACGACTTTGCTTTGGAGCCAAACTGAAGATTAAGTGACTCACCCATCTTTATATAATATAAATAAATAATGATGTCAGCTCTTTTTACTTTGTTTCTACCAAGTTTGGACTTTCTAATCTAATTTTTTGCTCATCTGGACGCCCCAAAATTTACAATCGCCAGCCTCATCCTCATTGGGCTGGTTTCCTCTGTACTGTTATCGGCACCAGGTTTGATTCAGGACTTTTAATAAGTCTGCAGCGCCTCAAGACCTCTTATAGACCTTTGCTTCAAAGCCTGATGCTGCTATTTTGGCACCAAGAATCTTTTTGACGGTTTTCACTCCTCCGACACCTTCGTGTCTGTTTTCAGACTACATCTATTGTTCCCAAGTTACAAGCTATTGTAACACACTTGATATATTTTGTATGTTTCCACAACAAGGTGCGCTCATGTTTACCTTTCCTTTCGGGATCCTGCCGATGACCTCTTTCCCACTGGCCATCAGTGCCCCCATGACGACTGAGTAAGCTACAACACTGAGGAGAAAAACAGGAAAACACACTGGTGTCAAGATCACAGCTGAAACTTGGACTGCTTTACAGCACACAGTGAAACATGCTGCACATTTGGAGGAGGAGAGAAAAGCTTCCTCAGTAAGTATGAAACATGTTCAAATGCATGTTCTCCCATGTGTTATGAAATGATATAATTACCTGGACCCTCTGGAGAGGGGCATGAGGTTGCAGAAGTAATAAACCAATGAGAGGATCAGGTTGCACACGGCATCTGCATCCTGAAAGGACAAAGGTCATCAGAGTCAACATGTCGCCCAACATGTTTTTTTACTGCCTTCGCTGTGTATTGCCCTTGTTTTCATGTTATTCTTGATAAACGGGGTGAAAGCAGAGATGGCTGCAGGTGTAATGAAAAGGGTTATTCATATTTTGTTCCAGGTATCAGTTTCACAGCAGAGTCGATAACCTCGTCAACAACAACAGGCGCATTGTTGGGTGCTACAAAGTATCTTACAATGACAGAAAGCCGAACAAGCCGAGGTTGAACGGACAAACTTTCATGGTTTGAGTCAGTTAGTCTGGAAGTCGTCTTGAACAACCAGCTGGAAAACACATTCTGCTCCTGTAAAACGATCTATTTGTAAAAAAATGTGATATTCTCCAGAGGATTAATTAAATTCCCGCCCTCGTTCGTCTGTCTAGAAAAGTGAAATCTTTGATATTCACGCTGAGGGGAAGAGAGGAAACGAGGAGAGAGTTTCAAATGCAAAATGTGTTGATCGTTGTCAGATGCTGACGGGGAACCGCTGTGCTGACTGTCGACTTGAAACGACGTTTAAACTGTTCAGACAACTTCACTATATTTCTGTTTATGTTTCATGTTTGTTCACCTTTTTATCTGACTGACCTGCAGAATAAAGGATCAGTTCCCCCAAATAAAACAGGATGTTTGTGATGAATACAACTGCAACATCGCGTATTAACCGGCTTTATCGATGCTGGTGCTCGCTCACTCTCATTCACTGTCTGTGTCGCTCAACCATTGCTTGCGTTACCTCTCTCAAACCAAATTAAACTTAAACGGCGTAAATTGCGAGTCAGACACAGATTTAGAAGCTGGGTTCATGAAATAAACAAAGCCAGAACACACACACTCAGGTAGATTGTCAGAGTTAAGTCCATGAATCCACCTGGATAGTCTCAGTTTCAGAGACATTTCAGGCTGTCTGTGGAGGTTTGACGGATCTGATCGTACCTCAACGCTTAAATGATTTTCAAATGCTGGCGGCTGACTTTCCATCGATTGTCACATCAATTCTTTGAGCTCTACGACCGTCTGTCACATTTTATTTGCAGAAGTTTAACAGGAACCTTTCCTAATCAGGTTAATATGTATTTAACCTTTCTGTTGTCTCATAAATCAACGTATTGAAAATGTCTCCGGTTAACAGGAGAGATAAATCTTACCCCGAGTTCAGTGGACAGCATTAATGCCTTTCCTTTGGCGGTGAGGTCTTTGTAGATGGACTCTACCTCCGACTGGTACTGCTGCGTCCGCTCTTCTGTCGTCTGAGTCTCGACTGAGAATAACATGTTGCCCACCCTAGATCGCAGAAAACAGTTCAGCAGTAGGAATTAGTGTTTACTTCTTTTTACTTCTTCTTCACCTAAATGTGCTGCAGAAAAAAGACAGTACATCACTTTAAATCAATCAGACAGACATCGTACCTGTCTCCAGTGATGGTGATGGTAAAACCGTCGTATTCTTTCCCAGGATCCTTCATGCTCGGCACCTTGGAGTTGACCGTGAAGCCATCTCTGGTTTTACTGTTGAACTGCTTCAGGAAATAAAGACACAAACACAAAAAACAACCATCCTGGGTTTTCACTGCTGAACGACCGTGAGACGTGAAACAACCAAAATATAACCACAAGTTCTGCTTCAACAGCAACACACTCCAGCTCCTCCTGGAGGATCCTGAGGCGTTCCCAGGCTAGATGGGCTATGTAGTCCCTCCAGCGGGTTCTGGGTCTGCCCCGGGGTCTCCTCCCAGTTGGACGAACATAGAACCCCTCCAAAGGAAGACACCAAGAAGCCCCGAACCACCTCAGCTGGCTTCTTTCAACATAAAGGAGCAACGTTTATACTTCAAGCTCCCTCTGGATGTCCGAGCTCCTCACCCTATTTCTAAGGCTGAACCTGGCCACTGAGCGGAGGGAAGCTCATTTTGGCGGCTTGTATCTGCAGTCTCATTCTTTTGGGTCACCACATGACGATATGTGAGGGTTGGAACGTAGATGGACTGGAAAATCGAGAGCTTTGCCTTCCAGCTCAGCTCCCTCTTCCCCACAAGGGTCCGGTACAACGTCCACAGTACTGCCGACGCCACACCAACCCACCGGTCCATCTTACGCTCCATTTTCCCATCACTCATGAACAAGACCCTCGAGATACTTGAACTCCTTCGCTTTGGGCAGCAACTCGCTCCCAACCAATCCAGCAGAACCATGACCTGCCATGCTTCAAAAGTTTTGACATGACACAACTAAATGTTGAGCCTGACAGTCCATTTTCTGAACCTGGAAATCTCAACTCAAAAGTCTACTTCTACTTCTTATTTCCATCACTTTTGTCTCTCTAAACTTCCTTCTCATCTAATTTTCCCGTTTTTTTCATCCTTACCTTCATTATCGGAAGCAGATCTTCTACTTTATTCACATTTTCAAGAGCCTGACGGACCTCTAAGAGTCCTCGGGGATTGTACGCCCTGAAAAAAAACAAGAACTTGTTAGTTAGTTTTCACTTCCTCAACACGCTCATGCAAAATGAATCAGGCCTGGAGGAAACAATTATTTCCATAATTCTGCTTCATAGGCAGCATATTAAGATAACTGTGTGGTGAAATTTACCCGTGGTACACCAGTATTCTGTCTTTGATAAAGTCCAGGATGTTGTCAAAGTAGGCCAGGTATCTGATGTTGATAATTTGTCCCCTGAAAGCAGAGAGAAGAAAAGATTTCAGCATCCTGTGAAGAAGTGCTCGTCAGAGCCGAGGCCGCGGTGAAACCGGGTCGTATAACGAGGAATTTAAAGAAATATTTTTGCACTACAAAGGTGAGAAAAACCCTGAAGCGAGGCCACGTGGAAATCCGAGTCGCTCAGGGGACTAATCAATGTGTCAGACTCCGTCCTCGGGGATGGGGCTCGAGTTGTTACCTGATGAGATTGATGTGATTGTTGAAGCCTCGACTGAGACTCCTGGCGGGCATCTGGTCTAACCACAGAACTGGCTGGTCTGGATCCGCGATCCTACGAGGCACAGGGAAAAGCTTTTTTTAAGTCTGTCAACGCTGAAATCTAATCAGCTGAGGACCAAAGACTCTTTGGTAGGGCATGAAAATGTGTTAAAAGTTGACTTTGGTCTGTAAAGTGACAGTTCAGAGAGTTTAGTGACTCATTCTCAGTTCTCTGCGCTGTAATGTGACTTCTCTGGTGTAAAAACCACATGAGGACTTGCTGAATATGAGCTCAAGGCCGGACTTTATTTTATTATGCAAGGTGGTTTAAGCATAAGGAATTGGTGGCTGTGATATATCGCCATCTGTCTTTCTTCTCCCTTGTGTTTTTGGGTTATTTCCTGAAGATGATTCGGATTCCACACTCGCTCCATCTCTTGGAATATGACGGAGACATTTTTAGGAGTTTTGTTTGTTGTTCACATCTATCCAGACGCTTTGGCGTGGATGTTTTAAGAGTAACTCAACACTAAATCCACTTTTTTGAGTCAATAAATTACATCTACAGTCACTGTATTGTACCGTCCTGGTCTATAGAGCTCACTATGACACAGTTTATCAGCCTTTTCTGTCCTCTAGATACTCCAAAAATGATTGTTATCGAGTACACCGTGCCTTCATGTTCACCCACGCTCCTGGCAAATAAATCTGTGTTTCTATATGTGAAAAGAGGTTTAAAAATGTCCTCACCTCCTCCATTTTACAGCTATGTCGAACATGTCTCTCCACTGCATTTGCCTGGTCTTGCCGTTGACTCGCACTTTGGAGTTGCTCCACGTCCGATGCATAGCCTGCATCACCTCCAGGGTCGCTAAACCCATGGCTGAAAAACAAAACAACAAACTCTTATTTATACTGCCACTGTTAATAAGAATAATAAGAATGCACCTAATTTCCCCTCGGGGATGAAGAAAGTAATCTATCTATCTATCTTAATATTTCATTTATCTGTAAGAGCTGCAGCATTCATCAGTCGTACCTCTGTGTATTCTCCTGTTGGGTAAGAAACCAGGAGTGTCGTATTGCATTAGCGCCCCCAAGTGGTCGGCCGTGCAGATCAGCTTCTGGACTTCACTGCTGTAGCTGTCGAAGTTCTGCGGCAGGACGTCCCTGCAAACCACAAAGACAGGAAGACGTAGAGGATGAACTGTTTTTTGTGGATAACTTTATGAAATGTATAACCCGTTAAACAGAAGAAACAAGTTTCAGGCTGCTGACAGAGGCATAAAAGACATCTGTGTGGAGAATAATTCAGGTGTTTGCCTCGCTTTGAGCTCATGAAAAGACGACACCCTACATAAACTCTACCTTATATAAATCTCATCTTGTCACTTGTTGACAATAACTGCAGAGTAATGTGTATTTATATTCACAGGTACAGCTTCCAGTTACGCTCAGCTATAATGAAGCCATCAAACATACTTGATATGCGGCTGCAGGCCGGGCTGTTCTTCATAATCTTCTATTAGAAAAGGCAGATTTTTGGCCCAGTGGTTCTTAAAGTTTCCAGGTAGGTCCTGGTCCACGTTATACTCTGCTACCGGGATGTCAAGGTGAGAGTGCAGGTAGCGAGAGTACTCTGGAAGAAAAAAAAAAGAGAGGACATGAGATATAATATATAATATAATACTTATTAATACCTCATTCTGCTTGACCATATTCTACAGCTACTAGACCATCAACTCCCTCAATAACCTCTGAGTTACTGTCGGGTTACACCTCCAGAAAAATGAGAGATGCACATATTTTTAAGAAGTAACCATCACTTTAGAATGAGGTCTGTGTGTTGCAGAAGTTGGGTGCTGTAATGGACTTTAAGTGTGAACAGGAGGTAACTTTAGATTAGGGAACCTGTGTGGGTCAACAAGTGTCAAACTACGACTGAATTATTTATAAACGAGATGTCACTTTAGAAAAAGGAACATGATCTGAGTTAAGAGACTTCAGTTAGAGTTATTTGGACACTATCTGTGCTTTGTTACATCAAAGTAAGTAAGTGAGTATTCTTGTGGTACTACCACCTTATATACTGATCAGAGTATATTAACATTGTGGTTCATGTACAACAACTTCCCCACATGTTATTAATTTGGAGGTTATTGAGGCCAGTTCAGACCAAACACAGCTCGACTCGCTGGCTCGCCCTGCCATTGGCCGGTTTTAAAACATAAAAGGCACGTCGCCTGTTCTAACAGCCAATCAGCTCGTAGCGAAGTCACAAACTGTGAGCTGGTCCAAATAGTTTTGGATCACCCCGTTTCATCACTACTAGAGAGTGTTGCAAGCGACTCACCATCACTACCCTCATTCATATTTTAAGTTCGACTTGTTGCTATGGCGATGATAGTCTCGTCTTGTCTCGTCGCAGTGGTGTAAACTTGCAGGTTTCAGGAGGATGCAGAAAAAAGGTTCAACTCGTCTCGTCGTGAATCTTTAGTTAACTGTCTAGTAGTAATGATCATGCAGTATAAGGCATTGATAAGAGCTTTATAGTGACTAATAAAGACCCAACATGTTGCTAATATTCATGCTAATAAGCAGCTAGTTCATGTTGAATATGTGTACCTCAATATAAAGTCACTTGAATGTGTGTATTATGGTGTCTTTTACGTGTGTGTTTGTGTGTGTGCATGCAGGAGCACCGACCTCTGAGGTATTTCACTTTGAGGTATTCAGAGCTGGCCTTCTGTCCCAGCAGAGGGTCGTTCAGCATGACTTTAGTCTGAGCTTTGATGCCCTCGTAGAACTGCCCCATCGCCACGTGACTCAACCCCTTCATGTACTGACACACCTCGTTGTAGGGCTCCAGCTGAAGACACCTCTGGAGGACGAACAGGAGGAGAGAAGGAGGGTTGGACTGCTGGATAGATAGTTTGAGCTATGATACACTGCATGAAACAGGAGTGGAGGATACCTTGAAGTTGCCTATAGCCTCCTGCAGGGAGCCGTGGTGGTACAGCATCATGCCTCTGAGCTGGAGAGACTGGATGTGGTTCTGGTTCAACATGAGAGCTTTCTGGAAGCTCTCCATCGCTGACTCGAAATCCCCCAGTTCTCTGGAAAAAGGAAGAAGAGATACCAAGAGAGCCACACGCTGTTAGTAAGGCAAAGAGGAAAAGGTTTCAGACTCTCAATTCCTTTAATGCAAAGATCATGCCACAAATAACCGCAGCCCAGCTGTACCTGTAGGCCTGCCCGAGGCTTTTATAGGCATCTATGAAGTCAGACTTGAGCTTCAGGGCCTCTTTGAATGTCTCAATGGCTTCCTGAGGAGGGAAAACAACCAATTTTCACACAGGGTGACAACACAGCGGTAACAGGAAGTTTCAATAAGGGAAGATGTGGATAGACCTCAAGTTCTGACTCAGCAGACGGTTCAGGCCTCACATGAGAAATATCCAGATTTTGTCGACAGATCGTGGCTCACAAAGGCCGTCGCAATGTGACTCAAGCGACCGCTGTTGATAGGATTCTGATAAGTTTGTAGCCACCTTGTAGCTCCTCTTGAGCAGAGACTTTAAAAAATGTTTTTGAGTTTGAGATACTTCCACCTCTGCAGCAGCAGATGTGCCGGAGATACTAGAGTCCAGACGTTGTCACTTAATTTGCTAGAAATACCACAACTTCCTCTTACATGTTTATATTAGCTTTAACATTTTCCCCTTTGTCTTAGAGACCAGAAGTGTTTTCAAAACATTCAACAGCCCCGTAATTATTACGTCTTTGAGTTTGAGACTTAAATGTGCTGAAATAAGACTCTGCAGAGATGCTAACAGCCCTGAGCTGCAACCATGAATGCCAATCCAACGACTAGTTGTTGTGAAGGTTCTGACCTACCGATGGCGCTAAAAGAAAAGTCAAAAGATCGGGCTCGTATATCTGTAACAGATTTCATGGTAATGGATAGATTTATCATGTCCAGTTGTTGGTAGTGTTGGAGAGGAGGTCCTCTCTGAAGAGCTGGAGGTCTTCAGGAGGTTTTTGAAGTTTTAGAGAGGGACGCCCCTGATCTGGTAGGAACTGGTAGGACGTTCCACCAACGGGGAACAACAGACGAGAAAAGTTTGGATTGCCCTGAGCGTACGGGTGGCAGAGCCAGGCGTCGTTCATCAGGGGAGGTAACATATGTCTGTATGTGGACGTTCTAGTAGGTGGGTGCAGAACCGGAGACTACTTTGTAGTCAGCGTTAGTGATTTTAATTTAACGTGGGCTGCTACAGGTAGACATCAGGGTAACTCCGGGGGCACGCCGCCACGCTCTGGATCATCTGAAAGGGTTTCGGCCGGTCAGGAGGGCGCAAGATGAACATGCTTATCTGTACAAAATTGAATGCCGATCCCTCTGGTAGCTGTTGAGAAATTTGACTGCACTTTGACCTGCCACAAAAACACAAAGTCTATCCATACAGTCGTAGAAAAGACTGTTTTAAAGTTGACTATGTGCTGCTTGGTTTCATGTCTTAAAACAAGGAAGGGGGCGCCTACCACCTGAGCAGACAAAGAGTGCATTCACACCATTTTCCACAGAACTGAACTAATAAAAACAGATTGTGCAATGTTGACTTTGTTTCCGTGAGGCCTACCTGCAGCAGATTCCACTATCACGAATTCTAACTCTCACACCGCACAGTATATCACAGTACTTGTTTTTGTTTGTAGTCAGCTGCCTTAGACGCTGTGCAGGGTTTCCCCCAGGAAATGAGTTAGGTGAGAGTTGGCAGAGGTGGTACACACAACCAAAAAAAAAAACACCACACACGCGTGACTGCATAAAAAAAACAGCAACTGAAGGAGCTTTGCAGACGAGCCTCACAGCTAAAAAAACACAGGCCGACAACAATTTATCAAAGTGTTAGAAACACCGTGGACGACAAATGACAACATAATCAGCAGTATTTGATTTGGAATTGTAACGTTCCTCGTGGAGCAATGAGTCTTGATTTATTTGATTTGCTGCGGCGTATAAAAAGGTTATTCCATCAAAGGAATGACTGTCCAGACAGACGAGCAGTCGACTCTTTGGCAGGCAGAGCCTCTGCTTTTTGTTGTCAGTGACTGTCTCGGCAGAAAACTGATACAGGAAACTCTGGCGTGAGACACGGCAAGCTCTTTGTGCTGCGAGGTTTGATAAAAAAACTGATGTGGTCACTTCTGACAGCAGGGCTACACCACAAGCTTCGATCTAGCCCGCGTCCTAACTGATAAGTATATAAAAATCTCATTTCGACTTTTAGTTTTTTGTTTTTTGAACCACTTTCCACCATAAAATAATAAGATTTTCTTGATGGTTTGAGGTAAACGTCACCAGGTTTATGCCCCTGAGCAACCAAAATGTTTCCAGACACACACACACACACACACACACAAACAAACACACACACACACACACACACACACACACACACACACACACACACACACACACACACACACACACACACACACACACACACACACACACACACAGCCAAAGCAACGTACCTTGAGCATTCCTCTGTGGAAGAAGGTGAGGCCTTTATATAGCATGGCGATAGGCTGATTCTTCTTCAGCTCTAAAGACTGCTGGAAGTCTTCCATAGCTGCCACATAGTCCTGGTGGGAAGGCGAAAGCACCTGATTAGTATACGGCGAGCATTAAGGTGCACACGCAGAATATTTGATGTATTTCACACCTCTGAGATGAAGAGCAGTGTTCCTCTGTGTCTGTACAGACGGGCCGAGGGCTGCAGCTGGATGGCTTTGGTCAGATCGGCCAGAGCTTCGCTGATACGACCCAGAGGAGAGAGGATCTAAAGAAAAGATGCAAAGATTAAGACCAAAACAGTCAAAGAACATTGTGAAAATCACATTCTTCTAGCTGGTTATTGCACAAATGACTCTGTTCTTTTTTTATTTTTGGTTTGTGTGACGTTTGTCATGTTTGTTGCATGCGATCGACTATCTGTGGTTGATTTTCTCTGTTGCTGTTGTTGCATTTCCTTTCAGACAGGCTGACTATACTGCGACAGGAAAAAGAGTTTTAAAAATAACAACATGTCGGATCTCGTACAACAGGATTTAAGTACGACGACTCATAATCTAGTCCGATTTTGGGACTTTGGGTTGCACAATGTTGTTAAATCTTTGTGTTGCATTGTTCTTGATGAGTTTATAAAGATGCAATCCTTCAGTGTGAGTCGGGGAAAGGACTTTAAAGGGTTGTGTAACTAGTTTTGCATTATCAGATTGATCAGAGATGTATTCAAGCTGGTTTGAGGTTCGTAAAGAGGAAACGGCTCATGAAAAAGCCTCAAAGTGAAACCCGGGAGAGGACATCTGTTTTTCAAGCTTACAGTGTGATCCTCGCCGCTTGCTGCAATAATGGTGAAGTATAAACCCACGTGACTTAACCGCCATTTGTGCGTCAACGTCTCACCGGCGACTTATAGACAAAACATTTACAGCTCGATAACAATTTGTATATTTATCTGCACATTAAATCGACACATCAACTTGTTGTTTTGCTGCTTTTAAAGTTGTAATAACGACAATTTTTACTGAATATCTCACACACTAAGCTGCACTATGACTAATCTCCTTCTCTTCCCCTTTTACATCTACACACAGTCTAGAAACATGGTGTCTCTGCTACCCTACGACCTCTGATCGTATCGGATGTTATGAAGAAGCCTGTAACACTCAGCTTATCGGACTTCTGAGCATAAACCTGATCAGATAAAGTGCTGATTAATGATCTGTTTCAGCCGGGAAATAAGCTACAAAACTAAACAAAGGCAACTAAGTTCTAAATAAGGAAATTCAATCAGTTAAATATGTGTTATGGCTCTTCAAATCTTCTCTAAAATAAACTTTTTAAACTGCTGAAGGAGCTCCAAACTCTAACAAATGACTTGTGGCACTGCGTCACTCTCTTGTCACCTCTCCGTACGAGCCTCACCTCTGCTCTCTGCTCGTAGACCTCCGGCCAGTTAGGCTCCAGAGTGATGACTCGGTTGAGCTCGTACAGCGCCAAGTCAGCATTCTTTATGTCCTGGCGTGGAGACAAAGGGAAGGGAAGAGAAGGGTAGGAGGGCAGTTACATTTTGTCGACATAAACCGTAATGTGTAGTGAACAAAAATTCGGAGCAGAGCCACAAACGACTTTAAAAAAAATAAATAAAAGAACTGCTGTCCAGCCTGTTTTTCTGGAGGGCACACTCCGATAACCGCAGAGTCCCGGCAGGCAGGCAGGCAGGCTGAATTTGCATTCATCGAATGACACACTGAGTCATTCTGCATTTAACTGAAACTGCTGCTGTCACCAAAAAAAAAAAAAAACCCTGGATGCCTTTTTCCCCAAAATATTCATACAGACAACAACTTCAGAAAAACAAAAGGTATTGTTTTAAATCTAATTTTATGAACGTTTTGGCACAAAACTCAACGCGAATACGAGCAAACCAATTCAATTAAGGCTCAGTGCGACTGGTTTTGATGCCATCAATACAGAGAACATAGACAGAGTTGCGTAACCTGTAAAATATGAGTCATCTGCTCTGAACTGTCTGAAGACCTTGACTATAGCTGCAGCACAGCGCTGAATGGTGTGTGTTTATCTTTCATTAATAATGGAGCTTAAACAAACAGTCTTAGTCATCACTCGTTTTATGACTTTGTGAATGTTCTTGAAGAGCTCAAGGCAAGAGCTGTAATTTATGCGACACATTTCAACGGTTGGTGATTTCTACTGCACGTTTTAAAGAGTTACAAGCAAGCGGCAACCTCCGTGGCTGCGACGTGAAGTGCCAAAAACTGCTGTTCCTCAAACGTCCACTTGAGGCTGGCTCCAGAAGTGAGTCAGTCTCCATAAGTCCCCATGTTAAAATGTCCAACTTCACAGCAGAAATAAACATGTTTACAGCCTGGTACAAAAAACAGTTTTGGTCTCTATAGCTAATTTCTGCGTTCATGACAACTGTACTGAGGGTGAATTTATATACAACTCACCTGTTCAAATTATATTAAGTCTTAAAGTTATGCAGAATTAAGAGCGTGGACGCTTTGATTGACAGGTAGGTGCCATTACAGATGGCTTAGGTCTGCAGGAGGCGGAAGAGGCAGGACTATAAACATGGTGGCAGATTTTGAGCTTCAAAGCGGCTCTTCAGAACCTTACGGTGACGCCATGTATACGTCGTCCACTCTTTATACTGTCAGTAGTTGCAAGGTGTTTTACAGGTGCCATCAAACACAACAAGGATTTCAGGAAACAGTGCCGCTGTGTTCCACTTCTATCACTCACCTGTAGACTTTTCTTCCCATAAGCTATCCCTCTCCCATAGATGGCGCTGACCAGCTCCGGGTCGCCCTTTATCGAAACACACAAACAAGTCAGTGAAAATTATTCATGGCTTCAACACAAATAAAAGATGTACTGAGAGTGAAAGTAGCACACACACACACCTGTAATAAGAGTGAGAAGTGTTTGATGGCTTCATCATAAAGACCGTTGCCTATCAGAACGTAGCCTATAGCTGCAAAGACAGAAAAACTGATGATGGAGAAGGCGGCAAAAACATGTAAATCCATTCAGCATAAATAAAGTTTGCATTTAAACGTCAAGCAAACTTACCAAGTTCTTCGTTTGTGTTGTGGTTATCTACAGGGAAGGGGATTTTTTTCTGTTCTATAAACAACTTGGCCTGGTTCTGCAAGAAGAAGAAAAAAAATAACATGTTTAAGATCAAGAGGGGACAACACCGACAACAGGAAACAAACTAAAGGTTTCCTGTGTGAGGTCTGTTACTCAGTCAGTCGACTGTAGGGAGGAAAAACACACAAAAACTGCAAGTCTCAAATGTGAGAAAGCTAAAAAACCTAATACTTAATATATGTATTTGTTGGTTAGGTTTTTAAACATCTCTCAAGGTTATACTGCTTCACTGCTGCCAAGCAAATTCTCATGTAGTAATAAAAATTCAGTTTAAAGCATCGAGATGTCAGTTTGTTAGTTTTCTCTCCTTCTCCAAGTGTTAAGTTGTATTTAGCGTAATCTAAAATAGAGAATGGCAGCACGACTTCATTCATACACCACTACAGGACGCAAATCTGCATGCAAATGTTGCTGTGGCAGCAGCGAGACAACTGACAAAACAGATGTTTGCCACGTTAATATGATCAGAAAGTCAACAAACGTCATCAAAATGACACATTCAGCTAGGTTAGGAAGTTATTCTCTTCTGTGAATGTTTAAATAAAAACATTTTAATGATTAAACTCCTCTGAATCTACAATACAAGTCTTAGTATTGAGGTGCATGCTGACGTCACTGTTGGGTGTGGTTACAAGTGCAACACAGGACACTTCTGACCACACCTAAACTGTCATACAGAGAACACTTTTCAGCTCGGTAATAAATCATTCATCTTCAATATACATGCTTTGTGTGTGTGTGTGTGTGTGTGTGTGTGTGTGTGTGAGATCTCACCAGGATCTTCTCTGCATTAAGTGAGAAGACGGACTCGCAGGGCGGGTTGCTTCCCTCCTCACAGTCCGGGTCCTCCAGCTGTAAAATTGAGGACTCTGAAAACACAAATAACACCGAGCGCTTATTACGGGAAGGAAACACTGAACATTCATGTAAAATGTGGCTGTCACACACTCGCCTCCTGACAAACTATTAGTGAGATATCAAGCAGACCTGACCTCACTCAAGGCAGGTCAACCATGATGTTTAGATCAGTGTTTCTCCAACGTTTACCACCTGTCCTCAAAATATTAAGCTCTCGAAGTACCACCTTTACGACTGACGTTAAAATACAGCAGTGTAGACCGACTCTATTCAGCTACAAACTGTTCACACAGGAGGCAAGGAAGATTATTTATTGTTGACTCTCAAGAACCAGAGCTAGTCTGTTGGAGAGCGGTACTCCTGATCCGCACTTCTCCTGATATTTGTTTAGAGCCACGACTGCAGAGTTTTTGAACCCCTTATTTCAACTCTGCTGACTTTTGGTCACATTTGAGCTCACGTATGCGTACTACAGGCAGGAATGTGACTATGAAGCAGGTCGATATTGTAACCCAGTGAGTAACCCATTAGATATTTTGTAATATTTTCATAGTGTAACATGTTTTTAAATGAATTTACTCCTCCAAGTATCACTACAGGGAGGTCACGTACGTAACAGCGGTGGTACTCGTACCATAGTTTGAGAAAAACGGGTTCAGAATAACTCAGCACACGTGTTCAGTATTAAAAATAATAGAGAGAGCCACACACCAAACTTAACAATTATCCCTGTATACCAAAAATTTGAGGATTTTTTTTTAGGTGTACTTTTAAAATGCCATCATAGCGAACACCATGTCTCTTCAGAGTTATGTTAATAAGGTGTGTTAAAATGGTATAAAGCATAAACATAAACTGACTTTGATGTAATAGATAGATAGATAGATAGATAGATAGATAGATGAGCCGCAGTAAACATACATTAAAGTTAAAGTTACAGTAAAGTTAATCTGGAAGGGTCGGCTGTGGCTCGAGGGTAGAGCAGGTCATCCACTAATCAAATGATCCTCCTTGGGCAAGATACTGAACCCCAAATGTGTGTGTGAATGCGTATGAATGGTTAGCTCCTAAAACTGATGAGCAGCTGGCACCTTGAATGGCAGCTAATGCCATCAGTGTGCCAATGTGTGTGAATGGGTGAATGAGCTATGTAGTGTAAAAGCGCTTTGAGTGGTCAGAAGACTAGGAAGATCTTAACCACTTAACCTGTGTTAAGATCTTTACATATAGGATATATATTACATACAAATACATTATTTTTTTATACAAATAAGAATAAGAACTACAAATAGAGATTACAAAAAAACTACATGCAATTAAATTAGGCTGTAGACAATGAATGAAAGTCAGAGCATTTAGCAGAGGTTGTGCAATGTCCAGGTTATCACATTAAAAAGCTCCAAAATGATGCTACGCTCGAGCTAAAAATATGCAAATTAATCATATAAATCACTCAGAATATGTCAGACAGGTGCAGCAAGCCAAGCAGCACAAATTTAAATAACGTGTACAACCAGTTCACCTGTCATTCACTCACCAAAACAGCTGAGATTTATTTAATTAAACAAACTAAATATATATAAGCACATCAGATGCAGGCTGAACCCACCGGGAGGCTCTTTAACATTTAAATAATGTTTTACTGTGAATAAAATGTTGGTTTTAAAGCTAAAATTGGTGTGGAGCTCACGGAGGTGAGCTAAAATGTGTAAGAGTTTATCGTTAAGTTTCACTGGTGCGTTCACTGCTCCTCTTTCTCTCTCTTCCATGTTTCGGTTCAAATCCCCCCGGTTCAACCTTTTCACCTCCCCGGCGGTGACAGCTTATCTTCGGATATCTACCTCCGAGCTGTCACCGCTTGTTGTTATTAGCTTAGCATACAAACGGTTAAGCTAGTCCGGGGGGTGACGGTGACAGTTGAACCGGAGGAGGTGGAGGAGGAGGAGGAGGAGGACGTGGCAAAGTAACAACCGACAAAAAGTGTTTGTTTTACCGCAGTCAGCCGCGTACTCTTCCCACTCGGACAGCGAGCTGCATCCCTGCTTGTGGAGCTCGTTGTTGAACAGAGTGAGAGTGGAGAAATACTCGGAGGAGAAGATAGCCCGGCTCAGGTACAGCAGTGAGAGAGCTACCACAACAACGGCCCGGCTGGCAGGGGCCATGTTGTGCTATACATGTGTGTGACGCCAGAGAGAGAGCGGAAGAAGCTGCCGCAGCTCGAGCGACCAACCGCTCGAACACGCCTCCACCACCTCACGCGCGAGCCTGCCGGGAGACTACAACATCAAGAAGAAGACCGCAGATACAACTACACTACCCAGCATCCTCTGCGGCGGCTGTCAAACCGCTTCCCAGCGTCAACAGAGATGTTATAGATAGATAGATAGATAGATAGATAGATAGATAGATAGATAGATAGATAGATAGATAGATAGATAGATAGATAGATAGATAGATAGATAGATAGATGACTCTTATGAGAGAAATGAATCTAGCCACATAACTTCTGAATATTCTGACACTAAAATTAAAAATTTGCAGACAAATTAGGGGAAAATTAACTCTATTCGAGACCTGTCGCAGTCTCCGCAGCAACTAACTCTCGCGAGATTTTACAACATCGCTAGCTCTACTCTCTGTTGGTGCTGAATCGTAGATCTAGTTTCACCAAAGATTAATTATGACGATTTAAATGACTTTCTGAAACGTCTCTGATACAACATGACCTGTTTTCATTCATCCACACGACGTTCACAACGTTTCCAAACGAGATTTGGAAGTGTATACCGTTTCGTATCATCAGTGCAGGTTGTCATGTGTTATCTCCTGTTGTAGTAGTATCTTTGGTGACAAGTCAGACGGAATTAACCAAAAACCGTCTTAGATTGTAACTTTCAAATTAAAAGCATCCTACAACCTACACAACGTTTGCTTTAATAGCTACAGTTGCATGCTGGATACTGGAGTCTATCCTTTAGATAGATAGATAGATAGATAGATAGATAGATAGATAGATAGATAGATAGATAGATAGATTACTTTTTCATCCCCGAAGGGAAATTAGGTATTACCTATCTCATCCAAAAAATATGTCAAACAGTTCTCATAAATTTGTCAAAGCAGAAAGCAAAGAATAATAATAATAATAATAAAAAATGAACAATGTGCTTTTATTCTGTACAAAACTAAGAATTGTTTGTATATATTATTGCATTTATATATTGTAAATTTAGTCTTATGAATGTTGAATGTATATATGATCAAAGCACAAATATCAGACCAAAATAATTTACATGAGAGCAATTACAAACAAATTAAGGTGTATTAATTATTATGCCAATTCCATTTGGTGGGGGGCTTTAATCACTATACTGTCTGTTACATTGCTATATCCGGTTCAGCAGTATTCCAAAATATAGGTCATATCTGCAGCAGTGGTACTAAACATTACAGTCTCAACCTCCACCAGGGGTCGCCAAGACTATTTGTATCCAAATACGCACACAGGCTGTGTCCAAGCGGGTTTTGCAGGTTTCATATTAGAGTATATTATTATGTAGTATATAAAAGTATTCATTTTATGTCTTTTCAATACTTGATTGACAGTTCTGGTTGTGTGTCTTCTTTTTACTGTCATTGCTTGTTGTAACAACCTTTTAAATATGTATATAGTTATTTTTTTATGTTTATGTTTGCGCCTACCTGTCATGTCCCTTGTATTTTAAACTGTACTTATGTCTATACCTGTATGTACAATTGAGAGCAAAGTCTGATTCTGATTGATATGTATCATCAATATTGATTTTAAACCACCTGAAGCTCTCATATCTCCGCCGTTCCCACAGCACTTGAAGGCAGCATCAACTCTTACGGGATTGGACGAGAACAGTGAACGGGGCGTGGTTACCTCCCTGCGGTAACCTGACACCGGCCCCACGCGCTGCTGCTTTGACTGTGAACTTTCTCCAGCGCGAGCTCCGTCAGTTAGTTAGTCTCTCGGTGAGCGGCGGACCGGTGGGCCGTTAGTGCTGCTGCTGCCTCTCTGTCCTGTGTGCTGTAACGGAGGTCCTGCGTACTTCAGTAATGAGCTAACAATGTATAATTAACGTTATTTTATTATTATTATTATTTTTAATTCGGTCGTTTGGAGATAAATTAATAAAACTGCGGGGAAATGGAGGCTGTGAGTAAGTGGACCCCGCAACAAGTGGCGGACTGGATGAGAGGTAAGGCTGCCAAATAGTGAGACTAACGTTATCTTATGGAGCACTAGTGAGCAAAAGCTAACGGTCCTGGCTACTGTGCTAATTTATTTAGTACGTTTAACGTCTGTTTTTAGGTTTTAAAGTTGTTTCTCCGCTTTAAAAGCCAACATTCAGCAACGACACATAATATTAAAACATTTAATTTAATACTTTATGCTGTTTTAGCTTTTAGGTTCGATTTAAAGCTATTTAAACTGTAGAAATTGCAAGTTTTATCACAAGAAATTATGTTTTTATGGCAGTTAACGGTCCAGAATTTAGCTGAGGTGACTTATTATGATTACTTTGGTGTTTTACATGATGTGTAATGTTCACATAGGTAAAAAGTTTAACTTAATTTGGCGAAAAATAATTTTTTCAGGTGATTATTGTCCAGTTTAAAGAGCTATTAGTCCATTTTAAACTGAAAGCAGGTTATGTTTTGGATTGTCAGATGGCCAATACTATATCTGATATCTGGTACCTATCTTACTTTGAGAAAAATATTTTTTTCCATTAAATATTTGTAAATTTAATTTTTAAAAAAAAACAATGTTTTTAAATGTTATTTAAACACAAGCAGCAACACAAGAACTTTTGCTTAAATAAAATTGGTAAAATTCTACTTTAAATCAGGAAAAATCACAGTATAAGAGTACAAATCAGTCAATGCCAGGTACATGACAGTTTTTATTGTATGTAAGGAGGGTCCAGGTTAATTAGGCCTGTTAGTGTGTGTGTGCTGGCTCAGTAACAGGCTGCAGGTTGTCTTGTTTGCCCCTTTTTTTTACTGTCTGTCATATTTCAGACGATGACAAGAAAACTTGTTGAGTAGCAGCTGGATGCGATATTCATTACAGCCCATCATCAAGCAATAAACAGGCCCGACCAGTTAACAGATCAGCCATAAAGTGAGAATCGTTGTGGTTTTTGATGAAGACCTGTTTTTAATTACCAGGAGGTTTGGACAAGCAGCTGCAGGAGTTTGAACACACCGTTAATGTGATAATCGTTACAATATTGAGATTGTTGCGGCCATGATCACGCTTAAAAGATTACTAAAAGTAACACCTTGCACATGAATGTTCATTTTCCAAAATGCCTTGGAAAATGAACTAATTAATTAATTATCATCATTATTTTGATGTAGGCAAGTTGCAAGTTTGGCTTTTAAAGGTTCAGTGTATAAAATTTAGTGTGGAGCATCTGGTGGTGAAGTTGCAAAATGCAACCGACAAAATACCCCTCACCTCACCCTCTCGTTTCAAGCATAAAAGAGAAACTACAGTGGCTGAGAAACTACAGTGGCTGTGAAACTTGTGATGAACCCAAAAGGTCCTATGTAGAGGCAGTGTTTGGTTTGTCCCTTCTGGGCTACTGTAGAAACATACTTTCAACATGGCGGACTCCATGGAAGAGGACCCGCTCGCTCTCTAGATATAAAAAGCTCATTCTAAGATAAGGCTTTAAATCTTTGGTCCATTTTTCTACAAGTTGAATTTACTGTTGTGAGAAAGTGAGCGTCCATTCAGCCCACCACACACACACACACATACACACACACACAGTAACACACTCATGTCATTTAGCAGCAGAGACAATGAAGCGCTGAGTGCTGCTGGCGGTCAATAAAGACCCCAGACAATCCCAGCTCTTGACAAAGGTCGGCCTCCCGCCGTGCGGAGGGTCATGAGGTCACCGCGACTCTTTAACCACATCTGACTATCGCACTTTTGTTCTGCATGAAAAGAAACACGCAGGGGTCAGTCACATGACCCGGGCGGCTCAATTAAGCTTCGTTCTCTCCCCGTGGTTCATGTCACACTCTGCAGAGGACTGAGATGAAATGAACTACAGAGGACTGCCAACATGGCAGCATCAGATTTTGAAACCTGTGGGTGACATCATGCATACGCTGTCCATCCTTTATACTGTCAGAGGTTTTGAGTAGTGTTTTGAATGTAGACAGGTCAGTGCAGTCTCTGATTTGTTTGGCCCTTTGAGGTGGAGACAGGAGGTTGGCATGACAGCAGCAGAGGCTGTGGGACGGTGTGTGGTGGTGGAGCTCATCTCTGAGGTAGCAGGGGGTCTGGTTATGGAGGAACATACCATACTTTCACAGTATTTATTTAGCACATAGACCTGATTTATGATTAAAAATGATCTGTTGAAGAGTGAAAGTGATTTGTTGATAAAAATCAGCTTTTAATTAAATAAATAATATACTTCACTGATATGATATGATGAAGTGATGAGCAGACACGAGTCTTCAGGTTTGTTTCTGTGTCATAGAAACTAATCGTGTCATTGATCCGTATCCTGCTGTAATATTTACAGTGTAACCACAGAGCAGATTGTTGCTTCCGGTTGAAGGCGGTGAGGGTGTGTGTGGTGTGTGTGTCTGTGTGTGTGTTTACACACATTGTACAGGTTCTTTTCTCTGGAGCTCCAGTCGGTCTTGTTAAAATCCGTCTTGTTTGGCCTGGAGCTGGTTCCCACAGACCGGCTATGACTGATCAGCTGACCACAAACACCAGAAACTGGAACAAAACAAACTCCTGGATTATTGTAAAAGTTGGAGGAGTGTTCAGTCAGTGAATTCCATGAATTCTTTGAGGGGAAAGTCAGAAAATATGGGTCAACTTTATATTTTTGTCAGTACATGAAACGTTTGTGTGTAGTTCAACTAATTTCCTGATTTAGATCAGCGAACGAAGAATAAACACAGCCAACGATCTGACAGAGCATCCTGTGCCAGCTTTTGAGTTTTCGGACGCATTTCAGTCCATACCCAAAAACCATCTGAACCGAGACAGATCCACCATGTAGCTCTGAGATCAGGTGATGGTGCATGTTAGTGGAGCAAACTGATCAGACAGCTGTAAAGAGGTAAACACATACATCACAGCTCGGCGTGTTCAGACAAAGCCACATACTTCTCTGCTCGTCTGGCAGGTGCGGCCACACATCTCAATGTAAATGATGACAGGCCGGTTAGAGCTGTTGTAGAAATGAGGCCAATGAACAAGGAGCTGGATCGGAAGAATTAACTGTGTACTGCCCAGAGCTCTGAAGACCACCTGTGTTGAGTCCAAGACCAGGACTAGTTGAGACTGAGTCAAGTCAGAGACGGAATAAAAAGAATCTTCTTCAGGACTAATTACTTCTTCGTCTATACATGTTGTGATATTTGAGATACAGTGTAGGATTATGTTGCACTATTATTTGTAATTATCAAATAATAAGTGCAGTGTAACCACACTGTAGGCTCAAAATAGGCCATAGTATTTACTTTAAGCTTAGTCTTTTCACTGAAACACGTAAAGTTCAAGTGCGCCTTCACATTTTCATCGACTCAGCATCACAGGTGTAATATTCTGTATGCGGGTAAATAACAAAAAGTCACATTTTCAAATAAAATGTACCTTTGTGTGCATGTTTATGTTCTCCGTGTACATTAAAAAAACAATATTGACCAACATACATTCCAAACTGATGAATTCTTTATGTGTTTTGATAGCAAGAAGAAAAACTGCATTAACACCTCTAACTTTGGTCCAACTCTGATGGCCCAACCAATGAAAACATAAATCTGTTTGACAGCATAATAACACTTACTGCGATGTATCATTATCGTCTAAACTGCCTCAAACCCTCTGGTCATATAAAACTCTTCACCTCCCATTTCCATGAAAAGACGACAGTTTGGGAGCACAAACTTGGATTGTTATCGTGTACTTTGGCTCTTTGACCCTCCCGTTCCTCCCTCCTCATGTTGTTTTATCTTTCAAAATGGTGACCGGTGGACGGCAGCCAAAAGTCTGCATCATTGTGCTTTCAGTTTGAAGAATTTCATCCAACAAAGACCTTCCTGCTTGCACAGCCTTTTTTTACTTTTGAGGTGAAGGAAGGAAGGTCACAGGTCTGGGAGACCGAGCTGCATATTTTAATAACAGCTTTTAAACAATGTGCATTCATTTATCTGTAAATGAAACGCAGCTGTAAATATCTGTTATCTATAATCTGATTCATCTCTGAACCTTCATCATAGACTGTGAAACCAATTACTGTAGTTTCACCACAGATATCAGGAGCAATTTGAAGGGTGTGATCCCACTTTGGGTTTGGTTTATTTTGATTCACTTTGACCAGTTTGAAGGCAGCCAGAGGCACATGTTTTGAAGTATCACATTAGAAAAGGTTGATGGAAAAGCCAAAATTCAAAAAAGGTTTTATGCTCGCTTGAGTTGGTTTTTTGCCTCCTTTGAGTTCATACTCTCATAAGGCATAAAAACATGGCTGCTAGTAGCAGCAGTTTATCTGTAGTTGACTCTTTTTATTACAGCCATGTATCATGTAGCTTTTGCAATCAACTTCTGATGAAACTACGCTATAGCCGAGTTGCCATGAATTCGTGCCAAACCAGTTGGAAACGCTCCAAATTCAGATTTTTTTCTCTTTTTTTCTGACATTTCATTCAGTTTTATTCATTTCAAATTTGCCTGACAGATATATGCAGCTAACATGGCTAAAGAGACTGTTTTGGACTCTGGAGTTGGTGCCACTGGTTTTAACAATAACTGATGCCATGTTTGGTAATAAACTGTCATCAGGCATCAACCACAGAATATGAAAACATCAACACCTTTAGAGACATAGATACAACAGCCAATAAAAAAGCAGTCAAATCACAAACACCTGAGACGATTACCTCATCGATCATTATTTAGAAGATGCACGTCTGTTTACTTCCTGTCAACTTACAGTAACGTTACCTTCAACTCAAACCTTCTTCATCACCTTAAAGTGTTTTTTCATCATTCCATCCAAGTTAGTTCACTTTTTCTTTTTTTATCTTTGTGTATATTGTTGATAGTATTTACTTTTTGTTCTCGTATATTATGTTTATAGTTATAGTATATTAGCCAGTCAGCTAGCCTAGCTGGCTACTAAATGAAGAAAAGCACCATCAAGTTTGAGGTGAGGAGGACGGTCATCTCTATGGTGTTTTGCTCAGTCACACTCTTCATTGGCTAAGTTCTCCTTTTCACTCCTCTATATAGCTCGACACATAAAATTGAAACCCCTATATCCATCCAGCAATGAGGCTGGAGCTTTACTGCTCGCTTTCATAGGACAGTTTACATCAGTCACTTTAATTTCTGGTAGTTTTCCAAGCAACAACAGTAAAAAATAGCAGTTGCTGTTGCTAACAGTTATCTAAGACCCTGAGGTGGTTACCAAAAAATCAAAACAAATGGTAAACACTACTAACAATATGTATAGTCAAGTACGTGGAGGATGGAAGGTGATGATTAAGGTTGTAGGTAAACAGACACGCTGTTCATAAAATGAATATACGTCACGCTACAGTGAGTGAGTAGATAATGGAACGACAAACAAAAGGAAAGCCTCCTCCTGTCTGCACCTGTCGCCAGCGACAGCAGGTCTCACCTGAGTGAAGGTAGACAGGTGTGAAGTTTGAACTCACGAGGTGGAACGAGTCCAACGTTTCATCCTGTACGACGAGACAACAGAAACTCTTGGTCTTCCCATCGGAACTAGAGCGAGAAGGTTGGTTGTTTGTTCAGTGGGAGGAGAACCTCTGTCACCTGAGAACATCGAACACCATCAGCTGATGTAGTCCAGTAATTAGAGCATGGCACAAACACTACCAGGGCTGAGGGGAAAACTCTCTCTAAATACTCGAGTATTATCTTTCCTGGATGTTTACAAAGCGAAGTTATTGTGAAGCGATGATCTGACTCCCAGTAGACCGTCACCACCTTCATCGCACCGCTCTTAACCACGCATGAAAATGGATCGATTGTACTCGTAAGGTGATTTCAATCGAAGCGTCCACCAGCTGGCAGATATGTTTGGTCCCCCGCCCACAGTTTGTCTTATCAGTGAAGCTGAGTTCACTGAAGGAGCATGGTGAATCAGAGGAAACATCCCGATTCTCTTTGCTGAGCGCCTCTTCCTGCTTTTTCTTTTTCACCATTTGTGAGCAACGTTGATGTCGTTTGGGAGTGAGACGTTCACACGGGTCTGATCTCAGCAGGTCCACATATACAACGACTGACCACCAACAGTAATACATGCACATTCTCTAAAATATGTTGAAGTTAAAAGGCTTCAAAAGGTTTATTTTGTTGGAAAACAGTCCAAAAAACAAAAGTTGTAATAATATAAAAGTAGGAAAATAAAAAGTCCTCTTGTTCAATAAAATCTGTGATGAAAGAAGTAGACGTAGTGCTTTTCGTGGGAACTGAGCTGTGTGTTATCACCGTGATTGAAGTAACACCTCATTAATGAATCGTAGTAAAACAGACTGCAACAGTTGTTCAACCTGTGTCAATGGCTGCAGAAACCTCAGAGTTGTAAAAACTGATAGAAACCTGCAGGACTGGTCCTCATGATACAACAGAATACAGTGACGTGACGGCAGCAGGATGTATTCACACGGAAATCATCTCATCGCTGTACAATTCTGTGGTTGGCTGTTTGGATCAGTGAGTGAGTCGGTCCACTTCGATCCAGATTAAAACAACTCGACTATCTTTTGGAGTTTGGTACGAACGTTCATGATCCCCAGAGGGTGAATGTGTTTGACTCGGTGATGACTTTGATAATCTGTCTTTCGCTACCATCAGCTTAAAATGTCTACGTCTGCAACACTTAAGTTCATGACAGGATACCTCCTGAAACGGGAAACGGCTAGCCTGCTTCAGTCATATGGAAGCAAAAGCTGCCTCACTGTGAAGCTCACAGAGTAATTCATACATAGAAACCTGTTTTATGGGGGTTACGTGCCAAACAGTTACAACTACAAGCAACTACACAACCAGCAGAGACTCCAGGAAGTTGTGTACAGACACAAGCTTCACCTCTGGTCTCAGCCAGTTGGATAGACATTTTAATTTAGACGTTTATTGTGATATGATCCGCTGCAGTCGATCAGTGTGTGCTGCGTGCTCACAGCTCAGCTCTGTCCATGCACACCGTGAACTCCCACAATTCCTGTTTGTGTCATTTCATAAGACTGCTGAGCCCAAATCTCAACGCTCAAGGAAATCCTTTTTCCTCTTGAATGGTGTTTGTTCAACAGAGAGTGTGTTCCCCCACCTCCCGCTGCCTTGTACCAATAAGATGAGATGAATGTGTGTGTGTGTGATACAGTGAAGGAGTTTATAGAGGCCACAGTGGAGCTATGAATAGCCTCAGTGCCACTTTTCCTCTCTCTGCTCTCCACCCTTGTCCTGTTGTGATGGAGGTGGGGGTAAATATTCCTTTTGTTGCACCCAGCTGGGGAGTGTCGGGCGCGAACTCCATCTTTGTGCCTTGACAATGCAACACGTGCTGTTTGTTGTATTGAACAGGCGACGTACTGTGAAGTTCAGCTGTGCAGTAAAGAGTGGTTTAATCTCGTCTGAAGACTTTTAATTAAAATGAATCAAATAAAATTAAATTATAAATGATCCTCAAGTTTGTCAGTTTATGTACTAACAAGTTCAATTGTAGGAAATGGTTACAAAACACGACAATCCTATTAACTATACTATGACGCCATTGTTTTGTCTTGAGCTGCAGTGATTATTGGATTAGTCAGATCAACAGAAAATAATTAATAATCAAACAATCATTTTATAAGCAAACCTTACAAAAATGAACTGGTTCCAGCTTCTGAAATGTGAAGATTTGATGCTTTTCTTCGGCATACATGAGAGTAAACAGACATTTTTTTTTTTACTGTTTTCTGACTTTCTACAGACAAAACAATAATCTGCAGATTAAAAATGAAAAGATTTGCATTTTTTCTACATTTCTACATTTCTGCATTAGTAAACATGACGAATACCAAATCTGTCAGCGAGAAGGACTCGTGTATTTCGAGGCAGGGCGTCTCGTCATAACTCTCTCTGGAAAATGAGACCCGAACATCTTGTTTGTTTTGATCTTTTCTGACGAATGATTAACTGGACTGTTTATGAGCGGCTGGAGTTTCACCTGCAGCTCTTTTTACCCACTTCACTCACGTGTTCGACCGACGCTGACAGGCTAACCCACTTTATCATCAACACGCCTCGTAAATACTTTGAGTTAGGGTCAGGCCACAAACTCAGGAGACGACTGTTTTATCCAGTCGTAGGTCTATTTAGTAGTCTGTTATTGAATCTATGCTGTATTAATCTGCAGTTCATTATAGAGTGACATAGCGATCTCACACTAATCCACCCTGTTTTTTAGCTGTACTGGATGCCTCTTTTCCATCCTGCGCCTTCCTCATTATACAAAACGTGCGGCCGATTTGCCATCCGAGCTACACATGAGAAGCATTTGCATGACTCGACTTAGTCACCAGAATTTGATTTCCTCACGTGGGTCCCGACGATGCAGGAAGTTAAACTTGTTTGTGCACGTCTGCTTCTGTAAACAGACAAACATACCAGCCGTCCTCGAACAACTGGATTCATATTGTGTCATGTTATTATCTGGAAAACAACAGATTATGCAGCAGGTGTGATCATCCATCCTAGTTTTTGCAAAGACTGACTGACTTTGTGGTTGTAAAGTTGTTTTTTTGACCAATAATGGACGTCTTGGCAAGTCACTGGGCGTTAGTTATAGCGACCGCGTCTGAAGGGTTTCGAGGTGACCTGGTGGTTTTGTCGTCGCAGTAAGAAGTCAAACTTTCCCACCCTGAGCTGCTGCTGCTGCCTGTCGGTACACAGACAGTTTCCCACCAGCTAGCTGACTGACAGGAGGGCAAAGGCCCAGCGTCGTCTGCAAACACAAGACTGGACGGAGACGAGACCTCCAGACAGAGAAATTAACTTTTGTAGCGTCTGTGACGAAAGCAAACCGTGGCTTCTTATCGCCGATCTGTGATCAGGTTTATCTCAAGATATTGGAGACTCCGCATTTACTGACTTGCACAGGAAGTAGGTGAGAAAGTTTAGTGTCTGTGAACTTTTGTCAGGCTGCCGTTGGGTCAAATTTATTCAGTCAACAAACAGTCTGATTTCAAAGTGCTTTGCAAAGAGCAAAGGCCAGAGATACAGATTAAAAACCGACTGTTTTCTCATGTGAACTGCGGTGTGATGTGGAAACCTCGGAGCTGATTAGATTAAGAGTAGAAGGTTTGTGGTAAATCACAAAAGGTCAGCAGAACAACATAAGTCTTGTTCATAGATGAACATGAGATATAATGTGATGATTCATGAGTTCTGGAAAGCGTGGAGTCACTGATTCCCACATCTGAAAGTATCTGGAAATTGTAGGAGTATATTAGTAAAAAGACCAACAAACCAACAATGAACTGACTTTTCTAACAAGTATTGCGTCCCAACAAACCACAGCCAAGAACCAAAATAGAAATTTAGTGTGTGAGTGACACAAATCTACTTCGAACAAACAAACATTTACATTTAGTAAGTACAAGAAGCACTGATAAAAAAAACACCAGTCATCAACAAACACAGGAGAACATGCAAATGCTATACAAATAAACAACTGACTCACTTTTCCACTGTCAAACATTGTCTCATCTCTGCACAGGACACATTCTAGTATAGTTTTGGTGAAGCCAATATGACCCATTTTGGGAACTGACCACTGACAGTATAAAGAATGGACAGCCGCCATGTTGATAGTCCTGCCTTTTCCGCCTCCAGGCTAATAAAAATCTGAAAAGATGTGGATCATCAGCAGGCTGAATGACGCCTGGTTGCTCAAACAAGCCATCTGTAACGGCACCCACCTGTCAATCAAAGCGTTTAACACAATTAACACTGTTAATCCTGCATAACTTTAAGCCTTAATATAATTTGAACAGGTGAGTTGTATAAAAATTCACCCTCGGTACAGTTGTCATGAACGGGGAAATTAGCTATAGAGACCAAAACTGTAAACATGTTTATTTCTGCTGTGAAGTTGGACATTTTAACATGGGGACTTATGGAGACTGACTCACTTCTGGAGCCAGCCTCAAGTGGACGTTTGAGGAACTGCAGTTTTTGGCACTTCTGCGTTGGCTTCACTTCACAGGCACAGAGGTTGTTGCTTGGTACTGACCCTGAGTTTGGAAAAAAGGACTTGTAAATCATCAAATTAAATGTAAAATACAGACTGAGGGTTTGTAGAGATCCTGAATTTGTTCAAATAAAAACTTTTTTCTTCAGGACAGACAGTTAGTGTCTTAAAAGAAGGAGCTGATCTGCTTCCAGCGTCAGGATCTTGTTTAGCAACAACCGGATCAGGCTGTGAATATTTCATCATCGGAGTCTGAACCTGATCTCAGTAAACACTGTAAAAAAAAAAAACAATCCTCAACTACTCATCCAGGCGTAATAATCTGGAAAATAAAAGAAAATGTGCAAGACATGGGATGATTTTAATGTTTTACAGTGCTGATTTGGTTTGAATCATTTATTGGGCCATCTAAAAAAACATAATTAAAACCTTAAAATGATTTGAAACAACATGAAAGAACGAGTACAAAGTTCACAAACATTTCTTTAACCCATCTTAACGTTGCATAACTTGTCAGGATGAATAGACTTTGCCGTTCGCTGTGTTTCATTAATCGTTCTCCCCCCTGAGAAGAAGCCAAAAACACAAACACCCTCAGCTGCGCTTCAGCGTGGTGATCCTGCTCGTTGCTCGCCGTCTGCCAGCCATTCGAAGCCGCTTTAACAAGAGTTTGGGCCGAGCGCCAAAACCCCGACTGCGATGTTCAATAAAAGGAATGAGAAAAATGTTTCAACTGTCATTTGATTTCTCACGAGAACATTGGATCCAGCTCTGAATGCCGGCACAGCGCCAGACTCAGACTCATTTGTTTTATTTAACCTTACTCAGGTTAATCCTGCTGGGATCTTATTCTTATCTTACTCTGCAGTGTAAATTATGTCTTAAACCTCCGTCTTATAAACTACAAACAGATCCAACAGTGGAGAGAAAGACAAACTCCATTCACTCGAACAAACAGTTGAAGCTGGATCAATATTATCCCACCCGACCCAGACGTTTGTGCTCGTGTTGAAGGAGTAATCTCATGTAAAGACCTAACAGGAGCTCAGATTTGCTTGTTGGGTTTCTGTTCTCCGCTGCGTGCTCTGCAGGGAGGCTCGGCCGGGCGTTGTCATGCTTTCATTAGCAGGTGATTTGGCTGTCGCGTGACATTTAGCCGACCCCGCTGTGCAGCTGAGAGATTATCGGCCTCCTCGGGTGTCAGTAATGTGATCCAGGCTGTCGCCAACACATTCCTGTTGACCACAAACTCTCGCCAACCCGACCGTCCAAAAAACTCTGACAAACAACAGTGAAGGGGCTTTTGTCTGAGATATATTCATATTTTCACCATCACAGGGCGTGTTCACGGCAGGGACTTTGAATATCTCGCTGACGGAGTCGGGGAACATCATGGAAGTTTGTGACTGGGCTTCTTTCCAGGAACATGTAGGAGCAGAACATGTTTTTTGACTTGTATCATTATTTGCTGTCGCAGCTCAACAACAGCAGAAACCAAAACAAACGGAAGATCAGCGCTGCCAATATTAACATGCAATCATTCAATCAAGTTTGCCATTTGTCATCCGTCTAGCTGTTTTGCATGATGTGACAAAATTGAAATTTCATTGGGATTAAAATGAAACATCCAGATTAAACATACATTTCAAGTCAACTTCATCTAGTCCAATAAACAAACTGCTACTACGTTTGTCGAATTTGACGAGACATTTGTTTTAACTTAACTTCAGGTAACTTCGATATTTTTTCATGTTTTTCTGTAATAGCGACTAGTGAGGACATAAAGTTTTGAATTCGGTGCAGGATTGAGTGAGAATGCTACAGTCTGCAGCCATGAAACAAACTACAACATAATCTTTGTGGCAATTGCGCACCGTCAAATTAACTAAAAATGCTGGTTTGGGACGCCCTGGTAGCTCACTTGGTAGAGCATGCGCCCCATGTACGACTGCATGTCATCCCCCCTCTCTTTCTCGCTCTACCTTCCTGTCACTATCAAAATAAAGGTTCAAAAAGGCCAAAAAATAGTCTTTCAGAAAAAATGAAAATGTCCAGGTTGAAAAAGTTACAGTTTAATAGGACAAAATGAGTCAAAGGTAAAGGTAGCACATGTGGATCTAGTCATGGAAAATTGTAACTTCTATTTCTTACATTTTTCATAAATGAATCAAGCAATCTATCAAACATGAATTGTTGTTTGTAACCGGAGATTGAGTCTGTAAGACCCGAGACTTCATTTTCTGATTATTTTCCATTGTATTGAGTTTTTTCTCAATTAATTGATAAAATAGTTTTGGCCATAAAATGATCAGAAAATAATGAAAAAATGTTCTCAAAACCCGAGATGACATCTTCTAACATCTTGCTTTATATGACCAATGACCCACAGTCCCAAAATATTCATTTTACTTTCATTATATAACATATAAAAGCTACAAGATTCACATTTTAAGGAGCCAGAATCAGAGAATGTTTGGCATCTATTTTGTCCTATAAATGAGAAATTATTGCAGGTTATTAATCTAATCAATGAATGGACAAGTCCTTACTAAAAGGTGATACACAATGCGGGTTAGTTTTATCTTAAATAAGTGAGTAAACAGACTCGTTGTGTATTGTCTCTCAGTGTTGTATTTTTGGTGTACCTCGGTCTCAGAGGTGTTAGTTGGTGAAAACGCCGAGGTGTCACATCAGCAGTTAGTTAAGGAGGAATTTTCCCTCCCTGCTGTCGGCGCGAGTGTCGACCATCTGTCGTCATGCGTGTCCGTCTGAAGACAAGCGGGAGTCTGAGTTTCTCCGGGACACTTTAATGACCACATGCAGGGGCAGTTGTTTTCTTCTCCACCGTTCACACCAGCTCAGGCATTTTGTTGGCCAGCTGATGTCCGGCCCCCGGTACAAACATCTGCCATTTGGTGGACGCTTCTGTCTCGAACTAACGTGTATTTTTAGTTCAAAGCAAAGTGATTGATCCCATGTTATTTTAGTGTCTGAATTTAATCTCAGTGCAGTTTCTCTACACTGCAAATGTTCATTATTAACTTTTAAATGACATGTGAGGCAGTTTAATTTTCAAACTGGCTTCTTTATGGTGTAAATAAAGTGTGAAGTATTCAGAGTTTGACACATTCTTTAGTGCCTCAGCCCTTTAACAAACACATCACAACACTCCCCGGGCTGATGTGTGTCATGCGGTATTTGATGCTCCTCCATTGATCCAGCGGTGAGAACTCTTTTATCTCGTCTCCTGCTGCTGCCTTTCACAGAGAGGTCAGAGGTCGCAGTTCAGGGGCGGGCATGGAGTGGCGCCGCCGGAGCTGGCGGTGTCCCACTCAAGGTCACGTGAGGTCAGGAGGATTGAAGGTGGGATCCAGAACGGCCCAGGTCTTATCTGCTAGTCCTGCAGGACGGTTTTAGTGGATGTTAATGAGGCTGAACTGATGCCTGAGACCTTCTGTGCGCAGGACAGTCTGTCTGTACAAACCCGGAGTGATTGTGAGGTGTGGTGAGGTGGCAGGACGATGTTAGCTGTGGGCCGTCGCAGTGATGGATCAGAGTCAATAAGTCAGTGTTGACTCAGCAGCTCTGTTTGCTGTCAAACTTGAATGGATCATAACAGAGAGACTTTCACTGAAACTCTGTTTTAGTATCGTATGTACTCTGTACCTCCGCCCTGTGACCTGCTGCACTCAGGACAGACTAACTACAAACTACTGTGTGTGCTGTATCTTTTTATTGCTGATTTAATGCTCAGAAATGCTCCAATCTCTCTCTGTGTCTCTGTCTGTCTCCTCAGGTCTGGACGACAGCCTGCAGCAGTACATCCCGTCCTTCCAGCAACAGCAGGTGGACGGGGAGAAGCTGCTCAGGATGTCCCACCAGGAGCTGCTGTCTCTGGGCGTGTCGCGGGTCGGACACCAGGAGCTGGTGCTGGAGGCCGTGGATCTGCTCTGCGCCCTGGTCAGTAACCCGTCACAGACTCACAGGGTTGCCAAAACCAGGATGAATATTAGTGCTGAAACATCACACTAAACACTTTGGCTGATTTGCATTATGCAAACACATGCTAAAATCAGCTATTAGCATTTCCTGTTTGCGCTGTAACTATGGCAACAGACAAGTAATACTTGATTACTTTTGATTCTGAGGAACACAGCCAAACATGAAGATTTGTCCTACAAATCTGATCCACAGATTTCCAGAGAAATTTCCACAGGTTTCGTCCAATCAGCTGCTTTTTATTCAGCTATGATTTATTGGAGCTCACTGTTCCAGCTATACCTGACCTGCTAACAGTCAAACTGCCAAAGCTTTTCTCTGGGTGAAGCTCACAGATCTCTTCTCCCTGTGCTGAGATGTAGACAGAAGTCTTGTACCAAACCCAAACATCTGTGTTCCGTTACACCCCGAATAAATATGTGATGCTTCACAAAAGGCAGCTTCACACACTCAAACTGCAGCGAGTTATCTGAAAACAAAACACCAACAGAAAACCATGTTTTCCACTGTAAATACCAGAATTAAATTATAAGGCGAGTTAGCTGAATGTATAAAACGTCAAAGAGCTCCAGAAGCTCCTCATCCGTCAACGTGTCACGAAGCTCTGCTGCTGACAACATCTCTTCATGAAGTTGCTTCATGTCCATCACATGGTCTGATAGCTGTGGTTTCTGCTGGCGCTGGCTCTCGTGCACGGAGAATGTGCTGATGTAAATAAAATGCACTCTAAATCCTTATCAGATCTGGCAACACATCCACACTGCTCTGGATTTAATACGATTGGATACGATTGATTTGGATGTCCTTCTCTCATCTCACATGTGTTTTTAATACAGTTTTATTCATTTTACATGAAAAACTGTGCAAGAATCGAGCCAAAAGTTCCTGAAGTCTATCACAGATCATCTTTAAATATAAGAAATTAACCACATTTTAGATTGACACAATCTAAAGCCAGCTGAAACTCCTATATTTTGTCAAAATGACCCAAATTGCACATTAAAAACCAGCTGAGGAATTTCACAAAATGCCTCCACGTTTATTTTACGACGCGGCAATGAGGCCGTGACGGGAGCGAAATGTTTGTTTTCGATCGACAACGTTGGAAACGGTTAAACAGCGGACAGAAACTCCTTCAGTCAGCTGTTTATGAGCTCTGTGTGTCTGTGTCACAGTGAAAAGGAGGATTTACAGTCGGTGCTGAGGTTTAATGGTGTAAGTGGACTGAATGGGATCCAGCAGCTTTTTTTTTTTTGAAACGGAGCCTGACACTCTGCTGTCGCTGCTGACAAACGACAAAACTCTGGCAGTGAGTCCGTTATCAGACACGATAACTGCGACTACTGTTTAAAGTCGTGCTATTGAAGCTTGGTCAGTCATTTATTCCAGTGTCCACTAATATCAGCTTCACTCCAGGGTAGTTAAATATAACTTGATGATGATTATAACCAGTGGAATGTGGCTTCAGTTTTAGATGATTCACAGGGACTTTTTTTTTTGCAGTGTGAAAAATGTGGTAATGAGCTGAGATAAGTTTGTGCCTGATGTGACTCAGCTTGTTGGAGATAAAAAGGTGTCATGTATCTTGAAGTGAAGCAGATGTAAGTGTCCTCTGGTTTTTACTGTATGTGTAGGCAGAGAGAAGATTGCAGCATCTCCTCCAGGTCTGAACTTCAGTTCAGTTAAGGTCAGTGGTTCACAGTTTTTAGTCACTGAACCGCAGACCACACATGAAACTTTATTTCCTTTTGTCTTTTCTCTCTGTTGTTTATTCTGTTCATGATAGATGAGAATTTAGGGACTGACCCAAGCGGCAACCTCTGAGGCTGTGAAGTGAAGCCAAACGTCCACTTGCTCTGGCTCCAGAAGTGAGTCAGTCTCCATAAGTCCCCATATTAAAATGTCCAACTTCACAGCAGAAATAAACATGTTTACAGCCTGGTACAAAAAACTGTTTTGGTCTCTATAGCTAATTTCCCCGTTCATGACAACTGTACTGAGGGTGAATTTATATACAACTCACCTGTTCAAATTATATTAAGACTTAAAGTTATGCAGGATTAAGAGCGTGGACGCTTTGATTGACAGGTAAGTGTTGTTACAGATGGTTTGTTTGAGCAACCAGGCATCAATCAGCCCGCCTCAGGTCCGCTGATGATCCACATCTTTGCCAATATTTAGATTAGGCGGGAGGCGAAGAGGCAGGAATGCCTTCAGAACAAACCTGTGGGTGACGTCACGCACACACTGTCCATTCTTTATACTGTCAGTGGTTCAGACCAAAAATTCTTGATGAGACAAGATGAAACTCTCAACTACTTGTAATTTGTCGGTCTGCAACTGGATGAGACGGTGTATCGTCTCCATAACAACTTCCGTTCTATCAACTTTTACGGCTTATGTTGCAGCTGGATATAATTTGTAGTGTCTTGAAATATGAATGAAGATAGTGATAAACCTAAACCTAACAAATCGACGAGGTGATTGTCTCTTTCCTCTGTCCAAACTCTGTGCCATTTCGTCCAGTTGACTGTTTGTAACCAATGACAGGACAGCGTATCCATGATGTCACCCACAGGTTTCTGAAGAGCTGTTTTGAAGCTCAGTGTGGCCAAAACTGTTTTTTGTTCCAGGCTGTAAACATGTTTATTTCTGCTGTGAAGCTGGACATTTTAACATGGGGACTTATGGAGGCTGACTCGTTCTGTAGCCAGCCTCAAGTGACAGGCGTTTCTGCATTGGCTTCACTTCACATCCACGGAGGTTAGGGCTGAAAAACCTGATATTTAAGGCCTGAATACTCCAAACGGATGCGTATTTCTGAAGCTGTCACCATGAGACAGAAGCACAGAACTTTATTCATGAGACGGTCAGGAGGAAGATCACACCCCCTGAAAACATTTTCAGATGCTGACCTCTGTAACAATAAGACCATGACATCAGAGTGAAGAGAGAATAGAGGCAGTAGATCACACAGCAGCTCGAGTGTGTCGGGGAGAGTTTTCCTGTAAGACTCAATAGAAGGTCAAGTGACACGCTGTGGATATTTTTCGCAGTTGAGTTCACAGGTCTCTGGTGTGGAGCAGGAAACAGATGTGACCCCTCCCACCTGTCTGAAAGACCCCCCCACCCTTCCCTTGATACACACATACTAACACACACACACACACACACACACACAGTATACAGCATGCAGAGGAAGCGGTGTTGCAGTTTTGTTCCAGCAGCAGTTTCCGTCGGCTGTCAGATGATCAGTTTCCATCTGAGACACTTTCTCTGTTCTGACTTTCACGTTTCGAACAACACACGTTTGAAGTCAGAGTTGACATCACTGTTGGTCAGCCCTGAATAAAGCACAACGCACATCTGAGTCTTCATGTGTTGTTTTAGCTGCTACACACCATAAATAAAGAATAAAGCTCCTCTTCATGTATCTTGAAGTTTTATTTAGACCATGCGGAAGAAAATATCAGTAAATGAAAGTAAAGGCTTGAACTCACAGATCAAATCTTGATAATAAAATATTTATGACAAGAAAATCAAATATTTGATTTTCTTTGTCATAAATTCAGTTCAGGCAGACACTGCATGTACACACATGACATGCCGCTCAATCAAAATATAAATCCAAACACACCTTTCAGAATCTTTGCTCTATTTAAGCTGTAAAAAAACTCCCATCCCTCCCTCTGCTCTGCATCAGCATCATCGCCTGTTCTCCAGTCTCACCATCCACCTGCAGGCTCTGGGAGGGTTTAAGATATTTGCTCATCACCCCTCAATATGTCTACGTAAACATATCTGCTTGGAGCGATGACACCGTTTTTTTCCATTAATTCAATTACTTTATAAAGAGGATAATCAACGACGAAAGAAATCAGCTGCGGCTCTTCACTTCAGTGTTTTGGTTCACCGAAGTGAGACTCACACGTGTGTGTAGTCAGATTAACACACTGATGCGGCCTCTTTCACTCCAACAAAGGTCTAACTTCACTTTCTCTGACTGACATATCTGCTGCTGGCGGGCTCAGATCATCTTACCTCTAACATGACCTGAAAGTTGATTTTAACTCTCGTGTCGTGTTTGGTTAAGGTGGATCTTTAGTTTTTTTACAGTGCAGTCAGTCGACAGGTGGAATGTCAGTTTGGCTGCAGAGGTTTTTATTGGCTCTGAGCGTCACGACGCCTCAAACATCTGAGCTGCCTCAGGCGAGCCAGCGTGTTCACACCGTCAGCTGACAGAGTTAATTACAGATCTGTGAAGACGAGTGCAACCAGAATTTGTTCTGTAGACGCTCTGTTCTGATCTGTGCAGTCTGTTTGTTCATTGATGACTGAGTAATTGATTCATAGATTGATTGATTGGATTGGAGAGCACTGAACAGCTTTTTGTTCATTTGTCGCTATGGTAACCAACGAGTCTCAATTGAGCATTCGTGGTTCGTGTAAGCTGTCACTCCGGCTCACTGGGTCTCTGAGTTTGGCTTCAGTTTGAGCGAGTTTGACGTGGTGTGGAATATTGTTTTAGTCAGATCATCGCCATGGTGACTGCTCTGTAGGAATGTGTGTGTGTGTGTTTTGGTTAGGGAGGTGGGGTGTCGTTCATCAGGGGTCATGAGAATCTCTTCCACATCGTTCCTGCATGTAATGTGAAGGTTTTGGTTTGTGATTTCATGACCGAGCTCACCGGGATCGTTACATTTAGTCATTTACAAAACAGCAATGGAGGTACAGTGTGACAGGAACATGTTAGTGCAGCAGTAAGTACTGTCACAGTTGTAGAGGGGGATAGATTTATCATGTCCAGTTGTTGGTAGTGTTGGAGAGGAGGTCCTCTCTGAAGAGCTGGAGGTCTTCAGGAAGTCTTTGAAGGTAGAGAGGGACGCCCCTGATCTGGTAGGAACTGGTAGGACGTTCCATCAACCGGGAACAACAGACGAGATTTTCAAATTCGGATTGTCCTTAGCGTACGGGTGGCAGCGGAGATTGTTGGCTGAATCTAGAACTCAGAACTTAAAACGTTCTAAAATGAAAACAAAATGCACAATTTAGCACAAAGAATAGCAGAGACAGTATAAGGGATGCTGTATAAAGTAATATATTCATCATCAATTAATCTGTTAATAATTTTCCTGATTAATTGACGAGTTATTTGGTCCAGAAAATGTCAGAAAATGTTTCTCAAATCTCTAATTTTGTCCAAAATCTAAAGATATTCAGTTTGCTGTCAGAGAAGACTGAAAGAAACCACAAAATATTTTTAGATTTGAGAAGATGAAACCAGAGAATTTCTTAAATGAATCAAAATGCTTAATTAAAATAGTCAAATGTAGTGAAATAGTCAATTAATTACTGTTTTGGCCTGTGCATTATGTATCATAACTGTCTTATCTGCTTGAAGTGAAGGTGTAAATCAAATTTTTCAGTCTATTTCAATCTAATTTTTCCTAGTTTGCATTTTACATTGTGATATATGATTTAGATTTGGAGGGAAATCTGCTGCTTTACTGTATTTCAAATCAGGGAAGTAGTGGTGACAGGGCTGGTGGGAAATGTAGTCTTTGGAGATACAGAAAATAGAAAACTAAGACAACAGCATTATTTTAATTATTTTCTTAATTTCTGACAGAACTATGGCGTGGAGTCGGACAACCTGAAGACCCTGGTGGGGAAGATGAGGACGGCGCACCACAGCCTGAGCAGCGCCGTGTCGCAGCGCAGGAAGAACCCCGCCTACCACAGCAAAATCTCCCATCAGCCCTCCAACGAGTTCCTGACGGCTGTGGTCGAGCTGATCGGAGCCGCCAAGAATCTGCTGGCCTGGTTAGACAGGTAGAGTAAAAAATAATTGTGCTGGTGAGATTTAAAACCCCAAAAGTGCCTATATAGATGTCTCACTAAAAATGAAACAAACCTCAAAAATGTCTCAAAATTGAATAATCAGAATTGTTTACTTTCTTTGTTTTTTTTGTTTTTGTTTTTTATTTGTGTCATCTGAGCGCCTGTGAGAGTTTTATGTTCCTCATTGTGTGATAGAAAAACTAAAGTGTGTTAGAACTCACACTCTCACTGCCTCACACAAAGTTATTAGTGTTAACATGTGTGTCGTCTGTCAGCTGTCAGTGCGTCTCTCTGTCTGTCTGACTCTTAGCTTGTATCGGCTTGAAGAAACATTCCAGCTCGCTGCAGCTGTTACACTCAAACCCCGACAAGTTGCTGCACTGACGCCCGAAACACACCTGACATCTGCCGTGTGTCAGATCTCTCACCTACGAACACCTCGGGCTGAAGATCAAGAGCGTTTTTTATTGAATCTCAATCTACGTCCATTTTTATTTATATAGTCTATGGTCAGAATTATTACCTTGAAAATCTTAAAATATGGATATAGATGAACGTCATGTTTGTCTTTTCAAAGCAATAATTAGCAGCATCGGCTCAAAGTGAGATGCTTTCTCACCTGAATGTTTTATATAATAATCTTTCTTAATATAAAAAGATAATATAATAGATAAGATAATATAAGAGCGAGGAGATGTCGTGGCTTCAGTGTTAAGACACTGACAGCAGCATCGGCAGTTCAAATCAGGCTACTATGCTCCTCCCCCAAACATAATAATAGAGAAAAGAGCAGGTAATGATTGACACTTAACCACTCATTGTTCCGCCCACAGGATGTTTACATCTCCATAGAGCAATTTTATAAAAGAACGCCCTGTTAAAATAACCAGGTACAACAGAGGGTCGAAGGGTTTAATTCAAAAGTCATGGTACCTATGGGTCCTTGAAATCCTTAAAAGGGGAAAATTCAAGGCCTAGAAAGTTTTTGAAAATGCTTGAATTTATATATTTTATGTTTTTGTTCACACATTCAAGCCTCTCTCTTTTTAATTTTCTGTCAGCTTCTGTAAAGCTGCTGCTAACTAATGAACCCAAATAATGTTGCAAACTATGTCGTGTTAAATCCTTAAATCTGAGGGATTTAGGCCTGGAAAGTCCTTGAATTTAATGCTTAAGAAGGTGCAGGAACCCTGAAAAAGACACTCAACAGCCTTGAAGTGTTGTGATTGTGTCTAATTTGTCCCGATCCTACAAACTCCTGACAGAAGCAGCAAGCTTCATTTTTTTTTTATTTTTCTTCAGGTCACCGCACTGTAACAAAACCAATATCCTTCATGTCTTTCCAGGACTCCTCTGACGAGCGCCAATGACTTCACCTCCACCAAAGGCAGAATCATCCAGCTGTGTCTGGAGCTCACCTCCACCGTCCAGAAGGTCAGTGAGGCTCAAACATCCCTCAAACAACCCTCTGGTGGTGTCCAAGGGACATCAGACACAGAAAGACGGTCATGAACTTGAGTTACTCGTCATGTTTTGATTCTCTGGGACTGTTTGATGCCTTTGATGATGATGATGATGATGATGATGAACCAGAGATAACTTCTGTTTACATGCACAAAGTCCTTTTGATGATGGCTCTCTTTCAGATATCACTTTTACCAAAACAGGAAAGAACAAGAGAGATTTGAACTTGCATAAAACATATTTGGTATCTTTGAAACTTCAAAGTTCAGGGGCAGTGGGAAACGTCAAATCATGTCCAGGCTCTAAATTCATGTAGGTGTTAACGCTCCCTTGCATCCCCTCTGACATGCATGTACATGACAACACACACACTTACTGAAGCTGCTGTGGAAAAGACGTGCCGTGGTTAGACACGTGTACAGCAGACAGTTTTCTCTCCAAATCCGATTTGAAATAACTTCCACAGCGGAGCTGATAAAGAGCAGAGAGCTCGATCATGCACACAATAAGAGCCAAATTTCTCTTTTTACAGCTGGTAAACCGCTGCGGTTACATCGTCTAAACATGGCAGTAAACACGGCAGTAAACACGGCGGTTTTTCATGGCGTTTAGCGGCGAGGTGTGATTATTTTACCTGGTTCTAAGTACAGTTTTGACTTCTTGTGAAACTCTGAAACACAAAAATCACAAGTGACATTTGGGAAGTCGGTTTCAGGATTAACAGTTAAAGTTGCAGCGGCGCAGCGGCATGTTTCTCGCAGCGTGTCAGCGAGTCCTGTGCAGCGTTGAGGCGTCGCCTCGCCACTCTGTCATGCAATCATCCTGTCAGCCCGTTTGCAGGGAGCTGTTATTTCACCGACCACAGGAGGAATCCTCTCTGTGTCTCTGGGAGGCGTTTGCGGTCCCTCCCTCTGGTTTCACTCTCCTGTAGGCTGTCATTTCTCAAATATTTGTTTTCCCGCTGATTCCCTTCTTTTTTTTTCTCTCTCGCATCACATCTTTGTTTACCACACTCACAGTTCTTCACACAGACCGTTTTTTGTTTCTGGTGTTTGTCTGTACACTAAATGTGCACCGTGTACACGTTTTGCTAGAAATAAGTGCACATTTATTCATTATCAGCCCTGATTTTAGAGACGCTGAGGTCACCTGTAATACAGTTTAACATTTAATTAATTTAACTGTCCAGTTATATTTTATCCACCTACATTATTGTCTAAATGTTGAACCTATTCACTTTTATTTTGACTTTTATTCTGAAACTGTAAACCCAGGCGTGTCTAAAATTATTATTATTATCATATTTGTCTGTGCAGCTCTTTTTTTAAGGATTCCAGTAAAGAGTTTTCGGGGTCACAGAGTTTAATTATGTGACTTTCTATTCCTCATTTTCGCTGATTATTTGCTGCCCTCTGAGTTTTACCATCTGCTTCTGTATGTTCTTGTACCTCCTTCAAAATAAAAGCATATTATCTAGAAAGAAATCACATCATCACATCGATGTTTGGGAGGATTGAAGTATGAGTGTGTCAGTCAGTCTTTCTGTCTCTTTACTTGCAGGACTGCACCGTTTATGAGATCGAGGAGAAGATTATGGAGGTGGTGAGTATTGCTTCTGCTTTTTCCTCTGGTTTGGATGTTTGGAGATGCTAATCGGAAACACACACACACACACACACACACACACACACACAACTACACACACACACTCACAGTCAGTGTAACACACATGTCCTTTTCCTGTCTTGTACCGAGTGTCCCGTGGTGTTCACTGTGTGTGTGTGCGTGAATCTGCAGGATTGTTTATTCAGCTCAGGACCATCCACTTCCTGTCTTAGATAACACTTCCTGTTGGTCGTCCTGTTGTTCCCAGATTACTGCATCAGCTGATGTTAACTCACTTTCCCTCCTGGCTGTCAGTTCTTAATGCGACTGTCATGACTCTCTAATGAGACCACAAGTTTTAGTTTAGTGTCATAAATCTACACTCGAACCTTTCAAGGTTTTTAGTTCATGCTGGAGATGAAGAGAGGGTCTACTTTTCCAAAACGTAATACTACAAATAAACAAAATACTACAGAATGTACAAGATATGATAGAAAACCATCAAAAGAAACCTGCGACAGAGGCTGATTTTTTTCTTACAGCAGAGCTGCTGAGCTGCCACATTTAAATAGCTTTATGTTGTTTTACTGTGGCCTCTTGTGTCGCTGTATTATAAAGTAAAGGGATCGGACTCTGACCGGGATCAGGAGCAAACATCCCAGCAGGCCTGTTCAGTAATCCACCCATACATTCCTCCACTTTACATGACGGCAAACACACTTGAAGGGACGTGGAAAAGTCGGTGTGCTTCTTGGTTTTTACAGAAAGTTCAGTCAAACTTTTAAACTTCTTTATCCTCTAACTAACAGCATTGTCCTGTGGCTACTCAGTGAGAGGCTTTGGTCCAGTTTGTTTGTCCAGGTGACAAAGAGGGAAACACTGTGAAGGCAGATAAAGTAGCAGGAGTCACCCCACGCAGTGAGGCCTGAAGCTTTAAAGGCCACACAGCAGTATACAGTGTTTTACATAAACCGCTCAGTAATCAGACCTCACAGACGAGCATTTATAAACAAGCAATAAAAATCAGCAACATTCGCAAGAAGGAATTAAGTCAGGCATGTTTTCCTGCTTTACTTGCAATTTCCTGTTGGTTTGTGTTTTCCTGATCACCTCAGACCTCCTGCTGAGCTTCAGGCCTGACAGTCGACTCAGTGTAATGATAATATGAGCCCGTGCTCAGCTCGTGGAGGATCCTCCTGTCTGCTGTTCAACAAAACCAACGACTACATTTAAAACTTTTATGATGCTTCATCGGTCTGTTTCTTTGTGTTGCCTCCCCACAGAGAGGTCAGAGGTCAGGGACAGGCAGCTTTAGTGCTGCCACAGCAGGTAGTGATTCAGCATTTCCATCAGAGCGGACGTTTGGCATGAGACCGCCACGCTGCCAGTGACTTCCTCGCTTTAATAAATCAGTCTAAGAGCAGCTCTCTGATTTCAGTTCATATAGTTTGACACTTAACTTGGTGTTTAACCTCTTCCACTCCACCCCTCACTATAATAAACTTCTATAGAGGGGACAGCAGGTCAACTGTACTGTATATACCACATAGATTAGGTGCCCATGCAAATATTCAAAGTTTGAAGTGCATAAGGACGTAGAACATGATGAATGAAGTGAACAGATTTGGTGACAAATTTAATCATTTTTGCCACATTAATACACCAAAACCTCGAGGAACATCACACACATTTTCATGCTGCGTCTCAATATTTTTTGCATTTTTTTGGCGATTGAATGACGAGCACTTCTCTTCTGGAAATTGCTCCCTTATTGTCAGTACACGTAGGAAGGCCATACATTGTCTGAATGAACTCAGTCTCTGCTTTGTGGTTGTACAGTTTGACAAGGCTGTGATTATCACAGAGGTCACAATAGGTCATTATATACAGAGAGGTCAAGTTCCAAAAAAAAATGGTTTCACGACAATGAAATAGCAAACATCATCACACATGAATACAACCATCTCAGCCTTACAGTCAGACCCAGTTCACACAATTCCAATACTGCTCAGGGGCCCCAGTATGCAGAATTATTCAAATACACGTGGCGAAAATGCCCAAAGCTGTGTGGGATTAACATAAAGTGGGCAGGTCTGTAAAGAGGAGACTTGTGGGTACCTATAGAACCTATTTTCATTCAGATGTCTTGAGGTCAGAGGTCAAGGGACGCCTTTGACAACGACCATGTCAGTTTTCCATTGCCGAAGGTGTTATTTAGCCCCCTGCCCATGACATGGTTGGCTAGTTTTACAGCTGCGCCCGCTACAGCGTCTGAAAGGCCGAAGGCGTCAGTGTATGTGTGGAGTGGAAGAGGTTAACGTCTGCCTGAGGCTGTGAAACAGTGTACAAGTAAATATCCAGAGTACAAATAGAAACCAAATAAAAGTTAAAGGTTAAATGAGGCAACATACTAATGTTTCTTTATCCTGCAAACACTCATTCCACCTCATGAGAATTATTGAGTGTGTCTGAGGTTTATTCAAGTTATGTCACGTGTGTTTGTTACATTTAAGACACTAGATGAAGAAAAGAACCAAATAATTAGCAGGTTATTGCTCATCGCTTCAGCTCTATATGTAACTTTATCTAATTTGGGAATTAAACTGTCGACGCTGAATTGTTTTTATGTTTTCTCGTGTGTGTTTCAGTCTCGATCTCTGAACAGTATCTGCGAGAAGACGGTTCAGGAGACGTCCGACCCCTCAAAGAGTGAGATGGCCTGTCTGGAGGAGGTGCACATCACCAACGTGAAGCCCGGAGAGGGACTGGTGAGATGAAACAACATAAAACAAAACAGACATCGTCGTTTACATTCAGAGCATATCAGCGGGACGTCACCTTCACATAAGTACCGAGTACTGTAAAAAGAAAAAACCCACAATTTGACCCGACTTCCCCCGGAGTAACACTAACAGGTATTTTAGTGCTGCACCATGAACCACAATCAGCACTGAGTCGAAAACAGAAACAGATGTAGGTCCGAAAAAGAACCACAACCACCGCTGCAGCAGGGAATTATAGAGAAACCACAGGAGGTTATTTATATAGAAGAGTCGTATATAAATCCTGAAACACTGACTCCTTCAAATGTTCTTTATCTTCCAGGGTATTTACATCAAATCCACCTACGACGGGCTTCACGTCATCACAGGAACAACAGAGAACGTGAGTGCTGCTGGTTCTAAATCACAAAAGTCACGTCAGCAATATCTGATGAGATATTAGTGTGTGTGGACGCTGCAGTCTGTGTTGTGTTTCTTCCAATGAGAGTAAAACAGACTGTGATTCTGCTCTTCAGTCTCCGGCAGATAAAACCCAGAGGATTCATGCTGGAGATGAAGTCATTCAGGTCAACAAACAGACGGTGGTGAGTCAGAAGTCCGCTCTTTAAAGAAAAGGTTTCACATTTTCCAAGAGACGATTGATACCGCTACAGCCAGGAGCCGTTAGCTTAGCTTAGCATAAAGACTGGAAACAGATGGAAACAGCTAGCCTTGACTAGTGTGAACACAAGGTAACATTCAGTGTTTGTTGGCGAAGAAGTGTTAAAGTCATCCCATTCGGCAGTGTTCTAAGGCATCTCATCTGTGATTGGTCCAGGTGGGCTGGCAGTTGAAGCACCTGGTAGAGAAGCTGAGGGCGGAGTCCGGAGGCGTCATCATGGTGGTGAAGAAGAGGCCGTCAGGAACATCCGGCGGCTTTGCGCCCGCTCCGCTGAAAAACCTGCGCTGGAGGCCGCCACGAGTACAGGTGAGCTGCCCCGACATCACGTCAGTACAACAGGTGTGAACATCGACCCTGCTCTGTATTTCTTAGTTTCTGAGTTTCATTTTCAAACAGAAAAATTGAGGAATTTAATGCTGTTTGTCAGCCAACACTCTGTTGGCAAGTTTCTGATGTCTGGAGCTTCTCAGTAGCATTTGAATGCACCACACAGACAGTCTGCTATGATCTCTCCTGACTTTCTTTCTTTCCCTCTTAGTAGTGGCGGCAGTAGTATTAGTATAGTCAACACAGTAGCAAAGACCGCGTATAAGACAGCAAAATACAAACAAAATATTGTGGAACTGAATTTTTGGGGGGGGTTCCACTTAAAGCGATGAGCCTACAGAGAATTGTCAGCTAACTCCCTCGGTAACTCCCTTTTTAGTGTCTTCTAGCTCATTGTTTTGGTTTTACAGTCCACACCTTTACTGTTTTGGTTCAGTCTCACAGCTCTCACCCACCTTACACCACCTGCTCAACACCAAACAGCAGACAGACACACTTAGAGACGAGCTGGTGAACATAATGACACATTTAGCAGCTAAAGAGACATTCAGATATTTTTTCTCTGAAGTTGGTGGAGGACAAATCAGAGCTAAAAGAAGAGCAGCAGCAACAGTCGGACACAAACATGACTCAACATAAGCTCTGAAGTTGGTCTGTGACTGTCAGGACGTTCATGCAGTGTAGCAATCGAAGGAGGAGATAAAAGAAGACTGATGTTTGATGAGAGATCTCAGTAACTGTCCCCCAGGTGCCATCGAGCCAGGCACTGAGCCCTCAGCAGCTCTCAGGTGTGACTGTGTGTTACAGTGAGGATCTGTCATCGTAGCTTTCAGCGAAGTTGTTTCTGTCTGTGAGGAATCACATCATCCTTCCCGGCCTGCTGCTCCGCTGAGGCGAGCGGCTGAACAATGGAGCCTTTCTTCTGTTTTCCTGTAAAAAAAAGAAAGATAGGAAACTCTCCAAACATCAGGCTGCGTTCATGTCAGACATCTTTGGAAGGTGACTCATTCGTTAAACCACAATGTGACAATAATGAATTCACCAAAAGCACCTTCAGGGTTTTTGTGTTGAGGGTTCAGGATGTGTGTGTTTAGGGAAGATAGACCCTCGACTGCGGCTATCAAAACAGATCTGAAGTCACTCCTACCATTCAGTTCAAAGGTCAGCTTGAATCAACGTTTACACCTCCTCTGCTTGGACTGGGACCGGTCATCAGCCTTCACTGTAAAATACATTATCATGGTTCACTGCTGGAACTGTAACATTACAACACTGATGCCCAGAAAGTTTAAACAGTGTGTAAAACATAAATCAAAATGGATATTTCCAACGTAGATTCAACTGAATACAGCACAAAGACAAAATATGTAATGCTCAAACTGATCAACGTTACTGTTTTCTGTAAATATACTCGTCTCACTCTGAAGAAAACTTCTGATTAATTCTGTTTTTATTTACAGTTTACACTGCGTCTTTGTAATCAGAGTTGTAAGATTAGTTTTAAATGATCGATTAGTCAACATTAAACTCTGCAGTCCATCAATCATTTAAGATTTATCACATTTTCTGCTTCCAGCTTCTCAAATATGAAACCGAATATAAACTGATATTCCTTCAGTCCCGTTCCCATTGTCCTGTTACACTCTGAGAACTTGTGTTGAGTATTTTTCATCATCAACATGTACCAGATCAAATAAGTAATCAGAGAATGTATGGATTAATTGATAATGAAAAGAATCAATAGTTACAGAGTCCAAAGTGATTTAGTTTAGTTTAGTTAGAAAGTAATACAAAACATTTGGTTGATTTTTACTTTATGAAGTAGCAAAAGAAACAGTCCACTAACCTTTGATTACCAGTGGCTGAATTCCATTATGTATAACTTTTCCCCTCTCAAACAGCTGATAAATTGGTGTTATTCTACGCTGAAGACCAAAACCAACTTTGTGTTCGTCCATCTCTCAACACTTAATAACTTTCTGTCTGCGGCGCTGACCCAAGTCTAATGGTTCCTACTGAAGACATAATTCAGCTCACAAACATGTACTTACAGGAGGAAATGGTGCATTTGTTAGGGACTATTTTCAGCGGTGGATTAATCCACATTTGAGAGTTTTTGTGGCAGAAGGATGGTGTCAAAACAAACATGTCACCCAGTGAAACACTGCGACTCCTTCATGATCTTAAACCAGCAGAAGAACACAACGAACATGTGTCTTCGTCTTCAACTCCTTCAGTATTTTTCCAACACAGACAAAAAAGGAGCTGAGCGAAGTTCCTGTGTTTATGGAAATATACAAGCTTTAGAGGCGAGGAAGGAAACAGAAGAGCTTCGTCTGCTGAACGTCTTATTGTTGTTTCACGATAAACACCATTAGAGGAGTCATTACTTCCTCTGCTGTGTCACAGAAATGCAACAGAAACTCAGATTAGAAGCAGTTACAGTTTTATTAAAGTGATCATTTGTGTTTCTCTTGTTGTGTCCAGACCTCTCAGGGAGCTCAGGGTCTCTACAGATCTCGACAGCCAGAAACCTCAGACGCTCCTGGGAAGAGAGGGAAGACGGCCATATTGGATTTGTACGTCCCTCCTCCACCTGCAGCACCTTACATACCGCTGTGAGTACCAGCAGAGGGAAAGTTCACACCCTTCGTTTGTCCTGCGTCATGAACACTGATTTTAATCCTCCTCCTGGTCCTCTCTGCAGAGATGCGAACATGAACGTGTCTCCGGCTGTCAAAATGAGGCCGAAGTCTCCAAACTCATGTCTGGACGCAGACGTACGGCGACGCGGTGCCGACGACAAGAGGACATCCGTCGGCCCGACACCTGAACCCAGCCAACCAGTCCATGTATCCCTTCGACAGCGCTCCTCCACACGCTGTGAGTGCACACACACACACACATCTAAACTTCAATAATTAGTTAGATGAAGATGAGCTTTAACTTTTGTGTTGTGCGGTTTGCAGGTAAACCTCGACCCGTCTCCATGCCGGTGGAGTCGTTTTCAGCAGACTCATCCTTCAGGTCCGGAGCTCATGGAAGGAAAGGTAAGCTCCACCTGTCGAAGCCCAGCGCCTGTAATCTTAACGGTTATCAGTGATGGCCGCCTGTCTGTCTCATTAACAGCCGAGGGCAAGCGGCGGCAGGGCGTGCAAGCTGCGTGCTTTGAATTTCTACCTTGTCGATCATTAACCCCGAGAGCCGCCGCTGCATCGACGGAGCTGATTTTTGAGTCACGGTTAAATGTTCTTAGAGCACTTCACCTTGAGGAAAACACCGTGTTGATCTGAACGTGTTTGTGTTGGCAGTTTGTCCGAGATAGCAGCCTGTTAATGGATTTTCAAGACAGAACAGTTAAACAAAGACACATTAAGAGTCGGGCTGAGTTCCACCAAAAGAAGTAACCTAACATGTGGAGTCATTTACACGTGACTTAAACTTTAAAACAATCAAATTAAAATAGATTCATGTTTCTTCTTGTTGACTCTGGGTTCCTGTCTTGTGTCCTGAACAGGGCCAGACGTTCTGCACAGATACCTGAGCAACGAGGGAATCAGCACCATCACGGAGGAGGAGCCGTGTTACCCTCTGCCGTACCGAGGACACCCGTCGGTCCGCGGCGTCGACCACATCAGAGGCAGCCAGTGCTTCATCAACGCCGACCTGCACAACAGTGCCACCATCCCTTATCAGGAGGCGGCGTCCAAAAAGTCTGCTGCCTCCAGCTCTGCCGCCGCCGCCGCTGCCGTCTCTCCTCCTCTGGCTGTAAACAAACAGTCGACGTCGCTGCTCGGAGGCTGGCTGGCTCGTCTCAGGCTGCTCAGCCACTGATGGAAGATCATCTGGATCCTCCAGGAGGACGTTTATTCTCAGCCTGATCCTCAGGATGTTTAAGTGTCTGTTCAGCAGCTGTGAACTCAGCTCAGCAAATCACAGCAGTGTGGACAGTTTTTTTTCAGTCATCACGATGAACTTCATACTAGAGACCTACTCGACCTGCGTCTGATTGGCTGACGGGGTCGCCCATCTTGTATTTTTGCTGACCTCCAGTGGTTTAACTTCTCACCATGTATCAGTGATGTAAAGGTGTACTCCAGGACCCTGTGACATCACTCTTCTGTGAGCAATTAAGCATTCTCATGTTAGCATTTAGCTCCAAGCACTGCTATACTCAACAGCCATTTGATTTAATGGAATATTAAACCAGTAAGCATCAGACCGAGCAGCTGACTCCAGTTTGTGAGCCAGTCGAGCTGAACTGGGATCCATTTCACGACATGACAGACAGTATTCTGCAGTTTGACCGACCGTCACGGCTAAAACGTGACACGCTGAGACTCCTTCGAGACAAACACACGTCTGAAACATACCTCTGTAAGCCTTAAAGACGCTCGCTGCTGAAACCTCGTTGTCTTGCGACTTTCTTCACGACAATTTGGGCGTTTTCTTTTTCAACACTGCTGAAAAATACACAACTCAAAAGTAACCACATGTTTCACATTGGTATCAAAGAAGTATTGAAATATCTGTTCCAGTTCTTGAATTTGAACCAGTTTTTAATTTACATGAAAACTGGACATGAGTTAAGAGTTAACTTTTTGAATGCTGAAAACAACTTTTCACGGACGAGGTTTGGACCTGCTGAGCTTCCATATAAACATTGAACATGCAGCTTGTGCATGAAAACTTATAAAAGGCAGCTTAAATCTGCTGGAAATGAAGCTGGTTTTTGTTTCCAACAGATTTCTGTTTCTTTTTATTTGTCAAGAATCAAAAAGCAGAATTAAAGTCATAAAAAAAGATTCAAATAACCAAACCTCAGTTTGTCTCTAGTTTTAAAATGATGAAGCATTTCTAAACCTCACAGCTGCTGCATCGAGTCTTTTCCTCTCAATCTCAGGAGCCTTTAGTGCCTCTTGTATCTAAACTCTTTACTGTCGTTTGTCAGGACAAAACAGTTTGTAAATATGTTTTATAGATTGTATTTTATCACCGCAAGTTTCACTCATTTATCTAAGAAAGGTGTGCTTTTTTCAGAGTGTAGTAAATACAAGAGCTCGACATGTTACTAAATATTTCTGAAGCTTCACAAAAGTCTTGTTACTTACAGTTAGTCATAACAATATAAACTTGTTTTTAGGAGAAATAACGAATAGTTTCAAAAGTACAGCAACGTAAAGGAAGCATTAGTTTACCAAAGTTTACCAACAGGGTTTTTTTTATGATTTATATATATTAATAAAGCAGTCTTCAAGCTACTGTAAATAATAAAAAATATGTTGTGTCATTGTTTTGATTGAAAATAACTCAAATTGAAGAAAAGTTAAAAACAAAAACTTCAAATATTTCTTATATTTTGGTTTAAGAGTGAAATTTAAGTGTTAAATCTTAAAATGCTGCGTTGTCCTTCACAGATTTCACCTTCTAAACTTCAAACGTACACTTGACTTTATTCTGAAATCTGTTGCCGCCGTCATTTTGCAGTTTTTCTGCAGATACCTTTGACGCATGTCTGCTCAAAGCTGCTTTAAAATTTCAGGTAAAAACTGACTTAAGTATTTCAGGTGTGGCTCTCTGCGCTCTGAAAAACCTTCAGTGGTTCTTCTTAAGTGTGTTTGAGGTTTCTTAATGTGCCATTATAATAAAAAAACGTTCTGAAGGAGTTCCTCAGGGAAGCGTCACGGATCCCTCGATGTTTACAATCCGAGAAGCTCCTCACGTTTCCTCGAAGATCTTTTTCTTTTTGTAAAGAGTGTTTCTGGTTCATTTTAGGTGCCTTTATACTAACAAAACATTATGCAAGAGCTCTGACGGCTTATGTACAAAACATTATGTAGATTACGAGAGCGTAACTGAAACTGTAAATATCACAGAGGCGACCTCTTGTGTTCTTTGCTGGATAGAAACGTGGGGGAAAAAAACATTTCTCTGCACTTTGAAGACACTTTGAAGAGTTTAGATATTTGTTTTCTGATCATAACATTTCTAATAAAAGTGAGATTATGTGACTTTTTTAAAGAATAAACACAAAATTCTTCATTGAACACATTAAAAGTTGAATTTCTCAGCAATAATCGATACATATTGTTGTATAACCGACAATACTGAGTCAGATTTCTGACTTTATTTACAGCTTGTGATCTGAAGACCCAGTGGATGATGGGAAATGCCATCACCCTGTAATTACCACGTGTGGCCACAGTTCAGCAGACGTCACATAGTCTCACTTTGAGGTGAAAGTTTGCATCATTTTGCCAAACGACTTGTATCACATCATTAATCTGTTTTGTCCTGTTGAGTATTTTCACGTGTAAATCTGAATTATTCCAGAGCTCCGCAGTATGACGCCTCTGTGCTGCTTTGTAACTTGTGAAAAATATAAAAAAAATAAAGTGCAATTTATTTTGAAAACTTTCAACTTCCTGTCTAATACTGTCGTTTTGATATGATGTAACTTTTAGAGTAACGGGTAACGATATAGTTGTAGAAAAATGAGTCTATAAAAGCTGGATAAAACAAAATGTTCTGCCATAACATGAAAACAATGAAAAAATATATTGTAATAAACTTATATGTGTGTATATAACACCTTTCAAAACACAGTTACAAAATGTTTTGCAATAAAGCAGAACACAACAAAACAAACTGCAACAATAACAATAAGTTAAAGGCAATAAATCAATAAAGATTAGAATAAAATGTGACACAGAACATAAAAAGATCAACTAAAAACCCTTTTCTAGAAGGGTGTCTTTAAAAGTTGACACACAGTTTGCAGCCTTGATCTCTTCAGGTCATTCCACAGTCTCTGTCGTCTTTGTGTATAAATCTGGACCGAAGAACAACCAGGACTGTCACACCTGAGGATCGAGAGGGAGCGAGAGGGGATATAGAGCACTAAGCTAAATAACTCTGTAGATAATCAGCAGTCAGTGTAAGGAAACCAGAACCTGTGTGATGTGATCATGTTCTTTTGTCCGAGTCAGAATCCTGGCAGCAGAGTTTTAGATGTTGCATAAATCAGACTCTGAATGATCGATGAACAAAGCCCTCTGTACAAACCTTCAGAATACAGACACACTGGAAGGTTTGGTGAATGTACGCGCTGCTGAGGTGAAGATTTGTGACTCAGAGTCTGAGACGTCCTTTAAAGATCTGACATTTTAAAACGTTAACACCTTTTACCACCAAGTTTTATGCTTAAATATGTAAATGAGGCATTATCTAATGTAACTTTTGATTAAATCTACAGACGCAAACAGACAAACTGAAGAAAAATAAACACCTGAATGTGGACTTTGGAAGTTTTCTTTCCACTAGTCTCACATAGGACATGCTCTGGAAGCAATACAGACCAAGCATTGGTTAAAAGTTGCAAAGCTACTGACGCCATCTGCTGGTAAAAGTAAACTAGTGTAAGTAAAGAAAGAGGAAAAGAAAGCACTTCTCCCACATGAAGGATATTTTTACCTCCATCAAGGAGGCTGTTTTCAGTTCCTGTTGTCTCTGTCTGGAAAAATTGACAGATTTTAAATGAAGTCTGGTGCAAAAATGAGGCAAACGAACCAACAATTTAAGTGACAACTTCATGCTTCAGAGTAGAGCAGACAACAGAGGGGGGAATCTTAGTTTTACAGCCTTCACATGCAAAGATAGATGTCTCAGACTGTTGTTTGTGGCACAGTTCAGAGATGACTTAAGTCAAAGATACTGAAAGCAAACAACTTCTCTGTGACCATGGGTCAAAACAAACCTCCTTCTGAGAAAATGTTTTTATTTTCTAGAACAAAGAGGAAGTTTCTGAGCAGAAAGAGAGAAAAGAGACGAATGGTCTGAACAACTTGTGAAACAGGAAGGACGGTGTGGTGTGTGTATATGCATGCATGTATGTGTGAGTGTGATTCTGACTCTGTGGTCTGTTTGTGGGTCGACGTATGAAGTCTCACAGGCAGCGCTGAGAAAACTAGTTCCTCCTCTGCCGAGCATCAGTCTGCTGCAAAGGCACCAAACTGCTGGACGTCCACGCTGCAAGCAGGTAAGACCTATTTATAAATGATTTTATCATCATTAGGGTGGAAGTGAGTTATATAAGATGTCTGTAGTGGATGTAGAGTCACACATTGTTACTAATGAGGCGCTTTAAATATATGATACACCTGATCTGAAGGTGTGTTTACAGTGCAGAGGACATAAAAACACACCTTCACCAGCAGCTTTGTTGTAAAATGTTCATTATTTTGCTATTTTAAGAACTTCTGAGGAGAAAATAAAACTGAAAGCTCCAGAACAGAGACTAAAGAGCTGGTTTCACAAAGTCAGACTTTGAACCTGATAATACTGATATTACTAATCAGACCTCAGGCAGTGATAAACCTTGTGACATTTCAGCTAACATTTACATTTGTGCACAAACACAAACGCACATCTGCCAAAAACAAGACCGCAAGTTAAAGAACAAGATAATCATCCATATAGAAGAACATAAAACAAGTTTACGAGGAAAGAAGACTTCAAATGTGAACAAATAAACTGTTATTTAAAGCTGCAAACATTCAGTGGAGGTGTTTCAGTCAAATGTTTGCAGTGGGTTTGAGGCTAAGCTAACTCACAGCAGATCCTAAACACACACGAGACTTTAAAAACATAAAAACAATGACAATTAGAACTGTTAAAGCAATAAAAATACATTTTATCAGCCATCGGTCATGTTGTTGGTCAGTACTGACGTATAAATGTGGAGAATAATCATGCTCCAAGTTGCAGAACAACAGTTCCCTTGATGCTTTTGGGGATATTGAGTTACACTGTCGGCTACAACTTAAACCAAGTATTTTTAATCTATATTTTGGACCTCGTAGTCAGGAGCTAGTCAGACTAGGTTTCTAGGACAGATGTGGACCTCGACATTTACAGCTGTGCACAAACGCAAACTGCACATCTGCTAAAACTACATTAAAAACCCAGCATGATAAAACAACAAAAGCAAGTTAAAGGACAATAAATCCACATAAAGGAAAATAAAACAAGGTTACAAGGAAAAGGAGGCTTGAACATCATTCAGTGGAGGACCTGCAGGTCTCACTGCAGATCAACTGTTCTCAAACCTTCTGCCTAAACAGACAAACAACATTTCATCAGCCATCGGTCATGTTGTTGGTCAGTACTGACGTATAAATGTAGGAAACAATCGAGATTTTTAATCTATATTTTGGCAAATCGGCATCATTAACATATGTCGAACAGTTACTGTGAACAATGTACCCAAGAATGTACAAACAAACTGATTTCCGGGTGTTTATTATTGATGGACATTGACATGATGGCATGTTGAAGAAGTGTGAGTCCCTGAATATATGTGTCAGGTCTGTGCGTTCAGTTTTGACACAGTTATCGCCCCGAGAAGGAGTGCAACTTCAAACTTCAAACTTCAAACTTCAAACTCTAAACTTTCAAAGTGCCTCTGTTGTGTTCTGTATCGATTTGTTTCCTCCACCAGCATGCACCTGTGCCTCCAACACAACCTCTGCAGCACACAGTTGACACCAGCTGCTCGACCTGTGACATTTGAATCACACTTTAACACTGCTGTCTTACTCTCGCCGCCCCCCTTCCCCCTTCCTCCTCTCTCTCTTCATCTTGACTGCAGCCATGAGTCGGCGACGGGTTTCGGTCAAAGATCTGGGCGCGTTGGACTGTCAGGGCTGGCTTCTTCGCAGGAAGGACAGCCGCAGCTTCCTGGGAAGCAGATGGAAAAGATACTGGTTCGTCCTGAAGAGGAGTTCTCTGTACTGGTACACTGACAAGGAGGTGAGTCACTGCAAGACTGCAATCATCAACTACGCCACTAGGTGCCACGAAAATCCAACACAGTGCTCCTTTAACATGTTTCTATTCAGCTCCAACGACCTCGGTTCAGCTCTCAACTCATTTCTTCAATACTTGGTCTGATTTAGGTAGAAAAAAAACAGCAGAGGTACAAAAATAAACACAGAAGAGAGAAGAAGAACACATGTAATAACATATATAGCTACACTGGTCACAGCTCTGGCAGAAGGCTGCAGCTCATCACGCCACAAAACAGTTTTCCCACCTGCGGTTGGCCTCATTAACAAAGCTCGAGGCTCTCTCTGACACTGACTCTCACCATCCACTCCAGACCAACGTGTTATATTAACACACACCTGCTCATAATCTTTTAATAACCTTTTATTTGACATCTTTTGGATTACTACTTCTTAAAAACATCTTGCACACTGCAGACTGTGAACCTTTGAACACATAGATTTATATCTTCTAGCACTTGATTTTGATCTTGTGCATATTTTTACTGAATATTTGTCATGCACCAGAACACAAAGACAAATTCCCCGTATGTGAAACTTACTTGGCAATAAACCTGTTTCTGATTCTAATTCTGTATAATTTCATCACATCAACATCTTTGTGTTTTCCAAACTACAGCTTCTTTTTTTATTTTTTGGGCCTCAATTTGCAATTTTGAAATGTTTCAGATCACTGTTTCGCAAACTGTGGTATGACCGTACAACCACTGGTGGTTACTTCACTTTCCTGTAGTGGCACTTCTGAAATGATCTTTTTTTTAATTAAATAAAGTGATTTCATGGTTATCAAACCATCTACAACATTTTTAATGAAATGAAACTAGAGAATCGCTCGAATGTCATTCAAAATAAGTTTTTAATTTCTTGAAATATCTTGTTTCAGTATCAGCCTGATACGTAGACACGTTGATTCACGTAGTGTGTCATCCGTGAATAGTTCAAATGTGATGTGAGATGGTAAGAGGAGGTTAAATAAAGGGTTTGAAAACTCTGCAATGGTGGCTTCAAACAGGAAATATCAGGAAGAGAAGTGTGGATCAGGAGGACACTTTTAACACCAAATTAGCTCTGGATCTTGAACCGGTTTTGTTCAGAATTCAACCACAGCCAACAATAAATTATGTTTTTAGGAATAAAACTGCCTCCTGCATAAACTATCTGCAGCTGATCAGGGTCGGCCTACGTAGCTGGATTTCTTGGACAGACGAATATTTTCATGGTATAAAAAGTTTGAGAAACACTGTTTTAGATAAGAGTGTTCTTCCAACGTTGCGGCAGCAGTTTACACAAAGAGTCCAGACCTTAACCTTTAACCCGACTGTGAGTCTCAGTGATGTTTTGGTGTCTGACTCGGAGCAAATCTCCCAAACCAACGTCCAAAATCAGGCAGAAAGACTGAAATCAGAAGAGCTGGAGGCTGCAGCAGCAGCAGATTAATCGAGTGTAATGATTCAGTTTTCACAGTTCAGGTATTCTGCATGAAGCTTCATTATTTGATGTTCACGTATTACTTCCTCAGTTGTTACTTTCATCACTGTTATCTGTTCTTTTAATTGTCTAACTGTGGTTTTGTTTCTTGTGATCATGCTGTGCAGCTGTACAGTATGCTCTCTGTCACTAAACACTTCGTATTCTCAGACTGAAACACTGATGTTAATCTCAGTCGAAATAAAGTTGAACAATAATAAAAGAAAAGCGCCCATACTCGAGACCACACACCTTCAACATAAGCAAAGCACTGTTACATATGCAGTCCAATGTGGTGAGAAGGTACAGGCGAACACATCCTGTGACTACGACCACCGATACTCAATGTAGACACAAGATGCATGACAGGGGCGTGTTTGTGTTTCTCTTCTCTGCAGGCCGAGAAAGCTGAAGGCTTCATCAACCTGTCCGGATTCACCATCGAGCAGGCCAAACAGTGCAGGAAGAAGCAGTACGCCATGTTTGTTTCTTTATGGTTACGCGCTCTGAAGGCCAGTCTGGGTGGAAACCACTAACAGTATTACTCAGCAGTCTGTGGTCGAACAGTCAGACATCAACAAAGCCGCCTTAAAACACTCAGTTATGATGCTGATTAAATTAAATGAAGATGGTGTGAGATGTGTTGCTAGTTTAATTTATTCTCTTCAATTCTCATCTGTTCAGTTCATAGATTGATGGTTATCGATCTTTATTCGATGTTATTAACAGCTCAGTTTTGTGTTTCAGTGCCATAACGGCCAGTCATCCACTGGTCGTGACCATTTTCATCGCTGCAGAGAGCTTCACAGACATGAATAAGTGAGTAATTCTGGATGTGTTTGTCTTCTCTGTCCTGTAACGTATAAAAACTTTAGCCATGTTAGTGTTGGTGGCTGTAGGGACGCGATGTCGGACCAAGTCCAAGCTGAAATGTCTCAACAAGTACCGGATGGACTGCCATGAAATTTGGTACAACCATTCATGGATGAATTGTAATAACTTTAATCCTTTGACTTTTCCTCTAGCGCCATCATGAGGTCAGAATCTCAGTTTGGTTTATGTATGGAAGTCCTGTTGTGGCGAGTTCACAGCAAAAGATGGTCAATGACTCTGCCGTCCTGACCTCGGTGAGGAGTTCCGAGGTGGCTCTTCGTCTATAGGTGGAGGAGCACGATGGTCGGGCATGAGTGTAGGGTTTGATTATGGATTTGACTGATTTTAGTCGTGCAATTTTACTCGACTACCTCCTCCAGTTTGTTTTCATTATTCACCGCCAATGAAAAACACATCTCATGAAACATAGATGCTGCAGACTTTTCTTAAAGAAAGCATCTGTTGGGATTGAAAGTCGGTTTAGCTTCTATTGTTGTTCCTCAATATTTACCAGGTCAGTGTCCTCATCTGTCCATTTTGACATTTGATCGTGAACTTCTACAGCAAACTGACGGCAGCGTATTTTGGTCTGGACTGATGATTGTTGCTTTACTTTGTTGCCACACAAAAATAGATTTCATTTCTCTTCCTCTTTATCATTTTTCATCCACTTCTTGTTTTGTTTTTTTAATATTTTTTTGGGCCTTTTCAAGCTTTATTTTTTTGATAGAGACAGCTGCAGAGTGACAGGAATGTGGGGAGAGAGAGAGATGGGGAACGACATGCAGCAAAGGGCCACAGGTTGGATTCGAACCCTGGGCCGCTGCTGAGCCTTCATACATGGGGCGGAAGCTCTTCCAACTGAGCTAATCAACACCCCACTCACTTCTTGTTTTTGTGCTCTGATGGCATGAAATCGTTGAACGCTGCTGTGGCATTAAAAGCATCATGTCCGTTCACAGGTGGATCAGCAAGCTGTCAGAAGCAGCCGAGCGTGGTGAAGAGATCAACACCGAAGGTCAGATAGTTGATGCTACGTTAAAGCTTCACAGAAAATACAAGAGTTATTAACATTCAGACGGGTGACGAATTAAACAAAAAAACCTAAAGACATAAAGTGTCTTAGGGAGGTGTTGTGCAACCATGAGCTGCAAGAACAGCTTCCATACCTCTGCAATGTTTCTATAAGTCTACTGGAGGGATGGACGCCGTTCTTCCAAAAGATATATGAGTATGCTGTCTTACAAAATCTTGCATAGGTGTCCCGTTGTGTTGAAATAAGTTGTTGAGTCCATAGCTGTTATGGTTTAGTTCAAGGTGGTGAACCCAAATGGAGATGAAGTCCAATAAACGGTCGTCCAACTAAGAAAGATCCAAAACGGAGATACCCTAAGAGCAGAACATGGGGAGAAGCACAAAGTTTGAATAAAGCAGGACTGGTGGACAGACAGAGGGACGACCTGACAATGAAACCAGGACTACAGGGACTAATTACACAAGTGGAGACCGGAGAACAAGACTAACTCAGGCTGGAAAAGACAAAAATCTAAATTAGCGTTGAATACAACAGCAGGCAGTAAAGATACAGACTCGTGGAGAGGGAAGGATTACAACAAAACAGGAAACAAGTCTTTGAAGGTCATCTTTCTTCAAGAAGCGTTAAATCTGAGGCAGCTGGACTTGGTTGTAGGCAGTAGGGGGTCCTAGGCAGGATCATTGACCAGGCCTTTGTTTCAGTTGGTCTGTTGGTGCTCATTGTTGTCACTGAGGTCACCTGAGGCCTGGTGTGAACGACGGTTGTTCAGGTCACCTGATGAGCACCGTTGTGGAGTCTGAACAACAATTCACACTTGTGACGTCTCATGTGACTCCAACGACCATGACCAACAAGAAACCCAAAGCCATGACACTGATTCGTATTATTTTCATGCTCATCAAACCTTTCAGTGAGCCCTCGTGCCCTCTGGACGGCATCTGCATTCATTCATCTCAGGTTTTTCCTTTAATTTGTCACCCGTCTGTACGTAATACATGAACACAGGAAACTAAATACACATTTACAACCCAAAAACATGCTCAAAGTATGTCCTTAAAGCATAATTCACTTCTTTAACACTTTGCTCTTTCCTGTAGACACTTTCTCTTCTCCTTCTTCCACTTTTTGTTCTGTGGTTCTTCATTTCGATCCTTACTTCCTCCCTCCTTTCTTCCTGTGGTTCCTCCTTTCTTTCCTTCCATACTTCCTCTATCCTTCCTTCCAGTCATTCGTCCTCTGGTCCTTTCTACCCTTCTTCTTCCATTCCTTCTTTCCCTGCGGCGTCCCTCTCGTCACTTGTTTCTTCTTCGTGTTGCAGAGTGTTATAGTGAAGACAGCGATCAGGAAGGTGATGACTGTGCGTTGACTTCCTGTCCTCCAGACCCCGAACAGGAAACAGAAGAATCTGAGAATGTGAGTGACGGAGGTGTGAAGGTGTGAAATGTCTTTTATTTAGATCTCCCACACACAGAGTCTGTGAACAAACCTGCCATCCTCCTCGCAGGGCAATGGTCTTCAGCCTCGCTGCGAGTCTTCATCCTCGCCCACGACGCCGACGGAAGATGGAAACAACAACAGCAGCAGCAGCGGAGGAAGAAGAAGCACCTCGGAGGGCGCACCTTTGTGTAGAAACAGCAGAAGAAGAGCGGCCACGCACAGAGGTGAACGCCTGTCCTGGCAGGAGCAGCCCAGGCCCGAAGAAGCCGAGAGGGCAGCGTCGCTCCCTCTGATCCACATCAAAGAAGAGGAGGAGGTTGTGCACGGTAATCACACTGGAAACACACCTGGTTACCATGACAACTGCTGCTTTTTTTTTTGGGTTCTCTGGTTTTAGTGTTGCAGGAGTGTTACAGTGACAGTTTGTGTTGTTGTTTGCAGAGAAGCCTCCTGACGAGATGGAGAGCCTCTACAACCACCTGAGGGCAGCCAGCTTGTCTCCGATCGGAGGCGGCAAACGGAAAGACTTCAGAGCGTCGTTCATCAGACGATGCGAGAACAACAAGATGAATGAAAAGCTTCACATGCTCAGGATCCTCAGCAGCACGTTAAAGGTGAGTCCAGAAAATGATGTGCAGGTAGGCATATGTTTTTATCTTTGGACCTGTTTCCAGTCTTTATGCCTCTAGTTTGACGGACAGGTATGAGAATTCTCTCATTTCTGATCGCTAAATTTGACTTTTGTTTCATAAAAAGTCAAAATAAACTTTGTTTTAATGCTGTTTTCTGTTGATTTAAGCAAGAAAATCAATTTGTTTAAAACACTTTGACAATATGATTTAAAGAAAAAGTCTTGTGCTGTCACCTGATTGTTTAAAGCGACGTACGGCTTCTTGTTCAAGTATGTTTCCTCAATAAAACTGATTTCTCCATTGGATTTCAGATTGTTGCAGAAAATAAACTCAAGTTTATGATAATCTTAACACCTCTAACCTCTAACAAACCACACCACAGTTGCAAGACTTTAACGTCACCACCACTCGGCTTTAAGTGATCAGTGTGTTGATGTTTAATGTGACCGACAACTTCTGTGGTCTCGTTTAGCCACTTGTTGTTGGTTTCACAGATATGTCGATGAACCAAATGTGAGATTTAAAACGGTCGTGAACAGACTTTATTTCAGGAATTTATTCATTTCACCCATCGACTTCGAGATGAGGGAACCAGAAGTCCAAAACTGCAATCTAAATTCCAGTTTTTAGGACCCTTAAACTTTTAAAGGCCTTTAAAGTACAAGCATGTAGTGACATCTAGCGGTGAAGTTGCAGACTGCAACCAACTCAAGCGTGTAGCAGAAACTATGGTAGCCCCCAAAAAACTCCAACTAGAGCCCCAACTAGAGGAGCACGACAGTTCAACCCGTCTGCAGATATAAAACAAAATATGATTTTTATTTTCAGGTGGTTATACACTGATAAAAACATAGTTATTGGATGTTACACACCGGACCTTTAACTGAAGGAAAAGTCAGTGGATCACCAAAGTTTTGACAATCCGTGAACCTGCTCTGTCCGTCTTTCAGGCCAAAGAGTTGGAGCTTCAGGCGGTGGAGCAGCTCCTGACCCATCCGGCTCTCACGGCGTCCGTATACAGGATGTGGAGAACGTCCAACTCCATTATACTTCAGGAGATCAGCCAACGCAACCAGGCAGCAGGGGGCGCCGCAGGGCTGAGAGTTCCCGAGACCTAATGAGGATAAAACACTGTTTCTCTTCTGTACTGACCAAAAGACCAAAATGACTTCAGCCACGACGTGTTGGTCTGGGAAGTAGTCCAAGTACTTTGATTTCATGCTACCTTATACTTGCCACTACATTCTTTTTACAGCTTTAGTTCTGTGTTATTTTGTAGATTTAGATTAATAGGAAATATAATATCTAATAAATGATGACACAGGTTAAACCAGCAGTATGTCAAGTGATTTCAATCAGCTCCACCTCTGCCTGCGTCAACGTTAAAGTCATAATTATAATCTAGTAATAAAATATGATTCTGAAATTAGAGTATTTTTATACTCTAGTATTTACTTTAGTAAAAGATCAGAGAACTTCTTCCACCACTGCCGGATGCTCGAGGGATTAAACGTGTCGCCACAATCAGATTTCTAATATCCAAACACACATTTTGCTTCTTTAACTCGACGTATTTTTCTGTTTTCATCGTCAGACGTGTGGACGAGTACAAAATGATTTGACTGCAGCTTGTGAATCTGAACTTTTAACCAGTCAGCTGTGGTTCCTGTTGGAGGATGTCTGTCTAAGCTGGTTAACACCGGCCTAAATTTGACTGGAAGGTGAAAGGTTTTTGGTTTTTGGTTTTTAGTGGGTGAAATGTGATTAAATGAACTTTTCTATCAATCTTCAGAGAGTGTAGATACGTCTTCACGTGTGAAGAAGTTTCCTCGTCCACACTACGACGATGTTTTCTGGTGGAAATGTTGTTTGGATGTTTGTATAGTTGCAGCGTCACATGACCGGGCTGTGGGACACTTTCAGGGTTGATGGTCCAACAAATAGAAAACATTTTCACAGCAGCTATTCTGACATGAAATATTACAGCAGACGTGTTTCCAATGATACTAATTAAGGTTCAGGTTAATTAGCATCATTGGAAACACCTGCGTTTACTGCTTCATGTGAAACTGTCTGTTCTGTTGGTGTGAGCGGTGAACAAAAAGGTTCTGGCTCCTCTGTGTGTGTTTTGTCAGGTTTGTTATTTCACTGAGTTTTTGTTTTATTAAAAATTATTTAATATTTCTGCAGTAAATCATTTGTCACTTCTCACCACACCTCACCTGTACGTCACAGATATAAAGGTTTCATTCAGCTTTTTAATAAGATTCAATGACTTTCAAGGTACTTAAAACCAAAAACATCCAGACTCAAGTCTTTATCTGAATTACTATAAATGCAATTGTGGAAATAAAGTTTACAGAATTCACTAAATCTGTCACAGGTGTTCATAATTTCATCATAATTATTAAATACTTAATTTCCAGAGTAAAATGATCAGAGGACTTATCGAGCTTTAAACTACGACAGGATCATTTTATATCAAGATTTTAGTTACACAAGTGAATAAAAATCTAACTAACCTTGAAAACTTAAATGAAGCATTTCCCAAACTTTCAAGGTTTTGAATGAACCCTGAACACAGCTCATTATTTGGATGTGTTAAAACGTACAAGAACTGATCATCTTATTTAACTGTTGGCCTGAAGGTGGCGCCAGAGGAAATATTAAAGTCCAGTGTAAGGCCTGAAGAATCTGGATACAGACCAGAAACTTTCAGAAATGTTCAATAAAAACAAACCGTTCAGAACAGAAAGTTAAAGAAGAGGAAAGTTTCAAAATAAAAAGACAAACTTTTGTTTTGACAGTAAACAAATTTATTTTGTCATCTGCATTTACAGCTGGAATTCTGGGAATTCAAACACGACGTCTTTGCCTGTGAGCTTCTTGTAGACACCAGAGAAGGTTTCCACCTGAGAGACGACAGGAAACAAAGTTAACATCACGTTTAATCACACAGTCAACCAGGACTAACGAACTGAAGCTAAAGATTACAGATGACTGCTCAGCACTCCAGATTTATATATATGATTTGTCTGACAACTTAAACAGATGATGATGATTAACAGTTATGTAAGCTTGGTGGACACTTTATTAGAAACACCTGTACAACCTGAGGTCATAATACAGCCGTGTCATAACATCCGTCTTTAACGAGCTGAAGATGTCTAAATGCGTGAGTTTAATGTTTACCCCTGAAGTCATAGATTAATGTACTGGAATAAATATTGTGGTATTTCTAATACTGTGTGTTAACGAGACGGTCAGAAATTAGAAACACCGTCTCTAAACATGAACTTAATCCATTTCAATGACCATAAAGGCATCTCGACAGTCGACAGCTGGAGCTGTTCAGGTGTATCTAATAAAGTGGCCACACTCTATGCTTCAGTAACAGTCAGTCAAACGTCTGTTAGACATTTAAACTCAGCGTCAGTGAGACGTGGATCGTCACTGAGGTGAACACAGTTTGTGCACTGCATGGTTTAGCTCCCCAGTAACGGCCCCAGAGGGACTCTGGGAAGATGTAGGAATATGCAGGACGCCCGTCCTCACCGACCAGCTGGCCGGGGACAGAGCTTTGTCTCCGACGACGTGGAACGGGACTGTACGTCTCAGCCCGAAGGCTACGCTCCCATACGCCACCAGGACAGAGCCAGGAGAGCAACCTCGCTGGATGTCCACGTCGGTTTGAGTGCACCGCGACGAGTAGTTTAACTTACTTTGTGTTCCACGTTGTTCTGCTGGGCCTTGTCCAGGTGGACCTTGATGAGCCTGCTGCTGTCCATTTTGACTCTGATCCTCTTACCCACGATCTCGCTGGGGAACACCAGGTCCTCGAGGATGGCGTCGTGAACCGCAGTCAGAGTACGGCTGAGAGAGGACGCAAAGAAACATTAACACCAGAGTCATCGAGTTTAACAGCAACCACAGACACGAACTTCACTTCACGTTGTATCTACATCATAACATGTTGTGCACTGCATGGTTTAGCTCCCCAGTAACGGCCCCAGAGGGACTCTGGGAAGATGTAGGAATATGCAGGACGCCCGTCCTCACCGACCGGCTGGCCGGGGACAGAGCTTTGTCTCCGACGACGTGGAACGGGACTGTACGTCTCAGCCCGAAGGCTACGCTCCCATACGCCACCAGGACAGAGCCAGGAGAGCAACCTCGCTGGATGTCCACGTCGGATAAAAACTAGATTCATACTCTCAGAAGATTTTTCTGAGCTGCTGTACGGACCGACAGGTCGGCCTGAGGTGGACTCTTTGGACAGAAACTTGAAGACTTCACAGAATCTCTCGGGGTTAGACCAAAACAATAATTGATCAAAATAATCTGCAGATTAATCAATCTACAATCAGTCATGGCTGTATGCTTTGTTGTTGATTTATGTTTTAAGATTTCACACAGAAGCAACAAATCATCTTCATTCTTAAACTGCAGATTCATTTCTAGATCATTCATGGTTTGGTCTATAAAGTGAGAAAATAAAGAACGTCTTGTTTTGTCAAAGAGATTCAGATTAATGATTTAAAACAAAGAAGCAGCATAATTAATAACTCATTATCAAAATAGTTTAGAGATCGATTCAGTCGACTCATCATTGGCGCTCTAAAATCATTTTGGGAGATGAAAACATTACGTTTAGTTGCTCTTCGTTAAAGATGGCCACGTGAGTAACAGTATACAGTTTACACACATTTAAAGTCAAGTCTGTTTATTTATGTGCCCCCAACATTTAGAAATGTGTCTGGAGGCTTTATTTAGTCAGACGATGATCAGTTTACCATCACAGGAGACTAATAAAGCAGCAAGCGTTCACGTTAAAGATGATAGAAGCAGTTAATTCTCCTGACCAACATCACAGACAGAATTCATCTCAGCCTGTGTGACGTTAAACTCAGATGTTCTACTCACCTCCTGGGACGCTTCTGCTTATTCTTAATGCGGCTTTTCCTGGTGGGTTTGGGCAGAATTCTCCTCTGAAAATCAAAAACATCCGATCAGGACTCGCAGTTTTAAACTAAATCAAATCATTGAGGGTCAAACTGATGCAAAGTAATGTGCACTGCATGGTTTAGCTCCCCAGTAACGGCCCCAGAGGGACTCTGGGAAGATGTAGGAATATGCAGGACGCCCGTCCTCGCCGACCAGCTGGCCGGGGACAGAGCTTTGTCTCCGACGACGTGGAACGGGACTGTACGTCTCAGCCCGAAGGCTACGCTCCCATACGCCACCAGGACAGAGCCAGGAGAGCAACCTCGCTGGATGTCCACGTCGGATCAGATCTCATCATCTCTGCTTACCAAATGTCTGTTTTTATTCATTTATTGTGCATATTACTACAAATAAAACATCTAAAACATAAAAGGTGGATTTTCAAGATCATTTTAGATGTTTCAGCAGTTTTCATAATAAGAATTAAGACAAATGTCTCACTTTAGCTGGAAAGTTTGAAGATGAGATGAGTAACAATGTGGATAATCTCCACTACAGATACAGTCCTTACTCCGGTCAGACAAAGTAATGGTCACTGCACTGCAGCCTTTAAGTCATCTAATAACACACATGGACCTGCCACCTGCAGTATCCATCATCATCCTCACCTGTGCAATGAAGACCACGTGCTTTCCACTGAACTTCTTCTCCAGCTCCCTCACCAGACGCACCTGAATCTTCTGGAAGGACTTCAGCTGAGGAACGGGAACGAAGATGATGATGGCTTTCCTGCTGCCACCGACTTCGATTTCCTGAAAGACAACAAAGACACTTTAAAGGACGACGTCACAACAAGCTGAAGTTAGTCCTAAAAATCAGATTTACCAACGACTCCACAGTTAGCTTTTCTTAGATACAAACAAGAAACAGCCATTTCAGTCAGACTGATGCAAAGTAATGTGCACTGCATGGTTTAGCTCCCCAGTAACGGCCCCAGAGGGACTCTGGGAAGATGTAGGAATATGCAGGACGCCCGTCCTCACCGACCAGCTGGCCGGGGACAGAGCTTTGTCTCCGACGACGTGGAACGGGACTGTACGTCTCAGCCCGAAGGCTACGCTCCCATACGCCACCAGGACAGAGCCAGGAGAGCAACCTCGCTGGATGTCCACGTCGGATCAGACTGATCAACGTGATCACTTTAGAAGAGATGAGAGGATGGAGTGGGACTGCTTCAGCGGGCAGACTCTTACCTTTGCTGCAGTGATGTTCAGCTCTCTCAGCTGAGCCTTCAGGTCAGAGTTCATCTCCAGCTCGAGGAGAGCCTGCAGAGAGACGAGAATATCATCAAGACATCGACATCCACTGCAAAACCTCAACCACCACGTGTACTGTCTGGATCGAGGAGGTCAAAGCGGGCGTTCACACAGGATATGGGATTGCGGCAACTTGTAGCAGGGTTGTCCGGTGGTGGGGGGATGAGGGGAGCGTAGCTGGTTTCCCCAGCGCTCGCTGACTGTTATTGTAACTCTATGTCTCTCGACCAAAGCGCTCTCTCTCTATAATCATCGGACACAAATCAAATTAAACTTCTTCGTGTCATTATATTTTCCAGCGTAAATTGCGAGTCAGACTCAGATTTAGAAGCTGGTACATGAAATAAACAAAGTCAGAACACATGTAGGTAGATTATCAGAGTTTAGTCCGTGAATCCACCTGGATAGTCTCAGAGACAGTTTCAGAGACATTTCAGGCTGTCTGTGGAGGTTTGACTGGCTTGCGTGACGTGGGACTCCGTTTTCCCAAAAGCTGGATCTGGATCAACTTCTCTCCCGCACGCCGGCGCGTTTTTTTTTTTTTTTTTTGCGGCAACCCCTGCGGTGCAGAAACGCACGACCCTCCACTGAAATGAACTGAAAAACCTGATCGCCTGATCCTGTGTGAATTCACGCTAAAAGCAGTTTACATGTGACTCAGCAGAACTTGATTCCTACTGACAAACAGTGACAAGATCAGAACTATCCACAAATATTATATAAACACACTTTCCCTCCAGCATTCAACTCCAAACCACATTTGACACTTTCAGTTAAAGACATAAAATTCAAAAGAAGCTGAACATTTATACATTTCTGTCTGACAGCATTTCACAACATATATTTTAGAGTCTCTGGATCCTGAATGCAGCACAAATGAAGATTAATTTCAGCATGATCATCATGACTTTGTGGCTCTTCTTACCTGGGAGATCCCAGACTCAAACTCGTCTGGCTTTTCGCCATTGGGCTTCACTATTTTGGCGCTGGTACTGAACATGGCCTTTGTCTCTGCAGAGAGAAACACAACATATATAAGTACATATATTACACACACACACAGAGTCTCTTCCCACACTTGTCATGGATCCTGGATGAGCTCCTGCAAACCAGCATGTACCGCGCTAGGCTAAAGACGATGCTAACCAGGAGCAGCGGGCTATAGTTAACACTTTGAGGGAAAAATAAGAACTTTAAGACAATAAATATATCAACATAAAGCCACTAAATTAATAAACTAAGTATTTAAATAAACTCTAGGTGAGCTACAACAACCTAAAGCTGTGTTAGAAGGGGTGCTACCGAGCTAATGCACCTTAGCCGGCTGTCATTAATCTTTAAATATAAACTTTAACGCAGCTAACAGCGTTAACTTTATATATTTCACATAAATCTGCTCACACACACACTCAGCTCCGTGTGTGTGAGTCCTTCACCCTCTAATGTAGCTGCTGTAGCCGCTATGTGAACACATGCACGGCCTGCTAACGTTACAGTTCACCCCATTCACCAGAGCTTCATCATCTACTACCGCTTTATTTACTGATATAAATCGGCCATCCGCCGCCACAAGCCACGTAATCTAAGGTATCAGAGACTTAAGAAGCGTTACGATGTGAAAACGCGCAGATTAAACGACTTTAAAGCGCATTTTGAGGTAGAAAAGTCAGTCCTGTGAAAAATAGCACGACTAACCTCTGTCAACGACGGCCAAGGAAGAGGCCGGAACATCGCGAGAGTTGCATTAATCCACTGCGGGTGACGAGTGTCGTTCTCGCGAGACTTTTCGGAGTCCATGCTGGGAGTTGTTGCAAGATATCGCGAGACGGGAGTAGTGATGGGAAGTTCGGTTCTTTTTAGGGAGTCAGATCATTTGACTCAGCTCACTCAAGAAGATAGATAGATGACTTTATTCATCCCCGAAGGGAAATTAGGTCGTCAAGCAGTCCAGTATATTTGAATACAATAAAAATACAATAGAATAAAGTACTGAGGTAGAAAAAATAAAAATAAAAACACAGAATGGGACACTTAAGGACGCTTAAAAAACACAAGATAAATAGGTAGATAAGGTGCAGTGGCAAGATGATGGTAATAGTACTGATGATATGATGGTAATGTTATTGTTAATAACAGTAGCAGTATATAATGATAATACAGTATATTACAGGTATTTTACCACGTATACCTTTAATAATTCAGTCAGATTTAGCGCTGATTTGACTTCTGATTTGTATGTGTACACATATATCACTTAAATTATTCAATGCATCCTTTGTACTGAAGTATTCAAAAGTAAAAAATTACATTTTCTAATATCAATAAATTGCCTTTGGTGGTATGATCCTTGTCTATCCTCACGTGATTGGTTGCACAGACAAAAAGATAAAAAAAGATAAACAATATATAAAAAGATACAAAAAGATAAACAATAAATAAATAATAAAAAAACAATAAACATAAAATAATAAATAACGGCTCTAACGTGAGCCGGCTCTTAAAAGAGCTCTTTGAACCGGCTCGTTCACGATCGACACATCACTCGACGGAAGTGATGTGTACTTGTCAACATTAGTTTGCGATTTATGTGTTTGCAGCGTTGTATATATGTTAATTAAACGTTTTATTTCGGGTTAATAAGACTACAAGAGAGGCTGTAGTGTTGTTAGACTTATTCCGAATATTTATCTGCGTTTTTATTTTTTGTTATTTACCGCAAACTAGCGAGCTAATAACGGTACTACTAGCTGGTTTTAGCCGTTGACCCGTTTGTCAGCCGAACACTTGGACCAGTCAGGCTTCAGTTATATTTTACTGTGTGGTAAGTTAACGTCACGATGTCAGCCGCCTCCGTTTCCCGTCGCTCGGCCGGCAGACAGTGATGTTCAGGCTGGTCGGTCTCCTCAGAGTAGCGCGCAGGACCGTTTGCAGTGCAGCCGACGACATGGCGAAGGGCAAGTTCTTCTACGCGGTGAAGAAAGGCTTCAAACCGGGAGTGTACACTTCATGGTGAGACTGTTTACACCTTATTTAATATATGTTTAAATATTTTGTTTTCACATGAATCTACTCTTCAGTTCGACCTGGAAGAATGATACATGTGCATGAAATTAAAGGTCCAGTGTTTAATATTTAGGAGGATCTATTGGCTGGAGTTGAATAACATTCATTAGTGTGTTTTCATTAGTGTATAATCACCTGAATATAAGAGTCACTGAGCCCAAACAATGAGCCCTTTAAATCTACAGCGAGAGCGGGTCCTCTTCCACGGAGTCTGCCATGTTGAACCACCATTTTTCTACAGTAGCCCAGAGCAACCAAAAATCAAAAAACACTGATCTAGATGTGGCCTTTTGCTTTTAATGTGAGTTTTTCCTACATGCTTTGAAGGAGAGGGTGAAACAAGAGTATTGGACGGCTAGGTGTGTTTAAACATGTGCAAAGAAATTAAACATGTACGGAGAAATTACACGTGTTAAGAAATGAAGCCTGGTCTAAGATTTTTACTAATATAAAAATAAAAAAAAGATTTTTCTACAATAGAAATAAGAACTAAAACCACAAATAAAGATAAAAACTATGTACATTTAAATTAGGCTGTAAACAATGAAGTCACAGCATTTAGCAGAGGTAAGTAAATGTGACTTGTGCAATATATTTAACATGATGCTAAACATATCAAAAGAGCCTTTTTTTACCGTGATTTTTAGGGATGAATGTAAAAGCCAAGTGGACAAATTTCCATCAGCCACTTACAAGAAGTTTGCGTCAGAGAGAGACGCCTGGGCGTTCATCAGAGGAGTCGAAGCTGCACCTCCCGAGGTGAAGAAAGGTACTGTGGTCCAGACCGACATGAAGCTTTTCTTATTATTATTATTCTTTCTGTAAAAATATCTCGTTCAAGAGGCTGAGGATGATCAGTCCTCGAGCAGCGGCTGATCTGAGAACTCCAGCAGCAAGTTAATCCATCAAAAGATGTATGTACAGCTTTAGTGTCTGTACAGGAGACACTTCGTGTCATGGCCCTACTTTTGTACTACTTAAGTTAATTTATATCCACTCTGCTTGATTGTTTTTCCAGTTATGCATTGATACTTTAGTATACGGTTCTGGATCAGTACCTCTATGCCATCACGAAAATACACAAACGTTTTGTGTTTTTTGGCTTTCAGTGTCTCAGATCGTCGAGTCAGCTGTCGATCTGCTTCCCAAAAGAGGCCCGGAGCCTCTGCAGTACATCCCGCTTGGTAAGAAGAGATGTCACTCGGAGGAGGAGACGGAGACGAAGCCCAAACGAGTCAAGCAGTCAGAAAGTTCGTCTTCAGAAAGCTCTGATGGATTCACATACATGGGTAAGATGGTCAAACGTGGGAAGATGATCTGTTAACGACCTGATCTGTCACTCAGCCATCCTCCTTCTGCTCAGGTGATTCTGTGGTGGTTTACACCGATGGTTGCTGCTCGGCCAACGGACAACATGGCGCCCGAGCCGGCATCGGCGTTTACTGGGGCCACAACCACCCACTGTGAGAAAACACACACACACTGTGTCATAGAGAGACACCTGCTGTAAACTGTAACTGAAATCTCTGTAATAAATCTGTTACTTTGTCATATTTGTCACTGTTTTCCTGCAGTAATGTTGCAGAGCGGCTGCAGGGAAGACAAACCAACCAACGTGCAGAAGTACAGGTACGGCTCACATACCATACCTATGAACACGTACCCAGTTATTTGTCCTAAAGGCACAAAGTCTAAAATTTGGTCTCTAAAGTCTGCAAACACCTGAAATATTAACAGATACAGAGTGTTGATGGTTGATTTTCTGTGTGTTTGTGTGTGAACCAGGCAGCCTGCAAAGCGCTGGAACAAGCCAAAGAGAATAACATAAAGAAGCTGGTCCTCTACACGGACAGCAAGTTCACCATCAACGGTGAGTCAGCACAAAAAAAAACTCTTTCTGAACGTGAAACCTGTTAGGTGCAGATCAAAGTAACATCCATGTCCAACATGTGACGTAGTACACCTTGAAGAGCTGAAGTTTGAAGTCTGCAGTGTGTGTGTGTGTGTGTGTGTGTTTGCTGCAGGTGTGACCAGCTGGGTGAAGACCTGGAAGCTGAACGGCTGGAGGCTGAAATCTGGAGGTCAGATCGTCAACAAAGACGACTTTGTGAAGCTGGACGGGCTGAACGCAGAGGTGGAGGTGGTCTGGGTAAATATGAGCCTGCATCACGTTACAGTACAAGACGAGTCACTTCACCCTGAACTCAGCCCGGAGAAAGCATTTATTCCACACCTACTAAACAGATCAAGAGTTAGGACATGTTACTGTAAAATGAAATCATTGTTTGCTTTCTTAAAATTACCTGAAGAAAAGCTGTGAGGTGAACTACCTTTAATGTCTGCATTACACAGTCTTCACTGGGTGAATATATATATATATATATATATTTCCTTCATCTCAGCTCATCATATTACACTTTTCTACATACTGTCAGTGAGCCTGCAGCTTTAAATTCATACTGGCTAACTTGTATCAGATTGTTAGTTAATTCTTGTGTGTTCTAATATTTCCAACATAACCTGAAGACAGCCAGACATAAAATCAATATTCCACCAATGAGAGCCAAAGAAAGACAAAACTGTTAGATCAGTACCTGAAACTGTAAAAAGTATTTTCTTTAGACTTTCTGGTGGGTGAATCTGTTTCAGCTCCTCTGCTGTGAGTCTTGCTCCTCTGTGGAAAGTCGCTCCAATCTCACAGCACTTAGAAAAAGTGCCACAAGAGGCGCTAGAGGCACATTATGTTCAGTTATAGTCACCAGACCTCGAGGTCATACAACAGCAGTTAACAACAAGTAAGGCCAAAGTGATGCAGGAGTGTGTTTATAAAATTATATCTGTAGTACTGAGACAATTAAATGCAGAAGAAAAGCAAAGGCCTGTGTGTGTGCTAGATATGAATACACTAAACTAGACTAAGCCAGAACTGTTCTCACGCCTCCTCTTCTTCCTCCAGTTGCATATTCCAGGACACGCTGGCTACCGAGGCAACGAGGAGGCCGACAGACTGTCGAGAGAAGGAGCGGCGAAGCCTTTATAGCACCCGAGACGATGATGGTGAGAGAGATGTGCTGCAGGACTGCTGATGTGCTATCTGCTGCTTTGATACAGATGTTTGTTTTTTCTTTCAGCATGAAACTGAAACTTCAAGGAGAGTCTGTCTGTTTTTCTGTGAAATGTTGATTTTTAATTTGTTTCTGCTGTAAATAAAGTTTGTCTGCTTCTACCATCTGTTTTTATATTTCTGTGATGCAGCGCAGAGAAGAGTAGGGATGGAGGGAAAGCATCAACATGAGGAAATCAGCACTGATAGTCGAGGTAGGGTGGGTAAGGTAAATGAGAAATATGAAGAGAGAAATTAAACTCGGAAAGAGAGAGTTGGAAGGATGAGGAAGTGGGCAAGGAGACTAGACAGGTCCAAGAAGAAGAACAGGAGGAGTCAAGGAAGGAAGGAAGGGTTTTAATACTGCCAATCATCCAGCAGGAGGAGCTCCAGGCTGGTGTTTGAGTCTGTACAAAGATCACACGCACACAGCAGGACATCAGGTTTATTTAAGGACCTGTTTGAACACTGACACGTTTGATTCATTTAGTTTAATTGTTTTGAGAAGACGTTAATTACAGTGAAGCTCAGCTGAGATTGCTGGAAACTGGAAGATGTCTGCTCCCAGTTAGTCAAGCAGACTGTAAACCAGTCAACATGGTTACATTGAACAGTATTGACCTTGAGTGGTGCAAGGAGGTTCCTGGTTCAAGCCCCTCCGGCTGGGCCTTTCTGTGTGGAGTTTGCATGTTCTCTCCGGGTACTCCGGCTTCCTCCCACAGTCCAAAGACATGCAGGTTAACTGCTGACTCTAAATCTCCTGTAGGTGTAAATGGGAGTGTGACTTGTCCACCTCTCACCTTAATGTCAGCTGGGACTGGCTCCAGCCCCACTGCGACCCTGATGAGGATAAGCGGTTATGGATGGACGGGTGGACCTTAAGTGTTGACTGAAGCCGCTTTGACAGATATTAAATTTATTTATTCCACTTTCATTGGTAGAAAAGAAGAAAACTGTCACATTACAGCCCAAAACATTCTCAATACAAATAACTTAATTCTGAAAAACACAGTTGGATCTAACTATCTCTGGGGAAAGATTAAAAACCAACAACCTCCCGGTGCAAAGATGAAGTGAACATTTCATTTTATTTATTAGGATCCTCTTTAACGTCATCAAACCACATTAACAGAATCATCATAATCAAGTATCCAAGTACAATTTAAAAGTATTTGTACTCTTTATTCTAGTTTTACTTCACCACATTTCAAAGGTAAATATTGCTTTTTTTTTTACACCACTTCATGTATTTGGCAGCTGTATTTACTCGTAACTTTGCAGTATATGAACTTTCATATTAAAACATCTGTATTATATTAGTACTAGTACTATATTACTATTTCAATTATATCTTCAATCTTTTCTATTTTATTTGCATTTATGAATACTTTTCTTCTCCACCTTATGTACTGTGACAGTACTGTGACTTTAACAAGTACAAATATCACCTATGCAGATCATTAAAGACGATCTTATCTTATAATTATTTTCTAAGACAAAGTTGTGTTCTGACTCTTTTCTGGTGCATTTCATAGCAATTATAATACTAGTATTTTTAGTGTACTGACAGATATCTTCACTTGTTTTAGGACATAAATATATACAGAAATATCTCAATGAATGAATGATTTATGAAGTATTTAAGATTTCTTAAACTTTCACCAACAGTAAAAGGCCCCTCACACATTACGGCTGTGACTTACCTGTCCGCTTCCGGCGGAGAAACAGGGCGTAATAACAGACGTCATTATATAGGAGGATGAAGCGCGCCATTATTGATCATGTGATACGAAGTAATATGTTTTTATTAATCATGTCAATTTGTCCGGGTACCATGCAGTTTCTATGGAAGAGAACAATGACCAAACACCAAATGTGAAGGAAAATGACGTTATAACGAGAAAAAGATGTTTATGTTATTTGTTTTAGGTTTATCATCAACTTTAACTTGTAACCGAGTACTTTTACTACTTGTACTTTAGTATCTGTCTCCTTCCCTCTGGCAGACCTTCTGGACGTGAAAAATATGAAATAATTTGTTTCTGCTGATGGAAACAGAGAGAAAGAGAAATTAGAGCCTCACCCCTCCTCACTCGCACCCTTCTTCTTCCTCCTCCTCCTCCGTCCTCCTGCGGCCGGTCGATTGGTCGGTATTGGAAACGGCAGGACGGAGGCTTGGAGTTCCTCGTTCTGACCCCGGCTGCTGCCTTGCGGGGAGCGTGGGGCGCCACGACCTCGCCAGAGGCAACCCAGTCTGAGAGAGAGCGCCTCTCGCAGGTCAAAGGTCACCCCGCAGCAGCTTCACCTCCTAGCGGGCTGTGCCTCGTTAGCACTCCTCCTCAACACACACACACACACATTTCTCCTCAGCAGACTGAGCTCTGGCATTGGTCCACCGTTGCCCTGCTGGAGGGGAAGAAGACCAAGCTAACTGTAAAGAAACTTAACAAACCAGACATTAGAAACATCCTGCTCACACTTCAGTAAGAGGTTTTGTCAATTTTTAGACCAGCAGTGTCTAAAATAAACCACAATGTTCTGCCGGGGTTGAAGAACTCTCTGACACCACAAACCGTCTGACACCGAGCGGGGGATGTTTCGCTAAAGTGCTCGCAGTTCTGATGGGGAAGAAAGAAAACTTCATGCAGACATTCAGATGTTTGACAGAAAATAAGCCCGGACTAGACACAAGTCCAAGTTGAGTCTCATGAAGTTTGACATTGTTTGATTGATCGATGAGCTTATATCGTACTTCCCGAGGTCATCAAGCTCACGTCCGAGTCATTGAGGCCATGTCCGAGTGTCTGGGGGTCTTACCAACCCGAGCTCGAGTCCAAATTGTCAAGGCCAGATACAAGTCACTGAGTTAAAGAGTAGCTTAGCACCTCCTAAAAGTCTTGTTTCTGTTGACCTCCAGTAAGTTAACCTCTCACCTTGCTGCAGGACTGCTGTGATATCACTGGTGGGTGTTGTTACAGGTGCAACATGACCACACCTGACAGCGAGTTACTTTTTAATGTTCAAGTTGCTGAGATCATGTCTTATTTACTTCATGTCTATGTTGATGTTTCTGCCGCAGAAACTTTTGGCCAGGGGCTAAGAACCTTTGTGTTTCCTCTACATGGACCAGGATCTAAATTAAGTTCCTGCTCGGGGGGGCGTAGTACTTTCCAAAAAGTACAGGAACAACTCTGATTGGTCGAGTACTCGCAGCATTTTATTTCAGCCTTCATTTTTTTAAAATCTGCTGCTTATTTTGGTTCATTGTCCTTCAAAACATCACATGGACTTACAGAAAGATACGACAGATCTTACTGAGCGTCTATGCTGAGGACGAAATCCAGCACGGATTGGCGACCCGCAGTGCAAAAATGATGTGAAAACAGACGCCGCCTTTCGTACGTGGAGCACCTTGTGTTCTCTGGAGAACCTTTTTTGTGTTGTTTAAGGTTCTTTGGAGAACCGAATGCCAAAAAAAAGAGTTCTTTAAGTCACGATTGCAACACTTTTGGTGCTTTGAAGAACCTTTTCATGTTTAATAATTGAAGATTCTTTGGAAAACTGATTACCGGTTCTTTAAGTTGAACCGAAAAAGGTTCCTCTATGGCATCACCATGAAGAACCACTTTAGGTTCTAACTCGAACCTTTATTTTTAAGGGTGCACTGTGGAAATGCAAAACAGTGGGTTGAAGGAACCTTTTAGTTCCTTGAAAAGTTGCTGCACCTAAAAGATCTGGATACTTTAGGTGGAAACACAGCTTTGCAGAGTCTGTTAGTTGATGTGCAACATCTTCATGGTCATGTGAGAGATCATGTCTTGAGGTTCTGAGGATTGCGGCCGCTGATGGCACCATGAATTGCGCATCGCTTGCTTACCGCTATCTGCCCTGTCTCGTGGGCCTTTTCACAAGAATATTGCAGCGCGAATGCGCTGATAAACTGAGCGGTTGACTGCAATTTGTCTGTTAAATGTCCATCTGGAATTTTCTTTAGGAGTCTCAGTATTTGATCTTAAGTTGGAGATGGTGGTTGAGCTACGTTCGAGTCAAAAACTCTTCTAAAGGCAGCTACAAGAACAACATTTTCCACACATATAAAATGTTTGATTTGAAAGAGAACTTAATCTGATTCTAATAATAACTATACTAATTACCTATGACTCACTCTGTATTGAGTGTTTTGTCAGATTGATTGTTAAGTGAAGTGTTTTAACTGTGCGTCTCGGCGCCTTGAGAGCTCTTTTCTCTCCAACTCAGCTGGACCGTTACAGCGCGTAACAAACGCCTCCGATTCTCACAGCGGTATGTTTTTAATGTTGTTCCATTGCCTCGTGGTGAATATCAGGTATTATACTAACTGTTCCATCTGTGCACATATGATGTACCGTGATGGTATTACTCCGCCTGGCTACAATCACTTCTACCATTATGACTGGATTCGCTTCAGTTGCCACCAACTCTCTGTGAAGATGCAGTTATTTTCACTTTTACTGCGTGTGGCTATATTTACGCTGGTGGGGTTTTTTTTGCAATGAGGCTCACTTACATAGAAAAAGGCAAATTTTGCACCAAATATATGCACATTGCCTAATTTAGATACATGCAAATAGCAGCAGAGCATCAAGACGCATTTGCTCGGGAGCGCATTTAAACCTTTTATGGGTTCTTTGTAAGTTTGTTTTTTGTCTTATTTGTGCAGGTTTAACGGCTGTCTCTTGAGTAATTTCCAAGTTGGTCATATGTGAGGTCGTGTGTACAGTTGCTGATCTCATGCTGGAATCACACATTTGAGTTCCTGTCCTTTTAGCTGAGGTTATGTCGAGAGTTTTTCGAAGATGAAGTCCAGTTTTCGAGCTCCTGCCAGGTCGTGTCTCTTAGTTGCAGCGCCCGGGCCTCTGAGTTAATATCTGAGTTGTTGAGGTCGTGTCCAAGTCTCAAAGTTATTATCTAATTCTCTGAGGTGACATCCCAAATTTATGAGAGAACATGCCTAATTTACTAAGCTCATGTCCGAGTCACTGAGGCCACATCCAGATCTCTGAGATAATGTCGGAGTCACTGAGGTCACGTCCAAGTCTCTGAGGTTCTAACTGAGTCTCTGAGGTCATGACTGTGCCGCTCAGGTAGCGTTGAGTTGCTGACATCATGTCCAAACCCTTGAAAAAAGGTTCCTTTGTATCGGTGTGTGTTCTCAGTGACTCTGGATGCAAACACCTGATTACTAGAAAGTGAAACCACGAGTTGGTTTGTTTCTTTAAATCATCAGAGCTCATCTAGCATTGACGATGTTGCTCTGGAGCCCTGCTCCTGCTCTCCTCTCCATCATCTATCATCAAAATGCTCAAAAAATATGATCCGATGATGAGTTTTTATTGGCGCTTCCATTCTGATCCGACATCTAAAAGGTGTACGGCTCAGCACTGCACAGGAGGAGTTGCAGTCAAAGACAGCTATATGAACAAAGTGCTGTCTGTTTCCATGACAGCTGTCTGTATCTGGCTCTGAAACAAGCTCCCCCACCTCCTCTGCTACCATCATGACGTCTGATATGATGAAAACCGAGGGCTCCTTAAAGGTTTTTGTGTTTACTGGTGATGGTACTCGGTTTTCTAGCGGAGGGCATCGACTCAGAGAACTCCCGATTTGTTACGCAAGGATTGTCATCTCCGTTAGGAACTGAGTGAACCGGTGAACTTGTTTTCTCAAAACCAGACACCACAGAAATGTGAGAGATGTATTAATTAGTGAAATCAGAAAGCAGTAGAGGTCAGAGAGAATAAAAAAACCTGCCAACTCGCTGCTCATTAGGAAACCACCAGATTTATCTTTTAAAACAAAATCTCAACCTCTTTTTTTCACTTTAATCAAGATCAGACGGTTTCAAAATCTTGGCATCTTTGTCTAATTTGGTGAAATGACCCTTTAAACTTCAAGTATTGAGCATGTGGACGATGAAAACAGCCATGCGTCCCCGATGGGCTGCATACAAAGACTAAATTTCGCCGTTTTTTTGTGTGATGGGTGAAGCTGTTGGTCAGTCAGGTCAGCGAACACACCACGGGCCTCCGCGATGGAGCCTGATCACTGCTTCCTTTATACTAACCGATCAGCGTATGAGCTATTAGCGGCTTGGCAGGTTCTTGTCATCGGGGGCTTCATTATCTCGTCTCCCTGCTGATTTGCATCGCGGACAGAAACGTATGAATCAATCTGTGCCCTCGTCCAAAGTTTGGCGCCGCTCCGCACCCCTGCAGCCATCTCTGCATTTCTAAAGTTTTACAGCAAAATGAGATTCTGAAATTATGATGCCTACTCTGATTAAGAAAAAAAATAAAATCAAACACTGGCATGAAAGTAAAACTCATTATGGAAATATGTTGAACTTATTGAGTATTCATGGGATTTGCCTGCAAACGGGACCAGGAAGGTTTTTAGTCAGTTCAGTAATTATTTGTTTTACATAAGTTTAATCACAGTTTGAGTCTCCGTCATGTGAAACATGTGACTCCTTATTATCTATATTTTAGTTACTGTCAACAAAACACTGACAACAACACGCACCGTAGTTTATTTTGTACCAATCCTACAAACACCGTCCTGCTCGAGCAGCAAATATGGACAAATCTCCTGAAAAGAGTCCCCAACAAATGCGCTATTTTCTCCTTTACTACTCCTTTACCTCACTCTGCTTGAATAACGTTGGTTAAAATGTACATTGACCAGCTGTTTTAGGAAATAAAACACACAGATCTGTATATTTCAGAGGTAAAGATTTACGTCTCCAGCAGGAACCAATGAGCTTGGAGCTGAGAGCCACAGACTGAGCGGAGAAGATGAATATTCACACAATAAAACAACCACCCATCCTCCACTCAACCCTCTTTATAAAGAAAAACACAGACCAAGGAAACCAAACAGAATCCTCCTGTGAAGAGCCAAAAACTGCAGTTCCTCAAACGTCCACTTGAGGCTGGCTCCGGAAGTGAGTCAGTCTCCATAAGTCCCCATGTTAAAATGTCCAACTTCACAGCAGAAATAAACATGTTTACAGCCTTTTGCCATCAAAAGAAAAGCTGTTTTTCCGTATAATTAAACATGAAAATACTTATGTAAAATAAAGGTTTTGCGTTGAAATATTACAGTGTTTTACTGTACAATTATCAGCCTCTAATATAAAATACTTTATTCTGTATGAATGCCCTTAAAATGCTGTATAAATAAAGGTTTTGCCATGAAACACGACTGTGTTTTATGACATATTTTATGGCCTTTTACTGTTATGGTTTGGTCGTTCTCGTTTTTTCACCATAAAAAAAAACATTTTTTTAGTGTTTATGCTGACTCACTGTTATGCTGTGGTGGAAGAAGTACTCAGATCCTTTATTAACGTACTAACACCCATCCATCAATCAATTTTCCATAACTGTCATAACTATCTTTATCAGTGTTATGGAGGGTTGGAGCCAATCCCAACTGGTATTGAGTACAAACACCACTACAAGTAAAAGTATTTAAATATCATCAGAAAAATGTACTTATTCTGCAGGTGAATGTTTCCTCTCAGTGTTTTAGTATAATATCTGATGTTTTTGGATTTATATTCCTGCTGTATGTTGCATTTCACAGCTGTAGATGAGCTCGTTTTAACTGCTTTACATACTGTTGGCTAGTTTAATCTATAGCAATGCACCATGGTCTGTAAGATCATCGTATGTTTGCTGTCCTGTGAGAGCCAGGAATCTTTAAAAACTTTAATGAGCTCAGAAAATGCATTAATGATGCACTTTCCAGCAAACCCAAGAGGGTTTTTAAATAGTTTATCTAGCGTAAGAAGTATGAAGGAACACTTTATCCTTCAGAAAATGGTGTTAAAACTTGTAACTACAGCTGTCAGATAAGTAAATAGTCTAATATTTGCCTTTGAGATGGCTCAATGACGCACCTAAATATAATAAAACTTTCATTAATTTTGCTGTGACGAGACAATAAAAAGACAGCGAGGTTTAACGTTGTATTTTTGGTCCACGGTGCTGCAGTTCCTTTTTTTGGTTCAGGTACGGTTTCAGACCCGTGCAGACCTCAGCCGGGCCGAGGTGAGGCCAAGGTCGGCAGGGTGGAGGTGCTGCAGTGCCATCCATCAGCTGCCAGAGCTCTAATTATGCAGCAGAGTCCTAACCAAGCGTGAGATGTCATTACACAGATGGAGCTCCAGAGGAGAGAGAGTGTGCATCTGTTTGTCTGTGAGTCTGTCAGTCTGCATCAGTGTTCAGCTGTGTGTGTGTGTGTGTGTGTGTATGTGTACATTCATTATCTTAGGCAGTATAGCTGAAAGTCAGATCCTTCATATTCTCCATATGAACATAAACACAGATGCTTCCAGCGATGGGATGATGTTTCCCGTTTCCTGCTTTGTTATGCTTCAAATATCACCTGAAAATTCACAAAGATGACGGATGAATTTTCTCCCTTAAGGCATAAAAAATAAAACAAAACCTGCTCAACTAAAATTATGTTCATTTCTTTTCAATTCTCTCTAATTTAAAGCTATTTTTCTTTTGTAATTCTTCTTTCTTTCACTGCTGCAGCCCTCTAAATATCCTTCAAACACTCAGACTCCCACCACAACCTGCGACAAATTTCAGTGGTTCAATAGTCAGAAAGGTTGCTTGAAGACCATTCATGTGCCAAAAGTGCCAAAAACTGCAGTTCCTCAAACGTCCACTTGAGGCTGGCTCCAGCAGTGAGTCAGTCTCCATAAGTCCCCATGTTAAAATGTCCAACTTCACAGCAGAAATAAACATGTTTACAGCCTGGTACAAAAAACAGTTTTGGTCTCTATAGCTAATTTCCCCGTTCATGACAACTGTACTGAGGGTGAATTTTTATACAACTCACCTGTTCAAATTATATTAAGGCTTAAAGTTATGCAGGATTAAGAGCGTGGACACTTTAATTGACAGGTAGGTGTAGTTACAGATGGCTTGTTTGAGAAAACAGGTGTCATTTGGCCCCCTCAGCTTCACGACGACCCACTTCTGTGCCCACTTTCAGGTGTCCTCTACGATGTCCATATTTATACCGTCTATGTGTAAACTATAGCAAAGATAGCAATCCCAACTGTCTGTAAATTTGGCCAAAGAGAGCTGCAAATTTACACATAAATTGTAACTAAACCTCCAAATTCTGCTAGCTACGTCACCTGCCTCCAAAATCAGAACAGTGATATTCAAATGCAATAGCCAAGTTTCAACCAGTAGGGGGAGGTAGCTATGCATATTTACAGCACAATAAGTGTAATTCAAATCATAAACTGCCAAAATTTTTGACCCAAATTGATCAACATCACTACTAAATACTCGCTACACTGGTTGGTACCATCATTTCACCGCACACACAGCAGACACATTCCCGGCGCTCTGCCTCAAATTCAGTAATCAGCAAAGATGCTTCAAAATATCTCAAACTCCACCACCTAAATGGTGGTTAACTTCAAAACCGCTGGTGTACATCACACAGAGTCACACTTTTGCTTCAAAAGATAATTAACTGTGGATTTTGAAGCTGCAAAGGGTTGAAATCTTAAAAATCGGAGCTGTAAATGAAAAATAACTGCCTCCTACAGTTTTCTGTAGATTATTTAAGTGCTGATGAGTCAATTTTGGTTTTACGTTGATCACAGTTCAGCATGTGTTGCTCAACAGACAGAAAGTCCAGTGGAGAAATGATCAGACGCTGCATAATAAAAGTCTTTGTGTCATAATTATCACGAGAAAGATTTTTAAAAGCTTCACATCAGAAGAAGACACTGACAGCTGACTGCAGCATCAAACGCCACAATCCCGCTTTCACCTCTTCACCAAAACTGACTCATAAACTTCTTTTAATTGCTGCTTTCAGTGTTTGAACTCTGCACCGCGAGCGCCCGTCGTCCTCATTATGAGGAGAGGTGAATTGTGGGTAGAATCTGCGGGTGGTTCGACAGCCCGCTGTGAGCGCTGATGTTTCAGAAGGCAGGAAACAGGAGAAATGAGACGAAAGGGAGGACGAACGTGATGGAAGGGAAAGAAAGAGATCAGACTGGGAGAAAGAGACGGCGAGGGAGGGGAAGCGGGAAGAAAAGGAGACGACAACGGCGAGGGAATCGGAGGACATTTGAGGCAAAGATAGACAGAAGAGGAGGGAGGAAGAAGGGAGGGAGTTTGGGAAGAAAGAGTGACTCAGGTAGAGAAAAGTGAGAAGACGAACAGGAGGAAAAGTAATGTGGTCGAGGGATTGGAAGCAAGATGATTGATGGAGACAGATGGAGTCAAGAGTATGAAGTGAAATGAGGAACATCTGTAAGGAAAGACAATGAAAAGACGTGGAGGAGAAAGGGAGAAGATGAGTCAAAGGGATTTCTGGGTCACGGAGGGAAAACAAACCAAAGAAATGATGGAAATGAATAAAACATGCCTTAAAATCAGTCACATGACCTGCAGGAGATGGTGTTCTGTTAACATGAGAGACGTCTTTATGTCTCAAACCTTTTCTTATTCCATGTGTCCCTTCATTCGTCAATTTAAAGCAACATCGTGTAACTTTTCTAGCGTTAAATAACAACATTTAAATAACTTTGGGCTCCGGGTACGTAACGCTTTACGGCACCACCGACTGGATTTTGCAGTGATGCACAGGTCAAGGCCCCATGACATCACGGTTGGGTGTGGTTACAGGTACAACAGAGCACATATCTGACCACTGCTTTTTTAGCCTGCCGATGGAGTTAAACTAAACACAAATGGTTGAGGTTGACGGGAATGTCATTAGTTCTGCTGGTCCCTAAAACAGTCGTCACCCACTGGAGCCTTCTTCTCCGTGGGCCTTGTGGAACCGCCAATCAAAGCGTCGGCTAAATGACTAAATGTAACTGTAAAGCAATGTGTTGGACAAATGAAGAATTTCACCTGGTGATGGCTCTCAATCATCAAGGGATCAATAAAGTTGTTACAAGGCTTCCTGAGGGAACATTTGTACAAACTTTAAATCAATAACTGTTGAAATATATCAGTCTGGCAGCTCCCCAAAAGTGAAGTCCAAACATCTCACTCGCCCCCTGCTGGCTGGCTGCAGCCCGCCTCCTCCACGTTAGCAGACGGGACATCGGCCAAACTAACAAATCAAAGTACACGTCACGTAAAGATGGTTTCTGACATTTAAAGTAGCTCTTGTCACGCTGATGTTTGTTCAAGTGTTCATATTTCTGATAAGTTTGCTTTTAATGAAAAAGGGGGTTTCACGTCATGATTGACAGCTGAGCCCTGCTCGCGATTGAGTCGGGACCTCGATACTGCAGCTCCAACCGTGGCTACTACTGCGCAGACTGGTGCAAGATGGCAGTTTGGAGACGTGTCGTCCATCTTTATATAGAGTCTATGGTCTGGAGCAGAAGCTCCTTGCTGCTAACATAGCTAAAAATGCTAAAAAAGATGTTTTGTATTTACAGTCTTAATCCGCAAAGAAAGTAGCTATACATGTTAGATAAATGTACAGTATTGATTAAAATGTACAATATTTATCTCTGAAATGAAGCCTAGAGAAGGAAGAGCCTCCACGGTGTATTTAAGTACAGCACTACTTGAGTAAATGTAGCTCATTACTCACCAGCTCTGCTGTCAGTACTGTCTGTGGTAGAAATGGGACACTGAGGCGCTGTGAGCTGCCTGCTGGCTCTTAAAATGCTGTTCAGGTCTGCAGCAGGCTGAGATCCAGTGAAGCAGCCGGCAGCAGAGGCAAGACTGTCTGAATCCCAAACACACATCCTCCATCCTCCACCCTCCATCCTCCACCCTCCCTCCACAGGACATCTTCATCCACACATTTAGACTGTTAGATGTTGTGTTTTAGCGCTGATGAATCATTACATTTGAGTAGACGCAGACTTGTTAACAGAAAATCTGAATATTTGAGTGAGGGGAAAGGTGGCTGATGGGAAATGTGGTCTTAATTTGACACAAACGGTGACCAGTCACCCACTCCTGCTGTATTATTTGATTACAACAAGCCAGAAGTGAAGCCCTGTGAGGTTTCTGCCACAAGCCAATGAGCGCCTGCATACATCTACATAAATTAGCTTTTAGGTTTTTCTTGGCTCATTTCTTCACTCAGTATCAAGTGTTTCACATCATTTGCTTCGGGGGGAACCAGAGCTTCCTCTGCGATTCGGTTATAGGAGGAATAATTATTACGTGGGCGCGTCATAATTGACTAAGAAACAAAAAAAATGTCTCCAGTGCTGTTTGGTTTAGCGTTCTCTCCCTGACTGAGTCATATCTGTGTGTTTATGTCGATCCATAGGCGACTTTTACAGGTTGTTTCTATTTATTTATCGTCTCGTTTTAAGTTCTTTCATTCATCGAGATCTCGCTGCCGATATCTTACAATATACAGTGCAGAATCTGTGTTTGAATAGGAATGATCCCCCACACTGTACCGTGCTGTTTGTATTGAAGAAAATCACTTATAAAAACAGATTTTGATGGATTTTCCCAGGCCTGCACTTCAGTAATTGCTTTTGTGTCGATTTCTTTTGTTGTGTTGCACCGCAGCTTTGTTGAAAAGATACAAAATACGACAAGCGACGGTGCAGGTTTGGTTTCAGGAGTTAGACGTTCTTCAAACCAAACGCTTAAAATGAATTTGGCTGTCATGGATGTTGGGCGTTCCCGGGGTGGTATGGCAGTGATGATCCATAAATAAAGTATTGTGTGTGGGTTGTATGTAGAGGTTTGTATGTGATGATCCACGTCTTTGCTGGGAGACGGAAGAGGCAGGACTGCCAGCTAGAGCCACCACACTGACCTTCTAAACAGCTCTTCGGGAACCTGTGGGTGACGTCACACATACGCTGTCCATCATTTATACTGTCAGGGATCAATGTGTAGTCGGTCATGTGTCTCAGCCAAGTCATGAGTCAGAAATATTGTGTACATTTATAGGAGTGCTCCAGAGATTTAGTACTGCACTTCAGTAAAGTTAAGGGACAAGAGACATATTAAAAAAAGTTAAAACTGAGGCAGCACAAACAGAGATATTCAGACTTTTATACAGTTTACTCCACATGATGAGTAAAGTCAACTTAATGGGTAAAGTCGGTGGAATTAATGTTTAAATTTATTTGACAAGACAGGAAACTATTGCCAACGCTACAAAAGGTACAATGTTTCTCTTCATATGAATTCCTTCAGTAACAGTGACAGCACCGTCTCTGCCTGACTGACTGTCTGTCTGTCTGTCTCCCAGTTGTATTAAATGTTAATCAGCCTCCTGCAGACTCAGCCGCTCTCGTCGGCTTCGTGTTTCTTAATTCAGCTCCAAATCTTCTCCTCATTCTTTATGCAGAAATCAGCTCCCCCCTCCCAAAAAAAAAAAAAAAAAAGACCTTTTCAAAGCCAAAACCCTGCAGAGAGACACGCTTCACTCCCTAAATACAAGGTGGATAGACAGACAGATGGATATCTATTTTTAGAAAAATGTTAAGTTTGTCTTGAGGGTGCCACCAGAGGGAAGGTCATGGGATCGTCCTCTGGGGAGCTCAAATGCTGCCAGTAAATCTTATGATAATCTGCCCAGTATTACTGTAGACTTTAAGATTTCTAGAAACACTGTGGCGCTCTCTCGTGCTCTCATCATGATTCATCCTCTGGGGACCATAAATATTCACAGCACATTTCAAGTTGTTATGCTGCTGTATGTAGGGAAATACCTGCCTACAGCAACAATAGCACCTCGTGTCATCATATTTGTGTCCACCAGATGAATAAATACAATATTCACTCTTATTTTTGGACTCTGGTTTGGTCTCCACCAGCTCCACTTTCTTCCCCAGCTAGTCTCTAACTGTGTCTATCTGCCGTTTGTTGGTACGATGGGTTTATCAGAGCTTGTTTGCTGCCTGCTGCTGCTGGAAAAGAGGCTGATGATGCCATAAAACCAAAAATATGAGCAAGAAGAGGCCAAAACCAGACGTTAAAGTGCACTTTCGTATTAGTCATCTGATTTAGTGTTAATATGAAAATATTATACGATTAGTGGAGAGTTAATTTCTTATTTTCCTGTCAAGTCTGCACTGTTGTTGTTCATTTTAGGTACAATATATACTTTAAAACACATTTTTTAAGCTTCTATATGTAACACTCAGCAAACCTTTGTTAATAATGACGCCTTTGGGTGTTCAGTGAACTGCAGTCAGCATCCTGTTACTCACATTTGAACTCACCCGTATGTATTTAGATTAACGTTACTATCTGTAACATTTCCGATATTTTATTTGGACTGTTGGCTTCAGGATAAAAAACTAGGTTGCTATCTGCAAATCAACCGATAGGTAGCTCACACCACAAAGCAACCAACGCGAGACCCACCACACACGTTATGTTGCAAAGTGTTCACAAATTTGCAACTAAAAGTGATTAATACCCAAAATTAACACGTAAAAAATGCTTCAAAATCTTGCACATTGCACCCTTAAGTTACATACATGAACTATATTTTAGTGAATGTGGGATGTAATTACATGTGACCTAAATTTACATGGATATATTGTATTTTTAGAGATAATATAACATACAAGCTGTTATCAGGATGCACTTTATTACCTTTAAATCTACAGCACAGTATGTTTGTGTGTGAGAGAGAACACACTCTCTCTCTCTCTGCAGCTCGGATCAGAAGCCCCGTCACCACGGGGAACCACAGTTTGATTGATGGCAGCCGCATTTACGCCATCAGCTTCCCTGTGAGAATCTAAAATGGCTGCCTGTTTCCACGGAGACAACAGACGTCCCCCCCCCCCCAACCGCCACCGCCAACCAAGGCGATGAATGAAAAGTCTCCTTTTTCCATTAGAGAGAGAGAGGTCACAGGATTTTTTGAGTTTAATTATATGCTGAACAGGAAGCCCTGCCATTCATTCCTATTAGAGATGATTTTAAGAGCAGCTCCCCCGGTGGTTACCTGCTCTGTTAGCTATTGAATGATCCAGGTTGTCTAAATTTTTCTCTATGATTCGGTTTAAAAAGTGCGAAAGATGACGTGCAGCTTGGCAGAAAACTATTTCTGACCTTGAACGGTCCAAACTAAAGTCTGTTCAGTCGCGTATCTTTGCCTTTAGATTGAGGCTTGCTGTATAAAAAAGGTTCAGAGACTCAAGTTTTAATGTAGAAAACGGCAGTTATTGGAGATACCGTGCACAGTTTGGTTCGTATCCCGGTTTAGGAGTTTCGTTGCGAGGCACTTGACCCCAAAAATGTGGAAAACCTCTCAAATCCTCACGGGCAACTTTTGGTTTTATATTTGTAAAACTTTCCTCAAGCCAAAAAAAGTCTGTGACATCACCACAATGTAAAGTCTATGGGCCTAGCGCATATTCACCAGAAACATGGACATGTGGACCCAAAGTGCAAACAGCAGGTGAAGACCACGATCAGTTCAAACGGTTCAACAGAGGTGAATGTGCAGCGGCGAGTTGAGATCTTGTAGTGAGGGGAAAGTGGGCTGGTGTATGTGGCAGGAAGAGAGGTTGACTTCACTGCAGGTGTTGATTGGATGGCGAGGAACAGGTGGTGAGGTGATCAGGCAGGTGAGATTGAAAACCGGAGGCCACGCCCAGTGACACATACAACAGAGAGAGGGACAGCAACATTTTGTAATTGTTTTCTTACTTGCAGCCATAAAGATCTCCAAAAGATACATGTGACTTTTACTGAGACATTCAGGAATATTTCCAAGGTAGAAAAAGGTAATAAAATCTTTGAGACCAAACGGTCCACTCTTTTCCAGAAAAGCTTAACATATTGGGGCAACCAGAAAATACGAGCATGGTCTGCCAAAATTCAACCAGCAGGAGTGTTGAGACCCTGAAATGTGGAATTCTGGTTGGGTTTAAGGAAAAACATGTCAAATTTTTAATTTTTTTTGCAGAAATCTCCAAAAGAGAAAGTTGAAGTTCACTTGAAGCATTTCCTCTGATATTATTGGTTGAATCTCTATTCACTGACTTCAGTGTTTTTTGAATTATAATCATCAATATCAGAGTTAGATTCAGGGATCCTTATTTCCTTTAGAAAGCTCTGTAGATCACGGTAAAAATCCTCTTTGCCGAGCTCATAAGACTGGCATAAATCCTCCAAATCATTAAGGTTTCCATTTGATATGATTTGGAAAAAGTACCACGTAGTTTTGTACGTCTGCGACCAGCTGATCGTGACTCTTACCGTGATTTGACACAAATACATAGAACATTGAAGAAGATACTGATTCCTCTGATTTATTGTAAATCTGCTTTTCCATCTGAGTATTTCTGCAGATCATTATATTCTAAAGTTCATTCGACATCATATATAATGGAAATAAAAGTTAGTGACATTAGAGACAGACAATCATAATGGGAGCACACCTGAGTGAGTTTCGATTGAGACATTTTTATTTTAAAAGTTGAAGTTTTCTCTGCTGGAGTAAAAAATTTCACTTTCTTCACAGAGATGTTCACTCCTCTGAGAAAACCAGCGAAGAAGAGCTCGTCTTCAGCATTACCCACCGCTTCCTGTCGGCGGTGATTGCGCGCGTCTCTGATTGGCGATTCATCAGCTGGTCGCCTCACTTCAGTACCTCTCTCTCTTCGAGCACTGCGGCCGTGCGAGATAGGAAGTGACCTACATAGCGTGGCGGTTCCCTCGCCTCGGCTGTCGTTTGCATTTCAAGGGGTGATGAATAATTTACGCACGCACGACTCCCAAATCTCCCCATCCCAACATCGAACGTACAGCCCACCGCAACATGACAGGCCTCAATAACGTTAGATAACTGAATTCAAATATGGATTTCTCTGTATGTGTGTGTGTGTGTGTGTGTGTGTGTGTGTGTGTGTGTGTGTGTGTGTGTGTGTGTGTGTGTGTGTTATGGAGGAGGTGGTAGGCTTTGAGGAGGTGTTGGGAGGAGATCTTTGTGCCTGAGGCGCCAACGCTGAGAAACCACAGGTGAAAACTTTCTATCTGGAGGAAGAGGAGAAGAAGAAGTGATGAGGGAAGAGGGGGAGGTGAGAGGAGCAGAGGAAATAAGAAGAGAGGAGAAGACAGGAGGATACAGTAGAGAGGGGAAGGAGAAGAGAGATGGAAAGGAGCGAAGTAAATAGGTGAGGAGAGGAGCAAACGAGAGGAGAGAGGAGGAAAGAATAGGAGAGGAGAGAAGACGGTAGGTTACACAAAGAGAGGAGGAAATAAGAAGAGAGAGGTAAACTCAGGAAGGAGAGGACAGAAGGAGAGAATTACAAGGAGGAAGGTGAGGAGAGAAGAGGAAAAAACAAGACAGAGGAGGAGACGAGGAGAGGACTCAAGAGGTAAGGAGAGGAGGAAACGAGGAGGAAACAAGATAGAAGAGGATAAGAAATGAGGAAACAAAAGATGAGAGGGGATAAGGAAACAAGACAGGAGGAGAGAAGAGATAAAAAGAGGAGAAACAAAAGGGTTGGAGACATGAGGAGAGAAGAGAGGAGGAAACAAGACAGAGGAGAAGAAGGGGACAGGAATCAAGAGGCAAGGAGAGAAGGAAACGAGATAAAAGAAGAGAGGAGAGGAGGAAGAAGGAGTAGTAGAGGAAGATCAAGGTGTGAGAGGGTGAGATAAGAGAGAGAGAAAGAAGAAAGGAGATGATGAAGAGGAGGAAATGGGAGAAAGAGGAAGACAGAAGAAAGAAGAGGAGGTGAGGAAAATGTTGGAAAGATTGAAGTGGAAGGAGAAAAAGGAGGAGGAGAAGAATAAAAGAGAAAGAGGTTAAAACGACGTGTGCCATCCAGATGTTTCCTTTACCCATGATGCACCACTGCAGGAGAGAGAACCACTGTGTGTTTGCAGAAGTTTGGGATAATTGTGTGTGTGTGTGTGTGTGTGTTGCAGTGATGTCCTCTCTGTAGGTCATCACACACACACACACACACACACACACACACACACACTGTTTGCTGATGTGATCAGGGTTTGGCTGATAACTACCAGACCTGCAGGAACAGAGTACAGCTGGGCTGTGAGGCGATGTGTTTCAGGTCATGTGACGCCCACTGACCCAAAAAAATCGACTTTCTCCACGATTAACGATCATTAAAACAGAAACAGCTGTAAAATAACACAATCTTTTGTATCATGGACTTTTACATGTAATAGAGTATTTTCACAGTTTGGTATTTGTACTTCCTCCATCACTGGTACTTAGTTACCTTCCATCTCTGCATACAAGCATAAAATAATCGTCTCTGACTGACGGCTGTGCATCGTAGAAGCATGTCAGAGTGATGTTAGAGACAAAGTTATCGAGGAAAGATGAAGGAGTCGTCCTCCGTCTTTTATTCTTTCGTCTATCCGTCCGTCCGGAGACCATCAGTGAGTGCATGTGTGTGGAAGTGAGAGTCAGGAGCAGAATATAAAGCAGGGGAGCAGAGACGTTTGGGATATACAGTCTGTCCCAACACACACAGGATGGAAAGAGAGGAAACAACCATGGAAGGAAGTATTCCACAGCTCTGCTGGTGGAATCTGCAGGATTATATCAAACTTCATCATAATTATCTTGTTTGATTTCAGTTAATAAACTCTCAATCATCTCTCTATGATGATGATTTACCAAAAGGTTCTCAGAATGGGTGAGAGTACGAGGTTATATAACCACATATTGGAGATATATGAGGTTTTATATGGGGATATATTAATGTTTACAGAGAAATATAATGAATATTTGTTACGTAGGAGAAAACAGGATACAATAATTGATATAGAGGTGTATGGGGAGCATATCAGGTTACAGAATATGAGAGTATATAGATTATTAAGGGGATAAATGTTATTCAGCAGACCTTTGACTTGTTCTTTAGCTTTTTGATTTAAAGGTCCAGTGTGTAGGATTTAATGACATCTAGCAGTGAAGTTGAAGATTGCAACCAACTGAATACAGCCCTCTGTTCTAAGAGTGTGAATTAATCGTGAACTGTGTAGAGTTTTGTGTTGCGTTGGCTTGTCGTGGTTTAATATGTTCAGTGTGCATTACAGGTAGTTCTTGTGATAAAGCAACATCACACCACTGTTATCAACCTGATCAGATGAGGTTGCATGTCAGGAAACGACAAACATCGATCATTTAAAGAGGTTAGGACAGAAAAAAAACAAAAATTTAACAATATGTTCATGTCTCTGCCAGTACTTTATAACTTTAAATCTTTAACACTACCTCACAAATATATAGTTTCATTTTTTAACAGGTACATTTGTTGGGGACTATTTTCAGCGGTGGAACAATCCACATTTGGTGCTATAGCGAGTATTTGTGGCAGCAGGGCGGCGTCAAAATAAACTACAGTGTGTTCATGGTAATGAACACAGTTTTTCTGGATATTCTCAATATGTTCCTCAGACATGGGATACTGTAAATTACAACATTAACCCTCAGTGGATTATTAATCTGGAAATAATCCACCATGGTTTATCGAGCTCTAAGACAGAGAGGATTTCTCAGACTTTGATGCACACACACAGGATTTGCTGTAGAACATAACTAGTTTTATCCTTGAATGAACAAATTAAAGGACCAGTGTGTACGATCGAGTGGCATCAGAAAGGTGCAAAAAATGTGAGAAGCTCCTATCTGGAGCCTGTCTCTGGACAATAATGGAGCGCTAAGGCACAGGAGAGTTTTAGTAGATGCATTCAGTGTTGTTTTTTGGTCTTTACATGAGATTTATTGACAATTAGAAGAATGTAGAATATCAGAACTATCTTTTAAATAAGTGTTCCTAGAAGAACATATGTAGGAATACATGCCAGGAGACATACGGGTGCTTTAAGTTACAAAAATTACCTTCATGAAATGAACTATCTGCTAATAGAGAGCACTGGGTTAAATGTTAGGGTATATTCAGATATGGCGGTACAGTATATTGTAGATTACTGAGGAGTATATTGGTGTATTGGGAGGTGAATGGGGGGGTGTATGAGATATAACGCTGTAATCAGCTCACTGCAGGAGGAAAACCAGTGGAGCTTATTAGCTTCTGCAGAGAGAGAGAGAGAATCAGGCTGACATTCCCTCTCTGTTTGAAACGCAACACTGCTAATCCTGTGCAGCTTCAGGCTTTCACAAACACACACACACACACACACACACGACTGTTTTTCTATACTTGAGAGGACCCTCAGCTGACATAATACAAACTTGTGTGTTAATTGTGTGTTAATGTTAAACACAACCTAATTCTGACTTAAGTCAAATGTCCTCAATTTAAAGCTGCTATAGTTCATATTTTTTATAATAACAACGTAAAAACAATCTACAATTATCAGTTCTCTTGGCTTTATGGAGCTTTATAATGAGTTTCAGACAAGCAGCTACCTGAAATGAAACCAAACAGAAGTGCCAAAAACTGCAGTTCCTCAAACGTCCACTTGAGGCTGGCTCCAGAAGTGAGTCAGTCTCCATTCTCCAATACAAAAAACAGTTTTGGTCTCTATAGCTAATTTCCCCGTTCATGACAACTGTACTGAGGGTGAATTTTTATACAACTCACCTGTTCAAATTATATTAAGGCTTAAAGTTATGCAGAATTAACAGCAGGGACGCTTTGATTGGCAGCTGGGTGCAGTCAGAGGTGGCTGGTTTCAACAACCAGGCTTCATTCAGCCCACCTCAGCTCCACATCTGCATCTGGGGGTGCTGGGTGTGTGTACATTCGTTGTAATGATGGATTTTTTGTAGCAGATGCATCAAGGAAGAGAGGAGTCCAAGATCTCAGGGACAAGGCACTTTAATACGAGCTCAGATCCATTGTTATATGCAATGGGAATGAACAAAGAATCTTCTTTCTTACTACCTCTATTATATGTGGAAACTATGTTGGGGTACCTCTCTCCCTGGAACTTAAGATAGTTCTATATTAGGTTTGCTTGTCCAGACAGAGGACGCGTTGACCTTGACAAATATCCTAAAGGTCATAGGTTGCATGGTTCACCTAAAGGATACATCCTATATTAAGATAGAAAAACATTCTAACATTCGTGCTGAACCTAACCGCGATGAAACAATCGGAAAATAACTTTTTCGATGTTGGCGCTCCCTCACTCTCATTCACTGTCTATGTCACTCAACCACTGCTCTCTCTCTCTCTCTCTCTCTCTCCTCAAACCACTTGTCACTATTTTGCAGCATAGACTATGAATGAAAGAAATGGATGAAGGAGTTTCACCGCAGTGCCAGATTTGGTCTGAATCGGGCCTCAGGACTGCCAGAGCCACCACGCATCAGAAACCTAAGGGACCGCACTCATTTTTCTGGTCTATGGTTTCAGCTCATTGATTATCTGTCCGGTCCAAAACTATACTGTTCACTCTCACGGCCCTCGACATTTTCAGCTGCAGCAGCCAGAAAAGCTCTAATAACCCTCTGCACACTAGCTGCTTAGCAGCAAACAGCAGACAGACAGAGAGACTCGCTGGTGAACATAGAGGAGCATTTAACAGCTAAAGAGCCGGAGATGGTGAAGATCAAAACAGATAAAAGAGAGTAAATTGGACTTCAGACGGACACAAACATGACTCCAAATGTTGCTCTGTGTCTTCTGGATGTGTAAATAAGCAACTCTTTGATAACAGGTTCAACATATCAACTTCAAACTTGTTTCCGCAGCCCCCAAGTGGCCAAAAAAATCAGTTACTGCAGGTTTAAGGTCTAATACCGAAGTCAGTCCTCATAAATATAGAAGCACTGGATCACACACACACCTGGCTGGAGTCGCTTTCTCTGCTGGGATGAAAAAATATGAGACCACACAAACACACCAGCTGAGTCTCATTGTCTCCACAGTGTGTGTGTGTGTGTGTGTGTGCTGTTTAAGCGTCCCTGAGCAAGGCGCTCACTCCATGTTTGTTCATGTATGTACGATGCCTTCAGGTGTGTGTTTGTGTGTAAATTTCCATCTCTACGTGTCACTTCTCTTCAGATTCAGATTGTGTATTTGTCAGTGTGTGTGTGTGTGTGTGTGTGTGTGTGTGTCGTCAGTGCCAGAGGTGTTGTGCGGCTCGGAGTGAACACAACAACAACAACACCAACAAAGCCCCGAGTTTTCTGTCACCTGGCTGCCGTCTGAGCCGAGGATTTGCAACAGACGCACAGAGCTCAGCTTCCTGTTTCACTGTCCATCTGTTCTTCCACTTCCTGCCACTCACTGATACAAAACAGCTTTTTAATTCAATCTATCGAGTCTTTTACGGCAGAGATGCAAGCGCATTCTAGGAATGGTTACCTGTCAGTAAAGCTCTGTGTAATGCTACCCGATGGTCTGGGGATCAGATCATCATCATGCCGAGTCAAGAGTCGTAACTCCAGCCTGGTCCTGTACCTGCATGATTTTTGCCGCCCGTGTTCTGTTTAAGACCTGCCTCGTCATCAGTTCCTCCCTGAAGTCATTGACGCTACCCGATGGTCTGTGGATCAGATCAGATCATCGTTATACTGAAGCAAGAGGATATAACACGGATTCAGGAGTTTCGCAGGTGAACTGCTGAATGCAAAACCTGCTCATCAACGATTTCTGACAGAATAAAACTTTGTTTGTGATTTGATTTTGATCTCATTCAGATCGGAAAGCGTCTGTGAGGGCTGATGTTAGTCAGATACAATCTGTTCTCGCACAACTCAGGAGCGAGCTAACGTTAGTGACTTGACCTAACTAAGGAACTTCTCTTGACATAACCTGTGACTTGCACAAGAAAAAAATGTAATAACTGCAGTCTGCTTTACAGTTGTGAAATCTGTGCGCCTGTTAGAAACGTTCTAGACCAGTAAACACACAACTGGTAACGTGTTGGTTAAAATATGTCTCGATTTCTTAGTCTTGGAATACACTAACACCTACCAGTCATCTGGGGATTTGAAGTTTCTTGAACGGTGGCGAAAACTGCCGCTAACAACCAGCTGCCTTCCAGTACATGCTGCAGTAGCTCAGTCCGTAGGGACTTGGCTTGGGAGGACCATGGACCACAGTATGGAGCATAGCACAATTTGAGACAATTTGTGTATCTGCATGTTTACTGAGCACTGTTGATCGATATGCCATGCACGTCAGGTTCAGCTGGTCCGGAGGAGGTTCCACGATGATATGTCGTCGCCTGCTGAGGGTGCAGCAGCAAACCTCCACCTCTTGGTGGGTGACATTTATTATATATATATTGTTTTCTGTTTCCGTCATGTTACAGCCTCCCAGTCCTTGTCACCAGTGATGTATTTTGTTTTAATCACTCCAGATGGTTTCCTATAATATCCTGGATAGTATTCTCTAGTCATTTGTCTGTATTGATCTGTTTTGGCTGAAGGTTTGGACTCCATTCAGCATGAATCTGGTTTTGTCCTCAATGACAACTCCGGGCTGTCAGTGTAGTTAAACTGATGACTAAAGTAACCTACATTTTTTAGACTATGCTGCTTTCATATTTCAACCTGCTATTCTCCACCTGTCCACCAGATGTCCTCAGACTTTCCCACCAATCCTCATCACCTGTTCACATGAATCATGAATCATCCAAACCTGCCTCTCATTATCTAATCAGTCCTTCAGTTTCCATCGATCCTGCAGGTTTGTCATGTTGTGCACTTGTGCTCCTTGTAAATATTGCAAATATATATATATATATAGATATATATATATATATATACTATATAGATATATAAATATATATATATTAAGAAAATCTAAATTACATAGATTATTTCTGATATTTACGATAAACTCACTTTCACTTTTATCTCCTGATGAAATGGATTTTTATATAACGTACATAAACTGCTCGTATTTTTTGATCTGTTGAACTTTGTCGTAGTGATTTCAGCATCGAGCATGGTTCACAATATTATAACAACAAATATAAAGTTTGTAGTGAGCCAAAATTATCCTTAAAGCTAGCTCTGGTGTGAGTATACTGCAGGTTTATAAACGACTAAGCCTTTAAAGTGATAAAAGCAATCGATAACAAACTTGAACATCAGCGCTCATGTACTATGAGTCCTCTCCGCAGCATGTCACCCCTCTCTCCACACTTTCCTAACTGTTACTATCCAATAAAGGCTTAATAATAATGATAATAATAATAATAATGATATTAAAAGTACAGTCAGATTATCTCCTTTCCTGTGTTTCAGTCCTCCTCCCTGCTGCAGCTTTCCGGCTCAGCGTCTGGAAAGCCGCAGGAGGGCAAAGTGCAGCGCTCGCCGCCCATACATGCAGCCGGGGGAGCGCTCGGCGGCAGCCATCTTTACGTTCTTATCTCCCTCCCATACGCCCCCCCGCAGGCCAGGCTCAGCCCTGCTGTAATTGACTTTCTCCCACTGAGCCCTGGTGGAGGCTTCAGGCTGCAGAGCTGCACTGAAAAACCTATTACACACTGCTGCACACCTACACACTGCAGACCTATACAGAGAGAGTGAGAGAGAGGGAGAGAAGGGAGGGAGGAGGGAGCGTGTCTCTGAATTCATCTAGAGAAGTCGACAGCTTGTGTCTGTTGATTCAGATCCAAACAGGTAGGAACGACAGAAATCTGATTAACCAGCTTAGATCGGAGTGAGGGTGATGGATCTATGTGTGTGTGTGTGTGTGTGTGAAGGTGTGAATGTGATCAGAAAACCTGCAGAGGCTTGAAACTCAACTTTCTGTAATGTATCGCAGTCAACATCGTGCCTGCTTTTATTGTCAGAGTTACGGCCCTGCAGCCGACAGCGAGGAGGAAGACAAGGTCACTGTCTACTCGTATACCATAAATCCTCAAATAAAAGTCAATATTCAAATAAGAGCCGGCCACGGCGAGCCCAGGAGGCTGGGTAAAAACCCACTGAGGGGGCTGAAATGACTGACACATGATTGATTTAGTTATATGTACATTTTCACTGTCACGTTACCAACTTTGCTAACAGCCAAACATCGAGTGCAACAACATGAGACATAGCAGCCAGCTATCAACAAGAAGCCCAGCTCAGTCTGACAGACCAGTCTCAACACAACTTTGTAAAGGCCTTGGTCTCCTCTTGGAATGAACAGACCTTTTATTTGGCCTTGTCTCGGTCTCAGACAAAGAAGACTTTTAGTTTTAGTTCCAGACAGATCAAGACCACGAACTGCAGGGGTATCAGTAAACTGACTGTGCATTGTGTGATATGTTTGTTAACTGTCTGGGAGGAGGCGTCAGCCAAAACTTCAGTGATAAAAGTTCATCAGCAAAAAAGCAGCATTTGTAAAAACTACAAGGCAACACTTAATGAGGTGACTCAATGTAGCGACCGCGCTTCACGTAAAGAGTTTTAGCGACTGAAGACGGTTTATCTGGTCTTGGTCTCAACCCCTCAAAGTCTTGGTCTCGTCTCTGTCTCATTACACTCTGGTCTTGGGCTTGACTTGGTCTCAGTTTAGTTGGTCTTTACTACAACACTGGAGCCCAGCTCTGGTTCTGGCATGACACTGGCACCACGCATCCTGCACATGAAAACCTCCTCCTCCTCCTTCCAGTGGTCTAAAGCTTCTGTGCTACCAGTATAAACCAGCACAGTGCTGTCAGCTCATGTTAGCTCAGTTTGTTAGCCGGGCAGCCCGGTTAACAAACTGAGCTAACATTAGCTAACAGCAGCTACAGTTGTCAGCAGTTTACTTCACTGTCCATCATAAACTCTGTAAATCACAGAGAGTTGAGGCGGAGCAGCCGGAGGACATCAGAGGGAAAACCAGAAAACATTTTCTCCATAAAATATGACATCATTCAGTAAAACACTACTTGTCTACCACGTAGTAATCAAAGTATCTGAAACTGGCTCTACGTTGATGCACTAAAATACGTGTATTTAGCAATAATAACAGAATAATATAATAATATAACACTGTGAAAGTCCTTTACATAAGTAACATTTTGAAGTATTTCTACATCAGGTAAAGGATCTGAGTACTTCTTCCACTACTGCTAACCCTCACATCCACATGCCGATTGAAGAACTCTAATTTTCTTTTAATAGAATAAAAACAGGTGAAAGGAAATGACACGTTTCTGCTGAGATACATCAACAAACTTCTATATTTAATGTTTAGTCAAATTATCTCCAACCTTTGACGGCTGGAGTTGAAAATGGATTCACGAGTTTTTCCAGACTTAAATCTTGAACTGAAAAGTGAACTCTCCACAAGAAGCAAACAGAGAGTGATAGACAGACAGACAGAGTGAGAGAGTAGAGAGAGAGAGAGAGAGAGAGAGAGAGAGACCGGTGTGTTTCTTTTCTCAGTCTCAATGTTTTATTGAAGGGAGAGTCTAACTAGGTCAGCCTGTTCAAAACCAAGCTCGCTCTATCACTCTCTCCGTCTCTGTGTCCTCACTTCACTCCGCTGTCAGAGACGGAGAGACGAAGAAGTAGAAGAAGAAGAAGAAGAAGAAGAAGAAGAAGAAGAAGAGATCGTGGAGAGGTGGAGGAAAGAGGACGGGAACGAAGGGATGAGGAAAAAAGAGGGAGATAGATGAATGGGAAGGATAAAGGAGAAAGCAATCAGTGGAAGAGGGGAAGGGTTGGAGAATGAAAGGAAGCAGGGGAACGAGGGAAGGATGGAGGCATGGAAAAAAGAGGTTAAAAATGGAGAAACGGAAGGAAAAGATCAAGGGGAAGGAGGAAGGAGCGGATGAATGGAAGGATGAGGGAGGTAAATGATGACGGATGGAAGTGAAAATTGAAGGTAAATGTAGGGGATGATGGACAGATGTTGAGAAAGGAAGTCAAAATGTGAAGGATGAAACAACCCATCCACAGATGGACGCTCTCTGAAGTTATAATTTCCCTCCATCTTCTTTGCTAACCAAAAATAAACCAACAAATCACTGTTGGTGCTGCACGTACTGCTTCCAGGAAATAGTCCCAGCCGTGCACACTGCAAATAAACTGCAGTTCCTCAAACGTCCACTTGAGGCTGGCTCCAGAAGTGAGTCAGTCTCCATAAGTCCCCATGTTAAAATATCCAACTTCACAGCAGAAATAAACATGTTTACAGCCTGGTACAAAAAACAGTTTTGGTCTCTATAGCTAATTTCCCCGTTCATGACAACTGTACTGAGGGTGAATTTATATACAACTCACCTGTTCAAATTATATTAAGGCTTAAAGTTATGCAGGATTTAGAGCGTGGACGCCTTGATTGACAGGTGGGTGCTGTTACAGATGGCTACAGGCGTCAGGTCTGCCGATGAGCCGCGTCTTTTAGCGGGGAGATGGAAGAGGGAGGACTACCATCATGGCGGCGGCCAGAGCCACAGATTCTGAGCTTCAGAAACATCTGGTTGACATCATGCATACGCTGTCCATTCTGTATACTGTCAGTGTGCCAACGCACACAAAAATACCTATTTGTGCATGTGGTTTCTTAAGTTGTAAGTCTCAGAGTCTCCTGTCAACATGCCTCGATGTGCCATGATCTGAGATGACCATGGCTGCAGTTTGATTAGGCTCAGTCACAAACAGAACACGGCTATGCTGACTACTTCATTAAGATTATAGGGGACCTTCATCGTCATGGTTACTGCGGTCAAGGATCTCAAAAGAAACATGGTCCATCCACCCGTCCATCCTGTAACAGCATCAGCCGACTTCCTCCTTTGATTCAGCCCTGGGACTTTGTCACTTGACCACAATAAAGTGTTATTCTGGGGCACTGTCTGAGGCGACTGATGCTGGTGTGTCTCTCTGGGGAGAGAGAGAGGCTGCCTCTGTTTGCAGACTGTGCTCCATGCTGCTCTGTTCTAGCGACTAAAAAAGACCCTGAATGTGTTCTTCGATCTGCGAGAGACATGTGACCACCCTACAGCTGCTGCACACAGATTTGTTCTTCGTCTTCATTTATGAATCTGTAGTTTGGTAAATGGAATTTGATCGTAGACGGTTTAACTGATGAATTAGATCTGAGAAAAAGACAAAACTAGTGTCGTACCAGGGGGAGGATTCTTCACAATCAACAACCTGGAAGTTATTTTAATTATAACGTGTAATTAATAATCTATTAAACTCCAGATTCAGCAGCACTAATACTCGGATACTACAACTAATAATAATAATAAAGTTACAGTCTGACTGCTTTGTTGCACCGAGACGAACAAAGGAAATTACACACTGATGCATTTCAACGTCTATACACACTTTGTTTCTGTGAGTGTGTGTGTGTGTGTGTGTGTGATCCGGTCTGCGGGCTGGAAAATCAAAACAACACCCAGAGACTCACTGCAGGGCTGCTGCCACACACACACACACACACACACACACACACACACTACATGCTTTGAATTAATTCAGAAAGAGAGAGAGAGAGAGAGAGAGAGAGAGAGAGAGAGAGAGAGGCAGGGAATGCATTGCCATCCTTGGAGAGCTTGCATGCGCGCTCCTCTCCTCCATCGGGCGCGTCGCCGCTGAGTTTGCGTGCGCGCCCCCGCGAAATAGAGAGGAAAAGAAGCAGGAAGGAGAGAGAGAGAGAGAGAGAGAGAGAGAGAGAGAGAGAGGTAAACCCGCCTTCTTCTTCTTCCTCTGCTGCTGCTGCAGTGTCTGATTCTCCCTCCACCATCTTCATCATCACCACCATCATCATCCTCTTCAACCTCCTGTCTGTGTGTCTGGGTCTCCCCCCTCCTCCTCCTCCCTCCCTCCCTCCCTCTCTGCTCCATCCAGTGAAGGCACGGCCAGATATCACGGCGACAAAAGAGAGAGAGAGGGGTGGAGAGACCTTGACACAGACTGAGAATAGAGAGAGAGAGAGAATGTGAGAGAGAGAGAGAGAGAGAGAGAGTGAAGGAGGCTGCAGACTTTCCGACCAGAGAGGAAGAGGAGAGGAGGAGGAGGAAGAAGAAGAAGAAGAGACAGACATAGAGGAGTCTCCATCTTCGCCATTTCAGTATGTTTGCCTTTCTTTCTTCTCTGATATTCCTCTGACACTCTTGCGCCTGTCTGACGCGCCGTGTGCGCCTCTTTTTCCGTCCGTGCGCCTCCACAGCTCCGGTCACCTCTACTGCTATCCCTGTTAATGTTCTCCGGTGTGTCAGTCATGCTCCTCGTTGTTCCACAGCTCAGTTTTGTTGACAAGTCTTCTGTGATGTTGCGTCTGTGGCGCTCTGTGTGCGCCTTTTTTATGTGTGTGTGTGTGTGTGTGTGTGTGTGTGTGATGTTCCTCCAACACTCCTGTAGTGTGTCAGTCATGCTTGTGTTGTTTCACTGCTGTAATATGTTCATATTTTTTAATCATCCCGCTGCTGTCTGCTGTCTGTGTGCCTTTACAGTGAGTTTAATACGCACAGCTTATCCCTACAGTGACCTGTCGGTCTGTGGTGACCTTATGCCACCTTTTGATTATGTTTATGCTCATGTTTCATTATCACAGTCATACATAATTTCCATATTATTACTTTGAGCCGCTCGCCGCTCTATAACATCCTCTGTAATGTTCCCACAGAGTGCTGTGAAGCCTGTATTGTTATGTATAGTAGCTATAGGATAGACCTTAATAGGATATGATAATTCAAGCCGGGGCTATTGTGTGTAATATTTTGTATTCCTACAGGGTGTCAGACAGTGTCAGTGTTCACATAATATTGCTATAATGCCTCCACGGTGAGCTCAAGTGTGTCTGTGCCTCTAATTAGGGAGTCTGCAGTGACCTTATGGCACCTTTTTATTAAGTTTATCCTCCCTGTTTCCACTTAAATAACACACGGCGTCTTTAGAAGCGTCTTAGCTTTAATAGCCTTGAAGTATTTAACTGATCTGACCGTTAAGTCTTGTAAAATATGCGTAAATTAACGTAAGTTTAGTTGAAGTGAGACTTGACTAAAGTAGCAGGACTGAAATAAATTAATAATAGCGAGTTATTGCTGCTTTATTTTGCTGTAAATGTGATCAAAATACATTAAAAATGTGCAAAACAACTGTGAAAAAGCCAGACTGTGATATTACATAGATGAAAACCTGGAATACATCCAGTCCAATCATCATGAACAGTAAGTTAATGCCACTAAAGGGGTCCTGAGGATTATAATATGTTCTCTATAGTAGCCTACAGTGACCTTAATGTATCCAAGTGAAGTATTCTAAATATTCGTGTTGGGATTAGAGTGTCAAACTTCAGTTTATTAATTTAATAGCTGCAGTGGTAAACACGCTGGTTTTGTTACAGAGCTCCTGATTATTGTTGCAGTGAACTGGGAGGAAAGTTTGTGATCTGGAGGCTCAGAGTTAAACACTGAAGGAGTCTTCAAACTTCCTGATGTTTACGAGAGCGATGGAGGGACGTGAAGAGGGATAAGAGTCTGCAGTTTTATTGTTCAGCGGTACTAAACAGACTACATATATGGAACAAGTATGGAAAAGTACATTTACATTATATTTGTTAATTTAGGGGATGCTTTTGTACAAATGAGGTACGACCAGAGCCACAGTAGATCGAGAAGAAGTGCCATCACACAGAGTATCATCAGAATAATAAATATACTTTTATAATCATGAATTAATTTCTCAAATAAAAAAAGTAAAAATGCATTTTTGTCCCTTAAAGCTGTATTAATCACCGTGTGTACAAGCTCTTGAGGACGTTTTAGCGCCTTTCAGCTCGTCGTTTTGGTCTTTTTGATTCATAACTTTATTGCTGTTGTTGTTTACTGTGTCATTTTCAGCTACAGGGCAGCTGATTCACTACCTGACAGTGTTAGCAATAACCTGCTGGAAACAGTGTAACCTTTAGCTTATATTAGAGCTCTTTTAGAGAGTAATTATTGGATTTATATTCATGATGTGAACACAAACACAACTCCAAATTATTGTCAATGTTGCTCAGCGTCTGCTGGATCTGTAAATAAGTAACCGGTGCTAAATTGGTCGCCATAATGACTTTGAATTGTATGTCGGTGCTGATTTCGCAGGATGTTCTGCTGCCCCCAAGTGGCCAAACAATTAATGCTGCTTTAAAAATGTGCTCTGCTGAGAAAGATGATTTAAAACTTATCAAACAGTTTTTGTGCAGTGGCATCCAGTTTGTTGCTGAGCTTGTTAGTTAGTTTGTTTTGCCAGTTATCCTGACTGTGTGACCTCTGACCCGTGTTGGTTTGGAGCTAACAATCGTCTTTGTGGGATGGAGACGAGGTCGCGACAGGACAAAACCCAGTTCAGTCAGACCTGATTTGCTCCGTGTGGCTCCAGTAGACGGTTGTTTTGCCGCGAGAACTCCGAGATCAGGTGGAAATAATGAAAGAAAAAAAAACCTCCTTTATTTCCTGTCTGCTCTCTGCAGAGACAAACCAAAGCTGGTGATCATTCATAACTGCAGAACCAAATAAATCTTCCTCCTCTCTGCAGCCTAACACCACCTATGTGTGTGTGTGTGTGTGTGTGTGTGTGTGTGTGTGTGTGTGTGTGTGACAGAGCATGTTAAACACAGGCTCAGCTTACAGTTGACCAGTCATACCAGACTGCTGGTCACACCTGTAGGTCTGTTCACATCACAGCCCGTCACAGACCAGCACCAGAGATCTTTGTGATGTGCTTTAGTTTAAAGTTCACTTTATTTGGGTATATTTTTGTAATCTTGGCTGTCATTCCTCATCGTTATGACGATTATTCACCAACTTAATTACCACGATCTGAACGCAGCTTTTACGACAAAGTCCAGGGAACCGTTTCACCACGTTTACAAAATATGCACGCTGGGATTTACAACACGAGATAGTTTCCTCTCACTCAATTTGGCACGTTAAACGAATTAAAACCAAACCCCACGCTTGCCACCCATGCACGAGCGTGACAGCTTTTATAGGACTTTTAGTGTATCTGCTCAGGCGACACTACAATGGCTGCCCAACTGGCTCAATGGGCAGCTTCGTCTGAATGTCATCCCTGCTTATGTGGCTGCACCGGTCTTACAAAATAGCCACAAATTAGCAGCTAATTAACAACTTTTGCACGCATGAGTCGTGTCTCTTGACCTGTCTTAGAAAGCAGAACAAGTTTCACATGAAATAACTCTTTGTTTACTCAACCTGTACCCTTCACCGTGATTCAGACTTGTGTCTTGGTGAAGTGTAAAGCTGGGCAGACACTACACATTTGGTGTTGGCAGTGGTCAATGTTTCTGAGCTTCCGGTGTGGTCAACAGATATCCGGAAGACTTCCTCTGCAGTCCGATTGGCAGCTTGATGTGGGAGAATGGCGCGAAAGACACATTTATGCTAAGCTCTATAAACAGATGTCTGCATTTGAATGCAGATAACTTTAAATAAAGCAAATAAAATTGTCATGAATTGTCATCAAACGATAGCTGATGGATTCTGAGATTGCATTTCGGCATTTCTCCACACGGACTGTTGCAACCAAAGGCCGCTCAACGTGATCAGCCAATACTAACGCTTCGAGTCCCTACAGATTCTGCATGTGCAGATATCAGTTTATAGATTATGAATCAGACTGGATATGATGTGTATAACTTGTCCAGTAAAGTTTATTCAAACAAACGGACCTCATCTTTAATGTTTTAAAAAAAAGTAAGGCAGCATTATTTCCTGCAATCCTGCTGTGATCGGAAAGAAAAAAAACATGGAAACAGAAAAAACAAGAAACTGTTCTGTAGCAAAGTTCAGTTTCATATCAAAGCTACAGTTTTAGCCACCACAACATGTAAAATACTCCTCCAGTAATATTAAAACAAGTTCACTGCAGTTTAAATCAGATCTTTTGACAGCAGCCACGAGGGAAATCCCACCGTGAAGCTGCTCAAACTGTAGACGATCGATCAAAAAATTCTAACGTTTCAGAAATCCATCTGATCGTCTGCGAGCCAGACCCCGTTGATCGCTCGGGTGATTTAATCAGCCGTCGTGACCTCAAACTGCACCTCAAACGACAACCTATCTGGCAGAAATTGGGCCCGGGTTCTAAAATTAGTCTGGAGCGACCAATTCAAGGCTAAGATTTGTCAGTGTCTGCCAGACGTTACGGAAATAAAACCCGAGTCCAACCCAAGCGAGAAAAGTAACTCCAGCTCTCATGAGACATTGACACGAGACTGACACAGAAAATCAGCATCACATTTGTCTGAAAGGGGTTTAACAGACTGTGTTCCTCCATGATGGAGGTTCAGCTGGTTACTGTCGAGGCGGCGATCAAACTGTCAAGTCAAACCGCCGAGACCTCGTCTGAACTACCTGTCTGCCTGCCTGGCTGCCTGTCTGTCTGTCTGTGGTTTATTAAATCTGAGCTGCTGCCAAGACACCCATCAATCTGATTAACTCATTCTGATCAATGGAGGTCAGCACACACTCACACATGCACACACACACACACACACACACACACACACACACATGCATACAGCAGAAGGCATCATCCACTTTCTATTCTGGAGCTCCGAATGACTCATAGTGTAAAAACACACACACACATACACACACACACACACACACTCTGCAACGCATTTAAACACACACACACATTTTTAATGATTCACTGTGGGTGGATCCTGTTCTCCATGAAGTGTGCGTGTTGAAAATCATTCATGTAAATGGCAGCAGACAGCTGTGGAATCCACTTCAGAGGCTAAAACTTTTTGAATTCGCTCCACCTGCTGTGACCTCTGACCTTTGACCTCCCCGCCGGTCGGGTACCTGAACCGTCTCTTCCTCCTGTCGATGTGACTGAGAGTCTGGAGTCTGGATGTCTGCAGAATCACCCCCTCGAACCGGCTCAACGTTTTCCGTTCACACGCTAATTCAAGCGGGAGTAACGATCGCGGGCCTCTGTTGCCAATGACGACCTGCCTCGTCTGCTTGTTACAGATCATTAACACTTCACTCAGTGACCACATCCACCTCTCGACCTGTCAATCACTCCCCCTCCCCTCTGCTCCGCACTGACAGAGGTGAAAGAAGGAGGCCGTGAAAAATGTCTCTTTGATTGAGACTAGGCATGTTAACTGGCGGTTACAGTGAGTAGCATCATCGCTATTAATCACACTTTTATTTCAAAGCAATGTTTAATTTAAAGTTTCACTTTGCTTCGCTGCAGTGCAGCAAGATGACTTCAGAGGTGAGGTGAACGACTGTAGCCACAATAACCAGCTGAGAATTCAGTTTAATTGTCACATAGAGAACAGAAAATGTAATAAATAAAATATTTATTATGGAAGTAATGTAAGTAAATCAGTGAGTAAGTAAGAAAAGTATCCTCATGTAGGATCCTAGTGCTCTGGTGTATCCGGAACATTCTTCCCGATTGTAAAGAGGAGAAAAGGCCGGGTTATCCGGGTGGTTGGGATCCTTAAAATTTCTCATAGCCTGATCGTGCTTGTCAGTTGTAAGAACTCTCCAAGTTGAACTCCACCCGCATTTTGTTCTCAGGATTGTCCATCATTCATTGCATCAAAGCTCTCAGCCAATAATCGTGATAACTGTCAGTTAAACTCATTAACTCTGTCACTAATGACGACACAATATCACTTTGATAATGGACATCAGGACGTCCCGACAGAAAGACGACTTGAGTCAGAATTTTTCCACCTTCTCCCGCCGAGTTTGACAAATTTCACAACGTGTGCTGTGACGTTGACCAATAGGAGCTCTGCAACTAGTAAACATGACAAAGAGGAGTGACGTGCTGCGAGGTGGAAGTGTGACACAGAGGAAAGTTCACAGGCGTTTTCATTTCAAGACAGTCAACATCATACACGTCGTGTCGTGCGCGTTTTCCGTTTACGTTGTTGCTACTGGAAGTCGGTCGCTAGCACCTCTTTCCTGCAGCAATGATTTTTTTTGTCACAAGAGTTTAACAACAAAATGCATGTTGTAGTCTCTTTATGTTACACAAGAAAATCTATTATTTATGGTGGAGTGAGGAGGATAAGCTGAGGAAAGAAGCTGCTCTGTAGTCTGGTGGTATGGCAGTGGATACTCCTGTATTGCTTGCCAGACAGTAACAGGCTGCAGCTAGGATAGGTGTTGTCTTTTAGTATCCTTTGGGCTGTGTGCAGACAGCTCATCCCATCGATATCATCGACGGTGGTTTTAATCACCTGCTGCAGAGCCCTCCTGTCCTGGCCCAAACAATGCACAAACAATGCTAATTCATAAAGTTTGTATTGGTCAACGCTTTAACAAAATCTGTGCAGATTTACTTACTTCCTCTTTGTGTTCTGGACTTTTCTTTGGGAAGACACCGTGGCAGGGAAGTTGCAGTATGTTGATGCCTTGTGATAAATAAAAGATAGTTGGAACTACAGCTCTTGTCTATGACACAGCACAACACAGAGTAAGGGGGGCGGCTGTGGCTGCTGTGGCTCAGGAGGTAGAGCGGGTCGTCCCCCAATCAGATGATCGGTGGTTCAATCCCCAGCTTCTCCAGTCTGCATGTCAAAGTGCCCTTGGGCAAGATACTGAACCCCAAATTGCTCCATGTAAGTATGTAAGCAGCTAAATGTAAGATGCTAGCAAAAAATTTGCAATTTTTATATGCTAATTGTAAAATAAAGTTCCCCAGAGTCGTCAAAATAAAATCATCCATGTTCAGTCTATTATTTTGTGTCACTAATTACAGCTTCCTGCAGGCCTATTCTATGACCTGTTATAGTTGCACAGCATGTAAAGATACTGACTTCAGTAATAATCAACAGCTTTGATGTTTCACAGATTGCTAACAGGAACTACTTTTGTCCTTGGCTACCTCTTTAATATTCTGAGGCCTTCAACCAGGTTGGGTTTTTTTTTTTTTTTACTGCAGTCATCTGACAACAGGAACAGCTGGATTTGGTCATCATGAAAAGTAAAACTCAATGTGAAACTGGCACAGCAGCCTGCAGACATTTAATATTGCGACTGTGTGCAGATACTCACAGTAGATGAGTTCCCGCTATGAGGTGAATATCCTCTGACAGAAGATAGTCCGTGGGCTGAAGAGGACTTTATCTGTTCTGAAGTGCTGACATGACACCACGGACCTGGTCATCGAGCTGTGGGGGGAACAGGCCGGCGGTGCGTTTGTGTCCAGGCGTGAAAATCTGCAGCGTTGCCCCCTTCACATAGCCACGTTTACAGGGTTTAAGGGGTGAACATGAAGTGTAACAGGGTTTATTATGGTCAGTAAACCCTGCAGGGCCATCAGGGAAGTTCACGGGTGGAGTGGGCACATCTATTTAAAGTGTAAATGTAAATGCAGGGATCTCAACAAGATGAAAACAGGTAAAGCAAAAGTAATTTTCCATTTTTGAAGCCCACAGACAAACACAAAAATAAAATCTTGATTCATTTGTTTTCCCCGAATTAAACAGAAAACAAATAAATCGACCGCCGTGCTTTAAAATCCAACAAACACACAAAAATGACGCTGTGCAGTTGGTTATAATAAACAACATAAAAAAGAACGAGAGGAGAAAAACAAGTGCAGGAATGTAATTTAATATGCTAATGTCGAATTCCCATACGCGTTCATTGTTATTCAACATGCAGCGCTCAGATGTCTGAATTCGGCTCTGATCCTATCTGCAAATCACAGTCAGCTGCTGCTGCTCGGGCTCTCTCTGTGATTGGTCAGAGGTTAATTGATGCGGCTAATCACCCGATCAGTCCAGTCTCCATGGAAACCAGGAGTGGGGCTGATATACAGGAGGGAGTTGGGGCCATCACACACACACACACACACACACACACACACACACACACACACACACACACAAACTGAGCTGCTGCTGCTTTTTTTTAATTTTTTTTGTGTGTGTGTGTGTGTGTGTGTGTGTGTTTTTACACCACTAACTGTACAAACTGTACTGCAGAGCAGTTTGTATCAGTCACAGTGAAATACATTAAAGGACCATTATATCACTTTTTAAAGCAGCTGTTATAGCTAAAATGCTGCATATATACAGTATTTATATTTATTTATAGTAGTATTGATGTTATATTAGTATATAATGTTTATTTCCAGTGGTGAAGTAGCAAAAGTACAGTATAAAAATACTAATTTACTGTACCAGTAATAGTCCTGAATTCAAATTATACTAAGTTACACTAATGTTGTTTATTTGAGATAATTTGAATGACTTTACATGTATGACTTTGGTAGTTTAATTAATAATTAATGCATTGTATTTTATAGTTTTGAATCAAACATCCTAATCTGCAAAGTACACACTATAGCTGTCAGATAAATGTACAAGTACCCTAAAGCAGTACGTTCAAACAGTCCAGTGAGTAAATATATTCTAATCTTTGTTGGTCTCCATCCATGTATGCAGTATATCGTGTTGTTTAGACATTGAGGCCGAGTCAGGCTGAGTTGGTGGACCTCTTTGAATACTTGAACATGTGTACAATGACAGTGGACAGTACAGCGTCGCGCAGCCAGCAGTTTGTCTTTTAGACGCACATGAGCATTTTCAGATCTGAGCGTTGTAATGATCGTTCATCAAAACTGATGCACCTTCCAACTGTTATAATCTCTGATCGCTATGGTTACTGTTTGATTAGATTTAAGCACAAAAACTTGGTTTATTAGATTAAGAAAGGATCGTGGCGGTTGAAAGAAACCAACGTTGACTGTTGACTTGAACAGCGGTTTTATGGCACCAATAAAAATGTTTGCTACCGCCTTTAATTAACTTAATGGCTTGTGTTACTGTTTTTGTGTTTTATGTGTTCTACAGTAAGTCTTTTATATCTCTGAAGTTGTTAGTTCGGATTCTTACCAAACTATGAAAAGAAGTTTAACCCTTTCTTAGATGATGTAAGTATGACATGTAGTTCTACAAAAAATTCTACATAACTGCTACATTATGATGCATCAAGAAAAAGTACCTATATTTACTAGACATGCACAGAAAACAAGCACTATGACAATGCTGACATGCTGATGTTCAGCAGGTGAAATGTTCACTATGTTCACTACATAGACTGTATATAACATGTACGTAGTGTCTGTGACGTCGCCCACAGGTTTCTGAAGAGCTGTTGTCAAGCCCCTGAGTGTTTCTGCTCTGGCTGCTGCAGTTTTGGCAGCCGTGGCTCCACTGCCTCTTGGCTAATCCAAAAATGGGCAAAGACATAGAGCGTAGGTAGGCTGAATGACGCCTGGTTGCTCACACAAGCCACCTGTAATGGCACCTCAATGAAAGCAACCATGGTCTTAATTAATAACTCTGCCTCAGTACAGTTGTCATGAACGGGGAAATTAGCTATAGAGACCAAAACTGTTTTTGTACCAGGCTGCAAACATGTTTATTTCTGCTGTGAAGTTGGACATTTTAACATGGGGACTTATGGAGACTCATTTCTGGAGCCAGTCTCAAATTCAGGACTTTCAAGGAATTGCAGTTTTTGGTACCTCCATGTTGGTTTCACTTTACAGCCACGGAGAGTTATACAGTTAGATAGACAGATGTTTATAGGTAGATACTTCATTGCCCTTACAAGGAAATCTGTTGCCACAGTCTGTACATAGCCTCACATGAACACAAAGATACACAGATGTATTAAACACCATAAAACAACCACAAAAAATAAACATCCAATACACCCATATCCCATCCATATAGCTCTCAGCACATGGCGGTTACCGGGGTGTTGTTGTAGGATGCCTGTTTACAGGCCAGGTACCTGTATCTGCAACCAGATGGGAGCAGTATGAAGCCAATTATTAATGTCTGTACCAAAATTTGATCCCAATCTAGTCAGATGTTTCACTAGATAGGTGAAAGTTTTGGTGTAGCTAAACGTAGGCATTGTGCATGTAAGCAGTTCATGTCCAGAACAACACAACCTCTCCCGGCTGACGTACAGACAGACAGAAGAGCAGACAGACCTGAAGCAGCACTGCAGCTTTCTCTCTCTCTCTGTTCAGTTGTGTTGTTTAGTTTGTGCACTGCAGCGTCACATCACACACCAGGTGTTTCTGTTTGTTGGGTTTGATAAAAGTGCTCCGCTGTAATAAAACACTGAGCTGCTGTCGAGCTTCGTCGCAAACATACACCTCACCTGGCTGCCGTGTGTCTGTGTGCGTGTGCTTTGTTTGGGCTCACAAACATTTGCCCCGCGAGTGTTTGTGTTTGTATGTGTGTGCTGCCGACTCTTCAGGCCTTGAATCTGGAACATTTTTATAGAGGCCTTAAAATGTGACATTCCCAAACGCAAAGTAAAATTTCTATACAAATATTTTCTCTTAATTGGCTGGGAATTACTTTATCGACTAGATTTTAGGTGGAGCTGCCATCGCTGTGGGGACATCTTGCTTGTAAACCTGTACAATAATGCAACAGTTTCACTTTTAAGGCACTTTTGTGCAAGAAATGTGTCTTTACGCCTCGCTACATCTTCTTATATTGTCATAGAAATGCTGCTGCTTTTATTTAGACCAGTGTTAATAGATGCAGAGATGTCTTTTCTCCTGCAAATCACCAAAACTCAGTGCAGTAATAATTCAAACATGCAATACTCTGTCATTAATACTGCATTTATACCGCTCACTTTAACTGATATTCTTATTTATACATTTCCTGCATTTAACATATTCATAGATTCCCATTTCCCAGCAGTTTTTAGTTATTTACAATGTTGTATAATGTAGTATTTTTCAATTATTTTCTATTTTTATATATATAGTTGATATATATTGTAGTAAAATGCACATATTTTTACATACTTCTTTGTATTTTAATTTCTTTTTGTTTAGATAGATTTCTGTTTTAGAATAGGAGGAATAACGTAACGCAGTTCCCCCTCTGCGTATCAATAAAGTATTTCTTATTCTGAAAACCGTCTTTAACAAGCTGCTCTAACAGTTAACAGAAAGAGGTCTCTGCACTGTGAAGTCATTTTCATTTAAAATTCATGCCAAAATTCTCCGAGCTGCTCTGTCCAAAACCACTGCATAGTTAATGTCGTGCTTCCAGGCCACAAATGAGTGTTTCACCTTCTCTGTTCTATTCATTAAAACAGTGTTATCTGATTACAACACAATTAAATCAAGCATCGAACAACTGAAGGTTTCTAATTATGAAAAGTCATCTTGGATAAAGAGCTAAATTACTAGACATCACTTTCACGGCCATCAGATAAAAGAGGGTTAAACCAATAGAGGAAAAATCAAATACATGATACGCAGTCTGATAAAAGTATTTTCCAGGCGCGTATCGACATACAGTACGTCTGCTCATAAGCAATTTAACCACTGTTCTCAATGAGTACTGAAGTTATATTAAACTACAGGTAACTATAGCAACAGCACTGATGCTTTAGGCTCCGTTAGTGGTGAACTGACTGGTGAAATTTGCCTAAAACATGGAGGAGCATTTCAACACAGCCTCTCTTTGTTCTTTTGATGAGTGACCACACGGTATCATACTCCCAACTTGGTCATTTATTTGTTGTACACTTGAACATCATCGCTCACTTAATAGTTTCCCCAAGCACATTATGCGGTTATTAAATGATCGGTCAGAGCAATAAGAGAGCGTTGGTGCGAGGTTTGGTGTCGACTTTGAACTGCAGGGGGCGCTTCATCTGTTGAAGTGGAACAGTATCAGACTGTGTTCGGAGAAAAAAAAGTGTATTTCTAAGGCAAAGTGGGTGAACCTACAGTATGCATGTCTGTGTGTGTGTGTATGTGATTGTATAAGTACTTGTATGTGTGTGTGTGTGAGTGTATATTCATGTGTGTGTGTCTCAGTATAGAGCTCTGCATCATATTGTACCAGACAGGCAGAGTGTCGGACTGAATACTAAACAGCAGGAAGCTCCTCTTCACACAGCGCCAGTCCAGCCATATAGGACACTGTGACACACACACACACACACACACACACACACACACACACACACACACACAGACTGAGTACTCCAGTATGTTTTTTCTAAATCATTTGCTTCAATAAATCAGGTTAGTCTTCCATAAAAGCAAAATAAATGATGGAAAAACTAATGAGGAGCATAATGTTATTACATTACTATTCATTACTATTATACATAATGATATTGTACATTATTATACATAGATGTGTGCACCCACGCACATATGGTTGTACCTTTTATACTTGTAAGGACTCTCACTGATTTCAAGTTTTAACCCTTTGAAGAAATGAAGACAAAACGTCCCCATTTTCCAAAAATGTCCTGACCTTCTAAAAACGTCCTGACTTTCCAGAAATATCCTGACTTTTCAAAAAGGTCCTGATTTTCCAAAAATATCCTGACTTTACAAGAAGGTTCTCACTTACCAAAAATATCCTCGCTTTCCACGAATGTACGCACATTTAAAAAATGTCCGCACTTTTTCACTTATTTCCTCTAAACTTCGTCACTTTTTTCAAAAATGTTATTGCCCTCCCAAAAATGTTCTTAAAGGCATCAATATATAAAAGGTTCTGACTTTCCAAAAACGCCACGACACTCCCAAAAATATTCTGGCTTTTCAAAAACACCTACACAATTCAAAAAGTGTTCATTTTACATAAACATCCTGACTTTCCAAAAATGTCATGCCCTTACAAAAATGCCCTCACTCCAAAAATGTTCTCACTTTCCCAAAATGGCATTAAGGCCCTCCCAAAAATATTGTGACTTTCCAGAAAATCTACACAATTCAAAAAGTATCGACTTTCCATAAATGTTCTGACCTTCCTTCCAAAAATGTCTTCACTTTCCAAAAATATTATGATATCCGGACTTTTCAAAAATATCCTCACTCCAAGAAGGTCTTCACCTTTACAAAATATTCTGGCTTTCCAAAAACTATCTACTTAATTAAAAAAGTGCTGTCTTTCCATGAATATTCTGACTTTAAAAGAATTCCCTCACTTGTTCTGTCCTGCGCCCCAAAATCTTCATTATACTGTTCTTACAAAAGTGTCTTCACTTTCCAAAAAGTCCCCACGTTCCTTTAATGTCCTGACAATCCAAAATGTCCTCTTTCTCAAGCGCTAAAATCTAACATTGGTCCTCACAAAGATAGAAGTACAAGAACAGAAGGACACACACGAAGAGGCAGAATAAGGACACAGCCTATGGAAACACATTCATGAAGACACACACACACTGAGGCACACAAGAACATGCATGGACACACTGCGGCACACACACACACCCATTAGTGTGTGCAGCCCACTCAGTCGTATAGTTTCCAGGGAGGTGGAGGATTTTTTTTTCAGATGATCTCTTCGTGGTGGAGGGAGGGAAGACTATGTTTGATGTAGGATGCGTTGGAGCACGCTCAGTGGAGTGGCAGCCTTAGATGCACTCGTCTTCGGTATGCTGTGGCACCGTAATGGGAGTAGGCTGAGAGTTCAGGCGAGGCTGTCCAGAATTTACATTTATATTAAAGCTGCAAACCCCCCGAGCTGCACTGCAGCTGAGGAGAGAGGAGCATGCAGAGCTGCTGTGTTCACGTCTTCATCATCAAACTGTTGTCTGTTTTCTTTTATGTTGCTGTTTGCATTGAAATGCTCCCAATGAGATCTCATGTTCTGCTCTAATAAAACCGCCCAAAGTGAGATTTCTGTTATTTAAAATGTGGAATACTAAATCTGTGGGCAAGGGACCAAAAGTTTGGCATCAGAAGCGTTCTGATTTTGTTTTTTCTAGTCTGAGTAGTATTGACCAATCATGTTTGAGTGGGATTTAGTTGTATTTAGGTAAAACAAGACAGGCTGCTTGCATCGGCTCAAATGCAGTCTCAGAACCCAATAGCTGTTTTATGACATCAATTTTTCTTTCTGTTTATAGAGATGAGCTGAAATTTGTCTTTCTCATCAAGTTGCTAATCGGACTACAGAGGAAGTCTTGACCTGGTTATAGGTTATCTGTTTTCGAGATATTTGCTGGCTCGTCCCAAAACATTGGCCGTTGCCCCCAAAAGGTTAAATCATTGCTGCAAGATAGCCTATGGGTTATGGGATGACGTCGGTGTTGTATTAACTGAGATATTCCATAATTTCTAATAAGTCAAAGATGGTAGGATTCACCAACAGAGGAGCTCTGGCAGTATTTTTCCCCACAGGCTTTCAATTAAAGATATGTACAGTATACTAACCGTGACCGTAACCATGAATTCGCTGCCACATATTTGTTGAGGAAGCCAGTCAGGAGCTGTAGCAAATTCAGAACACTTCATTGTTGGGATGTAAACACCAGATCAGATTGTTGAATTGATCTAGAATTGAATCTGAAACTTAACTGTCAAGTTTAGACAAACTGACTGCCTGGATTGGGAGCTGGGAACACCAGAGAAGAGTTGGTGTTTAACCTGCTAGCGCAGGAGCTTTTGGACCAGCGGTCGGTCTCAGAGGTTTGTGTCTGTTTTCTGTCCTCGTCCAGCCCTATTCACTTGGAGGCCCAGTGCTGAGCCCAGTTCCACTGCCTGCTCGCCTGGCACCAGTTCTGGTGCCCATTCCCAGCTGAGTCCCACCTGAAAACCTCCTGCTCGTGGTGGTCCGAAGCTCCTGTGCTTTGAGAGAAATTAAAAGAATAAAAACAGATAGCAGATATAAATAAATATTAGAGGAACATGTTAATGCAAGGTTGTAATAATGGGTTTATGGTTCACTTCTGAATTTGATTTAATGGTAGTCAAAGTCAGGGCAACTATACTCTGAAGGTTTGTCCAAGATCTCTGGTTTATCATACCTAAATGCTGCTTTCTCTGACATTCTTCAAGAGTTTTCGTTTTTATGCACACACAGTTATTTTAATCTTTTGTACTGATAATTCAACTAGTAAAGAATCGTGTTCCTCCAAACCTTTGAGATCTTCAGCTGCCATTCAACTAAAACGATGTTTAGAAAATGACTTTACTGTACTTCATACTTTCAGAAACCTTGATCAGCCTGCTTTTCAAATCTGTTAATATTGGTGTCCATATTGAAAGTTATTGTTTTTGTTGGAGTGTTTACAGCATTTTAAATTCCTCAAATGAAATTCAGTTCACAGGTTGAGATATTCAGATGAATGATTGTCCTAATGTATGACCTTAGTTATGTCCGTTGAGACGATAATACCAATGATTGTGATTCATCTTTACCCTCTGCTGAAATGAAACCTTGTGTTCACGTCTGGTGTAGTAAGAAGCCTGTCTTGCCTTTGAAGCAACTCATTCTTTCAGGATTATGATAAACACCATAAAACACTTCTTTTATCCATGTTGTTGGCCTTGTTATGGGTCATTTGCTGGCTATGCTTGTAGGTCACTGAAATGTTTTCAGCAGTGAATCTGTAAAAACCTCTCCAGAGAAGAATCTAATTGACTGAATGAATTAAATGTTATGCTGTAGGTTACTGAAATCTTTTTAGCAGTGAATGTGTGCAACCTCTCCAGAGAAACACCTAATTGACTGAATGAATTAAATTAAATTTCACATTTGAAAATAGTCAGTAAAAATGTGTGGCATTTGGCAGGAGCCTCTCAAGTGTTGAAATGTCATTAGAATATTTTAATTATACATTTCACAGAGACGCTGTCCACAGGAAGTGAGCAGGTCACCATTAAGTGTCAGTCAGCTGTTTACAGGTTTGGTTCCTGCAACGGGAATCTGACATCCTGCAGAACTGAGACGTTACTGTGTTTTTGTTTTTGCAGATCATGACTCTGGAAGACGGCTTCTGAAATTCTGTTTGGTAATAAAGACTCTTCAGCTACATGACCAGTGCTACACCAAGCTCTGACCAGGTGGGTACACTGTCACAACCAGCTGGTGTTTTTGCCAGAATGCATAAGTCACACTGTTTGTTTTGCATAATTTCCATGTGTTGTTGTGAAATCAGAACAATGAGAGAAATAACCTTAAATGAAATGCAGAGAGAGCAACAACAACAATTTCTGAAGAATCCCGAAAACGTATTCTTGCTGTTAAGCGTGTGTCTCAAGAATCAATCACAAGTTAGCCTTTTATCTAAGATTGGTTGCACCACACAAAGTAATTCGTACGCCGAGATGAGTTGTTACTACCACAGCAAGTGCAGGTGTAACTGTTGTGTAGCTAACGGAATCCACAAAGCCGACGTTAGCTTGCTGATCAACGACCTATGTAAAGCAAAAAGTAAGAAGTATGGAATATGTAACACGTGTGACCTGACATGATGAAATGATGATTAATGACGATGGAAACTGGGAACAATTTAACAAAAATACCACAACATACCTTACATGGCCAAATAACGTTAGCTAAATTAGCTAAACGGACTCATTCTAAACTGTATGAAACCATTACTAACTCTGGAACAAACTTATTTCTTAACATATGCATTTATAAATAAGTTATGAATATGTAATGCTTATTTATTAGATTAGATTAGATTAGATTAGATTAGATTCAACTTTATTGTCATTGAACAAAGTAACAGGTACTTAGACAACGAAATGCAGTTAGCCTCTAACCAGAAGTGCAGAGTATGTACATATGAACAGGACATATAAATATAGTGCAGATTTCAATATGCTATAGGATATATACAGTAGGTCAATATGTTATAAAGGGTTGGCAGTTAAGTTTAATATATTGTTTGTTTTATTTTTGGCAGTTATGTAATAGCTTGCGATGCTACAGTGACTTCCTTTTACTTATGGCTTAATTGTACTTTTAATTAACTTTGTTTAGTAAATCACTTCTTTGAAACTAACTAGTCATTAGTACTTTACACACAAACATGGGTCAGACTGTTGTTGCCCAGTCCTGTTGGTGCTACCTTGTGCTAGCTTGTATTTTTAAAGTGGTAGATACGTACGTTGCTTGTTACGTTTCTAGTCGATGGATTCTAATCAGTTGCTTAGGTTTTACAAATCTTTCTTATGTGGAAGTTGGTGGATTGCTAAGTCGTTGCTAGGGTGTTAGCAGTGTTTAGACGTAGGTGCTACTGCCCCTAAAGACGCTATAAAGTCATAGCCTACCACCACTTAGCAACCATCTGCTGTTTAAAGTAGTGCTATCTAGCTGGTTGCTAAGTCGTTAAGGTGTTATTGATTGGTAAATTTTCCAAGGTAGCTAGTCAGTGAAGGTGCTACTTGCAGTTCACTGGGTTCAGCGTTGCTGTTGCATTTCCAAGTACAGTTGCAATAGGCAGTTCCTTTGTGCACAGGAAACACACTTAATTATGTGGCTACTTAATTATAACACAACATACTTTCTTTCTGCTTTCCCAGTCTCAGACTGTTGACTTGTGTTTTCCTCCTCAGATGGAGGTGAATGTGGTTAAAAAACGCCATCGCACACGATCCAAAGGAGTCAGAGGTAAGAGTCTGTCTTGCTTCCTATCTGTCTTTTCATAGCCTTCTTCGAGACCTCTGAATCACTGAAAAAACATGCTAATTAAGGCAGCCTGGCTACAGTATGAAGCCTGCATACAGTAGATGTGTTAATTATTGTTGGCTGGCTGTAGATTGTTAAAGTTATAACATTAATCTTTTTGTTCTGTCTCCGTCTGAAGTTGCCGTGGAAGCAGTAACACAGGAGTTATTTAGGTAAGTAAACCTCTGCTCATCCACACTTCAAAATACATTCATCACCGCATTGCACTATCATTATAATTGCATTTTGGTATTGCAGATATCATCACCTTGCATTCATTAAGATAAAATAATATTGAGAGATATTTTCCTGTAATTAAGTCTCATAATTTTGAGTCATCTTGTAATTCGTGCCATGTGGGCCCACCACGGTTGGTGCAATGTGTTGCCAGTCATGTGACTCCAGCGCTCTGCTTGGCAATGATGGAGAAGCTTTGGAGGTGGAGGTGACTGACCTGCCTCGTCTGAACCAGAATACTGGTTTGTTGCCACATTGTAACAGCTGATTATTGAACCTCAGATTCAGAAGAAGCACTGTGGATTCTGTCCTGGATGTGGAACAATGGACCAACTCTTCCCTCTTGCAGTTTAACCATCCAGTTATACATGTTGAGCAGGAATGACTGTACTTGTCATGTTCTTGACATAACGTTAAAAGATGATGTTACCCCGGTGGTGCTAAGAGGCGGAGGAAGTACTTAGATCCTGAAAGTACCAATACTGAAAAATAAATTGACTCCAAGTCGTGCATTGTCAAAGAACAGGCTGGCAAAATGTATTTAAAGTATCAAAGAAAAATATGCCTTCGAGGGGCCATTTTTTTCTGAATTATGAGTGGAAGAAGAAGAATGAGTAGCCTAAGTATAGCCACCTACTACAAGACTGGCCCAGAATTACATGCTTTTTGCAGGATGATAAAGACCTGTTGAGTCCTCGAGTGCAGCTGAGTATGAAACTATGAAGCAGCTGGACTGAGAGTCCTTATATTCAAGTTTGAAACCACAATAAATGAGTCATGTTAATATGCTACACGTACTTGTCAAGAACATGAAACAAGGTTCTTGACATCATGCTCAAAGACAACGTTACCTTGGCAGTATAAGTAATAATATAATTATACGTATAGCCACCACATCCAGATGTACATGTTCGCTTTTTGAAGGATGATAGAGGACCGTTGAATCCTCGAGTGAAGCTGAGTATGATACTGTTGTCGCTTTTACACCAGGATAGTCTGGTGGGGGACACACTGCACTTTTGAAAGCGGACCAAACCGCCCAGACAACGTCATGCAGTTACAACAGCTGCTCGTTTGGGGGCAGTATTGCGCAAAACAAGCACTGACTAGGAAGAAAAAAAAGCACCAAGAAGAAGAAAACCCAGCTCACTGTTTGGTTTTCTGATCTTTGGTTCGCTGGATAGTCCGCTTGCTTTCTTTGGTTCACTTGCAAGCGGACCGAGATCCACGTTTTCAGGCGGACCAGAGTTTGGAAGAGCTTTCACACCTGACCAAATGAACCGAACTATCTGAGGAAACGAACTCTGGTCCGTTTAAAGCGGACCGAACAGCGCTGGTGTGAAGGCGCCCTTAGAAGCAGTTGGACTGAGAGGCCTTACATCCAAGTTTGAATCTTATTCGTAAAGCTGATAGGTGGGTAGATTTGGTGCCTTGGCGACAGATTTTTGAGGGAGCTGATCTCGAGGCAAAGCGAATAGATGGATGTTCTAACTCTGAGGATATCAGCGGTCAGTGGCATGTCAAACTAATTTGACCAGTAATTCATTAAACTTTGATGACTTACTACATTTTCTGTCCTGGCTGGAGAAACCCACCAGCAGCTGCTGACATTAAATGCTGAATATGACTAGTACCTGTGTGTGTGTGTGTGTGTGTGTGTGTGTGTGCTCGCAAGAGGGTTGGTTTCTGCTTCACTTAATCTCATTTAGTAAAACTGACAAATATTGGTGTGTGCAGCAGATTATGGTTGAACCCGGTTTGATCCAGGTCAACGCATTACTGTAAACAACATGTCCTGTCTGCGCTGTGTGAGCCCTGAGCAGAGGAGCAGAAAACTCAGCGTGATTCACCCAGAATTTAAATCTGATGGGTGTCGGCGAGGGCTGTGCACCCAGGGCCAGACGTGGACAGTGAAGCTTTGAAGTTAGCAGTAATGGGCTGAAATGATTCATACAGTAAATGCTGTGAAAGCATGTCATGAGCAATCATTGAATATCTTTCATCAATTTCATTTTCTCCATCACAGTCACCGACTAATCTGCAGGGATAAACATATACAAATGAATTTGTCATTGTGGCGCGGCAGATTTTGGGGGAAAAGAAGACATGTGGCTGTGATATTAAAAGTCTTAATTTTAATTACTAAATAAACACATCACATCTGTCAGCTCAGTGGGAATCAGATCAGTAATTTCTGCTGCGTTTCAGCTCTGAATTTGAACTCCAGTTTGCCTGTAAGTGGTTCTTCTCCTACTCGCTGAGAGCCCGACTGGCCAGATTTTCATGAAATATGGTGTTGATATTTATGGTCCCCTCAGGATGGATCCTTATGTTTTTGGTGACCTTTTCTCTAGCACCAACATTTGGCAAACATTTCCACATATACACAAGAAAAATCAACTATTCATGGATATATTGTCTTCAACTTTTTGGCTAAACAAGTTGGTCTAGTAGGCCTAGTTAGCATCACCATGGTTCTCTCGACAATACGGCAATGGGATTTTTCCATTGGATTGCAGCAGAAAGTAAACGATACTTGCACTTTTTGCATGTTTTCATGGATAAATACAAGCGCCAGAAGTAAAAATCCAAGCTATGAACAAACTACAGCACAGTTGCATGACTTCAACATCACCACTGCTAATGCTGCAAAAAGTTCAAAGTTCCAGAGTTAGGTATTTGCTGACGTTCATTTTTATGTGGTACAACAAAATGTGGACATCTCTTGAGCTTTTGTTAACCGCAGACAATATTTCAGGCACCAAATTAACCAAAGAAACTAAACTAAGACTTTGAGACGAGGAAACTGGACGTGCAAAAATGCTAACTCACTTCCAGATTTTAGGACTCGACATGAAGTGAGACATTTGAAACAGTTTCCATCGCTCTGTCTCTAGTCTGTGTTATCAGGACATCGACATCAGTAAATAATACAGAGCTGAGATCAGAAAATAAATAAAATAATGAAATAATACAAGAGTTTAGAAACTTCCTGAAAGAAATATTCAGTTGCTTTGGAAACAAGTGGAAGTTTTTCTTCTTTGTTTAGAAAAGGAGGATTTTAAGACTCATCGCAGCAGCTTGTTGAGGTTAAGGTTGCACTGATGCATTTTGGGAATTATATCATGATTAGAGAGTGTGTGTTTGACAGTGTATCAGGAAAACACACACACACACACACACACACACACACACACACACACAGCAGCTGTGCTGGGATCAATAAGTCAACACCATCACTCTCTGCTCCCACACTGATTGATGAGCTGCTTCACCTTGAATAAACTGCCTCCTCTTCCTCCTCGCTTCCTTCACTTGTTCTCCTTCTCATCCTCTTCTTCCTCTTCCTCCTCAATTCCTCACCTTGCTTCTATTTTTCCTCCTCCTCTTCCTCTCTGCCCCCTTTTCCCTTCCTTCCTTCCACTATGTTGCCTTGCCGTTATCCTGTTCTTCCTCCTCCTCTGCCTCCTCCTCTACTCGTGATGTTAAATCTCCTTCATCTCGGTGTAGCTTTCATTTTAGCCTGCAGTTGCAGAGCGTATATAGATCAGGTGGTGCTGGGTGGAGGGTGGGTGGAGCTCTGCAGTGTGGGGTCAGAGGTCGCAGTTGTGGAGTCCCTGAAGCCAGGCGGCGTGCGTTTTTTGGTCTTCAGGGCAGCGAGGCTTGAAAGCTGCAGCACAGTGACTCAGAGCTGCCGACATCCAGACGGGAACACTTTAACCTGCAGCTAAATGAGACGAGTTGGTATTCTCCAATTTAAGTCATTTTCAAATTGTTGTTAACTTCCTACACTTTACATGTCTTAGATCTGTGCGACCTGTGTGACCTCGCTTCATACTTTTAGTGAGCCTGGACTTATGACTGGATGTTCACGCTGGTGGTCGTGTTGATTCAATTACTGGTGAGACGATGACATACAATCCATGAAGGCCAGTTTGAGTCATCAATCCATGATTTTGAAGGCTTATCCAAAAGCCTGAACACTGTACAAATGTGCAATGGCTGCAAAAACATAGAAATGCGCAACACATTTTCTTGTTTACTTGTCAAAAATGGCAGCCTTGTCAATGGTCCTACGCAATCTAGGACACTGTAGGTACCGTTCAGCATCTGCAGATTTCTGTGGGCAAGTTAGCAACAATCAATATGCAACATCCCATCAAGTTAACTGCAGTTTGGTTATGTTGAGGCACAAAATAACTTGGCTAGGTTAAGAAACAAATATACTTGGATTGGGTTAAAATAGGTATGTAAGCTAAGTTATGTTCTAAAGAAAACGATGTTGCCTTTTGGTTTCACTCCTGGGTGAAAGTCCTCTGTTTGACTGACTTTGTCATGTTTTTACGACATCAGCTGACTTCAAGAGTACATCGAAAGACGGGCGCACGTAAACACAAATGTTTTTGGATGTTCATGTTACCAGTAACGTACGCTTGCACATATTTGATCGTCCAACCCTGCTTTGACGTAAGAGGTCGTATGACATTGCAAGAAAGTTGAGCCACTTTCGAAGTCGACCCTCCGTTTTTTGCCCTCTTTGTTGCGTCAACATTAGTTTGCCTGGTGTCTGTCTGAACACAGTCTACTGGAACAGTCCACTGAAAACCGAACAACCAAGTTGTTGCTCGTTTGTTGTGGACAGCAGCTGAAGTCGACTTGGATTCATAGAAGTTCTAACAGATTCCAGTAGAGACTCAAAGTCACGGTGAACATTTGTAGAGATTTCTCAGCCTGCTCATGGAATACAATCACTTCTCCATCATTGATCCAAATATTCATAATGTACCTAACAATTGTCACTTTCCAGGTTCAGGTGGATGTTGGATCATTCACCCAACACCACTGCACAGTTCTGACCATGTGTGTGTGTTTCCTCCTCAGCTGTCCAACCCCAGGCTGCGATGGCAGCGGTCACGTCAGCGGGAAGTACGCCAGACACCGCAGGTACGAACAACATATTGATAATGAAAAGATTTAGACAGAGTCAATGTCGAAGTAACTTTTGATGGAAGGAGGGATGTAACTGTGTCACCTGACATTTGCTTTGGTGCTCTTTGGTCAATGTTCTCCTAATACTGCTGTTTCTGTTTGCTGCCACTTTAAAATCATTTTCTTCTGGTCTCAGAAGCTAATTCTGCAGTTGCATTGCTGATGTACAAGGATGTCTTAAACTTAACACAAATTAGATCTCTTACTGCAGACACGTTCTGTGTGACATTTAGGGTTCAGTCTGTGCTGTTGTCAGAAACGCTGTTTGTTAAATGTGTGATGGCGTGGACGAGAATCACAGTTTGAGACTTTGAGACATTTGTCTGAAAGACTCCAGGAATCAGGTTCTTTGAAAGGGTGTGTGCTCTTCGAAATATCTACCCAAATCAAATCAATTGGCAGGTTGCATCTTGCTGCATCTTTGCCAACTTGTTGAGGTCGTGGTTTCAAATATTTCTGCTTCATACAGTGAGATTTAATAGAGATTAAGAATATAAAAAGATTTTCTTATCGAGAATTTTGATGCCACACAGGGCACAGCGCTGAAACTATACATTAAGAACACCGAGCTCATGTCTTGGGTATTTATTCTGGGAGTTTTAGTGACCTGACAAGAGATAAGTTGCACATAATGAGCCACTGAAAGGCTGATTCTGTCATTTTTTTGACACAATATCTACAAAAAATAATAAACTAAGACTGGATTTAGTAGCATTCAGCATTCAGGTCATGCAGGGATTTAAAATTTGTTGTTTTAAAAACATTTAAATTAATAAAAATAAAAATAAAATCAGAAATAATCAGAAACTTGCACAGACTTCTCTCGGTGGATCATAAGAAAGTTTCTTAAGGTGGGTGGAGTTGGCTACGGCACCTGCCTGCAGGCTTCAAACGTCTCACTCAGCAGCTCAGACACCGAATCGCACCAACAATAAATGAGCTCACGTCACGGTTTCAGACCTCCTGGATTGGCAGCGTTTGCAGGTCGCAGCCTCCAGCTCAGTAAATCCAAACGCTCTGTCACCGGGGCCGCAGATAGAAAAACCAATCAGGCAGAGAGTGGAGCTGTGAAGTCCTCAGGTCACACCGACCGATGGCTGTCCATCCTGCAACTCGAAGGGTCGGACTGTCGGATAGTTTCTTGCCTCAGATCTCTGACGCCTTTGGAAACGGTGAATTATCGACAAACGCAGGAGGTCGCTGCAAAGCGTGACGCTCTCTACGAATCATTTCAGCCGGTGTCGAGTGTCGAAGTCTTCTGAGTAAACCTGTATGTACTTAAGCTGCAAGAAATGTGTCATAACAAGTGAATTCATCAAGTACTAAAGTTTTAATATCTTATTTTTGTCTCGATGAGCGATAAAACTGCCACAATGTAGAGCTACAGAAACAATCTTCTGCACAAATCCTGGTCAAATTTTGTAAAACAGGTGAAATATATATCAAAGCGAGTGCACTGTAGCTGCATTGAAGTAGAAGTGGACTTCATTTGAAGCCTGAATATGAAGCTGTGGAGGAGGAGATTGAAACATTTTTCATTTAGATGGGTAAAAAAAAATCAGATTTAAACATCCATTATGAAATCAAAGCACTCGTCGAGATGTTTTGAGGTTATTTTGGAGATTCTCTATGGTATTGTTTTTCAGTTTAGAAGCTGTGTGTGCATGTGTGTGTGTGTGTGTGTGTGTGTGTGTGGGAGGCTGGCATATAGAGGTTGCACGGCTCAGGACAGCGGTGGTTTGACGCCTGAGGTAACAGAGAGATAATGAGAAGGGCAGGATGGCGAATCGCTGGCAGAGCAGACTGATGGTGCTGCGAAGGGCACAGAGACACTCAGGAAAATTCAGCATCAGGCAAAAACCAAAATAAGTGCAGTAATCATACCGTCTTATAAATACTCTGATGGCAGTTTTTTTAAGGATAAGATATAATGTCTGTGGGAAGACAAGGAATAAGATTTAAAAACCGTCCTACCTCTCCTTCTTTTACTTCACGCTCTGTAATTATGACAGGAACTCTACATATTTGAATATCTTACAGCAGTTCTTTGTACTGAAGTGATTATTTTAGCTTCTTTAGTATTTATACTGTAAAAGTCCGATCACACCAGCGATTAAAACCACAAGATTTTGCTTCAAAAACTTTCGGTTCGCGTCTCGTTCAGCTCCAACGCGGGAATTTCGTGCCGTCTTAACAGTGCTGACCTTTGAGGAAATGTAGATCCTGAGAGTCCAAAACAGAGGAAGCCATGACATAATTCATTAGCAGCGTGTCAGCACAGAGTTTTATTTAATCTCCCCTGTTGAATGTAAACTTCTCAGGTTTACGGACACGAGACAAGAGTCTGTTAAATAAACTGTGTGAACTCATTGTCACATTAGCAATCGAGCTAACAATCGTGCATCAGAGACAAGTCTCACTAAGTGAAATTATACTGTGAGCAAAAGTGTGAGTGAATATAAGACTGTTTAGTGTTAACATGTTTATGACTTGAAAGTGTGTTAGAAGTTAGCTTGACAGATGCTAGTAGTTTAATAGTCACTAAGTTTGTAGAAACAAATATTTCAAGGACGTTGGAGAATCTGGCTGGGCGACTTTCCTTTAATGTTTCATTGCATTTCTATGTATGCTTCACGTCGACTCTTCTTGGTGGAACCAAAACCCCAAAACTTCTGGGAAGTTCTGGAAGGCCAAATCCCCCAGTGCCCAAAAACCCCAAACACATAACTCCAAAATGCAAAACTCAAAATTACAAAGCTGAGAAATCCATATTCCGTATTAAAATGCCAAACTGAAAACTTAAAGTTTAAAGACGAAAGAGGCCCAAAAAACAAAGATCCAAAACCCCAAAGAGAACAACCAAAACCTGCAGCGCTAAAACCACGAAACACAAAAAACAAACTGCTCCAAAAGTACATCTTAGCTTAGAGATTTTGCCTTCCAGTTCTTATAGTTTCTAATTTCTGATTCTGGGTCATAACTATAAATGAATCACAATCCTAAAAAGACAACAAACAAACACATTCAAAGTTCAAATGTCAACGTGGTTTGAATGCACAGTTTAAATCAAGTTGGTTAACGTGTTCTTTGGTAAGTGTTGCAGAGCTCTCGATCACATCACATGATCTTCATCAGCAGAGTTTAGTCGTCACTAGACTGCAGAGCGTTTTGTTCTCGTGCATGTTTCACTTAAAAGCTGAAGTTCATTCTCGACGTCGAACAGAAACAGCAGCAACGATCTCACCTCAGGACTGTTTTTTCCTTTTTATCATCTCTGATGAACACTGAGGTTGACAAACTAGTGAAGTGAGGGAAGTAACAGAGAAGGAAAGACAGAGGTAGTCTGATATCAGGCAAAGCCAGACAGAGACTGAGAGAAAAAAAAGACAGAGACAGAGAGAGAGAGAGAGAGAGAGAGAGAGAGAGAGAGAGAGAGAGAGAGAGAGAAGTAGGTCGTCTGATGGTTCCCTCTCTGGGGAAAATAACGGCTGAATCACTTAATCAGTTAATCATCGGCTGATCACAGTGAGTGTACAGTACACAAACGTCTGATTTTACAAAGACACACAAAGAGGAGAGCAAAATTATTCCGTCCCTTGTTTTGTTGCTTGTTTTCTTTTTAGTCCGTCTATACAGTTTGGGAAGTTTCCTCTGAATCTACCAAGCATTGATCAACCATATCTAACTTGCTTGATTTGACTTCCCCGGTCGGATAAGACGATGGATATCAGCTTCAGCTCAGTGTGTCCGGCAGATAGCAGGCCCAGGGTGTGTTTAAGCTAGACTGGAAGTAGTGGGGAACTGGTAGCCAAATACTGAGAAATATTAAAGTAAAAGTAACCTTAAAGCACTTTGTTCACCAGCTAGTGTCTAAGATGACTGAGACTGACAAGACTGCAGTCAGCCAGAAGCTCATAGTTTGGTGGTTCTGGCCGTTGCCATCTTGGCAATCCTTTCTCAACTGGCTAATCCGAAAATAGGCAGACATAGAGCGTGGGTGGAGCTGAGGGGGGACCTGTAACGACACCCACCTGTCACTCAAAGCGTCCACGCTCTTAATTCTGCATAACTTTAAGCCTTAATATAATTTGAACAGGTGAGTTGTATATAAATTCACCCTCAGTACAGTTGTCATGAACAGGGAAATTAGCTATAGAGACCAAAACTGTTTTTTGTACCAGGCTGTAAACATGTTTATTTCTGCTGTGAAGTTGGACATTTTAACATGGGGACTTATGGAGACTGACTCACTTCTGAAGCCAGCCTCAAGTGGACGTTTGAGGAACTGCAGTTTTTGGTATATCTGGGTTCATTTCACAACTTTTCAATTACTTTTCAATGATTTTCAAAATAAAACACCCTTTGCAAACTTCTGGCCAAAAGGGAAACAATTGGACTACATAGCATATTTACATATTTAGAAACACATAAACCCGAAAAAATCTTTGTTAACAAAGTCTGGCGGCCTTCTGAAACACTCCTGGTGGGGTTTGAAATCGCGTGAAGGACGGACCAAAAAAGCGCCACAGCCCCGACGTGATGGAGACGCGCCCGGTGGAGTTTTGACGTAACTTTGTCTGTCTGCTGTCTGCTGGTGCTGGAAATGCTTCTGAGACTTGATGAACCTGAACAAAAACAGACAGAAACAGTGAAAGATGTTAACATGCTCTGTGGAGCTGAGTGGAAGCTGCAGATTTGATGTATTTGTCACTATGAGTGACCCCTTTTTCATCACACATACAACAGATATTTAACTCTCTGTTCCTTTAAACATATTGTAATTCTAACGATTGATTTCACAGTTGGTTTGCAGTGCAGAGTTGGAGCACAGCATGTGAAGCTCTTGTGCACAGGCATGCAGTTTGAGTCCGCCGGGTCATTTCATGGGATTTGTTGAGGATTAGAGAATTATAGTATACATATATATGTATAGGTCTTTATTGTCTTTTATCCTTTAACCTAATCTTGCTCCTAATACCTAACCTCCACATCTCCTCGTCCTCCTGCTGGGATCTTTAACTTCTTGAAGCAGAGACACAGTTAGCGTTGTTCACGGTGCTGAATGAGTTGGAGGGTGGAGGAGGTGTAGTCAGGTTCAAAGTCACTGCCCCCCCCCCCCCCCACCTCCCTCTCTCTCTGTTTCTTCCTTCCTCCCCTACCTTTCTTTGTCTCTCTCTCCCTCTCTTACTCTCTCTCTCTCTCTCTCTCTCTCTCTATCTCTCTGGAGGATGTCACCATGGCGACAGCACCGTGCGGATGCTGCAGTATGAGGACCAGGAGGGATGCAGCCTGTCTCCCATGGCAACCGCTAGTATAGGATGTGAACATCGTGTCGCCCACAATACCCGCCCTCCCCGCCCCCACCTCCGTCTCACCGCCACCACCCAGTCTCTTATATATATATATAGAGATATCCCCCCCCCCCCCATCTGTTGGTGCCAAAGCGTTACCATGGCGATGAGTGTTGGCATGTGGCGTTGCCGGTGGCAATGATCCCACCTAACTACACATACCTAGATGTAATTATCACACTGCAGATGATATTTCTGTCGCCTGCATCACTCCCTCTTCAGTGACACTAACATGATTTTTTTTTTTTTTTTTTGAATGTGATAATATTAAAATCAAAATCTTTGATTTAAATAAATAATTAGACAAATCAAACCCAGCAGTGATTCAGCTTATATTAATTAATGAAGAAGAGGATAGTTTATTATTTATTAGTAAACATAATTCATGTTTAAATTATACAACAGTCGCGGAAGACACCTGTTTCTGATTGGCTGACAGGTGGTGGCCTCAGACTGTTCTGATCTAAATAGGCGCTCAAGGTATATTGAACTGCAGGTAACCGTAGCAACAGTACGGATGCTGGAGGCTCTGACAGCAGTCAAGTGACTGGGTTAAACTGACAACAAAGACATAAAACATAGAGGTGGGTTTGAACTCAGCTTCTCTTTGTTGTCGTCGTCGTGGTAAATCGACACGGTATAGAAGACGTTAATGGACTCCCACGGGTCCACGTAAAGACAATAAAAGACTCCAGGTGCCCAATTAGTACAGAAAAATGATTTCTGGGTGTCCAAGTTGGTACTAAAAATCCAATCTAGGTGTCCCTAAAGAGACAATAGTGGACTTCAGGTCTCCACCTAGAGACCGTAATAAACCCTGTAGAGGCTGCAATTGACTCCAGGTATCCATATAGAGACCATTGTGGACTGTTGGTATCTATGTAGACTCTAAGTGTCCATATAGAGACCATTGTGGACTCTTGGTATCTATGTAGACTCTAAGTGTCCATATAGAGACCATTGTGGACTCTTGGTATCTATGTAGACTCTGAGTGTCCATATAGAGACAATAGTAGACTGTTGGTATCCATGTAGAGACAATTAACGACTCTATTTGTCCACATAGAGACAAAATGGACTCCGGGTGTCCTCGACGAGACAATAGTGGATTCCAGCTGTGTTTGAAGAGACAGAAATGGACTCCAGGTATCCACATAGAGACCATAATAAACCCTGTAGAGACAACAATGGAGTCCAAGAGCCCGAAAAGAGACAAAAATGGACTCCAGCTGTCCATGTTGAGACAATAATCGACTCCAGGTTTCCTTCTAGAGACAGAAGTGGACGATAGGCATCCATGCGAGACTAGTACAAACAACAGTAGACTCCAAGAGTACCAATAGAGACAATTCTGGACTCCAGGTGTCCTCGTAGAGACAGAAATGGACTCCAGGTCTCCATCTAGAGACCATACTAAAACTAGTAGAGACAACAGTGGACTCCAAGTGTCCTCATAGAGACAAGAATTGGCCTTGGGTGTCTCAAAAAGACGATAATACACTAATGGGTGTCCACATAGACAAAGATGTACATATGAAAGCTGTCAGGTGTCCAAATAAAGACAGAAATTGACTCCAGGTGTCCTCAAAGAGAAAAAAATGTTACACAAGCCATGATAAACTCATGTAAATTAGCATTTTTAGTGCTGACTAATTCTAAAAGACACACCATGGACAGACGATGGAAGTAACTTAGCAACTTTAAGGCTACAAACATCCCATAAATGCAACATTCTTTGTAAAACACTGGTGTTACGGTACTCCTTCTCCCTTTCAGACAAATATTTATGATATTTGGGCTGGTACAGTTTCGTTGACGTCTTCGATCGATTCAACGCACAGTATCAATCACGTTGCATCATATCAGATTGCTGCAGATCAGTTTAGTAAGAAGAAAAAATGTAATGTGTGTGAACCCCCCCCCCCCCCCCCCCTCTCTCTCTCTCTTTCCCTCAACATAATTACCATGCGCAGTCTCTCGCCCTTGTCTGCAGCATTCCCTTGTTTCTGATCTGCTTTAATTACCATCGGAATTTTAATTGGCGGGAGACAGCAAGGTGGCTGAGGTCACACACACACACACACACACACACACACACACACACACACACACACAGACAAGCAGACAGCTTATAAGGTAAGAGATGGAGGGATCATTTGAGGAGAAGTGTGTGTGTGTGTGTGTGTGTGTGTGTGTGTGTGTGTTACTTATGCTGCAGTGAATGAAATTGATTTAATCACAGTTTCTCTTCTCTCTGTCGTGGTTTAAACTCAATTTAAAACTCAAATTCTATTTTGGCATTTCTGATATATTAAGTGTTGCCAAATCGGGGACAGATTTATGTAATTAATTGGATCATATGAAACTGAAGAAGCATCTAAATACAGATCATACGTGACGGCAATGAGTTAAAAAGATTAAAAAGCCTTTTTCTAAAGCATTGATGTTCTTATATAATTGTTTTTAACCACTATGATGACAATATAAATGCATTCAGGACAGATTATTTTCTTGGTATTAGATGTTTTTAGTCTGTTATTTCATTTGTCTGTAAAACATTTTTTCCTCAAGCTGGAACATCTTGTTTGCCTCACTGATGTGAAATTGAGTTCCACAGGGTTCAGTTCAAGGTCCTCCATTATTGTCAGCCTACTTGGGTCACATTTTTAGTAGCACAGCAACTGTTTCCACAAATATGCCGATGATACTCAACTATTCATTACGTTGTGTAAAGTCCTCTTTACAAATAGTTTTTTTTTTTGCTGTTTGATTTTTTGTGAAGGGTTTGCAAAAAAATATTAATGTTTTGTACACGGAGGAAAAAACAGTTGTTTAGTGGTTCAACCAGGCTGTCAACTGAAAGGCCAGAAAGAAATAAAGATCCCTCTGAGCAATGTGAATATACGATTTATAAATATCATCATGAGTCATTGGTAAAAGAAATTAGACAAACGGAAAATCTGTGCAGATTTAACTAAGAACAGGTTCAATGTTTCAGTTTCAAGTGCTCAATAATGTCTGTAACAAAAAGCGGGAATTTAACAAAGCCCTTCTTAAAACAGAAACAGAATGTTTGTCCAGGGTTAGCACTATTGGAGGTGGATCACATTTTATGGACTGACAAATCAGTTTAAACCTGTTCAATGTAAACACTCAGTCGACTGCAGGGGCACCGTTGTGGTCCAGTAATGATCGAAGCTCAGTTACATTTTTCTGGACTGGAAAACAAATTCAAAATCAAAATAGAGGAAAATGGTTACAACAGTATTCTCACTTATCATGCAGCACTGTGGGACATCGACTAAATGAAAGTTTTAATTAAATTCATCTTGCCAAAACTATTTCAAATGATACATTTGGTGTCTGAATTATCCTGTTTTTAATACGATAAAGTAGCAGTTATTGAAGGAAAGCATAAAAACATCAATGCAGCAGCGTAGTTCAAACTTTTGAGTGCACTGGTGGTATCTGGTCTTGTTTAGTGGATATACAGTATAATGGATTGGAGGTGTTGGACGTTGCAGAACTAAAATCTGATAGTAACTCTGTCGAGCATGTCATAATCTGAGTTTTCCTTTTATTCATGACCATTTTATATCAAATGTATGAATTCTTCATTCGCTACATGCAAGTTTTACAGTTGATTTTTTAGGACATCCCATGCCTCTGTTTTCAAGATGTAATCTTATGCAAAGGCTTTAAAAAAAATAGTCTTCCAGTCTTGTTAGTCATGCTAGCAGTGTAGCGATGTCAGTCTGTCTCTTGGTTGCTCTCTTGGTTCACCACTTCGGTGCAGAGTGAAGTAGCTTAAGAACTGTTGGATGGATTGCCATGAAATTTGATATTCATATATTCATGTATGTGAGGGGATTTTTTATTCTAGCATGCCACATATGGAGGTTAGACGGGGTCAAGCACATGTCCTGAGGTCACTGTAGGGATAGTGGTAAACCGTAGCAGTCCCGTCGGCAATCAATTATACTAAAAATATAAAAGTGCTAGTGGCACTTCAGTATAGTTTTCTGTCTTAAACATTTGAATGAAGGCAGGTCAGTAGCAGGACAGCACTGATTGGAACTCTGTCACTCATTGTTAAATGGTTAAAAGTATTTTTTTTTTCACAGGTTCGTCAAACACACAGCGGTTTCAGTCAGAAAAGCAGCGTCACCTCCTCCAACTCGCCCTCCAAACAACAAAATAAGCTCTTTCATATGGAAATGCGCTAATTGATTTCCTAAAATCCACATTAAAGCCGTGTATAATTGTGCTTGCTGTTTTGGAGCAATTAAAGCAGAATTTTCCCAACAGTTAATGACTATAATGGGATTTGCGTAATTGAGGCCCCGGTTGAATAAGCTTAGTTTTCTTTTCTTTCTTTTTTTTTTTTTTTTTTAAGTCTCCTCTTCAGCGAGGGCGAGTGGAAATCCACTGCAGTGTCTTAACACACGGACCACAACAGAGGGAGGGAGGCATAGCATGTTGATCTTTGACCTTTATACACAAAGCCATTCTTTCCGATGACCTTAATGATTCATATCTTCAGACTTTGGCCTGTTACGACAGTTTATTTTTCTTTGAGCTGGAAAACCTCCCTCGACGCTACAGAAAGGTCCAGTGCGTCAGATTTATGGAGCTCTATTTACAGAATATGACAGAAATGGAATATAATATGAATAACTCTGTTTTTGTTAGTCTATAATCACCTGAAAATAGAACGGACAAACTCAACCCTGGTTCCAGATCGAGACTTTTGTGGTCACCATAGTTTCTCCTTCATGCTTCGAACTGGAGGGCAAGTGGAGGGGGCTGCAATCTGCAGCAACACCACAAGATGCAACTAAATCCTACACACTGATCCTTTAAATGTATTTATTTCTGTGACAAAGTTCCCAGTTGACTAGTTCCCACACAATATAATACAACTCTCATGTACACATGCACATGTAAGGCCTCCATTCTGATACTTGCTGTTTGAAAGCTTAAAATAAACATCAGATCTTGACAGTAATCTAATTTTGAACACTGGAATTATGGTGTGATCTTGACAGAACAAGTTTTATGTTGTCATAAAATGAATATTTTGAGATGACAAATATTACTTGAAATCACAAATAACACAACAAAAAGTGTTTTGTAAGCTGTGTTGTTTCAGTTGGGAAGCAACAATGTACATACAAGGTCAAATACGGCTTTGCTCATATGCTGCATTTACTCAATTCTCACGTCAATCAAAGGTGGAAACAGGAGAACTGTCTCCAAACAGCCAAACACAACAAGTGATGATTATAATGTGCTCAAAAGCTGAAGTTTCTAGATAGTTTGTTTGACATTGTGTTGCATATCGGAGACGTGTCACTGTCATGTGATCCCCTCATGATGAAAAAATATTAAAAGATACCGCTAATTGGACAAACCTGGCCATTTATTCATGATGCACTGTTGGTAAATAGACCTTCAGACTTCAGGACAGAGTTTTAGAGTTTTCACTGTAACATTTGCAGTATTGTTCCAAAGCTTGATGGCCTGCATCACTTTCTGGTTGGTATAGCAAGATCCTAAAGAGAAAATGTGAGATGTGTTTTGACTACTACGGGCTCCCATCAACCAGATTTGGAGCGTAATGTTCGTCCATACAGTTGTGAATTGTGTTCTGAAGGACCCAAAAATAATATACGACCACACTCTGCAGCTAAGTTGGGTTGTTTACAGCCGAGTGTTGGCACGCTCATCTGTGTTCTGGCTCTGTAGGATCAGATATAATCTGGGCATGATATGTGTCTGCCAGATTTTGTTTTCAGACTTATTTGACCTGAGAGTCGGCTCCAGTTAGCGGCAGAAGAGCAAGCTTTGGGTCAGCGAAGTTGAAGATAACATTGCTCAAAAGATCAAATAGTAAATCAGAGAACAAAGATGGCTGCTGATCATGTATGTGCCCTCTGTCTCGCTTCAGCGTCTACGGCTGCCCGCTGGCCAAGAAGAGGAAGGCTCTGGAAAAACAGCCACTGGAGCCGGCTGCCAAGAGGAGGCCCTTCCTCACCTCCTGCCCGGGAGAGGAGGAGGAGGAGGAGGACGCCAGCGCCTACACCAGCTACGGTAATGAAGCCATGGAGGTGGGGGTGGAAGGGAAGGAGCAAGGGGAAGTAGTGGAGGAGGACGAGGAGGAAGAGAGAGAAGGGGATGAAGACGGCGACGTGGAGGACGAGTTCTCGGAGGACAACGAGGACCAGGGAGAGGAAGAGGAGGAGGAAGACGAAGAAGAGGAGGAGGAGGTAGAGGTGGAGAGAGCGGATGCGACAATGGGAGGAGGACGGGCGGAAGAGGAGGAGGAGGAGGAGGGGATGTACGAGGAGGAGGAAGAAGTGGAGGATGGTGATGACGAGGAGGAGCAGGAGGATGAGGGAGATGAAGACGAGCAAGAGGAGGAGGAGGAAGAGGAGGAGCAGAATCGTCAGCATGGTGAGTTTGCTGATTATTTATTTGTCGTTCTGAGAGTCTTTTTAAACTCTCATTTTTGTCATGGCACACAAAGATGTGCAGAAATGGCTGTTTTGACGCATTTTAACACATAAACAACGTTTTCTGAACTCCTTCACAATAAAAGCCCGAGTTCCACAGGTTAAACACTGATATAAAATTAAAAACTGTAACGTTGGATTAAATACATGCCTCTCGTTTCCTGTGAATCCCTTGAGCGTAGGTAGGTAAATTAAATTCAGCACGAGAATGGCGGACTCCGCCACTAACAACGAAGAGTAATATATAAAGAAGTAGTCGCAGAATGTGAATATTTTTCATGACTGTTGCCAATAGCTCAGTCTGTAGGGACTTGGCTTGGGGAACCGGAGGGTGGCCGGTTCAAGTCCATCATGGGTCACAGTATGGAGTGTGGACTGGTAGCTGCAGAGGTGCCAGTCCACCTCCTGGGCACAGCTGAACCCCTAACTACTCCCAGGTTGCCCATCGCTCTACGTTTTGCATGTTTATAAACCCTTTGTGTGTAAAAAACTGAAACTTCTTATATTATTATATAAAAATTTGGTTTGATTTTATGCAAATCTTATGAAGATGATATTAAATAATAAGTATGAAAATCTTTATAACTTCAGTATAGTGATTTTTGATCTGGAGTCAAACTATTGTAAAATCAGATTAGGGGGTCAAAGGTCTTAATCACAGGCAGCATGTTGGTGCAGTGGTTTGCAATGATGCCCAACAGAAAGAAGGTTCTGCACTGAACCTGCCATCCAGCCAGATGTTTGCATGTTCTCCAACAGTCCAAAGACGGTCAGGTTAGGTTCACTTGGTGACTCTAAATTGCCCATTGTAGATGCAACTAATTGTTTGTCTATGTGTGTTAGTGTCAGGTAGACTGGTGACCTGTCCAGCGTGTATACCTGTTGGCATCCAGCCGGTCTTTGCTGCAGTTTGACATGTAAACCGTACTAAACAGCAGCTGTGAAATGCCGTCACACAACAGTTTTTGAATGGTAACAGTGGCTGTCTCACGACATCTCAGCAGGGACGTCATTGCATCATTTATGACAGATCCAGGGTCAGCTGTCTGTAATACATTATTGACACAGGTAAGGAAAGATGAATGATTCCAGCTGGGTCCAGATCAGCTCCTGAAACAGTGACATGTCAAAATTATTGATCATTTACATGATTAATAACTGTAATTATGATGTTCTTCTGGTCGTTATTCAAGAGGTCACGTTTCAGGAAGATGTTAACATAAGTTACAGGTCACTTTGTGGGCAAATGATCTCATTTTGGGCCATCATACAGCCAAATATCTTGCAAGAACAGTCCCATCATGTTTGAACAGAGTCAACATGGAACTTTTTTTGTATGAAAGTCCAAAAAAAAGCAATTTTAACAGACAGATGAACAACATTCAGGTTGGAGGTCATATCCTGGTCGTGGGTCAAACTGGTGACCGGTGTTGGTTTGCATTGCAGTGGAGAGAGCAGAAAGTGTTGAGAGCTGCTGAGCCCAATCTCTGGTAGACCAGATGCTCTGCGCCTCTCTCCCGCCCGCCACATTTCCCTCGACCTCCCTCCTCCCCGACACCCCCCGTGTCCTCAATCGTTTCTGACAGCGCTTCACGAATAATCGGGAGAGGAGCTCTGCTGAGTTATTAACTCCCCACCACCCTCCCCATCCTCTCTCCCCCCCGTTTGCCTCCCTCGTCTCGGCGGACGTGTCACATGCGCTCTGCCTCGGCTTCTCCTCCTGAGAATATTTATGGCTCCTGAATCGGAGCACCTCACACGCCTCCCTTTTCAATTTCTCTGCTCTCATTCGCCGTCTCTCTCTCTGTCCCCAAAATCAACAGCAAGGCTTGTAGCTGCAGAGCAGAGCAGAGCGGCGCTGCTCTGCACAGCTCCTGGTTGTATGTTTTGTGTGAGTAAACAGTGGATCATAATTGGGAGGGATGCAGCTAATGTATTCAGAAATATATGAGAATCTGTGTTCATTAGCATTGCTGGGTTTATTAGAGCTTCATCCTTTTCATCTGCAGGATTTTTATTCTATAAATAGCAGACAGAAGATAGTTATATTATCTACAAAATGAATCCATTTCCTCTTTTTGACCAATTACCTACTGATTATGTTGTTTATGGTGCAAAATACTGAGTAAAGCTCTGCTGATTTGTAAAATCTAGCTGTGATGTGAGATGGGTTTTGTGTTCAGACGAACAAATGCTGTAAAGCCTGAGAGTTTCTTTGTTCTCTCCTGACAGTAGAGAACCACTACAAACCCAGTGGACAATCAAAGCTCATTCCAGTTCTGAAGGACGACAACAACAACAGCTGCACCATCGGCACTGGTAACGGCACCGGAGAGGAGTACGAGAACTACGACGAGCTGGTCGCCAAGTCGCTACTCAACCTGGGCAAGATCGCAGAAGACGCTGCCTACCAGGCCATGACCGAGTCTGAGATGAACAGCAACTCTTCCAACAGCGCCGGCGAAGACGAGGACGATGATGAGGATGACGGCAGCGATCAGGGCGACCGCAAAGGAGAGCTGAGCGTGGACCTCGACAGCGACGTTGTCAGAGAAACGGTAGATTCCCTGAAGCTCCTGGCGCAGGGCCACGGCGCCATGCTGCCCGAGGACGGATACCCAGAAGGTGCCATGGTGGACGATGGCCATGCTAACGGACGGTGCGGTGTCGGGGTCAGGGTTCAGGCAGATGAGAGCGAGGAGGAGGTGTGTCTCAGCAGTCTGGAGTGTCTGAGGAACCAATGCTTCGATCTGGCTCGCAAACTGAGCGAGACGCAGACGTCTGATCGCCCCGTCCACCACGCCCTCCACCACCAACTACAGATGCCAACAGACCAGCAGATGGTGCATCACCTGAACAGGTACGTCATCTCTAAAGAGTCTGTTGATCATGTTTGTCTTTATTCCACTTATTCATATTGTAATGTCCGACATTAGTATAATTACCATCGGCGTTTCTATTGGGAGGGAAATCTGTGTTGTTTGCCCAGAGTAGGGATATTCAAACTGTGAGGCACGCCTCCTCCGATGATCTCAAGTTGTCAAGTAAATTGCGAATGTACCCAAGACGCACTAAGGATGCACTACGATCCGATTGCTTAGACTACATTTAGATGTGGTGTGAAGGACCAGCTACTTAACTGGCACCTTCTGCATTTGCAGAAGTATGTACTCATGCGCCTACGGCATTATAGTAAAGTGTAAAACAACAAGACAAAGCCACAACAACAGGCAAAATGGATGAATGGATGGATTTCCATTTGGGCCAGTCAGTACAACAGAAACTGGATGATTCATATCCAGAAACCAGAAATTATGTAAATGTTTATTTCTTTCTATTTGTGTGAAGTGAAAGGGGCAGATGCATAAAAATAAGTTGTTGGTTATCATAATTTGGCTTCCTTTGTGACACAGCTCATGGAGACAGTTACAATACTTTATAACGTCTGAGTGCCTGATTGCTGCAATTTGTGTCAAATGAAGTAAAATAAAGGGAGGCGTCTGTCAAAGTTAAGCAATTATAGAAAAAGAAGCACCCTATAACTTACCTGAGAATCGTCACATATGTAAGTTTGCTCCAGTATAAAAGTAATCCAATGATCGTTTTTTGGACATCTTTCAAATTATGGGAAAAATTAGAGGACCCAGTTGTCTTGATGCTGTCTGAGGGGGACTGACTGAGGCCTACGTGTTCGCACATACATTTTGTTTATTTCATTGTTTTAAAGTCCATGTAAAGGCAACTCTGAGATTTCTTTCAAAACACATTAAATATGTTGGAAAATAGTTGCTGAAAACACGTGAAAAGACTTTGAACGATATATTACTGACACGTGGAGTTAGAGGTTCAAACTGTTTTTCACCAGTTTTCAGTCCAGGATTTTGTGGGCGGTCCTTAAAGGGTGGCTCGATGACACGCTGAGGCCACCCTGAGCAGAGAGATAGAGATGAATTCATCTCAGCTGTGTTAGAGTGTTTCAAAGTTAGTCACGTCATTTTCTGAACTCATCTGACACGTTTCAGTCGCGTCAAAATGGCTGCTCGACTGCTCCCGCGAGTGGGCGTGGCTTCAGAACATTCAGAGGACACGCCCCCACAGTCCTGGAGCTGAGAATTAATTTTTACCTGATTTTGACTCCTAATTTCATAAACTTGTCGATATTTTTAATCCTTCAAATTTGGCTGGGTGGTTAATAACACTTTCTTCTTTAGTCTGACAAACTCAGAACACATATTTATTCTTTTTATTCCTACACAGACTTTAAGATTGTATCTATGGCGAATTCCTCTTCCCCTCCTCTTTCTAAGTGACGACGCGCAGAATTGCAGCCGCTTATGTTAATAAAAATGTATGTGCAATTGACATGTACATTCTTTGTTGTACTATGAGACTAAAGATGTTACTGACAGGTTATCCACACTGTTTAAAAACACCGTCCTGCTTCATGGCAGTAATGTTGTTGTTGTCATTTCTATTAGAATGCCATCTGTTTGTGTTTGCGAGACACAAATGTGTTATGGCCAAATACTGTAGGCTAAAGCTGTGGAATTAAATCTGAATTCAAGTAGGAGTACTTGAATTTAGACTGTAGATTGTGATAACTGAACAGGACCTTCAAACGATGTCTGGTTTTCCAGACAAACCAATATTTCTCCAGGCTCTGAGAACAAATTACTAGACAACCTTCTCCTGTGTTCTCACTGATGGTCATTTCTTGTCCTACTTACCTCTCAGGTACGACAGCTGCCAGCAGGGTGCACCGGGGGAGCCCAGGTCTCTTGAGCGCAGCTACTCCGACATGGTGAACCTGATGAAGCTGGAGGAGCAGCTGAGCCCAGCGTCCAGAGGTTATCCAACCAGCTGCAGCCAGGAGGGTGACGAAGATACCACATCAGTGGCCTCTGACCGCTCGGATGAGACCTTCGACATGGCCAAGGGAAACCTGTCGCTGCTGGAGAAGGCCATCGCCCTGGAATCAGAGAGGGCAAAGGTCATGAGGGACCGGATGGCCTCGGAGCACACGTTTCCTCGCCGGGATCACCACCACCATCATCATCGCGGCCACGGCGAGCATAGCTCGAGGCTGAGCAGCGCTGGAGAGGAACGCAAGTCCAGGATGCACCACGATGGGTTGAAGAGGGCGTACTACCCTAAAGGTAGGCAGCATAAACCCACACACTGACCCTCGGTTTGTCTTTATCGATCGGTGTTCAGCAAAGTTTGAAGTCTGTATATGTTGATTCTATATGTTTGTTCATAAAGTCTCGCCAAGTCTTTGGTATCATCATGTCATAGACAGTTTTAGGGTACGAAAGTTACTAATTAACTAGTTAACTAATCAATGAATGGTATCATGGACAAACCTTTCTTTCTCCAGCATAACATGTTTAATTTGTTCATCCACATGGTCCTATGCTCAGATATTTTACATCTGGGAAAGAGAAAGTAGTCTGGGAGGTTATATTTATACACAGTAATTAAAACAGCTGTACAGTATTTGTGACATTGAAATTCAGTACATTGTAATATTTTAAAATGTTATTCATCAAGTCAGTCAAACCTGCAGTCAACCTGCAGCAGAACGAGGTACAGTAGCGTTGGTTCAAGGTCAATATTTGGGATTTATCCATAAAATTCAACAAACCTTCTCTGACCAAACAATGTCTGGTTTCCTGGACAAAGCTTTATTTCTTCAGCATAACCTGTTCAATTTTAAACAAAGCTTCGTGTTCATGAGGAGTCTACATATATTTTACAACTGGGGGAAAGAGAAAGTAAGTCTGGGAGGTCTATTTTTAACACGATGGCTGGACTTCCAGAGGCAAATTTAGTTCATTCAGTCCGTCAGTGTGCAGCTCTACACCATCAAACTACATCAGTGTGCACAGCACCTGAACAAAGTAATGTTATGTATGCAGTAAAATTAATACACAGTAATTAAGATGCTACAAAACTGTACAGTACTTGTGACGTTGAAATTCAGTATTGTAATTTTTTTAAATGTTATTCATCATGTCAGTTTATCAGACTATGTGCTGCTCAAATAACCTGCTGCAGAACGAGGTCTCTTTAGATCTTACAAGGTCATATTTGGGATTTATCCATAAAAACATCACATACATGAACTGCTACCTTTTCAGCAAAACATCAAGTAGAACAGGACCTCCAAAGGATGTCTAGTTTCCAGCATAACACGTTTAATTTTAAACAAAGATTTGTGTTTGTATGAGGAGTCTTCATTGTTTCTTCATCCACATGGTCCAGCGCTCAGATATTTTACATCTGGGGAAAGAAAGGAAGTAAGTCTGGGAGGACTATTTTTAACACGATGGCTGGACTTTCAGAGGCGAATTTAGTTCATTCAGTCCGTCAGTTGTGCAGCTCTACACCATCAAACTACACTAGTGTTCACAGCACCTGAGCAAAATAATGTCCAACCAACGATTTCATCTAGCAGTAAAATGAACAAACAAGCTATGAATCTGTACAGCGTAAGACGATAAAAACAATGAAATTTTGTTCTTAAAATCTGTGGTGTTTGAACTGTATTCACAAAGCCGTCATCTGATCATGTTTCCTCTCTAAATTGTGCCAATTTCTCGTCACCTCTTTGCATCACATTTGACCTGAATCTGCTTTTACTCCAAAAATCTGACCCCATGTCAGCTGGGAGGAAGTTTATCTAGTCTGCCTGACTTATTGTAACCCTCAACAACACTGAAGCCGCCAGAGGCTATCGGCACTGAAACAGGAAAAAAAAACAACACATAACTGTAACTTTAATGTGAGTCTTTTTCCTCCCTGATTCAAACACTTATGTGCACATTGCTGGGCTGAATGAGTTTTCTGACCCCTGGGCTCCTAAAACCTGTTAAAACCCCATTGTGTTATTTCAGAAATGCTGTACATGGCCGCCGTTGAGATAATGGGCACTCATTTTGTGCATTCAGGACCAACACTTTTCTTTTTTTTTTTGCAGATGCATGGTTTTCCTCTGACAGCAGCTTATGTTGTTAAAATAGGCCGGTGTGGGAACATCAGACGGCCGGCTTGTCAGGCATGAGTAATGGCAATCTGCACGGCCCGTTAGGAGAGCAAATCCATCTGTGGGACGCTATCTGCGGCCTATTTCTCTAAATCCACTCAAATACAACCCCAACGCCGCTGGGAAGGGAGTCAGAGCGGCGCAGTCATCAGCCACACAGCGGACTCAGATGGGCTTCAGACTGCTTCATTAACACAGATGATGCCTTTGTTAGCCTGCAGGAAGTTTGTATTAGTCCACAGGAAAACTTTCATTATGAATCTGAACAAGGACAGTGAACTCGGAACAATTTCTGGCCCAAAGCTCGACCCGAGTGCCGCTGAGTGGAGCTGATTCTCAGCCCACATCTGCACCCCTTAAAGCTGCAGTCGTTCAGCCGCACATTGTGTTCATGTTAGCTGATTTCTTTGTTTCGTTTTTCCCCTGAACCAATCAGCAGCGAGTCATTTCCAGCAAAGATATTCTATAGCAGAGGATACCACTTTACAATCTCCGCCAGTGAAATGCAGTGGTGTAGACTTCTATTGTGAACATCGTGTAGATGGATGAAAACAGACTGTTCAGAAAGTTATTTAATGGTCCGGTGTGTAAGATTTAGGAGGATCTATTGGCAGGAATTGAATATAACATTCATTAGTATGTTTTAATTAGTGTATAATCACCTGAAAATCAGAATAATTGTGATTTAGTTGCCTTAAAATGAACCCTTTATAAGCACAGTGAGAGCGGGTCCTCTTCCACGGAGTCCACCATGTTGAAACCGCCATTTTTCCACAGTAGCCCAGAGCAGACAAACCAAACACTGATCTGGATATGTCGTTTTTGCTTTTTATGTGAGTTTTTCTTACATGCTTGGAAGGAGAGGGTGAGGCATGGGAGAGTATTCGTTTGGTTGCAATCTCCAACTTCACCGCTAGGTGGCACTAAATCCAACACACTGGACCTTTAAGTTTTAGTTCAGTTGTTACGGAGCATCTTTGGTGAAAACAGACCAACGATTCAGCACCGTGTGCTGCCGCTGAGACTGAAACTTAATTTCCTCCTGATTTGTCTGAAAAACATCAGTTTCAGAAGATATTTGGCTCATTTTGTGCCCATCCCTAATCCTGCAGTCGAGCTCTGATTGGTCAGTTGTTTCTCTACCTGAAACAGCCATCAGTGGGTACAACATCAAACCTATTTGACTTGCTGACAAATCTTAGATATGGGCAGTAATTCAGACATCTAAAGCCAGGTGACTAACTAAATCTGGCACCCGTATATGGCTCAGACCTGATTCACATGTGCCAGAAAACAGCCGACTGTGCCGACACTCCACTCGACACCGCCCCCCTCTCATTTTCTCTGTCTCATCTCTCTCTGTCCTTTCCAGACTCTTCCAGAGGAGAGAAGAAGGAGAGTAAGTGTCCGACACCGGGTTGTGACGGGACTGGTCATGTGACGGGTCTGTACCCACATCACCGCAGCCTGTCCGGGTGTCCTCACAAAGACCGAGTCCCGCCTGAGAGTAGGTCCACTGCCTGGATGTCATGCTGCACTGAAAACACGCCGAGATGTAAAAAAAAGTCACAGTGAAAACAGTCTGACAAGTCATTTCAGCTCGCACGGTGCTTCAGTCCGATGTTGGAGGTTGTGGTTTTTTATTGTACAATCATTTCTCAGAGGTGAAGCTGCTTTGGAGGCAGAAATGATCTCATTGGTTGAGTTAAATCTCAGCTGGGGAACTGATACTGGCACAGTTGGCTAAATACCAAAATGAAATGGCCAAGAAAAACCTTTCACGGTTTCTTAGTTATAATTCAGAGTTGTTTCTTGTGATAGATAGATATTTCTTGCTACAATATTACTGAAAACACACCACAGACGTGTTAATAAATCAGTGGGAAAATGTCTGTGAAAGCACCATTACTATTTATTGTCAGCTACATCAAACTAAAATTCAATATTAACTCTAATTTATTTGATTCAGCTGATTAAAGGCAGTTAAGCAATGTTTGTATCTGGTTTCACTGCTACAATTAACAGTAAAGGCAGCTGATTTAAGATCTGCAGACTTGAGGTTTTTTCTGTCTTCCCATTTTGCATGAATAAACAAGTGAAAATTTGTTCTTTAATCTTTAATTTAACAGATTAATCAGATTATTTTCTGCCTCTGAGAAACGTTTGTAGATCTGAATCCATAATCTTTAACTTTAAAACAAATAAAAAATCTGCCCACAACCTATCTGACAGTATTTAGATGTAGCTGCCACTGTGTAGCCCTTTAGTGTCCATAGAAAATATATATATAATATATAATATATAATATCACTGACTTTATCACTGAAATTAATTGAAGGATAATTTCACCTGATTTCAGAAAAAAAACTACATTTCCAGTGGACACGATTGGAATAATCTCAACATGCATATCGTTTGATTTAAGATTTAAATGATTGAACTGACTTTAAATGACTTGTTAGATGGATTGTGTAACAGTGAAAGTTGGAGAATGTCGGGCATGTTAGCTGTCCACCATCATGCATCCGTCCTGCATGACTCACATACATTTGTGTTTTGTTGTGTTGGAGACCGTTTCATAGACACGGTGGAGCTGAGGATTTACTGCTCATCAGACTACTCGTGGTTTTAAACTTTGTGAAGTGAATATGTGGCTGTTCCCGCTCAGTCTTCACAGTACGAAACGCTCTTTATGTTCACCATGGCGCAGTAGAAGGTTTTGGGTTTTGTTCCTTTAGTTCTCGTGTCCTCCTTTACTTTCTTTTCTTCCTCATCATCACACCTGCCTGATGTCTGGTTTTGGTATCTGTGTTGCTGATGTTTCATGAACAGCATGAACAAAAAGTTTGATCCACCTGCTGCCTGCAAAAAACTCACCAAATACAACCTGCATCTGAACAACGCCGAACATCCCAACCTAGGTAACACGTTACGTTAGAGCAGATCAGACTAAAGTCACCTTGGTGGGACGATGCACCGCTAACGATATAAAGAAGGACAGAATAAAATATAAATTAAGAATGTTAGAAATAGCAGTTGTGTTAATATATATAACTGAAACTATGTTTTCTCTCTGCAGAGCAGCAAAGACTCACATTATTCAACTAACTCTCAAAACTAAGTCACAATATGAAACTTTAGAGATGTTGTATTATATATAATTAAGTTAATGAGAGTAAAGCACACAGTTTTCACAATTTTCCAAGACACATCCAGTCCTAACTTGTCCAGTGTTTTCATTAAAGAAGGAGTGAATATTATCCATTATTTTCATTCATTCATTTTTTTCACGACTACACCACTAGATGGCACTAAATCACACACACTGGACCTTTAACGATGAATTGATTATCAAAATAGATGGCAATTATTTTTCTGGTGATTTTAAAGAAATTATACAGATGGAAAATAAAAATATACACAGTATTAAAAGTGTCTTGGTGTAGAGAAAATGCTGCTCAACCTGTCAATATGTGCACTTACACTGTTGATGGAAACATGACATATAAACAGATTTGAATGTTTAATTCTTCTGATGCAGAATGATAAACCGGCGTATGTTCATCACCGCCCCACACGCGTTGTTCGTCCACCATCTGCAGAGTCATCAGTAGACTTTCGCTGTGCATGACAAACTCTTGCTGCTTCCAGTTTGTTCTTGTCTCATGAAATTTCATGAAACGAGCACAGTGATCAAAATGCAAATGAGACTTGTGTTTCCCCAGCAGGAAAGGATTACATGCAGCAGACATGACTGGAAACAGAGAGTAGTTTGTGAGGGGGAAGACATTTACATTTAACTTGTGGCAAAAACTTTGCTTGGAGGGAGGTCTTCTTCTTTCATTGTGGAGAACCAGCTTTCACCACCTTTCTGGAACCAACAGGGCAAAATGTGTTTACTTTTGACACATAATCCTTTCACGCTGGAGTTCGTCACAACACTGAACCCTCGCTGCTGTGTTCATCATCATTTCTTTTAAAAACTGACTGGCCCGTTTGTCGAGCACCTGTAATCTGTGCATGCCTAACCGTCGTAGCTGAGCGCTTGGTAACTCTTCCTGTCTGCTCCTAACCCTCGCTGTCTTTCTCACCTTCTCCTGTCTGTCAAAGTCCTTGCCATGTATGAAAATGTTTTAAAGTGCCCCACTCCTGGCTGCTCTGGACGGGGTCATGTCAATAGCAACAGGAACTCGCATCGCAGGTGAGTGAGCGTCCTTCAGCCCCGGGCCGCTAACTGCCTGAGTAACACCGCCGACATGTGAATGTGGCACATTTTACAGTACAAATACTGTAAAGTCTGCTTGCTGTTTGATTGAGGAGCTTGAGATGAAACCGTTGACTGATGGTTAGCTTCGTCATTTCAGTGTTGCCTCTCTGTTTTCTGATTGGTAGCCACGTCTCCAGTGGCAGGACGTCACATTTGCTTCCCCCAAATTTGCATTCAATAGACTGGAGTTTATTTTGGGAGCCTCCTGTGTGGAGTTTGCATGTTTTCTCCGTGTCTGCGTGGGTTTTTCCTCTGGGTGATTTGGCTTCCTCTCACAAAGACATGCAGGGTAATTGGTGACTCTAAATTGCCCGTAGGTGTGAATGTGATCATGAATGGTTGTTTGTCTCCATGTGTCAGCCCCTGCAGTGAACTGGCAACCTGAGTGAATTTTAGGGCTACCACGAACAATTATCTTCATTATTGATTAATCTTCTGATTATTTTTTTAGATTAATTGATTGTTTGGTCTATAAAATCTCAGAATATTGTGAAAAATGTCCAAGATGCCCAGGGTCAGCTGGGATCAGCTCCAGCCCCCTGCAGCCCTGCGAAGGATAAGAGTTTATCGATGTCTAAGAATTCTCTAACACGAGGTTTCTCAAAGTTTTCACATCGTGTACAATCTCAGAAAATACTTTGATTATGATACCATGATGACAGACGTTAAAATACAGCAGTGTAGGTTGCCTCTTTTCATCTCATGCACGAGGCGTGAACTTCTCTTCCTAATATTTCTCACCTGAAGCTACAATTGCAGTTTTTGAACCATCCAATTTGACCTCTGCTTACCATCTTTGCATCACATTTTAGCTCGTAACTAATCACGACTGTATTGAATTCAATTAAATGTTATTTTTATAGTGTCATAACAGGAGATTTCTCATGACTCTTTCCATATAGACCATCTAGATCGCAGACTGATATTGAAACAAAATAATTCAGGAAATGTAAAATGTTGTCGTATCTTGATAGCATGATATGTATCTCAGTTTTTTCTCCAAGTACCACTACAGGGAGGTTGCTTACCTTATCATAGTTTTAGAACCAGTGCTCTAACATAATTTGGCACCGTGTAATGAAAATGAGAATTCCTCAGCTGCATTCCTGAACAAGTCTCACGTCCTTGAAGGTCCAGATTTAGTGGCATCGAGCAGTGAAGTTGCAGATTGCGACCAACTGAATCACCCCTCGTGCCCGCCTACATCTCAGAGCAAGTAGGAGAAACTTTAGCGGCTGAAAAGCTCTATCAAAAGCCAGTATTTGGTTTGTCCGTCCATGTGAGAGGAGACCTGCTCTCCTCTGTAGATATGAAGGGCTTATTGTAAGGGCTTATTTCTGCCAATAGATCCTCCTAAATGTTACACACTGGACCTTTAAAGCAAAGTCAAGTCCCAAGTCCTCGGGAAGAAAGTCAGTTATCTTTTAAAGTCTTTCAGCCTCTTAATGTTGAGACCAAGATTTGACCAGGCAAAAACCTGAGCGTCGTGTTCAAGTCAGATCTTAAGATATGAGGTCGTATATAAATCAAGTCTCTGTTGATTTCATTGGGTCGTAATGTCATTGGCCTCCCTGAACAGGGGCCTTGTTCTTCAAGTTTAAAAATCAGGAGGCAAAAAAAACGACCGTTCACTGGAAGTCTCTCATTTTACGTACAGACCTTCACATGTGAGATCTTTGTTCGTCTTCATGTTTTACGGTTTTTGTCCCGAATAGAGCCGTTGACCAAAGACTGATCGAGGTTTATCTCGACCCTGATGGGAAAAATGTACTTTCATAGGAAAACTTTCTCTGTTTCTACTGTCGTCATGCAAAAAGGGTGGAACGTTCGCTCATTTAGGTGCATGTGAGAAAGATTTTACCGTGATTGAGCTGAAGGTGTTCATCAGCAGTTCAGCTGTTTAACAAGCAGAGCAGAGCAGAGCATCACATGCAGGCAGCAAACACACACACACACACACACACACACACACACACACACACAACACACACACACACTTTTTTTGAATTATGTAATGTGATTAGGATTCACACTCACATTTTCTCACGCATACATAGAGCCTCGGATCACACACATGCACACTGTTTCATGCACACAAAGTCTTACTGGAACACACATTCACATATCCCCACAAACACACAACACTCACACACTCACAAATGTGTGTAAGACACTTACAAATTAGCTCACAGACAGCAGCTCACGTGCGCTGGCAGACAGAGAAGACACACACACACACTTGCTCAGACGTGGCTGCAGGGTGTGTTATGTAGCACAGCTCCGCTGGGAGAGGAAACAAAGCACTAGCTGGCTAGCTTAGCTACTGTTAGCTACCAGCTTTCATGTCTGGCAGTCGCCATGGAAACGCCTTCATAGCAGCAGCAGCAGCAGCAGCAGCAGCAGCAGCCACCGTGCTGATCTGTCACACACTCCTATCATCCTTTAGAATACGTGTGTGTGTTGGCAATAACAACTCTGGTGATTGGGGATTTGCAGGAAGTTTTTAAGTTTTGTGTTTCAGCCTTTTCCCCCAAACTCACAACAACCCACGAGACTCGTAAACTCCACGTAAGCGTCTGTCCGTCCAATCAACATTGACTTTATTTAGATGCTGACTTGATATCAGCGGCTGGGGGGAGCCGCAGAGCCGCGAGGAGGAACTATCTTCACCAGAAATACCACCAAACTATCGACCTGTCTGGTGGACAAAATGAGTTTAAGTAGCTAAACCAGTCAGTCAGTCAGTAAACCAGTCAAACCAGTCAGTCAGTCACAAACTATCAGTCAGTAAACCAGTAATGCAGTCATCATAAAGTAGGCCATTTAAAATCCATAATTCATTCTGTGCTGCTGTTACTGACAGCTGAGCCACTCTTCATTCAGAGCCAGATGCTGTGTGTGTGCGTATGTGTGTGTGTGTGTGTTCAGTACAGTATGTAACCAGGCCGTGTGCTGTCTCTCCCCCTCTCCACCTCCTCCTCCTCCTCCTCCACCTCCTCCTCCTCCTCCAGTCTGTCCGGCTGTCCCATCGCTGCCGCAGAGAAGATGGCGAAGGTCCACGAGAAGAGCCACTCGACTGACAGCGGCAGTAAGACCAATCAGACGTCAGACCGTGTCCTCAGGTACCACCCCACTCTGAATTAGAGTCAGATCGGCATTAAAATAATGTGTTTTAATTATGGTAATGTGCTTGGTCATATATTAATGAGGGATGCTGAACGGTGCATTCAAATCTATGAACACAAGTCCTTCCTTGTCTTATTCATTGTCAACTTGGGTTTGAGGAAACAGCTGTAGACTACATTTACGTTTTCTTTTTAAATCAGGGAAGCTGAATGGTGCAGTGAAATTCCCACATTTGCAGCTACACATCATATGAACCTAAATAAGTTGGGGATGCCCAATAGAGCAGCAAAACTGTGGAGGAAAAACTGTATGAACAAGCTAGCCTTGCCCCTCGAAAAAGTTATATAACACAAGAAGGGACTGGCAAATGTCTCATAGAACTTTTTAGGTTCTTGTCTCATTAATCAGTGATGCCAAATGGTCCAATGAACCACCAGCACATAAAGCCAGTCTTTTCCCCATTGTCTGGGTTGTCAGGGAAGTCAGCATGCATGGGTAACAACTGTAAATTATATTAACCCTTCTTACTTAAATTAGAGATTTGAATGTTGCCGTTTTTGAATGCTGATTTTGAATGTTGCAGGCTAACCTTTAACCATCATGTGTTAATTAGGGATGCTGAATGGCACATTGATATCTAAGCATAAATCATGCAGCGCCTACCCTGTTACCTTGTTTTCTTGCTATTTTATGATGGGAACACAGCAGTAAATTATATCTAACCGTGTTACCTAAATCGGGGATGCTGAATGGTGCAGTAAAATACCCCACATTTGCATTGGTGGAAAGCAGCTGCAGAACATACAAACTTTAACTCCGGAAGTTTTTTTAAAAATGTCTTCAGACTCAATTGTTTTGTGTCTTAAATCAAATGAGATCAGATGCCAAATGGTGTAGGGAAGTTAACAGGACCACAAACCCTACAAACACAATGTTGTTGGTTACTTATATCACATAAAGCAGACGTGTCAAATGATAAAGTTAGAGGAGTAGAACATTCCCCTCCTGAACTAGTGTGTTTAGTATGTTTATACTTAAATCAATGAGGGATGCCCAATGGTGCAGTCAAATTTCCAGCGTACTACTATGAAGTAGTAGTTGTTCGTGCTCATCTTTGTCTTGGGAAACATGTTGAATATATTTGCACTCTTAAATCAGAGATGCCGAATGGTGCAGTGTCTACAAACCCCGGCCTCTTTTTTTTTTGCTTCCGGTTGTCTTTCAGGCCGATGTGTTTCGTCAAGCAGTTGGAGATCCCTCAGTATGGCTACAAAAACAACGTTCCCACCAGCACACCGCGGTCCAACCTGGCAAAGGAGCTGGAAAAATACTCCAAGACCAGCTACGACTACACCGGCTACGACAGCCAGCACGGCGGCTACGGAAAGAGAGGACCGACAACCAAGTCCCACCACGGACGAGACACCTCCCCAAAGGGATACGATGGTAAGAAAAATGAACGCACGTCGACGAGCAGATCTGAATTCAGTCTCGCAGTAAGATTATGTGACTTTTACGCGTCTCCTTTGTTTAAAGGAGGTGTTGTGTTCTCATTTATAGACATTTTTGCTGTTTTTTTTGGCTCCCTGGTGGAAAACAATATGTCACAGTGGGTGGCAGCATTGCACAGATGCTGCATCTTTAGTACAATAACAAGAAGTAAGGTCATTATTTTCTAGAAAAATCTGTTACATTCAGTCTTAATCCCATTTTCTGTGTATTAATATGCCAAATTCTCCATCTGCTATATATATATTTTAATTATGATTAAATTAATAATGTTCCCTGTCCAGATTTTTCTTACCGTCAGTCCTTTGTCTTCTTGAGGGGAATAAAACCTGCAAAATGATCCCACTATGGGGGATTTCTATTCATTTTCCTATTCTAGGGAGAACATTTTGTACTTGACGACAAAAGCTTGACAACACACACACACACACACACACACACACACACATGCTCAGCACTCAGTGTATTCTCTTTGTTATAGCACTGAAAGCGCCGGTGTTTTCCGCCTCTCCACATGGCTAGAGTGAAAGCAGAGCAGAGTTATGGAAATGCCAAGCTAAGAGCCTGCCTCCTCTGAGCGGTGGATGGATGGAGGGATGGAGGGTGGGAGGAGGTGCAGATGGAGGGATTGTGAAACAGGAGAGAGATAATGGAGGCGAGCCCTGTTTCTTTGGCTGGAAGCCATTAGTGAGACGCAGGCAAGAGGGAGGTTTTTTTTTCAGCCGAGGTGTCTGCGCTCCCCCTCCGTCACGACTCCCTCCCTCCTTTCTAACATCCTTCCCTCCATCAGCATCACTCCAGCCTGCTGAGCACCATCACACACCAGCATACAATCGCTATATCTTTCTCCCTTTCTTCTTTGTCCCTTAAGATTTTTCTCTTTTCACCTCTGCCTTATTTTTCCTCTGACTCTGTGTCTCCTCGTCTGGTTTATATTCTGTTTTTTTTCTCCTCGCTGTCCTCAGATCCAAAACAAGCAGCGTGTTAGACCGTCTCTCAATACTTTCCGACTTCCCTTCCCGTCTGTGGCCTGCTCCGACTGAAAACATTACAAATATGTCATTTTATGACTGAAAAAGGGGGCCCAGAATTTCCTAAAACATTGTCAAACATCGCTGTAGTTTGTCTATAACAAAAAAGGAAGACACAGTGCATCTTGTTGGGGACTATTTTCAGCGGAGGATTAATCCATATTTGGTGCTCTAGTGAGTATTTGGGTCAGCAGGACGGGTTATGAGGGAATGAGTCAAAATAAACTACAGTTTGTGTTCATGGTAATGAAGGAACATGTCACAAAGTGCAGCAGTGTGGCTCACTGATGTGTTTTTAACAGTTTTTGGACAACGAAGGAGCTCTTTGGCACCGAGGAATCATTGGTTGTTTTGGTTTTAACACAGAATATTTGTGTCTCTATTCAATCTCTGTCTCTTTTGCACGTTTTAAATGCAACAGAGCATCTGTTTTCAATTTGATCTGCTCTATCTGCTGCACATTTTGGCTGAATGCCATCTAACAAATCTGTATGTGCATGTGTTTGTGTTTGTGTGTGTTTGTGTGTGTGTGTGTGTGTGCATCCCGACAGCTAAGCGCTACTGTAAAACGTCAAGTCCGGCTAGCAGTACGACCAGCAGCTATGCTCCCAGCAGCAGCAGCAGCCTGAGCTGTGGAGGAGGAGGCGGCGGCGGCGGTGGAGGAGGAGGTGGTGGTGGTGGTGGTGGAGGAGGAGGAGGAGGAGGGGGGGGAGGAAGCAGCGCCAGCAGCACCTGCAGTAAGAGCAGCTTCGACTACACCCACGATATGGAGGCGGCCCACATGGCAGCCACGGCCATCCTGAACCTGTCGACGAGGTGCAGGGAGCTCCCGCACGCTCTGGGAGGGAAACCCCAGGACCTGCTGACACAGGTAGTCTGAGGCGGTGTGCACAAACACGTCTGCCTTCGTGCATCACGTTCACACACTGTGGCAGGAGTGGAAAAAAAGTATCAGAACATTATTTTGACACGTGTAGGATAAAATTCATATCAGATATCAAACAGAGTACTCAAAACAACAGAAGAAAAGTTAATCACTGTGAGTTTTTATAGATTTATTCCAACTTGAGCCTCCTTTTTGTTGTGTTGATCTTATTTTCTATCAGTCATAATAGCATTTTACCCACAAAGATAACTGTTGAGATCTGGAAACATGCTGAAATCACTAAAAAGAAGTCTGACAGGTCAAGAAACAAGAGCTGTCAGCCGATCGGGCAGGTTTAGTTCAACGTTTTTTTTTGGGAGAGAGAAAACAAAGAGGAACTGTAAATTTTGTTTTAAACATCCATCACAGTTCACAGATTCACTTCTTGGTTCCCGCTTTGACCTCCTGTACTGTAACACAGTTGTTTGCACGCAGCACACACATTTCAGGTGCGCTCGCATGCTGTAAACGAAATGGTTCAGATAATGTGGATAAACTGTTTTTTTCCCATGTTTCCAGATCTCAGCAGTCAACTTGGTGAGTACACTGTTATTATTACTGTTGGACAAAACTATGAGAAACAACACTAAAGGTGCTTTCATGTGAACCTGGGAGCAAGTATCACCTTTTATCGTAACCCAGATTGTCTGAAATCAGTTCAATTTCAACTCTACGAGAGCCTGACATCGATATTTGAGAGTTTAAAGGCTCTGCCGATGATATTACAGCCGATGTTTGCTTTTACACATGAAGATCAGTTTACTCGTCGAGTACCGGCGAGTAAAATAACCCCGATTTTGTCATGAGGGTGTTCTCGGGCGGCTTGAGATGTCAAACTTCCGACAGAAAACCTGTGTTACTAAGTTGGGACGTGGAGTTTGAAAGACATGGGTGTAGTTCTGGAGCTCAACTCATACTAAAGACCATAAGTCAGGATATTTAGGCCTCTGCTGCTTTGATTTTGACCTTTTTATATTCAATCTGTGACTTGTCAGCCCCCCAACTTTATGAAAACGCAAAGATGAATCGCTGCACCTCTTTAATTTTTGTGCTGATTTCTGCACCAACCTTCAGTTTTGTCACCAAACATTCTTATTTGTTTACACCTGTAAGCATGAGATCTTTCCCTCCGCCTGTCTCCATCAGAGTCCGGTTGGCGACCTGGACGACAGCGGCGCGGTGGATGTGGCCGGTCAGCCCGGCGGTCCGGAGGGCAGCGGGACGGTGTTAACCCCCCTGCAGCCGATGTCGCCCCAGCGGCAGGCTCTGCTCAGCAGCCGCTGCTACCAGCTGAGCGAGGCCGACTGCTGGGACCTGCCCGTCGACTACACCAAGATCAAACGGCTGGGAGACGAGCAGGACCACAAAGAGGTAACGGGAAGGTCGACGTCAGACAGTTTGAAATGAACAGATTCATCTCGGGGGGATTAGGATTAAAATAGATGCTGTCCATGCAGTTTATAGTCCGGTTTATATTAAAACCACCAGAGGTTTACAGATTAAGAGCTCACAGTTTAAAACATAGTTTATAGTCTATATTTAACAAAAGCAGCATGTATTTTTACAGTGCAGTGAACAGAAACAACTCAGACATTAGAGGTAATTTGTAATAAAAAAAAATAATATTTTAAAGTTTACATAGTTAACTGTTTACAGGACAAGTTCACAGACTTTAATTTGCAGACTTGCTAAAGTTTTGCAGTTTGCAGAAGTAAGAAAAAATAGAAAGTAAACTTTTATTTCACCGGTACATTCATTTAAGTGAAAAGAAAGATTTATATTTATGTATGATTAAATGTCATTAAATATGCATGATTGTTGGAAGCAAATGTCCCTTTTCTGCATGTTCAGCCGGCCTGCTGTGCACAGACTAAAAGACAGACAGAGTTCCGCTTCAACAATTGATTGCAATTAATTCACTTGAAAATGTACAATTGTACAGTGTCTAACCTGTAATTAGAGCCAAATTACATACGTTTCTTTCTAAGAAACTTTGTACGAAAACATTCACAGAACTCAAAAAAACAAACTAGTTTAACAGAGTCGCTGCAAATGTTCGCGAGTTTACTTCGTTTGAACGACGAAAACATAACAGAGCACACTGAAATCTGCAGTTCACAGAGCTTAAACTTTACCAGCATGTACAGTGAGAGTTTACACAATTTATAACTTTAATTTATAGTTTACAGTTAAACGAGTTTATAGCTCAGAATGAATTGCAGTTATTTGTGCACCATATGTTCAGTTCAAACTGTTCAAAAGCTCAGTGATGTGGAGGCAGAATAAAGTCACGTAGCTTAAAATCTTAAAGCCTCACATGAAGATTAATGCAACATATCAGATTTATTCAAGTCGGTTTTCTTATACGAAATCTGCCTTTGTATATTTGTTATATTGCATATTAACACAGAACAAGGGAGTATAAACAAAGATGAAAACAAAGACTGCAAGTCAAGAAGTGTAAATATAAAATGTAAAACTGACAATAACTTATGAATAAATATTATAAAACAATCTGTACATTATCATCATGATTTAAATGAAAGAGCTGCACAGTTTTGTTCACAGTTTATTAAGTTTAAAGAATATTAAATACGTGCATTAAATAAGACATGAAACGGTAAAGATTGAACCTCTAAATGTTGCTCATGCTCCGCACGCTGCCCTTACAGCTATAAATAAGAGCTTTAACCACCTAATTTAATATTTAGTCAGGCTGTCCCCTAATCATAGCGAGCGAGGATAATTTGAAGCATGAAATTGAGATTTAAGGAACCCAGAGTTTATATAAAAAGGGGTACACGCATAGATTAAGAGATGATTACGCTTTATAAGCTGTTTAAAGGGATGCTTGTCCTCTGATGCACAGCAGCAGAAGAGCAGCGTAGAGAAGTTGTGGACTTGTTTTGCGAGGGCGGACTTCTGCTCGCTAGTACGCATAATTTTTGCATCACTTTACATACATAAGAGGGGAATTTGTTTGAGTTTGGAAAGGACCAGCGTGTCTGTGTGTGTGTGTAAGTACACCTTCGCTAACCAAAAGGCGTAAAGACTACACGGAATGACAGTGCTTGCCAAAGTTGTGCATTTACAGCTCAGATTTTGCTTTTTCTTCACCCCCGGAGCTGCTAAATAGAAAAAAGTTCAGCACTACAACAAGCCAAATAATAAAAGTCCGGAGGCAGCAAAAGAAAATGTGTCACAGCCAGTGTAGAGAGAGAGTTTACAATCAGATCTAGTGACAATCAGATCAGACTTCTGAGAATTAGTGGGAGGCACAATGGTGCAGTGGTTAGCACTGTCGCCTCCCAGCAAGAGGGTTTGGACCCCGGCTTGGGTACTCCGGCTTCTTCCCACAGACCAAAGACATGCACACGCAAGACTCTAAGTCGCCTGTAGGTGATTAGCTGGCGACTCGTCCAGGGTGTACCCCGCCTCTCGCCCCACCGTGACCCTGATGAGGATCAGCGGTTACAGATAATGGATGGATGCTTTAGTAGTAGAAACCTTTTCTAATCCACATTTTACTTTTAAACTGTCCAAACTGACCTTTATAACCCTTCACCTACTAACCGACCTACCTAGAATTATCACCAGTTAGACATCTTTGTATCTATTTAGTTCAATTTGTGTGCAGTGATCTTGTTTCTCTTATCTTTTGTAAAACATCTAAAACAGACGAGCAATATACAATAAAAAAAGTTCTCTGCAATAAGACACATTTTCACATGACTTACTCTCTTATTACTCACAGTAAAGTGATTTGAGAGACTACAGCTGTGTCCGAACTCATTCATCACTCCCTATAAAACAATCACACGGTAGTTTTTCTCTACAGCGAGCAGGACATTGAGATTTCAGACACGTATCAACTGTCGTCATTTGCATCGTTTGCGCAGCGTGCTGTACGTGACGTGGACATTCATGCACACACTCAGAATTCAGACATTTAAATAGACTTGGGGGAAGCTAAATGTGGCGCACCATATTGTGAATATGGAGTGATTTCAGACACCAGATATACTTCACGTCTCCTCTATCGGTCCTTCAGGGCGGCACGGTGCTGCAGTGGTTAGCACTGTCGCCTCACAGCGAGGAGGTTCCTGGTTTGAACCTCGGCTGGGACCTTTCTGTGTGGAGTTTGCATGTTCTCCACATGTCTGTGTGGGTTCTCTCTGGTTTCCTCTCTGACCCTGATGAGGATAAGCGGCTACAGACGGCCATTTTTACTCAGTGATATGTTATTCTCATTTTTATAAGAATCAGAGTTTAGTACCATGTTAGTGCCCTGGTTGCTCACCTGCTGGGCTTTTGGCCCGTGTACTAAGGCTGACTCTTTACCACAGCAGTCTGGGTTCGATTTCAAGCCTGCAGCCCTTTTCTGCATGTCATCCCCCCTCCTGTCTCTCCTCCTTTTATCTAATAAAGTTTAAAAAAGGAGTTAAATACCAAATTGTCAAGCGCTGACAAAGATGCATGAAACACGATGGCAAACTAAATCAGTGCTAGCTTTAGTTTGCTTGTTTGCTGACATGATGAATGTAAAATGGAAGAAAGGTGGTGAATCATCAGATCAGACACTCTGCCGTACTCTGAATTACACATATATCTCCAAAGACAGGCGACTCTTTACCAAAGTTTTTAATTCAAAAGAAATGTGATAAGTAGCTTTTATTCTGAAGTTTGTGAGTTGGAGTCAAATCATTTTAACTTATAGCTGTTTGATAAATAACCCTGGCTGGCTGCAGCCGCCTCTCCTGCAGGCTCAGTGCGCTCTCATGTGGTCGAAAGCGGCAGTGCCTCGGCACAGACGCAGCAGCTCTCTCTCTCGAAGAATGCTTCCAGGAGCTCGAGCACGGTGCATTAAAATGCTGAATTACACCACTAATACATAAGTAAAACATGATAGATCATCTGCACGCTTTAAATCCTCACAGATCTGATATCACACAGAGCAATCCATGCAGCAAATTGCTACATTTGCCTCGTTGGATTTAGAGCGCTGGAGTGAAAGGTTTTAATCAGGAGAGTAATTGCGTTTGTTAATGAAGCACGACATTGCAGAGGAGGCCGCAGCCTGGAGCTCCAAGGCTGATGGGATTTTCTCCCAGACAGTCCTGAACGATTTCTGCTCCCGACTGAGGAGGTGTGATGTGTGGACTGCAGAGCAGACTGCAGCGCTCACAGCCACAAAAGCTTCTCGCTCACTGAGTCCAACTGGTGCAGAGAGAGAGAGAGAGAGTGTGGTACCGGTTAACTGGTGATGATTTATTTCACTATGTGTCAAAATAATCAGATAATACAGTCTGGGCGCACTGGAAGCAGAAGGAGAGCAGGAAGAGAGCAGGAGGAGAGCAAGAGGAGAGCAGGAGGAGAGCAGGAGGAGAGCAGGAAGAGAGCAAGAGGAGAGCAAGAGGAGAGCAGGAAGAGAGCAGGAGGAGAGCAAGAGGAGAGCAGGAAGAGAGCAGGAAGAGAGCAGGAGGAGAGCAAGAGGAGAGCAGGAAGAGAGCAGGAAGAGAGCAGGAAGAGAGCAAGAGGAGATGGATTTATTCTCACCTCCAGAATCAGGCTCTCAAACACTTTATAATGGTGAGATTGTCAGGCTGTCCTATTGAGTTGCTCTTATGTCTCTAGACTTTTACATATTGTGATGATAAAATACAATTTTCTCTCTAAAATGTCAGAAGATAATGAAATAATTAATAAGAAATGAAAGAAACCAGCTACACTTTCCCAAAAACCCAATGTAATGTCATCTTGTTTAGTCAAAAACCTATAACTACAGATATTTAGTTCATTATCACATAAGATAAATAAAAGACAACAGATATTCTTGAAACATTCAACATTCATGCTTCAAAATAAATAGCTGTCGATCAACCGACTAATCGTTTAAGCTCTAAATGAGGTCATGACGCAAATATTTTACCTCCGAGCTTTAGCGGCATTAGCTATATGTTCATTTTTTCTGTGGCGTTAATAAAATAAACATAAATAAACACTGACAGCAAACATTTAATCATATTAATCATCAATAAAAAGCTGATGAAACATATTTGGATGCAGTGAAACCAGAAAAAGTTCGAAAAATAAGAAAACTCGATACCTGATCAACTTTTATCTTTCCTGTACTGAGATATGCTTTGTGCTAGCTCATCAATGTTAAAAAGCAATATATATATATATGTTGTAGATTTGTTCTTTGTGTAAATATGTCCACATAGAGCCCGTAGTGACATGTTGTAGTCTGCTTATTTCTCGTCCCTGCACCAGAGCGACGAGCTCGATCCCTTCCAGGAGCTGCTGGACGAGCAGCGCTACCCGGCCGAGGTCACCATGCCCAGCCCCAAACATCACAAGTACCCGCCCTGCAAGGAGAGCAAGAAGGAGCTCATCACGTAAGACTCCGTCATACCGCTAACCTAATTAACGCAACGCTTCATCAGATGCATACAAGAGCTCGAAGCCAACCAGACTTCAATTTAATTTATTGTCCCTTCATGGGAAGTTTGCCTTTAAGACATGCGGTACATGAATAATACATAGAAATAAACAAAAACAAACAATTATAGAAGAAGCTAAAGGCGGGAAAGAAACAAATTAATAATCTTGCTCATATGGACATACGTATATTACAGGAGCCAGAGGTTTTGATGCCGCAACACTAACACAAGAGACTTCATCAATTCTCTTGACTGGTGGTACAAATCTGAGGCATACTTTCCTTATGTAATACTTCTACTCTACTACATCTCAGAGACAAATATTGTTCACTGACAGCTTTAGTTACTAGATACTTTTCAGATTTTATTCCCCTCTGTGTCCGGTAAATCCGCTAAATAAAAACTTCCTGGGAGTTGGCTGGAAAATACATCGTCACAAAGATGAAAACGGGATGTTTTTCTGAGCTCGTGAAAAGTTGACATGACGTTGTTCTCACAGGACAAACATATGATGATCTTATGGACCATGAACTAGCCAAATAAAGTAGTTGAAATGAGCTCAATGTTATGCAACATGCAACATAAATGCAGCAGTAATCAAGGAAGTTTTTACTTGCCACTGTCGCCAAGCGCTTGCTAATGGTTGGAATTGTTGGGTCCAGACCTGTTCTACATGGAAAGTGTCATGAGATAACATCAGATATAATGGTGAAACACTCACAGGGAACAATTTACTGCACAATAAGTACACTTTGCTTAAAAAAAGACACTTTTTTTCAAAAGAAAATTGTAAATAAAAGATTCAGAATCAAGTTAAAATGTTGTTTTTTTTCTCCTGCAGGCTGTCAAGCTGCCAGCTGGCCGACAAGAACATCCGCGGGATGATGACGACCAACGCACAAGAACTCAAGTGAGTCTACAAAGTCAATATACTGACTGGCTGATTCAGATGAGGTCTGAATGGAGGTCGAGCCCAAGACCAAGACTACAAATCAGCGCTCATTCGGTATCCTGACCCGACCTCCTTTGACGCTGGTTAACCCTTGTGTTTGTGCCTCAGGTGTCCGACTCCCGGCTGCGATGGATCTGGACACATCACCGGAAACTACGCCTCCCACAGGAGGTACAGTAACCGTTCTTTGGACTACAAATGCCGTCACTGTAGGTGCCTTTTTTAAATTTGTCTCCTGTCCTGCAGTCTGTCCGGTTGTCCACGAGCCAAGAAAAGCGGCATCAAGATCCTCCACAGCAAAGAGGACAAAGACGACCAGGAGCCAATCAAGTAAGGTTTCAGAGAGGCTTCATAGCTTTGATTTAAAGCCTGGGACGTGAGAGATCTTACCTCCTACACCTTTTTTTTTATTCCCTCAGTTTTCTAAATGATGCTGTCAAATGATTTAATTTGCATCCTCACTTCTATTTCACGGAAGACAGCTTTATACTTTCATCGCATCCAGTCACAGTGATTTGTCTCACAGTCGAAACCTGAAGCTTCTCGGTCCAACGTGAAAATAAAATCCATCTTGTCTTTGGTGAAGGACAATTTAATTTTCTGAGCAACACAAAGACACATTTGTAGTAACGCTTCTTATAATAGTTTAATATTCACTCCCACTTTTAGCTCTGTTTTTGGTCTCCACCAGCTAGTCTCTCAGTTTGTTTTTCACCCAAACACCAAACAGTAAAGTTGTGGCTTTAAAACCAAAACAATGAGCTGAAAGACGCTAAAATACTCTGCAGATACTCTGTGGGTTTGTCACTATGTTAGTCATTTAACCTGTCGTTTATATACAATACAATTAAGAGCAACATAAAGAAAATTAATTAAATAATTTAAAGGTTGCATTAAAATGCCTAAAATTGTAACACCTATATATTTATTTATATATTTTGTTAAGTTTCCCAGTAAACATGGGATACATTAGAAAATAAGGAAGGAAGTCGGTAAACGCAACTAAACATAACGGGAATAAAATTTTAATATTTGACGTCATCCGTGAACAGTTTCTGCTCGAGTCGCGTTAAATTGATTCCCATCAGCAGCGGTTGCTGTTTAACAAAGAAGACAACAACTCCCATGATCCCACGCTACTTCATAACATCATCAAACTACGTCTTTTGTTGTTGTTTTGACATGAGAGACCCCCTAGTGGTAGAAATTAGGAAGTAAAAATGGCAACATTGACTTTTGACAATTAGGCCTGCGACTAACAATTACTGTCTTTATTATTGGATTAATTCAGCCAATAAAATGTCGATAAAATGGTTGAAAATAGCTTGCTTAGCTTGTTTAGTCTAATCAACTGTATAAAACCCAAAAATATTCAGATTATAAATTATAAAACAAAGCAGATCATCACATTTGAGAAGCTGTTAGCGGTGACTTTTCTTTTCTTTTGCTTGATAAATGACTTAAATTATTGATTCATTACTAAAATCAATAAGACTAATAGATTAATCAACAAAATGTTCCAGCACTAGTTTGAAAAAGTCATTTAAAATGAAAATGTATCAAAAATTCTCCCCCGATCTTCGTATATATTCTTCTATAACCTTAAAGTTTACGTTTAGCAGCCACATTCCAGTCAGTCAAGCTGTTGATAGATTCATCCATCTATTTTCTCTTAAAATGCTGTCTGTGTTCGCTGACCTTTCTAACTTCAGGAGAGAATATTTTAGAGAGGGGCTGTGGTCAGTCCTCCACTTCACCTCCCGCTCCCAGCAGGCCAAGTCCAGTAAAGGTTAGCACTAGTGAGCGTTTGACATTTTCCTTAAAGCAGAGCCATAATGTTAAGCCAACACGACCTTGTGAATAATCTAAAGTTCAGCCGGTGTCAGTCTGCAGCCAGCTGTTGCTGCCACCTCTGTTCCATCCACCATCATCATTAACAGTGAACTTATAATTAAGCTTAACCTGAGCTCGGCTGGGGAGCGGGGCCCCGCCGACGCTCGGCTCATAATAATCAGCCCAAAATGTCACGGTGAAGGGCGTTTTGGGATGCGGGAGGCAGAGCGGAGCGTCTGGGAGCTCAGGAGGTGTCATCTGCAGAGCGAGAGGTGTTTGTCCTCCTTGTGGTTACTGCTGCCGTGGCCTGGAGGCCTCGGAGGGCAGGAGGGAGGGATGAGTCGTGACTCTGGATACTTTTTTAAAAGGCTGCGTTAGATTTACCTGTTTTAGTCTGATAGCTTAAATCTGACCTGGTTAAATGGAGAGCTGGCAGCATATGAAGCAGCGGGTATGATGTTTAATCTCTAGCAGCTGATAATCCAGCAGCAGCAGGTGGTGGAGAAGCTGCGAGAAGATGATAAGATGATCTTTTTGCAGCTTGTAGGTGTTGGCAAAGACACCACAGAACCTTTTCTATTTGGACAACAAGGTGTGGGAAAGTGTGTTTATTAGTGTGTATTGCTGTTGAAGTTTGTGCTCTTTTGTGTCCTCTCTCAGGTGTCCGGTGCCCGGCTGTGATGGACAGGGTCACGTGACGGGGAAATATGCCTCCCACCGCAGCGCGTCGGGCTGCCCCTTGGCGGCGAAGAGGCAGAAGGACAGCTACGTGAACGGCTCGCAGTTTGTCTGGAAATCTGGCAAGACGGACGGCATGAGCTGCCCGACTCCAGGCTGTGACGGCTCGGGACACGTCAGCGGGAGCTTCCTGACCCATCGGAGGTGGGCGTGGCTCTGTGTCAATCTGTTTTAAAGCATTACAGTGTCTTTGATTTTGTGTGTTATACTCACTGTTATTATTATTATTGAAAGCTTACTTCACTTCAGCTTCACAGTGTCTATCCTGATGCAACTCATACATGACATTAAAATTAAAATCAACTGTCACAGACTTGTAAATGTGCAGCAGATTGATGATCCATCGCAGCTAACCTTTCTTTGTTGTGTGTGTGTGTGTTTTATTCCAGTCTTTCCGGTTGTCCCCGCGCCACCTCGGCCATGAAGAAAGCCCGGATGAGCAGCGTGGAGATGCTGACAATCAAGCAAAGAGCAAGCAAAGGTCAGAACCAAACCCTAAAAGTTATCCTAAACTAAAACTCATCTGAATCAAATTAAACTTTGTTTTTTTGGTTTCAGGCATCGAAAACGATGAAGAAATCAAACAGCTGGATGAAGAAATCAAAGATCTGAACGAGTCTAACAATCAAGTGGAATCAGACATGATAAAACTGAGAACACAAGTAAGACGCTTTCTGAGTGTGTGTTAGCTGCAACAGTAATATATTATATACATTAACTGACTTTCCATTTCCCCTATATTATATAATATATTTTATTTAATAAGAGGTCTACCTTTTTTATCTATTCCCATTTTGATTTGCTTACAATCCAAACTTAACTCTTACCCCGAAACCCCACCGGGCACGCCTTTGGTCACGTCTGTGTTTTTCCCCCCAAAAAACCGCCTGGGGCCAGACTTTGTTTACTTGCTCAGATTTGGTCATTTTCCTGGTTTATGTGCTTCCAAACATGCTTCTACATGTGTATATATGCTACGTAGTTAATTATTTTCGCTTTTGTCTGTTTTTACAACCAGCAGTTTGCACGGGGTATTTTATTTTGAAAATCCACTGGATTCTCTATGCTGTTTCTGTGTCTGGCTTCCTGTCAGCTCGAGGTGCTCTGTGTAAATTGACGCGGGCTGCTCGCGGCGTCCGTCAAAAATAGAACAGCCGCGTATTCAAACGCAACGCAGCACGTCTGCGCCTGGTGGAATTCCATGTTTACCTGTTGTCTTAATTGACTTCCTCACAGAAATGCTGTTTTCATTGCTTACTTTCAACCTCTTCTACTTTTTTTAGTCAACGAAACTCAATAAAACTTTTCAGCAGGAATTAAAGGTCCTGTGCACGACTTTCACCACCACTAGAGCACCTCCATCTCAGACTAAACCCAATGAGAGCTATGGCCCACCAGACTCCATTGACAAAAGCAGTAACTTTACCTCACGGATCATAAAACACACTTCATTCAACAACACCACGACTCCACTATATCCTTACACAGTAAATAGTTGTTTGCTGCTATATTAATGTCTTAAATCTCATATCTGTAACCCTTAAGGCACCCCTACCCTCTTTTAGAGGAGGCTTTTAATCTGAAACATCTCCAAGAAGTTTTGGGTTTCATTAACAGTAGCTTTAGATCATATATATAACTTCCCCAGTTTGAATTCAGCCCGGGACCAACACGTTCCCTGCCATCTCTCCATAAAATGGCCACCAACACAGTAACATGCTGATAACTGATTTCCTCCTCTGGTAGATCACCACCATGGAGACCAACCTGAAGTCCATCGAGGAGGAGAATAAGGTGATCGAGCAGCAGAACGACTCGCTGCTGCACGAGCTGGCCAACCTCAGCCAGTCGCTCATCAACAGCTTAGCCAACATCCAGCTTCCACACATGGTAAGAAAGGAGTCGACTACACCTTTACGAAACAAACTGTTTGTTATGTTTTTACAGGATTACGCTTTAATAAAACCTTTACAGCAAAAATACAAGCTTGCAAAGTAATATGTTCCTGCATCTAGACTCAGCTTTCCTCAGGATAGTTATCGGACACATGAAAAGTTTAAAGAAGTAAATATAAGAACAGTGCATGAAGTTTTATTTTGGTAGGTAATTGGTCAATAATCCACCTACCCAATAGGAGTTTGTTGACGTTTCTTGTAATAATCATGATTTTTTTTGCACTGACTCCTGCCTGTCAGGTTGCAGCTTCCTTCCTCCACTAACCAAACAAAGTATTTTATGTGTTCGTATGAAGTACTTATCCATAGTCAGTGTATTACCTCTCAGATGTTTCATATTAAATGTGCTAACTTTTGTTCCCTGCTTTATTTCAAACATTAGACAATAAAGATTTGAACTGATCATCTAACATTTGCTCACGATTTGAATCCAGGGAGGTGTTTAAAGTTGTCTGTAGTAGCAACACAACAGAACTTTTTTCCTCATCTGCTTCTTTCTGTTCACCACCTTCTTTTTTTTCCCAGCAGTCCCATGCTGTGCTTCTTCTTCTGTGCTTTACAACGCCTCACAGAGTTTCACACAAGGAAAACAGCCCCGTGTTTTTATTTTTCAGTTTGAGTGAAGCGCTCATGGCTGTTTTTTAACGTCATGTTGTCTCAGTGTAGAAAGAAGACTGGGGCTAATTGGATAATCTCTCTCTCTCTAAGCAGTATGAACCCGAGTTGCTTGATAACTGGACTCTTAGCCTCCTGTCCTTCCATAAATGTATCAGACTGTCCGAAAAATGTCCGTCTTAACAAGCAATTTTAATTTTATACCCCTTAAAATAACCTCTAAAATTTGCATCGGACAGAGTGGAAATTGGAAATTCAACACGGTAGAATTGGTAGAACTTTCCCTTTCTTGTTTCTAGAAAAATACCAAATCTAAAGCTCCGTTCACACTGCAGGACACTAAGAACTCTGATTTATGGCATTGTCTTTTATTCTTCCATAGTTGCGTCGTTATTTCAGTTACGATAATGCAGAGAAATTTGTGATTTTTTGTTTTGCTGTCCTCGCTCAGACCTTCAATCAGATCTGAGTAAAGCTGCAGTCGCTGCAGTGTGAACCGAGCAGGAGGGGGAATGACTTGCTAAGGCGGACATTGTGTTGTTCTTTCTCGGTGTAGCTTAATGAAGCCTTGTGACCGCTGCCGTGTGTCTAGCGGGCTAATAGACTTCTCTGTACACCCTCTCCTGTAGAGACCGCTGCCACAGAAAGAGGCCCCAGTAAAGCATAACTGCTGTTTACAGATGCCTCCCAGAGTAAGAGATCCATTTATCCTTTATCCAATTATCCTTCTCTTCTGCACTGTCATCCTCCCCTTCCCCTTATGACTCCTTCAGCCCACTGTGGTGTCTGCACATCACAACTATCCATTTATAGTGCAGTATACTTAGTATATTAATGACAATAACAGTAGCTTAACTTACCTGTGGCAAAATTCCAGACCTTTTATCACTTTTCCCCAAATGGCAGCTAAAACAGACTTTTAGCACTGAAATGCTAAAATCATAATTAATTGGAAAACAGACTGAAATAATTAACTGATATAAAAATGAGACATCCGGGTCTCCTCTGAGACCTCAGATTTTACTAGACAAATGAGTAAGTAACAGTAAGAGGAATTTGTTTAGCAGTTAACAGGAAGTATGATGCCATAGCTCAAGTCTAATGCTAAACCCGGAGAAAGAGCTGCTCTGGAATCAGATATAATCGACTGGTTGAGTTAAACTGCGGTTGGCGGGACCTGGTGATTGCAGTGAAACTTGCAAGTTAGGTAACCGGCAAACTGAAGTATCAAAGAAAGTCAGAATATATGTAGGTTTATGCAAAAGAGGCTGAATTTATTACACAAAAAGTGATATAATTTAAATTCTGACAAAATAACAAAAATAGAGATTTATTATGGTATTTGATTGAGATGAGTGATTGGCGATCATTAAAACGTCTACATCCCCTTTGGAAACTGATCAAATATTTGCAGATGTAACCATAATACTACAATATTTTTAGAATATAACACTGATAGTCAACAACTCTGCAAAACCCTGGATTCATTCAATAATGTTCTTTTTTATGCCTAAGTTTAACATTTGCAAAATTCTGCAATCTTTCTACAATTTCTGCACACTTTCCACCTTACTGCACACAGGGCACACTACTCCCTGCATTGGCAATGCACATAATTCCTGAGGTGTGGAATCGTCTCATAGATGGATAATATAGATAGTTTCTAGGGCTGAGAAAGCTCATTCAAGTTAAAAAAGACCTGGGCCTAAAATGGAGCCCTGAGGTACGCCACATGTAAAACTAGCAGTGCCTCCTTCAAACAGAACTCAACTGTAGACTTTAATTCTATTTTTAAAACACTAAAATTTGTTTGCTTTGCCTGCTGAGGTTGAATTCAACCAATAAGTTTGTTTTTGAAGCCAAAGCTGCTCTGTCTCTGACAAATATTTAAACTCCCAGTCGGCTAAGATAAGTTGAATTACCAGTTGTGTCTCTTTCATCTGCCCATTAACCTCCCATTGGTTTTTAACATCCTGATTTTGTCTCCATATGCTAAACATTAACCTTCCATCTATCCACAAGCTAACCATCCCTCTCCTAATTTTTGCATGGTTTGGAGTTGCATTGCGTAGACCTTCACGGGCTGAAGTATAGTTATTAAACGTAATATTAAAATAGTATTTGTGTAACCGAGCCATGCTTTCCTGATAGTGTTCCCTTCCTTCCCTTGCTGCCCGCCTGTCTTCCAAACCTTTCCAACAATGTTTTAAAGAAAAGATACTGATTGTCTATAAGCACATACACACCTCTTCTAATCCCTCTGATTGTTTGTTTCTTCATGGGTTCTTTTCCCCTCACAGGAGCCAATGAATGAACAGAACTTTGACACTTATGTGAGTACATTGACAGACATGTACACTCACCAGGACCAGTACCAGAGCCCGGAGAACAAGGCGCTGCTGGAAAACATCAAACAGGCCGTTCAGGGTATCCAGGTTTAGCCCTGACTGAGGCCAAAATAACAAATGCAAAGCAAAAACAACAACAAAAAAAAGTCAAAAAGAGGGGAATCGGTTGTTTTTTGCTGCTGTAATCTACCATAGTTCTTTTATTTCTTCTGCTGTTATGCTCTCAACTCCATGGGTATCTCTTTTTTTATCATTTTGATTGTCGTTGCCTTGCTTTAAAAAACAATTACCAATGTTTTAAACAACATTCACGTTTTGTACATTTTCATATGATCTAATATAATGTGATGTACTGTTTATAGCTGCTAATGTATGCACATTCTAGTGTATATGTATGTATTTATTTATCGTAAGCTTGAATCATTTTTTTTTATTTAAATGCAATTTACATACATCGAAAAACTGGGCGTCACGGGTTTAACGGGGAGCGGAGCGGCGAACGTGAAGAGCAATCACTTTTCGAAAAGGCTTTTCTCGAGAGCTGTAAAGCTGGAGGTTGTTTAATGGATGTAAATTCATTCATTTTTGTAATGTTTGAACGTGGACCGCGCGGACACTAATATTATTGTAAATCTTTAGCGAGAAAATTACGAGAAAAACCAATGCTAATAAGAAGCAAGAAGATTTCAAACATCATGACACGGAAACTTACTGGTGCAAAATCCCATCATTCCCCTTTCGGAGTTGTTTCATTTCAAACTGTCCTGTTCTGTCGCTTTTCTTTGTTCATGCGAAGAACGAAGCGAGAAAGACCAATGGCTACAGAAAATGTAGGAGACAATCTGCCATTCTGAATTTCTTTTAATCATCAACCTTGACTAGCTAATAGGACAACGTGTCAGCAATATTGGTATGATAATATTAAATCGTTTGTTTAGATATGGGATGCAATCTATATGAAAAAATGTTTGGGTATATGCAATTTCTTATGAATAAAACTAGCAAAGAGCTGATAGATCTTTTTACTAACTATAAATGTATTGCGTTTTGTATAAACCTTTTACTACAATCATGTTTTAGGAATCTGACGCGGGTGAAAGGACTTTGGTTCTGTCATGTACGACTTTGCACAGGGACACCTTTGTTTCCATGTTTTGATGTTTTTATTGTCGATTAAGAGGCACTTGGCAGGCGAAAGGATTTGTAGATATGATTTTCCTTTCTAAAGGCTGACGGCTCCACTGGACTTACAGGGTCAAACGTCCCCATCTGTCATTGTATATTGCACTCGTCCTGTAGAAAAAACGTCTTTCCAATCATGCATCTTATTGTCTGAGCCACAATGGGACATGATGCCAGACGACATGATGACCAAGCAGCACTTTTTTTATTATCTTTGATTGTTTATTGAAAAAGATGAATGAAAACTAGAGCCAGCAGTCGTAACGCGTTGTCTGTGCACTGAATTTACCACCTTGAGTATTTGATCTGAATCGGCCTTACGATACGAGACATTCAGTCTGAAAATCACACAGCACTGATGGAGTATGTTTTCTGAACACCGTCGATCATGCATGCACTTTATTGGAGTATTTCAAAGTATTATCACGTGGTAAATGAAGCAAAAACTGTACAGCAAGTTTGTGGGAACTGTGACTTTCGACAAGACTTTGTGCTGGTGATTCCTGTTTGAAAGCAACCTGGAACATGTTTCACTGAGTTGATTTGTTATTTAAAGGAAAACTCCCCATCCGGTCCTCTGACATTGTTAACCTGCTCCACTGGAATGACCAAAAACAGAATGCTGAACCACACTGACGAACTTCTGTCTGAAAAGTTAACTTGTGGTTGTTTCCATGCTTAACCATCTAAAATATAATTTTGCTAATGGAAATATGAGCCCTGTTTCTCTTCTTTTTCAGGTTACACAACCTGTCAGTAGAGTTGCAAAATAGGACGAGTTGTTTCTGGTGTCCAGGATTTTGTCAAAGTAAAAGTTCTTTTTATTATCTGGGTAGACATTGTTCTAGATGGAGCACTTGGACATGAAACACCAACAATTTAAAGATTATGCTTTTCAAATGCTTAAATAGATTCACTTTCAGATTCTGGGTGAATTTTGGGGTGAATTAGGCAACTATGACACCGTGCTTTGGTCCCATCTGGCTTCTTCTCTATAGCAACAATGGTGGCCTGATGGCTCATGGATATAGAAGTATTTAGAGCCATCTGTCACACCAAACTGACACAAAAAAACAAAAAAAACATGACTTCTCAGAAATGACATTTAAAATTGTTACAATATTCAGGAGCATCTTGTGATTCCAATTTTAGGAAACATAAAAAGACGATCTTGAAATAGAAATTTATAGAACAGAACCAGCAGCTCCTCCAACTTTGCAACTTGCTAATAAAGGTAAAGTTTTGCAAGACCGTGATGCAAAATAATGTAGAAACATTCTAAAAAGAATACAAGGTCACAACACAAAGAGTTTTCTAGTTTATTAACAGTATTTTATGGGACTGCGTTTCTCCGGAACTGATGTGGCGAGTGTTCAAGAGCTGAAAGTCTGATGAACAATATTTCTGACAATCTTTCAGAATGCCTCCCACGAGAGAAAAGAATCAAACGTTGCTCTCAGTCAGAAAACACGATTCATATAGAAATCCTTACTAGTCAACTAGTATGTAAACAAAATGTCTTAAGACTGTGGCACACTGAATTTTAGAATAAAAATTATGAAAGAACTGTATTTAATGTGGATCGGTTACATCTGGCCAATACCGATGCCCATAACAGGGTCGGTATCAGCTTTGATATTAATCTGGTGTATCAGATCTGTTTCATAGGGACCACGTGTTGAGTATGAAGTAGTTTTGATGATATTCCAAGTAACAGAGATAGATATATAATATATAACATAGAGATAACAGATATTAGTTGCATTTAAATTAAAGTAGGGACCCCAAACCTTCCAAACCTCTGAAATTTTGAATATTTACTAAGAAGGCATGAAAACAATCCACCTTAGGTTTGAATTTCAATGTAGGCATCGTATAGCTTTAATGAACTGTTGTGACGAGCAGATGCATTTAAGGGGAAATCAACAGTTAACCATCTATAACTTCAAATCATGACCATTTGATTGGTGTCTTTAAGGGGCTGACCCCTAAAAAAGTGATGTTTACTCTGCCATCAGTCTCAAGTTTTCACATGAAGGACAAACGAACATCTCTAATGGGGGAGTTTTCCTTTAAAGATATTTCTTCTTTGGACTTTTTGCTGCAAAGCCTCATTCCCTGACTTCACATCTCTGTCCAAAGCTTTGTGTCTGCAGCTTCCTGCCAGTAAACTACTGCATTAGATAGACTGACAGCTTGTATTTTTTATTTAGTCAGTTATTCTTACTGATAACAAAGGAAATGGGAGTTAAAAGCACAATTCTGCCACTTAAAGACAGTCAATAGACTAGATATTGTAATATCAGATGTAAAAGCTAAACTGTAACTATTTACATAGAGAATCTCAACACTAACATGTGACATGCTAGAATGCAAAAGAAATCCATATGAATATTTGTGAAATCATCAGTTTATGAAAATGTTACAGTTTCTTTTCAGCGGTGCATTGATAAGGGGTTTTTATACAACATTCATTTTCTCTCCTTTTACCCCTTTTTCTCTGTTACTCGCAAACTTTCAACAACAGTTTTCTTACCACATGGCATGGGTTTCGTTGGTATTTTTGCTGTATGTTTAAGGTCACGAGTTGCTACGTGATATTTTAATTTGACTTGTGAAGTTTGTACAATTTTTATCATGCTGGTGTTGGCATCTCTTGCTCTGAATAAATCTTGTGTTGCAACACTGCTTATGACCTGCTCTTGTTTTGAATTGAAAGGCTGACGATTACTGCCAAATATAGTTTTTTTTATTCTTTCGAGGCACCTACTTAATTCTATTTCTTTTTATATAATAATTTGTAGAAAACAGGGCTGGATGACAAATATCACCATGTTTTGGACCAAAGACGTCAGTATTTGGGCTCAACAATATTATTGCAATATCTAAAAAAATCTAGTCCAATTCATATTTAAAGGTCCCATGTTTTACATTTTCTGGTGTTTTACTTAAAGTTTTGATAACCATAAGATGATATGTTTGTGGTTTTAACTATCCAAAACCATCTTAATATAATTTTACTATCTACTCTCACACTTTATGCTCTAGTAAGAACAGTTTTATCCTAGCGGCAACCTCCGTGGCTGTGAAGTGAATCCAACGCTGAAGTGCCAAAAACTACTGAAGCAGTTGAGGCTTGAGGCTGGCTACAGAACGTAACGTTGACGTCATGGATACTACATCCATGTTTAATGGATTTATCTCATCAATCTTAATGATCCTCTCTTATGATTGGCTGACTTCTTTTCTTTAAAAAAAAAAAAAAAAAAATGAGACACACACACGGACAAGTAATGGATTGTAGCCTATCTGCACAGTGGGTTCAGGTGAGCTCAGACTTTATAGTTGTGACGTCACAACCTTACAGAAGTCCTGACGGCTCGTTTAAAGACAGTTTCTTAAGACAGAATATGTGCAATTTTTCTGTGCATTGGGTGTTTTGATACTTTCACAGAATTTATATAAAATCTAGTCCTGCTTTAGAATAAAAGAAAAGAAAGTGTTTTGTAAGGAGGTGGACCATAACTGTGCAAATATCACACTTATCTTCAGTACCGGTATATTGCAACATCCCAGTTGATTAGCCGCAACACACTGTAAACAAATGATTTTTACTATGTTTAAATGGTCCTGCTGTTCACTGTGATGCCAGCTGAAGTCTTATTTTGTTCAATAATTGCAAAAAAGGGAGTTTAAATGTGATATTTTAGTGTCTTTGAGTGTTATGTCATCATGTTAATGTTCCAAACATGATTTTTAGACTAACAGTTTTAAGGTTAGAAGCAGGAATAAATAATAAATCTCATGATTAAGTTTGAGTGTAGTAACCTTTAGATGGACGGTAGGTGGCGCCAACGTGCGCACCGCTGTTTCCCTCCATTGTTGTATTTCCCGGGTCATGAACACGCCCCTTCCGGTCTGAGAGTGAAACGTGAGACGCGACGTAAACAAACCGGAGCTGCCGAGGCGTTGTGGCGGTTATTTCTGAATCCTGAACGGTCACAGTGACGGGTCTGTGGACGAGTCGTTAGCCCGGGTTTGGGTGGAGGAGACACGGTTACCATGGTGAAGTGTGTCGTCTCCGGTTGTCCGAACCGCGAGGTGAACGTTAACGCGAACCTGGGGATCTTCAACCGACCACCGAAGAGGTTCTTCGGCTTCCCCAAAGACCAGGCGAGGGTCAAGGTACGGTACCGGATCTCACTGGCAAACACTTTGGTGCCTTTTCAATCCTGCTTTTGATTTCGGTGGTTTAAAGTTAATTTTCAATGTAAAATCAAAATTGTGGCTCCGCTGCAGAATATAAACATGAAACAAATGTGATAATAAACACTGTGAAATGTTAAACCTGTCCACCAAAGGTTCATGTGTGTTATATAATAAATCCTAAACACAGCATCCTCAAGATAAGGTGAGATTTGAACATGAAGTCAGGGAGGTGTTGTGCAAACCAGCAGATGTCACTGTGTGCTGCGTTCAATGCCTCATCTGACACACATAAAGATCATATCATATCACACTGATGGCATTGTTCAGGTGTGGCTGGCGGCGCTGAGGGAGACGGACAAGCAGAACTCAACAGACCAGCATTTAATCTGCGAGGACCACTTCCTGCCGGAGGACATCACAGCCAATGGGGTCAACAGTGACGCCATCCCCATCATGCCCCCCTGTCCGGACGGGTCCCTGAGCATGATTAGCTCCTGGGGGGCCGAGTCGTCTGATGAAGAGGACCAGTGGGCCACAGGCGGGGGCGACGAGGAAGAAGAAGATGACGCTTATGAAGGTGTATGTGCTGGTTTTGCTAATGTGGTGGCCCCTGTACGAGATCCAGAACCTTCTGCACCAAAACCACCCACACCAGAACCTCCTGCACCAGAACTTCCTGCACCTGAACTTCCTGCAATAGAACCTCCTGCAGTGGATCCATCACAGCAGGTAAGGAGATGCTTCATATTCTCTGGTGCGTTTCACATCGTAGCTCTTTGTCATATTTTGGATTAATAAAAAGTTTGAGTTGTTGTTTGATGGTTTGCAGTCCCACATTTCTTTATTTTTATTAAAGGACCAAATGATTAAAGTTATTATAAGTGTTTGGTGACATTTTGAAAAGGATCCATGCAGAGATAAAGATTGTTAAAGAGTAAAATCCTTTTGATTAACCACAAACACTCGATACACGGCTCTCTCCATTGACAAAAATGTTAATTTCATCTCACAGATTATCGTGAATTCACTCAAACCGGACAAACACAAAATACATTTCTCCAAAAAAGACACTGTTTCTACAGTCACTAAGTCTGCTTTGGTCTAAATGAATCCTTTATTCTACATATTAACCACATAGCAGCTCGGGAACAACACATGTAGAGCGAGCGTGACGTCGCTCTTGGCTTAGCTCTAAATTTAAGATTACATACCTTTTTTAACCAGAGCAGCTCTAACCTGTTCTGTTTTCACTTCCTCTGCGCCAGGATTCAAGTCCCCCGAAGACCTCAGGAACCAAGACGACTGGGTAAGATAAACCTTTTCTGGTTTTCCATGTGTGATCAGGTGTTATGCATGGTGGGACGTTGAAGTGGCTCCTGTACATGTTGACGTACAGTGTATTTTACCTGAGCTTGACAGAAATGACACATCAAACATAAAGTAAGATCTCCGGATGTGTGTTTGTTTCCAGTGACGGCCTGCAGCAGAGGAAAGACGTGAACCGGACCAAGAGAGACACCAAAAAGGGTGAGTGCTTCTGTCACTTCTCTGAATCATCTTGTGTTGAATTCCTGTTTTTATCAACACAGATGTAATTTAATCCGACAGAGGCTTATGAATCTCTAACTCTGGGTGTCATGTTGCATGTCCAGAGGTTTCCATGTGCACGCTGGTGAAGCGCTTCCTGGAGATGATGCTGACGGCTCCGGATGGCCTACTGGACGTCAGGCAGGTGTTCGCGAGCCTGCAGACCCGCAGGCGACGAGTCTACGATGTCACCAACGTCCTGCAAGGTATCAACCTCATCGAGAAGCAGGCGGCCAACAGATTCAAGTGGACGTGAGTGAACAGATGGGACGATGATCTTGTGAATCGCCTGTAAGCTTTGCAGTCAACCTGTTCTCTCACCGTCCAGAGGAGCGAGTCAGATCTCCAGCTTCCTGTGGGAGAACGAGCAGATGTTCCAGAGAGAGTTGGACAACATGAAGCTGGTGGAGGACACGCTGGACGGCCTCATCAAAAGCTGCGCCCAGCAGCTCTTCGACATGACCGACAACACGGAAAACGCGGCATATCCTTTCACGTCGGACAGTTTCATATACCCTGACTCGTCCAGATCTCAGAGCTTCTCAGAACCTTAAATTTTTAAGAACCCTTGAGGCGTGTGTTCTCGATTCTGCCTTACATGTTCACTGTGAGCAGGATGTTTTGGGTGGGTGTTATCTTTCTAGGCAGAACTTCTGCTCTGGGAAAGGCAACGATTGAAACTATGAACAAAATAAGAGAGGACAGTCTGCTCACTGTGGTTTGATCCATTGCTACATGCTCAGTTCTCAGTGCTTACCTCCTAATGCCCAGTAATATTAGATGTTATATTTTATATGACTCAAATTACAGTCACGTGTAGGGAGGCTTAAAATGTCTTCTTCTAAACGAGGATGTGAATAATTGTTATGAATACAGATATTTTTAAAAAATGAAGCAACCTTTCTTTAACCTTTCCTTCACGTTTGCCTATGTGACTCACGAGGACTTCAGCCGACTCACGGTCCTCCAGGAACAGACGCTGTTTGTTGTCAAAGCTCCAGAAGAAGCAAAACTGAAGGTTCCCACTCCTAAACGGGTAAACGGACGATGTTTACTGTTGATTATACAAGAAGATAAACTCAAACAAACATGCCCTGTATGTACTTTTGAATAAAACACCTGTTGATTTTCAATAAATTTTAGATTTATTTCTGTAAAGATGAACAGAAATCTCTCGTTACGTCACTAGAAAATGTAGATATTGGACAGTATTAATAAATAAATACTACTACTACGAGAAGACAGATTAAAAGCAACATCGTTGGGTTGACTCAGGTTGTGTGTTGATGTAGGACAACATCCAGATCCATCTGAAAGCGGGGAAGCCCATCACGGTGTTGACCTGTGACGTCGGGACGGAAGATGTGACCGGAGAGACGAGCGGCTGCTTCTTAACGTTGGAGGAAAGCCGGATAAAGACGGCTACACTGCACACAGGTAACAACGAGTCATAGAAGGTGTTGAGGTAATAGAATAATGTATAATTAGTCCAACGAGATGATCAGTTACTCGTTGTTGCAGAGTCCTCGAGGCGACAGAGCGCTGTGCAGAGCGCATAGCCACCAGCCAACCAACAGGAGGCGCCAGCTGTCTGGTTCAGACACGAGGCTGGAAAAACAACGGACGCCTAACTGGATTATCTTCAGTACCAGGATGGTCCAAAGAATTTAAACCGACTGATGTGTTTAAATCTGCTGAACTGATCAGAGACAGACAAAGACATTTTGATGTGGAAACACTTCATGGATCAAGTTCAGATGTTTAAAGTGTTTTTATTGAACTCCTCGTGAGGTTGGTTTCGTTCAGTCCGGTCGGCCTGCTGTTTGTAACTTTGTTACAGAGAGGAGTGAATCAGTTCATTTGTAGGCACACAGCTGTGCCTCTGTGCTGCAGAGAGCTGCAGTGTTATTATCACCATGTCCTGACATGCAGAACATTTGCTGACTGATGTTTTACTTTGTTTATCTTTTTTAACTTTTCTTTGTATTTTGGATGTCAGCTGGTTTCAAAGAATCAATAAAAACTGACTGCTATCAAACTGGGAAACTGTGTTCCTGTCACCAGCCCGTGGCCTTAAGGTTGCCAGTTTGAATCCCCGAAGCTGCAGGAGAACAATGCACAGAGGTCATCTGGGACCTTACACACTGCTGAGGTGACCTTTGACCTCTCTGTGGTTCCACCTGTGAGCAGACAGGCACAGAGTGAAGAGGAATCTGCAGAAAGGTCTCAGGTAAATTTGAGAGACAAGAACTGAAAAATTAAATTAACTTTCTTTGTTGATAAGTGGAGAAAATTATTCAGAATAAATTTTGTTTTTTGTTATTTTCAACATTTAAAAACAATTAAAAAACAATGACTATACTACTAAAAACTGACCAAACATCAAAACAAACAGTCTAATTAAAGATCACAGATAGAAGTACAGGTTAATTACTGATGAAAACTTCATGTTAAAGATGAATGATGAGTCATGATTATAAAGTGCACATTCAGCTTGATTCTGAACTTTGTCAGACTGATTAATGACTTACTGAATTCACTGTGAGGGGAAAAGGTCGCCATCAACAGAAAATTAGAAGTTATTCCCTCCACAAGCCGCAGCGGTTTGTGATCGTTCACCATGTCTGCAGTGCAGGATTTCAGAGATCTGCTTCCTCTGCAACACCACCACCTGGTGGACAGACAGCATCACTGCATCCTGAACGGATCCCCTTTTTCTTTTTCCATCCCTGTTCTGGGGATATTTAAGAAAGTTCTTCTGCACGGTCAGAGCAGAAAGTTGGCTCACAAATACCCGTAAAGAAATCTAAAACAGCGTGTGTGTTTTTTGATTTACTCACAGGATTGAATAGGTTGAATCTGTCTCCGGGTTCGGTCGAGGCTGCTTTCCTCCCACGAACATACTGCATATGGAACAGAGGGTAATAGAGGAAATGATACTTGATTGTCTCTCATTTTGCCTGTGGACAGGACCGTGATGGCTGCCAGGCACTCTGTGTGTGTGAGTGTATGTGTGTGTGTGTTTCCCATGAGTGCCACCACAACATCCAAACCTCAAGCCGAAGCCCTGCAGGCCGAACCCTCCCAGAGCCTCTCCTCTATCTATCAAACTGTCAGGAGGACCCACAGAGATACTTAAAGCTGTCTCGCATTTTAGGTTTTAGGTTGAGGTCATACTGACAGTGACAGGAGCAGAAGAACAAGTTGTCAGAGCTCCAAAACTACAAGAAAGCAACAAGAAAGAGTGACCCGGACGGGCTAGTACCCAGGCAGGTGACATAAGGTGACTTTAAAACAATCAAATCAATTAAAATGCATCAGCTGTTTTGAGTTTTGGACACTTAATTTAATGTTTTGAGCCATTTTGAGCCATTTGCTACTCCCAATACTGTAATTAAGTATTTTTTGGGAGTACTTGTATGTTTTTAAACCTGTAATTAATTTAAGTGTGCATTACTTTGCTATTTTTAAAATCATAATTCATTAGTGACTACAACAATTTGACTTATGTCCAAACCTTTCATCTGCATTTTTGTAGCCAATCGCCTGCTCACTAACGTGTTGCCCGCTTCCTTTTGGTACCCGTGTGAACCAGTTGGGCTGGTCAGACAGAGCGCACTTCACGTCTCGAAATCTCCAGCAATAGTTTTGGCGTCTTCTGTCAAGAAAGCACACTTTTGTCCAATGTAAAGCATGAAAAAGAAAGAAAAATGCTGCAGCAGGCACGGGATTGGGGAGGTGACGACGCTGACCAGAACAGTGCTGCAAGAGTTGGAAGTAATTTAGGGACTGAAGACACCAGAGGACGCACATGCACAACGTGGTATATCTCTGCAGTCAGTTAGCAACGTGTCAGCAAAGACAGAGGCGAGGCAGATACACAGATTTGAGTGTGCATTAAGTTAGAGAAGAAGAAGACGACGACAACGACTGTGAGCTCGAAAACAAAGACGTAACCATGTACCATTATCAAAAATCTGCTTTGCAGATGTTTTACGAGGAGGAAGTTTGTTAGAGCTGAAGGCGAGATACACTGAGTGTAAAATGTACGTTTGATTATAAAAGTATTCCACGGGTACCTTTTAAACTGTGATGTTGAGGCTCATAAGTCTCAATCCTTAGAGGCTCGTCTGTTTTCCTGACTCCAAAATCTAGCTGTGCAGCTACTTGGCAGCGATGTGTTAGCACAGAATTACCTGGGAGACCTCCCATGGGACCATCATGATCAGTTTTACTACTCTGATGTCTCTCGAGAAGCTTTGTCAACTCTGATAAAGTATCCAGCCTGGACGGTTCACATTTAAAGAGTATACGTTGCAAACTGGGGTAAGAAGTTTTAAAAGATGTTGGCCAGGCAAAAAAAAGACTCTAAAAGACACCATTGAGCATTATGAGAAGTGTAGGATGACACATTTTTTGCAGCTTAGCTATAATAAAAAAAACAAAAACAGCATGTCAGCAATATTAAATTGCCGGAGTGCTCCGTTAAATGACAAATTAACCAAATCCCAAAACGTCACAGAAAAGGATCCTTTTTCCAATAAGTGACTCTGTCCCGCCGGAGTGTTTCCAGTAAGCCTCATCAACTAACCACACATAAAGTGCTTTATGAAGGGGTTAAAATAACACTACCAAGCATAGATTCAAGTTTTTTTTCCTCCCCAGATGTATTTTTTAAGTCATAATTGCACCAAAAACCATAAAAACACCCTTTTCTGAATTGCTACTCGTAGCAGTTTTACTGTGTTTTCGCTCGGGGTTTTTTATGGCGGCGTTTGGTGACTCTGGGAGTTCCTGCAGTGACGCTTTGAAGCTCAGAAAACATGCTGAAAACATGTTGAGACACACTTGGCATCGACTTTTCTGGCATCACTTGAGGGGAAAATAACCGATGTGCATGTAACATGGAGATGGATGGCTTCCTATTGGTTTGGCACAGCGTGTCCAACATTTATAGGAGTTTGTCTGTACTCAGAATCTTCTTCTTGGAAAAAGGTAGGAGGAGAACCAAGATGTTTTTTATTACATTCTGTTAACTATTTCATGAATTCTCACTGAGTGAGTTAGATTCTGTTATTTTGTTTCCTCTCTGGTCTGTTTGATTGTTGAATTGATGCCATTTGAAACAAGTACTACCCTGAATATGAGTCTAAACCTGGCAACGGAGAGACTTTTGTCTCAGTGTCTTAGCATTGTAACTCTGGTGAGGTAAAGGTTAAATAAAAGCACATTGCTCATGCTGACAAAATGATTACCGTGACACAGTGACAGCTTAATGATGGAATAAAAAGTGCTTGCTCTCAATATGAGTCCATTCACTCAGTCTGCAGTGCACTTAACTGTACATATAGCTGCGTTTGTTCAGAGTGAAGTACCCGCGCCGGCAGAAAGAAAAAAGCTTTAATTGACAAATCAGCAACATATAAAAAAAAGGTCAGCGCTGAAGGAAATGGAAGAAAATGTCAGGCGTTCATTCAATGTGGCACATTTAAACAGAACTTCTGGAAAAAGTAAGTTCGAATGTAGAAATGTTTTCTGTCCACGACTGCTGTGTGACTATCGGGAGATCTCCAGTCAGACGCTGTTAAATCATTGCGATGTGATGATGTAATTATTGTGAGGAATGTTTCAGTTTCCTCATCGCTCCACTCACATCTGATGATTTGGAAGCTTCAGTGACGTCTAAAGGTCCAGTGTGTAGAATTTACTGCATCTAGAGGTCTAATCGATGCATTGCAATCTCCTCACATCACCCTCACCTTCTTAGTGTAAAGGAGAAACAACATTTTAAGTGCCCTGTCTAGATAGATAGATAGATAGATAGATAGATAGATAGATAGATAGATAGATAGATAGATAGATAGATAGATAGATAGATAGATAGATAGATAGATAATTTTATTAATGCCCAAAGGGAAATTCTTGTGTTGCAGCTGCAGTTACAAGTCTTACAAGCACAAAAGGTAAACGTTATATACAAAGGCATGAGGTACATACGGTATAAACAGAATAAAATCTAAGGTAAGGAACAACATATAGTTCTAACCATGTAAAATATATATACACATAAACTCTCTGTGCAGTAACTGTGCAGAAATGTTCATGCAGTCTAATCCAGAGATGTAGAGGGGGTTGTCCACCAATCAGAAGATGAGGTGGTTCGATCCTCGGATCCTCCAGTCTGCATGCTAACTGTCCTTGAGCAAGATACTGAACTCCACACTGCTCCCGAAGGCTGCGCCATCTTGTGTGGTAGTACAGTCCATTTACTCAAGCTGGAAATATGCATAAACATAAGTGGAAAAGTTGTTAAATTAATAGCAAGATAGTTTGATTTATATGATTGTATTTGAGCTGATTTGTGTTGTTGGGAATCTCGTGTTTGCAGCACAGCTGATTAAGGAAAATCTTTATTCACAATGTGACTTAGCTGCCAGTTAACACACACACACACACACACAGTGTGAGAGCTCGGTGTGTCGTTGGGAGTGGGCCATGACACGTCCTGATGGTTAACATGTTGCATCACAGCGTGACTTTCTGCAACAGCAGTGGGTTGCTCAGGGCTGATGACGCCAATCGGGACTATGAATAACGCGCACACACAGAAAGGAGTCCACCTTTGTGCGTCACGCCGATTATAAATGCCACCAGCCTCTCTCTCCCCCACACTCTCGCTTCCTCGCCTTTCCCACTTCAGTCAGGGCTGCAGAGTCGTCATCTGCTCTCTCTCTCATTGTAGGATGAAAATTACTGAAAGAATTTCACCTGTTTTTCTGTCGTAGCACACAGAAATAATAATCCTACCAATAGATCTGAGTGTCATAATCTTATCAACTGTCCGTAAACTCATGAATCTGATGTAGTTCCCAAACCTCCCACTTATGTCTGACATTTTTGTTCATGGGAAAACATTAACGGCATGTTTGTTTAACCCCGGTTGAGGTGCGTGCTTATGATATCTGAAGCCCAAATCCCTCAAATCAATCTCCATTCATGAAGTACAAATGATTTCCTGCAGCTCCTCAGTGCAGCGTCCTAATGTTTTACTACCAACTAATTCAATATTCTTATATTATTACAGTGCAATAATTGTGTTTTTTTCTGATTTATTCATTAACATAATTGCTGTGATTGGAGGTAAAACTTCCTGCTGTAAATGAAACCAATAAGTTTACTATAATAGACGTCACCGCTCTCCTCTCCCTCCTTCTCACGCACTCCAAGAAAGTGAATGCAGGAGGAGGCTGAGATGAAGCCGTGGGCTGTGTGGCTGTCTGGGAGGAGATGTCGGCCAAATATTCTGTTAATAAAATGTGACTCGCTGAATCACAGAGAGTTCATCTGCAAAAATACAGAAAACACACCTCACCCAAAGAGATGAGAAAGAAGAGAAACATAGCTACCTAAGTAGGCTACATATTGTCTGGTCTTGGTCTTTACCTGGTCTCAACATCTCAAACCCAAGAGTGGTGCAGGAGACCTGGATGTGTGGACATCTTCTTGTCTTCTTGTGTTTGTTGAGCCTTCTTTATAAACCTTCAGTGTGTGTTGTTTCTAACACTTTTCTTGCTGTATTTTTATCTACAGATGAAAAGTAGCACCACATCACGCTATGTTGCTAAGTTTGATGTGGAAGTATGTGACTGTGTCACATGGGAGTCTTGTGCTTTCCCTCTAATGGTTGCTGCGCATTAACTTTGTGACTTACAGAGTTTCTTGATGGCCAGCAAAGTGAACTGCTATGGACTATAGCTGCTGTTAGATAATTCTGCAGCTGGTGTTTTGGACCACTGGGAAGAAGAGGAGGTTTTCGGGGGGGGGTGCGGAGCCGGTGTTGTGCCAGAACAGGAGCTGGGCAAGCTAGCTAAGAAGCTAAGGAAACTAAGAAGACAAAAGCAGAGAGTGACTGAGCAATAAATCGTTGGCGAGAGCTTGGTGAAATAAAAGGCTGAAAGACAGACGGCGAGCTGGACTGGCTGCTCTGTCTTGTGTTGTTGACCTTGCTTGATGTTTGGCTGTTTGCAAAGTTGTCGACTCTCGCGTGTATAGCCGTCCATATTTACCACAGTGGTATTGCACTCTGAAACTCGGGGCGCTATATTGCAAAAATACTGATTTCTACTTAGTGTTGCTTGAACTTGACTACACACACACACACACACACACACACACACACACACACACAGAGTAAGTCAGGTCTTGGCAGAGTTATCGCTCCTGTCACAGTCTCTCCATGAGCTCTGGCTCTCAGTGAACACCGGCCAGTTTCAAGGTAAAAACATGTGCAGGTACAGTATGTTCCTGGACGTGTGTTTTGTTGTGTATTGTGTGTTTAAGTGTTATGTACTGTATGCACACACTGTGTGTATTTCTGAGTGTGCTGTGTGCTGGTCTAAGTTTATTGATGGTTCTCCTTCATTTCTTAATATCGGTGAGCACAATAAATCGTCTGCAGAACACACACACACCCACACACACCCAAAAGAAGACCATCAATTCAGCCAGTGTCTGTCAGAAAAGGGCAAGGGCGTGTTGGATCATAAACAGGTTACTTCTATAGTCTCTCTCTCTCTCTCTCTCTACCTCCACACACACACACATAAGTTGCCCTGAATCACAGCAGTTGTTGCTCCAGCCACAACTCAACCGCTGTTGACACACACCAGCAAGGCATTGTGGGTAATGTGACTCCTGTAAATACCCAGTCTGCACGCGCTCCGTCTGGCACCGAGGAGGTGGAGAGGATTGTGTTTATTGTCAGGACGATAAATCACAAAGACGTCAAGTACACCCAACCGCTGAAGGTGAAAACAAACCAACTTTAGTTACAGTTTATACACAGAACGTTAAAGGAGCGCTACGCTTTATTTTTGAAGTTTTGAACATCTTCTCTATTGCTTATTATAAAATTGTACTCACTGAGTTAACTGCTGAGATCTCAGGGAAGTTTTTTGTGATTAAAATATTCTATTTCTGCCTCCAGTACTCACTTTTTCTTCAGTTTTCCGCACACTGTGGCCTCTGAGCCCTGACCATCTTGTTTTTTGTTGCTTAATCGAGAAATTTGAAAGCTGCATTAATAATTTTTTGGCCACTAGAGAGCGGAAACAACAAGCTAAAAATGTCATATAGAAGAGCTGGTGTCATGCCAGAACAGGAGCTGGGCCTCTATGGCCATAATGACAGAGGAGAAAAGAGGACGTTGACGGATAAAGCTAAGAAGCCAAAAGGAGGATGTAAGAGTAAATCTGGGACTGACTTTTAGTGGTTGGTGAGAGCTTGGTGAAATAAAAGGCTGAAAGACAGACGCCGAGCTGGGCTGACTGCTGTTGGACTAGTCAGTAATATTAGCTGGCTGCTATGTCTGCTGTTGTTGACCTTGTTGATGTTTGGCTGTTAGCAAAGTTGTCGACTCAAAAGTAACGCAATCAGAACAAATACACGTGTTCAGACAGTAGTATTACAATTTCTAGGCAGTGTTGCTTGAACATGTGCAACACTTTGTATGAACTACTTTGTGTGTTGAGACTGAACCATACAGTGGGCCATAAAAACAAAACACTGAGCTAAAAGAGGCTGAAAGAGCTCTGTTAAGCTGCAGAGTTGAGGACAGTTCTCTGTGACTCCAATGACATTACAAAGACATTTAAAAAAAAAACTGATTAGTGGAGCTTCAAGCTCACTCTTGTGATGACCTTGCCATAAGCAAACGAGACAAAAATAACCACGCTAATCATGTGCCTTTTAACTGACATTGGAGACTCTGGAAACAAACTAATATAATCCGTTAAACGATGATCAGATAAATAACCATATGTTATTTACGGCTTTAAATAGAGCAGAACCTTTTCGCTGTTTTTCAAGAGAGAGGAGAGAGTGTTTTTTTGGCCTTCGCGTTGGACTGGCACCGTCCACCTCGGCTGTGATGAACAGTCTGGATGATGGGATGCAGCCAACATGGCCACCTGGAGGACACCCAGATGGAGAGGATCCTGAGAGACTCTACAGAGCCGAACTCTGTGGTGGACATCGTCATAAAAAAAAAAGCTTGAGATGAAGCCTGGAAACAAATACTCCAACTCAAGGTAATGTATAACACATTTGTTTTACACAGAACAAGACACCACAACACACTCGGGCTGTGTAGAAAGTTATACTTGCAGTTGGAATACTGCTAAAAAACTATTTTTTACTATGTCTGTAAGAGGAAACTAGTATCGAGTCACACCAGCCGACCTTTAAGAGAGGGCAGCGTTTCGACATCAAACACATGAAATTTGGCTCCAAAACAGCATTGCAATTACAAGCTAGTCCAATTAGTCAGCATCTCTAAAGAGCATTTCAGCAGATTTCTTTTTCAGCTGCATCTCTGAGTCTCAAAAAAATAGTGAACACAGAATCCCATAAAGCAAAAGAACAAGCCTTTCTGCACGGTCAGCCAGAATCTATATATAGGAAACACAAGTGAACACCGTGAAGACATATGGCTAACGCGCAGGGCTGCAGGTGCAGGTGGTGAGGAGGAGACTGCAGGGGAGACCCACAGGGAGGATCCTCCAAACAAGGCTGTACCTGTGTCCTGATACATCTGCACAATCAGCAGATCTTCCTCTCTGCTTTCCCCCTCGCCTGCAACATTACTGACTGAGATTAAAGTCATCATTATTCTGCAATAAGAGGAGAAAAACACAGCGTGCTCGGCACCTGACCTACACCTGACCTCTACACGAGCAGAACATACAAGGTTCTACTAATGCTAGGTAGCTAATAGGGAAGTTTTTTGTGATTGAAATATTCTATTTCTGCCTCCAATACTTGCCTTTTCTTCAGTTTTCTGCACACTGTGGCCTCTGAGTCCTGATTATCTTGTTTTTTGTTGCTTAATTGTGAAATTTAAAGCTGCATTAATCAATTTTTGGCCACTAGAGGGCAGAAACGGCGAGCTAAATGTCATATAAAAGGGCCGGTGTCATGCCAGAACAGGAGCTGGGCAAGTACAGAGGAGAAAAGACAGAAGGGGACGTTGACAGATGAAGCTAAGAAGCGGAAAAAGAGGACAAGAGTAAACCTGGGACTGACTTTTAGTCGTTGGTGAGGGCTTGGTGAAAAGACAGACTGTTGGACTAAGTTCCAAAATGCTGCTATTTAGCATGACCAGTAGGTTTTTGTAAAATAAATGTAGGGGAAAGATGGTGAACACTGCAAAAAAATCAAATTTTTGTCTGTAATTGAGTTCTTCAGACTAATGTCTGATTTTGTGGCCACTTGGGGGCAGCAGAAACAAGCTGAAGACACAACATTGACATATTATCACCTTTTAAAGGAGCAGTGTGCACAATTTAGCTGTGTAGTTGCCTCTTGTTCACCCTCTCCTTCCTAGCGTTAAGAAGAAACTATGGTGGCCATGAATTGTTTGTCCATCCTGGGCAAAAACATAACAACTCCTATTTTCAGGTGATAATACACCAATGAAAACATATATATTCCATTTCTGCCATATTCTGTAAACAGAGTCTCCTGAATTTGGACCTTTAAGTTGATAAGTATGATAAACTTGTGAAATAGTTGCTTACTTTATACATCCAGAGTTAAATTTAAGTCCAATAGTTTCTCTCCTTTAGCTCTGTTTTTGGTCTCCACCAGTGAAAATATCAGGAATTCCTGGAAAACTCTTGAAACAAGTTGAAGATGGAGAAATCTGCAGTGGAGTCAAAGAAAATGTCTGCTGTTGAATCTTTGAACATGATTCAGTTTATAAATCAGATTACTGCAGTGCATGAACATTTACTACAAATGATTAAATCTAATTGCATTCTACCTAAAAACTCAAAGTGTAACATGCAGGTGAATCTGGCAGCTGATTAATGTGTCGTGCTCTCTTTACTGTGGTGTCAGAGTCAGACACATTTACACAGTGAAGGTATTTGACTTCATCATGTTCAGCAGTCACCTCCTCCGACAGATGAAGGTGATGAAGTCTGAAATTGGTTTCAGAGCAGTTTATTTATTGGTTGTCTTAGGGGAAGAAATAAAATTAACGTACAGCTTCTGTGAGACCTCCACAGTGTGGATGTGACCTTGTTGTGTGGAGTCACATTAAAGTTAGCAGGAGTTACCTGATGCTTATGATTTGAATTAGCTGAAACACATCGTACTGTAACAGTAGACGTTCAGCCAGGGGACGTAGTGCCAAGCTAGCTCAGGTCTAAGCTCAGACTTTTCCTTGTCGGCATGAGGGTTTAACGGAAATTTATGAAAGTGAAATTTATTTCACAGAGCAGAATTTTCTGGTATAATTTGACGGTTTTCTAAGTCTCAGTTTGATGTCAGGGCCACGAAACAAAAGACGTGTACCCTCCGTTAAAACTTGACCAAGTATCCGAGCATACAACTAGTTCTACAGGATCTCCTGGACAGATCTGCAGACAGAAAGTGAAATCCTTCACATTCATATGTTTTATAGACAGATTTATACGTGAGATACCATCACAGTGAAGTCAACTCGTCTTCTTCTGCTTACAACTCAGATTCATCTTTTCAAAATGGTGAGCAGAAATGTGGTATGGTCCTTTAAAGGTCCAGTCTGTCAGATTTAGAGTGCTCTGTTTACAAAATATGGCAGAAATAACTATGTTTTCACTAGTGTATGATAAGTATAATATGTATAATAGGTGTCTTTTATATCTTTTCTTTTATAAAGAAAAACTTTCACTGCGGTCGCCTCCGGCCAGCAAGATGGGCATGGAGCATAGGTGGAGAAGGCCACCTGTGAGGGCACCCACCTGTCAATTAAAGCCACTCACTTAATTCTGCATAACTCTAAGCCTTAATATAATTTGAACAGGTGAGTTGTATAAAAATTCACCCTCAGTACAGTTGAACGGGGAAATTAGCTAGAGACCAAAACTGTTTTTTGTACCAGGCTGTAAACAACACTTCTGGAGCCGGCCTCAAGTGGACGTTTGAGGAACTGCAGTTTCTCCGACAAGCTTCACTGCTAGATGCCACAAAAAGCCCCTCACGCTGGTCCTTTAACACATCAGCAATACAAATGTTTGCGTGTAGCTTGCAGAAGATTTGAGTGTTGCAGAGCTTCTTCTGGTCACCACATTAAACCACGACTTCTGTTTAAGAGCTCATGCGAAGAGCTTTTTTCTAATTTAAGATGCAAAGATGTTTTTAATCAAACAAATGGCAGCAGATAAATAACAGATATTATCTCCACAGACGGGGGGGGGTCGCTCTGCTGCTCTGCACTGACTTCTAACTTCACAAAAAAACAAAAAACAAGATGGGATGTTCCGGGAAACAAGCACCAAACATACGACAGTAAACAACTTATCTATGTCCACATCTGGTTCTTGTTAGACATGGACCTGATTCACTCACACACACACACACACACCAAATAGGCCTGCTACACACATTACAGACACACTGGTGATTCACAAATTACACCTGTTGTTCTTGTAATTCAACCCAGAGCTGGAAGACAAAAAAAAAAGACACAATCAGCAGTTTTGGAGTTAGTCTGATGCCAGCTGCTACTTGGAAGTCCTTGGCTTGGTTGCAAGTGAGCAATCATGTTTTCGGTGTTACTTTCATGTTTGAGGTGTGGTTTTTGTCCTTTTGATGAAATAATGTTTTTGATTCGAGTGTCCCCATGACTCAGGGTGTTTTATGGGCTCTAACGCTCTTCATGCCTTTCCAGGAAACTGAAGGAAAACAACATTTCTCATTTCTTCCAAATGACCGCATCTCCGGCTGCAGTACATCCAGCTGCCAACAGGGGTCAGTGTGTAACTACATCAGCTCCTCTTCTCTCTTATTTTCTTCTTTACTTTCTTCACTTCTTCTTATAATTATTCATAATCGGAGGACCTCTTTGTCTGTCCTCTCCTCTCGCCTTCTTTCTTACCTGGTTTCCACTATCTCTCCTCTCCCTAAGAAGAAATGTCTGCTCTCTTGCCTCTTCTTCATCATCTCGTCTCTCCTTGTCTTCTTTTGTTTTGGTCATAACAGCAAGAAGATTTATTTTGCAGTGAAGAGAGTTTCTATTCGTCCATCCCTCCTCTCTCTTCCTCCTCCATCATATTGGAAATAATAGAGGAGGAAGGCTTTCTAGGTTTCCTCTCCTTTCACCTCCGTGCTTGTAAAGTGCCTCCTCTTTTCTCCCCCATTGTTCTTCAGATATCAAGAGGTTCCTCACTCGTCTCCTCTAACCTCATTTCATCTTCTGTCCTTTTATCCTCTCCTGCTTGTTTTGGAAATGATAGAGGAGGATGTTTTTTTCTTGGTTCGTCCTCTCCTCTACTGCTTTCCCCTTCAAAAAAACCATCTCACCACCTCCACCTTTCATCCGTTTATAAAGAAACACAGAGGTTCTTCTGTCGCTTCCTATTTGACTTCCTCCTCGCCTGGTATCCTTTGTTTCCTCTTCCTGTATTAGTGTTTCAGTTGGATATCATCCTCTCTTTGCTCCTCGAGAAGATTTAAGAGGAAGGTGTCCTGAGTTTGTCCTCTCCCCTCTCCTCCTTTGTCCTGTTAAATCAGCCGGTCTGTTGTTTTTCTAGCTTCCCATCTTTCTTCCTCTTTATCTTGTTTCCTCTCTCTTCTTTTCGTCTTGGAGACGATAGAGGAGAAGGATTTGTGGGGTTTGTCCTCTCCTTTGCTCCCATCTCTTTTTCTCTTCTCTCCCCTATTTTGCTCTGGTAATTCAATCGAAACTCTCTTCTCCTCCACTTTCTTTTGTCTCCTTTCCATTGTGTTTTCTTTAGCTTTCTGTCTCGTCTATTGTCCGTCCTTCTGTCCCTTACCCTCTCCTCTCGTTTTGGAAATTATAGGAGGAAGGTTTTCTGGATTTGTCCTCTACTCGCCTGTTATTTCATCTCATCTCCTGGCCTCCCATCATCTCCTCTCCTTCCTTTTGTCTTTTAAAATATTATAAGTCTGTTTTTGTATCTCATCTTGTCTCCTGACCTCCTCTTTCTCGTCTCCTTTGTCCTGTTAATGAAGAAAAAAAAAAAAAAACAGAGACTCCTCTCGTCTTTTTAACTCTCTTTTCTCTCGGTTCATTTCACCTCCTCTTTAATGACTAAAAATAATTAATCTCAGAATTGTTCTTGCAGGCGTCTCTGTTAGAAAAAAAAAAATTTAAATTGAGCTATCTTCACTTTCCATTTGGACACATGCACGGCGAGGGGAAGGTTTTTTTTTTTTTTTTGCTAATTCCACCTTTTTTTTCCTGGCGGCTAAAAATGGAAAGTTGTTTATTCCAATGAACAGATGCCTCCATGACACATAAACACACACACACACACATAGTCACACATAGATCATCAGATACACATGCACTCATGCACAAATGCACACAGACCACCCATGGCTGTGTGTGTATGTGTGTGTGTTTCTGTACAGACACACACCCCTCATTTTATCTCACATCAAACATGCAAACTGCACCCAACACGCGTGCATACACACACTCGAGTACGTGTGTTTCCCAGTGAGCGAGGCCGCGATCAGCTGCTACATCTCACTCTTGCGTCTGATGTGAAGTTTTTCCGTCCTGCACGGACAAAATATTCTCTTCTTCTGTGCAGGAGGGAATGGATCTGTGCAGATTTTGAAGCGTTGGCGGAGACGTTAGATCGCTCAGGCGGGGGACAGACTGAACCACTTTTAGGCCAAATTGACCCTTTGTCAAGTCTCGCCTCTCCTCCGCAATCCTTGGTTACGGTTGCTAAGTAGGACAAACAATAGCCTCCGAGAGTCTGTTTCCATTGAAAACACCTGTTGATTTAATTGACTCATATTTCTATTTATCCTCATTCAGCCAGTCCTTTGTGGTTTGGTGAAAATGTGGTTTTAATATCTTGGGTAGCTCAGAGAGACCAGTGATTGAGCACCGTATTAATATTTAGGGGACTGGTGAAAACCCATTGATAATATTCATGCTTGCTAATGTCAAGTTGGTCTTCTGCAGGTTCTGCAGTTTCTCACATCAAAAGATGAACCACAAGAATCAGTCTGAGACTACGTGTTACATCACGTCCGAACATAAAGAAGCAATGTCCTCAGTTGACCACTTTAGTCATCACAAAGATATTATTCATGTGGTTCTCCATGGAAATTAGTTATGAAATACAAAGTGCAGACTACGTCTGATTAAATGGCTACATCCAAAAAATCTGCTACGGTGAGCCTTGTGTAAGAAAACTAATCAACCGACCGACTGAGACCGACTGCAGTTCCTCAAACGTCCACTTGAGGCTGGCTCCAGAAGTGAGTCAGTCTCCATAAGTCCCCATGTTAAAATGTCCAACTTCACAGCAGAAATAAACATGTTTACAGCCTGGTACAAAAAACAGTTTTGGTCTCTATAGCTAATTTCCCCGTTCATGACAACTGTACTGAGGGTGAATTTATATACAACTCACCTGTTCAAATTATATTAAGGCTTAAAGTTATGCAGAATTAAGAGCATGGACGCTTTGATTGACAGGTGGGTGCTGTTAGAGGCAGCTTGTTTGAGCACCCAGGCTTCACTGAGCCCGCCTCAACTCCAACTGTCTTTTAGATTATAGCGGCAACCAGAGCCACAATATTCTGAGCCTCAAAACTGCTCTTCAGAAACCTCAAACATCACAGATATGCTGTCCTTGCCAGATAAACCTGACAAGAGACCTCTTGCAGACATCAAATAATGCACTTCACTCAGTCGTTTTCTCTGACAAACACATCAGGAGGGCCCTACGTTTACCAAGCTGGGAGGAGAACCCAGTAACACTGCAAGAATCATTCAGGCCTGAGATGTTCTCCAGATTCGCCTTACTTCAGTCTGCAACCAAATGAACAAATTAAATGGATGGGTCTATGAATTTAGAGGCATACATCTCATATTTAAATAAGCGTGTGTTCCAAAATTAAATTTGTAGAGGAGTCCAGTGAATTCTTTACACAGCGTGTTCACACTCAGCCCAAGCACATAAAGTTAAGAAACAGCAGAATATCTCTTTAATTCAACAAACATTACTCACCCAGCTCTAAATTCAGTCCAACAAGCACAAGTGAAATCACAACAGCAGGCAACTACACCATCTTTCTTCATTCAGTGCTGGCTCTGCCTTTCATGACTCACTTTTCCTTCAATACCTCTTTCTCAGTGAAGAAAAATCAGACTTCCATTTCCTCTCAGGATGAGTAAAATCCACATAAAAGGTCTTACTACTGTGAAGCACTGAAAACTGTTCATGCCAGAGAGACTACATCATGATGGTGAAGTTCAACCTGAGGTCTGATCAAAATATGCAGTGAAAGACTCACCATGAATAAATAAAATATGAGGCTTGAAGACACAAAAAACTTCTCCTCCTCTTCTTCTCTTCGGTCTCTGCGCCTCTGTCATAGAGGCTACATTGCCTGCGTGCCCAGCTCCTGTTCTGGCACGACATATCAGCATTTCCCTCTTCCATCTTCCTCGTAGTAAACCTCCTCTTCTTCTTCCCGGTGGTCCAAAACGCCTGTGGTACAAACACTAACACTCCCCCGGTGCTCTGAGTGCACAGTGCAGGCAGCCCAGCTAACAAACTGAGCTAACATTAGCTAACAGCAGCTACAGTTGGCAGCAGTTTACTTCACTGTCCATCAGGAAACTCTGTAAATCACAGAGAGTTGAGGCGGAGCAGCCGGAGGACATCAGAGGGAAAACCAGAAAACATTTTCTCCATAAAATAAAATATGATTATAAGAAATTATGAAAATGACAACTCAAATTTTAGTGCAACTTTGGTTTATAATTTGGCTAATTACTTTTTATTTGGTAATGATATTATCACAATCACTGCCAGATGAAAGTAGATTAAAGTAAGCTCAACTTAAACACAAAAGAATAACAAAAATAATTAAAATAAATATGTAAAACGTTTATATAAACTGTATACTCAACATAAATACTGTACGTGCTTCTTGGTGGATGATCTGTAAGCTGAAACTTTCAAAATGAAACCATGAAACCTGGCAGAAGGAGAAAACCCTGCTTTATCTTTAGAGTTAATTACAGCTGGGAGCAGCTCTGCCGCTAAACGCGGTATTCCCTTTTACACACACGGGGTGTCCCACCACAGGCTGTTTGCTACTAACCATTAAGGCATGTAAACAAGCCGATTTGGGTGACACACAACCAGAAATGAGAGCTTTCCCAGGGTGCGCTCAGAGATCTGTACCACGTCGGTTGGGCTGCGGCTACGAAAGTGTGGCGGCGATAGCGTGAGTTTGCAAAATAACTCCCAGTTGTGAAATGATACGCTCAGCAACGTGCATAATTATTGTCATAGTGAAATGCTTCATAATAAATCATAATAATCAATCTGTGAAATGAGGAATGTGAATGCGGAACCAGCAGAGAAGATATTTTTAAGAACTGGTGATCCCCCGCAGCAGAAAACTGCTGGTTTTCCAAGTTTATTTTTATTTTTGAGTGAGTCAGCTGCCAAAAAGTGCTGAAAAATGAAGAAACTACTCATTTCAAGTGGACTCCATGTTGTCTTTGCAATTGTGCATTTGTCTTTGTAGAGGTTTGGGTTAAAGTCCAGCTAAAATTAAACTGCAAAATGCTTGGTATCATGATTGTGCTGCATATTTTTGCATTAACCAGTGGGAATGTCTGTGGTTCTACATCTATGTTGCTTTTTAAAGACATAACATGTAAGAATTTCATTAAATTTCATTAAATTATAAACCTATGTTGTGTACTTTTATACCAAATGCTTCCAACAATATTCAAACCGCAATTGGTTTCAGAAGCATCCCAGAAGCCGGGACGAGCTGGGACAAATGTTGGTGCTAAAGCTCTGCCCGCGGCAAAGAAGAAGAAGAAGCGGTAAATTGTACTTGTACTCTAATTGAGGCAACGCTTCCCTGCAGAAATTAGCGCACTACGTCAGGAAGTATATAATGTACAGAGTGTACTGTTTAGAAGCGTACTAAATGAAGTATACAAGTTGAGACAGCACTGGACTCTGTTCCCCTGCTGGTGCTCAGCCTGCCAGCTGCTGTCATTGTGATCAACTGATTCCTCTAAATGCCAATCAGGTTTCCAACACCATTTTTTCATATTAGGCAAATAAATGGGAATAAAAAATATATATATTTTTATATGACTGAAAAAAAAGAAATAGTAATTTCATTTCAGTTTCAGTATCTTTTTCCTGAGAAAGGACCTCTTGCAGACGTGTTAATAATGACAAAATAAGCTCAGAATGGGTGCATATGAGTAATTTTTTGAAGAACTCGTATGAGTAATTTTGAAAAGCCTGAAGAGTTGTCCTTTTTGTCAATATAGATGATATAGATAGATCTATTTTGTGATAGATATAGACAGAAATTCCTCTTTTTTTGCAGTCAGTAAATAGTCAAATAGTTATAAATTAATAGGAACTGTTTTTGCAAAATGTTCAGTTTCAATCTGTCCTAACACTTAAACAGTGTCATGCACATGTATGCAAACAACATGCAGACACACCTACAAATAAAGACACAAAGGCAGTGACACACTTGCAACACATGCAAGTCTCAGGGGAGATTTCCATAAGCGCTGAACCATGAAAACTACACTCACACCTCGCAATCCAGTGATGAAAGTGATTCCTCCAAACGCTAATCAGGACCAAAAATAACTCGCTTGATCATCTTCTATCAAAGGCCATGGGACTCACCGACACGTGGACAGACTGACAGAATAAATGTAAGTTGACATCAACCCAGTTGTGTCAACAACAAGAAAAAAAGAAAACACTACCAAAAAAAGTAGACAGGTAGACATATGTGGGACATGGTTAATGACAGGGACTACATTAAAATTAGAAATGAGAGTGAGACAGAGAAAGTGTGAAGACGGAATAAAGAAATTAATTCAGTTAGAGTCATATGTGGTGAAGACTTATTGGCTGACCTTGTTCAAAGAGGATTTTCAAATAGATTGTTCATAACGGATGGGGGTTTGAATTATTGCTGCTGCTTCTACTGACACCACTATTACTGCAGCTACTACGACTGGTGTTAAAGGTTCGGTGTGTCAGATTTATGGGGCTCTATTTACAGAGTACGGAATATAATATTCATAACTATGTTTTCATTAGTGTATAATCACCTGAAAATAAAAATCTTTCTGGTTTTGTTACCTTAGAATGAGCCTCCATGTTGAACAGCCGTGTTTCTACGGTAGCCCAGGACGGACTTTTTTTCACAAGTTTTGTCGACATGTACTGTAGTTCTTCCTTCATGGTAGGAAAGAGAGGGGGTCGCAATCACTGCTAGATCGCACTAAATCCTACGCACTGAACTTTAACTGTTGACATTACCATTAATTAGAGATGCAAAGACATACTTCATCGACGTATCCCTCCCATATTGTCTGATACTGATGCCAATATGTTGTATCTTGCAGGTCCAAAAAAATCCAAGTTTTTGTTTGCTATTTATAGGAAGAAGAACAAAAGAGGGATATATCAAAAATCATCTTTTAGCCTCAAAGACGCCTCCGAGGAGATATGGACGTTGGACATGTTTGATTGACAAGCAGGAGCACAAGACGAATTTGATCAGGCATCACAAGCAGTGTTGAGTGAAAATACAAACGTAGTATTTTTTTTTTCTCTATGTATTTTGCAGTTTTTCCCTCCAGTTGTGGAACAACATTTCCTTCACACTGTAGTCCCGACTCTTCACACTGACTCAATGTTGTTGTTGGTCTGCAGAATGGAATTAACAACCGTCTTTTCACCTAGCGTCCCAATGGCAACAAGTGCATAGTTCCTTACACACAACAATAACTGCATTATCAAGGGGCCATAACAGAAATAGAATATAATAATCATAACTATGTTTTCATTAGTGTATAATCACCTAGAAATAAGAATCTTTATGTTTTTATTACCTTAGAATGAGACTTTCATGTCTGCAGACACTGTGGGTCCACCATGTTTCTACAGTAGCCCAGAATGGACAAACTAATCACTGGCTCTCAACCTTTTGTGTTTTTTGTGAGTTTTGTGGACACGTAGTGTCTCCTTCATGCTACAAAGGAGAGGGGGTTGCAATCAGCAACTACACCACTAGATACCACTAAAGTTTTTCCTTGCCACTATCGCCAACGCCAATGCTTACTCATGTTGGGAATTCTCCTGCTCTGTATTGAAAGCCTCATGAGATAACTTGATGATTTGGTGCTATATAATAATAATATTTAATTGAATGAAATCATACACACTGAAAGCACTTTACTGTAGCACTGGATTAGGAAGTATTTTTTCCCCAGTTGAAAGAATTTGGTGACCATTCTGACTTTTTCCTCAGAATTTTGAGGAAAAAGTCAGAATAATAGTCAGATAATAATCTGTCATAATTATGATTATTGTTATTTAATTATAACTTTAAAAATCTTTTTTCTTAAAAATCTGTCTTTTTTTTCAAAATTCAGATTTTTCCCTCAAAATTCTGTTTTTTTCCCTCAAAATTCTGACTATTTATCTCATAATTTTGACTTTTTATCTCATAATTATGACTTAGCATGTGATTTTTTAATTTTTTTATCAAGGCTAAGTTTTTTTTGGACTGTGGGGGGAAGAAAGGCCCCAGCTGGGGGTTCGAACCAGGAACCTTCTTGCTGTGAGGCGACAGTGCTAACACAATATACCGTCATCACACAATAACAGGCAGTAAAAAAGGAGCCCAAACATATTATTCTATTCATATTTATTTGAAAACAACAATCCATTTTTCCACTTCTACTGCGATTCCTTGTTGCAACTGGGTTCATACATGATATTTGTATTAATTCCACAGAACACCATCACAAAAGTTACCCTTTTATATGCACGTTTACCTTTTTTTGTCCTTTTTTTTTTTGTTTTTGTATTGTTGTCATTTCTAAACAATGACTTGTGCTTTGATATCTTTGAAAGAGAGAAAGAGATTTTTTTTTTTTTAAAGACATCATTGTCGTCATGATAAGTGTACATAACAGAGGGAGGATCGAAATAGAAAAAGAGTCGTAAGAAGAGGATATACTGGTCGAATACACACCGATACAGAATACAGAGATACACACTCACATTGCAGCCTGCCCGACTCCACCCAAAACTGTCAAAAGAGAAAAACGAGTTGTGTCACTGAAATCACCACGACCTCCCGAACGGCTCCCTCCTTCTCCTGATTTTAGGGTTTTTAAGTACGCTTATTGTTGCCTTGCAACAAATACACTTCCCTGCCGGTGAGCAGAGTTTTGGCTAAATATTGCTTAGCTACACAAGAATATCCAGGAGAGAAGGAGGGATCACAGGAGGGTAAATAAAAAAAAGCAGTGCAGAAAGCCTCAATGTCACAACTGTTAAATGTATTATTATTATTTTTTTCAAGACAATTTTGGGATTTTCGGAGCACGGGAGCAGTTTCACCTCCTAAACACTTCTATCAAAGTTTGCTGCAAAAAAAAAAAAAAAACTGACCAGAGTGCTGGGACTTCCATAGCCGAGATCCTAAGAAATATAAGGTGCATTTTGTCAGAGAGTTTGGTGTATGTGTTTGTATATGTGTCCCCAAGAAAAAAAAAGCCATTAAATAAGAGTTTCGGTGGGTTGATTGCCATGGCCACAATGTGCATCAATGCCAAAGAAGAAATGTGTGTGTTGAAGGGAGTCGACTGAATATTATTTACATGGATTGGAATGTTTCCCTCTCCCCGTTGCTCAGATATCCGACGGATAAAAACCGCAATCGTCGCAACGTCGTCTGAAATTCGTGGCGACGACGGAGGAGGAGGAGGAGGAGGAGGAGGAGGAGGAGTGTGGTGGGGTGTGTGCGCAGGAGGAGGGTTTAAAAAAACAACAACAATAGAGCAGAATGCCACGGTGCAAGAAGGCATGTTCATTTACTTAATGCTGAGAGCAAATCTGTGCCTCGTAAATCAATCAAAAACGAGAAATAATAATACCACAAAAGTAAAAAAAAAAAACAACCAGGGACAGGCAAAGAGAGCAGCAGAGAAAATGTACAAGCAAACTACCATAACCTTAATGTGAATGTCATTCTAAATGTTAAGTGCAGATAGATAGATAGATAGATAGATAGATAGATAGATAGATAGATAGACAGGTTGATAGATTCTATATACTGTATGTATTCATATGCTGGGTAAATATTCTGGTAAATCTTACTTCTATGTGTATATACCTCCAAGTAGAGGGGGCTCACTTAGACGTATATAAATAGGTCTAACATATAAAGCCATATTACAGTGTACATATCCTCGCCCTAATGTAAGCGATAGCAAAAAACCCATGCTTTACATAGAAAAAGGCATCCACGACATTTAAGAAAAAATTTACAATTTATGAAACATGGTAACAATAATAAATAGTATTATAGAATCGCTGCTGTACACAAAAAAAGCCATTTTTTTAAAATTTCACTCATATAAAAATATGTTTTAGTGCAACCGTACGTAATAGTAATATCCATAACTTCACATCGCTTGTCGAGACATTTAAGGTGTCCAAAAAAAAAAAAGGAGAAACACAGGAAGTAGGGAGGAAGGAGGAAGAGGAGGAGGAGGAGGAGGAGGAGGAGGGGGTTGCATTTATTACAAAGCTGATACGCAAAACGTGATATTGTATTTACATTTACCTTCCTGCTTTGTTTGCTTATATATGAATATAAGCAAAAACAACAAAAAACTAAAAAGATTAAAGAAAAGGCACACACATAGCTGTCTGATTCATTTTTTTTGTTGTTTCTGACGTACCGTTTAAACCAGAGTCCTTCTTTTTTCTTTTTAATAGCAGGTTTTGGTCGGGCTCATGTGTTGGTGGTGTTGGTGGTGGAGTTAACGTACATGTGTAACCGTCTTTAAAGTCTTTAAATAAGAAAGTTCTCTCTGAGAGCAGGCCTCCGGTTAGATCAGGCATGCTGTACATAAACGTTAAAAGTCCATTCGTGTTTTAGTCTTTTTTAAAATTTTTTGACAAGAGCTGTTTCTTTGTATTCGTGTGTGTGTGTGTGTGTGTGTGTGTGTGTGTGTTAGAGAGAGAGAGTGTGTGCATGTGTGTATAAACTGAAGAATATGTGTGTAAAGTGTGCAAAAGTCATGTTTCTCTCTCTGTTGCACTTCATCCCTTCGTATTATCCAAAAACAAATAAAGAAATCCATCGCCTCTCCTCCTCGTGTTCGTCTCCTCCTGCAGCCCTACGACGCGTCTTTGTTTCTTTTTGTGCTTTCGCCCTCCCTGTCTCTCTCCGGCTTGAGAGGTTTGGACGCTGTCGAAGGCTGGAGGGCGTCGGATCCGGGGCTGGGAGGGTGAGGAGAGGAGGAGGAAGAAGAAGGGGAGGGGGAGGAGGAGGAGGAGGAGGAGGAGGCGTGAGGGGAGGCGGGGATGGATGGGTAAGGGGGCCTGAGCTCCAGGCCGCTAAAGTGCTGAATCCCGGGACCTTGTGGAGGAGATGGCGAAGGATGAGGAGATGGCGGCGACATGGAGATGGATGGCGAGCGCTGCTGTTGATGGGAGTCGGAGGACAACGCAGAAGGAGAGGAAGAGGAGGAAGAAGCTCTGCCTCCGTCTTTCAATTTATCCACTCTGACTCCTCCTCCTCTCTCGGCGAGCTCCTCCGAGTCGATGCAGAGCGAGGCGATGGCCTTGGTGCAGGTGTGGATGCTCTCCTCCTGCTCCAGCCTCGCTCCTCCTCCTCCTCCTGCTTCCCTCTCCTGCGACGAGAGGTGAGGTGAAGCCAACTCCCTCAGCCTCTCGCCTCCTCCTCCTCGAACTCCTCTCTCAGTGAAGGAGATGGGATGAGGGGCGGCGGCCTCGCCGCTGGCGGAGTCTTCCGACGTGCTCTTCTGCAGCACCAGGCGAGATGCGACCTGCTGTGCCGCCTGCTGGGCCAGAGGGGTGGTGACGGAGGTGGGGACGGAGTGTACCATCTGGATCCCTCCGATGGGGATCATCGGGAACGGAGAACGCACCTGAAATGAAAATTTGAGTTTGAGTCACATCGTAAGAAAGTCTGAAGTCCAAATGTGGATTAATCCACCACAGAAAATAGTCCCCAACAAATCAATAACTTATGCTTCTAAACTCGACATATTTTTGAGCAGTTTCTTAATAGATTTTTCTCGGGCTTATTTGATTGGGTACGAGATATTTTGCTCCAACAGGTCTCAAAATTATTTTATAGTGCAAATAAAAAAGTGTATTTTTACAATAAATCTGTATTTTGGTATTTACAAAGACAGATTACAGATTAAAATGCAGATTGAAGTCTATAAAATAGCACAAAATAATAAATAAATAAATTCATATAGAGTATTTAAAATATAATAAAAAATGTATATAAAAAGTGTAAACAAAATAAATATATATACAAAAATGGAAATATAATTAAATAATAATATAAAAAATGAAAAAGTAACAATAAAATAAAGTACACAAATTATATTTATTATTATTAAATTAAAATTAATAAAATAATACAAGTGTGTAAGAAGTTTAAAAAATAAATATAATTAAAACATAATAATAATAACAATAATATAAACAAATTTACAAAATAAAATAAATTACACAAAATTATATTAATTCTATTAAATTAATTTTCCCCCAAAAAATAAAATATTCAAACAACACAAAATACTAAATAAATAAATAATTAATTAAATACCTGGAGTTGAGAATGAAGAGGAAGGTGACTGAACAGGACTTGGTGAGGTGGGCTGGACTGGTTACCACGGCTACCGCCCTGGTCCCGTTCCCCTGACGACGGTGAGCCTGGACGATGTTCCTGCAAACACAAGAGGACATGAACCTTAAAACACGCTGTCATCTGTGGACGCAATCATGAACCAGTGAGTTAACTTCAAAATTTTTACTTCTCTAACGGGACTTCCAGTTTGACTCTTCAGCAGGAAGAGCTCTGTTGAAATCCTTAAAAAAAAAAACTCCGACGTTACGTAACCGAGACGAGAACTCACAGGAAGCTAACGGGACCAGCCTGACTCGAGCAGACGTGGAGAAGCTCCTGCTGTGCATGGAAGACTGAGAATAAACCCAAAACTATCAGTCCAAATTTCCTCTTCCACCAAAAAGAAGCTTCTGTGTTGATTTTAAGTCTGACGTTTAAATTTAACGTTACGGCACAAACCACACAAAAAGAAATACACACCCTCATTGGACAGAGCTAGTTACAATAAACACACATTTGAGGCTTCGCGATGGAAAACCAAATATTATGTGACAAAATAAATTAATACGTCTTGATGAAAAGTGCAAAAACAGAAGTGTGCGGTTGTGCCGGGCAGCAGGTGTTGGTAGAAAAAACAAATACAAAGCGTGGAGGCTCAGTCAAACATCTTGAGCCTGAATAATGGCTGTTAAAACATTAATCTATCATTTAAAGAACGCTCGGTTATCAAAGCCCGAGCCCAGTCTCGCTCTCTGCTTCACGCTTTGTTTAAGTGGGACCAGCAGCAGAAGCCAGAGTTTGAAGTAGGGCTCTTAAGAAGAAAAACAGCCGCGTTATTAACCACACCACCGCCAGCCAAGATCCCATTACCACCAAAACCCAGCAGCCCTATCTTCAATCATCCCCTCTCTAACACATTCAGTCTATCTGACTAGCTCTTTATTCCCTCATCCTCTCTGAATGTTTCTGCTCCGTCTGCCAGACGGTTTTCTTCTCTCCACTTTTGTCTCTAAGCGCTTGTCTTTCTTCCTTTTCTCCCCCTCCCGCTCGAGCTTTTCCTCGTCTTTCTTCCATCGTTTTTTTTCTTCTTCAGGTTCAACATCGGAGCACAGAAAGTTTGGTAAATGGCAGTTGCGAGTGTTAACGTGTCTGTTTGTAGTGTTTAGAGAAACTCTAATTAAGAAGAAGGAGTTCACCGTTTCATGAGCTTAAAGTGCATTAACTGGAGTGAGAAGTCCATTCATGCGAACAAAGACTCTTACCGCGACTTTTCCAAATAAAACTCTGCTGCCAGACTTCATAAAAACAAAAAGCGACAAATTGAAATTCATAAGCAAAACAAGTGAACTCTCTCTCCAGACAAACTTGAATTAACTGCTGCCAAATGTCATCTTTCTTCTGTACTGAAGCCAAAACTCTGCGACTCAAAGATGACCTGGGTTATGAAGTCTTTCCAAAATGCAAATATTATTCAGGTGCATCATGCCAAAGTGCAGAGCTGTCTGGCGTTTTTTTTTTTTAAAGGTACGTAACCCCAAAAAGGTGAAGTGAAAAGTTGGCTAGAGAACAGAGGTGAGCAAAAATGAAGAATAACAGTCACTAATTTAGAAGTTTTATGGACGCTCACCGTCTCCATCTCGGCGCTGCCTCTGCGACGTCCCAGAGGGTCCAGCTCAGCCTGACCCAGCACCCCGGCCTGGTGACCTGGCCTGAGGCCCCGAGATCCGCTCTGCTGGCTGGAGGAGGTCATATTAAAAAAAATATCTCATTAAATCTTCATTAAGTGTAAAACTTCCAACCTTTGACTTAATAATGCATCATAAAATTTGTCTTGCAATGCTGATTTTGTACATTTGTATGTATAGCAGCACCTTTTCCTTTGAAATATGCTATTTTTATTCCAGTGTTTGGTAGATTTTTTAATTATTTTCACCTAATTCCACCCAAATGACCTGTTTAAAAGAGCCTGGACACTTTGAAAGTTTGTTATTCTTGTGAATGAAATAATTAAATATATAACAAACAAGAAGATTTCAAATTTTTTGAACCAGTCTGCTTCGATTCAGATCGATTATCCTCGACTCACTTTTGGTGGTGGAGGTGTTGGTGCAGCCCTCGGCGAGGAGAAACAGGCCGGATCATCCCCCTGTGACGGCCTCGTGGTGAAAGGTCACGCTTGTAGTCTCTTCCTGCCGGAGACGTGGGTCGAGACAGAGGGGAGAGCAGCGAGAGGTGTCCTCTCCTGGGGGAGAGGTCTCGCCGGTATCCCCCAGACACTCCCAGGTCCCTCTTGGGGGAGATGTGACGCAGAGGAGAGATGTCCCGCCGAGGTGAGAGGTGTCCGGTGTGAGGCGAGAGGTCACGACGTGGGGAGAGGTATCGGTGGGCCGAAGGGGAGGATGAAGGGGAGATGGGGGACGGGCAGCCGGAGTGGTCGAGCCCGGGCGAGGACAGGCGAGAGGACGGGGAGGAGAGGTCTGGCGAGGGGACGGGGAGGTCTTCATCCATGGAGGAGGAGGGTGGAACAAGCAGCCTGCTGCCCAGCGCCCGCTGCAGGCCTCTCTGGTACTCCGCCTGACTGCGCTCCCTCCCTGCCGGGTCGCTGGGTGGAGCCTGTGGTGTGATCTGGATACTCGGCACGGTGGTGAAGTAGCCAAACAGCGGAGGCTTGTTGGTGTTTCCCAGGAGGTCGGAGGCTGAATGATGAGAAAGGTGAGGAGCTTGATGGGAGGAGGCCACAGCTGTGATTGACATGGAGGGCAGGGCGTAAGGCTGCGGGCTGGTGGAGCGAGAGCGAGTCTTCGGTGTGGAGTCTCCGTCGTAGTCATCCTCTTCGTCGTCGTCATCATCCACCTCATCGCCGTCTTCCTCTCCGCCCTCTGAGTCGTCAGCATCTGAGAACTGGTGCTCCGCCATGGCACCTCTGGAAATCTTCTCAGACCTCTGACCTTCATCTCCGACATCTATGAGAGGAGGAGGAGAAAAGAGAGGTTAGGAAGAGGAAGAAGAAGGACCTAGCTGCAGGATGAGAAGATTAAGAACAAGCTGAAGGAGAAGAGAAAGAGTGGGAGGGGAAGAGAACCTTCACAGACTTTAAGCAAAGAAAGAAGAAAGGAAGAGGTAGGAGGAAACACAAAGTAAAGGAAGTCGGACAAATGAAGGCAAGAAAAAAGAAAGTAGAAGAAGCAGAGAAGGAACAAGAGGAGGAAAAAGGAAGAAATAAAGAAAAAGGGCAAGTAGAAGAAGGATGTAAGAAGTAAAGGAAGAAGTAAGAGGAACTCTGAAGCAAGATGAGGAAGAAGAGGAGAACGTGGAAGAATGTGAGGATGAAGAAAAAGGAGAGGAAATAAGATAGAGGAATCAAGAAAAGAAGAAGAAAAGGAAGAGGTAGTATTAGACAATGGAGCAGGATGAGGAAGAAATAAAGGAAATATAGATCAGGAAGCAGGAGAGGAAGAAGAGGAGGAAAATAAGATAGTAGAAAAATCCAGAAAAGAAGAGGAAAGGTGGGAGAGATGAGGAAAGAAGCAAAGGAAGATGCAGATGTGGAAGAAGAGGAGGGGGAAGTAGGAGATAAAGAGTAATACAAAGTTAATGTTGAGTGAGAAAGAAGAGGAAGAATGTGAAGAGGAAAAAAGAAGAGTAGAGGAAGGAGATCAAGAAAAGAGGAAAGGTGGAAAAAGTAGAAGAAGAAAGAGGAAAAGGAAGACAATAAAGCAAGATGAGGAAGAAGAGGAGGAAAAAGAGCAAGAAGCAGAGGAAGAATGGGAGGAAAAGTGTGAGAGCAGTGAATGATAAGTGACGAAAGAGAAACAGTTTGTGTGAATAATATGTGGCAGCAGAAAGAGTTCAGACAAACCAGCAGTGAAAACCACTTTCCCACCAGCTCACAGCAATGAAACACAAAACACAATAAAACAAAAGTTACTGAAGACAAAAAACTCTCGACACTCTCTGCAGGATGGCCGCCAGCCAAATGTTGGCGAGGTCTCATTGTACAGTAACTGCAGAGTTACTGTTGGCAGGTGACCAAGCATCACTTTGACTTTATTACTAACTGATTGGCTGATAAGTGAGTGAGAAAGAAAACATGAAGTTTGTGAGCAAAAGAGTCAAAGTTGATGAAGTTCTTTCAGACGGTTTCATACAGCCAGAAGTCAAAATAAAAAAAATACATGCATGATATACAGTATATTCTCGTTTTTTAACAGTTTTATTTGGTCCCCCTCCAGAAGCAGAGCAGCAGAAGGCGTTTGGAGTTAATAAATTGTATTTAGCCGACTGCTATGAGCGGAAATCAGATCCACTAACACTGGACTACTTTTCCAGTTAGTCTCTTATATACAACACTTTTTCACAAACCACAAATGTTTATGTCTCGACGACTCACTGACTGACTTTCTGTAGCTCTCTCTTTTCCAAAAAATCCCCCGTGTGTGTGTGTGTGTGTGTGTGTGGGTGGGTTTGTGTCCCAATTAAACACAGAGCCAACACACACACACACACACATGTGCACACCCACACACACACACACACACACACACACACACACCAGGGTCAATTTAAGTAAAATGTCATTTGGTGGTCTACAACGGTGGAAAATAACACCAGCTCCCAGTCAGATGTTTGTGTGCAATATTATGATAACGGCTGAGTTCACCCACTCAAACAACCCAGATCTGTCAAACCGGCCTTTAACTTTTACACTAAAACACCTGCTGACAGGTAAAACCCGCACAGTGGTGCGGTCACCTGTGAGCCGGCGTCCAGTGGAAATGGCTCAAGGCTAAATTCCTGCCCTGTGGGCGCTGAGAGGTATTAGATTTACATTTGGGGTAATTATCTAAACAGACTTGTAGTTGGCCCAACAGTAAAATATCCTGCAGGTTAGGACTACTGCATGAAGCCCATTGACATGCACCATGAAAACACATGAAGTCTTTGGGTTTGTATGTTATACTAGGTGCAAATAAAGCTTCAATGAAGAGCTCTATCAGGTTTTTGTAAATAAAATAAATAACTATTTATGTTCACTAGCTGCATGCACTAAAAAAGAAGTTTTAAGTCCTAAATTTCCAAATTCAACTTACTTACTAAAAGTTTATGTTCATGTCGACTGATAATATTATTACTGATGAGGCAGGATGATGAACGCCGGCATCCTGTTCATTTATTACAGTACTTAAAGGTCCAGTGTGTAGGTGGATCTAGTGGTGTAATTGCTGCATTGCAATCTCCTCACATCACCCTCACCTTCTTAGTGTAAAGGAGAAACAACATTTTAAGGGCCCTGTCTAGAGTCAGTGTTTAGTTTAGTCTGTAGAAACACAGTGTTTCAACATGAAAGAGGACCCGCTCCCACTGGAGATATAAAAGGAGAATTTTTAAGTAACAAAAATGTAAAAAAAATCTTATTTTCAGGTGATTAAACATGCATGAAAACATAGTTATGAATATTATATTCCATGTCTGCCATATCCTGAAAATAAGGCCCCAAATCTTACACACTGCACCTTTAATAATACCACAACAGCTGCTGTTCATCCCCATTTAATCCAGTAATTTGAAATCTAACAACTAACAGGGACACAAATATTAAAGTTAGGATACATTAAACACAAAATATATCTTTCCTACAACACTATGTTTTCTTACAGTTTGTATAATTAAGATTAAATTGGTCCAAAGTGCAGATTAGTTGCTTTGTTGCCATATAGCTCTATTCATTTTGGTAAAATGACCAAAAAACAAGGCAAATATGAGATTTAAATTTTTAATGTAGCAACAAATTTATCCACTAAATGGGGATAAACATACATATAAATGTGTACGACTTTGTGGTAAGTACACCAATGGGAAGACTTTTTAAATTCATGTCCGACTTGTTAGTATGGAGAGTAGTCGAGGTTGGATTTTATCATCTTTAAGTTAATATTTGCAAATGTCACCTGGAAGCACGACGGAGACGTTGTTGTTGTTTTTAATGGTGAAAACTCTAAAGGATATAAAATGAATCACACCAATTTCCAGCTTCATAATCAAGTCATCAAAAGATTAACGAGACACCGAACCCCCCCGACTCATCTGTTCGGAAAGCGTCACGGCCCTCGAGAGACAGCTGATGACAATTTATTATTTGTGAATATTTCATGGGAAATCATATTCATCCCTCTCAGCCCACAACATCCCCCCCAAGTAATCATTTTCAGATTATTTCCATCATACGAGCTGATTAATGGAAAAAGTGGACTTCTCGGCTCATGAAGCTTGTGAAACCCGCCGTGACGGCAGTCGGAGGCGATGAACGCAAAATATTTGTTGCTATTTTTGAGTAAGTGGAGGGAAATAAAAATGTGGTTTTAAAAATTGTTCATGGGAACATTAGAATAATACAATAAGAGACCTCAAACAAATGCAGGCCGGATGTTTCTCTGTGTATTTTTAAAGCGCCTGATGCGTCGAGTGTAGTTGTTTGACACGAGTCCTGGCTGTCAGGATGAGCTCTGCTTTCCATTACACTAATTGTCTCTGTACAACATGCTCCGAGCCAAAGACACTGCAGGCGGCGCTCAACAAGACGGCAGGATGTCATTGCAGTTCCTGGAGTGTGTGTGTTCATGTGTGTGTGTGTGTGTGTGTGTGTGTGTCTTTGTGTGTTTCCTACCTCCTTCATCTGCCTCGTTGTCCTCAACAGAAGACATGGAGACTCCCAACTCCAGACACTTTTTCATATGAGCCTTCGACTTCATGTGCTTCGTCAGGTTTCCTGCAAAACACACACACACACACACACACACACCATTTAATGACCCTTCGACTAGTCTTACTGGAAACCAGAGCTCGTTTGGCTGCGTCGACACAAGAGCGAAAAGAAAAGAGGGTGAAATGGAAACAGAAGAAAAAGAGCAACACCGCAAAATTAGAATTTAGAAATGATATATAATTTATACATTATGTAATTTAATGACAAAATGGCTTGACCGTGTCTGCTTCAGACACATGTACTGTACATAAAAAAGTTTAAGGTTTGAAAATCTATCAGGCAGATCATGTTTTTTTATTAAAGATCACATATCAGTGAGTCAGCCTCTTCAACCAAATATGATGGAGGTTCCTGTCTGACCACAGCGACAGAAAACAGCCTCCGTGCATGTTTTATTCATTCATTTAACCACTTAGTTCTTTATTTAAGGATTTAATTCTTCACTTGAAGCTCTAATGTGGAGTTCTCTTGCTAAAATATATGACTGGTCTCGTGTCTGAAGACAGTTTTACTGCAACACGATGACCGAAAGAGGTTTTTCTACCCCGACGAACGATTATGAAACATTTGAACGTCTAACGGTGACAGCAGGCGGACAAAGTTCACAGTCATACAGTATGAAGAGTGAGTGAGGAAGACGTTCTACCTTTCGTCTTGAAGGCAAAGTTGCAGAACTTGCAGACGTACGGCCGGACGTCGGTGTGCGTTCGGATGTGTTTCTTCAGCATGCTGGGCTTCTTACAGCGGATGCCGCACTCCTCGCAGATGTATTTCCCCCGACCGCGACCGCGGACGTAAACGTAGTCCTCATTGGATTTGTATCTGGAAGAAAGAGCGAGTAACAAAGACTGTATGATGACGTGTTTCTTTCCGTTGAATAGAAATAAAGATTTTTCCTTTTAAAGGTCCAGTGTGCAGGACTAGTTGACAATTGCAACCCCCTCACGTCACCTTCTCCTCCTTCCTGGAGTGAAGGAGAAACTATGGTGACAGCAAAATGTACAAAAAACCTGCAATACAGCAGGTCGGGATATACCATGTCAGTATACAGACTGTATATATATAAAGCATAATGCTTTCTTTGTTGTGTACTCTGTTGACCCTCACACATCCTCAGAGAGGTCAAAGATCAGCAGCCCTGCAGCAGGTAGAGATTCATTGTCATGCATCAGGACACAAATGTTTGCTGACGCAGAGGTTCTGCTTGAATACGGCTGAAATAAGTGTTTTCAAGATCTTAAGAGGGGGAGCGAGAAAGGCCTGAGAGTGTGACATCAATCTGGATGCGACACAAATAAAGGACAGAGAAACTGTAGTGCAGTGCAGAGGGAGAGCTTCATGTGGTGTGCGACGCAGTTCAGAGATGTCAGAAGTCAAAACAGATTAAAAATGCTGCATCTCAGAGGAAACAGAAACAGAAATCTTCATTATTTATTCTATTTTATCATAACCTGTATGTGAAAATGAAAATAAACATCGTTTTATATCGTGTATATTTGCCTATGAAGCTCCCAAACTCTCCGGTGAGGTCACGCGTGGATTACTGTATGTTAAAATCAAGTTTCTGGACCTGATACTGGGTTGGTTTTTAAAATCTTATAACATATTGTCTATGTTTTTTTGATGAGGATACCTTAAATTTGTCTCAAAATAAGAAATAACCTCAAATATTTCTTTAATTAAGCTGCAGTTTCTTGTGCCTCACTGGCTGATGTATGTAAGCTAAACTCTGCCCATGCTGATGTATCATCACGCTCATACTGTCGAACAACTGTGCGGGGTCTCAGGATGATTAACAGGATATATATGTCAGGAGTGTTTTTTCAGATGTTCCGTTTATCTTTTGCTTTTTTCCTTCAGTTACCGGTCACATGCCTCGAAGAACTATTGAAATTAAACAGGGGAAAGAAATCCCTCTTTAGATGACCTGCTCATAACCCGCAGAAATATGCGACTGTAGTACATTTCTTTGTTTTCAGGGATCACAAGCTAAAACGAGAAACAATGCAGCGTTCCACCTCGGGGGTTTTGTGTTCGTAGTCTTGTGCTGCTTTTAAACCGCAGTCCCACTTATTCTTTTACAAGACATCACTGTCAAGACTATCCCAAATGAGGCTTCGAGTGAAACAGCGGACACTTGGCAGCGGGATCAAGTGTATGTCTGCATGAGTTTGTCTGTCATGGAGGGAAATTACCACCAACCACCAGTCAAACGCTGGTAAAGTCTGTCTGTCTGCCGCATTCAGGAAAATAACTGCGGCTGGTGAATTGTGTTGTTTCCTGTCCTGTCTGCAGTGGCTTGAGGAGTAGGTAACGGGTTAGTTCAGGGCCTCATGTGTTAAGAGGAGGTCCAATATCAGGTACATCAAACAATCCGTCTGCATTGGTGAAGGGTGGGTGGGCGGGTGGGTGTCGTGGGGGGGGATTTGTCTTTCAACTTGCACCGCGGAGTGGGAAATACCTCTGAACGCTCGTCTGAGCCGAGACGTTTACACAGCTGCGGCCAGTTATGAAAATGAATTATGATGATTATTTTTTTGTTTAATTCCGTTTCATTCGCAGCACACGGTAAGATCATAAATCAGATTCTCTTTCAGAAAACTACTGAAAACCTTCAAGGAACAGGGAGAAGTAATGGATTTGTTGTCTGCGCCAAAAAACTTGGATTTCTTTCAAAAAAAAAAGAAAGATTTCAATCCCGACTTTTGTTTTTTCTTTTTTCTCACGGAGATTGATGTGAGTGTTTTTTCATGCGTCTGTTTGCTTATTACTGGTATGCATACTGTTTATGGAAGTGCATGAGTGTATCTGTGTGTGTGTGTGTGTGAGTGTGTGTGTGCCCTGTTTGTATGCTTTTATCCACTTACTGCTTCTAAAGTGTCCTTTGGGGACAAAAGAGAATTACTTCACTGTCTGCTGCATTTAATAACTCCCCGCATGTGTGTGTGTGTGTGTGTGAGGGTATTTGCATGTTTGCGTCTGTTCCATTCAGTAACCTTGGTCTTACTGGCTCTACTGTAAGACTATAAAACATTATGATACTGTAGGAATGTCTCAAACTACAGGGGTTTCGAGCTTTAACTCCCCTCATACGGTCTTTATTTGACCATTTAACGTACATGTTAGGACAAATTTCTTTGCTTTCTATGTGGAAAAATAAGCTTTATTGGGCTTTTATTCATAATAAAGGATCCTTGTGGCTTTATCGCTATCAAACAAAAACTTTTTATTGCCGCAAAATCTATATCAGATTGCTCTGTGGCTGACACAATCACAGCGCACGCTTGACTCATCTGAAATGGTGAAATGGAAAATTATCTCATCACACACCAGATTAAAAAAATTAAAAAATCTGAACACAAACAGCTGCGCAGTGACTTTTTCTAAATACTGCGATCCTCAAACAGGAGTCCAGGGACCCTCAAGGGTCCATGGCACTCTGCCAGGGGGTCCTTGAAAAGCCTTGAAAAGGCTAAAATAGTTTTAAATCTATAATAATTCATAGATGTTGATCCAACAAATCTATAACTCTTATAATATCCTGCCAGTCAAGCATGCATTATGGGTATTCTGTGAGTGTGAGATGGTGCAAATATTTTTAATACATGTCTAACATCTTTCCAATACTTTTCTTCCATCTATTAATTATTCCAACAGACACACATGAGGGGATCCTCGGTATATTCCCTGTCTTGTAAAGTGTCCTTGGCTGAAAAATAAAGAACCTCTGCTGTATAATACAGTTATAATTATGTCTGACATCCAAAAATATCTAATCAAAGAATAAAGACCAGTACGGATTTGAGCAAACATTTGCCAGCTTTTGATGTTCTACTTTAGCAAAGGGCCAAATTTATTAATTATGAAATAACAGATTCATCCTGGAGCAAACTGTTTTGTGTCTGCCTTCTTTAAGTTTACTCATGAGTTTTATGTTTAGGCAGCTGGCTTAAAAACATCCTGTAGGCTCCAGGCATGAAAGAAAACCTTTGTCGTTGCACAGGAGTAAATATAAATGAGTTTAAATGTTTCAGTATCAGCAGGAGGCCACATACTGCAGGTATAGATTAACTGATAAATGTTTGTATCAGTGATATACTTGTTATAAATGCAACAGAGTGGAATAAATATAAAAGAAATCTAACAAAATTATCCAAAGTCTTCTTCTCTTAATAACATAAACAAACAAAATAAACGCAACAGTTGCTGATTGTAGAAAATAAAGTGTGAAAAAGCTTTTCAAATTAAAGTAATGAGGGACGGATTCACACCAGTCCATGAAAGTGAGAGTGAGAATTATGAAAGTCGACGATGCAGCTCAAGTGGTTAGCCTGTGATGGGTTTACCAGACTCTTGGCCTGACTCTCACAGGCACAAATTAAGCCCAAAGAATAGGTTGGAAGTTTTTTTTTTTTACACCTAAGAAGATTTTCGGATTAATCGTAATGAAACAGATGTCCTTAAAGTTCACACAAAGGCCACCTGAGTTCATTTTTGTTCAATATTTAGGTGTAAGGCTGGAAAAAAAAGTAATTAGTCAGCTCAGTGTGAGTGTGAATCTGAGGCCCCTCGTGAGGCGAGAGTATCTGATATCTGGTGTTTAATCTGAGATCTTCAAGATGGGTTGAAAACATCTTGCAATACTTGCTATCACGCACTTTGATCGTTGAGTTTGATTGATTGATTCTTGACTCTGAAAAGTGGCTTAATGGCTTGGCGTCAGGACTGTAGCCTTCTCAGTGTCAGCTGGTAATGTTAGAGATCCCAGATCCCAATCACTGTCAAAATCTGACCAATTACTCCTCAACAAAAGTGCTGTCTGTGCACCAGATGTCACTGGAACTCCTTCTGAGATATCACGCGGACAAAGAAACCAACAAATGAAAGATTTCTATGAAGACCACTCCAAAACAAAGTGATATAATCATATCAAATATGCACATATTCATAAAGATGACATTATATGTTCATTTCTACGTAAGGTTGACTTTGATTTGTTTAGCAGGTGATTTAAATTCTAGTAGTCCATTCCCCGTCACGGAAGAATAAACAGACTTTCAGTATTAGACTCTGCTCTTCACCCCGCTGGTCTCCGAGGGAGGATGAAACAAACTCTAAAATAATCTTTGATGTGATTTACGATGCAAGGACAAACAGCAGGGACTACACTTAAATACTTTAAAAGGCAAACATCAGCTCTATCATTAAGATTTCATGTAGCGCCATCAAAAAACTGCAAGAAAATATGCGTACTCATCTCGGCGACTAGAATAATGCAGAAATGATGTCTGTCACTTGACTGTGTGTGCGTGTGTTTTCTGGACGTACCCGCCTTCAAAGATCTTGATGCGGGTCGGTTCGGCGGCCGGCTGTTTGACTGAGACCTCCTTCTCCACTTGCTCCTCCTTCGAACGGTCCCACGACACCACTCCCTTCATCTTCCTCCCGAAATTACTGACATCAACTGGCATCAGCTCTGGCTTCAACTACAGAGACAAAAGAGAGGATACAAAGAGAAATAAATAACAGTATTCACACTTAAATGCTATTTTTTGTATGTTAACACTGTTTTAAACTTGCATTTTACATCCTTACAGGCCATACCTGATCAAACCTCAGCTTCCAGGCCACAGATGACACCAGTTTTCCAGAGCTGGGTGGCGACATGGCGGCATGTGTGTACATCAAATCAGTGTTTATCCTCTGTTTGGACCTGAGCAGGGCCAGAGCAGCCTTCGTGCTGAGGTTCAGAGGATTGGGGTTGTATGAGCTCACACACCATGCATTGTAGACGGAGCTACGCAAGGCAGCTTGGGTGCTGTTGGGTTTGGTGTAGTTCAGGAAACACCAGCTGACTCTGCTCATGGTTCGCAGGCTGGGGAACTGGAAAAACTGCTGGACGTCAGCCACATCCGTGAGTAGCAGGGTCTGGCCCACCGCTCCGGATAATCCTGCGCTTTGGTTGGCAGCTAGCTGAACCAGCATGCTGACAGGGATTTTACTGGATGTAGACTGCTTTGTGTTGTCAGTGTCTTCTGCATCGTTGGAGGACACCATGGACTGGGGGCTGGAGTTGGGCTCTGGGACTGACTCATCCACATCAAGCTCCTCTGGGGAGTCCCGGCCACCTGATACTGGGGAACGGTCAGTGACAATCTGGAGAGGAGGGGTGAAACTTTCAGCCCGGGGTACATCAGGGAGGTGAGGGGCAGATGAACGGACGGGAATGGCAATCTTGGTGGCAACAGGGAAGTCGCTTAGTGGAGGAGACGAGGCCATTCTTTCAGAATCATCCATGGAGCCTTCACTCTTAAGACGGGGTCGCTGACCTCTGCCCTGCCCTTTCTCAGGCTTGCTACTGCTCTCAGTTCCACTCAGCTCCACCGCACTCATCTCCTTAACAATCTGTCCATACATCCTCTCCTCCTTCACTCTTTTCTGCTGCTTAGTCTCGATGAAAAGCTCCAGAGAGCTGGCGGGGGAAAGCATGCGTTTGCTGCCTCCGATGCCAGATCCTGAGGCGTCTGTGGTGGATATTGTGCCTGACGTTAGTGACAATGGGATCCCTGTGTTCAGGCGTTGCTCTGGCAGTGAATCTGGAACCTTCCAGAGTGGGTAGCGCGCCGCTGCACCATCGGTCTGTCCCAGAAAGTGTGATAGGTTGAAGCCTGCCCCACTTATGCCTCCTCCAATTCCTCCAGGTGGTTTGCTGACACTCGCAACACCAACCGGGGGAGACATGTTGCTGTTGTCAGCAACGCCTGGCCTGGCTGAACCTACCCCTTGTGCTCCACTGCCATGAGTAGCTATCAGCTGGCTAACACTAGTGTACATAACGCTACCAAATGTTGGCACGTGTGTTTGGATCCGTACAGGAACCAGCATACCGGGCATAGAGGCCTGGGAGCCCAGGTTCTGGGTGGCAAAGACAGGTTGGATTTGCTGCAGAAGCATTGGGGTGGTGGTGGAGCTGGGCAGGGAGTGTTTGGGTGGGACAAAGTTTTGCTGTTGTTGCTGGGACAGGGGAGAGTTGCGAGATGAGAAAGAGGCAGGGTACATCTGAGAGCTTGGATTTTCTGATTTCCCATCGTGTGGCTGTTGATCGTGGATTTGCTGCACGGAGTGGAGCGGTTGTTGCTTGTGGTGCGGGTGTCCAGGCAGGTTCCCTGGTGATCTGATGTGGAGTTTTTGGAGCTGCTGCTGGGCCTGGAGGGTCAGCTGCTGTCTGGGTGTCTGACCGGCCTCCTGATTCCAAAACAGACCCGGTTGCTGGAAAGAAAGGAAGGGGGGCCCACTCTGGTACTGCTGGATTACTTCCTTGTTCATAACCTCGTGACCTGGATGTTCTCCTTCAGATGATGAGCCTTGGGTCTGCAGGCGATGCTGCTGGGACCTAAATAATATAAAAATGTTCATGAATTTGCATTTCGTATTGTCACACTTACATAAGAATGGCTATTAGTCATTTTGGTGTTGCATAGAGAAACCCAGACTTTATTACCTGCTATAGAGAGGTTCGTCCTGCAGGCTGTCCTCACTGATACTCTGCTGGAGGATGTGCTGGTGGTGTTGGTGTTGGTGAGGTCCTACACCTGAGCATAAAACATAAAAATGTTAATTTTGTACTAGATTTTGTATTAGTTCATTAAAGAAAGACGTATCATGATCATGTGCAATTTGAATAAAAGGTTTATGTGCTGAAATCCAAGGCTTACCACCAATGCTACCGCCAATTCTCTTGGATCTGCAGGCTAGATCGCTGCCGCTATGGGGGGATCCTGTTGGGCCAGGCCATGCCCCATGTTCCAAACTCTCCTGTTTGATTGACATCTCAGAGAGCCCTGGTTCCTGGGTGACCGCCTCTGGATAAACACTCAGTGAAGCCTGTCGAAGTAGAGCTGGTCAGTCATGTCACAATCACAATGTAATGTTGATATAGTCAAAGGAAATTTCAACAGCTGTAAGGCTTGTCTAAATGACCAACTATAACTTCCAGTCCTATCCCACCTGTCGAACGAGATATCCACGCCGGCGTTCCTTCATTGCAGAGGCACTGGAGTATATCTCTCCCTGTCTAGAGGAGGACAAGCTTCCATAGTCGAAGGATTTGCTTCGCATTTCAGGCAACTCTGTAGGCAGCGTGCACGGTGCCTGCTCCGATGATGACCTCCTCATCTCCCTTTGCTGGTGGTGGCTGGAGTGACCACTGCCAGGCACCGTCAGGAACTCCGACTGTTTAGGTCCACCACAAGATGCCAATGAGTCATCCTGGTTCAAAACAACAAAGAAATTTGTTCAACAAGTGCTTCATAACAACACAGTAAAAGTTGGTTCAAGAACCACCATACTCGATAGTATTAAATATATAATATGGTACCTGTTTGGTGGGCGAGCCAGACTTGAGGCCTTCATCTCGGTCAAAGGACATGGAGAAGGAAGAGGAGTGGGACAGGTTGCTCTCCTGACTGGGGCTGCGAGAAAGGCTAGTGCAGGTCGATTCAAAGCTTGATTCCCCAGATGAGTGCTCCATATCAGCCAGGCGCAACCTCTTCTTCTTGGGTGGGAGCTTTTCCGATGGCATCTGGGAGAGTGTGTCACTCCTCTGTGGCAGCTGGAACTCCTCCACGTGCTGTTGCTGCTTCTCCGGTTCCTTGGTCATTGCAGCTTCCGTGTCTTTCTCAGGCTTGTCTGGCTCCTCCGTCACCCTGATCTCAGGAACTTGGATGTTGGGTTGTCGGACTAGTTTGTGTGGGATGTGATAAGGCTGGCCAGGTGAGGCTGCTGCTGATGAAGATGAGAGGGAGGCCAGGTCACTGTCACTTTGCAGCTGCTGCTCCATGCTCTCTGTCCTCAGTAGGGCAGATTCAGGACTCAGAGCATCTTCAAAGATCTCTGTGTCCGACTGTTCAGAGTACTGGCTAGATGGAGCTTTATCTGAGGGATGATATCCTAGCTGCTCAAAGGACTCTGACTTCTCAAAGGAATTTGGCCGGCTGAGGGAGTTGGTGTGCTGGATGACTGAGATGACATTCCCGACTGCTTTCCTGCCCTCAGAGTCAGGAAACAGTGCAATGTCCTCAGAGCACATGCTGGCACAGGTATCAAAGCTGTCAGACTGGCTATGAGCGCTATGAAGAGAGCCCTTCCCTGTTGGGGTGGCTCTCGATCCATCAAGACTACTTTGTTTAAACTCATAATCCCCTATCATCTCCACTGAACCACTACAGCTACTGTCGCAGTGCCCAGGACTGTCTTCCTCATCCCCAACACTCTTCTCTTTCCTCCTTTTTCTTGTGGCTATTTCTGACATGCTAACTTTAGTACCGTAAGGGCTATAGGCAATATGCTCTGGGACTCCTGGGCTGCGCTCACCCATCTTCATACCCATAGATGAAGCTACATTCTTGGGCATGTGTCCATAGCCCTCAGCCTCTCCTACATGGGCTTCATTGGCTGAATGTTCGAACGCAGCTTGTCTTCTGAGTCTCCGAGGTGGGTAAAACACATCATCTGATGTCATCATCTCATCGAAGGAGTGGCTGCCTCGTATCCCTGGTGGGACACTAAGGTTAGGAGGTGAGGATGTTGGCATTGAGTTACTCCTAATAAGGGGTCCAGTATCTGACGGAGGCTCCAGAAGCCCTGTACTGCTTTGACAGGGTCCTGTTGGATACTGCTTAGGATCTCCAGAGACTCCTACATCCCCTCTGAAACAGATATGATCCTCAGCTATCTTCCCCATGTCCAGAATAGCACCTGATTGCTTTAAGCTGGCCAGGCTGCTGGGATCTGCCCCTGCCATTGCCACTGTTATAGACTGTCTGGATCTGGAGTTGGGTCGGTAGTACCAAGTCCGACCAAACATAATCTCTTCGTACGTCTTGACATTAGTATTTGGAGGGCTGATCTGCTGTTCTGCACTCTCAGAGCGTGAAAAGTAGCCAGAGTCTGTGCTGCCTTTGCTGTGAGGACTAAGGAGGTTCAAGGACTGGGACATGGCAGGGTCAGAGTCCTGGCCCTTTTTCTCATTTAGCCTCAGGGCCAAACGTTGTTTGATGGTGGGGGAGTCATCCAGCGAATGCGCCCTTCCGCCAACCTGCGATGCCAACATGTGGTGTGATCCCTTTATGTCCTGAAATGGTGGGCATTCCATCCCCGTGGAGGGGACTCCCCCAGGCTTGGGGACAATAAGGATAGGCACTTTCATCGACCCCATGGGCAGCTCTTCAGCTGAGTCTGCATATGCTGGTTCCACACCACCTACAACAAAGCATGGTGCATGATAGAGCAAAGGATTGAGTACAATTTAGAGCAAAGATGATAGACGATAATAAACGATTTCTAAAGAAAAATACACATTTATCATTTATCTTTTAGGTTTTGATAGATAGAGATCTTGTTTGGAAAATTACCTGTATTCTTGTCAGCTTCAAAGGAGATCTGTGGGATAGGGCTGTCTTTGTCCGTCAGCATGGTGGAGCCCTCCACTCCTTCCTCATCTGTGTCGGTACTTTGCTCTCCATCCGAATGGACCTCGGCCTCGCCCACTGGGGATGCCTGGTCCATGTCCCCACTGCGAGCCACAGCTAGCTCTGAAAATGGTACGAGTCCAGCCTTGATGGCATGAGCATGGGACTTGCGATGCTTGTAAAGGTTGCTCTTGGTTTTGAAAGAAAAGCCGCAGGGTACACAAGGATATGGCCTCTCTCCGGTATGTGAGCGGATGTGCTTCTTCAGGACGCTGGGCTTGGCGCAAGCTCGGCCACAGTAGTGACAGATGTACTTACCAGGCTTTTTCGGCTTCTGCTCTTTTTTGCTGTAGCCCTCCTCTCCAGGCTCAGGGCCTGACTGAGA